>CP142452.1:7005000-9405000 GCA_038049695.1 Cinnamomum chago | reverse complement strand
ACACTGAAGTTGGAAACAGTGGACTACGTCATTTCTCCAGTTAGTCCTTAACATCTATGAAAATTGCATGGGATGCCTTTGCTTTTACCAAAATTTTTATGATTTATTATAGATTTGGTATTTCTAGTTTCATGGCTACCAACACTTCCCGTGATAATTTATTTAAGTGATGATGAAAATTTTTGTTTCTTTTGTGCTGTTTGTGGCACACCCTGCTTCTCTTTCATATTTTGTGAAACTGTCATAGTGTGCTTCCTGTCACATCTGTTGCCTCGGTATGGATACAGATACAAAAGTAGACACGATTTACTCATTGAAACAAAGAAAGAATAGGACACACCAAAACTACACTCTTGAAGTTAACACTCTACAAGTACTCATGCAGTCTCATCACTCTCATGTACTAGTACTAGTATCTAATCCTTGGCTATGGGTATGCGAGGTAGGTATCATAACCCAAGACAGGCTTAGTAGTTTTATCTACAAAAGTGAAGGTTCATATTGTACACACTTGGGGGTCATTTAGATTTAGAATGAACCTCACTTTTTTTAGAGTCTTTTTTCTTTTCTTTCTTTCTTTCTTTTTTTTTTTTTTTTGAATGATCTAACTTTATTAATGAGAAGTGCAAGTATGGATCTTTACTGAACTTTAATTATAAAGTTAAAATATGAAATTAAATTGTTTTTCTATAGTTATTTAGTGGAATTTTTCTAGACAACTTCGGATAATTGAAATAAGGCTAAAATGGCGGCGGCTATGATACCCGGCTGCTTGTACAAGCACAACAAATCCGTGTTGGATTGATACGATACTCGATACTGCATCAATACTTCTAGGGTACAAATTTAGCATATCCTTCTCACCAAGCCCACCATTTCATATAGTTCTGTAAATTCTTACTTCTAGACATAAAAATGTTAGGAGCATAAACAATGATTATTTTATTAATTCAAAAGTGGTCTAAAGAAAAAACTAGACACCCGCCTGTATCAGTATCCATGTATTAGATTTTAAAAAGTTCAAAGTCGTATCCTCGATCCCCATATCCTTGTCCGAACCCGTATCTGTATCTGGGCACCACTATATCCATGTCCTAGATTTTAATAAGTGCAAAGTCGTATCCTTGATCCCCATATCCTTGTCTAAACCCATATCTGTATCTGGGCATCATAGGGTGGTGATGTTGGTGATGAAGATGAGTGTGATGAATCATTCTTGAAGCAGAGGGGCTCACAAGAAAACTAAGGTGTTGCCTTTTGTATTGAATTCCAAGAAGCTGCAATTGTAGATGATGAAATTCTTGAAGCTATTCCCATGAAACTTAGCTCTATGTTGCTAGAAGCTGAACACCCTGGAACAATAATTTATGTTTTTTCTGCTAAATATGAGTCATGTAGGATTGATCCTCTTATATCTAAATCACTATCTATGTTTAGGTTGTACATGTATTGCTTAGTGATCTTCCACGAGTAAACAATGGTTTACTGTACGTTATGGGATAAGGTTTTGATGATGATGATAATCATTGTTGTTAAAATGATAATTGTTGTATCCTTAATCCTCCATTTCGTACTAGTCTTGGAGAAAAAGGACCATATGTGTGAAACAATCCCATTTACAGGTTAATCGTAACATCAGGAATGAAGCTTATGATTCGATACTATATCAAATCTTATGATTTTAGTGATTCATACAAGTGGCTCATGAATGGATAATATTAGTAATCTTTTACTTTCATCTTTTTATTGTTTATATTTTTAAGTCGTTATTTAGTGACTAAAGAAATCTCTAAAGAATTTATGGGATTTTGGGGAGGTTTTGATGAATCACTTATTTAACTTCAGAAGACACATGCTGTTGATGCTTTGAAGTTTTATTTTTTATTTTTTGATTTTAAGACTCAGACAAAGGACCAAGATATCTGAAAATTAATTTGGTTTCATTTTTAGAGAGGTCAACTAGGCAAGCAAGCTATCTTCTCACTAAGAAAATTATTGAAAAATCACCGATAAAAGAGGGAAATCTTCATACAGTCTTCATCGATCTAAAGAGCTTATGACAAAGTACCTAGACATTTGATTTGATGGGTATTAGATCAAAAGAATAGCCCACGACATTATATTGACATCATTAAAGACATGTATGAGGGAGCGGTAACTAGTGTGAGAATTAATTTGGTTTCATTTTTAGAGAGGTCAACTATGCAAGCAAGCTATCTTCTCACCGAGACAATTAATGAAAAATCACCGATAAAAGAGGGAAATCTTCATACAGTCTTCATCGATCTAAAGAGCCTATGACAAAGTACCTAGACATTTGATTTGATGGGTATTAGATCAAAAGAATAGCCCACGACATTATATTGACATCATTAAAGACATGTATGAGGGAGCGGTACCTAGTGTGAGAATTACCTATGGAGAGCTAAGTGAGTTTGTAATAGCCATAGGATTGCATTAGGCTCAACTTTAAGCCTTTATCTTTTTGCACTGATAATGGATGAATTAACTACTCTCATATTCAAAAGGTACCTTGGTGTATGTTGTTTGCAAATGATTTTATGTTGGTGAATGAATCGAGAGATGGCATGAATGTGAGACTTGAGAGATAATGGGATGCTATTGAATCCAAAGGCTTTAAAAGCAAGTAGTACGAAAATGGAAAATATTAATTGCAACTTTAGTTGGAAAATGTGAAGAGACGCAACTCCTGTGTGAATTGAAGTTTAAGAGATACATAAAGATATTCCTTCCGATACCTTGGCTCTATAATTTGTAAGGATGGAGAGATTGAGGAGGATGTCAAACTCATAGTTGTCAATTTTGTTCCGCTGCAGCCAACGCCGGCTGAAACGTGACAAAATTGGCCTGGAGCAAAACAGAATGCTCCCCTAAAAGTTTCCGGGACCAATTCCGGTCGATTCTGGTCATTCCAGTCTCAAGTTTTTTTTCAATTCCAGCCCAGTTCTGCCCCATTCTAGCCCCTGTTTCATACTTCCATTCGTATTTAGTGAAATCTAGAAAATGGTCAATTGTAAAGTGTAGTTTAATTTGAGGGATGTAAGTATGCATTTTTAGCATTATTTTAGCGTTCATACTATTTTTTTTTTTTCAACTTTAGGTGTTCTTTTATTTTTTTCATGTTCGAATCTCACCTTTTCTAGAACGAAATATCGGAATTGACTGGAATGTTGAAATGTTCCACTATAGGTAAAACCGGAACAAAATTGACAATTGTGTGAAACAAAGCATAAGAGTTGGATGGTTGAAGTGGAGACCTGCTTTCGGGATTACTTTGTGATAAGTTCATACCAGGAAAGATTGAAGGAAATCTTTTGCAAGGTAGCATTTAGACTAGTTATGACCGATGGCACAAAATGTTGGCCAATAAGGAAAAACAATACTAAAAAATGAATGGAGAGATAAAAGTGTTGAGATGGACGTGTGGTAGAACTAGGAAAGATAGAATTAGAAATAAGTGCATTCGGGAGCATTATTAATAGGTGATAAATTAGGAGAAACTTGTCTGAGATGGATGTGTGGGCCAACAACGGCTCCAATGAGGATTTTTTTTTTTATGCATGTTGATGGCCCCTCAAGGAAGAGGGTAGGCCTAAGAGGACATGGATGAGCCTAGTAAGGATGAATCTAAAGAAGTACAACCTATCCAAGGATTTGGCCTAATACAAACTAGAATGACCGAACAAAATGACTGTAGCTGATCTCAATATAGAGTTGGGACAAGGCTTTGAAGATGATGATGATTTAAAGATAACAAAGAGATTGCTGCCTGTTTATTTTTCTTTGTAATATTGATATCATATACATATTTAGCTATTCACATGTATTTCATTGAAACTTAGGTAGGCATGCGCTACACATGTATTTATTTGTGGGCTCAGGTAATCATACAATCTCTGAAACTTAAGGTACTACTAGTCTTCCTCCATATAGGATTGTGTGTAGACCATCTGCTTTTGTTTATCTTAACTATAGGCATTGTAGTCAAAGGTGCGCCTTGGCGTTAGGCTTAAATCACTAGGCACACATAACTAGGGTAGGCTAGCAAGATAAAAAGCATGTACCTAGTATATTATGCACACTCACAAATGACCTTGGCACCTTTGGCTATACCTTGCACTTTTGACTTATCTGAATGTAGCGCATTAAACCATACATATTAGCAGCGGAGTCGTATTCTGAGTGTTGCAATTATCTTATATGGCTTGGTTTATTGATCATCTTTATAATAAAAACAATTATCTGACCGTGCACAATATTCATGAAGCACACTAGTCTCGCTTGGCAAGTTAGATTCTTAGCCTTGCATATAGCAATTTGGTGGACTAGTCTGCAAAAAAGAGAAAAAAGCTCGTCAGAGATTCTTAGCCTTCAGATCAGTGGGCCCCGTGTATCCTGACTAGACCAAGTCAGGCTTAGCTGTTTGACTTGCCAAGTCAGGAAAGAGTATCCATAATTGTAATTCACATACAGTTGCTGGGTTAAATTATGATGTTTTACAGCACTGCTTAGGGAGCAACCAAGTGTACATTTCTACTTTTTGGCAGTTTGATTTCCAGACTCTTAATTTTCTATTCAATGCATGCATGGAGTAGAACTTCAATGCGCTTTTCTTTCCAGGATACATGAATATTTAATGTGTGTTTTCACATTGTATTTTCCTCAACCTTCTACTTGAAAGCATAACCTAACTTTGTATTATTTTTTCTTTGTAGGTTTGGTTAACTTGGAAACTATAAATTTGTCATTCACTCTAGTTACCGATGGTGGTATGCGAAATTTATCTCGATTGACATCCCTTAAATCACTCAATCTAGATACTCGACAGATTACAGATTTAGGGCTTGAGGCTCTTACAGGCAAGTGTTTCTATAAATGCACACTAGTTATAATTTGCAAGTCTCTTTGTATCTTCTCAAACGGCCTTCTTCATTAGCTTAAAGGACGATTTGGAAACTTTGGCAAATTCGTACTGAATTCCCAGGTCATAGGAAAAGGGTTTTTTAAGCTTTAGCAAAGGGATGAAAATCAGAGGTCAATGGTGTTGATCTACTAGGGACCATCAAATATGTAGGCTTTAATTTTTAGAGTAAAGGGAATGCAATTATTTTCTTTCAAAGATAGGATATTTTGAAGGTCCTTTATATCTCCACTTTTGATCCTTGGTCTTAATACCTTTCAATACAAAGCCCATTTTCTAGGACATCCTTGGCATTTAGTCAAAATCTATGATGCCCAGACACGCCATGGACATGGCAGGGACACGGATTTTACATATAAAAAGTGAAGTATCTGATACGATACAACACGATACGTTGCCCATTTTGAAGTATCCGTGCATCGTTGGTCAGAATTATGAAAATGGGCTATAAATGTTTGCTCCAAGCCTTTATCCTGTAAACTTCATTTTCTTTGTGTTTGGTGCCTTTCCTCTATTATGCTGTGTGAGCCATGTCATATAAAAATACGTGTATGTCTCTACATATAAAACATGGGTTGTGATATCCTAAGAGACAACCATGAGAGACAGCCTTTTGGGGTCCAACCAGGGCGATGCCATTCATAGGGAGGCGGGGGATGGAAAGATCTCAGTGAGATATAATGTTGGGCAACCCAATAGATCATCCTAATCCTTTCATCCATGGCCCTCAAATTTAATGGTTTTAGAAGGCATAATTTTTTATTTTTTATTTTCAGGATTTCACTCCAATGGTGAGTTGTTGGATGAGTGCCAAATTTGAGCCTCTGCCAATTGGGTAGTGAGGGAGGTTGGATTGATCATAGGGGTTCCCGGGACCTTAAACACGTGCACACATTATTTTCTTGCCAATCATCCTTTCGTACTGATGATTGAGCAATAGTTACAAGTAGGTTTTACCTTTATCTGTTTGATCTATTGGATTCCAAATCTCAGTTTCTTATAATCAATTCTTCAATGCTGATTGAGTATCATGTTGATCGTAATTAATTCATATAAATTTGATTTACAATCAGTAAGGGGATGCATAAAAATGTGGTACAAGAGTATGAATCTATCAATAAAGCAAGATTGCTGTGGCCAACATCTTGCTCTCATTGGATGGATTTGCAAACATTGAGAAAGTCATCTACTGTGCAGTAGTTAAGGCCCCGATTGGCATCTTGCCAATGGGATGTTCCCAAGTTTCTGTGAGAAAACACCAACAGGAACGTGTTTGGTAAGTGTCATTCGGATTTCAAACTTTGGTTTTGCTAGCACAATAAGTAGAAAAGCATCCCATGGGACCAAGATTCTTGAAACGATCTAACTTCGTTTTTTATTTGGAACCTCTCATTGGATCAAATTTCTTTCCACAAGAAATCTTTTGTTCATTCCGTCTCCAACAAAAAACCATCCGTAAAGGTATTTTCTAACCCTCTTCTCTGTGCACCTCTCTCTCTCTCTCTCTCTCTCTCTCTCTCTCCACCTTCTACTCAAGCTATTTCTCTGTCCCCAAATCCCTATATCCAATCAGAATCCCAGCCTACCCAGCACCATCCCGGCTTTCTCTCTACATTTTTGCTACCTGGAATGAACTCTATCCTAGCCTGCCCAAAACCCCATCTCTGTTTCCTATCATTGCTTTTCTAATAATTGTCCGATGGTATTCTTGTATCTACAGATGAATGAATGAATACTGAATAGTAGTATCTCTCTCTCTCTCTCTCTCTCTCTCAAATAATTGCTATCAATATTTGGGCCATTTGTTTGTAATGAAAATGATGGTTATGATGTCAGCTTAGATAGACTTCTCCGGATCCCAACTAATGAATTTCCTTTTTTCTTTTTCTTTTTTCATTTATGGGACGATCCTTGCAAATTCTTTTAAAATTGTGAATCGTTCAAAGAACGATACTGCTTGATTTAATCTCCACTACCCACTCGATAGTGTTGATTGAATCCCTAAAAATAAAATTGTTCAAATGATACAAAATGAGTTCCACAGTCTCTTCTCAATGGAACAATTTTACATGTTGTCTCCAAACAAGTTCTCTGCAACATACCCTCGGCACAACCCAATCTCAGCGCAGAATCCGGAATAACCAAGAAACGTTGCCAAACAGGCCCTAAGGTGCTGATGTTGCTACCATTGATTTTTGGCTGATGTTGATCTGACATATCCAGGGGCGGACTTACATTGTGTAAAATTGAAATCTATATAGATTTCAATGGTGTCTTGGTGCAGGGGCGAGCAATTTGGGGCACGATCTACGGCAGTCGCCCCATGTCAAAATTGAAATTACCAGAGTTGAATGGGACCTTAGAGCATGCCCCACTTGTCTAAACTTGTCGCATATGTCATGCCCCACTTGTCTAAACTTGTCGCATATGTCTAAAGATGGCCTCACATGTGTAAAGCTTCGTTGGTAAAAGAAAAAAGGAGAAAAGAAAAGAAGACGTGTTGCGGCAATACATCGCTCTCCCTCTTCTTCCACCTCTTCTTTTGCAATCTCTTCATGTCAATTGTCAATCGAGCTCCTCGTCGTTGGTCCCTATGTACTTTGTAGACTACTACATCTTCATCTGCCAAAGATATCTAGTATAATCCTTCATAATCACTCTATACCTAAATCAAAATGCTTAATCTTCAAATCCTAATTCCAAAAACTGAACCCCCAAGTCCTAATCCATACCCTAAGCCTTAAACCATCAAATCTGAGTGTATTTACAAAAACCCAAAGATAATCAAATTCATTTATGTTATCATGTCTTCTTACCCCACTATGATCCAAAGATAGAATTCCACTCCCACTATCCAAAGATTGGAGGCTTTGAGAAAGTGAGAAGGGAAAAGATGGGTGTCCTTAAAATATTCTTATATTCAGTTTTTCTCATACACCCACTCACCTTGAATTTGCAGTGACCCCCATTGGGCATTGATTTTGACATAAATTTTGTGAAACATGATAATGTGAGTTCGAGTATCTGAGATTAGGTTAGAATTATTTTTTATCCATCTAATGCTTTTTGGGGAAAGTCCACATGGACCGAATGGGGGGACCGAATTCGGGCCCAGTCCCCCATGAGGACCGTTGGATCCCAGCGAATTTGGCCCCCCATTCAGTCCAGGTAGCACGGCTGTACCTTTTGGTACTTCTAATTAACAACCTCTTCATTGCCCAATCTTCATTAACTTGATGCATCTATTTGAGTTCCATGAATTGGACATTTTCTAAAGAAAAACTTATAAGTGCTATTTGGTAATGTAAAAAAAGCCAGGCAAAAGTCAAGAATTTTTTTTTTTTTTCAAATGTAAAGTCTAGCAAATTTTTTGCCCCGCCCAAACGAAAATCCTGGGTCCCCGCCACTGGACATATCCTATGAATTTAGATGATGTAAATTTTTTTGAGCAACTTCCCAAATACATTTGTTGTAATCAGCATTTGAGGTTGGTTTCCCTTTATCATGCCAGCCCTCTCGACCCTTTATTGTCTCAACTCTATCCATATGATCGTACTCTCTTTTTTCTTGGTGAAGGCAGTATTAACATAATATATGCAGTGATATGTTTCCATCCAATAAAATGAAAAATGCAGTTATATGAGTGTATAGCATTCCCAAGTAGTTATTCACATAAATAAGATTATAATTCTCTTCCTACCTTCTTACCACTAGCTATTGCAATGTATCAGGTGCTTCATCAGGTAACCACATTTCATGTGTTAATGCAGGTCTCTCTGGGTTGACTCATCTCGATCTTTTTGGGGCTCGCATCACTGATTTGGGAACAAACTACTTTCGATGTTGGTTCTGATAACTCAACGAATTTTTCTTTAAAATTATTTTTTTGTACGTGGTGGTTAAAATGAATGGCACAGGTTTATGGGTTTTTTATTTCTTAAATTCAGTGCATGAGGATGATAGTTCTTCTGGATATAATTTGTTTTCATCCATGCAGTGTACAATGCATTGCTGATACAGTCATATTTTTGTTTTATAGATTAGTGCTACAGTGTCTCCTGTCTGGACCGTCCCAAGACCTTGCTTTGGTGGGACCACACTGGGTGATGACCTTTTTTGTGCTATAGTGTGTCATGAATGGATATGAAAACAAATTCTAATGATCATCACCATCATCATCAAGGCCATAGCCCATCTATTCTAAGATGGAGTAAGGCTTACCATTGCTACCGATTTCCCATAGGATCCTTGGACGCGGTTTGCAGTCTACCGCGAGCTAACCGTCCCTTACTACTTTCAAAGTGAACTATCAACTATCTCTTAGTTACCTTAGCTTAGAAAGGTAACCCTCTTTGTCTGAATTCCTTCCTGCGCTTTGAGTGCTTGCGATTCTTCCGGACACACTCTACTTGTCATGGAGCTTATCCCCAAATAGATGGGATGAGTGTTTAGTGATCCATCATAGGTTAGTGTGCTTCTGTCATGAATTCAATTTTGGTAGTGTCATTATCAACATCAAAGCCTTCTCCCAACTCTGTTTGGGTCAGCCTCCGGATTCTGTTTCTGCATTCCGGTCTTATCCTGACCACATCCTTGGATAATTTGCGCCACTTCATTTACGTCCTTACTACTTCCAGCCATGTCTTCTTTGGCCTACCCCTCTTCCTTGAAGGGGCCATCAATCTACATAGAAAAAGTTTAACTAACTGATGTCGTCGTTGGCCTGGGTTGGACATGTAAACCATCTCAGATTAGTCTCTCTTAATTTTGATGCTATCCCTAAGTGCTCCCAAATGCATCTGAATCTTTTGTGGTTTTACCACACGTCATATCCGCTACATTCATTTTTCGCATTCGTTGCTTCCTGATTAGCCAACATTTTGTTCTATAAGTCATAGTTGATCTAATCGTTGTCTTTTTAAATTACCCCTTCAATTTTGTTGGTATTCGCTAATCACAAAGCACTCCAGAAGTAAGTCTCCACATCAAGTATCCGGCTCTTATTCTATGTTTGACATCCGCCTCAATTTCTCCATCCTTACTAATTAAAGAGCCTACTTATCAAAATGATTAAGAAGGAATCTCTTTGTTTTGTCTCTTGTGCTTCAATTATCAAAGGAGTCATATCTTTGCATTTCTCCATTGAAGTGAAGTTTATATATTCCGTCTTTTTAATGACTATTTTAAAGCCCTTGGATTGTAAAGCCTGCCACCAGCTCTCAAGTTTCACTTTCATTCTATCTCTCGATTCATCTACCGACATTTATATCATCTTCAAACAATATATAACAAGGTACCTCTTGAATATGAGTGGGTAACTCTCCATAATCAATGCAAAAGGATAATGGCTTAAAGCTAACCTCTGGTCACACTGGAAACTCACCTGTCTCTTTTGATTCTTGAATATGAGTGGGTGGACCATCCACTCACTTTCTCTAGCTATGTCTCACTTTCTATTAACAAGAGTGTCTAACTACTTTCATTTGTCATGAAAACACCAAACATTAAGTCCTTGTTGAAGTACTATTTAGCTGTGCTGCTCATCCCCATATACAGTACTGCAGTTGTACATTTGAATGGCTAATGGCAGAATGTGCTCCAATTTTATTTATTTTTTAATTAATGACAATGATGTTGTTTCTGAACAATCTGTTTCAATCTCTTAATTGTGTCCATTTATTTTGAGTCAGACTTCAAGAACCTTCAGTCCCTTGAGTTGTGTGGTGGAGGTATAACCGATGCAGGTGTGAAGAATATGAAAGCTCTTGTTTCTTTGATGGTGTTAAACTTGTCGCAAAATTGCCACCTTACTGATAAATCCTTGGAATCAATTTCTGGTATGGACAATTACTGGTATCCTACTTTTTTTTTTTATTTAATTCATGAATACCCTGCTTAATCCATCGGAGCTGTTTTCTGACATCCCTTTTTTTTTTCCTACTACATTGCAGGATTGACTGCGCTGGTTTCCCTGAATGTTTCAAATTCACGCGTAACCGATGCAGGTTTACTGCATTTAAGACCATTGAAGAATTTAAGATCACTCTCTCTGGAGTCATGCAAAGTGACAGCAGGAGAATTAAGGAAGCTTCAGTTGACTGCACTTCCAAATCTGATGTTTGTCAGACCTGAGTAGACATGCAGCAGTAGCACAAGGAGGAAGTTCTGTACATAGTTGTTGATAAATGTTAAGAGAGTAACTATGTTAGTAGACTTATATTAATGATCTGTACATATTGGGACATAAAGCATCAGTACTGTAAAAAAAAAAAGTTTGGGTTTATTGGTGGGTACTACTGGAGATACTACATGCGTTTGGTATGTGAAGCCTTGGTTCAAAGCATGGGATCAGAAGACACCGAAGTGTAGATATGCTTCCTCCACGCAGTCAATGGATGGTTAGTGTAAATATGGTGCAGAAATACTACTATATATATTACTATATGAGAATTGAAGACATGAATTACATTATCTAAATGAAATCTGTCTTGCATTGATCTGAATTGATTGATATATATATATATATATATGTGAGCCACAATTCTAGGCCAGAGCTGATGGTGAAGGGTGACGACACTGTATGTATTTCTGAACAATGCTGCAAACATGCAGGACGACAGGTGAGGATTCATAGCAGTCTTGCCATCAAATGAGAAATTATTCTGTTTCAAATACTACAACGGTGGGTTCTTGTTATAGGCACCAACCATTTTTAACCTTGCCAAAACTGTCATGACCTAATCATTTATGCGCCTTTACCAAGGGTAGCCAATAGTGAATGACCTTATCTTTCCTACAAGCTAAGGCTGCCAAAAGCTTTGTATACAACCATACACTGGCGAATCGATATATAAGTAGCAGCTAATGGATGTCAATAGTTTGTTTTGTCCTTATGCTTAGGCAACACAACTTAAATTGCGTTCATGCGTTCCCATGCAAGAAGATTCATGAGCAGTCCATACTTCACTGTGGGCTGAGGTGGCCTTGCAGTGGCAGGTGAACGCTCGAGTGTGCAGTGTGTTGACAAGCTGTTGGTAAGGATATTTCGGTTTGGAATTGTAATTGGATTTCTTATAGAAGGGTTCTAAGATTGAAAATGGAATGTCAAAATTCATCGAGGAAAACTTCAACACTAATGCCGATGTGGATAGTTTTGAAAAACTTATTCTTCAATATCAGAGGATGAGAAAATTTGGTGTCATGTGAAAACTGGGGCTCTTTCTACAAAATCTTCGTACAAGTGGGAAAAATCAACTTGTCGGGGCCATGATTAAAGGGAAAAATCAAGTTGTCAGGGCCATAATTAAAGGGGAAGTGTTATGGAGGTTACCTCTTCCTCGGAGAGTTCTCTTGTACGGATGGAAGTGTCTAAACAATACACAATTCAGGTGCGTGAACTCCTTCCTAGTAAATCTCTCTCTAGTAATGCTTTATGCCCCATCTGTACTAAGGAAGAATAATCGATTAAACATGCTTTATTTTGTGCGAGCATGCAGGGCCCCTTGGTTTGGTTCGAATCTAGACTATTTATCTCATAATTTTACCTTTAGATCAATATCAGAGTGGTGAAATAATTACATGGCAGTGCAAGACTCTTTTAAGGCCAATCGTAGATACCAGTTCTAAAGGCTTAACTCTTGCTTTGTGGTGGGCCATTTGAAAATATAGAAATGATTTTCTTTTTAGAGAAAAGGAGATGATTCCTACAAATACTAGAAACATAACTAAAAATGCTTTCATAAATTTAAAATCATGGAACTACAAGGAGGAAATGAAAAAGGTTCTCAGGATTCTGGCTTACCCATTAGAGGGGTTAGCTATGATTATTGCTAACGCTGCTTTTAGTAATTAGAGGGGTTAGCTATGATTATTGCTGACGCTGTTTTTAGTAAAGCTTGATGGTAAAAGAGGTTATGATTTTGCCATTTTGCTTAATAGCTCCTTTGTGGCTAATGTGTGGGCCATTCTTTCGGCCTTGATCGAAGCAAAGGCAAGGGACTTCTCAAAAGTCCATATTTTGACGGATGCTTTGAAGTTGGGTGCTCAAATGGGCAACTCGGATTGTTCTATTGACCCCATTTTATAAGACATCTCTACTAAGGCTTTATCTTATAAATGTTTTAAGGTTTCTTATATCCCCATATCCATGAATGTTGGATCACGCATAATTTTGCAGAAAATACTTATAGGGTGACGTGGTTAGGATGTCTTTCATTTCCTATTTTGGAGACACTGTTGCACTCAGATTTTTATGTGGGGTTACTTCAACAAGGGGAGCAATTTAAATCTTTTTTCTTTGTCTTTTTTTTTTTTAACTTTTGCCTTTTTGGTGGGGTTTTGGGAGACCAGCCTCGGCCTCAGTAAGCTCTAGGATTCGCAGAATATAAGCAAAATGCCCTTCTCATTCGAGTTCTAACCTGAAAAAAAAAAAAAAAAAAAAGGCTAGCATGATTTTTATTTCGGTTACTTTTATTCACCCTCCTAATTTCTTTTAACCCAACAAAACCCTTTATCCTCCATATTCACGTGGATCCAATTTGACACAGATCTAACCAAGAGAATAAATAAATGACATGGATTATGCTGTGATAGCTTTGCAACCCTTTTTTTAAATTTCCAGAAGAGTTGGAAGCGAGGATTCCGTTTTTAATCCTGGTCCAATCCAGGTAGGTAGAAATGGGTTCTTCATATGTTTGCTATCTAGGATACCTACGTATGTCATTCACTTTATAATATGCTGATGGATGTCAA
This sequence comes from Cinnamomum chago, assembly GCA_038049695.1. Lineage (NCBI taxonomy): Eukaryota > Viridiplantae > Streptophyta > Magnoliopsida > Laurales > Lauraceae > Cinnamomum > Cinnamomum chago. The sequence goes on along the minus strand of CP142452.1, from coordinate 9,391,307 downwards.
TTGTTGGGTTTTTTTTTTTTTTTTTTTTTTTTATCATTTTCCTTACACGAATTACCCAACAATGTGGAGTAGAGCAGAGCAGTAGAATATAAAATAATAGTAGGAGTAGACGGCCAGTTTGGTTGGTAAAAGTAAAACATGCTTTTATTTCAAGCCAAACTCTGCTGCGAGGACATGAGGGGACAAAAACAACAGAACAAGGCTCGCTAACTAGGCTTCCAACTTAATGGGTTTTCATTTCAAGTAATTAGTCCATCAAGCCTTCAATACAAATTCATGTATTAATTACATGGTAATATGCTTGATTTGGGTTATATACTATACTGGCAGCAAATACAACACCTCTTTTTCATCTCCCCCCGCCCCCCCCCCCCCCCCCCCCCCCTCTCTATCTATCCCGTCCCGGCAGCTTCACACTCTTCCCTTACAGTTACAGGACAACCGCCCGCTTCTTACGAGGAAATAGGAATCGTATCATTTCATATCATATCAAATGACAAAGAGGTACGTGGTAAGCATGAATCCCCCCACGAATGGGGTATTAGTACTATTAAAGTAGTAGTGAAGTCTCTTTCTGTATTGATAACTTTTTATTTCTTTCTTTCTTTTCAAACTAATCACTGAGTTTTACCTAAACATTGAGTTTGTCATGTGCTCTTCCAAGATTTTCTTCATGTTTCAACTTCATCAGAAAAATTAGATTCATCATAGAAGGGCCACTAAATGAAACGACCCCACAGTGATGAAAATCCTAACGAGGAAATTTGAGGAAAAACCAAAACCCACAGTGATCAAAATCCTAAGGAGGAAATTGGAGGAAAAACCAAAAACTCAGATGGCCAGCCATATCACACAAGCCTTCCTTTTTTCTTTTTTTTTGCTCTCTTTTTCTTTTTTGTTTGTTTTCCCACCACACACACACCAAGTGATAAACTTTTTTCTTTAACTCAAAGTGCCAATACCACTCAACCATGGGGTGTGTGTGTTGTCATCACAGACAAAGTCATTTAAAACAACGTACATAAAATAGGTAGAGGGATTGTATATGCAATATAATGCAATTTCAGGTCTCTAGTCATTTTTGGGCTCTTAGTTCCACTTTCTGAATGCCAAAAATGGGACGAGTTTCAGCTTTCCTAAAAGAAGTAAATATATTATCATTGACAAAAACAATACTGTCTGGAAATTGAACAGGTAAAAACAAGTTACATGACCACCCTTTTAATATGTAAATTCTGAAAGCTTATATGATGGTGATGCCTAACTATACAAAGTATGCCAACTAAAACACTAGAGTCCACACCACACCTCCAAATATTACTCTCCCCTTTGAGTTTGGTATTCCAAGGCTCCACTGCAAAGCAAAACAATGTAAGGAGATTATCAATCTGGAATGAAGATAACACTCCTAACGAGTCTATAAAAGAGAGCAAATCCTGATAACGCACACTTTAAAAGCAGAAAACAACAACATACCATATTCTCCTCTTCACCTCTGGGATTGATCCGAGCATGGAGGACCTGTCGCAGACGTCATGGAAAAGTTGCTTGCTGACCCGTTCTCAACAGGTGGTGGCACACCCCACTTTCCTTCCGACTCGAGTGGTTCCAACACATAAACACTGCCATCTGTTAGCCCCAGAGCAAACTGATTTGGTTCAGACGGATGTGTGGCTATGACAAGCGGGTACTCTGTCGAGCTGCAGCCCAAATTAGAAATCAGTGCTGAGCTTCAACTATAAGGTGAAATGAGAGAGCAACACTTTCATGCTTCAAAACTGTTTGAGAGTACTTATAATATCTTTCTTTTTCATTAAAGTAAAATAAGTTAAAACATGTGCACGCATTTTTTCTGCATCACTGTGCGGATTCACATGCTGATTATTTTCAGTTGCAAAGAGCAAAGGAATTGAATGAAACACATATTAGCACGCGTGCAAGTACAAACACACACACACAGAATAATCATAAAATAGTAACATGTAGGAGTTCAAGTTAGAAAGCATTCACAAAATAAAAATAGAAAAGTTGCATCCATGTGAAATGAAAACCCAGTTGGAGATTAAATTTCATAAAGCATAAGATTAAAAAAAAAAAAAAAAAAAAAAAAGACACAAAATAATAAAGAGGCATATGATACACTTCAGCAAATATATCATAAATAGAGCTTGCCAGGGGAAAAAGAGGAGAACCCTAGCTAAGCTATACAGCAAATTGCCACGAGCACAGCCTGAATGCATATGAACTTAAAACACTATGGGGAAATGTGAATACCTGATATTCTCTGGAAGATAAGCAGCAGGATTAATCCGACATCGTAGCCTGAGGTTCACAGCACTAAACACGCAAATAGTAGCATCCAGAAAACTGACATACACTAATTGGCTATCACATGAGAATGCAGCATGGGAAATTGGAGCAGATGATTCTCGTTGGACCCACTACAAAGAAAGCAGATGACAAGCAGAAAATGAGTGAGGCGACATAGCGGAAACAGAAGTTATAGTTGCATATCTGATAACTCACACAAATGCCTGCTTATGAGAAAAAGATAAAACAAAAACAACAGTTGCGATGCAACTTTGCTTTATCTGAGAAGTCAATTAAATACCTGCTTTACACATTCAAGTTTTGTTGCTTCATATATGGCAATCTGAGTTTCATGAACAGCTAGCAAGTGTATCTGGTCCTGGTGAAACTGTATACACGTCTCTGATGGTGTTGCTAGTGTTCGCCAAGCAGGAAGCTGCAAAAATTGATTATTCTGCCTCTCCCATTTATCGATACCCCACACACAAATCTGCAGGAAGAAATATGACAAACCTCAGTTAAGATAGTGAGAGAGACTAAACTTTAGACAACAAAACATTGAGCACCAGAGGGGCATGGAAACTTGTACAACAAATTAGCAGTCCCACTACATAAACATGACATGAAGAGGCTGTTTTATCTGTACGAAGAGAACGAATGCTACTGACCTGACCATCAGCCCCAGATGACACAAGCACCTTCATTGCAGGTGAAAATGCAAGGCCAGTGATTCTTTCTGAGTGACCTTTAAGCTTGATTTTAACCTGCATGAAGACAATGTCATGATATCTATTCACCACTGCATTTTGGATTTTTCAATAGGAACTAGAAATGCAATTTGTTCGTCAGCATTAGCATACCTCATCTACACGGACATCATATATCTGGATAGTAGAATCATCCATGCCAATAGCTATTATATTGTTGTCTTCTGGGTGAAATGCAAGAAATGTTGCCGCAGGTGGAGGCGGCATAAATATAGTCATTGTCTGCACAATGGAAAATTAGATGGGTTCAAAATCATGAATACAAGGTAAGGTTAATAGCCGATGGCCCAATAGCCTATCAAAGTTGGAAGGTGCCGGCATCATCACCACAAGACTGCAGGTTGACATCAGATTACCTTTCACCAATAACAAAAAGATAGAAGAGACAACGTAAAGAAAGAACCTCATTACAGTTCACCTTAAATGTCATCATATTGAACAATGAAATTTGTCCTCCTGACGCGGACATGACATAAGAATCGTTCTTTGACAAAGCAAAGCAGGGAACAGCTTCCTCGGGGTTTGCGTCAGTTATGTCATTGATCATCAATATGCCACTTGGAGGTTGCCACATTTGAGGGGGAACGTTCGTGGTTGCCTACAAAGTGAACCATTTTATATATCACAATGCATGTTTCAAGTTATCAAAATACTTAAATCAGGCAGGCAAACGAGTACTTATTACACATTTACCTTCCCACTTGAATTGCGATCATTTCGTTGCCATTTCCAGAGGAGATGAATTGCATTGGATGCAAGTGCTAAAATGGCAAGACCTGCGTTGGTGTAGATCAACCTTGAGATCTGCAATGATCAACACAAACAAAGCTTAACAACCTACTTTTCTTTTGGTAGCAAAATTAGGACGTGAATTTGTAGCGGGGATGGACAAATTACATTCAAACATGTAGAACTCAGACCCATATTTAAAAAATTAAAATAAAAGTTATGTTTTTTTTCTCAATAATGGTTGAAAAAACATGGTTGCGGGTTAAACAATATATAGAAAGATCAAATTATATGGAAGAAAAATGGTTAATAATATAAGCTCAAATTATATGGAAGCAAACTGGTAAATAATATACTGTGTTTTACATTACATTTATCAAAAATATTGGTTGAAGTCTTAAAGATGCAAAAAAGGACTAACAAATTGGAACTAAATTGAAATGGGAGATGCAATGTGAGGAAAATAATCTCCGGATGAAAAACATCTTTGAAGCTTCTCAATGACTTATACCAAATAAAAAAAAAAAAGGCTTCTCAATGTCAAGTTAAAAGCTTATAGGGAAATGCTAAATGAAGAGTAAGATGACTATTTTTTATGTTGTAAATTGGTATGATTTGCGTAGAACATTGGGGTTGGAATATTATGAAATAAAGGTTTGTTTAGTTTCAAATAATAATCAGTGTGGCAGCAAGCTAAGAAAAATAGAATTTTGGCAATTGGTTAAATTACAATTAGGTACTACTGTTTCAATATTCCTCAGTTGGATTACATGCTTGACACACTGTTGGGCCCTAGGTCTTGTAAGATAGACCCAAGGAGTGTATGTCATTGCCTCGGTGATGAGTGGAAGCCCGCATTTAAGACACAGGAGACCTGTACTGGTGGTTGGTAATGACCATTGGAATTTTTCAACACATCAGGCATGTTAATGAGAGTTATGAACTAGGTGCTTAACCCTTTCATCGTGAAGTTTATGGTGCAGTTCAACAACATTGGAGCGTAATTGATAATGAAATACTATATCCTTTTTAAAAGTTATCCTGATGAGGTTTTCTCTAGCAAATGCCAAATGCAAGAAACGTGAAGTGTGGAAACTCCACCGAGGGATTCTCCACTGACATGTTTCTCCCTACTTCGCTTAGTACATAGGAAATATAGTTTTGTGAATCTATGATTGCAAAATTTTTGTTTAGTTTTCATTTATTAATAATGAGTAGTGTTACTGATCTTCAAATGCATGGATCTAACCAAAAAAAAAAATTGTAGTTTTGGTCTTCTAGAATTAATGCACGTTTTGGCCAAGTCACATGGTATTCGGCTGAATCAACTTGACTTGAAGGGGGCCGAGTCACCCCCATCATATTTCTTTCCTGGCTGCTTCTAAATTCATGTACTTCGATGGTGGGAATGATCATTGTTCTATAATGCCAACCTAACATACAGACCGATGTATCCATAAGTACAAAACCAATACAGGCAAGCCACTGCTTCCCATCACATTAGTCTGGAGGAATGCTTGAAGAGACAACATTTAGTAAAAAAGAAACAAACAAAACAAGAAAAAGAAATAAGGCACTGCCTTAAACAATTGAATAAATATCAATGAAAGCTTCACCTTGCTTGTTCGCAAGCTATGGGGGAGCCTCAAGGACCGACATTGTGCAGGTTCATTAATTTCTGTGAGTTTCCAAATATTTGATTTTTCAATGGATTCATCTGTCAACCTAGTAGCTTTTAGAGCCCCTGAACCTCTGGCACCGCCATTCTAGCAAAATTAATTATGTTAGTTACTAAACAATTGATCAGAATATAAATATATGCAGATACAATGGACATGGAGAGAAATGAAAGAATCTCAAACAAACCATTCCAGCCATAGCCATTGAAGGGGGAACTCTATCTGTAAGTCCAACACCAGCAGCAGCAGAGACACCTGCCATTAGGTTTCCTGACGGCTGCATAATACACCAGTATAAGGTGAACTTATGTTACACCAAAAGTTATCTGTCGCTGAGATTTTAGAGAACTACCTTTGTCACGCTCTCGGGTATAAAAGAACGATTTTCCAATGAGCGAAGCAATTGAAGACCACCAGCATTTACCAAAATTTTAATTCCATTATCATTTGCAGAAACTGCCAACAGTGTTCCCTCCTTGTTGAAGCGGATACGCGGGCATGCCTAGAAATTGGACAACGTGATGTGCAAAATAAGTCATTGTACTTTTTGCCTCAGAACACCATCACAAATTAACAAAAGCAGGGAGAAGAGAGATCATACTGCTAGGCCACCATCAGCATCAGTAGTCGTCAAAAGGTTAACATTATCCATATCCCAAAATTTGACTAAAAATTCGTCACCAGCAGCTATAAATCGATTCCTAGTAGTATCAAATTGAACAAGACCCGGAGATCGTTTTTGTAATCCTTGGTAGGTCCTTTTTACAGTCCCCTCACTTTCATTCCATTCAACCATGCATGATTCTCCTCCTACACTGGTACCACATGAGAAGAGCCTGCCAAAGAGTTCAAGGAAACATGGATGCATGGATATGAGAAAAAAAGTAGCAAGAAAAATAGGCAGCGGAAAATATTGAGAGAGAGAGAGAGGAAAACCTGAAGCCATCAGCACTGTAAGCCATTGCAGTACGCCAGCGACCTGGAGCATCATAATCAACTCTAGATCCAAAGTTGTCATACAACCATGCCTTTATCTTTCCATCAACTGCTGTTGAAAATATAAACTAAAAAAATGAAATGCAATTGAACATTAGAAGCTGTGACAGCCTGCAGTGAACTATGGCACAGAAACTCGATGTCTAAATATTAGCACAATAGGCATCAAGGAGTATCAGCTGTGATCATTACCTGAATGTTTTCCTTCTGATGAGGGCAAACACAAAAAACAGAAGCCTCATGGCCTTCAAAAGTGTACTGCTTGGCTCCAGTAGCTGCATCCCACACCTAAAATTACTAAAATAGTATAGTAATGGGAATTCCAATTTTATAAGAAACTCAACAATAACTTTTTTAATGACAAACGAACCTTGATGGTCTTGTCATCTCCACATGTTATGATATATAGTTGCTTATTTGGGAGAGAGAAAGCCATATCATTGACACTACCAACATGGGCATCAATCTAGAAATGCAAAGACAATGTCAGATGCAAAATAACAAGAGTGCAAAATATAGAGTAATTAATGTTTCTACCTCCAAGTGTTGCCGTATGTCATCACCACCATGGAAAGAGTATATTTGCACAATGTGTATTGAGTATGCAACTCCTAGAAAACACAAATATATGTCCATTCTTTAATAACAACAATGCAAAAAACAATATTATCATGATTATTATTTTTATTACTGTAGTCATGATCATCATCAAGCTGAAAGGCACAAGCCTCAAAAATTGTACGTGCTTACCAAATAAAGTGCCATCAGGGCTCCACAGTATTCGATTAGTCGTGAAAGAAGGATCTTTAAACAGAGAAGCCTGATTCTATAATTAGAGATAGTTCAGTTTGATATTATTTTGAAAAGGAAATGCCACTCTATAATCAATCACGAAGTGGAAAAGGTAGCATACCTGGAGAAGCATTGAGCAAGCTCCAAGGTCCCAAACCTTGAACTTTCTTATAAATAATCTCTCTGCAGAGCCAACTTCCCACAATATTATGGCCCCAGCACGTGCACCAACTGAAACAACATGAGAATAACAGAATTACAGGTTGAATGCCAGATCCACCACACAACATATTCAGGTGAACCATAATGAGAATTATATGGAAATAAGTATTGGCATGGAAAACTTACCAAGGAGCACGGTCTGATGAACAGGATGAAAATCCATGCTCGTGGGAATAAAATCCTGATTCAGGATCCGTGCAACAGTCTTGGGAAGATCGTCTAGTGGGCGCAAGCCCTGAACATGAGCCTGGTTGGAGTAGGTTGCTGGTAATATATTTACAGGCAGATTTACCTACAAAAAATTGTCGATGTTTGGTTGGTTGTAGAAGCAGTACATAGTAGGTATACATCTATAAAAACCTCAATACTCACAGTTCAAGAAAAATCGGAGTAAAGGTGGGGCATGTGAAAGGGATACAATGTACCTCATCAGAAATTCCAATCTGCCTTGCTCGCTTGGAAACATGCTCAGAACCTGCTGAAGGGTAATCTACAACAGGGTTATTGGCAGGTGGAGTCAGAGGACGCTTCAAAATTGCAGCTACAACAAAAAATTAAAGCAACTTGTTAAGCTTAAAAGCATTCTAAAAGAAAATTTGAAATTAAAATCCAGAAAAATAACCGAAAAATCGAAATTACCTGGATTTGTTGAAGCACCGAGTCCAATAAATCCTGCAGGATGGGTCACAGAAGGTGGAGTTGACATCCAACCAGCAAGGGAAGCTGAAACTTGTGCGGGCGCTTGTTGCAAAGGCTGCATACACAAGCATAGAATTTCATGAGACTTAAATGACGAAGAGAGTGAAACAAGAATGGACCCCTGGCCATATAAATCTGCTTACCCCATTCAAGGCTGCTAAACCTCCAGCTCTGGATATGGGCGCCAGCAGTGCATTGTTTCCAGGAGACGGGGCACGCCCACTATTTGGTTGGCCACAAGAATGATCAACAAAAAGTGTTTTTATATCTGGATTTGTAATATTGTTTTTACAATATTGATGCTGCCAGTTCAAACTGTATATTCAAGGCAGTGGACCAAAAAATAAAACTTCTTCATTATAATCCCCAAAGAACAACACACAGATGATATAGCAAAACTTACACCAAGCACATATACAACACACATACAAAACTCAAATACCTATTGGGTTGAATCACAAAAATAATGACACAGTTTTAGAACATTTTGGAGAAATATTTCGAGGGTGGTATGCATTTAAGCACCAGGCCCCGCTGTAGGAGCTCTCTCTCTCTCTCTGCATTCATTCATTCCAGGTATATAACAGGTATACCATTTTTACTAGTCAAAAAAAAAAAAAAAAAAAAAAAGAAAGAGAGAAAGAAGAGTAACCCATTTCAATAAAACATATCAGTATGTTAAAAAACAAACTTTTCCAGGTCCCATGAGTGTAAAAAAATAGAAGCTCTTTGAGTACCTTTGATTAACAAGAGTTTGTAACCTTCCACTCTTGAAACTAGGGAACTGTAGCTTTCCACGAAAAACAGGATTTGATTCAATCAGCCTCTTGAGCTCAACCAGCATTATCGTTCTTCCTGCCTTGATATCTCCATACTTGGAAAGTTGTTCATTTTCCCTGAAGCATGCACAAAATTATATATAAAAAAAATTATGTAACTTCTCTGAAAAAAAAAAAAGCGAAACTGGATTTACCAATAGCTTAGTGTGACTGTCATAACAAAAATCAGAAACAACATTTGGTGGATGCTGTATTTCTGCCTTCTCCATCCATATCAGACCATTATCAGTGCTGATATTGATTCATGGCAAATTAAATGGAAAAACAAAAATCCCAACCAATTGTGATAATGGGTTTCTGTCACCGCAAGTGCACAGTGAAATGGCTAATCATCATTAAAGAAGAATGTATCAGAGACAGCATAAGATAGAATGATACCTGAAATTCCCTAATGTCAAGAGTAGAGTAATCTCCTTAAACAATTCTTGATTAAACGAAGCAAACACTTTCAAATCTTTCATAAGGATCTCTATTGCCTTTGGACGATCTTGCCTGTATTGATTGTGACACAAAAAAAAAAAAAAAAAAAATTAGAAGTCTAAATCAAGAAAAATAACAGTAGATGATAGAAACATTTTACACAGAGTTCATACATACTTATCTAATGCCTCAAGGTACTTCTGCTTCCGGATCTCAAAGAAAGTCTTCATTGAATATCGATTGTCATCAATTCTCGCGAAACCAGAAAGGTAACGCTCCACTTCATCCCAATTCCCCTTTAGAACCTCATCCTCAAAATACTTCATGCTAAAGAAAAATCCGCATTCCTGCTCGAGCCTAATCAAAACCAAATAAAAAAAAAATCTCGATAAGCTGATCAAACATATCAAAATCACAACAACAAACACATTCATCGATCAAAAACATGAAAAAAAAAAAAAAAAGAGACAAAATTTCAATCCAGAGCTCGAACAAACTCATTACTTGTGCATAGTCCCCTTGAACTTTTCCTCATCGAGAAACTGCAATATCAAAAACACAAGCTCTCTGTTCAGAGGAGACATCACCATAGCGCCAAAATCAATCGTCCTCGGATCTCCAGCCCTACAAAACACGCAAATCATCACAAACCGACTCCGATTATCACAAGCTAATCGTAAACACTGATTTCCTCTCCAAATCCAGCAAAGAAAGAGCGAGTTCGGCTAATCTCTTGTCAAAATCGAAAGATTCAAAACTAGAAACCCTGTTTTCTAGAATCAGAACCTCAGATCGAGAAAAGTAGAACAATCAAAGCTGCAGATCAAAGCTGTCTGAGGTCTGAAAGTAGGGTTTCGAAGATCGGAAACGAAAGAAATCGAGATCGAAGCTGCAAAATCGAAGATGCTGAAAACGATGATCGAATCGAAAGAAGAAAAAACAGCAGCAGCAGCAGCAGCATAAGAAGAAGAAGAAGAAGATTCTGTGAAAACGAGATGGATTTACCTCGAAGAAGAAACGCTTGTCTCGAAGGAAGAAAGAGAAAGAAAGCTAGAGATAGAGAGAGAGAGCTGTGTCCTTTCTCTTTCTCTGTTGACGAGAAAAAACGAAACGCGGATGTAGTTGCAGGAGGGGATATTTATAGGAGGAGTGATAAGGTCAGGGAGACTGGGATGTGAATTGATAAGTATACCTGCTTATCAGTGATAAGGGCATGAACTTGGTCATGAGGTGACAGTGGAGTGGGGCCTACCTGATAGGGTACGTTTTGTCGATATTCTCGGCGTGCAATATGAGGAAACAGCTGTAGGGAGAAAGAATTGTGGATTAGGTCAGTCGCGATGGACAAGTGAGATATGCCAGGCGCCTTGAGAAAACCGCTTTCGTGGACTTGCTTTGCCACTTGGCGCTGCTGCTGCTGCTGATTTAGGTTTTGGAGTGGGCCACCAGGTGGGTCTGGTCATCATCTGAAATAGAAATTCATAGAAGATTTGGCAACTAAATCTTTAGGGTTTCCTCACTGTTGTTATTATTTTTTTTTTTTAGGGTTTAGAAGTTTCCATAATTAACAATTGCAAATTTTGAATTTGAGCCGGTTTAAGCCGCTTTCGTATGGGATTTGAAAACCCTATGTGGTTTTGAGAAACATGAAAAACCCTAGTCGGACGGGGTCTTATCGCATGCAGCTTCTCAGGGATTGACTCCTAGCCAAGCAAGTAGTTTTACAAGTTGGGTACCACACGGACATTTAGAAAAAAAAATTCTCAGCGATATCAATTTTTCTCATCTCTTCGTGTATTTTGACATTAATGCGAAATCCTTAGCTATACATATCATTCAATTAGAAGTTTTCAAATGTACAATAGCGTGAAATTCTTAAATATGTGAATTTCTTTTAGATTCATTTTTTGTCACCGAATGGCCAACTCCCATTTGCTGTTATAATATTATTTGTGTGGGGTCTATCTATGCGAACCAAATGCAAAGATAGAGGGATTGTAGCTGTGGAATTGTTTGGGTATTTTCAAATTTAAGATTTTTTCAAGAATATGTTGGTCGAGATTTGTTAATTCCAAAATTTTTAGAAAAAAATAGTTATAAAACACTGTTAAACCCTGAAGGTAAGGGCACTTCAAATCTCACACACAAAGTCGGAATATGCTTTCTAACGGATCAAAGAGAAAAAGGGCTAAAAAATCATGTTTTCATATGTGAAAGAGATCCGCACCAAACATGTGCTCATCTCGGACCGAAAATCAAAGCTTGCTTCCTTTTTTGGTTGCTCTGTAGTTACACAAACGCATTCTAAAAGTCTTATATATATATATTTCCCTTTTCCATTTTTATAATAAATTCAACATTGATTTCTAGGGATATTTTGAGTTTTGAGATTGAAAATCATGATAAGGTTAAAAAAATCAGATTGGATGACAAAATGTTGGCCGATATTTGTTAATTTTAAAATTATTGGATAAAGATAATTATAGAACACCGTTAAAACCTGAAGGTATGTTTGTTCATGCATCGCAGAATGGGAAAGTGCATTTCTAATGCTGGGGGAACTTCAAATCTCACATACATGAACGAAACATGCTTTCTAACGCGTCAAAGAAAAAAGAAGGCAAAAAATCCCGCTTTCATCGATGAAAAAGATCTACACCAAACACGTGTTCATTTTGGCAAGAAAACTGAAGCACCTTTTTTGCTTTCTGTTTCTGCTATAACACATGCAGTTACATAAACACGTCTTAAAAGTTTCTTTTATATGTTTTTTTACTTTTTTCATTTTTATTGTAAATTCAACATTGATTTCTTGTGATATTTGAACTTTGAGACTGAAAATCCTAATAAGGTAGAAAATTCCAGATTGGATGACAAAGTAACATGATATTGAGTAGGGATATGGCAATGGGGCAGATTTAGTATGGGTTGGGGTAAACCTAAACCTGCCCTATTTCAAATTTATCTCATCTAAACCTAATTCGGTCCATGACCAGTCACTAGTATGCGATACCAAATCCGCCGTATGTGGGTTGGGATCAAGTCAAATTTAAAGCTTAAAGATTTTAAAGTATATAAATACTTGGAAACGAAGTGTGGTAGAGATTGAATACACCACCTTCCATTCACACATGCCTTAAGTTAGCACTTCTCCACATGAGTTTTATTTATCTTATGTAATAAATAAATATTATATATATGGGTTAGGGTTGGATAAAACAACAAAACCAAAACTAGGGATGCACAGAAAAACTGCTAAACCGCTCGGTTCGGATCGGTTTTGTAGTAAATCGGTTTGGTCACAATTTGGATTTCCTTCAAACCGTTCAATTCAATTTGGTTCGGTTTTCGATTTGAAGGTGTGGTTAAACCACTCAAAGCATCAAACCGAACCAATTATATAAATATATATATTTTTTATAAAATATATAAAAGGACTATGAAAAATTACTCTAAGAATACACGAACCCTCACTCCGTTACTTAAAGTCGAACACCTCTCCCCAATTGAACTGTCATTTTTTTTTTTGTGAAAATAAAATAAAAACAAAAAAACTGTAACCAAACCAATTCCTTTCGGTTCAATTTGGGCACATGGGCGGTTCGGTTCGATTTGGAAAAATCAGAAAGTCGATGGGTTTAGTTTGATTGATAGTTTTCCCTCTAAACTGATTCAAACCGCCTACGTGTACTCTTAACCAAAATCTATCCGCACCAAAAAAACCACTACCAAAATCTTTTTTTAATAAGAGCGGGTTGGGGTGAATCCCCATTTTAATCCGATCCATTGCAATCCCTAAAAGTGGTTTTATCCAATGGCAAATATTCCTAATCAAGAGTCTCATGTATTGACTAGAATGGCCTGCATGGAAATTTCCTCTTTTCTTCTATCTTGCTTCCTGTTTTCCCTTGCAAGTTGAGAAAAAGAAGGTCCAGCCCAAAAGTGGAAATGTTAGGGCTAGGAAGGACAATTGGCTGGTCAGGAAGGCGCCCGGCATTTGCACGGAACAAACAAACCACGTTGGTCGGACCCGACTGACTTGGTTTCATTATTTTAATCTCAAAGATCAATGAAAAAACCGTCCTTTTCCATTTCATCGTACGATGTGTAATCAATTCTGACTCCACAACGTGATCGATAAGTACATTGCAATATCAGTCTCTCTGTTTTTTTTCTTTTCTTTAAGTAGATATTTTTGCGAGATTATAATAATAATTTCTCCCCCACGTGAGAAGCGGCGAACCTGAGAAATGGGGAGATAGCTACGAAATAACTGCATGTGTGATTTTTTATTTTCTTTTAACAAACACATCGAGATCACTCTAAATAGCAGGCCTCTGGTACTTTCTCACTGTAGAATGGTCAACGAGCCCCAATCGGAACTGTTAAGAAAACGGTGGTGCCGGATCCGAACGTGGAACTATTTTGGAATAGGTTTTTTGGTCCGTAATCAGAACTAAATTCATATATGGGACGGGTTTATATCTAGGTCCGGATCTAGATAGATGATGATATTAAAAAAATATATGGTGTTTATGAGAAGTTTTTTTAAATTGAGATAATATATTGGGTCTCGGGTCCACGGATTTGAACCGAGTTAGAACCGAATCCGGACCCATTTACTTATCGAGGTTTAAATAAGAACCCAAATCCAGTTTTTAATGGATCGAAACTTTCGGATAATCAGAGAATCAAAAACCCATTTACATCCCTAACAGTAATTAAGGTAATGGAAGGGACTAAAATTTTGAACAATTTCATAAAAACCTCCATGACTTCTCTTGAATTTTTTTTTTTATTTGATGATACGGGTATTGTAAGGTCTTTGACCTAATATGGCTAGTTTTCTTAGTGCCTCCTACAAAATCCACACAAACGTGTATCCCACAAATATAGGCTAGTTTTGAACACAAGATGTAGTAGATATGAGGAAGAGTCCATTGAACTACCTTGCAACCATATCTTCATCTCAATCAATTCGGGACAATCAAAGAGTCTAAAATCACAATGTAGGAAAGTTTTATGTATTGACTACGACAACTCCATATGGTATGAAGAAAGAGCACATTAGTCTACCTAATGAAAGAAGGATTGTGCTTGACACGTTAACCAACACCATATGGTATGAAGAAAGAGCACATTAGTCAAAGGATTGTGCATGACACGTTAACCGCTAAGAAATCCCATTTGTTTTTGTAAGTACGTAGTTTGTGACAATTATGTTGAAATCTATTAGATTGTCATGGATTATAAGATACTTGCAGAAACGGAACTCCATCATTGGCCATGGATGCAGTATATGACCAAGTGTAGAAGTTAAACAGTAAAATTAAAAAATTTAATATCTTATGTAAGGGGTTTCTAAAATCACGCGGATTGGGTCCCCCATTGATCATGGGTCCATTTATTGAAAACTCGAATTGTTCAAACTAAATGCTCTTTTGTATCATGATATCAAACAATCAATTTTACGGTGGAGTTAGCTCTTATTAGGATGAACATTTGGGTGTTGAGTGAGGTCCACTTAGTGGGCCATTAACTCCATATTTCATCTTATAGAAAAATAGTTAGCCCAGGGTGTGATGAGTGAGGCCCACATGGTGATTGGGTGAGATCTGGCTTGAAATGCAAAGCCTTATCTTATCCCAGAAAAAGAAAGTGAAAAAGGAAGGAAAGCACTTGATATCTTTCTAAAAGTTAAGAAAAAAAAGGACAAAGTCTCAATAAAGAGTCATGACTCAATCGCAGTCATTATTTCATTTATGTCAAATCAGTCAGACTTCATGTCTCCAGATTCTCATAGTATCACGTGCCGTTGGTATCTCGCGATATTTCGTTTTATAAATTGAAAACGTGAGAATAAAACGGGGTTAATGTCCGTACACGTGCTACATTTGGGCTGCAGGAGGATTGCCTCTATGTTTTATGTAATTATTATTAAATGCATAGTAAGGATAAGATATTAAGATTTATTTTAAATGATTAAAATTAAAAAATTAAATGTAATTTCTCAAAAATGACCATCACATTACCTCTTCTCTAATAGAAAATAAATAATGGAAGCAGAAAATGAATATCCAGCCACCACCATATTTCAAAACTTTAGAAAGAGAGTTGCATTTAAGGGTGAACAAAAAAGTCGCTCAACTGTTAAACTGATTTAGACTGATCCGAATTGAGCAGTTCGGATCGATTTTGTAGTAGAACGGTTCGATCATAATTCGGATTTCCTTCAAACCATTTAGTTCGATTCGATTTTCAGTTTAAAGGTACGGTTAAACCATTCAAATCGAACCAAACCAAACCAGTTATATAAATTTATATATTTTTATAAAATAAAAAAATAAATATAAAAAAATTATTTGAAGAAGACTCGAACCCTTATTCCGTTACTTAAAGTCCAACGTCTCAGACTAATTGAAGTGCCATTGTTTTTGTGAAAAAAATAAAATGAAATGAAAAACAAAAAAGCCATAACCGAACCGAACTGGTTCCTTTTGGTTCAGTTCAGTTTGAGAAAATAGAAAACCGACGAGTTCGGTTTGGTTGATGGTTTCCGCTCTAAACTAATTTGAACAGCCCATGTGCACCTCTAGTTGCATCCAGAGGGAGTTTCTCGTTCTCCGATGATTTCTAGGTGGAGCTCATTTAACTTTGAATTTCTACGTACTTAATTCCTGTAAATTTTAGGAAGAGTTTCAAAAAGATATAAAGCTTTTTGGCTTGTTTTTTTTTTTAAAAAGTACATAAATGTTTAAATATTTTAGAAGAATATAATTTTTTTTTTCATATTTCTTTTCATTCAAGTACTAACCATGAGAAAAAAAATTTAATGACAAAAATAGCTTCATGACATTTTCCAAAATATGTCTTTAAAGAATAGTTTAAGAGAAATCATCAAGTGCAGCCCAAATGACCTAGTACAGGGCGCATTTCGGGAAACAAAATGTTGGTTTTGGGAAGAAAAAAAGGTTAATAAAAGATAAAAAGCAGTCGCAAGGAAATGGTGATTTTGTTATTTCCAAAACATTTTTATGGAAAATACTTGATTCAAATAATCATAGAAAACTTTTATACTTTTTTAAAATATTTAAATCTTCACGTACTTTTTTAAAAATGAGCCAAAAGTTATTTACAAAAGACTCCTATATTCTAGATAAACAAACATGCTTTTAGCCGAGGAGATCGAGACAACAAAGGATCGAGTTACTTGGGTGACTATGCATTAGAGACATAACCACCCAAGAAATTTTTAGTTAATAGTTTCAATTTGACTTGAATTTATCTCAGATAAATTAAAATTAGTTGAAATGGGTCTTTGTTTTGTTTTGATTAGTCTTCTTCAAGATAATGTAAGATTAGTTTTGTTCCTATTTAAAGTAAGACATTATTTTAATCAGTCTTATTGAGATAAATAGGATTACTTTTGTTAAAATCTAAATAAGGAGAGAACTTTGTTTTCTTAGAGTTGGAGTTAGTGTAGAAGTTTGGATTCCTCACTACAATAATTATTTGTTGGTTTCATACATTGTAACAAGTTGCTTTGAGAGAGAGAGGGCAAAAAGTCTCTTGTTCTTTAGTCATTTGCTAGTTCTTTCTTGTTCTTTATCGAAAAAGAGTGTGGTGGTGTTGACAGTGTGATTTAGGACGTGTTTCAATAATGAGGTTTCAAGAGCAAGTATTAAATGAAAATGAATACTTTATCTGTTGATCATGATTTTTATGGCCTTAGCTTTGACCGATTACTGTTTTAATAAATCTCAACTATAGTATATAGTTAATACAATTCAAGCTGATCGATTGGTTCTGTTTGTAGGAAACCAAGTTATGTTTACCACATAATCCTAAGACAGAGTTGTGGAATTGTGGTAGCCATACAAATAACAGAACCAATCTCAATTCCCAAACAACCACATGAATTCTAAAAATTCCAATAAAGAAACAGGCCTAAGCAATCTCTCATATCTTATTATTAACTCCTAAAAGAAAGGAAGGGAAAACCACTCTTACCTTATTTTATATGTAACCTTTATTTATCAGTTTTATAATTGTTTTTGGATTTTTGGAATGCACCTACTTTTAAGGTGAGGGCTTATCCTGTCCTCATTGTGTGCCCTACTTGGGGATGGGACTGGGGGATCTCTTTATTTGGTTGAGGTCTATCTGTGTATAAAATATCGGCTTCATCCAATCATCCTAACCCTGCCAATAAGTTTCATCATTTTAAAAGTTAACCTATCAATCTAACGGTATAGTCCATTCAGATGAGTGTTAAAAAAAAAAGACTAGTGTAGTTCAAGGGGGGTTCCATGTGTGTGGTCCATTCGATGGGTCATCAGGTGAGCCCCAGTTTGAGGTGTGCACGGGTGTGCGAAGCAAAAAGAAGGCGTGCATAGGATATTCCTGCTTTCAAGATTATCTATGGGACATAATAATGTGAGAGTTGTTCTCACTGTTCAAACTGTGAGAACTATGGGTGGGGGCCACCTATCACCCAATCATAATCTTGCAATGGACAAGGACTCCCTTATAGTCACACGTCCCTGACACTAATACGAATGAACTGGACCGTTGGATCGACTATATACTCATATGAATGGATTGAGCTTGTTGGGCATGGATGAAAGGGTTAGAACTTAGAAAGATGAGATTGGAGTCAAACTTAATATTCAGAGGTGGTCTCATATAAATCTTTCGATCCCCCACCTATCTTGTTCCAAAATGGAAGCCCCCAGTGGGCCCCACAAAAAAGTTCTCACAATATTATACTCTTGTCATTACGGTAGATAAGTATGTAGGGAACGAGTGCTATAAGATGTGGTGCACCATGATACCATAAAAGAGGGTGCCTATTTATTAAAAACTAAGTATCATCAATTAATACTAGGGGTCCAATCACATAAATTAGAAATTATAGACTCGATCATAGCCTAACCAGATTAATTAGGTCAGTTTTTTGGCAGTTCCTTCATGAAATCATCATTTTTTTATAGGCCAGCTTTCTTTTCATATACAAAAGATATCAAACAAATATTATAATTTGGGGTGGGGGCTTGATTTTAAAAGTTCTTTGCCAAAAAAAACAAAATTCCTAAAGATGGGCTTTTTATGTAAATATATAAAAATACAACTTTACCACGAAATCTTCTTT
The DNA here is from genome assembly GCA_038049695.1 of Cinnamomum chago. Lineage (NCBI taxonomy): Eukaryota > Viridiplantae > Streptophyta > Magnoliopsida > Laurales > Lauraceae > Cinnamomum > Cinnamomum chago. The sequence continues at coordinate 9,372,703 of CP142452.1, read as the reverse complement.
CCCTTTCTAAAAGCATGAACACATTGACACTCCCCCTTTTGGTCGTCTAATGGTGTGAAAATTTCACCTTCTTCACACTGCACTAGTCTTTTCAGAGTGACAAAAGGAAGCAGTTTTCTAGAAACATTAACACCACATAGGAAACTTTCAAACATTCTTAGGTATACCTCTCCCAAGAAGGTCCACCAACTCCATGAGAAATGAGAAATTTTAACCTATGAGCAAACCGCACACTATGGTCATGTGGCCCAGTTCATGGGGCCCCACATAAATATATTTCTGATCAGTGAAGATAGAATAGATGGAAATGTCTCTTTGTAGATAAGGGTCATACAAAAAATGAACTCCATCAGATTATACTAGCCATTGATTTATGTAATAGTTTCTAAGTTTGATGGTATTTTAACTCTATATGTTTTTTAGATTCAATCCAATGGTGAGTAAAAACTTAATGAGCACAAAACTAGGCTTTGTAACATATTTTGATCAAAGGTGGGCTCAAGTGAGCCCTTCAAAGCTGGCATAAAACAACATATTTACCATTTGATCAAGACCAAATCAACCAAATGACCGACATCTATCCTCAGAATTCCTGCAAACAGACTGGCCCTTGTTATGGTAACTGGAAGCTCCCAAGAAAATTCCTTCTCTTCATCATATTGTGACATTGCCAGTTTCATTTGAATTTGTAGCCAAGAAACAAGCTGGTAATACTTCCATCTGGTCAGTGAGATTGACCATTTGAAAGACCCTGCTTATCAGAATCTGACCTTGCACGACCCCTCTTGAATGCACACCAATGATAGGAGAATAGGATGATGAAAAGGTCCCATCATAGGATCAGACATTGAACAAAAAGTGAGTCCCATAAAATCATTACAACCTTTGACTTGAGCGCCCAGGAGTTTAATCTTCTGAAAGGTTGGTTTGTTTGCAGTATAATACATATGATTTGAATGGATAGGCATTCATGGTCATTTGAGCTCTACCCAAGAATCTAAAGAGGTTCAAGTGTGAATAATATTAAGCGAGGGATGAGGCTATAAGGTATCAATGTTGACCGGACCTTCATTTTCCTAGGATTTAAATTACTAGGATAAGAGCATGAAATTCATTTGACACCTTCCCTTGATTCGCTTTCCATTAAAGGGGAGGTTATTTGACATCATTTTTGTATATTCACCTTTAATCTTCATTTTTAGCCACTTTTAGCATGGATTCCTATGCATTCAATGCAAACAATCAGGTCCTATAAGTTAATTTTTTTTGTTAATTTGTCTTTAAAGCACAATCCAATGGTGTGAAGAAGTCAGACGAGTATCAAACTCTGGGTTTGGGGGGGAGGGATTGATCATACATACATAGGTCCCACGAGGAGCTAAAATCATTACTTCTCATAAGAACAATGGGGAACCTCTCAGGTGAAAGATTCTGTTGCGCCAAAACATTTCTCCTACAGTAGACCACTTAGTTTTTCCACCATCCATTAAAGTCATAGATTGGATGGCTAGGATTGTCCAATCAGTTATTTATCAACTATTTGGCATCAGTAGTAGAGCCCAATGGATGGACAGTCTTGATCAGCCCTTTCCTAGGTCATTAGAGGTAACTTTCCTAATAGACTTAGGGAAAATAAAATAGAGGCAAACAAGTTTGATTTGAGTTAGGAAGGTAGGACAATGTGCATCATAAATATATGTCCAATCATAACTGTAAGAATCCATAAAGAGATAGATGTTAATTTATCACAAATAAAGAAAAGTGACAACATCTTAAATCCCATAATTTAATACATCTAAGTTACAACTCCTAGGCTTTCAGGATTCTACCTTTGCTGCGGCAGATGCATAACTTACACTGCTATCTCTTGTGGTTTTGCATTGGCTTGACTGTTCGTACCGCAGAAAATTAATCTTTATGTTAGTGGAACAGTTCCTCAACATCTGAAATTGGTAGATTTAAGGAATAACGAAGTTAGCCAGACTAAACTTTGATGACAAAGTTAGCAAACTAGTGAGGCATGCAGCAAGTCTTACATGAAGGAAAACGCTGATGGGATGCCGGCCACAAATAGTGTTGTCAAACTCAGAAAGATACCGTTTGAACACATCTGCATCTCCTGTCTCTATGATTTCCATGCCCGTTCTATCCAGGGCCTCGATAGACTTGTAGATGGGGCCATGTTTCTTATCATAATATGTGTAGTTAAACCTGGCAAAGGCATAATATTTCTTATCATAATGTATGTAGTTAAACCTAATAAAGGAGGATAAAATCAGGCATACAACCAAGGGTGGACCCAAGAATTCTTCCTTGGGGGGGGGGGGGGGGTGGTTAGAAGAAAATTCTTGGGAGGCCATATATAAAAAAAGCATGTACCTTTCAAATATATAGGTGCTTTTTTGAAAATTTTGGAGGGGCCATATGTAAGAAATTTTAAATTTTTTTTGAAAAAGATAAAGGGGTTTTCTGAAATTTTTGGGGTGGTTCTGCCAGTACATACAACCCGATACCAGAAGCTAATCATGTGAACATGAAAGAAGAAGAAGAAACAAACAAACAAACAAACTTCACCTAGTACCATCTAAAGCCGTCTGTACTCATCAAAAATAAGTTTCTGCCTAAGAAACAAATTGTAAAGGAGACACTTCTATCAAATCCACCACACCAAGTTCTACAAGCCAGTGTCTTGAGAAAGAATCCTAGGATTCTGTCGCAGTCATCAACAACCACCACCCAGCAGCATTAAGTTATATTGAAAAAACTCTGTTGTGTAAGTGAACTCTTTGAATTAAGATTTATTGAATATTTGATGTTTCTTCATAGATTTATTTTATTAATTTTTTTTTAATGGCAACAGTTTTATTAAAAGACAAAAACTGTACGTAAAGGATGCTATACTTAAAGGGCACTAGCCTAGCCAAACCAAGCCCAAACAAATATACACTGGAGCTTCAAGAGCCCAGTCTAAAGCCTCTAATCAAATTTGCCGCAACCGCTGTCACAACCATACTACTAAGGGCCTCACCAATGATGACCAATGGAAAATGGGAAAGAGGGTTGCCTTGCCGTAAACCTCTTTGAGCGGATAGAAAAAACCTAGTAGAAGAAACACACTTCTTAATCCAAGTCCCCCATTTGCACCCAAAACTCATTCTATGAAGAAGATACTGAAGGAAGCCCCAATCCACCCTATCATGAGCCTTTTCAAAATCTAACTAGCAAAGCACTCCTAGCAGCTTCTCTCTATCTTTGGAGTGAATACATTCATTTGCAATGAGAACCCCGTCAAGAACCTGGCTCCCTTGGACAAAAGCTCCTTAAGGAAAACAAAACCTTTTGGCTTCGATTCACCAATACCTTAGCCAGAATTTTGTATATACTCCCAATTAAGCTGATAGGCCCATCTTGCTTTGAGATAAGAGACAAATTATGCCCATTCTGCTTCAATAGGATGCTTCTCTCGGAATTCTTTAACAAACACTATGGCATTTGCCTTTGTGTACTCCCAAAAGAGCAAAAGAAGGCCATATGGAAACCATCCAACTTTGGAACCTTATACCCCCTAGTTCATACACTCGCTTTGACGATCGTTTATAAAGTCCCTCACTAACCAATCTGCTGTTGCTTCCCTAATGGTTGCAAATTCCATATTATCAAGATTTGACGACTCAATTCTTTTCAGTAAAGATTTTTGTAATAGCCAGCAATGAAGTCTATAAACTCCCCCTTTCCTCTACAACTAGATTGTCATCTGATTCACGGCCATAACCATAATGTCTTAAAGCTTTCTAAGGTTCCAATGTTGGCAAGTATTCCAATGAGAAAGAACACTTCAAGTTTAATGAAGTATCATCGCATTGGTTGCGTAGAGGAGGGACCCTAAATGTCAATCAATGGGGAAAAGGATCCACGCAAATCGGAGGACTTCATCAAAGTAACTGTACACTAAAACAGCAACTTACAAAGTTATTTCCCTAGTGTCCCACAACGATCAATAATTTAAAGTGAATGCTTTTGATAGAGAAAAGTTCTTAAGGATATGTTACTAGAGTCAATCCAGCATGTCCTAAGTGAGGAACTGAAGTGTTGTGAGTGCAAGGAATTAAGAAAAAAGTGAAGAACAATAGAGAGTTAGGGACGGAGTCAGAAGTAACATGTTAGAATGCGCAGCAATGGAGAAATTGCTTCAATGGGTGGAAAGTAAAACTCAAATAATCAAACACCAAACACATGATAGCTCAGTGGTATTGGCATCACACCCTCCAGTGACAACCTAGGGTTGATTCCCAGTGTTCTGGGTTGACATCACCCTCCTATACCATTGTTCTAAAAGTTAATGGAACTATAAAGTCACTCCCACATAAGTAGGACAAGGCTTCAACTAAGATCATGAGAAGGATCATAATCATCTTCAAGACTTATCACGCACCTTGGGCTAGCTTTGTGGTGGTGGTGGTGATTTCAGTAGTTTTCTTTTTAAATAATGATGATGTGACGGTCTAAAGTATGAAAATATTAAGTATCAGCCCCTTGTCTAGGCTTTGGAAGCTGAAGGTTTTGCCTAGGGTGATAGCTTTTGGCTGGTTAGCTTTGCGTGGTGGGATTCTGACTATGGACAACCTTTGCTGTCATAAGGAGATCATTGTTAACAATTGCCCCATGTGTCTGGCAGATGAGGGGATTGTGGATCAGCTTCTTCATCATTGAAAAGTGGTGCATGGGGTTCAGTCATATGTTCTTAGCTGGTTTGATTGTGGTTGGGTCTATCCCAGATCTATGCAAGGGTTGTTTGATGTCACGCCTGTGTCCCCCCTGTAGAAGGTCATTGGGTCCGATGAAGACTGGGAATGTAGTGGTGCATAAGTCCCAAATCGGAAACACGCTAGTCCTGATCTTGGGTAAAGATATGTGAGACCTGACCTTAACTCCACATGAGGTCTTTTAAAACCGTGTGGCAAGATTGTGTTGAAATCCCATCAGAAAGGCGGACAATATGATGTGGAGAGCGGGGCTCGGGTCATTACATTTGAGGCATGGCATTTGGAGGTTGGTTTGAATAAATTCATTTTTAGGGGTTTATTTTCTTTGAGTTCCTATTTTTGTGTTTTGTTCTTTGTAGACAGGCCTGGTTGGGTTTTGTCCATTTTGGTTCTTTTGGGTTTTTTTTTTTTTTGGGTTTTTCGGTATATATATCTCTCTTGTACTGTTCAGCTTCTTCAATAAATGTTAATATTAAAAAAAAAAAGAGGACTTAGTTAAGACAGCTTATGCTACAGTGTGGAAGATTTAGTTGGAAAATAATAGAAGAGTATTCAGAAATGTTAGTAAATCAGTCAAGGAGTTTACTCAGTCCATTGTTTGGAATGCATCAGAGTGGGCTTCCATCAGACAGGAGTTTGGAGATTTCAGATCTTAATCGATCTTGGGCCGCAGTTTTAAAAGAGCATTGTCGTACAAAAGTTGTGCATAAAGTTAAATGGCGAAGCCCTCCTCTTGAAACTTTCAAGTTGAATTTCGACAGCAGTTTTTCAAGGACGTATTGGAGGTGTGATAAGAGATTGGAATGGAAATGTTATTAGAAACTTTTCTGGGCCTGTGGTTTTTCTTGATACTAATGAAGCTTAAGTGTTTGCTCTACTTATCGGGTGCCATGAGTTGGAAAGGATACGCAGTTCTCATCCTATTATTGAAGGAGATTCTTTTTATAACAGTGGGCTTCTGGGAAGGCTGTTTTTCCCTGGTGGATAGCGGATTGGGTGGAGGTGGTGCAGGATATTTCTAACAAATTGGGTGCTCCTTTTCGTCACATCTTATAGGAGGCTAACTCAATGGCGGATGGTTTGGCAAGGGAAGGAGTTTCTTGACCTTCTATCATGTTTTGATGTATAGTTTTTTATTAATTTTTTTTTCTTGTTTTTGGGTAATTCTTCTGTTGTCCTCTTTTGCTGGTGGAATAAAATTTAATAGTTATAAAAAAAAGAGTTAAGACAGCTCGACATCTGTATTAATACTCAATACAACAACCACTAACATCTACGGAAACATCATTTAGAGCAAAAAAATTCTTCTCCCATTTTAAAGTAGAAATAGAAGCACAAGGAGTGATTTACGCCTAAATAAGAATCCATCCTAGAATTTTACTGATAGTGATATAGATGCTTATATGGACTGCGTTGTTTTTGGAGAGGCATGAAACATAGAGACCACATTAGACCAGATACTTTATTTATTAATTATTTTAGCCCTTTCTTCTTGAATAAACATCTATTTCATTTCATATCTGAACTGAAATGCAAGGAATGCAGATTTGGGGAAATCCATCCAACAAGGTTCAAAATATCAGGCATTGGTGACCATATTGATCGACCAATATAAAAACGGATATGCATCGGCTGAGACAAATTATATGCATCACATATCAGTCTGTATTGACAATACTGTTTAAGTAGAAAAGATGAAAATTCCCAAGAAGAGAAAAAAAGGACATCATCACATTTTATATTTATTATATGTTTTCAAACTACATTTTACGAGAAGTCAGACCACATAATGAATATATGATATTTTATCCTGATAATAACATGTGTCGATTTTTAATGATAAAAGCGATACTTCACTGTAGCCAAGAAAAAAATTGGGGATTTAGACTACTTTGCCACTTATAACTCTAACATGTAGAATAGACTTAAAGTCTCATCATCACAGAGACAGACCAATAACTATAGGGTACAAACACATTCTGCAGTCCCTAGTATGATCATGTTTACGTTATGAATGACTATGAGCTACAGTTGCTAACCAAGTTTATTCATCACGCAAGTATTCAATTAAATACAGTCTATAGACACTCAAGTATGGTATAACATCCACATACTTAAGTCCTCGAAGAAATCATAAAATCAATAAAACAAACAACATAAAAAAAAAGTACCTAAAAAAAGGTCACTAAAATTGATTAAAAAAAAAAGTGCATGAATCTATTGATCTGTTCCCTATACACGGTTTTTCTTTCATTAATATTTTCTTGCCGAAGTTTAAGAGAGAATTACACAGCCGTGGATTGAACTCTACATGAAAAAAGGGGTAAAAAGTGACAAAGGAAAGGATAAAATGATTTTAAAATGCTCATGATACCATAGATGTCACAGAAAAATGAGACTAATATGTGTGATATGTAACATTGCTAACTCCAACCAACTACGCAAGGAACCTTTATCATACTCCTCTTTTTTTTTTTTTTTTTTGGATTAATTGTTAAATACCACAAATGTTTAAAATAAGGTTCTTAAAGAAAAACAAAAGGAAAGAAGCTTCCATCAGATATTGAATTCTATGTCCAAATATATATATATATATATATATATATATATATAAACAAACAGTGGAAAGCATACCGTGATCCCCAGTGGCAGAAATCAGATGAGACAGAAAAGAAATTCTTTGGGTCATCCACATATTTGGCCAGCAGTTGTCCATACATGGCCTCATTTTCCGAATTAAGAGCGCCAACCAAAATAGGTACAATTTTTACGGGCCACCTGCATTGCACAATATAACTCAAATCTTTGCAAAAGAAATGTAAAAAGAAACTTATTCTACAGTACAAATTTACCCATGAAATACTTTGGCAAGATATGGCAAGTGCATCTCCATGCTATGTTCTGCTTCATCTACATGAAGATCCATTAGTTCAAATTTTCCTGTTGCCTTTAACTCTTCATTGACTGGTGCCACGGTACATCAATGCGCCCCAAAACAAAAAACAGATGCTAGTGAGTTTGTTGAGCATGCAATATATAACATAAAATTAACAGATATTTTTGCCCAAAACTAAAAGGCAACAAGCCTACAAGCAAGTAGAAAGATTAAAATTGTTTGGTTTCAACAAATTTGTATGTTTTTCATTCAACTAGAGCCAGCTTTTCAGAAGTAGAAGCCTAGGAGGAAAAACAAGATCCTGAACTGCAGCAAATGTACAACTTGGTGTTCAATGATCCAAACCATTGATGTGTTGATCCCATCTTGTAAGGATGACCCAAAATCCCTCCCAGGTAGGTAGATCCGAGCCATACCTTCTTTGGCCTTGTTAGGCTCTATTATTTTCTTAACCAGACATTAGTGGACCATTGACTGAAGAGAGAATTCTTCAATTTTGGAATATTAATAGGATACCTACCATCCACAATGAGACCCACAACATCAATAACTCAAATAATGAAAACATGGTCATGCTTGTACATTATTGGGCGAAGCATAGCATTGGCTAGGGTGGACTAATTTCCTAAAAATGGAATATCATGGAGACAAGAGATAAAGATGATCTCCAAACACTCTCTAGTCTGTATATGGGAAGAAAGAAAATGAAATTTAATAATAAAAAATGGATCAACAGGTAATGACAACATTGATTTGTCTCCAAATAAAACTGCAATACCTTCCAAATCAATTGGCAGGTCTCCGAGAGGCGTCTTGTAAACAGTAGCTCTTGAAAGAGCACATTTTGGAGTGTAATAATGGTGTGATGGACCAAGAAGGAACACCCGTGAACTGAAATGTTACATTTGATCACATAATAACAATAGTAAGTGAGCATCAAATATTATTTTTGTCCTCTATATGACGCACGCTGAATTGAATGATGTAGCGCATACAGGTTTACTTAGTTCACTATTCCATCACAGAGATTAAAAGTATGAGAAGAAACCAACATAAAATTATTTTGATACAAAATAAACTTCTGATGTTTAATTTCATCAAAACGAACCTTTCAAAAAGCAGGCAACAATCAAATACAAGTCAAGACTAAAATTAGAAACTTTGAAAAAGGCCATAACTTGCATTATCCTTATAATGGTACAACATGTCTACTTTTGGTCATAGTTCACCAATCCAATCACCTTTCAAATGAGACCAACTTGGAACTATATTGGCATCGCTTGGTTTGAGAATCAGGGTCTTCATGTTGAATGACAAAAATCCCATCACATGAGCATGCAACTTAAATCATAACATCATCATCATTGTGATAGTAGCCTAGTAGCTTTGTCCCATCTATCAATGGTCTGCTCTGTAAGTTCAAATTTGCACTTGACCAATGTCTTTCCTTACTACATGACCCTTTTTTTACCATTAAAAAAAATTGTCGGTCTTCCCTAACTCCTAGTTTTTGAAACTCATTACCTTCAAAAGAATTATTTATACACAGGTATATGCCCAAACCATCTCAAGCAACATTCCTCGATTTTCTCTTCAATCAGAGTTACTTGTAGGCGTCCACAAGTATATGCCCAAACCATCTCAAGCAACATTCCTCGATTTTCTCTTCAATCAGAGTTACTTGTAGGCGTCCTCTTATGTACTTATCCCTACTTCTATACTTTCTTCAAACTTCACATATCCATCCTTGCATGCTCATCTAAACCACATGTACTCGAGCTTTTTAAATCTAAAAAAATGATAAAAGTAATAGGCACACAACTATGGTCATCTTCACGGTTATTACATTGAAAATACATAAATGGCTAATCCCAGATGGCTTCTTCATTGATGAACCATGGGAACCCCAACCATAGAATTGGTCATCAAAGGCCGTGCGAGATGGGAACCCCAACCATAGAATTGGTCATCAAAGGCCGTGCGAGAGAGAGAGAGAGAGAGAGAGAGAGAGAGAGAGAGAGAGAGAGAGAGAGAGAGAGAGAGAGAGAGAGAGAGAGAGAGAGATCAAACCAAAAGAAAATCAACTCACATGTTCTCCGGGTCTATATTAGCAAATGCAAAGGCTGCAGCACGACCTGAGTATGAGTAACCAGCATGCCTGAAATTTGGACAGCAGTAAACATCATTAAATTACAAAGAACAGTTGACCTTAATGCTCATGAAATTAAAACTTTTAATGGGGATAAAACTAACTTACGGGGCAATAACACCTCTTATATCTGAAGATTTAGCAAGACCACATGCTCTAAGCCATCCATCCAGCTCTTCTCCCAGTTTGGTGGCTGATAATCAGATAACAAAAATCAGTATTTATTAGCATTAAGTGCATTAGGGGTAATGTGCAAATTATCATTGTAACTCAAGAATATGCTTCCTCATCATGTTCTGACAATCACCATTGAAATGCTCCAATAGCATCTCCGGGCAATCAACATTGTTTGCTAACACATCACTTTACAACATGGAAAATTCAAGAGCAATTCTAGCCTTTTACAAACACTCATACATAAACACGCCAAACATAACATGCTTCCAACAAGTATCTTCTAAAGTTTCAAAAAAGAAATTGAGAAAATGAATTTTCAATTTTCCATAGCTTCACAATGTTAGCACTAGTGCTTTGTTTTCCTTTATGAATTTCAGAACTTATCCCCATAACAAGAAGCAATAAATTATTATATTCTGAAATTAAGATTTGAAAACGGTAAAATAGCCTCTAAAATGTTTGCCAAACGCATATTTTCTAATAATCATGAACATATTGTGGCTAGTTTTACATGTAGCTACAAAATCAAAGAAAGAATAGAACTTTGCAATGTCAAACTCACACACAACCACGTACGCACACGAGAGAGAGAGAGAGAGAGAGAGAGAGAGAGAGCAAATGTACTTGTGTGCCTCCTTAGACAGGTATCGTGATCAAAGTTTGATTCGAATGCTAGAATTTTAGAGTTGAAACTCTTTCGCCAACCAGTGATTGATGGGATAAGACTAGTGATGATGATGAATCACAAAAAGGCGCCAGTAGGGAGGAAGAAACCAAAAAGGTTGTGGACCAGGTCACCTTTATGGTGGGTTCCAGATTTGCATCGCTTGGATTTGGTCCTTAGGTGCATTGATAACACACATGAGTGCTGGTGTGAAACCCATGAGCATGTCTAAAAAAATACATTAAGGGGTCATTTGTTTGGACTTATTTATATAACATGCATAATAGTGTGTAAATGAGGCCATTTTCATATAAAAACTCTCATACCTAAAAAGGTTTGAAACTACTACGGGCCTCCTTGGTTAAGAAAGTGCCACTAGAAAAGACATTTAGGACAGGTCGTGGCATCAAATCCTTTCGTCACCTTTTTTTTTTGCAATGCCCGTGAGCTTCAAATTTTTAATCCAAACCGTTCAAGTTTTTTATTGAGCAATTAAACCCAAAAACCTTCAGGCCCTTTTGTTTGCATTAAAATATATAGGAACTGAACATATATAAGGTGGTTAAAAATGAAGATCAAAGGTGAATTTAAAAAATGAGCATCTAATAGCTTCTTCTTTTTATTCTATTTCCCTAAAAGAAAATGTTATTTGGTGTTCATTTTGGGAAATTCACCTTTAATCTTCATTTTTAACCACCCAATGTATTCCATTCCTATGTATTCTAATGCAAGCAAATAGGCCCTAATGATGCCTTAATCTGAACCGTACAACAACATTCACTCATGCTATAATAGTGCTTCCATATATAGTATTGTATTTGGCCACCTCCCACAGTTTCACCCGGTGGATGTAGATAGGAGGGTTTGCATATATCCCTAGGGATTAGTTCTCGGTTGTGTCCATCGGGCTCAGGGCCAAAGGCTCCTGGGATGGGCAGGGGATTCCCTAGGTCATAAAAAAATAAAAAAAAATAAACATAGTACTGTGTTACACATGCACAAATTTTACACGTGCAAATTTTATATATTTAAACCCTATTTTCATACCCCATGCATAAAAGGAAAGCCCCTAACATAATCCTTTGTTTAAGCTACTGCTTAGCACCGAGTTGACTCTTGACTCTCCCGAGTTATCTCCTTTTGACAAAGGGCCGAGTCAAAAATAGTGGAGAAACGGCCGAGTCATCTCATTTTAATAATTTGTTTGCATTCCGCACCATTTAATAGGGCAATCTAATTTTAAACAATTAAAGTTTATTTATATATTACAAGTAATTATGCATGAGGTTTGGAGTTAGTAATTTAAAAATGATGAATGAAATGTAATTTTAAACTCATATTTGATCCTTTACATTCGATATTTGGGCTAACAAATTGTGCAATATGCAATATTTCTCTTTTATTTTCCTAATTGTAGTACTTTTCTTGCATATACAAATTTATTAAATTAAATTGATTGTTATGAATGCATGTAAATAAATGTATTTCTATATTTTATAAGTAATAGATTCATTTTTAAAAGAACATGACTCTCCGGAGTCACTGCTTTGACTCTATCCAAATCAATTTTTTTTGCATTAGATGAGTCGAGTCCAAGTCACGAGTTTGGAAAACGGAAAACCTCGCATTCAACATTTAAAACCCAACCCGAGCCCACCCCACCACCTCTCGCCAACTATCACTCGCCCAAATATTACCCCAAATCCAATGAAGACTGTCCATAGCCCCTCCCCATGATTGTCACGCTTCCAAATGGGCCTCACAAACCAAGCCTTTTTTGGCCATTCCTAAAAACGACTCCTACTTAAAATGGTAGAAGAAGAAGAAAAAAAATCTACTAAATTTAGGTATGTACGGTCCCAACCTTTCATCAGGCAGACCCAATGAATTCCCATGCCTTCCCCAAACAACCACACCACCAGCCCAATCACCAAGAGGGCCACAAAAGCAAGTTGAATCCCAATCGTTGGTCAAACCCATCCTAACCATCCATTCTCTTAGCACGAGTGGCCCACTTATCAACCCAACAGCCCCAAATCTTGCTTCAGTAGACATTCATTGTGTGTCCCACCCCATAAACGGCCCTAAATCTCCAAATGAAATCATCCCCAAGTGCCAATTTAGGCAGCAAAGATCCAAAATTGCACAAAACACCATCAAAGTTCCTACTTTTCTAATTCTCCTATCGTCGCTCTCAAATCTCTTCTAATCAAAACACCAAATCTCACAGATTCCGCAATAGGTTCATGAATTCCCATCCAAACACATACAACAGTAATCTTCAACAAGCAAAGAAGAGAATAAGAAGACAGTTCAACCATAAAAAAGAGACCTTTAAGCTTAAGAATTCAGAAGATCCGAGAAGAAAAGGCTGCGATTGGGTGTGAAGAATAAGACTTACGGTTGTCAGTGTACCATGATCCTGCATGCGCTGCTCTTCTGACTCTCTCCATATCAAAATCCAGAGAGAATGCAGAGAAGAAGATGATGATGATGATAGAAGATCAGGAAATAAAAACCCTAACTTTCGCTTTCTTTTTCGTTCTTTACCCCCAGAGAGAGAGAGAGGGAGAGAGAGAGAGAGCGTACGTTACATTGGACTTGTTTTGTTTTTTCGCTTTCTCAATTTGCGCGATTCTGCTTTCGATGTGAACTCGAACTGCTCAAAGCCTTGTGGATATTTTAAAGGAACGTGTAACACATGTTAGGAAACTCCATCGTCGGACCTATATAGAGATAATTTGGACCGTTGAAGAGGAATTTATCCTCTCTAGTCACGTATCCTCAAATTTCACTTTTAGGATTTGGTTTGTGTTGATCCCATGTAATTTGTGTAACTTATCTTTGAAGATTTGGTTCAAAATAAATTAGAATAAAAAAATAGAAGTCGTATGGCCATCTCAGCATAATTGGGACAAGTAATGAAGATGTTGTGTAGAGGCCATGTACATGGAAAGAGGTAGTTCGGTGTCGTCTCACTCCCATTTAGGTACGTATGAATTCGGAATGAACATTTTAGTTTATAAATCTATAGTAGAAGGGATTTAAGAATCTGATCTATTTAAGTGGGATTTGAGAAACTGTAGAAGATGAAACGTACGGCAAACACCAAATACACCCTTTACGTGAATAGATTTCACCATAAGATTGAGCACAAGGTTGAAAACATGATTGGGCGCTAATGTGGCATGAATTACATTTTTCGTCATGTGCTAGATGGAACCCACTACTGTTGAAATGGGATTTGAGGACACATCCCTGTAGGGGATGTCATTTAAGATGAAATAGTTTAAATTATCATCATGAGAGCCCCTCAATGGGGTTTCGGGCATGTGTTGCATGGCAGTGTAATAGCTGTGATTGGGGATCTAGACTCTATGTCAGTTTTCATTCTAACCAATAGTTACTTTGGAGTTTGATTTGAGGGGGCGTTTCATATGGTCAAATCTTTTCATTCTAACTATTTTAGATAAAATACTAAATTAGTTTAAAGGTTTTTATGTCCTATGGATTAAATAAATTGTTAAATAGTAGCTTAGCCATTTGATTAGGTCAAATCTTTGCACTATTAACATATGTAAATTATTCAGATACATAACGATTATGCATTATCACGTTTGTTTACGATCATTAATGCTTGTAATGCGTAAATGAGGTCAGAGCGCCAAAATCTTTAGACCATGATAGTTATGAAAGTGATTCACATTCTTTGTGCAAAAACAGTGCATATACACTTCATATATGGTGATTGCATTATACATACATACATATATATATATATATATATAAACATAGGATATCTCCTGCACAACCCAATCTAGGAGCCTTTAGCCTTAAGCATGATGGATACTTGATTTTGGATAGCTAAAAACTAATCTCTAGGTGCACACACAACGAGTAAGACTATGGGAGATGGTAAAAAAAAGTAGATGATGAATAGAAGACATCTTTATTTCAAGGGTGTAGAGTTCTTGGGCAACTGAGTTACCACTCAATTATTTCACGATGATTACATTCTTATCATGCCAAGCTACCACCTTTACATTATCTCATTTCTGTACATCTCATATTTGTAATCCAAACCATTCACTTTGTCTATTGAACTAATAACCCCAAAGATATTGAAATTGATCATCTTAAATCTTCATATATTACTTAATAATTTATGAAAAAGTTCCACCTATAAATCTATTTCTCTACACTTTTGAATGCCCCCAATTCATGACCAAAACCTTTTAACTTTTCTTGTATCAATGGTAAATATCTAGATGCTTAATTTTGTATCTTAATTCTAAAAAAAACAAAAACAAAAGGTCTAGAAACTCCAAACAAAACTAAAATCATTAAATGTATTATATATTTATTTATGTGAAAACAACGATTTTGAAAAAAAACATGATAATGTATTTTAAAATTTATATATGCCAAATTTGCATTTATACATGTAAAATCTCATTTTCTTATGACGTGGTGAAAGGCAAATGACATTGAAGTCTGAACATAAGTAAAGGCTTGTTTGGATGTATGGTGAACTGAAGTATAGTGAGGTGAAGCATCAAATCAAAAGAGAATAAAATATAAAATCTTATGATGGTGTTTTATTTTTAGTTATTTTGTAAGGAATCTTTTTAACTTTTTATATATAAAAGTAGAGTTTTTTTGTCTTTCAGTGAAAAAAGGATGTTGCTTTTTTAAAAAATTAGGAGGAAATTTTGAAATTATGTACTTTTGATATGACATGACCCATTGTTATTTAGTCACTTTATTTTACTTTAATTAATTAATTGCCAAACACGCCGAATGTATAAGATCAGTGGGGGGCCATTAGTTTACGGTATGCAAAGATGGAAATATCTCCCACTTGTCGTTGGGCTGGATTGGGTTTTGCCTCGTGCCATTACACGTGATCTCGCGCAATCTGCACGCGTGAGAACTTAAAACATGACGTGGGCCGCACCGCTTCTGACCGTTTTGTTTTCTGAAGATTTTTAGATTCTATTCCCACAGGACCAAAAAAGTACCTTGAAAGTCCGCTATGGATCCTAACCCTAGAGGGGGGGGGGGGGAATAGGGTGAGCTACAACTATGACTAATTATGACCAATTTTAACTTCTTAGCATAAACTAGTCTCATGTGATGATTAACAAACAAAATGCGGAAGCTAATACAAATACATTCACCACATAGCATGCACCACAACACCAATGTTTATAGTGGTTCGGCCTCAATGCCTACATCCACTACCGGCTTGTGAATCCAATCACCCCACCGGATTTCCACTATGTATGCTTTTTCAAAGGCTAAGCAATAACCCTTACAATGTTGTTTTTCTAAGGCTCAACAACAACCTTTACAAGATGCTTTTCAAGGCTAAGCAATAACCTATCAATGTGCTTTTAGAGGCTAAGCAATAACCTTTACAAAATGCTTTTCTTAGGCTAAGCAATAACCTTACACAATTCAAGATTTCTCAAAGAAAGTGTTTACTCAACACTCTAAGAGATTACAATTTTAGCTCAATGAAATTGCCTCTTAAATAGGCGGATATGAAAGTTTAATACAAACTCACACAAACACTCTATGTATGCAAAAGTGTATGATCATGATGTGTGTGTGTGATGACTTCAATCAAGTTTAAAAAGAAAGCTTAATCAAATATATGCTTAAAGCATTTGAAAGTTTAAGACACACAAAAGTTTTGATTGAAGTTTGATGCAAATCACATGAATAATAAACAACTTGTAAATGACATGAAATTCAAAGAATCACAAGTTGTATGAAAAATAAAGTTTAAGAAAACATGTGATTTGATAAGAGTGATTGCAAACTAATCTAATTTACCAAGAAAGATATTGAGCTTGCAAATCAACTCTTTAAGGACTTGAAATCATGCATAAATGAAAATACAAAGGATTTGAACATGCATGAATTTCAATTGTATGGAAATCAAAATAACTTAGAAGATGTACCTTTTAAAAACTCATGAGTTTGATTTCCAAATAGCCCTCTAGCCTTTCCAACTTCTTCCCCTTTCTTTGGCTCCAAAATGCTCTCAAAAGTTCATGGTTCAAGCCTTGAAAAAGGTTGGAAATGAATGGACTTTATAGCCAAAAAGTTGCCAACGGCTAGTTCTCGGTCGACCTAGACACAGGTCTCGGTCGACCGAGAAAGCACAACGGTCATATTTCTGACCGTTGGCCTGAAACAGTTCAAAAACTGTCCATTTGCCCTGCAGTGTTCTCGGTCGACCGAGACACAGGGCTCGGTCGACCGACGACACTGTCGGGCGAGTCCCTGGGCCAAAATTCCAACTTTTTCCATTTTCAAAGTTTTTCTTTGGTGGATCTTTTGGCCACTAAATCAAGCTTAAATAACATGTTTTAAGGTATTCTAAGATGTTTAAAAACATGAGAAACACAAAGCCTAAAATGATTCACAAGATTAAAACCAAAGGCTAGCTTGATTTGAATACAACTCTTTTCAAATGAAATTGCATACAAAATGATTCTTTTTGTGAAGAATGTATGCAAGACTTAAACCTAAATACACAAGATGATTTTCCAAATGTAGTGCACAAGGAAATAGGTTTTCAAAAGAGTTTTGGGTTCTAAAACCAATGCATCCAAGTTTAAAACCAAAACATGCATAAAACAAAAGCTTTTCCAAATCTTAAAAGCTATGCATGGGTAAAACTAGATTTCAAGATATTTTAAATCAATGCATGTGTGTGAATTCAAATGATGCCAATATGCAAATGCATCCATCAAATTGCAAATACAAAAGACCTAACATACATGACATGTGTAAACGGCAAAAGGATCTCAGGTTTGCAAAATCTCAATTCAGCCCCTGTTTATTGTTTTAATTGCATTTCAGCCCCTGTTTGTTGTTTCAAGATTTGCTTGAGCGCTTTTATCCTTATATATTAAAGAAGTGGGTTTTGAAATAAAACTTGACCCATAACTTTTTTATTTTAACTGGAAATTTTACCCATGTTATACAACTAATTCTCATTTTCCACCCATTTCCAATATGTACCAGTACTATTTTACTATATTAAATCATTGGATTTTGAAGTTAATTTTTATCATAAATTTTTTTTTTTTTTATCTTGACTACAAGTCATACCTATTTTCTACAACTAAACTCATATTTTCATCTTACTTCCAACGTGTAATTTTAAAATACTTTAATATAAGTATTATATGTTGTAAAAAGGAGAGAGATCAAGAGAGAATATTAGAGGGAGAAGAGAGAGAGTTTTCTAGTATCTCATTAATCTGGGTACAAATACAATAGGGAGATGCCTATTTATAGGCAAAGTAGTCTCATAATAGAGAAACCCTAAACCTAATCTTAACTCATCTTAAGTGGGCATCCACCCAAGATCCATATTTTATAACACTCCCCCTTGGATGACCACCATTCAATGACAGTTGCCTCATTAAAAACCTTCTCGGTATAATTAGATTGATGAACTAACATCCTATTAGAATTTCTCTCGATTTGCAATCCGAGACAGAATTTCGTTTTTCCAAGGTCTTTCATTTCAAATTCTTTCTTTAAATAATTAGCAGTTTCTTCGAGCTCTTCTGGAGTCCCTATCAAATTTATATCATCAACATAAACTGCTAATATTGCAAATCCCTTCAAGAATTTCTTTATAAATAGACACGGGCAAATGAGATTGTTTTCATACCCCCTTTTAGACAAGTATTCACTAAGGCGATTGTACCACATTTTTCCGGATTGCTTCAGGCCGTACAATGATCGCCTTAATTGGATTGAGTACGTACTCCTTGGCTTTGCTTCAGGCAAAGGAAATCCTTCCGGGATTTTCATGTGAATTTCTGTGTCTAAGTCCCCATATAAGTAAGCAGTTACAACATCCATGAGTCTCATTTCTAGATTTTGAGAAACTGCTAAACTTATCAAATATCTGAATGTCGTTATATCCTTAACGGGGGAGTATGTTTCCTCATAATCAATCCCAGGTTTCTGCAGGAAACCTTGTGCCACTAATCGTGCCTTATATCTGGTAATTTCATTCAGCTCATTTCTTTTTCTTACAAATACCCACTTGTAACCTACAGGGTTAACATCTTTTGGGGTTTGTACTATAGGTCCGAACACACCACGTTTGTTGAGAGACTTTAACTCTGTTTTGATGGCACTTTCCCATTGTGGCCAATCATTTCTTTGTCGACATTCATTTATAGAACGTGGTTCTGTGTCCCAATCATCATCATCATTTTCCTTTGATATTTGTGTAGCTACCGCATATGCAAATGCGTCATCGATGATAATGTCATTTCTATTCCATCTCTCTTTTGAATAATTGTAAAGTATAGAGATCTCTTTATTTTCCGGTACCGGTGCCTCTTCAGGGGCTTTCAAAGTCTCACCAGGGACTTCCATTATTCTAGAGAGAACGGATTTTGCCATAACCTCTTCAGGAGCATTATGTGCATCTTCGGGAGGAACCTCTTCAGGAGCGTTACATGCATCTTCGAGAGGATATGATGATGATTGCTCATTTCTCCTTTTCCGCGGAGCTGAGTCCTTTGAACCTATAGGTCTGCCACGCTTCTGGCGTATCGCAGATTCTTTTGCTGCCGTATTTTGATTTTGTCCTACAGGGACATTAATCATGGCAGGTGCATTCATAGCTAGTATATGTGACTTTGTCACTTTTGTTGCATCGTTAAATGCATCAGGTAATTTGTTTGCAATTTCTTGCAAGTGCACAATTCTCCGAACTTCATTCTCACATTGTGAAGTTCGTGGATCCAGATGAGACAGAGTGGATGTATTCCATGTTAATTCTCGCCGTTCTTCAGGAACGGATTGTTCTACGGGAACAATACGTTCTTCAGGAACTATCTTATCTCCTCCTAACGGCGGGAAAATTGTCTCATCGAACTGACAATCGAGAAAACGAGCAGTGAAGACATCTCCTGTCCTTGGTTCTAGATATCGAATAATCGAAGGAGAGTCATAACCTACATATATTCCCAATCTAAGTTGTGGTCCCATCTTAGTACGCTTAGGGGGTGGTATTGGGACTTGAACTGCACAACCAAACTTGCGCAAGTGAGAAATATTGGGTTGATATCCTAATATAAGTTGTACAGGGGAAAATTGATGATAGGCCATGGGCCGAAGTCGAATTAACATTGCTGCATGCAACACAGCATGTCCCCAAGCACTAACTAGTAATTTGGATTGCATCAGCAGAGTCCTAGAAATAAGTTGGATGCGCTTGATCATGGATTCAGCTAAGCCATTTTGGGTGTGGACATGGGGGACAGGATGTTCGACTACAATGCCTATAGACGAACAAAAATCATCAAAAACTTTGGATGTAAATTCGCCTGCATTATCAAGTCTTATAGACTTAATGAGATAATCAGGGAAGTGAGCCCTCAGTTTAATTATTTGAGTTAATAGGCGGGCAAATGCTACGTTCCTAGTTGAAAGTAGACAAACATCCGACCAACGGGTGGAGGCATCGATCAAAACCATAAAATACTTAAAAGGTCCACTAGGTGGATTGATGGGTCCACAAATATCACCTTGTATCCTTTGTAAAAAGGATGGGGATTCGGATGCAACTTTAGTGGGAGAGGGTCGGGTGATCAGTTTTCCTTGTGAACATGGGGTACATAAGTACCCACTAGATATGGTCAATTGATGGTTCTCTAAGGAATGCCCAAAAGAGTTATCGATGATTTTTCTCAACATAGTAGCCCCAGGGTGACCTAACCTATCATGCCAAAGCTGTAAAGCCTTAGGATTACTGAGCTTCGGGCTCAACTTTGTTGTTTTGCTCATAACAGAATGTGATTCAACATTAGAGATTGTCGTGTAATATAACCCTGAGGAGAGTGCACTGAGTTTTTCTAGTATTTGCTTCTGGCTTCCAATACTAGTAACGATGCATAAGTATTCTTTGTTACCTTCACTTACAGTCTCAATGTGGTACCCATTCATTCTGA
Source organism: Cinnamomum chago (assembly GCA_038049695.1). NCBI lineage: Eukaryota > Viridiplantae > Streptophyta > Magnoliopsida > Laurales > Lauraceae > Cinnamomum > Cinnamomum chago. The sequence continues at coordinate 9,352,056 of CP142452.1, read as the reverse complement.
AGTCTTTGAAACTAATCAAGTTTCTTCGGAAATTTTTTGAGAACAAAGCATCTTTGATGAATAGATGGGTACCATTAGGTAACATCATATGGGCTCTTCCGGAGCCTTCAATTATCTACACAGGTCCAACTATGGTGGATACCTTTCGTGGAATGAATATCAATTCTGAGAAAAATTTCTGATTTTTCAGAATGGTGTGTGTTGTGGCACTATCTACCAAACAAAAATTGTCTTCAGTTCCATGATCCATACCTTTAACAAAAAAGATAAAAAAAACATCATAACTATGCAATCACATGATTAAAATTGAAATAATAAAAAACATTCACCATAAAAAAAAATTGGCCAAAGGAAAGTTAGAACATCAGGTTCACAACTTTAAGAATCAGAACTGCTGGTTCTGTCAAGACTTCAGGCTTGATTTAAAACTTCAGGTTCATGTTATTGATAATCAGAACTGCTGGTTCTGTCAAGACTTCAGGCTTTATTTAGAACTTCAGGTTCATATTATTGATAATCAGAACTGCTGGTTCTGTCAAGACTTCAGGCTTGATTTAGAACTTCAGGTTCATATCACATGAGATTAGAACTGTAGGTTCTGTCAAATCTTCACGTAGAACTTCTGTTCTATCAAAACTTCAGGTTTGAAGTAGAACTTCTGGTTCTGTCAAAACTTCAGGTTTGAAGTAGAATTTCTGGTTCTAACAATTGATCAGAACTTCTGGTTCTGTCAAAACTTCAGATTTAATTTCATGGCTTTATAATTTTATGGATATGAATCTGCGGGTTCATATCATTATTCCAACTTTTAGGACTGCTAGTCCATAGATTGGTGAACTTCAAGTTCAGTTTTAGAATTTCTAGTTCTATTTTGTGATCCATTCATAGTATTGATAAATTTAAATTAAAAAAAAATTATACAAGAAGATAAATAGTAATCAAGCACTAAAACTACTTTTATGTATTTTAATAAATTTAGATTTAAACTATGATTGAGATACCACTTACTTACCAAAATAAAGTTGTTTGAGACAGGGTCTAGGCAGGAAACCGAAGCAAATGCACGCACGGTTTGTTGCAAAGAACCAAAGAAAAAAAAGTTGTACTGGGCTGATATTGAAAGAAGTGCACAGATCTCCTATTGCTCCCGTTTAAAATTTGCTCCTTGATGGCTCTGAAAAGTTGTGGTCTGTGTTTTTTTTTTTGTTTTCTTCCTTCACGCTTCTCAAGTTGAAGATGTCTTTGAGAGAAATAAAAATTTGCTAGCTACAGTAAGCAAACCGGGTGAAACAAGACTTTTCTTTGCACGTTTCTCAAGTTGAAGTCTTTGGTAGCTACAGTATGCAAACCGAGTGAAGCAATATTTGTGTTGCACGAAAACCGACGAGGACAATGAGTCTAAAAAAAAATCCCCAACGGTCTCTTCTCTGCATTCGTGCCGATAACGTGTTGTAAAAAGGAGAGAGATCAAGAGAGAATATTAGAGGGAGAAGAGAAAGAGTTTTCTAGTATCTCATTAATCTTGGTACAAATACAATAGGGAGATGCCTATTTATAGGCAAAGTAGTCTCATAATAGAGAAACCCTAAACCTAATCTTAACTCATCTTAAGTGGGCATCCACCCAAGATCCATATTTTATAACACTATAGAAGTTTAGGGCGGGACTCCAATACAGCGGTGCTACACTTTATTATAGTCTAGTGTAACACCTAACTCCAACTCCATCCAATACAGACGTTCCATGTCAAAGACTACCATCAAACAACTTCCGAGAACGTCCTTGCAGCCCATGCTGTTAACAAATTTATTTAATTTTCAAAAATACCCTCTTGAAAAACTCTTTCCAAAACTATCCTCTTATACTTTCCTATATTTTTTAAAATATCGTTCATTGCTTATTGGACAAATTTCACTTCCCTTGAGGTGGGTGCCACCCACATTAAATTGACATCTCGATGATGATGATGATTATTATTTAAATTTTTTATTTTTTATTTAAAAATCCATAAAACTTTGAAAAGCAATAAAAGCAATAATAGAGTATTTTTATATGACAACAAAGCATCATCGTACAATTCGAATCACGTTTATATGCCATGTTCTATACAAATAAATCCCGTAAAGCATCAAATCAAGAGGGATACTTTTTATTCCCTTTTGATTTGATGCAATATAGGTACCATATAAATTTTAAAGACTCACATCTTAACATCTAAGCCACACAAAATCTATCATTCTATTATATTTTTGTATCCAAGAGGGTTCAAGATGTTGGGCCCATGTTCAACCCAAAAACAAATTAAAAATAAAATCATTTTAATGTGGGTCCCACCCACCTCAAGGGAAGTGAAATTTGTCCAATAAACAATGAAGGATATTTTTAAAAATAAAGGAAAATATAAGAGGATAGTTTTGAAAAGAGATTTTCAAGAGGGCATTTTTAAAAATTAAATAAATTTGTTTTACCGCATGGGTTGGAAAGACATTCTCGGAAGTTGTTTGATGGTAGTCGTTGACGTGGAACGTCTGTATTGGAGGGAGGGAGGCAGGCGCTGCACTATAATAAAGCAGCGCCGCTGTATTGGAGCCCTGCCCGGAAGTATTTGTTTTTTTTTTTTTTGTTTTTTTTTTGTTTTGTAATTGACACATTCCAACCAATGAGGTACTTTAATATAATAGCGGTTCAGAGATTTGAGTTTCCTTGTGGAGCATCCTAATTGCTATTTTGACCTCTCAGTTTTTATTTTAACCATCCCAATACACTTTTGACCTTTCAATTTCAATTTTAACCATCCCAATACACTTTTGACCTTTCAATTTCAATTTTAACCATCCCAATTGCAATTTTCATCTCTAAATTTTCTATCAATTTTGATAGTCTTTAGGAATGCTCTCACTTCTTGAAGTAAAACTTGTACTCTATCCATTGCACCTAGGGATGACATTTTTAACCCGATCCGCCCCAATCCGGAGTGCCCGCCCCACCTCGTACGAGTTTTCCCCGCTCCGACTCTTAGACGGGGCGGGGACGGGGTAAAAAAATATACCTCGAATCCGGGGCGGGGCGGGGATGTGTACGTTTCTTACCCCCCCCCGTACGGGTTTTCCCCTTCCGGACTCTTAGACGGGGCGGGGACGGGGTAAAAAAATATACCCCGAATCCGGGGCGGGGCGGGGATGGGTACGTTTCTTACCCTGCCCCGCCCCGTAACCCGCCCCGAAATTAATAATCTTCTAAAATATATATATTTTAGATTTCTTTTATAATAAATAAGCATATTTATATGCAAATGTATATATTGATTTTATGTTGTTATTAAGGGTTAAGTAGATTGATTGAAGACTTTTTTTTTAAAGTTAAACATGTAATTGAATGAACTCTAGACATTATAAAAGCATATAATATGATCTCATTCCCTCTAATTCAAATTTAATGAAATTAAAGTTGTTAAAAAATCTATCTAACTATCTAAACTTATTTTACTTTAATCATATATAATGTTAAATTGTAACATGATAAATCATATTAAATAAAACGAATATAAATATATGATAAAATGATAGATCATGCTTTAAGCTTATAATAACATATATGATTAGAGATAGCAAGGTAAATTATAATTGGTATGATTCTAATCATACTAATAACAATATAAATTATACTAATTTGATATAACATTACAAGATATATCATGCTATACGCTTATAATAACTTATATGATTAGAAATAGCAAGGTAAATTATAGTTAGTAACTTAATATGATTCTAATCATACTAACAACACTATAAATTATACTAATATTAATTATATGTAATCAACCTCTTTATTAGTGAGTGGAGTTCAATACCAGAAATGAAGTAAAACCATGAATTGATGGAGTTCATGATATTTTAGAGAGATATTGTCTTTTTTTATAAAGAATGTCTCAAAGCATATATGATATTTTCAAGTGTATGTTAGTGGCCTTCAAGGGATTAGAGAAAATCTTATAAGAAAAAATCTCACTTTAAATAGGTAAAATTTCAGGAAAAGGAAAATTTATATTATTAATATTAGATAATTTTAAAAAATTTAAACAATCTAACAGTGCCCCACACTTATAAAATATTTATGCGGGGAGATCTTTTTATTCTATTTTGGGAGATTTTTTTTAATATTATTAAAGGCATAGAGACAACATAGATGAATCATTCATGTGCTTTTTACCATGTAAAATAAATTAATTTACTTTTTTTTTATAGTCAATTCAAAATTAATTTATTATATCTATGGTTGTACCACATCGGGGCGGGGCGCCCCGCGGGGCATGTCGGGGCGGGGATGGGGTATGTAACATACCCCGAATTGCGGGGCGGGACAGGGACGGGGAGGTTCGGGGCGGGGACGGGGCAGACCAATTCCGGCCCCGCCCTGCCTCGTTGCCATCCCTAATTTGCACCACAGAAGATTTTTATATAAAAGTTCCATCCAAAAGTGTCAGCAAATGTCTACTAAATAGCCTTCACATAAACTTGGCTGTTCTTTTGCAAGGAATGGTCCATCATGTGGCACCCACCTAGAAACATCCTTTTGTGGGAGAGTTAAGAACCATCCGATAAAAAAAAAAAACTATTTTGAGGGCTTTAAAGTCATCCAAGTTCTAAACATATTCCAGTCAAATTATACATGATCATATGAAGTGCCTTCACACCGACATGATATAAGCATCAAATTTGGGCCAGTGCAAATCCATAAGTCAGGGATGCGAAGGACTTGGATAAAGGCAAAGATAGGAACTTTTCCTTCATGGGTCATGGATAAAAAAAAAAAAAAGTAGGGTGGGGCTGGACCATTCCTCACAATTCTTGATTAGCTAGAATAGTAAAAGTTGATCCTCCATGTTATTTGAAATCAATTTGTGAATAGTGAATCAATCAGAGGATGATAAAAGTTTATTCTCCATGTTCATATCTAAAGTTAAAGTTGTGATAATCATGCAATGGCAGGTGGCTATCAAGACTTGCATCCTGTTGAGTAGACAGAATTTGAGTTGTCCATGTCACTTTGGGTACTTGGAATTCTTTGTTCATTGAAGCTGTAAAAGTTATTATTTTTATCATTTGCCATACAAATTGATGTTGGGAGACGGGAGTCACTTTCACTATTGTTGGATTCCTAACGTTACCACACTTTAATCATGAAATCACCACTTTAAACAGGACTCCCTTATAAAAACAATGATAGCATTATGCTAAGTTGCATAAGTACAGGTACATATGTCCAAATCTACACAGGTACAAGGAGGCTGGCTGATTCCCAAATCTCTAAATGCAATTTGTGAATGCATGTACAGAGTGTATACATGTACACCCAGGATTATTTTGTGGGTTATAAAATAACAGTACAAATAGGTACAGTTGTTACATAAAGGAGTGATATAAATGTGTAAATTCACTAAAAGCCTCTACTTGAATCTAACAATAACATGATGTCCTTTCAACAAGTGATCATACTCTGGCAAAAGAAAATCACACTAGAAGAAATAAATAATATGGTTTTCTACAGAACTCAAAGCTATTTCAAGCAAGCACACCAAAGGCGACAGTGGACTACAAACTTCATTACAGGTATTAAATCCAAGAGAAGCCACAAATCAAATGACAAATCCAATCTTCTATTACATAAATGAAGGGGGCACCGGCAGAAACCAGTAAAAAGAATATTCTGCTTCAAGGTTCATCTCATATTGGAATTCATACCCCATGTGTAAAGAATAATTCCTATCACCAGCTAAGAACACCCAGACTTGAATAGAAACACTTTTTTTTCCCCTATGAACACATGCTGAAATATGAAGGCAACACTCTTAAAAAGAAACAAACCTGCAAACAGATACAAATCAACATATTCCAGTGAGGTCCCAAATAAAAATATATCTCATCAGGCCATGTATGCAGAAGAAAAGTTAATACACAATTTTAAGGGTGGGTTGGATGTACCCATGGCCATTTTCATGGAAACCTGCCATTCAATGTCCTAAATGAATTGGAAATCAGAGCCATCCATTTCAAATGGTATATCCATTACTCTAGAATTCTGGGTACATCCAAATATTTCCTAAAATCAGCAAAGTGGGAAACAGATAAGGAAAAAAATAAGCAAAGTTTCAATAGTGCAGCATTTCTTAGGAAAAGAACCATTTCCAGTAAAAATTTGTTTAAATATAACAAGTTATTAATTAAGGGGATAAAGCAACATGTTATGCTACAACCTACGACAGTCCAATTACTTAAAAACAGAAAACCGACTCAAAGGGTAATAAAACAATCATGTTGCTCCTTGTCACAGGTACATTGGTATAACTGATTGGACGATCTAGTGGACCCATATCCAACAAGGGTCCTACATGTTCCAAGGAGCATAGGGGTTCTTGCTTGGCACAAAAGGGACGAGTCAAGTCCTTTCTTTTTCATTTTATGTGGAGTCAAGAGTCTCCTTACAGTTAAGAGCGTAGTTATTTGTTTATAAGTTTCCTGCAGAATCCAAGTCGTGTAAGGAATTCTCAAGTCTATTATTATCCAAGGTGTGTTGGTCGATCAAGTTATTTGGAGCATGTTGTCCTATTTTCCTAAAATTAGAAGACTCGATAAATATTATTGTAAAAGGGAGACCTACCCCTATGATGTGGGCAAACATGAAGGTTCTCTAACTACGCATGTCGAACATTTATATCTAGGTTTTGCATACTACAAATGAGGATCATCTCCTCCTGGTGTGGTGTGACTATACTTCCCTTGGTCCAATTCCCTAGTGTGACTCCAGACATCTTAGCAAATGGGACATGGATTAGCACTTCTTTTAGAGAGACATGAAAAATGCGGGATGAAAATTTTCAGGTGAGCATGCAAATCTAAATTTACACCTTTTAATCTGATGCCATTATCATTTGTGCCTGACAATATAAAATAAAATGACACAAAAAATCTGTGTTTACAGCTTATTCGGAGTAATTGCCAATTTGTTCTTTCACATCTAAAGTAGAATGACCAAAGTTTTGTTTACTTGATTGGATAATTCTGTGAAAATAGCATAAAAGTGTAGTTTTTGCATTTCAGCAAATAATCTTCACCCGCTGTGGCCCTGCTTAGATCAAAGGTTTCCCATTTGTCCCGTAAGAGAAAAAACCCTTTAACCCCCTTACCTCTATAACTCAGAGGATTATTATCCATAATAACCCAGACAAGAAGGGCAACAGAAGGACAAGAATAAAAAGAAAATGAAACCCCATTTTACTTCACAGCATTACATCAACATTTTGTGCATTATATACTACCCATGTCATTTTCATAAATAACAGTAGTGCTGTATGTCATTTAAACAAGACTCTGGAACCGCTATGTTTTGGGTTGTGAATTTTATCTATCTGAACTTCAAATTTGATTTAACAATCCTCAAGGCTTTCTCGTTACTTTCTTCTGAAATATCTTTATCAAAATACATTTGAAGAATGTTGTGGTTTTAATATTTGAAATTTGAATCACTCCAAAACATGGTTTTCCACCAAACTTTGCTAATTAATCGACACTAAGTTGAAGAACATCTATAAGATCTCCCAGTGAGCTGTTGCAGGGCTCAAAATCATGAATACATATAAAGAGACTGATCTGTTTTTCTTTTTACTCCCATCGCATTTGTGATTTCTCGTGGAATGCAACTGCAAGTCCTCAAATGATTTGTTTTCTCGAATGGTTATAACCTCAAACGATAGCAGCAGAAAGGATTAACTCCTGCGTTTAAGGTTCAAAATCATGTCAATTGCCAAGCAAGTGCCTTAAATTGTTCAAAATTATGCCAATTGCCAAGCAAGTGCCTTAAATTGTTCAAAATTATGCCAATTGCCAAGCAAGTGCCTTAAATTGTTCAAAACTAAGTCAATTGCCAATCGAGTGCCTTAAATTGAGATCCTCATGGCATCCAGAAAATAAGGTCAATCTTACTCTGGAAAGAGGCCAATCAAGTCGCAGGGAAAGAATTCATGAATGTCAAAAGATGTCTTCAGTGTAAACAACCAAAATTAATATACAACTTACCTGTTTCACTCTACAACAGGTGATGCTCATGGGCAATGGTGCAGCACAAATTGAATCATTTACTGCTACAAACAGTGCCTCAGTAGCATTTGAGTGCTTGACTGATGGAGTGACAGATCATAGATGTTCCAGGATACTATGCAACTTTGGGACCCGAAGTCGCAATAAAGGCTCTAGTCGGAATGATGGAACACCACACGTCCACTTTTTAGCATCATACATTTCATTCCATGCTTGTACTATCTCATCTATCTTGAAAACTATCCCTGCAAATATACCACAAAGGTCAGTAGACTTTTACAAACAATAGCTTAGGTAAAAAGGCAATGGCATGCAGGACCACCAGTTTAATCTTGTTCCATGGAATGGGTCATGTAGTTGTGTAGTAGTGAATGAAATCATCATGAATAGGACATGTCTGGGCACCTTTTTCTCCAAGAATGAACTTTAACAAGTAACAATAAACACTCTAAAAATTAAAACCATATTTTGGGTATGGTTTGTACTAGAGTCCATTCTCAAATGATTATGATCTTTCCAGTGAAAGAAGTGTACTGTACTGATCATGCCAATTCATGATGGGAGTGCCCTAAAACAGTGCCCACCCCATGGATCATGAATTGCCTCTTATAACCATTGTCGTTACTCGTTAGCAAGCTATAGAACTATTTCTCAAATGGATCCGCACATTTCACCTTCTTGAGCAGTTTCATTTGAACAATGGCTCTTTATCATCACAGCAATGTCTATTTGTGAAGCTCCAGCATGTTTGAACCTATCAATGGAGGCTTCCAAATAATCTTCCCATAAATCATTTCCCAGCTTGAATTCTATGATTGAATGTTCATATAGCATAGTGCCCCATAAAATGTTGATCTGAGATCTCATGTTAGCGGCCAGCTCTGCAGCTTCGTCTGTCGTTAACTCTTTGAAAAGTCCATCCAACCCCATCTTCTTTAATTGATTTTCCCTGTTGTCTGGGTTGGAGAGTTGACTCAAACGCTGCTCTTCCATCTCCTCCCACATATTTGTGCCCTTTGCAATGTTCTTATGAGCATGTTCAAAAAGATCAATAACCCTCACAGAGCTCACTTCATCTAAATTTGCTTTGCTTCCCACTGCAAAATGCCAAGTAAGTTTTGCTAGCTCAAACTGCTGCAGCCCCAGTGCAAGAAGCGCCTCATAGAAGTCTGGTTTGATATCTAGAGCTTCCCTGTATTTCTTTCCTGCTTTCTCATATTCTGTTTCTGCCCATTCATATGCTTTTCTAACCTCAGCAAGTACCAATTCTGTTGAAGCATCTTCTGTCAAAGGTACTCTCTTCCTTGCCCTCGACATGTGAACATTACCCCAATTGAAGAGTGCCAGAGCTGCCATCTCTTGAAACTTATCTGCAGCAATGTCAAAAAGGTGCTGAGCATCATCACAGGTAACAGTATCCTCTATCGCTTCTGAATAGAGCTTCATTCCAACATCGTGAAGTTCTAAATACCCATCAGAATCAAAGCCCACATGGTTCTTAAAAAGTTGAGCAAATTCAATGATCCAATCATCAATATAAGAAGAACCGCCATCAAGCTTTTTTGGTTCTATCCCATTTTCTGATTTATGAAGAAACAAAGGATCTTGCTCAGGATCAACCTCTACAATGGAGAACCGAGCAGCTTGCACATTAGCACATGCTTCAGCCAATCTTAGCTCTTCTGTTGTGGTGATTGTTACCAAATCACCCTCTTGGTCTTTGTATTTGATAAGAACAGCTTTTAAGCTGGGGAATCGATTTTTTACTATCTCCCTCAGCTCTGAAAGACTACAATTGGCTGGCATCTGAGCCCATCTTATATCCTCCCCAAAAACCAATTTTATAGTCCTTGTGACTTCTTCCTTAGCCTTGGGCTGCTCCTCTACAACTGCCTTATCCTCAGATTTGCTACTTTGCTTCTTCCCCTTAGATTTGGGCTGCTCTTCTACAACTGCCTTATCCTTGGCTTTGCTACTTTGCTTCTTCCCATTAGACTCGGGCTGCTCCTCTACAACTGTCTTATCCTCGGCTTTGCTGCTTTGCTTCTCATTAGACTTGGTTTGTTCCTCTACAACTGCCTTATCCTCTGTTTTGCTGCTCTGCTTCTTCTTCTTTTTAGTCTTCTCTTTCACAACTGTTGACGTTGTTGAATGACAAGCAGGTTCTTTGCATTCAAGAGCCACGAACTGTTTATCATCAATCTGAATGCCTTTTCTCTCAAGCTCTTTCCTAACCCTTTCCTCAATCTCTTGTGCCATGAGATTATTCGGCTCAAACCTCAGAACCGTCCCCACATCATTCAAGGCAAAATCCAGCCGATTCAAAGCTTCGTAACACCGAGCCCTCTTCAACAGAGCTTTACTGTACTTTGGAGAAACATCAAGAGCCATATTGCATTCCTCAATAGCCTCTTTGTAGTCACTGGGGCCCCTCTGCATATAGCAAGCGGCCATGTTACTGTGGAGGTATGCGATGTCAACATGATTTTTTGGGAGCAGCTTAAGGGCCTTCCCATACTTGAACATGGCACCATCATAATCCCTCTTTTGGAACAGCGTGTTTCCCTCCTCCTTCAACTCTTGAGACATGTTGATAAAGACGGTCATGTCCTCGTCCATGGCTTTCGAATTCGGTTCTTTAGATTTCTTCGGCTTTGCATTGAGGCCATTGGCTTTTGATTCTGACTGTTTGTTTGCATTTCCACTGGGCTTGCCCATCGTAAAACCAAATTTTCCTGAGAACGGGTCCTTCAAAAAACCGAAACTTTCAGTTTCTGAGTATAGAATTCAAAACACAAAGCTGAATAAAGAGACTTCTGAAAAATGGGTTACCCTCAAAATGAAATTTTCAGTAACTAATAGCCAGATTCTCGAACAAAACCATTAAAAGAACCCAAATTCAGCTACAAAAGGAAAACCCCAGTTCTGCATCTAATATTCTACTTCTTCAATAATCACCGAAAATGCTTCAGAAAATGTAAAAATTGTCAGTGTACTTTAGGATCTGATCGATCTCTTTGAATGTGAGTTCCAGCAAGTTATTATGCATCTCATAACCAAGTTATGAGATGCCAGCCTCAGTTCATCAAATAACCAAGTTATGCATCTCAAGTTTCTGTCTTGTTTACAGATTTGCTCAAAAGACCTCAAAATCACAAACTGAGATAGAAGAAACTGATATAAAAATGGGTTTTTCTTTCCTATTCAAACTCAATTAATTTTTCATCCCCCATTCAGCAAAGAGAGAGCTCAAGTTCAGCATCTAAAACTCTACTTTTCTTTTTTTTCTCATAGAAATGCAAAATAAGCCCCCAAAGAATCCCAGAATGGAATTGAGGAGCTTATCTGAAAGATGGGTTTTCCTTGAAATGCAAGTAAAAACTCAAAGCCCAAATTCAACTAAAAGAACTCCATCTCTCCCCTGAAAAAACTCTTTTTTTTTCTTCCTCAATTCACAAGAAACACCTTAAAAAACTCACAGAACAGGATTCAAGAAACTCACCTGGAAAGAATATGGGTTCTCCTTAAAATCTCAGTATCCCAAGCAAGATGCTCCAAATCCAATCAAAACTTCACCAAAATCACCACAAGTGAAAAATATCACAGAATAGGATTCAAGAGACTTATCTGAAACATGGGGTTCTTCTTAAATTGCAGATTGCAAGGAAATCCCTGCCAAACCGTCCTATAAGACTTCAAAAGGACTTTTTCCACCGCCTCTGGAGCCTTAAAACAAACGAAACACAAGAAGACCAACCGTTTCTATTTTATATAAATATATATATTCTTTCTCTTTGAATTGGGCAACTTATTGTAAACGCCACAAATTGCTGCAAAATCTATTCTTTCTTCCTCTTTTGAAGTCATTTTACTAGAGGAGAAATGGGTCCCACAAGACCCATTTCGTTGCCTCCAACTCCAAGTTCCTGGCAGCAATGGAAAAGAAGGAAAGTACAGCGAATAAAGGCCAAAAAAAGAGATACAAGCTTTTGTTGGAGAGGGGGGGGTTTGTTTGGGAATTTCTACTTCCCCTTCTCATGGAAAAAAGTAGGAGAAATCCGTTGACAAGCCAAACACACCTAAGATATCTAATCAAAATCTGATTTTTCACACCTTCTTTTTACTGTTCTTGTTTAGATTTTATTATATTTTTTCAAGCTTTTGATGATTTGGGTGATGTTTGGATGGTTGACAACTACAAGTGGTTGCCGACCGTTATTGCTATTTAGGTTGAGAATGACTGAATTGTCCTAGGCTTTTAATAGAAAAAGACAAGTCCCAGGCTTTGGATTGATGTGGCTTGATGATCAAATTGTTAGGGTGTGGCTCACTTTGAATCTGTCATCCTTTTGGGAAAAAAAAAAATTTCTACTGATTACAAACTGCATGTACAAATGATCAAGCCACTTTACTGCAGAAAGGTAGAAAAGAATTGGGGAAAAAGTGTATCTCAATGACAAATTTAGGATTTTAGGACCACCAATTTATTCAATCTGTGATCAGCGGTCCAAGAAATGGTGGGAATCTCTGATGGGTCTTAAAATCATGGACTATCAGGCAATCAGCTAGTCTAGATGGGCCATCCATGGAATGATACACACTTTTGAAGAACTTGCTTTTACAGCAAGAGAATTTTGCTCTCAGCTTTCTATTTCCACATGAGAGAAGAATCATAAATTCATACCCTCTCATTGTGCTCAGCAGGATGATGGGTTCCGTGATATCTATTTATTGTGCTGTTTGGTACAACACATTTTTCTCATGAAAATAGGAAAAGCAATAAATTGATTTTCCTATGCAAGAAGCTTTCAATTTCGGAGGGAGAGGAAAGGAACCCATGATTCCCCTCTCTCTCTCTCTCTTTCTCTTGGAAATAGAAATTAGCGGAAAATAAAGTTCTCTCCTTAAAAACAAATTTTAATGGAAAATCAAAATCCTCTATATATGAGAAAATTAATTCATTTCTTCTTCTTTTCAAAAAAAAAGAAAAACACACACATAGCAAACAACTGACCAATAGCCAGGAATCAATCTACTAGTACCTCAGTGTAGGGCTGATGGTGTGAAAGTTGTGTGTGGGTCACTGTGACTGTTTACCAAAAAAGAAGAAAGTAAGTAAGAAAGAAAAAACTGGCCAAACAAAACGATTTGTTGTAGACCCACAATTAGGTGAGGTAAATGGTGGTGGTGCAGCCATTGTGAAGTTGGAAAGGTCAATAATGGTGGTGGTGCAGCTATTGTATATTTGTGAAGTTGGAAGAAGTCAGGTGGTCAGTCCACCATGAAAATTGTGGGCACCACTAATGTGACCTGTACTGTTGTTTTATTTTATACCACAACCCATGTGGAAGAAGAAGCACATTATGTCGATATCCTTGGAGAAGATCTTCCAATTAAAGGGCTAGAAAGATACAGGGGAATCCGAATATTATACTCTCCAGTCTTAAAACGTGCCTTGAACGCATCTCCTCGTGTGACCCACACGCTAGAACATCATGACCCACTTCCATCTCAATACCTAGTGGTGACTCTTGACCAGACTCACCTGCCACCACGACTCCCGAATATTGCTGTGCAATTCGTAAAATGTGTGTTCCGTAACTAAAATACCCAACGTATTAGGCTCTGATTCCATTTATAGGATCTTATATTCCATTGATCTACTATTCATCCAAAAATCAATTAGTGATAAAAAACGGCACCACAATGATTTTATAGTGGGGCGACCGCTCGACTACAATTATGACCGTTCAGGAATAAGGGTGAACGTTAACTTCAACAAACTCTTCTCCTATAAATATTCTCTTCTCTCCCGTGCATATACAGGTGCTCTTATGCTTCCGGCCCCTATTTCTATGGTTGGTAAAAAAAAAAAGATGATGAAGAAGGAGAAGGAAGTAAGCAACCCAATGCAAACCTAACAAGAGTATTAAATTATGGCACATTGATGTGAAGCATGTATGGGTCAGATTTAATGGTTTTTAATGTCAATATTGTAATGGCTTATGTATAAGAAATAGTAGGATGTACGATTCTGAAGTATATGACAACACATATCCCCTGTACAAACTTCTAGAGTCAATAATATAGACCTTTTATTATTCTTGTTTTTATTTTAAATTTAAAGCAAGCAAAATGACATCAATGCATGCAATCAGTATCAACCATATGTCCAAGATGTATTAATTTTTTTTACAAAGGAGTATGGGCTCCAATATTAACCCTGAACTAGTGGCTCTAAGTATTTGCTTTAACAGTAATGCTACATGGACAAACTTTTTGGCCAGAATTTTGGCCAACCCATATGGTTTCCATTGAATATCATAGTGATATTCAATGGAAACCATATGGGTTGGCCAAAATTCTGGCCAAAAAGTTTGTCCAAGTAGACTTTTTGTTGCTTTAAAAGGGTAATCCAACTTGATTCAGTGACACTCGGGTACATTAATGTGGCTTCCGTGAAATGAAAGATTGCAGACATTTTTTTTCGTAGAATTTCTTTCCTACCTCTCACGGAAAATACTTTCCTATAGATTTACGAAAAAGTTAAAGTAGTCTATTTGATATTTTCTTTGACAAAAAAGTATTCACAACAAACAATAGAAAGATTTTAGTATGAAATTTTTTGCATTGTTTCATTTCCATGGAGAAACTGTCACACAAAAGTGCCTTGGTGTTTGGCCGGTTCCATGAAGATGGTGTGAAGCAAGGAATTTTACACGTTCACAAGATCCTATACATTATTTTATTGGGCTTCTTTACATCTATATCTTATTTTTATTTTTTCTTGTACACGGGTAGTAGTGAACTATAGTGCTGTCTCTTCATTCTCCTCTCACGGGGGCAACGGTGGGCCCAAAATTTTCATTTGGGTGGTGCAGGCAATAATCAAGAAAAGAAGTTATATAATAAAATTGATTTTTTTTAATATCTTATATAAAGGATTTCTCGAATCTCACACATGCAACTGCATCCAAGTGTCAACACCTGGCTCTCGAGGGGTTATTTGATTTTGACATGGAGATGTGGAATGAAGAGTTCTAATCCAACAAGTAAACTTGTCCTGTCTTAACATGATGGCATTGTAAACTTAATGGTTAAGGAGTTTCCACTGCAAGCTGTTTCAAGGAAAAAACAAATATGGCACCTTGTTGTAAAAGTCCAACATTTCAGAATTGGGCCCATCGTGTGGGCCCTGCCTATACTGGGCCTGGAGTTCAAGGGGCTACAAGTTTATATTTTTATAATGATGGTGCCTTCCAATTATGTGAAACCAGACCTATTAATTAAATTCTACCCAAGGAATTGGATTACCCATCTGTCAAGTAGGATTGATGGTCTTTGAGTTAATTATTTTTCACGTGTATTGGGCTCTGTCATCATGCATGGAAGTGGGCAACCAACAAAATTACCTATTTAGGGCTGTTAATGGACTCAATTTTGGCCTGAAAATATTGCAAGAGCCCAAGTCCAATAGTTAGGGATTTGGACTGTCCAGTGGACCCAATGGGCTGGGCCTAGACCTATACTTAGGGTCCGATTTTCTATCAGCCCAAACTTAGGGCTTAGCTTCAAGCCTGTTGGCTATATATAATTTTTACCTACAGGAGTCCGGCATGAGAATGATGCAGAATATTCAATCCATGTTCACAAAAGGTAACACACCCAAAATAAAGGTGTGTGGGGCCCATTGCGTGAACTGGAGTTTCTTGATCTCGGCAAGGGTGTGCTCGGGTATGCCACTGCGTGGGGACCATGTCCCTTAATCTCGGCTACAACCCGATCCATATCGGTCTCGGCACTGCATGCTGGTCTCGGTTAAACAGCATTCAGTTCGGCCGCACATCCCGTTCAGTCTCGGCAATGCAAGCTCGGCAATGCAGTATTGCGCTTGCAGCTAACAGCCACGGCCCTGTCGTGACAAGGCCCAAGGAGGGGGTCTGATGGGACTTCAGCCACCACCAGATCAGGGCAAGATCAGGCCCAATGTGACTGGCATTAAATGCAGTGTGGGCTGATCGGACCCACATTAAATGCAAGGAGGCTTGTGATGGACCTTCATTAATGACTTTGTGGGCTGATGTGACCCAGGTCACATCACAAAGCCCACTGGCACTCACCCAAAACCATTCCATATATAAGGCACGAGCCATATGAAGAGGAAGGTAAGCATTCTCTTCCGGACAACTACCCCTTCTTCTTCTTCTCCGATCGATTGCTGACTTAAACATCGGAGAGCCCTGCGCTGCCCAGAGCCAGGGTCCTCTGACCTTTGTCTTTCTCCTCTTTCAGGTTCAGGTCGTCGCAGCTATCTCCTCCATGCATTGAGTAAGTCCTTAGAGGCATCCTGATCTTGTAAGTATATTATTCTTGCACTTACAAAAGGAACCTACTAAGAATTTTGCACAAAAGCTGTGGGAACTCTCATAAGAGAATTCCCCTATGAGATGGTTTGGATAAGTCCGATGTAGAGGCTAGAAATGATGCTTATACAAGTTGATGGCCCCACCAAGGGAAATGGGTAGGCTCAAGAGGATGTAGATGGAAGTAGTAAAATTGGATTTAAAGATGTGTAACTTATCTGATGATTCTACTCATGATAGTTTGGAACGGAGAATAAAAATCAAAAAGCCGACACCAATATAGTTGGGACAAAACTTTGATGATGATAATAGAAATCCTATTAAAACCATTTCTATTTCTCCTTAATTTTTAGGGTATTGGCCCGACTTCAGCCAATCAAATCCTTTCATCACAGCCGTTCCATGATTTTGCATAAGGCCAGAATTAACAATGTTCTAAAAGTTATTCACCATTGAGTCTCTCATGACATAAAATCGTTATTATATTTTAAGGACTTGGAGGCAAGGGTTGGGATCCCCAAATTGGGTTGACATTCATATTCTTCGTAGCTAGTCAAATCTCTTCATCCCCAACTTCACATGACTTGAAAGCATTTAATTATGTGGGCTCTACTAAGAGTGGACATTTTTCCCCTGAAAAAGCCCGTGCATGCATTTAATCATGTGGGCCCTACTAACTAAGAGTGACATTTTCCCCCTGAAAATGTCCTTGCGTGCATTTAATTAGGTGGGCTCTACTAAGAGTGGCATTTTCCCCCAAAAATGCCCAAGCATTTTTTGAGCATGATGATTATGGAAGTTTATTAAATTGAAAGATCTAGATGGAGCCTACCTTATCTATGTATGAAATTTCAATTTAATTAGATCATCCTAACCCTTCGGTCTATAACTCTAATTTTTAATGATTTCAATACAATGATCAATTTCAATCGGATGAGTATCACTAGGGTTGGATCCTTTTCTATGACATTTTGGAGGGTGGTTATACCAAAACAGGCGTGTATATATTACCTTTACATTTACCAAAATTGTATAATATTCATTTTTTATGTTTTTCTTAAGGCTCGGGCATTTGTTGGTAAGTTATGTCAATGGTGAGAATTTCAAAAACAACAGGAAAAATTTTGTCCATCTTTTTTTTATTTGCTATCGGAGGATTCCTAACCGCTTGGACTTGACTAATCCTTCCGGTCCCAAAGGGAAGCTGAGTAAACTTCCCTGTAGCCCCAGTGTGGTAGTACATGCAGTTTCAAACTTACAACCTCTTAGTGCAAGCCTTCGTCCTACGCCAACTGAGCTATCCCTAAGGGCACGTTTGGTAAACGTAGTAGAATCCTTTATTTAGTGGATTTTCTCCATTTCCAAAGAAGTCCACAATCCTCAAGTAGGATTTCCAAAGAGAGTTCCATGTTTGGATGGAAGGAGGATTCCTACAAATTGTAGAATGTATGATTCAATGGTTATAAATATGTTTTATAAAAATTACCAAAATCCATGAAAAATCAAGATTTCAACTTTCATCTTAAAGTTGTTTGTGGTCATCTAGAAAATCTGAACGGTTTAGATCGTGCAAAGGGGGCCCATAGGAATAAGAAATTAATATTTTAGTACCTGATTTTTTTTGCAAATATCTCAAGCTATTGTAAGGATCAACGGTTGAAATTTGGTCAACTATTCTTGTTTGACCTTGTAGAAATAACTATTGGTTCAGATCATGATTTTGGGGCCCACAGGAACCAGAAAATTGAAAACAAGGGACTGTATTTAATCCCGTTTTTTGGCCCACTGCATCACAGAAATTGGCATTTTAACGGTTTGGACGATTTTGTAAATATCTAACGATCTATGATGAATCAAAGGCTGAAATTTTGTGAGATAGCCTTTTTGAACATTCTTAACACTTTTATCGGTTCAGATCTTGATTGTGGGGCCCATAGAAACCAAAAAATTGCAAAAAACCGGTCTGATCTAAATTAACGCCTGAAATCACTGTAGCTCCGCAAATCCTCATATGCGTGGATTCCACGGATCCCGGGGGGGGGGGGGGGGGGGGGGGGGGGGGGGTCTCACGCTCAAAATAATTGGAAACGAAGAACCCTCGCATCCATTCAAGGCTTTTCCATGCTGAATCAAACGTGGGTTTTCCACGGAATCGCAGAAAACCAGTAAAAATCCGCGGCGAGGATGCGTGCCAAACGTGCCCTAAGTGTTTTTGTCCATCTTGTAATTTTATTAAAAGAATTTTTATGGGAAAGATTGCTTAAACCCTTAAAAAAACAGTGGAGGGCCCAAACACTTACTGTTTACATTAAAAGTCCTCCACCAACATTTCTTAATCCTTCTTCTTCTTATTATTATTTTTTGTTTGATAATTTTACCCTTACTACAAAATATCATAGCATCATGTGCATTCTTCCTCCCATAAAATCAAAATAACAACAACCCATGATATTTTTGTACAATTCCAATCTGCATTATTGGTTTCTGTTTATCTCAGGTACAGTGCCCCCACCACATGTTGGATGGATTTGGAGTAGGCCTGGAGCGTGTGGTGATTCTCTTTTGTGCTCTGACTGACAACTGCAAAGTAACAATTTTCTTTCATCACCCAATGAGACTTGAACTTGAGCCACAAGTTCAATGAATTTCTGCAGACAATTAACTGATTCAATGGACAGTAAAAGAAGAAAGAAATAATTCATTACCATTCTTAGCAACGGTCACCCTGAGATGTCAAAAATGCCTACTTGAGATGACTCCAATCTGGCTGCTTTGTTTTACAATAAAGTACAACTGTGCAAGCCATGTTGTACACTTCTTGTGGGCCCATTTATATAGAAAGGAATTATTGGCATCCTGTGCATTACCATTGTGATCGGATGATTAGTCCTGTGTCAAAATTTCATTGATATCTTATGATCATCTGACCATGGCTTTTGAAAGTTTCATACAGTGGAATATGCTGAATTTTAGTTACTTCTTTAGGGCACGTTTGTGCAAGGACCTTTACGCAGAACTGGAATGGAATTTATTTGATTTATGCTCCAGCAAAGAAAGCTAAGTTCTCACTAGAGAGGTAGAAAGCGTGCTGCTGACTGCTGAGGAAGAGGAAACTAAAGTAGCTGCACAAACATTTGTATAGCTAGTTTTATGTAGAAAAGTGAGGATTATGAAAATAATTTGGTGCATAGGGGCTTTTACTTTTGAAAGAGTATAAAGTCTTTTACGATTTCTCGAAAAATAAATCCCTAAAAGAAATTTTCCTTAAGGAGAGGAAAATTTCTGTAAAAATAATTTTCCGCGGCGTATTCACAAGCGTGCCCCAAAAATTTCTTATGAGATCGAAAATGTCCTTCCAAGAATCCAGCTTTCTTTCTTTCTTTTTTTTATTTTCTTTCTACCATTTTTTCTTCCTCCCAGCCTAACCAAGTAACCATCCCTTCTCCTTATTTACCTTCATGTACTACTGGCAAGGAGCAAGAAGTTGTCATGAATTTAGAACTCTTGAAGTGTCCTCATGTAAACTTTACTTCCTCACCTTTTCTGTTCCAAGTTCCAACCACAGCAGTGAAATACTCAACAAAAGAAAGGTAGGGATTCCTAGCAGCAAGATTGTTAATCTGGTGAGATCAAATTCACAGCCAGTCTTTATCTAACGTGAACTGGTATTAACCAAGCAAAACACAGTGAGGGCATGACTCTTTTTTTCTTTCCTTCCACTAATCCACAGCTTTCTTGAAACCCATTACAAAAAATAGTATAATGAGATTGAGTTTGGAACTCCATTAGATAGATACAGATCGCATCTGACTCCTTTATTAGATGAGTCCTCTCTGTGTCTGCGCTAAGTTGGGCACTTGGGCTATTGGTCTAGAGTGATACTTTAAAGTGAAAGACCTAGTGATCGGTGCTGGTTATGTGTGATAGTACGTGCCAACACCACTCAACAATTACTGTGTCCCAGATATTGCACACCAGTTCTGTTTTTCCTTTTTTCTTTTTTTTGTTTGTTGGGGCGGAATGCTAAAAGAGACACTGAATTGGTGAACTTTGGCCTTCTTGACATTTTGGCATGCATGGTCGACATCTTAATCTTTCTACTTTTGCCCTTCGTCATGCTGTAATGTGTTTTTCCAAGTGTTAGAGAAGTAAGTTGGTAGAAAAAAAAGAATTTTGGAATGCTTGACATTTTGTGGCATGAATGGTCAACATCTTTGTCTCTTTCAACTTTCTTTATCGAGTCTGGATCACCTATTGCAGATGTTACACTTTTATCGTGAGTAGATCAATAACAGTCCGCCACGTCATTAAAAAATTTAGGTGATTTTCTTAAACTTTAAAATCACCTAAACTTTTGGATGATGTGACTGACTCTTATTGGTCTACTTACAGTGAAGGTATAATAGCTACGATAGGTGATCCGGAGTCGTTAAGGGACGTGAGTTTGTGGTGGATAAGTCTCGACCAACGTGGCTTGTTGGGACTGTCTATTTAAAGGAGATAAGAGCTTTAGATCTGGAGACTTCCAACTGTTGGGATGTACATTGATAATCAGCTGAGTCTCGGTTGTTTCCATGTCCAAAACCTTCATGTAGTGTATGTTTAAGTAGGGAAAAAGTAATTTGGCATAGAGAAAGAGATAATGCAATAGCTCCCTCTAACTGGGCGCCTTGGCAAGTCGCTCCTCCTTGCTGATAATATGTCATGGGGAAGGAGGGAAAGTTGGGTTGAAAGAAAGAAAAAACCGTAGAAAGGAAAGGGGGAAAGCCATGTTATTTTTGGCAACTAATTCCTCGGAGAAAAGGTTTTCACTTTCTACGTAGTTATAAAAAAACTCATGTTTAGTAATTGTAAATTCCCCAAAACTTGAACCATTGAAAATCCTTATTTTGAGGATTTTAAGATATGACCTCCCTGTACGACTTGACATCCTCACTTTCACAGATTTGCACACCGGGTCAATTTATCTTCTCTATGTGCATTTGATACACACAAATTTTGATGTTAAATCATCAACAAGGAATTCCTCTCCTAATGGCAGCAAAGAATCCTTAGATCTGCTGATTCCTCATGGATTCCATACCTAATACCAATCATGCACTTAATTTCCAAGGGAAGATTTGTGTATCTGTGAAAAGTTGGTTCCCTACACTTCTTCTCCTTTGTAAATCTTTTACCACCCCCCACCCCACTAAAAATGCTTTTATGCACAATCATAAAAAAAATTAGCGATCATATAATTGGAATTGTGGTTGGTGCATCTCTCCCTTCTCTATTCTGTTTTCTTATATTTCGGTGTGTTTTGTATTTCCCTTTTCTATTAATAAAATCTTTGTTATTGTTCATAAAAAAAAAACCTCATTTTTTTTCACCAAGGAAAAAGCCGTCGCACCAAGCATGAAAATTTTCATAACAACAAAATGACCAACTTTTCCCTGCTTTTTTTTTTCCTAAGAACATGGTTTCGCAGGCATGTCCAAAAGGATGCTTCAAAGGGTACTTTTGTGATTGTAAAAAATTTCTTTATAAAAAGAACGGAAGATTTAAAAAAAGGCCTTAAATTTTTGCCTTATTTAAAAAAAGGACACAACTTTCAAAACTTCTCAAATTAGTCTCTAAGTCTTTCAAGAAGTTTTCAATTAAGGACATCGGTTCATTTAGAATTATTTTACGATAACTTTTTTTCCAAAGTTTTTAAAAACACCCAATTTACCCTTCATTGATATAAAACTCTCATTCACTTCCTTTATATTATCCTCATTTCCTTCACTGATGTTTTCACGGTGAGCAAAGATAACCAGTGTTCTTATAGCGATCGAGTGCATGTAATGGCTGTTGAAATGATGTCATAGTTTTAAATGAAAGGTAATTTGGATATTTTCAAAATATTGAGAAATTTTTTTATTAGAGAATAGCTTTAAATTGCTAGATGTCCTTAATCGAAAACTTAATGCAAAACTTAGGGACTAATTTGAAAAGTTTTAAAACTTGTGTCTTTTTTTATAAATAAGCCAAAAACTTAAGGCCTTATTTGAAAATTTCCCTAAAAAGGAGAATTTCAAAATGCACCCACATTTTTCTTTGCACACCCTTTTTCTCTCTACACCCACCATTGAATTTGAAAATTTGAAAGTTTTCTTTGCATACCCTCTTAGTACTTAAACTATTTTCTTTGCATACCCCCCATAATACCTAAACTAACCTCGCCTTAAACCCCACCCCCACCCCATCCACTACTGCCCTCTTCGTCAGCACCCTTTGGGGGGGGGGGGGGGGGGGGGCGCAAGAGGGAGGGAGGGAGCGAGAGACAGAGACAATGAGAGGGGAGATGGAGAAGGGGATGCTGTAGAGGGCATGATGGCAGAGGGCATAATCGTGGTGTTGCTGGGAATGGAGATTAGTTGGATAAGGAGGTGGAGAAGAGGTAGTTTGGGGATCTACCACCAGGGTATATTAGTAATAGTTTCTTTTTAAATGGTGGGTGTGCAAAGACCCGGGGGGGGGGGGGGGGGGGGGGAGGTGTTGCATTTAAAAGCTCTCATGGAGAGGGCAATTGATGAGGACCCTGAAGGACTTTCTTGAATGAATTACAAAACCCTACATAACTTTTTTGAAATAATTAAATCAAAATACCTTTTTAAAAATCCTCAAAAGCCTTAGGACGGTTTTGAAATTCTCCCAAAAAAAAGTGAGAGCTGTTACGCTACGAAAGTATGTAATGCGATATATCGGGTCATACTTATATACGGCCCGATTCCGTTCCTCAGTTGATGCAATCGAAGCCGACTCCTGCAAATCGACTCCCAATCTTCTTTGACTCTCTCGAGAAGCAGCAGCAAGAGCAAGATGAGATCCCTCCTCTTCTTCTTTCTTCTCCTCTCTCTCAATCTCTTCAGCAAATACTCGGCCGAGCAGATCTTCTCTGCTCACCCCGGTAACCCTCTCTTCCCTTTCAATTCCCAATCGCCATTGCTTTTTCTTTGCATTTCTTGCAAATTCTATCTAGCAATCGCTCAATGATCATAATATAAGAAATGGGGTTTTCTGATTTTGGCCAATTTTAATGGGAAACCTTCGATTGACGGCTGTTTCGTCCATGGGGGCATTGATTCGATTGCTGTAGGACATGTTCTGTTTGTGGGTTTTTCTCTTTTCATAGAAATAGTTATGTTTTTGGCATAGAACAGTGGCACTCGAAAAGCATTTGCTTTAAAGGGTTTCTCTTCTCATAGTGTGCTTATGATTGTAAGCAGTGAAACCATAGCTGGATATCACGAAGTTTGGGCATATATGATTTAGCTTAAAAAAGGTCAAATTCCAATTTAGCTTAATATGGTTTAAATCTCGACGAGAGCATCAGATTTTTTGTTTTTGTTTTGACCCAGAACATAAAAATTATGTATGTATTAGATTGACCCCAGAATCAGGGAAAGCCAACTATGCTTAGGGCAATACTTTGTTAGTCTTAGGAATGTTCACATGGATTTTTTGTCTATTACCGTGTGCATGTGTTTTCTTTTTCTTTTATGATGACTACTTCTGTTATCTTTTTCTTCTTCTTCCCCTTCCAACATTCTATCATTTTGAATGCTAAATGAGACTAAAAATCAGCAACCAAAATAGTGAGAAATTTTGGAGGTTGAGATAACCAAAGAAAATGAGCAATTAGGGCTATTTGAATCACTTCAATTGCTGTAGATATTTGGCTTAAACACCAAAACTAACAGATTGCTGACCAGTTAAATATTAGGGATACTTCACAGGAAAAATAAAATATGTTTGTTATTCTAATGTGTGCATTTTCAACATTTTTATTTAGATTCTGGCCTACTAAATGGCGCGACTTTTATTTTTGTTTTTTGGCTTATCCTTTGAGAGTAATGAATAAGAAACACTTGATATTTCTTTCCTTTTTTTTTTTCTTTTTTAGAACTTAGAGATTTCATGAATTTTTCTATTTGATTGTTCAGTAGAATTTTCTAATGCAATATAATCAGCACTGTTTTGGCTGTTCCTGTTCCTTGTGATCAGTAGGGGGGTCATTTGGTCGCAGCTCTCGTGAACCAAAATACAAGATTGAGTTTCATCCACTGGACTCGCGTTTTCATCCTGTGAGTAAACTTGCGACTTCCAAATCCCCCTTTGCTGCGAAATCTCCTTTATCTGTGTGCTAGTTTTGTTATAATGTTATGCATTATTGTATCTTTCTAGCGCAGCAGGCGCACTTCATATGATTAGATAGGTTTCACAAGATTGCTGCATGCAGTTTCTTTAGATTTAATTATTAAATGCTCATACTTGAACTGCATTATTAGAACTTAAGCTTATTTAATATGCTGGTGCTATGACTTCTATGCTTCATGTGCGGGTTCTTGGAGGATTTATTTGGAAGTGTTTCATATTGATCTTTATCTCAGGCGAGTTCTACCAATATCCACCAATAAAACTAATTAATCTCTCCAGCCAAGTCATCAATTGCTTGAAAGCTATTCTCTTAGGGCCTTTGGGTTCCTTGGAATTTTCACATTGGATCCAAATTCTAAGGAATTAAATATATCCCCTTGTTTGGCTGGGAAGGATTCCATGCAAAATGACTTCTTTAAGTGAAGATCACATTTCATCCATAAATGATTTCTTTCAAAGTCCTTTTATATCTATCCCAAAGAAACCTCATTGCTTTTTAGTTCAATTAAAAAAACCATAGCTTCCAAAGAGCCATTACAACAAATCTGCTTAAATGTGAGGGCCCTCACATCCATATCCAATGCCAACAACTATAATGTGAGGGCCCCCACTTTATCTCTCATAGTAAGGTGAGAGATGCTCTCATAGGATCATAGGAGCATCTCCCTATATATATATGATGGAAAATATTCACGTGAGCATGGTGTATTCAGACTTCAGAGCTTCTATGCATGAGATTCAGCAGTGGGTCCTACCATCCTGATGATTTGGATGTGTAGTGCACTTGTGCATAGAGTGTAGGAGAAGATTTTCCGTATATCACACTTCTGCATGTGTTTGTGCATACATAATTACAAATTCTACAATGTGCAACGAAGCACGAAAAGATATGACCTCTCTTAATTATATACATTAAGCACTGGTTATTTTGCCTTCAGAGTTATCAACTCCCCACCATGTGATAAATAACATTACTATCATTGCAGCTTTATCCCATCTATTTAGGATTGTTTATGTGAGTTTGCTTTTCTACTTGACTTATCTGGGGCCATGCTCTCTGTTAGTCGATAGTCTAATGAGTTTTTACTCTCTGCCTCTTGTGGTCTTTACTGGTCTAACCCTTCTCCTAGTTCCTTGAACTCGTAACCCTTGAACATTTCATGTAAGGGTTGTCCTTGGCATTCTCATTACATGCCTAGACCATCGCAAGTGACTTTGCTTAATTTTCTCTTCTCGTAAAACAACTCGTAGGCTGCCTCTTGTTTATTTGTGCCTGGTTACTTTATGCAAGGCAATAAAGATTCCAAATAATTCATTTTTGCACTGGTCCACTTCCGATGGATCCAAACAGCTCCTCTGTTTGGACTGGGCATCCAAGAGAGTTCTGGTTGACCGGAAAAGGCACTACTTTATGATAAATGCCCAAGTTTTTTTCTTTTTCAAGAAAATTGCAATTGGCTGTCATTTCATAAATCAATCAAATAGCAGTCCTTTCATGAAGTTGATCGAGTTCATGAATGGTGAATGCTAAGAATCTTCCTTCGTTTTTGGCTTGCAACTGACCTTGTTCCTCATGGTGTATCTATGTAAAAATTAGTACATTTTACATACATACATACATATATTCCCCCGGGGGGGGGGGGGGGGTATTCAAGTGAGGGATTCCCTCACCACACATGGTGAGGGACTCCCCTTTTTGGGAAGTTTCAAGTACAAAATGGGATCCCAAAAAGTACAAAAGCACTTTTGTACTTGAAACTTCCACAAAAAAGAGAGTCCCTCACCACACATGGTGAGGGAATCCCTCACTTGAATATTTCTCATATATATATATATACATACATATATACATATATATGGAAAACTTTCTCCTGCACATGGACCAAGAATCCAGGCTGTTACAGAGGCGGAATCCACCTCTGAAATTCACTAGCTATGGGTGCACAGGTGAATATTTTCTATTTTATGGTCACATATGACGCTAAACATTGGTTAATTATGTTAGAATTTTATTTATAAAGAATGTGCTCATGTGTTGGGTCCCGTCACGTGTTGATTTCTCTACCAGTCTTTGTCATTTGGCAGTAATTTACCACTTTTAGGTAGTTATTTCTGGGTAGTCTATGTTATGCAATTTTTCAGTATTGTAGTTCATGAAAAGAAAGGAATTTCATTCTTCATCTCCAATTCTATGTGTGTGATTAAGTGAAAACTTGCATGGAATTTATTGGTTCATTTCCTTGGTGTGCCTGGTCGAATACCATAGTTATACTTTTGAGATAATCTCTTTTGCCTGGGTTTCTAGAAATATTTATGATGCAGTAGCACTATCAAACCGTTGGAACAGGGATCATGGTCCACATGTGGGACCCAAGGAAGTTTAGGAATTTCTTTATTAATTGTTATCAGTTTCTTATTTTTATTTAATAAGATGTAATTAGGATTAGGTTTCTAATTTGCATAGGATTCTTATTTTTGTTTCCTAGTTTGATTAGAATTGTTTCTTAGGCCCTAAGTTTCTTTTATTATATATATTGCATTGTAGAGATCTTAATCTCAGATTTTGGAATTAATAGAATTTCCCTTGTGGGTTTATCGTTGGAGAGTGTCTTCATCGTATGATTGTTTTTGCGGAAACCCTTATTGTGCTTCGGCACTTGCGATCCTAACCTTAGGAATCAAGTTAGCAATCGACGGGACCTCTTGTCCCAACAATAGGAGGACCATCCTAACCTATCTTTATTCTGTTCTTTGTTGACCCATTACTCGTTGCATTTATGGATCAATCAGTCTTCCTCTCTTTCTCTATCCTAAGCAGAGTACTGTAGTTACATTTAACTGGAACAGAAAACCATTTATTTGAATTGCTAGGTTATTTTCTTTTTTGATCTTTCTTTCATTTTTCTCTTATCCTTTTTGAGTCAGTTTTTTCCACTTGTATTTTTCAGAAGTGAAAGAGTGAAAATTGGTGAACATAATTTTCAATTGACAGACATGTATTGCTGAGTCAAACTAGCTTTGATTTGGTTCTGACTATCTATATTTTTGCTTTTGCCTCATCCTGTTCGTTTAAAACTTATTCATTGCCGGTAGGCTCTTAAAAGGTTTGGCTGGACTTTTGAACTGACTGGACTGTGCTTGTCGTGCCAGGTGTATTCAAAATGCACAGACTGCCTATGTGCCACTACTATGTCACATTTACAATCTATCTCATTTAAATTTTCTGTTAGGTTTCAAGAATGCTAGAAAAAAAGAGTTAACAAAAAAAAATTACTGGAAGTTTTCCTGTTTTCTTTTCGCAAGAGGCTTTATTGCCCACCTCATGCAGCTTTTCTGGTTAAGCAATTCTTTTGTAGTTGACCCTGAATTACTTATGCAGAGTTTGTCTTGGAGATACAATTAAGGGTTTCTGACATGGCTAGGAATGATACTTTTATGCAGGATGAGGACCAGGAGTCAATGTTGATGACCAATAAAAATGGTCAAAGATTTTTGTGTTACTTGCCAATGGTAGAAGAAACTAAAACTGGTAAGCCAATTGCTCAGCAAAACATGAGCAGCTTGATTGTGGAATCTGACAGGCGGATCAAACCGAAAACTCCTGATGAGCTGATGGAAGTGCTGACTGAACAATGCTTGCTTAGAGTGAGAACTTAATACACAGAGGACTGTAGTTTTAGATTTTTTTGGCTTCGTATTGTTGTTAAATGATCCTTACATACTGACTATTGTGCAGCAAGAAGGTTGGTGGTCTTACGAATTTTGCTATAAGAAACATTTACGACAATTTCATGTGGAGGATGAAAAAGTAATTTTCTAATTCTAATTCAACATATTTTTATCGAGTTATGGGTTTTCAGTTTTTTCTGTTACTAGTAGACAAAGAAAACATGTCTGTGTATGGGTCTGGGTTCGTGGTCATCGAAAGCTAGAAAAGCATGGTTACTGCTATTGTGTTTCTTGCAGGTTGTGCAAGAGTTTATTTTGGGTGTTTACGATATTGAAGCCACAGCTGCCTTCAATGAAAATCATTCTGATATTTCTACATTGAAAGATCCCCGCTCAAAAGATGCAGCTCAACGGTACATTTTATGCCTCTAAATGTATATGTTTTCATTTAGCATAATGCTGACAACTTTAAACTTACCCCAGGTATCATGCCCATCAGTTTACAAATGGAACTATGTGTGACCTTACAGATCAGCACAGAGAGACCGAGGTATAAAGAATGAATGGTTATTCAAGTATATTTGACTGCTTTTCATATTGCTTTGTTGTCATAAACGTTTTTCCTATCACAGGTCAGATTTGTATGCTCAGAACCTAGAGTTATGATCAGCTCTATCAAAGAAATATCCACTTGCAAGTATGCAATCACCATTCATTGCCCTATGCTCTGCAAGCATCCGTAAGCTCCAAATGACACCCTTCCCTTTTTCCTTTCTGAAGATTTGAAGGATTTTCCAATTAAATGCCGGATTAAAATACCAACAAAAAGGTAAACAAAATGATAGAAACCTAAGGGGCAGTTTGCCATTTTGCATGGGATACGAAAATGGGTTTTACATATATAAATGGTTCATAATGTATGTAAAGTCTACAGATTTGAATTTTTTTGGAAGCACTATTTTCACATTACGTAAATGATAATATTGAACTGTTTTAGACGCATTTGTGTTTTTCATATGTTTCTCAAAATCTGCGAAGATTTTTGATATGGCACTCCATGTCATAATTTTTATCGTTTAGATAATCATCTTGAACGGTTCGGATCATGAATTTGGGGCCCATAGGACTTTAGATAGAAAAATGAAAGGTGGTTGATGAGATTTGAACCCGAGACCCATTTCAGGTGGAAATGAGGGTTATAGTGTTGCTTGTTCACATGGGAGGTGTGCAATAGTCTCCACCTTTTCATGTGTAAGTTTGGGGCTGAAAATGGCCCCATTTACACAATTTTCACACCTAAGCATAAACAAATGCGACCATGCATAAATGTGATGCATGTGCAACATGTCAATGAGTGCAAACTAATGACCCCGAAGTAGTTATTAAAACATCTGCTACTTATGCTAGGACAAATGAAAGTATGTTGTTCTGGCATCAAGCTCATGCTATCTTTATTTGGGCATATAACAAATAGTTTCGTTTATCTCTTACTATTATTTTTATTGCCCACAAAACATACAAATCTTTCTTTTTCTTTCTTATCAGTGGTAACCAAAGATTAGATACATTCGCTACAATTCTTTATTGTGGATCATCATTTATCCTGATGATCTGTCTTGCACAATTTCCATGCCAGGACATTTCAAGAAGAGAGGCCGATATGGCACACCATCAACTGCAACGAGATGCCTGCTGAAGATAGAGGCAGCAAAGCTGACAGCTTCATAGATAAACAGATAACCATGATCACAGACAGGGAAAATGGGGACCGATTTGACTCAGACCAATATGCGACATAAAGCGTTTCAGTCCCGGATAGTATTTTATAGGTTCATACTTTTTGAGTTTTCATTGCAGAATTTTTCACTTGGTACTGTGGGTGGTTTTCTGCACCTCCATTTGTAACTTACTGCAAATGGGAAATCTCATCTTTGATGTCATCATGTTGTTTCCATGTTAATCATCATCCAACTGAAAGCCAGAATCACATGCCACATTGCTAACCTATGTGCATTTGTGTCCCTAGTTGCTGCCTTTGAATTACCAGTTCAGGTTAGCCTTAATCATTTGAGGTCTAGTGCCTAAGACAGCCCTATAACCCAACCAAAAATGAAAAGATTTTTTTCTCAGTGGCCCCCACGAGGCATAAAATTTGGTTCTGCCTCTGGGCCCTGGACTGACCTAGACAAGCTATTGTAGGCCCCATTATTTGTCATGCTATGGGCCCAGGTAGTGCAAAAATTTCTGTTGAGGATGGTTGACATTTTAATGTCATTCATACAAGAAAGTAAATGGTTGGAGAGAGGTGAAAGCTGAAAGATAATGTAGGAGGAGTTATCCTCATGTGGTGGAAGTTTTCTCGTAGGGGTGTGTATAAGAAACTATTTCCCACGTGTAGTCCTTCCTCTTTCAAATGTACCGGCTAAGTCAGGCTTTTGCCAACGCAAGTGGCTCCAGGGAGGGAGCGCGAGTTTGAAACCGCAGCCTTTGGTTATTGGTTATTGAGTAATGGCTCTAGCCAATTGTGCTACCTATCTGGGTTCCTGGTATTCCTAGTGGGAGAAGTAACAAACAAAAAACAGTCATAGAGAGAGAAGTTGATAGGGTCTATTGTAACACAGGAGAAAGAAGGCTTTTGGATTGGATATTGTAAAAACAAAAGAAGAGAGAAGGAGGAGAAGAAGAATATATTTCAATTACGAGTATAGGAAATCCTAGTGAAGGTGTAAGATTCCCATCATCTCTACTTTTTAAAATTTATCTTAACTACTTTTTAATGTTTATCTTAACTTAAAGTCGTCGATTAAAAGAGAATATGTTAGAATTATAAATTCTCTCACAAAAGCAAGGTCATGGGTTGTAAGAGTGCTTGGACAAGTCCAAATTTCATCCTGGTCGTTGCTTTTTTAGACACATCTTTGCCTTTTGTTAGCACAAAGCACTGTCATAAATATCAACAATATTATAAATATCAAATATAGCAAAAAAATGAAAAAAAAAAATCACAAGAAAAATCCAACAAAAGTAAAAAAATCAAGAGCTACAAAAAACAATTTATTATTATTATTATTATTATTTTTACAGTATAGTCATTATTTATTTATTTATTATTTTCATTACTCAAAGGTTGACTTATTTTAGAAAAATTGTCTCAATTTTATTTTGACTGGTTCAAAATAAAAAAGCATTCCTCATGTTTGTTTCTGAAAAAGATGATTGTGACAAATGCCATGGAGTCCAGCTGTGGAAATTGATGTCACAGGAGACCTGAGGGAAGTGGTCGGCCAATTGACCCAAAAAGAGAGAAAGCAGCCTTTTTGGGCTCCTAGTCCTACCCAATCACCTTTAGCCCCACTACCTGGAAAGAGTCAAGTAAAGTTTATGATTCGGTTTGACATTTCTAACAAAGTTTTAATGGGGTTCACACTCGTTAACTCAACTCATCAGCCAAACACTGCACCTGCAGTTAAGCCCCACGAGCTAACCATAAAAAACTGAGGAAAGATGAGCTCCTGCAAGTGGAAAAAGTTGGATCACGGTCTGTATCGTTGCGCGTTGGAGAATATTTTCTTAAAAACTAAACAGTTAAATCGAATATTTGTTAGATAGTTAATTCACAAACCTAATTTACACTTATAAGCTGAAAAATATTTACCTGCACATTGTGTGCAGGCGCATCTGGAACACGTGGCACATGTAATGCGTCAAATTCAGAGGTAGGCCCCACCTTTAGGACGTTCGTAGGTGAACATTTTCCCTCGTTTTCATGTATGAAACTCCATTGTAGGGTCCACAAAGAGATAATCCGGACTCTTCAAGATAATCCCATCTCCATATCTAGATCCTCAAGTTTCGATTCAAAAGAAGAGGGTCCCATCATACTATTAAGCACATGAAAAAACTTTATTAAAACCACGCCAACACCTAGTTATGTTTTTGTCTTGTACTCAATCGGAAGGTGGCAACTCTGAGGTGATATCAGAGCCAACACGTCCCGAGTTCGAAACCACATAAGATAAAAATGCCCCATGGATTGCTAGCAAGCTCCTCTAAGAGGAGCCACACATTTTAAACCGAAACTTGAGGATCTAGATATAGACAGGGATGAGATTCATTTTGAATGGTCCAAATTATCTCTACGTGAGCCCCATACTAGAGTTTTAATAATTTGTTATACAGTAGGGAAAAATTCAAATAAGTCCTTAAGTTTTCTCCTTATTTCAAAAAATGATACAAGTCTTAAACTTTTCAAATTAGTTCCTAAGTTTTCCATGAAGTTTTCAATTAAGGACATTCATCCATTTTAAGCTATTTTCCGGCAACTTTTTTCTTCAATTTTCTTAAACTATCCAAATTATCTTTCAATGAAATAAAGCCCTCCTTCACTTCTCTATATTTTCTTCCACTTTTTCACTAGCAGCCTTAGAGTGATCGAGGAAAACTAGGTACTTTGGCTAAAAATAGTGGCTGCTAGAATCATGTTATGGCTTTAAATGAAGGTACTTTGAGTATTTTTAAAAAATTGAGAGAAAGTGCCATGAAAAATACCTTTAAATGATCAGATGTCCTTAATTGAAGTTTCATCGAAACTTAGGGACTAATTTGAAAAGTTTTCAAACTTGTGTCCTTTTTTGAAATAAGGCAAAAAGCTAAGACCTTATTTAAAAATTTCCCTTTTGTGTAATAACTAGGAATAGGCATGTCAAATGGGTCGGCCCGGGCCGACACGGCCCGCTCCAACCTCGGCCTGCTCCAACCTCGGCCTGCCCCAGCTAGCGGGCCGGGCTGAGCCGGCCCACCAGGGAAAAACCCTGGCACGGCATGGCCCGCCATGGGCCGGGCTGTGCCGGGCCGACGGGCCAGGCGTGCCTCCTTCATATTTTTTCTTCTTATCAGTATTAAAAATAAAAATTAGAACACAAGAACGGAGAATGACAAAGATATTTAAGTGGTTTGGTCAAACTCGACCTACAGAGTCCTACTCGTGTTCAAATAATTAATAGTAATTAAAAAAAATCTTTTTAAAAAGCCTTATTCTCTCACCTAAATTTATATTTATTATGGCTAGGGCTGTATATATATATATATATATATGGGTTGGTTGAGACCTAATATCTAATTGAACACATTCTAAAGAGACACATGTGAGTCCAAGACGAGATCCATGGTCTGAGGCACAGGTGAAGAGACCAAACTATACTTAGAAATGATTATGTTTTAATAGAATAATATAATCATAATAAAAGTAAAAGTAACATTATATATATATATATTGGATTACTATTATAAGTTTATAACTATTGATCGGGCCAGAGAAGAATATTAAGAAGAGATATAATTTGGGTTAATAAATTTAGGTTTGGTTTCAATTAGACCCAAGTTCCCAACCTATTTCCAAACTTACTTGGCTAAAAAAAACCATCTAAAAGCCTTATTCTTTCACCAAAAATTATATTTATTATAGCTAAGGTTGTATATATGTGTTGGTTGGGACCTAATATCTGATTGGACACATTCCAAAGAGACACCTATGAGTGCAAGATGAGATCTATGGTCTGAGGCACAAGTGAAGAGACCAAACTATACTTAGAGCTGATTATGTTTTAATGGGATAATATAATCATAATAAAAGTAAAAGCAACATTATATATATATTTAGTATTATTATAAGTTTCTAATTATTGACCGGGCCAGAGAAGAATATTAGAAAGGGATGTAATTTGGGTCAATAAATTTAGGTTTGGTTTTAATTAGACCCAAGTTCCCAACCTATTTCCAAGCGTACCTGGCCAAACAAAGTCATCTAGTGATATTTGATAGGTGCCAAAATAAAAAATGCATAGAAAAAGTTTGTATTCTATTTGGGCCCAATCTCCACAGTGATTTTGTCACAATGGGTCCACCTGTTATATAATGATTGACATCCTTTGTATTTTTTTTTTTGGGTAAATAAAACTTTGATTAAAAGAAAAAGAATGAGATGATTAGAGTATTTATAGACTTTGTAAAATTGAAAATGACACAAAATACCTCTTATATGACTGTTGGGGGGTTAAAAAGAACAATTTTTTTAAAATTAGCTATTTTTGGGCTGGTCAGTCGGGCCGTGCCGGGCCAAGTGGGCAGCCCATGTGCCATGCGAGTCTGGTCAAACGGGCCAACGAGCTCAGGCACCTCAGCCCAGCACGGCCCACGTCACGGGCCACGCGGCCCGGCCTGGCCCGGTTAACAGCACGGCCCATTTAACATGCCCAACTAGGAAGCTGTCTAATAGCTGTGTGTGTGTGTGAGAGAGAGAGAGAGAGAGAGAGAGAGAGAGTATCCTGTCTGTTTCCCTTATTAGCCCCATCACCTTGTTCTAACCGAGTATTAGTTCGCTACTGTTAGTGAATAGTTTTTAATGTATTAAAAGCCATGTCCACCTCCGTCCGTGTGGACGATTCAAAGCCGTGTCCACCTCCGTCCGCGTGAACTGTTAGTAATTAGTCTCCGTGCACACCCACGTGGATACATACGCCTTGGGTCGTTGGGTACACAACAGGATAATGACAACACAACAGTATAACGACAAATAAAACATATACTTGATAGCATTTAGGAATCAGGAATGAATGCAATGGCCAGAGATGTTAAGATGATTTTGTGATTCTGCTACTGCAATGGAGTTGTTGTGGAGATCAAGGAGTCTGTGCAACTGGGTTCTTGTGCTAGTGACTCTACTGGTGAATCGCAAGATGTTCTTTGGGTGTGAAGGTTGTTTGGAGCAGGAGAGAAGTGCTCTGATAGAAATCCGTGATTCTGTAAATTACCCAGATGGCCATGGCCTCACTTGGGGCAAAGAAAAATACAAGTTCGGTGAAAGGTTAGTGGAGGATCTAGATTGTTGCAAATGGCCCGGGATCATTTGCAATGATGAGAGTCGAGTGACTGCCATTCACATCCCAAATACAAGGGAGGCCAGGCTTGGAAAGTGGCATCCTGATGCAGGACACTTTGCTTATTTGGAGAAATTGAGTTCCTTGACTTTGGATGGGAATCAGATTAGCAGGTGGGATTTTCCGCCAGGTATGTTTGTATTGACCACTTTCCATAGAAAACTGAAATGGTATTAGAGAGAGAGAGGGGTTTCTCATATTCTATGTTAGTAGTTTTGTGCTTCTCATTCCGTAAGGTGAGAGCATTTTTATATAATTTTTGCTTAAAGAAGATTTGGGCCAAAAAAGAAGGAGTGGGTTGCGACAGTGATGGATCTCTACGGACAGACGGTGATCACCAAGAAAATATGAAAATCATTTCTATTAAAATATTTTACCATCTATTTTTTTAGAGATTAAAGGGTTCTAGTTTTTTTATATTTACAACCAGAGATGCTTTCTTTGAAAGTAACATGTGACTGATGGGGGTGTTATTAATATTAATAGGTCATCCTTATCCTCAAGGATAAGATTAGTTCGTATTTTCTTATAAATATAATGTTTTCAATTAATGAAACTAATGAAACTTACGTTGGAATTATGGGAATATGTGATTCTTAAAATTTTATATGGTAGCATCCATCTTGTTAACCTCACTTGTCATATGCGGCCAAAGGACCACCACTGATATTTTATTGGTTTCTGGAAAGTGGATAGTTTGAAACAATTGTAGTGATTGAAAACATACAGAGTCTTCAACTAGTAAGTAATGTTTGGGCTATGGCTAATCCATGATTTATAAGAGTTGATGGAGAGCTAAATCAGGAGCTCGCCCATCAAGTGCAGGTATGAGTTGTGATTTAAGACAGAGTTTGATTTTTGGAGGGTGATATAGAAAAGTTGTCATTCTTACAGTCACTCTAAAGAACCATTTATGGAATTTTCAGCTCATATGACTCCTGAATTCTTTCAGAATCCAATACAAAGTACTTTTGTATATTGATTGCCATGATGCCATCTTATCAAAAAGAGTAAAAAAATGGCCCAAACCTTTACAATGAAATTCTCACAATACGATTTTCAGCAAAACAATACAATAACCCGACTAAAGTCGTGCTTTCAAAAAATTGAAGGCCGGCAATCACCCTTGGCCTATTTCATTGGATACATCTTATCATTCTGTCCTAAAGCCATTATCCTATATTATAGCCGAGAGTTTTGAAATTAATTTTGACTATAACCTCTGATTTTTAAAGAAATTATACTCATGTTTTACAACTAACTCACTTTCTCCTCCTACTTCTAACATTTAATTGTAACCACTCAAGTATTTTTTTTTCCACTTTTCCCTATTTGCAATAACTTCATTTCTATCCCAAATCTCATTTTCCTTTTTTCTTTCCACTCCACTTCTCCAAGCTTATTTCAACTCTACTGACTTTTGAACTGAGAAAAGAGGTACTCTCATAATTTTCTCTTCTTTTATTATCATTTTAAAGTTTTATACTCTATCTAAACCAAATCATTGTTAGTAAGTGCTTGAGGGTGATTTTGCGCGATCTAAATTTTTTTAACATAGAATACATTTTTCAGTTGTTGGTGAACACGCACATGCTTAGCATGAGTTATTGTCGATATATCATGAAGCTATTTTTCTTTTCCTTTGGAAGTTTTAACAGCATACAATGCATCAGCTCCCCACCTATAATAGCAGAGAAATCCTCTAAGCACAAAAATTTAAAGTTTAAACACTTCCCCATGCCTCCTTATATACCCCCACTACAAAAAAAGTGAGTTTCAGCGGCGAAGAAAAATGCCTTTTGTGGCAGCTTCACTATACAATTTCCGCCGCTTAAAACGAGAGTCGGCTACCTTTTAGCGTATGGAAAAAAAAGTCTGGCATGAGGCCTTTTTCCCCGCCACTAAAGACCACTTTTTTGTAGTTAGCCCTTTCATAAAATGGGACATACACAAAGGCTTCGTAGAGTACTACTCTAAGAAAGAGAAGTTGAGCTCTTAATCCAACATCAGATCCCAATCGCCTTAAAAAAGCTAGATCAGCAAGTCCAATGGACTTTAAACAACACTAACAAGCAATGCATGTAAGGAAATTGCTCATTTTGAATTCATTATTACCAGAAGCTCATGACTAGATAATTCCATGCTGCCAAATCCTCCTAAGAGAGGACATAATACACCTGATATGAATTGAAAAGCTAACTATCTCCCTTCCTACTCGCACTTTCTAACTTTCTCCATTCCCTTTTGCAGGCTGTCCTCAATTCGAAAGCCTTCAAACCCTGAGTCTAGAAAATAACTTTCTGAATGAAAGCAAATCCGATTTGTCATGTAAGTTACTATTGAAAAGTATTTTTGTTGCCTCTACTTACGCTTTTATGTTTTTCAACAAGAATGGTTAGCTAAGGAAACTTAATATGGTATTAGAGTCAACCGGTCGCGAGCTTGAATCTCAAAGAAACAACTTGACGCTAAATATGCATATCGTAAAATACGCGCCGACAGGATTCCAGTCGGAGGGAGTGTTGAGAAATGGGTTTCACCTAAGGGAAAGTGTTAATACTCCCCCTTGGGTGGAACCCACTCCCCTATAAGTGGAACCCGATCGGCACACGTTTGCCGACATTGCGACCAACTTACTTTGATATCATATTAAGTTTCCTTAGCTAGCCATTCCTACCAAAACGTTGTGCGCAAGAAAAAAAACGCATGTCATTGAAAGTGCGCCAACCAGATTCCACCTGAGGGAAGAGTGTTGAGGAATGGGCTTCACCCGAGGAGTATTAAAAAGTAAATACGCTGCCTCTACTAATACCTCAAAGTTTTGGTAGGAATGGTTAGTTATGGAAACTTAATCAAGAGATGGTTTCTACATCCAATCATTTTGAACGTATATATCTTCCTTTTGAATTGAATGAAGTTACATTTATCCGGATGTTGTAGGGTTGTGTGAGTTCACAAGACTCAAAGTCTTAAATCTTGGAAAGAATCAACTTAATAGCATTCCTCCATGCCTAGAACATTTACCTTCCCTTACAGATTTAAGGTTGCAAGAGAACAAATTCAGCACCTCTCTTGCTATTCAAGGTATAAACCTTTTCTCTTCTCTGTTGACATATTTCCTATGCAATGGGTTTCAAATCAGTTTAATTTTGTACTGTCATTTTATGCAGGTCTTTGTAAATTACCAAAAATTCAAGTCTTGGACCTCCACAGCAATCAACTTCTTGATGGAAGCATCCCTCCATGCCTGACAAACTTGACTCAACTTGCCCACTTAGACCTTTCAAATAATCAATTCGGGGATCAATTTCCTTTGAATGTGCTTAGAGATCTCAATTCTCTTGAGCATGTTGATCTTTCGAATAGTCAGCTAAGTGTTGTCTTTCCCTTCTCCATGTGGGCAAACCATGTCAATCTTTCTTTTATCGATCTCTCAAGTAACCATCAGTTGAAGGTTGAAACAGAACTCCCACCATGGGTTCCCTCATTTCAACTAAGGCATCTTAAGTTGTCAAATTGTAGTCTCAATTCAAAAATTGGAGCCATTCCCAAGTTCCTAGCCACCCAAAACAACTTAGAAATGGTTGATCTCTCTTCTACCAAACTCACAGGTCCCATTCCATCTTGGCTATTCGAAAATTCAAGTGACAGAGAGTATGTTGACCTTAGTAATAACTTGCTTAGTGGTGGTTTTCCAATCCCCTCGAGTCCCTCAGCGATCCATGGGATTGACCTTTCTTACAACAACATCAGTGGGCCTCTTCCTCCTAATATAAGTGCCCTCTTCCCTTACCTAGTGAACTTCTCCATGTCCAACAATGCAATAGAGGGCAACATTCTTCCTAATCATTTCGGGAATATGACATCACTGAGCTTGTTGGATCTATCAAACAACAAGTTAACAGGTGATGTTCCATCCACTCTATTCATTGAATGTCATTCATTGAAAACTTTGAAGCTGGCCAATAATAGACTACATGGGAGTCCAGGAACATACATCACAAAAACATTGAATTTTCTAGACATTTCTGAGAACTTCTTTTATGGTAGCATCAAGGGTTGGATTGGATCTCTTCCAAACTTGGAAGTCCTTATCATGCACAACAATCGCCTTGAGGGTTCGATACCCAATGAAACCTGCAATATGCTCAACTTGCGTATTTTGGATCTCTCTCACAATAATCTGTCTGGTTTGATTCCTAAATGTTTCATCAACATTGACCCTTGGATGGAAAAAGATATGGAACGCAAGAATAGTTCGTTGGATGGGGTTGTTGTGGACCTAACAACCAAAGGAAGAACATATTCTTTCTCTAGAGCTCCTCTCTCTAAGATGACCTCCATTGACCTCTCAAAGAATTCATTGAACGGTGTTATTCCTTTGGAGATGGGGTATCTCCAGGGGCTTCATTCCTTAAATTTGTCCTACAATTATTTAAGGGACGGCATTCCTACAACTTTCCAACAGCTCCATGAATTAGAAAGTTTGGATCTTTCTTACAACCAACTGAATGGGTCAATTCCTTTAGAGTTAGAAAAACTTGATCGATTAACTTTTCTATCTCTGTCCTTCAATAATTTTTCTGGGAAGATCCCTCAGAGTCCTCATTTGGACACATTCGACAATCGAAGCTACATAGGGAACCCTCTTTTATGTGGGAAGCCTTTGGAGGATTGCACTCTTCATCCGACACAAGCGGAAGTGAATAAGAATGAAGAAGGCTTGGATGTGATGTTCTATGTTTGTGTCATGGTTTCTTATGCAATAGGATTTTGGGGTTTCATTGCTCTTCTCTTCTTCAAAAAAGAGTGGAGGCAAGTATACTTCAAAAAAATAGATTCATGGTTGCACTTTTAAGCAAGTTCTTTTTCAAAAACTTTATACTACATGTATAACATTCTGAAAGAACAGAGGAACTTTACCACTACGAAGGTGTTCCTATTTGTGCTGTTATAAAAAGGGTACAGTCTTTTGGTTCCTTACTGGTTGCTTTGTTTGATGTATACAGTACTACCACAGAAGAAGGTGACTTTTCATTACCAAAATGTTATCTGTTTTTGCTAGCGAGTTCCTCAATTTATGTACCTCTAGGTGATCTCATGTGCATGGCAGCATGAGGGGGACCGATAATTTGTAAATGTGGGGATGCAATTAGTGTTCCAAAACGTTTTTTTTAGAATGGCTACCGGTACTAAAACCAATGCACCGCGGAACCAACTCAATATAAATTAGTAAATAAATCTACCAATCACACACCTAAAACACGAATCTTTTAACGTATAAACCTTATCTAGAGAGAAAAATCACAATATGAAATCAAGCAGTATTCAACAGTTATAAGATATACTCACAGCTCCCTTTCTCAGTGATTCCATCGACTTAAGGACTGCAGTTGTTATTGCATAACTCCCCGTTGCCACGACTCCCCGCCGCGCACAGCTCCCTGTACTTGATCCAGCAACACCTTAAGATGATTAAATCTTCTACAAGGAAGTAGAAGTAACAAACTTTCTAGAGTAACTCTTCAACACAATCTCTCAATGATGGCTCTAGAGAAGAAGGGGCCTATCTATTCAGAACAATGAGAGAATAACTTGATTCTTCACTTAGGGTTGAGGGAAACACCTTGTAAATAGCCCAAGATTCGTGCCTTAGGGTTTTAGCATAAAAGGGCTCAAATTGGAAACTCCAATTGGAAGAGGAAAAAATTTGCAATCCTGAATTGAAAAATTTCCACCATCCGATCGATCGGGTAAACCACTATCTCCCGAATTTTTTCTCTCAACGCTTGTTAACTGAGAGACTCTTCACATCTGATCGATCGGGTCTCTTGTCTTTCAAATTTCTTTTGTATTTCTTCTTTTCTTCGCTTCAGATCTTCTGGTGACACAACGACAGTCCATTCTAAAACAAATAGAAAATTACAACTCAATGGACCCGGAATTTTGGCCAACTCA
Source organism: Cinnamomum chago (assembly GCA_038049695.1). NCBI lineage: Eukaryota > Viridiplantae > Streptophyta > Magnoliopsida > Laurales > Lauraceae > Cinnamomum > Cinnamomum chago. Next base: position 9,310,854 of record CP142452.1, on the reverse strand, counting down.
AGAATTAGCCAACACATAAAAATCCTAATCCTAACCGTTCCATTTTTTTTTTATTCCTATTGCATACAATATATTACAATATACGCAGTGCTTTTTCTGTCTATCATATGGTTTATCTCATAAGCTAATAATGGCTCAATGATCCACATGCTAATCTAATGTAAACCACTTCCAACGAGTGATTCTTAGCTTGTCAAATTCACACCTGCATTCTTGGAAAAAAAAAAAAAACTGCATTAAATATAGGGCGTCTTCTTTATTATTCATATTTTGGGTGTGGGGTATGATAGACCCCACATGGTCTACCCATTACACCCTAGGCCAGGGCTTGGGTACATCGTCGCTGTAGCATACCTCCTTCTAATAAGATGTTGCCGAGTCAGTCCCTTGTTTCAAGACTCTTCCACATTAATAATCACTTCATTTTATTCCATATATATTTGCTCTTTTCAACTAAACAAGTCATCTCAACTTCTCTAACAGTAACTTACTCTAAAAAAAATTGCAAAACCATCTCACCCTTATCTCAAAATTGCAAAAACATCTCACCCTTATCTCTCTCTCTCTCTCTCTCTCTCTCTCTCTCCCTCCCCCTCCTCAACGAATTTTCCAAAAAAAAAAAATTGATAATATTCTGATATGATATAGGTCCCACTTGGGCCCATCTTTTATCAGTTTAGCCCCTTGCACCTGTTCTTGTCTATTGATTTGGTATTAGAACCCAATTTAACTTCACCCGCCCTCAAGGTTGCATAAAAAAAATTGATGGTTAAAATGCCATAGAACTTTAAGTCTGTTAAATCAAAGGTTAAGATGATATTTTACTTAAGTTGGAGATTTTGAAGGATGTAAACATTATGGTTTATGAGATATAGAGTAGGAATCAACAGATGATATTGTATTGACCTCTAAATTTTAAATTTTGATTATTTATTTCTTAAAGGTGCAATCAACTTTTGATCATTTTCCCAAGGTTAATCAGCTTTAAGGTGCAACTTTGGTGGGCGGTAAGAATACCTTGTTAAAAAAAAAATTAGTCTATGTCATTTAAGAATGGACTTATGAGAAATTCATGAAGATGCCTAGTGGAGTCATGTGAAATTCATGAATATTTAATGGTTCAATTTAATCGATAGTCTCCCATCTTCTATCAAGTAGGATTTTGCAAAGGCTAATAAAAAGAGGGTTATTTATTATAACATAAACAAATTACAATGCATAAATGCTCATGTTTGTGATTTCTATTGCATGACTTTTATTTTTAAAAAAAAGTCAAAATCTAAGAAATTAACTCATAACATACATATCTAATGCCAACAGCCTAAATGCGTGGGCCCAGAGACATACAGAGAGAGGGAGAGAGAGAAAGAGAGAGAGAGAAAGTAGTCATCGAGTGCGCGCCTCAACATGAGGCCCACATGGGCCCCACCTAGGATTGGGACTAGGGGAATCAAAAGATCTCCCTTGACCCTTCATCTTTGCAAAAAATCAGCCCCATCCCTTACCCCTATCATCTTCATTTGGTTGCCACAAGTTCAATGGTTTACAGTCCATTCAAATGGGTGTGTAGCCGATACAATACATTGGATGCATGTAATGGTGGGCCCCATGTGAAATTCAGGGGGGTGTGGTCCATTTGGATGGACCATCAGGTGAGCCCCACCCTTAGTGCACAAGATGCGCACTGGACGCACCTGATAACCATCATATATATATATATATATATATATGAGAAATTTAATGCTCATCCAATCCTCACTGTGTTATGGTGATGGACAACATAGTAGGGTTGATTTTATAATACATCCGAACCATCCACACACATGAGACCCCCTTATGTAAATTAGACCCATTGAATTTTTGCCTATCCAAATGGATTGGACCGCTGGATCGAGGGTCAAAATTTTTCCTTTAATATAAATTCTGTAAATTTGTGGGCCATGAATAAAGGGGTTAGAGTAATAGGATTGACCCCAAATTTGAAGTGGTTACACTAGTTCTCATCTAATATGTCTATTTCCATCTCCTACAAATCTCATGATCAATGGGTCCCTAAGTGGCCCCTAACAAAAATAATCTTGGTTCCGCGTTGTCAATGTTAGTATTTGATGTGATGCATTTTCTTATTTTATTTTTTTTTAATTTTAATCATATTTATATATAATCAATTTAAAAGTGAGTCCTACTTCAATTCAATATGCTAGAGCTAAAGTAGAAAAACTTTAATTTGAATGGTTTGCATTAGAGACATGATGGGCTATTGATATTTTCTCATGGCAAAGACGTCGAGGAGAAGGGTGAGATAGAAAATACACAACTAAAGACGGGCAAGAGGTATTTATGTTTTGAAAAGGGTAAAGATGAAAAAAATATGAAGACATTAATTGTTTTACCATTTCCAAAACGTGTGACTTACATTTTGAAATTTAAAAGGACATGTCAATCTCCTATTAGATGGATGGAGTTGGTCTAGATTATAGAGCAACGCTGTACCTGAGGCCGGCCTCGTTACACAAATGCCTCTTTAGGGCACATTTATGTAGTCGGTTTTCCACATAAAAAGAGAGAATTAGAATTGGTTTTCTATGAATAATAAAACAAATCCATGTGTGGTGGGCAAAGAGCAAAAATGGGCTAAATTCTCCAAAATTATGATAAAAACTCTAAAATTATGAGACAGCAAAAAACTCTTGTCAGAATTCACAAAATACACAGGCCCTGTGGACTATGATGGTATATGGGACTGATCTGGGCTTGCCTTTGACGAGTCGAAGCCGTTGTATACTTTACTTCACCACCACATGTGCTTTTCATTCAAAGATGGAATTTGCACCCGTAAGGCCATTCCACCAGCAGCAGCAGCTTCTTCTGCTCCATTTTCGCAGTTCAAACTCTAACAAAGGCCTTTCTTTTCCCAATCTCTCTAAAACAACAAGCATCAGAGCAAAATCAAGACCACCCCAAATCTCAGCTCGCCTCGACACCTCTCAAGAACCCAATCAACAGCAACAACAGCAGCTCAATCTCTCAGTTCTACGCTTTACTTTCGGTCAGTTCTTAAAAGAAATACAAGAAAAAAAAAAAAAAAAACCCCATCTTTCTCTAAACCTCTATTTCTTTTTCATCTTTCATACTCTATCCATTGATGTTTGCTTGTTTCTTGTTGTGTGGGGCATTAGGAATACCTGGGCTGGACGAGTCTTACTTACCCAGATACATTGGCTTCGCTTTTGGGTCCCTTCTTCTCTTGAATCACGTTGCGGGTTCCAATTCCGTCACATCTGCCCAGCTTGTATGTACTGATTACTTTCTTTTTTCTTGATTGCAATTGGGTTGTTGTTGGATTTGTTTTGATGGGTGGTGTCTGTTTTCTTCTCTCTCTCTCTCTCTCTCTCTCTCTCTCTCTCTCTGTGTGTGTGTGTGTGTGTGTGTGTGTGTGTGAGGCAGAGAACAGAGGTTCTGGGTCTTTGCTTGGGAGCTTTCTCTATTAGCCTTCCTTACATTGGGAAGTTTCTCAAGGTAATTTATATGCTCTACGCCTTCCATTATCGGTTGAGAAGAGGATAATATGTTCATGTATTGGAAGAAACAAAAAGGAGGGGAAAAACATGAATCTGATCATGTAATAAGCTTATCTCTTTCAAGCTGTCTGTGGTGTTTATTTTTATCTGATTTTATTTTATCTAGTCTTTCTAGTTGTTCAAGCAATTACTTTGATTGAACTAGCATTAAAACTGACCCAAGCTCAGGATGAATTATAGGGTACATGGCTCTGGGTTTCTGATAATTAAAAATTAGGTTTTATATGCTAAAATCTTAAAGTTGGTACAACCCATTTCATAGGGGACTCAAAAATTCTGCATTTCTGTCTATTTTCAAAAACCTCTCACCCTGTAAAAATTATAAGATCGCATTTTTTCCCATTGGAAATTGTTCAAGATGTGCTGCATTTCTTGTACAACTTGAAAATGCTGTTTGGTCAACCAGATTGATTTCCAGATTCACCTAACCACCAACGTATGATTCCTTTAAACACCCCATGTTGGGATAATCTGTATCTCTAATGCCCTTGATCGCATGATCAGTGGGATGTGTATGAAGTTTCCTTTTTTTGGTTTTGTTCATTTGGTATGTAGAAACTGCAAAGTGCCATGCCAACTTTGGCTTATTTATGTGTTTGTTTTGGTTTTGTTAGTCAAATGTGGAAGCATGTGTTGAACTGTTAGAAAATATTGGTCATCTAAAATTTAAGATTGGTTAGTTGTTGGGGTTAGGAAGGTCTAATCCTCAGTTTCAGTTTCATTCAGAAAGGTTTTGGTTGCTAGATGCTTGTTACATTAGGAAGTTTTAGTAATCTGCTAACCAGTAAATTGTGCTAGGTTTTCTTCTATTTTTTTGCAATTTCTTCTTTTTGCATCTAGATTTTAACTTAAAACAGAACATTGTTTCTAGCTGTTGTTGATTTCTATTTTCTAACCTCTAGTCATTCATTATGTAGGATAGTTTATCCTCCATTTTTTATGTAATTACTGTAATCTTTGATAATTTCGTCTTTGTTTAAAGTTTGATTACCTATTACTGTTTGACAATGAAATTTTCTCTTCATTTGAAGAAAAAAATTCTAGCCTCTTCAGTAGTTTATCTCGCTACAAAATCTTTGCAGGATTTCTATATGGATTCACATATTTGGCTTCGATCTTCTTTCCTTTCTCTTTTGGTATCATTTACGGATAAGGATCACTGATATGATCGGGGTTTTTGGGTATAACTAAGTTCCATTGATGAGCTGAGATCATTTGCCCTAATTTGCGAATCAAATTTTGATGATGATGATGATTATAATTGTTTTTTTTTTCTTTTCTATACAAATTGATATTTTTTTGCCAAGGCCTGCAGATGTTGAAGATCCTTCATACATACTCTGCACGAAGAATGCCTATCATGATAAAGTTGCCAAAGAAGGAGTCAGGAAAAACGCTCTGACCATTGGTCCTTAGTGGTTTTTTCGTCATTAGTTTTGGGGGTTGTTGCCCATTTTTTGGGGGGCTTAGCTCCTGTCCTTTTTCAGTTTTGTTTGCTCTCCACTCCGGTGCTTTTTTTGCATACAGTATACCCCTCTTAGACTGTACAGTTTCATTGAGCAATGAATTTCAGTCACCATCTACAAAAAAGAAAAAGAAAAAGAATGCTTATCCTCTTTCTGAATGATTTGTTTGCTTTGAATGTCTGAATGTAATATATTACTGAGATTCAGGTTCCCTTCTCTTCTCAATAGTGGCCCACCTTTGTATGTAATGTTTTTCTTGCAAATTGATTATTTTCTAAAAAATTGTCTCCATTCGATCAGTCAACATGATTCACATGGATAAAGTCAGTCTTGCTTTGGCGTGCTTCTTTATTGGTAGTCTTTACATTTAACCTTCACTTGTACTACGTGGAAGAAAGCTGACCCCAACATAGTTGGGACAAGGCTTTGATGATGATGATGATGATTGTACTATGTGGAAGAAGTGGACTCTAGGGTTACTACAAATTGTGTAAATGAATTGTATCAATTGTTTATTAGATAGTTCTGCGAATCATTAAAAAAAATCTCCATTTCAAAATTCCACCAGTATACAGCAATATATTTTATAATAACCTTTGGATCTGTGTGGATACAACTGTAGGGTGCAGATCCAGTAGATCGTTCAATTCTACCTGAAGGCAACAGGCAGATATTTGTCATGCCAGAAGATCTCTCAAATGCTCAGAAGGAAGAATTGGCATGGGGATCGTATGTCCTGTTGCGTAATACTAACACCATGTCGGTGGTATGCCTCCTGGAACTCATTAAGTGAAAAAGAAAATATGAAGGCACATACTGAATTGTATTTTTAGGACAACATTGGTGGTCTAGTCTGGAAGCCTTTCTGGAAGTTTACTACTTTTTTGAATGTTTTGTTCTTTACCAGCTTATATCAGTTCAAGGTGCATTATGCATACGTGGCTACTGGAACATACGTGAAGATGCGTCAAAAGTGGACATACTAGAATTGTTCGAGAGACAGATTCAACAAATTGGGTTTTCTGACCTGAAGGATGCTCTCTATTTTCCCCTGGGCACAGGTAAAGCTCGTCTGGTTTGATCCATTCTTTCTGGAGGCCAGAAGTCCTTGATCATGCCTTATATCTCTTTATAATTTTGTTTACTATTGGAATTAAAATTCACACACAATTTTTTGCTGTTATGTCCTACCTATAGTGGGGGGCATAGGATCAAAGGCCTAGATCAATCAGCAAACGCCCAACTTGTACAGGATGGTTACAAAAAACCTATGATACCCGGATACTTGTACAAGCAGAACATATCTATATCAAACCAATATGACACCTTTATTGGCAACCAATACTGTACCAATACTTCTAGGGAACTAGTTTAACATATCATACTTACCAAGTCCTTTTTTGCATATTGTTCTTTTCATTTTCTTACTTTTCAACATAAAAAATGCTAGAAAGGACAATGATAATTTCATTGATTCAAAATTGATCTAAAAAAAATTAGGACACCCATATCCGTATCCATGCCTAAGGTTTTCAAAAGTGAGGAGTCGTATTCCTGATCCCCATATCAATGTTTGTATCCTTGTACCTGTATCTGTATCCAGGCATCATAGCAAAAAACTAGATGTTTATGCTGGTAGCTCATCAAAAGGTGTTCCGTTGGTCAACCTTGAGGCTGTGGATTTGGTTCTGACTCACCAACATGCGAAAAGAGATTATTCAATTATTAAGTGACGTGGGTCAAAGTTATTTTGACAATCTAGATTTCCCCGTTTGGTTGTCAACCTTTTCTTTTCACAAGGATGCTATTAATATCTATTCAAATGTCATTTTATTCTGCTTGGAAATAACACTAAATGTCAAATACTTACCAATGTTGCTCTGATTTTTTTATTGGGCATTTTTTCTTAAACTCTTTGCTCTATTTTATCAAAACACTGCGGAAATTTTTGGCTGTCTGTGATTTCTTATCAAACATTTTTTTTTCATAAGCTCTTTTCTCTATTTTAATTTAACACTGTGAAAAAATTTGGCTTTCTGCAGAGTATCAGGCTTGGGAGATACTGCCTAAGGGGACACTTTCACTTTTGGTACAACCACTCCCTATAGCTCCTAATCTGAGTGCCTGTGAGGTAAAGCTTAGAGGGTTTATCCTGTTGGTGTCAAATGTGAGCAACGCATACAGTGACAAAGACAGAGCATGGATACGAGTAGTTGCTAGCAAGTTTTTAGGTATGAATGTGTGTAAGGATATCTAACGAAGTTAGGCATTTTCTGTATATAATGAATAAGTTATGGGCTAGTTATTTAAAAAAATATTGGCTTGTTTCATTTTTTTGTTCAAGAATCAGGATGAATATTGAAGAAAACATTAATCTTCCAGCTTGATTTAATCTTCAGCCATTTTTCAGAAATGGTTGGACATGTTTATTACCCTTTTTTTCAACCGAGCTATTGCACTTTTCAGTCAGAACTAGTAAGAATTCGAAAAATGCTGCTAGAGAAGATTAGATTTTTGGGACTTGTTTGTTTGCATAGAATACATATGAATCCATGGTCAAATAGACTTCAACAAAGGACTATTAAAGAGGAGAGGGTCAAAGGATATAAGGTGGAGCTGTAATGTCCTATAATTTGAATTATTAGGGTGATGCCTTGGTATTCATTTCCCATCTTACCTTGATTCAATTTCCATCATGGGGAGGTTGTTTGATGGTCACTTTTGGGTATTTACCTTTCATCTTTCCTTTTTACCACTTATAGAAATAGTCTTAGAATTCCCAGGAATTAAATTATATGAAATGAACAGAACTGTACTGTGAATAAGTATGTTATTAAAATGTGTTTAAACTTTAAAGGCTTATTGTTTATATTGAGAAATAGAAGGAAGGTAACTACTGCCACAAAATGAGGCCATCTGCAATTTTCTTGGGAATTACAATTCTATTCCTGTTGCTAGAAATAGTGTGAGAAATTGATAAGGAATTTAATAATATGATTGGGTCTTGAGTTAGCAGCAAACAAATATCATGAAGGTTTACCAAAATCAAAATACACAAGTATGATAAAGCCAATGTTTGTTATTGACCATATATCTCCATCAGAGGGAAAGCAAGATCCCCCATCCTGAATAGTGATGGGGTCTTGTCTCTCCTATATGTCTGCATCTAATGGGCCTTTGTTTCCTTGTGGAAGAAAATTTGAGGAAAATATGCACCATACGTTGTGCCATGAACCACGGACATTGCCAATCGGGTGCATATTAATTAGTGGATAGAATGAGCATTATATTTCCAATGAATTTTCACTGGTTTTTTCTCGATTACCAAAATTAGAATTCCATGCACAGCTGCGGCTCGTATTTATACCATAAACATGTTTCTCTAATGACAACCTGAAAAGAAAACTCTTGCTTTTCCAAAATGCATTCTAGTTTCTTTGTGAAGAAGGGGAACTGGACATCAAAACCTTTTCTGGCATTGTTTGAAGGTATACACATTAACCTTTGTATTTGAAAAGAGGTTAAAAGACTTGGGAAAATAAACCTTTATTGTCAAAAGTTTATATGGGTCAAGTGAGTCATCATCATTATCATTCATTTAAGCCTTATCCCATCAATCTTAGGTATTTAGTCAAAGGGGATGTCATTAAATTAAATTTACATCACAGGCACATCATGCACAGATCTCATTTTGGTCCGTATGAGCTGGACATTTCTCTGTGTAGGAGATCAATTTACAGATGGTTAAATCTTTGTTTGTTGACAACATTGTTTGCAGGATGGATTGGTATATCCTCAAATGGGTTCTGATGTCACAAGTTTTTTTCAGTTGAAAAATGCCTTCCCTACTAGTTTTTGTCACTCCACACAACAATGGAAGAGCATGAAGGATTAGTTTGTCATCACTTCGCTGATGATCATCTGGGTTTCTATAGAAGCTTCTCCAAACCATACACCAGATTCTGCATGAAGTTTGTATAGGCAGGTTAGAAGAACATTAAATCAAGCAGCCTAAAAGACATAAGGGAAATCTCAAAGGCCGGTTACCTTCAGGCGCACAACCTTTCTAATAGCAATGAGTAGGCCTGGCATGAGGCACTGCACATCTGTAATGTCATGTCTGAGGGTGTAAACCTGGATCAATTGTTCTCCCAAGATTGTTAGATTGTAATACTGTAAGAAAGCTGCTTCTAACCCAAATTATCAAGCAAGTGAATTTGAGAATACCTCCCCTGGACCAGAGAAGTGAACTGTTGTACTGGAGGGAAGCCCTGGAAGGACCAAGCTGTGAATGCGTACACCATCCTCACCGAGCACTTGACCCCTTGCCTTGGCAGACAGAATGACCATGAATCTTGTCAGTAACACTTGATATTGAACTGGGAATGTAGTATAGATGCCATTTGTCTGCTGTATTGCTATTCTTTGACTGCACACTCATGTTATTTTTCTCAGTCTATAATTGTAAAATTTTCATTCATTAATTTCTTGTTGGAAAGAATGATGATTTGTGATCAAATGCTAATTACTCTATTTAAAGTTTGGGTTTCCTGTCTTAGAAAATTGAGCTGAATGCCACTAAAAAAAAAAAAAAACTAAGCTGAATTCGGTGAGGCCCTGGCTTCTGGATGGATTCAGAGCTTTATTTATAGGCATGCAGTAAGGACTCATTTTTTTTTCCCAGGTTGTCACTTTGTAATTGCACCATAGGCTGTGCCACCTACAACTTGGCTTAATTTAGCACCTCTCTTGGTTACGGGGCATGGCAGGGCCCTTTAAAAGCCTTACCCAAGCCAACACTGTTTTGCTGCAACCCTACCTTGAGGTATGTTTTATCGTTTCCGGAGGTTGACGTTATGATTCCATTTATGATGTCCTCCAAAGGAATTTGAGCTTCCCAAAGGACTTTCACATAGAACAAATATTAAACATTGAAATAAAAACAGTTCCAGGAAGTTTTGTTTGAACTAAAAAACTTGAAATTACACTGCCAAACAGTGAATAAGATGGGGCTCGTCTATGAGGTTATGTACTAACAACATTATGCTTGATGTTCGAGGAGAAGAATCTTTTTCCTTTTATGATTATAAGCTTGTTTCTGTAGCTGCGCACACAAGTTTGCAGCAGTATTGGTATTTGCATCTCCCTTTTCTGTGCTTTGCCTTGCATTTTCCTTTTGGAATTGTCTCTCACCATTGAACTTATCTCCTCAATTTTCATGTGACAAGCATATAAGTGGCTTTTATGCATCTTGCAGGTATATAGATCATGGAATAATTCAATGCTAATTTGCATGTATTGTTTGTTGTTGATTCAATTATCTCTTTAGGCAAGATAGGGATCAATGCATAGTCCTCAAGAAGTTGATCCTGGACCTGCTCCCATCGTTTTTCAGGGTGGCCTGTTGGAGATGATGAATATAAATAGTAAAGGAAAGATTTGATTGGTTTTTTGGGATTATAGATTATGTGGGCAGGAGCAGGATGAGTTTTTCTATACAAGTTGATGTTACCCTAGGGAAAAAGGGGTAGGCCAAAGAGGGACATGGATGGAAATAGTAACGATGGATTTGAAGAAGTTCAATCTATCCAAGGTTTTGTCCCATGATAGATCAGGGCCGTCTCAAGACAATATGTGGCCCTAGGCGAAAGTATAAATGAGGCCCCAAAATTTGTGGCTCCAGGCAAAAGTACAAAAAAATTGTTTTTTCTTTTTTAGTTTTTTTTTTTTTGGAACTTGTTAAGGGATTCATTTTTTTAAGTGAATTTAACCTTTCTTGCCTTTTGTGATGCAAATTTATTGATCAAGTTTTTGTATTCAAGGTTTTCCAAAATTTTCTTCTCAATAGATAAAATGGCTAACCCGCTTAATCTCTCTTGTGACATAGTTGATCGCAGATAAGATTTTATTAACTTTAATTTCGAGAAACTTCTTTCGGCGGAAGCAACCGTAACAGGTACTGTTAATAGTATTCTATAAGAAATATATGAATTTGGAAAAGACTCAATTTTATTTAAATAATCTAATACTTGAAGTGCACTTTGAGTTCCTGTTGGCAAAGCTTCTCTTAATACTTTTAGTTCTCCAAACAAGTCTATACCTTCAATGTCAGAATGCTCCCCATGTTTTAGGAATTGCTCAAGATTAAGACAACTCTGTTTCAAATCATCATCATCTAATAACTTCAACCTTTTGATATCAAATAAAAATCCAAACATTTCTTCGTAGCTCTTAAGTTGTTCAAACCTATTTCTAATAGATGAAAGTGCTTGATCCACAATACATAAAAAATAAGTAGTTCTAAAAGACTCTTCTGGGGATTGAGTCACCTCGTTATCGGCACTCTCATCAAATTGTTTTTTCCTTCGGATTATACGTCTTTCATGAAATATTGGTTCAACATTCATTTCACGTGTTATACATTTTGCAATATCTATAGATTTCTCAAATCCGTTTTCTCTAAACTTTTCAAAGAATGTAACAAGACCTTTTAATTCACTAATGGCACCATCAATATGCATTTTTTTAGATTGTAAACTTTTACTAACCAAATTAACAGAAAATAATATTTCATACCAAATAACCATACCTAATAAAAACTCATAATTTCCTATATCATGTATAGCTAAACTTTCAGCTTCACTTTTTACTTTTGGATCGTCACTACTATTTGCTAACTCAAGTAATGCATCTCTTATTTCTGGAGCTTGATACCTTATTGCTCTAACACTTTCTTCTCGACTCTCCCAACGTGTTATTGATAATGTCTTAACAGTAAGCTTTTTCACATTGTCTGTAAAGATTTTCCACCGCTTAGTTGATGAAGAAAATAAACAATAGATACGTTGGACTACTCCAAAAAAAGACACCGCTTTTATACAAGAGCTTGCCATATCACTAATAACTAAGTTAAGACTATGACATCCACAAGGTGTATAAAATGCTCTAGGATTCAAATCTAACAATCGTTTTTGCACACCTTGTTGCTTACCTTTCATATTCGATCCATTGTCATATCCCTGCCCTCTTACATCATTAATATCTAGATTAAATAGTTCTAAAACTTTGATGAGTTCCTCAAAAAGTCCTTTTCCTGATGTATCATCAACTTTTATAAAATCCAGAAAATATTCTTCAATTTGTACTGGGCTTATTGAAACATTTACAAATCGTAAAACGAGGGTCATTTGTTCATGATAACTTATATCCGGAGTGCAATCAAGGATAACAGAAAAGTATTTTGCTTCTCAAAGTTTTGTAATTATGAAATTTCTTACTTCAGTTGCCAACAATTGTATCAATTCATTTTGGATTATGTGCCCAAGATAGTGATTATTAATTACACCTTGTTTGATACGCCGAACATGTTCTTGCATTACTAGATCAAATTCAGCAATCATTTCAATAATACTTAAGAAAATCCCATTATTCTCTTCATAAAGCTTCTCATTGCTTCCACGAAATTCCATGTTATTCTTAGAAATGGTTTTAATCACAGCAATAATTCTTACTAGTACATTTTTCCAATGTTTTTTTTCCTTATCAATTTGTTCTTGGATATCTTTATCAATTGTCTTATTATTTAATAACCTTTGTTTTAAATCAATCCACAAAAGCATGTTTTTAGCATGTCCAGTTGAGTTCTCATGACATTTTAGTTTAAGACTAATATTTCTCCAATCTTTGCATCCTTCATTACTCAATTGACTTTTCTTAGACTTTGAAAATAACTTGCAGCAGAAACAAAAAACCTTATCACAATGTTTTGAATATACCAACCATTTTCTATCAAACTTTTCTCCATTTGGCGCTATTTGAGTATAATGTCTAATTGAAAATCTCCTTGACTTTTCACCGACTGGATATTTTAAACCGATTTCCCTAACTGGACCTTTTTCTACTAATAAATCTCTTAGTTTTATATCAACATTATTCCATTGTCCCGGGTCATATATATCTGCAAGTAGAGTGTTAGATGGTTCACCGGGGTTCTCCTCAAATGACGAAACTTCCGCTGAGTTTAAGTTTATTTTCCTATTCTCATTCAGCTCAGCACTTTCATTAGGTTCTATGCTAGGAAGAACATGTTCAATTTTATCATTTTGTCTAATTCTTTCATTATCATCGAGTTCATGTTCAATTTCATCGTTTTCTCTAATGGTTTCAATATCATCTAATTTATGTTCGTCATTACCCTCTAGCTGTTCATTCTCTATAGGTGGGTTCACTATCTCATCTTCTTTATTTCTTTTAATAAATTTATACATCGCATCTTTTTGAGATTGAATCAACTCTTGTTCTTTTTTTTTTCCGTTGACGTTTTTGAGCACCAGATTCAAACTTACGTTTCATAGTAATAACAAATAGATAAATATCACCTATATTGTAACAGTATATTAGATGCAGATTTGATTAAAAAAAAGAAGAAGAAAAAAAGCCAAGAACCTGTTCCAAAAGAGCAAGCGCAGTCCAAGTCCGGATCTACAAACCAGGCCCTCGTGATGTTACTGTCTTACTGATGTAACATGTAAGCCCACTCCAATGAAGTGAATAAGTGATGATGATGCAGCTGCCAGCCTGCCACTCGCCCACAGCCCACTCCACCACTCGGCCCACTCGTGTAAATGTGTAATTGTGTTCTGTACTGTGCGTAGAACGAGGTCAAAGCTTAAAACCCTTATTAAAGCTTTCTGCTCTTCTGATGCTCTATGTCAAATGGAACTATGGAACTCCCAGGCGGTGCTTCTTCTTCTTCTTTCCTTTTTTTTTTTTTTTTTTTTTTTTTTTTTCAGTTTGATTCAATGAATCAATCAGAGAAGAGGGACTGACTGCTACCTGCTGAAATAGTGAAATCGGCGACTGCGAGATGGTGTTGAACTGTTGATGGCTTGATGCCAGGGGCGGGGGGCCTAGGGCGTGATTGCGTGAATCGCCGATCGCGTGGTGATGAATTGATGATGATGATGGAGAAGAAGCGGCTGAGAGAAGAAGGGCTGGAGGGGCTGAGTCTGAGATCGGCGAGATGATGAGAAGAGAAGAGAAGAGGGGCTGATGCGATGATGGTCCAGTGCCAGGTACCTTCTCCACCTCGGTGCCTTGTTGCTGCTTCTTCTTCTTTGCTTTTTTTTTTCTTTTTTTTCTGCTTGATTCAATCAGAGAAGAGGGGCTGAGATCGGATTTGGTATGGATGGAAGAGCTCGATTGGGGGGCGGCTGGAATTGGGGGACACAAATTTTTTTTTTTTTTTTGTTGTTGTTGTTGTTTGCTAGATTATGGAGAATAAAACAATGGGTTTTGGGTTTGGGTGGAGGAGATAAATAGAGCAGAGTGGGTTGGGGAGTCTGTGGAAAACGAAGAGTTGCAGTTGCACCGTGGGTTGGGCAGTCCGTGGAAAACGAAGAGTTGGGGGTTAATGCTTTCTTTCAATTGGGCGTTGGTTGGTTAATGGTTAATGTATTTACCGTTGGTAGAGAATGATGAATTAGGCTTTTGGTTGGTTAACTTATTTACCGTTAAGTGGTAGATAATGATGAATGAGGCTTGAAAATTGGGATTTGCCTTAGCCTGATTTACAAAATTTTGAGGCCCCCCTCATGGTGAGGCCCCCACCACCTGCTTCAGCAGCTTATGGGGTGAGCCGGCCCTGTGATAGATTGGAATGAAGAGAAAGGATGGATAGACTGGAACAAAGAAACAAAATTCACGGCGCTATCCCCAACATAGTTGGAAGTTGGAATGTCTTGATGATGATCATGCTGATGAGTCTAAATGGGCACACTAAAGTAGAACTTAGATGTGACTGCCTGTCTATATGGTAGCTGCAATTTTGAATTGTTGTTGCCTTTTATAGGAAGAAAACAAAATGTTTAAGGACAAGGTTAGACTAGATTTAAAGTGTCTCCATGCTACACTGAATGAAGAATATGTATATATATATATATATATATATATATATATGAGGAATGTTTATATACATCCATCACTCACTATAGGGTGAGAGATGCTTCCATAAATGGGGGGTTTCAAGTACATAGGGTGTACTTGAAACCCCCCATTTATGAAAGTACATCCCTCACCATAGGGTGAGAGATAGATGCATATGACCATTCCAATATATATATATATATATAATCTTCAAACTAGGCTACATTTATACTATATAAAAAAAGAAAAAAGAATTTCAACACAGAAAAGAAAAAAAAAAAAAGAAGAAACAAGAAGTTTGACAAAAAAGGCATTTTTATATATTTTCCCAAAAAAGAAAAAATAAATAAAATTGACTAGATGAAAACTGAGCAAGAATGGATCTGGAGCTACGGGACTTCCCTATTGATTCTCTCCTTACCACAACATCAGTAGAAAGATCTTCTTGATTGTATAACTGGCCAAGATTAGACAAGTTATTGGCAATTTGGATTGCATCTGGTGATGGAAAGTCCTGTCAACAGAAGAAAATTTTGATTAACTACTTTGTGCAAGAGAAATAACTTTTGAAGCATTGTGGCTAATCAATTGCCCATTCTTCATGACCAAAATCAATCGTTTCTCTTGTCAAAAAACGACACTCAAGTTTATCCAGTTTGCATTACAGAGCATTGATGTAGAATGCTTACTTTCCATAATAGACCCTCTTAGCAAGACATTGAATTACTGACATTGTAAAGAACAGCCAAGTATATTTGAACACATCAGGCTTTTACTTGAATATAACTGTGGCTGATTGTATCAATTTACCGATGCATTTGGCCTCGATTCAACTATCTCTACATTATTGTAGTGGAACGATGCTGAAATTGCAGCTTGTTGTAGTAGTACAGAACCAACTGATAACGTTGGTGCAACAAGACAGCCCTGAAAATGGCACCAAACAGTTGAATGAATCTGTAACCAGATTAAGGACTCAATCATGCCATGGAGAGAACAAATGTGAAACAATGTCTCACCCAAGCTCACCATGCTGGCCTTCTCGCAGAATGCTGATAGTGCTGCTACTGTATCTATACTAACCCGAGGCACATGGACAACACTCCTCATTCCAAAGGCAGTTGCCTACAAGATAAGAACCAATGGAAGAGATACACAAATGAACATTATTAGCAGTTTTAATGATGCCAACCACAATTAAATCACAGAATAAGGTATGATACAATCATCAACAGGCATTTTCAATGAAAGATACAATCATCTTTCAGTGACCCTGTAACACTCCACCCTTCACATATGCATGATATTGTCCGCTTTGGCCCACGGGCCTCACGGTTTTGCTTCTGATGGGCCTCAACCCATCAAAAGGCCTCATGCAAGGTAAGGGTGTAAACTTTACATATAACCCTATTCACTTTCCTCTCTATAGTCGATGTGGGACTCCGAGGCATCACATTCCACCCCCCTTAGGGGGGCACGTCCCTGTGCAGTAGCCTGCCAGCCCTCTTGGCCAGCCCACATGGAGACCCGCCCACTTGCACCAGACCACGGCAGGGGACCCACACTCGAACTAGTCGAGAGTCGGCTCTGATACCATTTGTAACACCCCACCCTTCACACATGCATGATATTGTCCGCTTTGGCTCACGGGCCTCACGGTTTTGCTTCTGATGGGCCTCAACCCATCAAAAGGCCTCATGCAAGGTAAGGGTGTAAACTTTACATATAACCCCATTCACTTTCCTCTCTATAGTTGATGTGGGACTCCGGGACGTCACAGACCCATGTCAAAACAAATAATCCAAGCAATCCAAGAAAGTTAAATTTCACACTAAGATGTGGATTGGCAGCTATCTTTCTTTTTCATTGTTTTGTTTGAAAGGTAATGATCAGTTAATTTGATTGTCTTTCTGAGGGATTTTTTGTGGTATTGTCCATCCATGTTGGGACATACTAGATGATGTGAATATGTGATAGACAAGCTGGATTGCTGAAAAGGTGAAGTCACCTGTGCTATAAAAAAACACACTGTGAAATGCTGGACCTAATTTGTGAAATAACAGATTGTTACAGATTTACCCAAAAAAAAAAAAAAAAAAAAAAGAAGAAAACACAACATTGTCACAGAGTAAAAATGGAAATGGAAACAGCAAGACAGAAACAGCTGAACATAACTAGATAGGTAATTATAACAAGCAGTATCTAATTCAACCAGTGGCCTGTATTCAGATGTTTATAACTTAAATATATTAATGGTCAAGAAAATGGCCTAAAGATCAGATGCCTATGATCTTCCAATCTGCATATGTTCATGTGTACCCCATCCATACTGGGTTTACATGATCAGCAGTCTGGATCAAAGAAATGCTGTCCCCACATGTTCATAACTGGGTATCCATAACTGAATACCTCCACTGTGAATATGGATATAACAAACCACTGGGCAACCAAGAATTCAAGTTGCAAGAGAAGTAACCTGTTTCACATTGTCATAAACAGTAGAAGGGTCAGTGAAATCGATGACGACGCTCATGGCCTTCGACTGAGCAACCAAAAAAGCCAACAATTAGTTGATTATGGAAAATATAAACAACCCATGAAAGAAGAACAAATCAGATTGATCAAACCACTCTCTACCTGAGAGATGGAACCCAAAACCATTGTCAAATCACTGATGATTGGTATTTCCAAAGCCTCCTCCATACCACATACCTACTTAAAGAGTATAACATCAGTACTAATGAACAGAGAGGCCTTCATGTGAGCTCAATTAAGTTGATTAATAAAAGAAGAACCTTTCCAGCATCTTGTCCTACAAGAACAGAATCCACAGCACCAGCTACTTCCATTCCTCTTGCTTTAGTTACTGCCACTATTGCAGCCTTTCCAATTTCCTTTGCTGCACCATTGATCACAACCTCTTCCCCACAACAGAAATACCCAGAAAAGAGGAAAGAGAGAGATAAAACATAACCTTAGATTCTTAACAATATTGGGCGCTTTGCTCCAAGTGAGAGGATGTTTCTCTCAGGAGCTCAAATTAAAGGTGAAAAAGATTAAGTGGGGTACCTTGATATTGTTTTGGGAGGGTTGAAATGAGCAAGAAATAAGAGCTTTGACACTGGTTTTCTGAATTCTCTTGTAGTTTGTGGGGTGGAATGGGCAGCTAAAGGTTGCCATTGCAGCTCTCTTCAAAGCTCTTATCTTTCTCAAGTGGATGAGTAGTTTTGGTAGCTCTTTTATCTTTTCCATTGTATGAATTTTGACGGTCTTGGTTGAGTCAACTGAGTTTCAGTTTTTGCCGAGTCAACTGAGACTCGACGAGTTGGTCCGAGTTTGGCCACAACTCTGTAAGGACCGAGCTTCTCAAGGATCCTGAGCCTCGGGTTTTTTGGCAATCTAACTGGGCCGAGGTCAACCGAGTCAAAATGAGTTTTGAAACTGTTTAACCCGCCTGCGAGCTGGGTTGAACTCCGATTTCTGAAAAAAAATATAAATCTGGAATTATCTTAAAATTATCTCCCACCTATATTATTCCAAACATTAGTATTCATATATATATATTTTTTAGAATTTGGATCCTTAGAATCCAGTCCTATGAATCAAATCCGTTGGTATGGCATGGGATGCACTTTTAAAATTTAAACCGCTCAAAATTATGGAAACTCAACACCCCACCACCGGAAGAAACAAAATTTTTTTGGGTGATCATAAGTAAAATGTGGAATTAAAAAAGAAAAAAAGGAATTAGATGTTTTATGCGTGTACAATCGATGTTGGCCATAACTCCGAAAGGAGTGAAATTTGGCCCAGCTTGTCACATTGGGGTCAGGGGTTTTGAATGGTTTGAATTCTAGAAATAGGTCCCATTGGTGTGTTTATAGGCCTGGCCTATTAGAATTTTGAAGGGCTTGGCCTTGACCCGGATTCTACTTTCTATTATTGTCTGGAAATGAGTCTTGAACTTTTAGATGCTTAGCTCAAGCCAAGTCTATTTCAAGTGTTATGAGGTTATATTTCAATTTAGTTGTAGGCTACAAACAAAGCCCAAAACTCAAAAATATAAAACCATCATACTATTTAAATCAATTCGATGTGGGTTGACTGTAACCAGACTAATTTAAATGGGCTATGAGGTTCAACCCTAATCCAACCCATTCTACCACAAGTCATATTTTTTTTTTTTTTTTTTTGATCCGTGACTGACCTGTAAGAGATGCAGCTTTGGTTAGGCATGTCAAATATAGGTCGAATTAGATTTTTACCACCCCTAATTCAAAAATCTAGTAACACATTGATCCTCTGTTTTTCATGGTGGTTCTACATTCATTGAGGCAACCAGTTTAGATAACTTTTCTCATTTTGCGGAACACATGAATGTTGTAAGATTTTCTTTCCATGCCATTCACATGTGGGACTCCTCTGAATTAAAGGTGTGGATCCAAATTTTTGCATGGCAGCCGTGTGGAGTCATGTAGGTGAAATCTGCCCCCAGTTTAGATTTGTGACTGTGGATGGGTGAAGTTTCATTCCATGCTTTCATTGTCTTTGTATTTCCACGATAAAAATGGACACTTCAAGTCATTATATATATATTGTCTTTGTATTTTCCACGATAAAAATGGACACTTCAAGTCAATATATATATATATATATATATATATATATATATATATATATATATTCAAGTGAGAACTAGTTCTCACCTATTATACAAGAACTTTTTTTGCGGGGCCTAACTAGCAACCCATCCAAAGCTAGTAACCAATAAAGAAACCCTTGATACTCACTAATCCTAAGGATTGACACACATCCGAATGGGCTGAATCGTAGGATCGAGGGTTGAATATTTTTTTGAATACGAAGCGATTAAACTTGTGGGTCATGGATGAAGGGATTTGGGGTAAAATTTGATACTTGGGGTGGTCTCACGTAGATCTTTCCATCTCCCTTATCTCATCCCCAAATGGGCCCATAATTGAGACCCACAAAAAAGGTTTTCATATAATATGTGAGAACTGGGATAGGGAGATGCACATATGAGAGATATCTCTCACTTTATATGATCTAGAAAGAGAGGATAAGGATATATTCATAATTGTCAATGGTGCTACAGATGGAGAGAGATGAGCATTTTCTGACTTGACCTGAAGGCAAATTCGGTAATTTTGATTGAGTTTGATAATTTTGAAATAAATGGGTTAGGCTCAGATTGCATCAATTAGACTTATTTGGTTTGTTCAGCAAAATGCTAAATTGAAACTACTATTAGGGAGCTCACGCATTCCGTGGAAACATGTTCTAGGGCACCTTTGGGCATATTTGTGCAGCAGCAAGCCCGCAGAAAAGTTGCATTGTTGCTCTAATTAGATAATGAGAAATGTTCAAGTGCATCCATCCCTTACCATAGGGTGATGACACTTTCCCTTTTGATAATTATGATAGGGTGAGGGCACTTTCACTTGAACATTTCCCTTAGATAATTATGATAATTCATGGGTATATATGCCATCTCTTTCCACATGTATGGGCTTCCCTTTCCACTTATATGAACTTTCTTCCCACGTGTGCGGACTTCTTTTCCACTTGAGTAGGCTATCTACTAGGGTGTATCCGGGCTCTCACTTGGGTCCCAGCCCCCTTAGTTGGGTTACAAAAAAAAAAAAAAGCCCGGATAAAAATAACATTGAGGACTCTATTTATACAACTATGTTTCTTGTCATGTGGGGTTGTTGGACTCTCCATGGAAAACCTATTGCTTTGGGTAATTGTGTTTCTTCTTCTATGGTGTTACTTTTCCATGCAAAATCCTTCTTATGATCTAGTGTAAACAAATTTTCACAAGAAATAGAATCAAAAGTAGTGTAATTCTCTAAATACTCGTGAAAGTGTTTCCAATTAAGGAGAAGGAAGGAAAGACAATTTTTTCCTTTTAAGAGCCAAAGTCCTCCATTCCTATAGACATTACATAAACATGTCTGGCCTTTCTTTGCAAGCAAGGGTTCCACACAAGCAGTAATAAGTGAGGCAACTGCAGATTTTAGGATTCTTCACTTTTTATAAGTATATATTCCTCAATTAGGATTTTATATAGATATTGTCGCTGCGTCCCATAACAACTAACAACACATATAACAAAAATTCTCACTAGCAAAAACCTCATAGAATTTACAATTGTCAAATATGGTTTTTATAGACTATATGAAAAATCAGTGAGAAATCCCTTAGCATCATCTGATTGGCAATCTTGACCTTGAGAAGCAGCAGCTCACAATAATTTCTATGCTGGTTAGATTCAATGGGCAGCATCAAGATCACCATGAGTTTAGTTTTGGCAAGATGCTTTAACCTTTTTTTAAACTTCAAGCATTACACAACCTGATGCAAAGTAAGAAAAGAAAAAACAAAGGAAGAGTGGTTATAACATAGAACATTAACAATAATGAAGGATTAGGACTCTCACATCATGTGAGAGATGTAGTGCTCTTGTGAGGACTTCCAAGTTTCCTCAGGGTTGACTGTTGACTTTCAAAAACCAATCAACGGCTGAGAATCAACCTAACAAGGAATACTCCTTTGCCCAATCAACACGGACCAATCCTAGAAAAGTCAGAAACAGTAATTACAAAATATCCATATCCATCTTATTGGCCCCCAGATCTAGGGTTTCCATCTGCCAGTCAAGAAAAAAGAGGAAAAACAAAATCACCCAGAAATCTCTCTCCATCTTCCAATTCACCTGTAAGTCTTTTCCATCCATCTTGTTTTCTTCAGATCTGCAAAACCCATAGTTTCTTTTCCTTTGTTTCTCTTCCATTCTCATGTAAAGGAAATCTCCTCCCTTTTTATGGTAATTCATCCTAAAAACTTGATATGGATAGCAATTACTCTGCTTTAAGAAACCCATATGCAGAATTGCAATTACAAGATGGAAAAGCATCAAATACCTCATTAGATAGCCCCAAAATCCCTCTAAAACCGCTTTTTGTGTTAGAAAGTGGTGAAGAAGATGTCAATTTGAATGAAGATGATGGTTTTCCGCTCATTCCTGATCAGAAAAGTGATGGGTCAGGCATCTCTGGTGCCGTCTTTAACCTTACCACGTCGATTGTCGGCGCCGGCATGATGGCGCTTCCGGCCGCCATGAAAGTGTTGGGTCTATTTCCTGGCATTATATTGATAGTTCTGATAGGTATTCTTTCTGAGATCAGTGTGGAATTGCTGGTGAGATTTTCCGCCCTTCAGAATGCTTTGTCTTATGGGGATGTAGTGCAATCTGCCTTAGGCCGACCCGCGAAAATTCTATCTGAAATCTGTATAATTATCAATAATGCGGGCGTTTTGGTCGTTTATTTGATCATAATGGGGGATGTCATGTCGGGTTCACCCCATCATATTGGTGTCTTGGATCAATGGCTTGGAAATGGTTTCTGGGATCATAGGCGCGTCATGATTCTTGCTGTTGTGATTGTCTTCCTGGCGCCCCTTTGTGCGCTGGAGAAGATCGATTCGTTGAGCTTGACTTCTGCTGCTTCAGTTGCTCTTGCCGTTGTCTTTGTTGTCGCTTCCTGTGCAATTGCATTTGTTAAGCTCGTGGAAGGTAGAATTGAGAATCCAAGGTTTGGTCCTGATTTTGGATCAAAGAAGGCCATTTTGGATTTGCTTGTTGTGATTCCAATTATGACGAATGCGTATGTATGCCATTTCAATGTCCAGCCAATTTATAATGAGCTTGATGGGAAATCTCCTCAGAAGATGAACCAGGTAGGGAGGATCACCACAGTTCTGTGCATTGTTATCTATGCATTGGCTGCCATTTCGGGTTATTTGTTATTTGGGGATGCAACAGAATCAGATATCCTGATCAATTTTGATAGGGACCTTGGCATCCGTTACAGTACAGCTTTGAACTATCTCATTCGAGTTGGGTATATTCTTCACCTGGTGCTTGTTTTTCCAGTTGTCCACTTCTCTCTGAGGCAAACAGTGGATGCCTTGGTGTTCAGTGGATGGGTACCGCTTGCGGAGAGTAGAAAGAGGCTGTTGCTCTTGACAGCGGTCTTGTTAGTGCTTATTTATCTTGTTTCAACACTGATACCTAATATTTGGGTAGCTTTCAAGTTTACGGGGGCTACAACGGCAGTCTCACTAGGTTTCATTTTCCCCGCTCTTATTGCATTGAAGTTGCATGAGAAAGGATATGCTTTGGAACGTGGAGAGAAGATTTTGTCATGGCTGATGTTAGTATTGGCAGTATTGGTTGGCATAATAGGAGTTATTGGGAATATTTATAGCCTCAATAGTCGGACTGAATGATTCAGTTATTGGCCTTTTGAATGGATGTGGAAGGTCACAGCTTCTGATGCCTTTTTTGTCGAAGCACCTTGGCCAAGTGGTGCTCTGTGCTTCTGTTTGTTTTATCTTGTTTTCTCCCATGTGTGGGAGAACTTTTAATGCTAAAATGATACAAGTCTTTTGGGAGAAAGAAGTGGCATATGCTGTTTTGAGTTCTGCAATAGAGGTTTCTCCCATTGCATTGTTGCTTTAATTAGATACTTATGAAGCGGGTTTTCAACAGGTTTTGGTACAAAATTCTTTTGAGGTGGTGATGTTGCTGCTGGAAGATATGAGTATTTCTTAAGATTTAACACGATGATCTAAAAAGTTCCTCTTACCTGAGGTCCACGAAACTTATTTTCTAATATTTCTTTGGGGAACTACTGCGAATGATTTCAATGGTGGCTCCAATAAATGCTCCTCATGAGATGGGTACCCAAGGCAAATGCATTGATGAAGCAACAGATGAGAGCGTACTGATTCACCATGTATTGTCGAATGAACTTTTGTAATTGATAGACTCATTGATTGCTCCAATAAGAAATTATGTGCAAGATTCTTGTCAACTAGGTTGCATTGTGTTGATTTTCTGTTGGATTTCTTTTGATTGATTTGGAAGTGTGGAACTCTTCATGTTAAATTTAGCATCATGTGCTGTAAAACCCAGAGTAATCTTGTGTAGGATATATGTTCTTGTTTTGCAGCTGTTTATTGGGCATGCATTTGTTATATACTCAGTAATACTCAGTAGTTTCCTTCCTATTGGAGTTCATGGTCTCTGTATTGATTTGGTGTTATCCTTGTTCGGGTCTGTATTATATTACTTTTGCATTCATATTGCACTGAATGAATGTGTAGAACACATAGTTATTAATTTTATACCGTTTCGGCCAAAAAGGCCAAAATTTTTGCATTTCGGTCAAGTGGCAAAATCGAAATTTCATAGAAAATTTTTTCGTTTTAAATTTTGGTCGATTTCGGCTGAAATCCAGGATTTTGGCCAAAATGATATTTTACATAATCAATTATTTTTAATTTTTATACATATTTACTTTGTATTTCTTATACATATAACCATATTTTTTGTTTTATTTTTTTTATTTTCTACATATATATAATTTTTATATTTCCCTGAAATGTAATTCTGAAAAGTTTTACCGAAATTCCGAATCAGCCGAAACTTTTCATTTTGGGGGCTAGACTGAAATGGGGTCCGAAATGATATTGACAACTATGGTAGAACAACACTCCATGCTCATGTGAATGTGTGTTTTCTCACCATTTACATTGTTTGACCTTTAGAGCCTGTTTGTTTGCATTAGATTAGATAGGAATGATCTCCACCGAGAAATTATTAAAGAGATGAGGTGTGAATGATATGAGGTTAGGGGTAAGGATATAAGGTGGGGATGAAGGATATAAGGTGGAGATGTAGATGAGACTTGGAGTTTCCTAAGTATTTGATTTACTAGGGTAATGGCTGGGTATTCATTTCTCATCTTCCTTTGATTCAATTTCTATCAAGAGGGAGGTTATTTGTTGGACATCTTTTATATTCAAGAACTGTACTCTATTGTAGACAAATGGGCCCATTATAAGTCTGTTCTTGTGGTTTTGAAGTATTCAAGAACTTCCACTGAGTGTTGATGAGAGCAGAACTATGCACTCATTATTTCACATCCCATACTTGTTTCAAATATGTCAATGGTACGAGTGTTGCGACCTATAACTTCTTACCTTCAATGAGAGCAAGGTAGAATGGATACCTTCTGGTGTTCTCAACCCAAAATCAATGGATGTTGAAAAAGCATAACAGAATGTAGAGGTTGAGTTTTACGACTGACATTATAGTTTTCTCTGTTACTTTGGCCTTACTTTTTGAGAAGATGTTTCCTCTTTGGATCCTAGTGGCTAGGGATGCTATTCTTTAAGTGGTTGCACAGTGCAGCAAGAGTACAAAACTAAACTACAGAGTCGATGCAATCCACAACCCCAAATGGACTGTTACATTGTGATTGATTGCATTCTTCAGTTTCTTCCAAAATCTAAATTAGTAAAACCTTGAGCGTTGAGAAACACTAGACACCCCAGTGGTAAGTTTGTCTCATCTCACACAGCCTCACAAAGCCGTCCAGGATCGATCCCTGGACAGGTAGGTTATCACATGAGTACTATACTGCTGTCCAAATCGAGCTGAAAATGGAAAAAAAAAATGCTTTTTTTTGTCGTGAAGTCGATTCTTACTTTGTGAATCTTTGTGAACAATTGCATCTAACATGACTTTTTTCTTCAGATTCTTTTCCCTCTTCCCTAAAAAACAATGCAAGCAGTGATTATTCCACAAATATATTTCCAGGGTTATCTTGAATTCTTAATGCGTATTTTTCACACCTAACTTTTGCAGCGAAAATAATTCAAAATAATATGGATATCACTATGTGCGTGTGCTAGAATGAGTGGAGAATGATCCTGTGTTTAATTCTATCCTGTAGTATGTGGAAACCATAGTCACACACTACATGCTGAAACCCCAATGTGGGAAAAGGATACCAAGATTTCCATTCATGTTAGGAAATACTATTTCCTCTTACACAACCTTAAATTTCTCTATATTAGGAGTCCTAGGTATAGGAAGTTATAGTTTTCCTTGGGATTAGGTCTTTGTTTACTTTCAATGTTTTAGATTCGTAGGTCTTTTTATTTTAACTTAATCTATTTTATCTTCTATAAGAGGTTATGTAATGGGATGGTTGCAAATTTTTTGTTTTTTCTATTGGGTGTTCTGCAGAAGCTCCCTTGTCTCTGCACCTTTAAGATTGTGCAATCCTTCTGCTTTGGGTGGATCTTGCACTTCCAAGGCTTGATATTATATGAGTATTTGTTTCCTTTTGGATTAAAGTGTGGTTGATGAAATTGGTGTATATGGTTAGACCAGATTTGCACTCTGTTCACGGGTTACTGCGGCTTTGCATTGAATGTGCTTGTTTGATAACCCAACTTCAGGTTTGCATGTGCTCCCTTACTGGATCAGGTTTTACATGTATTCCAGAAGTTATTCGACTCTGTTTCTGGAGTCCTGAAATGCGTGCAACCTTATATGAATTTGCAACTGTAGCCGAATTTCGATTATCCCCCACAGTCGACATATGAACTTGGGACTTGTATAACCAACCAAATTGGACATTGATATCTACTAGAGTTCTGTTAAATTTGCTGGAATTTGAGTATGATGGAAATTATATGCTGTTGAAATGTCTGAATTACTTCAGATTTGAATCAGAATAGCCTGAGCTAAGCTGGACTAAATTGACCGTCCCAATTCGCACCAATTTGGCTCATCCTCCCTTTTGTTTGCAGTGAAGATCAGCTATAATGATTCTCATCACCATCTAATTTTGTGGGAAGCAGTTGACTTTATTCTAGAGGCAGTGGAATGGACTGGAGCCCAAATTTCTATGCTTTACTTCTCATGGTTGCTTCATGCCAAAACATCTATCAAGGGTTCATTTGCATTTTCCTGGAGGTGTAAGTGGTTTGAAAATGAATCCAAGCATATGAAGAAAATTTTGTGGTGTTGAAAAATTGGTCCTACTTTTTGGATGGTGAAAATTGTTCTTTTAAAAAAAAAAAGGTTCCACCAATTATGAGACAATCCCTCGTCTTAAAAGAACATATATATTTCTTGAAAGCTCTAAATGAAAGATACAAAGTCATTCGATCAAATAATACCTCTTTCCATTCTACTACCTATAATTGGTGATTAGGGGCTTTTCAAACAACGAAACCTGGAAAGAATTGATGGAAGTTTCTATTCTTGAATCAAAGACTTATTTATTTATTTTTTGGTAGAATCTAAGCTTGATATCTGAGCCTGTTTGACATCATTCTGGGAATGTTTCAATATGAGAATGAATGGAGAAAACCTTATCTCACCCTTTCTACGCATCTATAAAATCTCTCCCTCTCTATCTGTGCCGTCTCTCTATCTATCTAGATTTTCACTCTCTCAAAATGCTTGCCAAACGACTTTTTCTTCTTTCTTTCTTTGAATAAAACATTCCCAGAATGATACCAAACAGACCTTAAATACTCTAATCAGTTTACAGTCATATTCATCATAATTTCAGATAAGTTGCAGGACTCAACTGTGTTATCATCAGTTTGAATATAGCTACGTTTTACTATTTCTTGAACGTAGTGCAATGTTGAAACATTTGGCCCAGAATTCACAATAGTTTTCCTTTACTGAAATATTGCAAATATAACCCTGTAGTATAAATGCACCTTCCGTATGATATGAGTATATGCCTCTGGTAACTTGGCCAAGAACCATAGTGCAAAATCAAACAAAATTAAGATTCTTCAATTTTTTTTGGGACCGTACATGATCATGATTTCCCAAAGAAAACGACTCTCTAGTCTCTCTTCTTTGTTTCTAACAATGCCCATTTTATTTTCAAAGGATACAGAGTGTTTTTAATTAATGTGTCAATCCACCCCATATCAGCTCCAGTAGCTTTATGGTGTCTTGAGGAGTAACAATGATCCAAACTTAACAAAAAAATTTATGTTCTGAGTTTACAGGTTTGCTATGGATTTAGTTTTGATTCCATTGGTACTGATTCCATGATGAATGAAAAGCTGAAGGGCTCATTCGTTTTGTCAGAACAGAAATTCTAGGCATTGCAACACCTATAATATAAAAAGGGCAAGATACACTAGGGGTCTTTAAATAATCTTCCCTTTGGTGGTAAATGGTTAAATGACCATCACCCCAGGAAAGCAAGTCCTAGGAAAGTGATGATGCCAGCATCTCTACCTTAAACCCATCACTCCTTACCATGAAATTTTAGAGCTTCACCATGAAATTTTAGAGCTACACTAGGGGCTTTTAGGGCTTGTTTGGCATCTCTACTCTTTTATTTATAGATCCATCTAAAATAGAGCCATTAAAAAAAGAGTCATAAAAAAAAGAGGTTAGGATAAAAAAAAACGCATTTGGTAACGCATGAATCTATTTTAAATGCATTGCCTCTATTTTAAGATCCAAAGCTCTATTTCTCATCTGCCCATTTTTGGAGAATTTGGATTTTAGAGGATTTGCCTCTAAATGTCTAAAGCGGACAGAGCCTAAAATCTTGTGCCAAATGCTCTAACTGTTCAAACCTCTGTCCAATTTAGACAATTAGAGAAATAGAGGCATGAAATAGAGATGCCAAACATGGGCTTAGTACTTCTTCAATTAAACCCCTTCACCATGAAATTTTAGAGCTTAATATTAACTAGGCAAATGGGACATTAAGGTTTGGCTTGGGGGTTGATTTCCAGTCTTTCCTCCTCCTCGCGTTTCTAAATAAACCATACACATGGATTATTGCTTTTTAGGAGACTCCTTTTTATTGTAGTATTTGTTATTTGCATAATCATTATCATGGAGATGGTGTTTCCTTAGCCCGAACAGAAAATAAAAAAAGAATAAAGGATTGAAAATTTCAGTTATGATTGTGGAGGAATCAGATGATGGAAAGTTATAACAAATTGGGTGATAAAAGAGTCATTTGATTAATATCCAACAAGCGATAGTAGTAGATATAGCTTGTTATAAAGAAATTAACAAGCACCCAATAACTAGTATACGTACATATGAACATGTTATACAGCTGTGCATGCAGCAGAGAATATCCCTTTGGATAATATGTCAGCTTCCTCAATGATTCAGGAAGGGCAAAATCATCTCTTCCTATCTACTGAAGAACTGTGCATCGAATATTAATGCCAAATGTATTCCATTGCCTTGTGCTCATAGGGAAGACATGAGGTAACTGTGTCTCTCCAATGTGTGGACCATGACCTGTGGAAACTCTTAACTCAATCCTTGAATCAACATCCTTCAACTGCATCTGGTTGAAGTTTGAAAGAACTGACCACTCATTACTTCATAGTAACTGGGCTACTGATCCATGAACTGCTCTCTAATCTCTGACTTTAAAAGATAGGATTTATACAAAGAGAAGGAACTGTGAATTGATATACTGAACTTCGTAGCTTATTGAAGCTCTCTCTCTTGGACAATTAAGAAAACCGAGTACCATGTAGAGTGAAGCGGCTACGAATGGTGTAATTCGGCATTGTTATTCCGATTAATGAATCAATCTTGTGAATGAACAAGTCTTTGCACAATTCCACCAACATGAAATCAATCCTGCAATACCCACCTGTGTCGGC
The DNA here is from genome assembly GCA_038049695.1 of Cinnamomum chago. NCBI lineage: Eukaryota > Viridiplantae > Streptophyta > Magnoliopsida > Laurales > Lauraceae > Cinnamomum > Cinnamomum chago. The sequence goes on along the minus strand of CP142452.1, from coordinate 9,281,321 downwards.
TGTGCAATATCCTTCTCCCGTTTCTGTAGAACTCCCAAGAACTCTTCCGAGCTTAGATTCCCATCAAGGTTTGTGTCAAAAACATGAAATATGAGGTCGACAACGTTTTCTGTGAGGGAGATACCACACACCTGCCACCAAAGACCATAGTTATGAGAATAAAAATTTCTTGTACACATGGGAAAAAGTTGAAACCCAACAATAACATTGTTGTAATAATACATGGGTTGCAGCATGTTGAAAATCCTTCTTTGTCAACAGTCCATTTACTTTCCCATAACTAAAGATTGCCAGTGCTAACGGTTGCAATCTTTTACGCAACTCTGCGAAGGCCTTGAATTCCTGAAATTGCATCGTGAGAATGAGTGAATTAGAAAGAAGTATCATTTATGGTCTTGACAAGGCATTCTCTTTCTTTTATTTATTTATTTATTTATTTATTTATTACCAATGCCCACATTTATAAGGTGTCCTACTAGAGTGTTGAGACATCTGTTCAGTGATTTTGGAGTATCCCGATCTGCCGTGGTGGTCACTATACAAATTATTTGGATCACTGGAAGGTGGCCGGTGGCCCCATACTTAAGTAAATGCTTGATCAACAAAATATACTTTATCAAAAAGAAAATCATCCATGCAGCTGGAAAGTGAATAAGTTGGAAGAACCCATCCAACCTCTACGGTGAAGCGCTTATCTTGAAGATGTGGATAGTTGTCTAGTTCATCAACACGATCAAGAAATCTATTTATCTGGTTTATGTCGGCGGAAGCAACCATGGACAAAGCAAAATCTTTAGCTGATATGGTTCCTTGTAACTTGAAGTCATAGTGAGTAAACTCTAAACGCAAAATCTGAAACAAATTTATGAGACTTTTAGCATCTGATAGCTGTACAGGCATCACAAACGGTATCAATAAATTTATCACAATAGGAATGCATCATGACATAATAATACAACCACCAGTAAAGGAAATTATCTTGAGAGTGGAGCCCTCAGGGTTTAACTGTACTTACTCCACATACAAGGACGAAGAATTCTTTCGAGGGGAAAGAGGGTGGGGGGGTTGTAATTATAAAAGCACTACACGTGGTCTAAATAAATCTGATCTTAATAAACGTAAAGGAATAAGATAATATTAATCACTAGTTTGTTCCCCCAAATCATAAGAGGATGGAAATGTTTTCTTGCATTTTCAGGATTTTGGCAATTCTATGCAACCATAATTTATCCAATAAGGGTATCTTGTCGCCATACTCACAGGGCTAGGAATAAAAATAACTGATTAGATTATAGTAATACCAGAAATGAATCATAAATACAGAGCCATTTATTGAAGATTGCTTATAAAATCAAATCATGACGAAAAAAAGGAAGGCATACTTCGTCATGCAAATCTTTCAAAAACTCAACAAATTTTCCATGTTGAAGGCATTTAGTTCCATCCTTTCCAAAGAAATACTCCAGCAGGCCTCCATTTTCTACAGAAGTACCAACTTTAAGTCCATGGCGCTTTCCATCCTTATGAGAAGATCCTTGCCTATTGTAAGATCGCATTAAGGCCATCACTTTCTTAAACTCAGCCAGTTCTATCTCTCTGTTTTAGAATAAAAGTCATCAATATTAATGAATCTATGTAAGGAAAAAAGAAGCATAATAAGGCATTTAAATGAATCACTAAGAAAATGTTATAGGTTAATATTTAAAAGCCACATTAGTGATAGTTATCCAGACACAAAAGGTCATGAGAGGCCATTGTTGCTGGTGACTATATGCCAGAAGTGATATTTAACAATGAAATGCCCAAAAGAAGCCTTTCAGTTCATTGGAGTAATTCCAAGAAAATACTATAAATGGAAGTAATTTGTGAATGCAAATTCATTATTTGAGGTTTAGAAAAGAAGAGAATACATACCCATTGTGGTCAAGATCAAACATTTTAAATGCAATTGTGAAGCTTGATTCTGGGATGCTAAGCAGAGTGACAAAGAAGATGTACCTGCATTGAAGTAAATTGAAAACAAGACTTCACTAGAAATTAAGGATACATTGCAAGGGTTTGAAATTCATTGAATACAGGGAATTATGTCCTCATGTAAAATTGTAGTGTTTAAAATCCTTTTACACGCCTTACATCACATTGGACACTTTCTATCATCGAAAATCACTCTACATGCAAACTGATTTTTAATGGAAAACGGAAACCCTTCTGAAAATCTATACAAATCGCTTGCCAATAATCTCTTTTTACAAGCTGGCCACTATTTTTTTCTTAAATATAAAATCAGAATGGTTGAGGTTGTAGGTTGGGTTAAGTTAAAACTTTCTACTAATTCTGTTGTCCTTCCCTCATTCTCCTTTCTCCTCATCTTCACTCTTCTCATTCCTTCTCCCACTTTTCCATCGCTTCTACTTAAATCATTTACCTCAAACATTCCAATTTTCAATGAAAATTGAAATGAGGTAACATTATTTGAACTGCATTGTAATTTTTAAATCCATGTTCCTTTATAGGAAACAAACAACCCATATTGAACTATAGTTGGAAAAAGGTGGGATAATGTTACCATCTGAAATGCACAGTGGAATGTATAATCAGTAAATCCTATGAGAAACATTGTTTCCACTAATGATTTAGGGTATATCATAAATGTCTTTGTGCACCAAAACTTGATAATGAAGACTAATATTTGATTTTAAATTGAGAATAATATACTTGAAAATGTTGGGACAAATTGAAAACTTACTCTGAGAAAGATATAAGTCCATCACTGTTGGTATCAAAAAGCATAAAGAAAGATGAATCAGCACAGTGCAACTTGCCCTGAAACTTTTCCCCTCTCAAAGAACCTTCTCTAACAACATCTGATTCGGATGGAGGGAATACAGGAACAACTGCTCGCATCAAGTCCGCGGGTGTCATAAATACCTCTCCGTCTGGGCTCCGGTATGATGCAAAGTATTCAAAAACCTGGTAAAGAAGCACAATGTAGTACACATAGGACATAGCAATAAAGATATTATAGTTATCAAGCAAATTGTGTTTCTTTATTGCTATAGCAATCGTACACATAGCAATAACGATGATAACTGCTCGCACAAAGCCAAAAGTGTCAAAAGATTTAACAAAAAATGGGTTAAATTAAGGACCGTAACATGGCAATTGTGAAGATTTTCCTCAGGGCCTTGAATCATTTAAAATAGTTGTGAAAAAGGAATCACTTTCTCTTCAATTTTAATTCTGAGAATTTCTATTTGAATATTGGACATGCTGCATTTTGCTTAATGTAAAACAAGGGTAATTCTAACAAATATAATAGGGAATTCTTAAGAATTGCATTTGAACTCAGACAGATACTCTCTATAGAAATTAAAGTAATACATTTAGAATTACATTGATGAGTATTCAGACCTACGCCCAAACCAATCTTCATGGACGGTCTACTAAAATCTGAAGTAATCACATGAAATGCATGTATCTGTTATGTGCTTCATAACAATAATTTATGCGTCATTTGGACAAAGAGCAAACAAGAAACAAGATTTCGGAAAGTTAAAAGAAAAATGCAATCCGGAAGAATCAAGTCCTCTCAAAGAAAAAGATAATGAAATTGCAATTCAAATCTATCAAACATTAGGTTCCAACAATGAAAATCTATCTCACAAAAGAAGGCCAAAGTTACAGATTGATATATTGGAGGCAATAACATGGATGGTTTGGAAGAACATATCATATTGGAAGCTAGATCTCAATTAGAATAAAATAAATTCTCATTTTTATAACAAAAAAGCAGAATAGTATAATGTATAATTTATACTCATCATTCTAACTAACAATAGAATAGACATTTTTCTTACTCCCATTTGTAAATGGCTCAGTTCTTTCAACTCAAGCCTCAGAACTATGAAAGGAGTTTTCCTTGTATTTATGCGCATATATGAATCTGTTCACTGATTTAAGCTAATGTAGTATACTCCGTATTGTAGTCTCTCTATGTTAGGCTCCGTCCCGAGTTAATCACAATTAACTCTAATTAATCGAGCTTAAGACTAATTAAAGCGGTTTAAATGAATTGATGGTGAATTATTGCCAAATGCAATTGAATTAGCCTAACTATGGGTTATTTAGGCTTATGAAATGAATTGAAAGGAATTAAGTGGAAAGTGAAGCTTAATGAAGCAAATGAAGGATTTTGTATAAATACGGGTTTGTACGTATTTGTCGGATTCGGAAAGTATTGATACTCGCATGTGTATCTTTATGAGTACGACAAATTACATAAAGGACTTGAATTGATTCGATGAAAGTTGGATCAAATGGACCTTGGATTGACTTGAAATGGAATTAAAGAGAATTAATGGGGGTTAAATGCAAAAATGACTTATATAAGATGAGATGAATGGATTCATCTCCTGCAAAACCCTAGGCAACATTTCTTCCATCCGTTTCTTCTTCTTTCTTCAAGTTTTCTTCATCAAGAGTGAGGTGCAAGTGAATTGAAGTGAAGAGGAGTTTGTTTACTTCATCTTCTTCATCTTCTACATCCATTTCATAGAGTTCTTTTGGGGTTTTAAAGCTTCAAGTGAAGTAAATCCAAGCTAAGCAAAGACTAAGCTTCACCTAAGGCAAGCTATGCATATGTTTGTGTTTGTTGAAGTGTTTTAAGTGAGTTTAATGGAAAAGAGATGATGAATCAGCTATATGGGTGATTTATAGATTTTGAACCTTAATTAGTTGTGTGGTTAATGTAATAGATTAGTGTAAATATGATTGTTTAGGTAGATTAGTAGTCTTAAATTACTTTTGTTAAGTTTATAATTTAGTTGTCAATCAGGTGCAGAAAGAAGGAAAAATGAATGGATGGAAAAATCCATTCCAGACCCTGCACTGCAGAAACAGTGTGGCCGGTCGACCGGCCAGCAGGGCCCGGTCGACCGGGCACACTGGGTCAGGCCCGAAATGGCCTGACCAAATTACTGTTTGCCTCTTTTTCAATTACAACTGCAGGTCAACCCGGACCTTCCCCCAGGTCAACCCGGCCCACTGAGAAATGTCCGGAAAGTACATTTAATGTCCGAATTTCCAAAATTAAGAGTTTAAGCTTAGAGGTTGACCAGATTATTCATAGGAAGAAAACTTTGGCCAATCGCTCGGACCTAACGGTCCTTGCGATTAGGGGAACAGTGAGTTTTGGATTCTACAAGAACTAAGATGAGTCTTGAGGGAAGTATGACTAGTATTAGTGATATACCTCCATAAGTGTTAACTAGGGTTATCTTAATGCATAATCATATACGTAATGTCATCTATAGTAATCTTTGCATTAATAACCAAAGTTACACTTAGTGGTTAGTTAGAGAATTAGTTTAGGATTAAATTGAGATTAATGTGAATTGTTAACGAGTCTGGCACTACCTAGTGGTTTCCGAACTCATTATTGAATGGAACTGAATGAAATGATTATTCCTACTGCAGTAGATGAGAATGGGGTGTTCCGGAGCCCGTGGTGACACCAGTGATCTCTGATCAAGACACTGGGAGATCCCACCTTATTGGACCGAAAGGTCATTGACTGAAAAGTCATACACTGAAAAGCCATTAATAAAGGTTGAACATAATGAATAAATGAATATGAATTGCTTCCGTTTGGAAGAATTGAATGAATAGAATGGAGTTGAAACCAATGCTAGTGTAGTTGCCATATCATTGTTATTGTTATTTATGTTCCTTATGAATTGTTTAGCACTGTTAAACAATGAATTGCTAGAAGTTATGAACATGTATAAATGTATGTATACCTTGTTGAACCGTCGTGTTCATGGTATTACTGATGATATTACAGGCTCAGTTGCCCGTACCGGTCCCTCCGAGACCGTCCCGACAGCGGAGGAGGCCCATTTGATACCTCCAGGAGGTCTAGCCGAATGGACATGATTTCAGAGCGAACACATGGGAATCTTTTGAGAACTTTTTAGATATGATTTTATCGATTCATTTTGGTATTGTAAGCATTGTAAGTATTAAAATGATGTCCCCTGCATTGTGTTTTAAATATGCAGTGGTTGATAGTAGAAGTGAAACAATGTAAAGTAACTTTACTGTTTTAAGTAAAGTATTTGATTCGTTTTGTTTAAATAGATTGTCAATGTGTATTATTTGTATATTCCGCACTGTACATTGACAGGTACGTATGCAAGATCCCTTGTAAATTCGTATTAACTTCGGTTAATTCGGGTTTACGGGAGTAAGTATGATTAAGATCGCGACCCGGTGTTAACCCTAATGACTAAATTCGTATTAACTTCAGTTAATTCGGGTTTACGGGAGTAAGTATGATTAAGATCGCGACCCGGGGTTAACCCTAATGACTCTGATCTCGGGTCCGGGTCGTGACACTCTACCAATAAATTGAGCTGTGTCATGAACATTGCTTTAGAATTTATGCAAACCTCTTGTTAGTAGACAACTGCTACATATATGTTCCAATACATAAGCTTGCAGGGTTTCTTTCACCTGCTGTAACCTTTTTCCAGTGACAATGGAGGTAGGTTGACTGTTACTATCATACAAAAGTAGAACTGACCATTTGAAATTTTTTTAAATATATTTATGTTGTGGCTTTGCTATTGTGGCCCATCATGGATCTATTCTGGTACGTTACTAATTAGATGACCAGGCATTCTTCTATCTGATAAGGATCATTACCTTTTCAGGAGGACTTCGCATCCTTATCCGCTTTTCATAGTTAAAGAAAACCTTCCTCCTATATGAATCTGCAACAACAAATAAGATCACCGATGAGTATATATCTCTAGTATTATTTTTGGTAGTCTTCATGTGGTAGAGTAATTGTCTAAAAACATTTTTGTTATGGTAACATAAAAAGTAGATTACTAGAGATGGAATGCCAATTTGCAGTTGTTTAAGAAAAGTAGGTCTAATTTGTAATCACTACTAACAACTTGAGACCCACCTTGAAAAAATCATGTGATACCATCAAAATGCCACACGACCCGTTAACACGACACGAACCCACACGATATTAACGGGTTCGGGTGGGCTCTAATGGGTTTGGGTCATTAACGGGTCAAACCCGCTAACACGTTAAGTTAACGGGTCATTTACAAACTAAACCAGTAGCCCGTCAATAACCCGCTTAACCCGTTAAAATTTTTTTAGTCTCTAAGGCTAAGTGTAGCTAGAATTAATTTATATTCATAGAAAAGAAATTGAAATTTATTGTTTTATAGCGGGGTTTTCGGTGAGATCCACTCGAGAACCTCACTTATAGTTTCGTGTGGCTAATATATTTTTCTCCTTACATATTTTTGTATGAATTCTCTTTTAATTTTCGAAATGACTTAATTACTTAACAGGTTAACGGGTTGGGTCGTGTAACCCGTTAAATTAACGGATCGTGTTCGGGTTGGATTTTTTTGACCCGTTAAATTAACGGGTCGTGTACGGGTTGATGTGATTTTAATACGAATTCATTAATCCGTAACTCAAATTCATGAATACGACACAATTGACAACCATACCATGTAATTCCAAGCATTATTGAAAATAGGCAAAAGGCTTAGATTCAATGAGCAAGCAGTCAAAAACTAGTATGCTATTATCCAACTATTCTTATCTTCATACATCTGCGTTTAATATCACGTTTGTATGTTAGAATTCCAAATTCCTACCATGTGATCGGTGGTGGATTTTAAAAATTATAGGGCCAACCCAAACATGACAACGTGACACATGCTACACGGAAACGTACGTTCCAATTAAATCAAGAAGACAAGAAAGAGTCAAATCACATGGTGTGAATGTGATTTATGGGAGGACAATGACTTGTAACCGTTTGAAAAAAAAAAAAAAAAAAATTGCATTCTCATTCGTTATCTTTTACCTCTGAAAAGATACTTGGGTTTCTTCTCCTGATGAGGCGACTCGGGCAGAGAAGAAGATTGCTCTTGCTCGTCGCTTACAGATGTATCCTTGTCAACGACAGTACGATCAGCAAAAGCGAGAGAAGATTCTGCAGGAGAAGAAGAAGACCACCAAAACAACAAACCAAGGCTTGAAGCCGCGACTGCACCAGAAACTGACTTGAGAAATGCAGAAGAAGAAGAAGAAGAAGATGATGATGAAAACTCTCTTCTTTCATTGGAATTAGAGTCTTGGAAGGTGGGAGAAGAGCCGGATGATGATGCTTGTGATAAAGGACGAAGGGTCTGCCGTTGGATTCCAGCTTTGAGAAGAACCGACGGTGGCGATCTCTTGATCAAGGCCCACGGGAACATAGCGACTTTTTCTTTGAGAGAGAGAGAGAGAGGGGAGAAGCGTGGTAAAATGAGGAAATGAGAGGTTGTGTGGGATTTGAATGAGAAAAAACTTGTCAGGGCAGTTTTTAAGGGCAGTTTATTGACTCGGGAAAGATGGCAGAGTTTTAGATAGGACCGTTGGGTCTCTGTTACGTGTCTGTCAGTGCATGCTGAGTCACCATCCCTGCGACAGTTTAGCTTTCGAAACCAGTTTTATTGGTTTCAGATTTAGTTTCAATAGAAAAAATCGAATAAAAGCCGGATTCGATCCCCAAACAGGATCCGTTTGGAGGACAGGAATCAAATTTTAAAATCGGTTCTAACTGTTTTTCATTTTATTTTTAAATAAGTATATCATTTAACTATTTATAACATGACATTTATACTACCTCCAGTATTACACATAAAAGTGTCCAATAATAATTTTGATTTTGAGATACAGTTTGCAATATTAATGACTCATATGTTGGGTTTTGGGTCCACGGGTTGAACCTATATGGACCTCGAACTGGACCCATTTATTAATTGAAATCTAAATTGCAGTACGGCCTCGGACCTGTTTATAAATCAGAACCTAAAATAGGTTCCAGATTCGAGCTTTTTCAAATCGAAACTTTCGGGTAATCAGAAAATCAAATACCCGTTTGGAACCCTAATTGTGGTACCTATTGCAAGGGGATTCCCATCATGGGGCATGCATAGAGATAATTCGGACATATCAAGATGAATCGTATCTCCTCGAGTGATATATCTTCAATTTATGCTTTACTTGGAGTCGATCCCACTGTAGGATTGAACTATGGTACCGGTAATGGCATGGTATCACTGCTAATGTGGCATTAATCACGTATATGTGATGTGCTCAATCGATAATAGGATCCATCATATTGACATGAAATTTAAGGATGTAGGGGGGGTGGGTTGAGCGGACAAAATTTTCTCTAGATACGACCCGCCATAGAGATCCTAGCATGTTCCCATGCATCATTTGTTATAGGGGATCAGGACTCATACATGCGATCATGAGCATCAAATCCCGAGTTGAAAGACCATAACTCTAGTGTGAGGTTCACTTAATTAAAATCCGAACAGCTCAAAAAAATAGGGGCATCTTCAAATTCAATATCAATCAAAATTCATCTCACTATTAGATTGACCGTTTGATAAGAATTATACTAACATACATGCATACGATTGTTTTAATCACATTATTTATCAAACCGTAATGGCGAAAAAGAACTGAGATTAATGTAAAAATTGAGGATAACCCCCATATCCAGAGGGCATTTATTTCTAAATGTTCAGATTTCCATACGTAAACACCACTGTAGACTCCCACTCCTTTGACTCAGGATTTCTCCAGATTAAACCCTCATGTGGTCCGGATTTGCGATGTGCCCATCCCAATGTAGTGGGAAACCCTGTAGGGATGATGGCCCAGTGTTTCTTTGTTGTTGAGCGGTTAGGATCTTGTCCTTGTATCGATCAAAACACAAGGTCTTTAATTAAGAATGGCAAGTTCTCGTGTTTTTTTAGTCTTTTTTCTTTCTTGTTAGATAAAGAACAGTTCTCTCGATTTGCACGAGGAGACGAGCGTGACTTTCTAAGTGCCCTTCAGACAAAATACAGGATAATTTAAGGTCACACTCTATCCATTTAGATGAAGCATATATGAGATCTGTTTGCCTCTCTCCTACTTAATGGGTTTACATAGTATACCGTGGCGGATCCAGGATTCAAAATTACTGGGGGCACGATTAAGTAGTAGGGGGTCCGGGGGCAACGGCCCCGGAAATTTTTTTTGGGTTATTTATATGATTGCAAATGATTTTTTCTTCTTTTTTTCTTCATGCTTGAGAAAAAAACAATACACAAAAAAAGTAGTGGACTTTTTACATACACTATCAGTAACTAATACACAGAAAGGTGCATTCAAAGATAGATAGTTTGTAGATTTCCACTGCATTGCAAATCATGCCTAGCAAGGACAAATAGTGTGCAGATTTACCCCAAACCTTTTATATGGAACAAATATAATATAATAATTTCAAGCAATAAAACAAGACATATTTATTTATCACAATTGTTCTCTACGGGTTTTCATTAGGGGACCTGATTCAATGTCACTTGGGCCTGGTTCAATGTCACTGGGGGCCTAATTGATTTGGGCCTAACTTAGTATACATAATTTTTTTTCCCAAACAGTCACTAGGGGGCTGGGAACTACCTCCGCCTCTACATACTAATTTATCTTAACTATTGTCAGCGATGACTGCTGTTAATTTTCTTTGGTACTAGCTCTTGTAGGAGACTGAGAACGCAGTGATGCTACAAGAAAGTGATTAAAACAATCAAAATTAGGGAGGACAAGAATATGGAATACCTAAAGTTAATATTGGGCTACAAAAATCCATTGGGGGCCCAAAAAATTCATTGGGGGCATTATGGAAAAAATTAGTGGGCCCCACCAAAATTATAATTGAAACTTAGAAATCCACTGGGGGCCAGTGGATTCATACCAGATCCGCCTCTGATAGTATAGCCAGGTTGGACAAGGAAGAAGCACGTTGGTGCGGTCCACCCATCAAACATCAGTGCACTTTCAAAGTAAAATTATGAATTCACAATCATGAATTCACCCTCAATTGGTCTTCGGATAAGTAATAGCTCAATGGAAGTGTAAGATCCTGCACATGTGATTAGTCTTCATGTACATAAGATAGAAAGAGAGCCCATTGGTAGTTGATATAAAGCAGTGCTGTTTTTTTAAATGATGACACACTCTTTTATGCTTGATTGACGGAAAGGCAAAATTGTTATTTTTATGAAATTTCGATATATCCATAATTTTTCCTTTTTAGAAATGCTGGCCTGTCAATGGGCTGGTTATTTGAAAATCTGTTAGTTTTATTTTTTTTTTTTCCTAGAAGAAGATATGTATATTATAAGACAAAAACAAAAGTTCCAGAAGAGTCATCACAAGAAGAGACAACAGTTGAAATTGAGATAAATTAAGTAAAGCCTACAGCTATAATTAAACATACAAACAAAAAGCTTAGAGAGCTGGATATGTGCCATCCTCATTCTACTCATGGGGGTGACTCAACTGCCACCGTCTATGCTAAAGAGAGGTTAATATGTAGAGAAATTGAAGCTTGTGTCGTTTGTGCTGCTAAGATTTTGTTAAATTCTGCCAAATGCTGTGAGACTTTTTTCATGATGGGAGTTTTGTATATCAACTCTACAAACTGTAATAATATTAAGAGGCAACTGTGTATTAAACAGAGTAATAGAAGAGAAAAATAGATGAGCCAAATGATGAGCCACATGATTAGTAGAGCACCTGCAAAGATGATATTGGTACGATTTATATTTAGTGGTTAAAAACTTGATCTGTCTCCAAATATGCATAAGATTCCAAGAAAGATTTTCCTCATTGTGCATACTTTCCATGATGACAGCACAGTCTCCTTTTGTGATCATATGATGAATGGAATGTTTATCTGCCAAGATGAGTCTTTGAAGAAGTGCCTGTAGTTCAGATTCAACTGGAGAAGAAGCTGAAATTTGACCAACGTATGCTAAGAAGGGAAGACCAGCATGATTTCTGAATCTATCACCCACAAATGATATGCGTTCATTAGAGAGGTAAGCCCCATCAAAATTAAGTTTAAGACAATCTACTGGTAGAGGAAACCAAGGCAAAAGAAAAAAGGTGAATCAATCTTATTAAACACCCTATGCCTAAACCAGTGTGATGTCCACCACTGAAGTAAGTTTGTTAATGAGGTGGAGAGGACCATATTTGGGTGAAGGGGGCAATAATGGAAAAGATAATTATTACGGGTCTTTCATATATACAAGTAACATTAACTCCCACAACTCTATCTTTAACACTAGCAACAGAACCACTAAATGCACAGTTATTGGTCCGCCTGCACAGGATAGTGGGTTCCACTGGGCCATGACCGCAGATAGACCTCTCGGTCTTTCGTTCTGTATTCAAGGTGTTTGGTTGAGAGGATTAGGTGAGGGCTTGATTTTCTTGCGTTGATACCGGGACGCAGGTGGGCCACCCAATGACCAATCTAATTACTAGATTCGGAGGAAGACCCACGGGCGACCCATTAGGTGGTGGACCCATGCGAGGTGGGCCAAACATCAGCATCTAATCAAGGAGAGGGAGAGTATGTATATAGCAACTGCTAGAAAAAATAATTATATTTTTACGCAATTAAAACAACCCAATTATATAGCAACTGCACTTGCAATGCTTTTAGCCCAGAAAATTTGATTTAATCATTCTCATTGTTTTGCTCATGAAGAGATCTTACGATCTCATGAAGAGATGGAGGGGGAAGGGTTTATCTCTTACTTGCTCTACGATGAAAACGGATGGTAAAGGCGATGTTGCTACAACGAAGATGGAGTTGCAGGCTGACCACTAAGAGTCACTGTGTTGTTGCAGTGCCTTTCGTTCATTATTTCGTATTCTCCAATATCAGAGTCATCACCCTCTTCTTCTTCCTTTCTGATGCTCCTCTATTTGTTTTTCTCTTTCTCTTCTAACAGTCCCTTTTTTCCAATGTTATCTGTATTTTCAGTATCAGATCAGTTACGTAGTGGGTCCTTTTTTTTTAGGAAGTTATGCGGAAGTTAGTTTAGAAAAGAGAGAGAGTGGAGAGAGAGCATAACATGACATGTGTCTTCATGAAGAGAGAATACATTCCCTTTGTAACAGATGTCTGTAGATTAATCGTAAATTATTATCGGATCTGTTTACCCAATGATCAATAGATTGGCTAATCGGGTGAGGGGTGCCATCATGATGAATCCAAAGATGGTTCGGACCAACATCTTAAAGTAGGAAAATAGATGATGTGTAGCCATAAATATCATCAGGTCTGGTGTTTGAAATGATTGACTCATCCTACTTGATAGTAGATAGGTTGGCTGGTGGAGCAATGACTATCATGATTTTTTCGTATAAAATTTTACTTTGTTTGTTTGCTATGATTTTTTGTATAAATTAAGTTTCAAAAATTAAAAAGTGAAATTAATTTTTTGTTTCCAATTTATTGCATATTTGTCATAGTAAATCGGATCTAAGACATGAGACTTCCAAATACTTTAATGCACAACATTATTCCTCAAAAGTAAACATCTACCCATATTCTTTTTATTTTTAAGTTTCAGTCATTGTTTGGGAATTTTTTTTAAGTTTCAGTCCTTGTTTGGGCCATTCAATTTTACAGCTCATTGATACCAGGATATAGGTGGGCCAGCCGATGACCTATCAGATTACTGGATCCGGAGGAGGACCCACGAGTGACCCATTAGGTGCTGGACCCATGCGAGGTGGCTCATCATCTGATCAAGGAGAGGGAGAGTATGTATATAACAACTGCTAGGAAAAGTAATTATATTTCCACGCAATTAAAACAACCCAATTATATAGCAACTGCACTTGCAATGCTTTTAGCCTAGAAAATTTGATCTAATCATTCTCGTTGTTTTGCTCATGAAGAGATCTTCTGATCTCATGAAGAGATGGAGGGGGAAGGTTTTATCTCTTACTTGCTCTATGATGAAAACGGATGGTAGAGGCGCTGTTGCTACTGTAAGGTCTGCGACCTTACTGGGTCAGTTGGGCCCAATAACAGGCCCGTTGACCCATTTATTTTATTATTTTTATAATTAATTGTATTGTTAGATATTTAAGTGGGTTTAGACCTTGAATGAGTTTCTTTTAGTGTCAGAATAGTGTCTGCGAAGTTTCGTTTAATTTTGAGTTCGTTTGATTCTAGTAGGGGGTAGTATGCAAATTAGGGAAAATTGAGTATTTTTCCCGAAAAATTTCTATCACCGTGATTTTGGGTTCGTTGGAAAGGTCTCGTCGCGCTGATCATTTTTGTCTTCTGCCTCGTCGCGATCCGACGATTAGAAACCCTTCAAATAGTCAATTCTTTCACCTGACCCACTTAAAGGGTAATTCGGTCTTTTCCTCCCTCTCTTCTTCTTAAACAGGGATTAGCCCTAATCTTATTATCACTTCTGCAACGAGAGTTACAGCAGCCCTCATTCTTCCCCTTCTCTTCTCAAGCCCATATCTCCCTCCGGAAGAGATCATCTCCGCGATCCGGACCGCACATCTTTTTCCTTTCGATCTCCTCTCTCCATTGATACTAGTTGGTAAGCCTTTTCGATCATCAACTTTTCTATTTCGTTTTCTCTTTTGTTTAGAATAGGTTGGATCATGATCTTTTTCTTTCTTTTCTTCTCCGTTGCGTTCTAGATTGCGTTTGGCCGGATTAGATTGTGGGTTTTGCGAAAGAGAGCTTCTCCTCCAGCTTTTCTAATTTCTAATCTTCTTGGTTGAGGCAAGTAGATATGCATTTTATATTTAATCATATTTGTATTGTTTTCTTTTGATTGCAATGATATCCTGGTTAGATTACCCAAATTCCAAGCTTATTGTTGGTATTGAATTGGGATTGACATGTTAGGTAGATTTGTGGTTTGGATTGAATTAAATGTTATAATTGTAGCTTTGGAAGTTTTTAATTTGATAGAATGAATGGAAAGAATGATTGAAATGATTGGGGAGCATGGAGGCTCGTTTTCTACAGGAAAAAGGAAGAAGAAAAACCCATTTTTCGGGCTCAGGTACAGTGCTGATCAATCGGGCCTTCAGTCCGATCGATCGGACTGAAATTGCTCCTAGTTAACTGGGACAAATTTCAGACCGATCGATCGGACCTGTTGTCCGATCGATCGGAGGGCATTTTCTTGTAAATTGTGAAGAATAAAATAAAACAAGAAATGTTGACTGACATGGCTGCGTTCTGAACGTGAGTCAGTAAGAAAAGAAAAAAAAATTAAAACGTCGACTGATGGCTTGAATGTTCAGGACGTTGACGTCAGCCAAGCATATGACTTAATACAAAAAAAAAAAAGAACAGAAACGTTGAAGGTTTGTTACTGAAATGAATGCTACGGTTGAATTGTCCCAACCGATGAATCGGACCAATGGATGGTTAGTTGCGCTTTTATATATATATATATATATTAATATATATATATATATATATATATAAAGGGACAAAACTTATATGGGCCATAACTTCTGAACCATACTTCGGAATTTCGCGAGCCATATACCGTTGGAAAGCTCTTGGAGCGTAGAATCTAATAATACCTGTCTCGCAATGATTGGGGATCAGGTAGGGAAGTAGTTAAGGAGATTAATTATTAGACCACTTTCTTGTTAGTAACGAGATTGTTAGCCTAGGTTTGGGCCTTAGACATTGGAAACCATGAAACCACTCTCACGTGACCATTAATAGAGATTAAATCGTAGCACGTGGATTGGTGTGCTTCGATTAGGTGTCCAGGTATTCGTGTATTAAACATAGGGTAATCAAATGCGTATGGAACTGAATTAATGGATGCTTAACATGATTGTGCACCAATGGATTTTCTTAGAAGCATCGTTGATCCAAATTCCACACGTACTCCGTTAGAACATGTAGGATACATGGATGACACCACTTGCCTAGGTTTGGATTGTAATTCCTCATTGACTTATTTAATTGTATCCGTTGTTGTAATTCCTTGTACACTCACTCTCGGCATAATACACCTAATTAATTATAAAACATAATTCCTTGTAGATTTAGGACTTGGACCTGACTTAGAGTGTACCTTAGGACTCCGTGTTATGTAATTGATGAACATGACTGGCTAGACTGAAGGGATTATCATGTGATTGGATTTGTCTTGTATTGACTTGAATGAGATAATCCCTATGAACGTGTCTGTATATTGAGCTAGCCAGACTTGCTTGTCTTGGTCTATTCTCGTGTCAACACCACATTATTATTATTATTATTATTATTTGCATATCATGACCAGCTGCAGTTTGGGGGTTTATTGATGGGCCGGTTACTCGGACATTGGGGTGGGCAGTCGGCTTTGGACGGCGTCCATGGCGTTGAATAGTTGGGAGCGGGCTGGGACCGTGCTACTATTCCCAGGACCGGGAGCTGGGATCCCCCTGGAGCCGGACTTTGGTATCAGTAGTCCGGATAGGATTGTTACTGGTACCCCGTGAGGTGGCTAGGACATCCACGGAGTCTCCCTCTTGTGCATTGCATTATATTGGTAGTGGTGATTGTTAGGATTTCTATTTATGATCCTGATGGTTATTTATTCATGCTTTATGCCTAGATTCGGTTCCTTGTATTCTCTTGATTATTATACCTGTCATTACTCTTATACTTGATGCATGTCATGATTATTTATATATTGCTTATCTATTGCTCAACATGTCGTTGACTCTATCCTTTGGTGTGCAGACTTCTCAGGTGAGTACTATTACGAGGAGCAATCAGGTGAGGAGATCCTAGAGGATCTCCAACCGGCTGAGGAGGAACGAGAGTGGCGTGCAGATGACGTAGAGTAGCGTCATCATTCCTGGCACGAGAGCGATTCATCGGGACTCCCCTAGATTTTATTTCTTCGTTTATTATCTCTCGTTGAACTTTCACATTATTGACTCACTATTGTTTTAAATGGCCTTGATTAGTGGGATGACCATTGAATAAATCAATTTCCTTGTTTAAGTTTATTTTATTATTTGTTCAACTTTAATTTATATTGAGATTCATTATTCATTGTTGATATCCAAATATGCCTAGAATTGTATGAGTTCCACAAATCCTTATTTTACTTGAGGCTTGAAATATTCACTACACCATTTGGGTGATTTTGCAACATTTGAGATTTCTTATTAGTAACGCAAATATTTCCGTTAGGTAATTTGTCACATTTATTATCCGTTAGCAATATTCATAACCGTTAGTAAATATCTTTGTAAATAGTTGAATTATTTTGTAACATTTATTGGATATTTTGTGATGATTAGTAATGTGTTACAATGGTATCAAAATAATAAAAAAAATCACATTACAAAATAAAAATGAAAACAGAGGCGGGAGTAACCACTTTTTTCCTTTCCCTCCACGGACCACGTTTTTTCCTTTCCCCTTTTTTCTTTCCCGTTCCCTGTCCCGCGCTCTGCTTTCCCCCTTCCTTCTCCCGCGCCCACTTTTTCCTTCCCCGTTTTTCTTTCCCCTTCCTCCCTCTGCTTCCCTCATCACTCGCCCGCCCCCCCCCCCCCCTTTCCCTTTTCAGGCATCTGACTTTCCCCCTCTTTCCCGCCCCTCCACATCGCAGCCAGACTCGGCAAGCCTCCGCTTCCAGCAAGCTTTGCCAGAGGAACCCTCTCAGGTACTCAAGCAGCCAGACCTGGTTTCCCTTTCCACTAACCCTTCTTCTGTTTCTCCTTTTCCGGTTTGCTGGGACTGTGCTGAGCTGGAACTTCTGCAAAATCATTTAGCTGGTCTGATCAATTCGGTCAAAGGCCAACACTCTTTAGGACATTCAAATCAGCCCCCAATCTCCCCAAACTTCCTTCCCCCCTTGAAACCCCCAGACCCTAAGCCCCCTAACATCCTCTATGCAATGCCTCTGCCTCAAACCCTCAGCCAGCACTTTCCTCCTGCTGCTAATAGTAACTGGCTCGATCTCTTCCCCCATTTCAAACCCATAGCCCCATCAGAATATTCCCCCTCTTCCCTAATAGCAGGCCAGCTAGTTATGAAAATCCCCTCCTCCATGATAGAACCCAGCAGAAACTCCTTCTTGTATCCTGCTATTGGGAGATTTTTTGGTAAAAGACCTACTGTAGAGTGGCTAACCCTCCTAGCAAACCCTTCCTGGAACCTTTCTAAGCCTTGCCTTATATCTCTTACAGATAAGGGCCTCCTGCTTTTCAGATTCAGTTCCAAGGAAGACAAGGACCTAGTCATTTCACAATCTCCCTTCACCCTGCAAAACAGAAAACTTCATCTCCTCCCTTGGTCCTAGACGCCATGGCTGCAAAAGTAGAAGCATCTGGTTCTGGGGGCTGTGCTGGGTTGGTCTTTTCCAACATAGGTAGCTTGATTAGCCTTACATACGAGGATGAAATTCGATACGAAGGCATTCTCTTCCTCAACAATGTGATAGAATCCGTCATCGGCTTGAGCGATGGTAACCTCTTTCTTCTTCTATTCGTTAGGATTTCTCCTTTTTTTTTTATTAAAATGTTTTCTCACTTGGGGATTTACAGTTGTTTGGGTTTTTCTCTTTAATGGGCAGTGGTCTCAGCCAGCGTCGAGGTCGGTCGGTATTTGCTTTTCCCTCCCTTCTCTTCTCTTCTTCAATCATCATCGTTCAAATGAAAGTAAGAGAGAGAGAGAGAGAGGTTCTTAAAAAGCGTACCTTAGCGGTTGCAGGTAGATGGGCGCACGATATCAGAGATCGGGCCTGGCCTCCTTGTTCTTGTTGGTCTTCACGAATCGAAAGTTGAATATGATGCTGACTACATGTAACCAATCCCCCCCAACCCCGTCTTTTTCTTTTTATCTATTCATGCAATTTTGATATGACTGCAGTAGTTCTCATGTTGAATTTAATTTGGTCATTCACTGGACCTCTCATGGGGACTTTAAAATTTATGATTCATGATGGGCAAAGATAAACTCAGGAATGATTTTGTTCTTCAGATGTAGGAAGGCATTGAATATGAGGCTTTTTCCAAATGCCAATAGTGGAAAAACTTGGGATCAAAGTGTATGTGCCATTGTAATCATTTTTTTCTTTTAACCATACCATACCATTGTTTTACATTTGTTTGTTCTATACTACTCTTTTGATTGACTGTGACTTCTATTTTTGAGTCCTTTCTTGAAAAAATAAACTTTATGGTTCACAGGTTATGCAGAGGAAGTTTGAAGTTCTCTTGGGTATTATGAATGCCATACACTTTTCTATATATGTTTCTTTATAGGGTCAATTGTGATTTCCATTGGTGGTACTAAATAGCTCCTTGTGTATATCAATGACTTACCCTTGGATTCTCTTGGATTGTTTTTCTGTTGATTTCTCAGTTAGTCAATTTACTCTTTATGGATTTCTAAAGGGCAACAAGCCTGATTTTCATGTGGCGATGTTGCCCCAGGATGCGAAGCCCTTTTATGAGTCACTTGTTCAGAAATTTAAAAAAAGTTACAATCCAGATGCAATAAAAGGTAGGCTCTTTTGAATCCCAATGAACCAGTTATTTTTAATTTTTTTTTCATAAAGTATAAACAGAATTAGTTTCTCCAAATTGCAACCTAGCATTCAGGCTATGCTTGGTTATCCCTACTTTTTCAAGGATGTAATGAATTCATGGCCAGACCTGAAACATCATCAATATGTTTGGCAAAAGGAGAAATCTAAGACGAGGAGAAATCTCGGGTTACGGTAATTAACCTAGTGGGTGTTTTTGGCTGTGTGAATTTTCTTTGAAAAAATTTAGTATTTTCTCGATTGGGTTCTCTCTTAGGAGAAGTTTTATACCCGTACTGAGGGATCTAATTTTCCTTAGAAGGTCAGGAAATGACTTCAGAAGCGCCTTCTTGAACTTGATTGCAATAATTTGTAGAAATCGTGTGTGATCATCACTAATCAAAGATGGGTTGCAGTGGACAAATTCTGACTGGAATTTGGAATTCCCAACTGCCCAAGTTCTTGTCAGAAACTCTTGCAGTCTATCTGACTGGAATTTGTGTTTGATGTCACATTATCAAACGAAGGTGAGAGAAGCGTAGTTATGGTGGGAGAGGATGAAGAAATGTTTGGTGGTTGTTTAACCGGAAGGAAGCTGTTCAGTTCATTAGATTTCTGATGGTGCTGATGAGACGCTTTGATGTCCCTCTTCATTTGTGGGAAAACAACACCTTTCATTAGGTGGTTGGTTTGATTGGAGAAGTGGTCATTACCAGGGGAATTCAGAATGATGATGTTTGTGCATGTGGAAAGGTTTCTAGGATTTTGAATTTTCTTTTCTTTATTTCTGACCTGGTTCTTCTTTTGAACTTTTTAATCATAATGTTGTGTAATTTATGTCCTGTGTAAAGGTTTACAGTGGTTTGAATGTTAGTTTTTTCATGAACGCTGTTTGAAATTTTTTTTTATGCAATGTTGAAATTCTGTATATGATGAATTCTTGGGCTTTGGGGTTTTTTTTTTTTTTTTTTAGTTTAGATAGGAAGGCATTGCAGCTTCCTGTAAAGTTTGGGACATTGTTACTGGATTTGGAATTTGATGGTGTTCATTTTACTTGTGAAGATAATGCCTTTTTCCTTTGCTTCTTTCTTTCCCCTGTAGTTGTTGTTATTGTGTTTACTAAAGTTTTTCTTTCTTTAGACTTATGATTTGGTGTGGTAATTAATGTAGAAAATATGGGATGAAATTGGAGAGAGTGACAATGAAAGAGACAAGATGCTACTGCAATTGGAACAAGATTGCCTTGATGTGTACAGAAGGAAGGTAGACCATGCTAGCAAGTACAAGGCCGAATTGCATCAGTTGTTGGCCGATGCTGAAGCTGAAGCTGCCAATTTAGTGGCTGCCCTTGGTGAACGTGCATTGAATGCTTGGGTGTGTTTCTTGATTTCTGTTACTTTCATGTTGTTCCGGAAATATTCTAGCACAAATTGAAATAGCTCTGTGCTTTTTTATGCCATAATATTGTACAGTCTACAGATAATACCCATATGACTCATATTAGTCATCTGGCGCACCTCAGTGTGGAGAGACGACATGGCATGAATCTGCCATCAAAATCAAATATAGCTAGTCATTTGATTTTATCATGCAGATCATAAAAAGAACTAGATACAGAGGAGCTCCAGCATTGGGAAGATTGGGACATGTGAAGATGATTTTGTTTCCATTGTTGAATCCCCATGGGAACAAATGAATGACATAGTACACCAAAGAGATGGACCCACCTGTACAAAATGCTGACTGAATTAAAACATGGTTATATTTCCCTACTATTTCTCTTACTTTGTATTTTCCCCCTAATTTTGGGTTGCTTGTGTTGTCAGAGAAGCCAAAGGGCACACTGAAGGAGGAGATATCCATAATAAAACCAGTTTCCATTGTTGAATCCCCATAGGAATGAATGAATGACATAGTACACCAAACTCCAAAGAGATAATACTGACTGAATTAAACTGTGGTTATATTTCCGCAGTATTTCTCTTACTTATCCTTATTTCCCCCCCTAATTTTGGGTTACTCGTGTAGTCAGAGAAGCCAAAGGGCACACTCAAGGAGCTGATATCCATAATAAAACCAGTTTCCATTGTTGAATCCCTACAGGAACAAATGAATGACATAGTACACCAAAGAGATGGACCCACCTGTACAAAATACTATCTGAATTAAAATGTGGTTATATTTCTGTAGTATTTTTCTTCTCCTTATTTTTCCCTAATTTTGGTTTACTTGTGCAGTCAGAGAAGCCAAAGGGCACACTCAAGGAGCAAATATCCATAATAAAACCAGTTTTGGAAGACTTGAGGCGGAGAAGGGAAGAAAGGGTAAAGGAATTTTCTGATGTTCAGTCACATATTGTCCGGATATGTGCAGAAATTGCTGGTAATGCCCAACTCAGCAACACGACGGACTCCCAGGTAGATGAGCGAGACTTAACAGTTAAGAAGCTTGGAGAGCTGAAATCACACCTCCAGGAGCTTTTGAAAGAGAAGGTTTACTCTCTCTCTGTCTCTGGTGCCTTTTGCTTTAGACTTACCAAAATTTTATTTTTCTGCTTTATTTGCTTTTATTTTGCAGAATCTCTGTTTGCAGAAGGTCGATGGCCAGCTCAATTCTATACATGAGCTTTCAACTGTGATGCTGATTGATTTCTATGAGATAATGAGTGAAATTCATCCTAGCTTGGTTGATAGTACCAAGACAAAGAGCATAAGCAATGACACACTAGCTAGGTTGGCTGGAAAGGTTCATTCACTAAAGCACGAGAAACAACAAAGACTACAAAAGGTAATATAAATGAGCATATCCGTTAAAATTGGAACAAAATTGTTTTTCGTAACCCGCATATTTTCTGTTAATCACTGTTTGAGTTACATGAGATGTTGTATATTTGGTTCTGTTAGAGTTAAATAACTTGTTTGAGTTAACCAGAGGCGTGGTGTACTTACCAAATGGAAAAAGGACAAAGTAAAAGAAAATCTTTTAAGGGGTTGTGATTTAAGACTTGCCATTTGGAACATCCTCTGGATGTGCTTTCAGCATGTATGATTGGAAAAAACATGAAGGATGCAACATGGACTGATGTGTTTATTTATTATATAGATCGGCCTGATCGGGCTATGATAAATCTCTGGGGGCTGTCTGCGTTTTGTCAGTTTAGTAACTTTCATGCCTACTGCAATATAGGACTTCAATTTGGCCATCCTCAGGCTGTTGTATGCAAGTTCTGTATTTTTATTATGCATTCCAAGAAAGTACCTGTTGTTTTCTCTTGAACCCCTTGAATCTCATATGCTTGTTGCCATTGCTTGTTTACATGCTCTTTTACTTTCTACTGGCATAAGATCAATTCAACCAGTAAAAAATTGTAGTACCAATACATACAAATATACATGCATTATTAACCAAGCATTTTCTGCAAGGGTTTATGAAAGCTTGGAATTACTGCTCAGATGATTGTATAATTTTAACATTCGAAGTTCGAACAAGATCAAGTGTCCCATAGTCCTATTAGCGTTTTGTTATGCTGAAAGTGATTTTTTTCAGAATCCATGTTGAAACGTTTCATGTGTAATTTTCATGTGTAATTTTCTTTTAATGAGAGGGATTTTTTTTTTCAGGTGCACATTGTACAGAGAGGTGCAGTCCATCCTCTGATTGATATGCTTGAATCCCCTGATATACAGATTAAGGAGATGTCGGCTTTTGCACTTGGGCGGTTGGCACAGGTAATTTTTTCTTTTTTGCCCTGTATTTTATTTAGCTCAAACTGAAGCAAATATAAAACTGAATGAATGGACCCAGCAAACTTTGCTTGCAAATATGGCAGTGCTTTTGATGTGATAACTGCATGTGTTATGTTCACTGCTGATCTTAAACTCCAGTAGTGGGAAATATGATGAGTCTTTTTTTATATTTAATATTCTCTAAATGATCACCTGCACCTTTCACTCTAAATGATCACCAGTTTGTGAAAGGTATTTGTCTCCTACTTTGTAATGTTTTGGTGCTTGAGTTGATTATTGAAATCTTTGGTGCCTCCATGTCTTGATTTGCATGCTTTTAAGTGTGTCCAAAGTACTACTCATAACTTAGTATTGTCATCATTTTTTTTTTAACTTATAAATCTATTTATGTACACTACATGATTATTGCTTATGTCTTTTAATCTCAACATTTTTAGATTCAAGGTTTATGTCATTCTTTATGCAAGCCAATATTTGTTTCATAATATTGAGTTTCTTATTTAAATGTGCTTGTAGGTACTATGTCGCATTATACCTCTTCATCATCTTCTGCGTCTACTGTTCAGGGTAGCTCTCATGGTTGGAATTCCTTTTTATGCATGTTACATGCATTTCCTTAATAGATTGAAAAGAAGGGGAGTGAAACTACAAGTGGAGACTTTTTTTTTTTTTTTTATTAAGAGAGAATTGGATAATGAAATAAAGGGTTTCCTTTCTCATGTAGATTTGTCAAAGAATCTTCTCTTGTTTTTTCTTGTTGATAAATTTTCAATTGGATTTGATGTTTCCATGATTTGAAATCGTAAATATAGAGAGATAGTATAGTTACATTGAGTGAAACAAGTTCTCTCTCCCTCTCTCTCTCTCTCTCTCTCTCTCTCTCTCTCCCTGAGATTTTTTTAAAATTGGTTTCTTATATTCATTGGTTCGAGCTGCTTGAATTCATTTTCAGATGAATGAATAGAATAAGTTCCCTACATGTCATATGTTTTTAGTGTTATTAAAGAATCAGAGATGATGGTGGAAGTAGGTGTTAACATTGAGTCATTACCAAAGTTTTTCTTATCTTATATTTATATTTTATAGTTGTAGAGTGTTATACTAATTAAAGAACAAAAAAAAGTGGCGCAAAAAGATATTAAAATTGAATGATGGCAAACTAATCCGAATGTTCTTTTGAAATAGGCGAAGCCATCAGTTGAATTTCCATTGTTTTTTTTTTTTTAAACAACAAATACTTAGTAACGGATATAAACCATTACAAATATAATACTTAGTAACGGACTCCAACCGTTACAAATAGAATACTTCGTAACAGATATCAATTGTTACAAATAGGTTGACCAAATAGTTATATATGCGTTAGAAAGTTGGAATTACCAACAGTTTTATCCGTTGGGAACAAACTATGAACAAAATTAATAACCGTTACTAATAAATTATAACGATTATAGATGTGTTGCTGAAATTAATTTCAGTCACAGTTCATAACCGTTAGTAATATTTCTAACGGTTATTAAGTGTTACTAACTTCCGTTACTTTTCATTTGTGACGCAGTTGTGTCAACGTAAAATAACCGTTACTAATATTTTTTGTAACGGCTGTAGATCCGTTACTAATTGATTATTATGGTGTAGTGATTATATTCTCACAGCGGACTTACGATCCTTGAGCCTAAAGGACAAAAATTTTAATTAGTCCTAAATTTCACTCCCCGGATCCGGTTTATTCTCTAATCGGGTTCGGGGGACATGACAGCTACAATGAAGATGGAGTTGCAGGCTGACCACTATGAGTGACTGTCCTGCTGGAGTGCCTTTCGTTCGTTGTTTCATATTCACAAATATCAGAGTCATCGCCCTCTTCTTCTTCCTTTCTACTACTCCTCTATTTCTTCTTCTCTTTCTCTTCTAACAATCCATTTTTTTCCAATGTTATCTGTATTTCCAGTATCAGATAAGTTACGTAGTGGGTCCTTTTTTTTAGGAAGTTATGCGGAAGTTAGTTTAGAAGAGAGTGGAGCGTGGAGAGAGAGCATAACATGACATGTGTCTTCATGAAGGGAGAATACATTCCCTTTGTGATAGATGTCTGTAGATTTATCGTAAATTATTATCGAATCTGGTGTTTACCCAATGATCAATAGGTTGGCTAATCGGGTGAGGAGTGCCATCATGATGAATCCAAAGATGGTTCGGACCAACATCTTAAAGTAGGAAAATAGATGATGTGTAGCCATAAATATCATCAGGTCTGGTGTTTGAAATGACTGACCCATCTTACCTGATAGTGGACATGTTGGCTGGTGGAGCAATGACTGTCATGATTTTTTCGTATAAAATTTTTGACTTTGTTTGTTTGCTAAGATTTTTCGTGTAAATTAAGTTTCGAAAATTAGAAAGTGAAATTAATTTTTTGTTTCAAATTTATTGCATATTTGTCATCGTAAATCGGATCTAAGACTTGAGACTTCCAAATACTTCAATGCACAACATTATTTCTCAAAAGTAAACATCTACCTATATTTTTTTATTTTTAAGTTTCAATCATTGTTTGGGTTTTTTTTTTAAAGTTTTAGTCCTTGTTTGGGCCATTTAGTTTTATAGCTCTTCAGCTTGATTTTCTTGCGTTAATACTAGGATATAGGTGGGCCACCCGATGACCCATCTGATTCGTGGATCAGAAGGAGGACTCACAGGCGACCCATTAGGTGCTAGACCCGTGCAAGGTGGGCTCTGTTTGGCCCACCATCAAGCGTCTAATCAGAGAGAGGGAGAGTATGTATATAGCAACTGCTAGGAAAAATAATTATATTTCTACGCAATTAAAACAACCCAATTATATAACAACTGCACTTGGAATTCTTTTTGCCCAGAAAATTTGATCTCATCATTCTTTTTTTTTTTTTTAAGGAAGTTATACGGAAGTTAGTTTAGAGGAGGGTGGAGAGTTGAGAGAGAGCATAACATGATAGGTGTCTTCATGAAGGAAGAATACATTCCCTCAGTGACATCTGTCTGTATGTAAGGGAGACTACATTCCCTTAGTAATATAGATTTGCTGACTAAAACTAGTCATAAAATCTGGTAAAGGAAATGGGTTTAGAAAAAATTGGAGGGATTTTAGTTTTAGATGTGTTTTGAGAAAAAAAAAACAAGCCGTAAATTAATGATCAGTACTCTCCATGGCCGACCGGCAACAAATACATTGAGGATTAATATTTGACATTGTTGAAGATAAATAGGCATGGAAAGTTTGTTGTGTAACGTACGCCAAGCAAATAGTTTGAGTTTAGATTGAATAGTAAAGACCAAAGGGTTTATAAATTGATCAGGCAATTCCAACAATTTCAAAATCTGAACCTAGAAGAACTCAGGCCTGCCCATTGACAATGCTGTTGCAGACTAGACATATAGGCACTTTATATTCATATAAGTGGCAAAACGTAGTTCAATTTCATACATTGGAACTTCTACGAAAAAAAAAAAACGGGGGGATTCGGCGACAAGTCCTTGAACATTTCACTTTATTGCTTTAGGTCCACAATCTTTTCTTATAGTGGGATATGTCCTTTTCCAAATTTGAAAACCTTAAATATCTAATTTACCCTTTCTTCAAATCATATCCTATGATTAGTGGGATAAGCCATTAATAATGGTCAACTACCATTAAATTAGTCACGATTAATAAAATTCCACTAATGGGATTTTCAAATCAATTTAAAAAAAACACAAATAAGTTTCAAAAAATAGGAAAAAAAATTCAAATAAATTTCTAAAAATGAAATAAATTTAAAAAACGCAAATAAAATTTAAAAAACGCAAATAAATTTCAAAAGAAAGCAAATAAATTTCAAAAAACGAAATAAGTTTCAAAAATCGCAATAAATTTCAAAAGAACGCAAATAAATTTAAAAAGGTGAAAATAAATCTCAAAAGATCCAAATAAATTTCAAAAATATAAATAAATTTCAAAAGTCGCAAATAAATTTCAAAAGATCCAAATAAAATTAAAAAAAATGTAAATAAATTTCAAAAGACGTAAATAAAATTTAAAAAAAATACAATAATTTCAAAAAACACAATAAATTTCAAAAGAACGAAGATAAATTTAAAAAGACACAAAAAAATCTCAAAAGATCCAAATGAATTTCCAAAAATGGAAATAAATTTCAAAAGACGCAAATAAGTTTCAAAAGATCCAAGAAAAATTAAAAAAAAAGTAAATAAATTTCAAAAGACGTAAATAAAATTCAAAAACACAAATAAATTTAAAAAACGCAAATAAATTTGCCAAAAACTCAAATGAATATTCCAAAAACTCAGATAAATTTAAAAAAAAAACTCAGATAAATTTTTCAAAAACACAGATAAATTTGACAAAAAACCAGATAAATTTATCAAAAACTTAGATAAATTTGTCAGAAACTAAGATAAATTTACAAAAAACTCAATGAACATGAAAATAACAAACAACTACAACTACAATGATCTTACTATGAAATAAAGCATCTAAAGAAAACTAAGGACCCAGAAGATGAGATATTTTTGGTGTGTGGAATCTTTTGCAGTTGCCATCGGATTTGCGATGTGGATGGCCATGATCTCCTAATCCCTCCGCGTCTGGAGCTTCAACATGTCAACGCCATCTCGCTAGGGAATCTCTGGTATGTGGCCATCAAATTCATACATGCCAAAGATGAGATTTTTGGTATGCGCGTCTGGAGCTTCAACAAGTCAAAACCATCTCGCCTGGGAATCTCTGGTATGTGGCCATCAAATATGTACATACCAAAGATGACGTCACTCGGCCCATGTGAGCATATTCAGATTCATCAAAGGTGAGAACTTGAATTACCCACTACGAAAATCAAACAAATATGGGATTTTCTATTTTTCTCAGCTGGGAATCTAAGGATGGGATTTCTCCTTTTTCCCTGGATTTCGTGTGCAGAGAGAGAAAGGCCCAAACTTGATGGAACGGAAAGAAAGGGAGGAGAAAACAAAGAAGACGGTGTTTGGACTGACAAGAAGAGGAGAGAAAGGAGGCATCCCCCGACAACAACTACTGCCGGATGTTTTATCGCAGAAAGAGACAATCCCGTCTTTGTTTGCAGTTCAAGTCGACCTCGCCGGTTTTCTGCGCTCGTTGCCGGAGAAGGAGGATCCGTCGGTCTCATCGTTGCTGCCACTGTTCCATCGCCAAAGAGGAAGAAGACGCAGGAATGATTCTGGTTCTGTTGAACCTTGTCCTATGAAGGAGGGAGAATGAAAGATTCGAAAATTTTAAATTCAAAATTTCATACCTAAACAGTTGAAAGGGTAAATTATTAGTCATAAGAATGTATGATGTGCCGTATCTAGGGACCTCTCGCAGAAATATGTCCAGCTGTATGGACTACAGGCCTTAAAGAAAAAGTTGATGGACTGGAGGCCTTACAAGACCTCTACAAGGGACCTTTCGCTAATTTACTAAAAAAAAAAAACCTATACATTGGAACCATATTTCGTCCCATAAGAGGAAAACTCCAAGTTGTTTATATTAAGTGTTGATTGGTTCATTGGATGTTGAAAGTAATTTTCCATCTTTAAAATGACCATCATTCTTTTTATTGCTACGTTTGAAGAGAGGCCCCAAACTTGTAAAAACCCCATCTTTTCTATTGTAAGATCGATTCAAAGATCATCCACCCGTTCATGAATTTATGATTTCATGGAAAAAGGCAATGGGACCCTGACGAACCCATCATCAAAGTTGCTGATCATCTCTCCAAACTAGACTTCTGGTTTTTTACAGTGTCCCGAATAGACCTTCCCCATTTCAATGAAGCAATCTATGATCAGAAAAGGTTCAAGAGAGGGCCAAAATGGAGGAGTCATACCTTTCCAGTTCATATAAGCAGAAGGGCGCCTTTTTCGGTTTTTTGGTTTTTTTTTTTTTTGATTCACCTTTTGGGGAAATTTTATGTATATCACACTCTTGGACCTCTATTTTTCTTTGATTTTCATCTCCGAAAAAGAAGAAAAAGTAAAAACTTCTCTATAAGTTTTAAGCGCAACCCACTTAGGGCCAGTTTGGTTATAAGAATTTTTATACGGAGAATTTAAAATTCTCCCAATGTTGCCCCACCATGTGGAGTTCAAAATGTAGAACCCACTCAAGCATTCAGAATGTTGGAATTCTAAGAATCCAAAAAGCTAAAAGTGAAAATTCATGTGGGTTAGCATTCAAAATTCCATGAGTTCTAAAATGGCATGAAATGCTCTAAAAATTTCTCAACATATCCCATTCTAGTTCCAAGGAGGGTGTCCCACTGCACTCTTCCTATGAGTGGGATGGGTGAAACTCCATCATGAAGCCCGCATATTGATAAGATCTTCAAAATGAATGTCATCCCTCCAAGGATGCATACTGAAATGTTATTTCATTAGGAGTTAACCTCACCCAGCTAAGATCGATCACATGATAATGTAATTGGCACAATCTTATACATTATTAACCATATGCACCAACCATGTCATCAATCATGTGCTTAATTCTATCACAAAACCAATTCCTATTAAAGTAAAATTTGAGGATATGACACTCAAGGGGATAATATTCGTTTTTAGTTGTCCAACTATCAACATGTGGACCCATGGTAGAGTTCCACGCACCACCACGGGAAGCGCGCAGGAGACACTTTGACAGTAATCAACTGGAGTTGTAGAAATAGAACTTATTTTGATGTTATGAATTGAAATCCAAGAGGTATTAATCTGTAAAAAGTCCTTTATTATAATACCTCTAGAGACTAAAGTTAGGTAGCGTGTGGCAAGTTTAATTCTATCAAAATTATTTGAAATGGACATTTTAGCCAGTGTTTTATAGATTGAATACATGAAACACACCTGATTAAAATTGTTCCTAGCTAGCATAATTATACAAGTCGCCATTCTAATTATCTTGAAAATTTTATTTGCGAGTTGGTGTTTAAATTTGAAAATTCTGATCTAAGTTCTTTTCTATATTTTCACTTGATTCAAGCATTTTAAATTTCCTCCCTCATCATGCATCCATATGCTTATTTTACTTTTTCAAGTATCCAAAAACCACAACAATATAATAAAATTAAAACACAAAAATGATGGCACACCTCATGACCGTGAGCAGATATGAGATCTCAAAAGATCAATACTTTAAAAAAAAGCAATAGACATGTAATTAGCATCTACCTAAAAATCCCATAAAGTTTGATGTGATCTATTATGTCTTCATATCAGATATAAGACAATTTTAAAATAAGTCACGTGGTAGAGTTTATGGAGCTTGTTAGCCTACAAATGCAAAAGAACTTTAGGATTTAGGCACATCTAAGGAGAAAATCGAGTTCATCTAATGTTCTCAACTGATTAGTTATCTATGGAAAAATCGAGTCCATTCGATATTGCCATCCATAGACTGGTAAACTTGACAAACTTAGTTACATGTCCTACTTAAAATGTAGAATAGTGCTTTTGCCGTGGATATAGTGGCAGATGGGTCGGAGTATTGACAATTGGTATATCCAAATTGAAGTATAACCCATTCGTTAAAATGGGTCAAGTAACTTCGACCAGCACCAAATGCGGGTCAATCCATTCAGACCCGCATATCCTATATTCAGTTTCAGTCAAACTATTTAAGCCGACCCAATCTGTAGAAGCTTAGCCAAAATCCACTCTATTTCAAATATAATTGAGTTAACTTGCAGGAAAAAAAAATCCAACACAAGCACAACTAGTTTCGTATAACTATATACTGGCATAAAAACCCGTGCTAATCATGGGTATGCATGAAGAGGTAGGATTCTATGTATGTTAGAAATGGGGGAGATGAGAGTTCAAAAGTGGGAGAAATATATTAGTGGAAAGAGGAGGAAGAGCATATTAGCAGTTGTAAAAACTTAAAGTAACTTCTAATCAAAATAGTAACTACAGTCAAAATTGGATCCAAAACCTTCTAGTTTAATATATTATAATTCTAAGTACCGAGAGATTAAACAACTGAATTATTTAAATAGATTAATTAGATATGCAGGCCAATCCTTAACCAACCCATTTCAGTGGCTTACGCGAAAGTCATGCAGTTTGAGTAGGTTAACCCTAACCTGATCCATCTAAATGTGGGCAAGATTTTCTTGATCCACGACCAACACAAATATTGTGGGTTGGGTTAGTGGGTCGAGTCTGAGCCATGTGGATCTTCTTGTTTTTAGCATAGAACCATGTTAGCTCAAATATTATAACAACCAGTTCCAAATACAAGAAATGATTACAAACATACCACATAACCTTTTTTGGGTAAGCCGTTTAGCAAAGACTAAAATATTGGTTTGAGACTCCTATAGTACTCCTATTGTTGTATCATAAAACTAACACACATCAGCCTTACCATTATTCACCATTTTATTGAGATAATCTCACCACACCACACCCCACCCCGTTGCGCCCCCCCCCCCCCCCCCCCCCCCACTCAAAGTGAAATTTGGGATCGCCATGTGAAGATGATGACTCCAACCTAATGCTTATAAAATCTAAACTTAGCAATATTTGGGTGAAGAAGGTGAACATTTATCCAATGGTTCACCTTGAAGATAGTGATGTAAACCTACCTACAGTGAAGATTCTGTTCACCTATTTCTCAACTACAAATGCGTCAACTGTGTATCTAATCATTTTTCTTTGTATTGTACATTGTGTTTGAAAACTTCCTAACCTCAATCTCAGCCATGATTGATAACAACTCTGTTTTGTTTATTGCTTTCATCACATCAAGTGATTTAGGCTTCTCACCACACACATATGCATTGATTTTAATACCTTGCATGCGCATGCACTCATTTATATATGGTCCCTGCCTGTATTAATGGAAAAAACAGTGAGGTAGGTACCCCAGCAAACCCAAGGGGTTGGCCGAGTGGGCACTCATTTATATGTGGTCCCGGTATTAATGGAAAAAACAGTGAGGTAGGTACCCCAGCAAATCCAATGGGTTGGCCGAGTGGTCAGGATCACGGTTCCTCTCTCTTCCTGAGCTAGAGGTTCTGGTATCGACTCCCGGTTCCTCTCTCTTCCTGAGCTAGAGGTCCTGGTATCGACTCCCGGTTCCTCTCTCTTCCTGAGCTAGAGGTCCTGGTATCGACTCCCGGTTCCCCTCTCTTCAGGAAACGAAGGTTGAGTCCACTTGTGCTACCACTTAGGGGTCACAGAGCAAAGCTTCTACTTAGTTGAAATTTCAGTTTAACCCCCTGTATTGTGTTTGGTTCCAATTAGTGAGTGCAACTCAGGCAGGTCAGGCTGAGCAGTAAGGCATCAAAGCCCGGCCCGATTATATATAGATAAGCTTTA
This sequence comes from Cinnamomum chago, assembly GCA_038049695.1. Lineage (NCBI taxonomy): Eukaryota > Viridiplantae > Streptophyta > Magnoliopsida > Laurales > Lauraceae > Cinnamomum > Cinnamomum chago. Next base: position 9,248,731 of record CP142452.1, on the reverse strand, counting down.
GTCCATATGAAGCCCAAATCATCAAGCTTGAGTCCGGTTACATTTAATACGAGTACCTGGGCCCAATGTGGATGTCTGAGGCCTGAATTAGTCTGAGCCTGACCCAAGCTCCACTCCAGGTTCAAACACAAGGCCCAACCCCAAGTCCAAACGATACTAAACCATATTGCGTTTTCATGTGGGCCAGGCCATGTGGGTTAGAATTTAGCACGGCCCAAGTTGTACCCCTAGTTTAAATGCATTATAGGGTAAATAAGTGATTTTAAAAGCAACTCAAGAAGGGACATGGGTAGAAGCTAGTTTCTTAGCATCAAAGTGAGGTGTTATGGTCCCTACACTTGAACTCATAATCTTTGATGTCACCCAGACACCATCATTAACTTGCTAAGCGTGTTTTACTTCAGGTTAATTTAAAATGATTTGATGTAATGTTTTTTTAGTAGACTTACTTGTTTGGAGGAAAGATTACAATAAAAGTTATGATGTTAGGTATCTCATGCAAGAGGAAATAAGAAATGCTTGTACACAAATCTGTGTCCCCAATTAAAACTGATTTTCAGTTTAGCAAGTGGGGCTCATGATCTAATTATCAAAATATTGATATCATGAAAATGGTTGTCAACTTAGAAGCAGGTGTGGAGGGCAATGGTAAGAACAAATACTTGAATAGCCACATTTTTAAGCAAAAAGAAAGGTGAAGTGAGTGTGACAAAAAGGAAGCTTGAAACATAGGTACTTTGCAGGGCAAATGAGATTCCTGAAGAAGATGATCTATGCACCAAAAACAGGCCAGAAGGTGGCCTTCTTAATGCTTAAATTGGTAGCATAAAAAAAGAAAGGATTCTAGATAGATCATAATCTAATCTACTCACCGATCAAGCTGTCGGGTGAGTTCCATCACTCAATTAACTTTTCAAGTCACTGTATTGTTGCTCTAATTAGCACTTTTCTATTTCCTATACAAAAGATTCGAACTCAAGCATTCTCCACACTCCATGTCCCTAAAGAGCTAGCTATAGCAGGGGCAAACTTTTTTTAGATGCAAGTATAAAAAGAGACGAAATTGTTGTGATGGATATGTGGTAAAACTAATAAAGACAAATCTTGAGATGAGTGCATTTCGTAGCATTAAGGTAGCATAAAAAAGATTTATAAAAAACTAAGAGAGATTCGTTTGCATCTAAAAGAGGATAACTTTCCCTCCATGCAGGTCGGCGGGCTGTCAAGGAAAAGGGATATGCCCCGGATAGAAATAGTAAGGGTAGATCTAGAATTTGTAACATATTTGTGAGTTTAGTTTAAGATCTAAACTGAAATAACAAAACATAATTCATATAGCTGACCCAACATAGGAGTAGATAAAGTTTTTTTGAACATGATGATGATGATGATGATGATGAAGATACTTAGGATCAAACTCTAGGGGGCCCCTCAAAAAGTTTGAATTACCCTCCAATGTTAAAAGAGAATTTTAGATTTTTTTTTAATATACCCCCAATCCACAAAGATTCTTTTTTTCACATAGTGCCCCAAGGCAAATTTCCTAGTTCCGCCCCCTAGAAGATACCTCACTTAATAGAGGATTTAATAAATGTTTGGTGGTGCTTGTAATCTTTGTAAGTAATTTGGGTTGCAACATCAGAAAAATGGAAAAAAAAAGTAAAATATGTGGCCCTGAGCCCTCATAATGAATCCCAAAACTAGAAACCTCACACTGTGAGGCTCTAAATTATTGACATTAGCATCAATCCCATCTGCAAGTGTACATCACACTTAGACATATGGTATATATATGGTTGGATGGGAAGTATGATAGTGATATGGGTTATATCTGGATCAAATATAAACTTATTTCTATTATTACAATCTTGAAGAGCCTCTAAAATCTATGGCCAGGAAATTTGGTATGTCCAGAAGCCTCTTTTTCCAACTGTCCATCTTAGATACACATGATTGAATTTGAGCCACACACTCTTGAGTGTACTGCAAACTTGATCATGTATCTAAAAGTAGTTTTTTTTTTTTTTGTCCTGCATCCATGGACAGTCTAGGCTCAAAAGAGAATTCAATTGGCTGCCTATATAATATTTCAATCACAAGTATACTTTTTTTTTTTTATTTTTATTTTTTTTATTTTATGATAACGTAGGGTTCCTAGCCATTTGGGCCAGAATAATCCCTACGGGCCCAGGAGAGAAAGCCGGGTATAATCACAAGTATACTTGATATTGTTGTCCTGCATCCATAGGACGGCCATCTCTTCAAAATCCTTTGGATCAAGACTGTTCATGTGCACACAGGAGGCTATTAAAGTTTAGATGCTCTGGGGTCTCAGTCCCTTGGACTCCTTTGAATGTAGATTTAGGAAGTTTCTCAATTTGCTTTCACAGTGGGCCAAGTTTTTAACCTGTGGCTTTCAAACTAAAGAACAAACGTAGTGTCGGTAAAGAAAATTCCGATTGTATACATGATAAAAGCAGATTGTCTCTGCACTAATTTTAAGAGATCAAATGGAAAGTGTCAAGGAGCAGCTGCTGATACAGTTTTTACATAGATTTTGATCTTCTCTTTTTCTTCTTTAAAGGACTAGACTTCATTGTTCTCTTTCTATCTCAGTATATATATAATTTATACAGCGTTTTTTTAATTTTAAATTTCTTGTTTAATTTTCTTATTTTAATGATATTCCAATAATATTCTAATAAATCACAAATTTTGAAATTATTTCGTTTGTTTCTCCTACCAATTTTATCTCCATAATGATATTTGCAACATTGCAGACAATTTTACCCACCCCCCCACCCAATGAAAAAAAAAAAAAAAAAACGTTGCCAACAAGTTTTCCATGTCTTTTCAAGGGTATTGTAATCTATCAAAATCTGATAGATTATTTCGTACAATGACCAATATTAGTAGGAAAATCATATGATTGATCATATGCAGACTTCTCATTCAACAGCTTTACATGTCCTTCACAAAGAGATGGCCAATCATACTTTTTTTCCTATTGTAGATATAAAGGCTGCCCTCAAATCTGTAGAGTTGTTTGCACGACAAAGGTGCGATATCTCGTGCATGTAGGACTAACAGTGATATTGCATAGACTTAAGATATCACATAGTTTGATATATCCAATATTGCATTACTCTAAAATATCGCACCAACAATTCTACGTGAATTTGTCAAACTACAACTGTAGAAAGACGAATTTCTTTTTATTTTTCCTAAATATCCCAATATCTTCTTTTGTACAATGTTTGTGACTTACATAGGGTTGTAAACGGGTCGTTTCCGGTTCGGGTCCATGGTGGACCCGGAACCGGAACCGTTAAGGAGAAGGTGGAACCGGATCCGGACTTGGAACCGGTTTCTTGGTTCTGGAACCGGAATAATATATGGGACGAGTCTGGATCCGGGTCCAGGTTTAAGAAAAGAATGATATTAAAAAAACATGATTTTCAGGAGAGATTTTCAAAAATTGAGGTAATATGTCAGGTCTCGGGTCCTAACCAACCAAGGTGGAACCAGACCCATTTACTTATCGGGGCCTAAATAAGGACCCAGACCCGGTTTATAACGAGTCGGAACCTCCGGGTAATCGAAGAATTGAGTACCTATTTACATCCCTAGACCCACATTGTGAAAGTGAATCGACTTGGGCTGCTCATGATTTTGAGAGAATTTACTCCCACTACCTAACTATACCTGACATTGCTCCATAGGTCCACTTGAGCCCACCTTTAATGAGGGCAGCCCTATTCATACTTTTACTCCTATGATCTCGATCTCACCACTTCTTCATTTTTACGCTCATGAAACTTTTACCCACCGTTTGATTCAATCTAAGAAAAAAAAAAAAAAACTAATAGTTAAAGACCATTGAATTTTTAACGTTGCTAATCAATAATTGTGATAATCTGATATGGTTGATTTCCATCCACCCTACACCTAATGGTAGAAATGCATCCAATTGCGTACAAATGCAGTTGATCATAAGAGAATATTCCCCCCTTATTGCACTTTGCAGCATCTACCATCTACTTACTGCCATTGTACTCACCTATAAACTATGATGCTTAGATATGGTATGGATATGATTATAACACACACAACAGGCAATGAATACGGCAAAAACATGGATATTACTCGTAAAATGTAAAGTATGATATAACCCAAATACAATACATTGCCATTTTGAAGTATCATTTTCTTTCATCATAGCCTCTGAATATTGGATCACAGGGCCCCACAAGATTAAAATTGAGCACAGATTGTGCGATTGTTCTCCCTTTTTCATCTTATTTTTTACATTCAGTGACTAATTCAGAAGGTCATCGACTCGAATTACACGGCTAAGTCTGATTGGGTACCAACTGGTTCCCAATCAGACTCGTTGACTTGAGCTAGTGGGCCACCTATCAAGTCAAGTGGGTGGACCTAAAACTAGTTATAGTAGAAGTATAGTTGGCCCTATCATTTCCTCCCCCATTGTTATTATAGTCTAAATCAATGAGGTAGCCCATCAAGATCATCTCTGTGCTCCTTTAGGCCTACAGGCAAAGATGGTTAGTGGCCCACCAAACACACAATCCCACTTTTGATCAATTCCCATACCCATGTGCCAATTGTACAGCTGAAGAAAAAAATGGGCCCCACAACTCCAGGCATGTGACTGTGACTGACCAGGGTTGGCATAAAACTGAAAAAAAAAAAAAAAGAGAGAGAGAGGTTGCCAAACTTTAGTTATAGTCTTCCATGAAAGGATTGCTGGTTTGAAATTTGAGTCCATTGAAGGCCCACTTGAGTCTACATTGGAGGCATGTTAGTATTGCAGGTGGAGCCCCACCCACTACTCTCCCTTTCCTTTTTCCATGCCGTGATTGCAGGAAATATGAATCCTTATTCCTTACCTTTAAGCTTACTCCTCTCCTATTGTGCATGAGTCATGGCTGAAAGATTTTTGTCTGTGGTACTTTCAGTTTACCAACTCCTTAAATCTCGTACCAGATTTAGATACGTAACCCTATTTAAGATTTTGACTCTCTCATCAAGTGGGTACCATTTTAAGGCTGTAAATTGGCTTGATTGACGGGTCATTACCCTCAAAGGATTTGATTCATAAAATCTAATTCATTGTTTATGTGAGTAATAGAACACAATTAATGCCTGTTTTTTTTTAGGGCCGTTTGTTTGCATGGAATTGAATACTTTGGGAGTTTTAATGTATTGTTAAAAATGGCTAAAGTTGAAGCTATGAAGGTGAAGATCTACAAAATGGCACCACGTAATCCCTTTTTATGGAGCTGAGCACTGGTTAGAGACAAGGGCATGAACATGAGAGACTTTCCAAGAAAGGCGAATACCTATAAATTTTCATTGGTAACTTTCCTTTAATGTAAAGTGAATTAAGGGGGAGATGGAGAATGAATATTGGAGTTGATAAATCATAACCTGGAAAAGTCAATAGTTTCATTTACATCTACATTTTCGAAGGTTACCTCAATTTTACCATCAACAATTCCTAGCAATTCAATTTTTTAAAACAAACAGGCCTAGGCTTTTGCAGCCTTAGTTTAATGTATAATTTGCTTCAGGTTGAACTTTCTCCCATGGGACAATCCTAGCCAGCAATCCTAAAAAGAGCCAACTTGGGGAAGATCTCAACCTATCATCAAGCAATGCCCACAATGGTTGTTCTCTAGCTTCAAGAAACAAGCATAGGCAACATGTAAATCTACCCTAGATCATGCCTACCCCACATCCAAAGTTTCACTAAACTTGGCTTTAACTCTCTCACTCCATGTGAGAAAACCTCCAACTGTTTGATTTTGACTATTCTAATCATCAATAAAGCTACTGGGCCACGCCTCTCCTTTTCTTTTCTTACCCTCAATGATCCTCCATTTCAAAAAAGAGAAGTGACCAAACACAAATCAGAGTGCCCCAACCACCTCTCACCTCCTTTCCTCAATTCCTCACCCCTTCACCTCATCTTCCTCTTATAAATATACATCTCCAACCATCTCCACCTTTCCCATGAACCCAAATTCCTACTCATGGACTGGTTTTCTTGGCTCTCCAAAACCGGCCTAGAGCCCTCTCTAGTATACGAATATGGCCTTGCCTTCGCACACAACGAGCTAGAAGAAGACGACATCACATACTTCAACCATGAATTCCTCCAAAGCATGGGGATTTCCATAGCCAAACACAGGCTAGAAATACTCAAGCTTGCAGAGAAGGAGACTGGAAGAAGACCCCACCCCATGTCTAGGCTTCTTTCACTCATCAAGAAGACAAAGAGGTGTCTTGCTAAGTGTATCCACACATGGGTCCATAGAAATGACTCAGCTCTGATTGTTGTGCCCACAAAGCCATATGGGAAGAGATGGAGAGGGGCTCTTTTGAAGAGGAATAAGAGGTTGATGATGCTCAAGCAAGGGAGGTTGATGATCACTGATGGGAGTGTGAGAGTTGCAAATAGTGGGAGTCCAATTGTTTCTGATGTCCTTGATGATAAGGATGAGGGCAAGGTTGAAGAAGATGAGTGTTGGACGACTGCAGGAGTTGAGGAGATCAGGTGGGCTTCAATGTTTCAGGATTTGAAACCCACTTGAGGGATCCCTCTGCTTTGATTCTGCTGAATGGTGAGAGATAGATTTTTTTTATTGTTCTTTCATCAGTTACTTTTGGATTGAGAATGTTTGATTAGATTTTTGGGTTTTTGGGTGCTGAGTTTTTTTTTCTTCCTGTTACTGTTTCGTCTGTGAGTGGGTGGTTAGAGAGCCTTGTCACTAGGAGGGGTCATAGCCTTTTAGGATCAAGATTATCATAGTCCTGTGATCCCAATCACTAATCTGGTGCTCCCCACTATGGGTGAACCATGTTCCTAAGAAGCTAACCATCCCATCTTTACCATATACAAATATGGCTTAAGGTAAAAAGAGATGAGATGGTTAGGACCTTCTAGTCCTGAAGCTTTTTGGGCTGGCAATCTCCATCAGTAGTGGGTCCTTCATATTTATGGTAATTCTTCTTGTCCCTCTCTCTCTCTCTCATGATGTGTGTTGAATCATGATTGATGAAGAGCCCACCTTATTACAGGGTTTTCCCTCTTCTTTTTTTTGTACTATTGAGTAAGCAATGAAAAAGCTTGGCTTGGGCCGAAATGATTGTAACTTAGCCAGTGAGGCATGTATGGATATAATAAGAAAAAGGTGTAGCCCACTATGGCTAGAAAATTACAGTGTCATGGTTGGTGTTGATGGCATGGAACATGTTATAAATTCTCCTTTTCAGTCGCCTCTCTGGTATTGGATGGTTTTGTATTCAAGTCAGAAAATGTACACTCATATCCATATCCAAGTTCTCAGAAAGTAGTTGTGTTGAAACTCTTCTGCATCTGATTTTAGTTGAGCAATAAATGAAGTGGGTGTTTGATATCTTTGGTTTATAACAAACAATTGGGGGAAGAGTTTTACAGTGATTGCATTCATATTGCATATCCGAAAAGGACCCATTTTTTTCTATTGACTTGGGATTTTTTGCTATGGGGGAAGTAAAGGATATAAATTTGACATGTTCAAGGGACTAACAAAATACCCTCTTTGATAGGAAATAGTTCCCTACTTTGACTCCAGAAAACTGCACCTGAGAAACTCAGTGGTCCTCTATATCTCCACCTTCTACCCTGGTAAACTAAAATAGTTTGGGATAGTAGAAATTCAATAGTATACTTCACTTCTTTGCCCCTTTGAGAAAAGCCCCATATCTTAGGAATTTTTTTATAAATTTCAATATGAAGCAGGCACAGGGCTCGGTCGTGAGACACGTGACACGTCCCTTCCACAAAACAACAAGGGATCAATTTCAGACTGTAGCGGTGATAACGAGAGACTTGGATGAGTGTGTGTCGGTAGAGGAAAAGAGAAAAAAAGGAAAGGAAAAAGGCGCTCCGTATCATTTTGGATATGTTCTTTGTGTCACATTATGGTTGTTTTGTTGGTGGCTTTTAGGATGGCAATAGTTTATAAATTTCAACCCAAGTCAGATTAAGGCGGGTTTAGGTTTTGGGTTCTCCATCCTGTTCCAACCAATTTATTTTCTTATTAATGAAAATATATATATATATATATTGAAACATTTTTTTTCTTGAAATATATAATTTTCATTCTACATAAAAGAGGAATGATGATAAAAATAAAAACAGAAACAGAAACATTCTGAACCTGTCAGGGCAAATCCCATTCCTTCCCAAATTCCCTATCTGTGTAACCCAATATTCCAAATAAATTTTTTTTTATTAATCCAAGATCTCCATTTCCTTGAGATTTCGAGTATATTAACTTATTTAATTTATGCTAATTTGAAAATGGAAATCAAATGAAAGAGCAGAGGATTATACCCCAATTGCTACCTTCTTCATAATTCTGTCAGAATAGTGTACAATACAGAGCCCAAATCACACTCTCCACCTAGAACAAGAAAGTGAGCCTAAAGCAGCTGGGACCCAATCAAAATTGGCCAAGCCAAACATATAATTTCAATGTTGCCTCTGCACCTATTCATCATTCACAATCCCGGCAAGTACATAGAAAAGAAGGGCTCCAAGGGGATTCTCTATTCGAATGAAGTTCAAAATTATGCCAAAGTCCTTCAATCCAAAATGCTCCAAGGTAGTTGGAACTATGACAGGGAAATGCAATCTATAGCAGATGCTGAGTACTGTTGTTGCTGCTGCATAAAGGTTGCCATTAATAAATGAAGCATGGAGAAGGTGGGGACACAATCATGATTTCTTGTGTGACACCATCCAAATTTTCTGAGAGATTTGTCTTCAACCTGCAACAGACGACCATGGGTTTTGCTGTTATCATAGCAGTCACATGAGCTTAATATACTTCTACATAAAAAAAAAAAGTAAAAAAAAAAAAAAAGAGCCTAATGTATGGGAGTGTTGTAAATTACATCCTTTGTCAACAATTAATAGTATTTACAAACAGATGGTTGTCACTGGCACTGTGCCTTTGGGAGACCCATTGACCTACTTTTTTGAATATGTAAGTATGGTAGATTAACTAGTAACACTCCTAAGCAAGAACATAGTCACCCTCCTGAATGTGGCATGAATTTACATTTTATTTACTAGTAATCCACTCTCATAAACCAAACCAAATCAAATCAAGTCTTTTCCCACTAAGCGGAGTCGGCTATATGGATTTGACGACCAATCAAATCTATTTAGGGTCATGTCTTCCGTTATATCCATGTAAGCAAGGTCATGTTTAATAGTTTCTTTCCAACTTCTCTTGGGTCTCCATCTCCCTCTCCTACTCCTGGCAATCTCCATACTTTCATACCTTTTAACAGGTGCCTCCGTTGGGCGCCTTCTAACATGGCCGAACCATCTCAGTCAATTTTCTCTCATTTTATCTTCAATCGGTGTTATTCCTACTTTGCCCCTAATCTCCTCATTCTTAATCTATCTCTCCTTGTGATCCCACACATTCATCTTAAAATTCTCATGTCCGCAACTTCTATCTTGCATAACACTCTGATCCATATAACAACGCTGGACGTACCACCACGAAATGTAATCCTAGTAAAAAAAAATGTAATCCTAATAATCCACCCTCATAAGTTAAAATAAAATAAATAAAATAAAATAAAAAAAAACGGTTACGTATTCGAAATGTAATCCTAGTAAAAAAAAAATGTAATCCTAATAATCCACCCTCATAAGTTAAAATAAAATAAAAAAAAAAAAACGGTTACGTATTCGAAATGTAATCCTAGTTCACCTTCTTAAGATAACCATATCTAACCTAATTTTTCTTAAGGGCTAGCAAAGAAATCTAAGTTTATGTCAACCTAGTGAAATATATATATATATATATATATATAGTGGGGGGATCACACAGGCTGCAGCGTGTGTTATCACAGGCTGCACGCACACGTGCGAGGGCCCAGGGCCTCTGCCCACACGTGTGACACAGGCTGCAGCCTGTGATAACATAGGCTGCAGCCTGTGGGATCCCACCTCATATATATATATATATATATATATATATATATTCTACCAAGAAACTAGTGAGTTATATCTGCCGATTTAGTCATTATAAAGAGCTAGTTTTATTTGCTTCTTAATCAGCATACATTATAAAAATGGGGTATGAATGCAATGAGGAATATGCTTGAAGTAGTAGTGGATTCGGCCAGTTTTGTTTGCATCTTTTTAACCTAGCTATCTCATGTTTTCAGATTTATTGTATAGCTAGTGTGCGGCCTTATTCACGTTGATAGCAACCGGGATTGAAGTTTCCAAGTCCACTAAAAACCATTCATAATGCATATCCTCTAACAGTACATGTACACTAATATCAATTTCAACTATAGAATATGTGAACATGAAAAACTATCTTCATCATACAGAAGGAATAGAAACTAACTTCTCTTGGAACATCATGCAATTGTAATGTTCAGGAAAAATGTTGAAGAGTAGAAAGGAGGAATATCAGATTGCGGATGCTATGGGCCACAGATAAGGTGAAGAAACGGCAAAGAGGATAAAGACAAATGGGGGAGGAGAAATAAAGTAGAAAATGACCAAGAGATGGAGAACCAACGTTAAGGTCAGGCAGAAGAGGCAGGAAGAAGAAGACGTGTGGAAAAGGACATGGAGACAAGGCTTTTGGTGTCACAAATTATTAGCAAAATGTCTAGTGATCACAACATGTTCCCAATAATGTTGGGCCATATCTAGGTTCGAATCTTCGATAGACAGGTAAGAACTGCTACGTAGTTCTCGTTATTCTTTTGTCTTTTTTCTTTTTTTTCGGGGCTGGGACCCCCTCGGGTGAGGTGATGGAGCCCATGCGTGTGTTTTCCAATAAAAGCTTGAAAGGTATCCTCACAACCAACCATGCCCCAAACACGCCCAAGTTCCTCTATGGATTGATCCTTAGTTGTTTATGTGGAAAGAAGGTGTCTTACGAACGCACCCAACCACCACTGAATTCGCCAAAAGGTAGAGTTTTGAATCCTTTCCTGTCAACAGTGAGCAATTGGGTAACTTCATACCTAAAATTCAGTATCGACCACCTGGCAAGCATGATCCGTATAGGACTGTAGGGCCGACCCATGGAGTACCTTCAAACCCAGCTTTCTATATCTAAAGCTGGGCCTGGTGGGCTGACTATTCACATAGTCAATTGTGATTAGCCCATTTGTAGCCCAAGATATGTTGGCCCAACTAAATAGATGGCCAATTTGTGATTCTTTTACAGCCATTGTCAAAATGTCATCTCCATCACTCTTTCCAGTCAAATTGATCACAGGAAGCAAATCAACGATTATCATATTTCGTGAATCAAAACCGATGATAAATTCTTGTTGGTTGATTTTAATTATCTTAGGTTGGGGGCCCAACCCACAAACCCCTTAGATTTGTTGCCAGATGGTCCCATCTGGACTTGTATCCAAACTGAAGGAAGAAAGCCCAATTGCTGCTGGGTCCAGAATCACATGGCCTGCTTGTTTGTTTCTAAATTGCTATTGAGCAATCAATCAGCAGTATCTAGGGATGTAAATGAGTTGGGGTCTCTGATGAACCCAAAAGTAAACCCCGGCAAGTATCCTACTCCTGCATCTAACCCCTGGTCCATAAATGTGGGCCTAAGGTCGGACTGGATTATGAAATGGGTCTGTACACATTTTTTTCTGGGTTGTCTCTTTGACTAGTTGGGTCACTGAGATCCATTGACCTCACCAGTTTATCTTTTTCATCTAAAGGTTGCACCCAAGTCATCTCCATAACTTTCTAGTGGATATTGATTTCTACAAAAAAAAAAAAAAAATTTCAGCCGAGGTGGCTGGGCCATTCAGAGGCTCAACTTATGCAAGAAAGAACCGTCTGCACATGCAAGGGAGAGGACCCAGTTGCACACTGGGCAATTGGGTACAGGAACAGGACTCTCAACCATCAGGCTATCCCTTCATTCTCAATTTCTGTTGTTAAATGGGGGAAATCAGGGCTTTTGCCTACCTGGTTTTTTGTTTCTCAGGTCTTTGTCTTTTTTCAAGATGGATATACAGGGGTATCCATATCCATGTCCATGTCTAGTTTATGTTTTTGTTCTGAAAGGTTGTATGTTTAAATTGGTAATCGGGTATGGATGCAATATATTTCACCCATTTGTCGACAGGTCTGTAACTGTGATCTCAAATCTGAGTTCAGACTCAATTGTCCAAGGGGCTCAAAATCAAAGCACTGAAGCAAATATGCAGTTATTACAGAGTGAGCCATGTCATGACACATCAGGATAAGGCTCTGAGCACTTCAAGTTAGTGATCATAGTTCTACCAAACCAAAAAAAAAAAAAAAAAAGTTAGTGATCATAGGTCTAGGTTTTGTAGGAGATGGCCTTATAATTTTGACCCTCAGCTTTAAGATTGCTCCTTGACATTTTGAACCTGGCTTTTATGAGGCCCAAGTTCTACACCACAGGATAAGTCATGTTGTGAAGTTTGATGGGCATTGCACTTTGGTCCATTTTACGAGTCCTCACTATCTTAACCACCCCCCCCATCCCCAACCCCCCCAAAAGAAAAAAAAAAGTTTTCACTATATGCATTCTTCTTGGTGTCTTCTAAATAGGAATGCGTCTAAAAACCTAAAATACTGAAATGAACCGAATTGAAAAGACTGGGCGTGTCCAATATTTTGGACCCTGTTTTTATTGCAGGTTCAGATCTGGGTCCATCAAATATTTGGGCCGGGTTCTGGTCCATAGATTTCATACCAGAGGACCCTAATATCTGACAACAAATACTCCTAGTAGGGTTGTATTATGACTTCTATGTGTCTCGGGGAGAAAAAAAAAAGTGTGATTTGGCCTCATTTCAAGACCTTTCTTTGAGTCCTGGTTGGGGCCTTTAATTTCAATCCTGTAAGAGATTCGGTCCGGTGACCTAGATCCAATACTTGAATGGTTTCAGGTCCAATGATCAAGGCCCAATTCGGATATGGGTTGGACACAGTCGCTCAATAGTATTCGGGTTTAGGCCGAAGTACACGGTGATCATTTGTCTTTTATGCATGGGATTTGAAAATAAGGTTTACGTATGTGAAAGTTGCATATGTAAATTTCGTATATTTAAAATTTATACATGTAAAAAAAAAAAATGCTACGTTGGTTTGGAAGTACCATTTTCACATAGATAAGCGTCATGCAATTCGAAGTACTATTTTCACATAGGCAAGCATCAAATTACATATGTATAATCTTCATATATCTGAAAATTAATAAATGCTTTAAGACATGATACTAGAAGTTTTCAGGTCTAATGAATCTAAAAAAAAACAATGCAAAAAAAATAATAGTGAAGAGATTTGATAATTGGGCTTGTACTGGCATCCTCTGAATTGGCCCATTCTAGTGAGTTTTGACCTTTTGGGCGTTTTTACTTAATTGCTATTGAATTCTTAGAAATTTTAAGCAATAGCATCTTAAAGGTAGGTCAAAGTGATTTTTTTTTTTGATCGGTAATGGTAAAATATATTAAAAACTTAAGAAATGTACAATAAAGATGTAAAGAAAAAACATGCTTAGGTATTAGAGCTAAGTACCAGTACAAAATAACAAATTACAAATGAGCAAGCAAAGCTACCTCTCTTTCTTACCCCAACTTAGGCAAAGCATCCGCCATGTCATTCCCCGACCGAAGCACATGATGAAACTCAACATTCAAAGATGATGACCAAGTCTTGATTTTATTGAAAAGAAATTGAAATTTCCATGCACCCTTCTCCAAACCAGACATCTAAGAAATCACATATAAGGTCAAAGTGAAATCCACAAATGGCCATCACAAAATCTCTCATTGGATAAGAAATGATTATCCACTCATCACAAGCTATTTAATATCTGTAAAATAGATCATGCTTCAGGTCCTACAAGGTATTTCTGCGAGGATTTCCACGTTCCTTACTATTTGAGCCACATGGCCCCACCATCTGATTACTTGTGTGTGGTCTCCAAAGGTTTTAGACTGAATTTATTAACATGTACCAACATGAGACTGACCTGAATACAATCACCACCAATTAGAGGCAGAGCAGACTCAAGTACAAGCACGTGGGTGCAATCACACCCATCACATTGCGGTGCGCTTCAAAAACTATATAAAAATTATGGATCCATTTCGAAAAATCCAATAAATATGTTGGGTCTACCCTCAAAGCCTGCATGAAAATACTCATTTGAGCTCAAAACCAAGCTACCTATTAGGGCCTGCACACCTCAATTTCAAACCCCGAGTCTGCCACTGATTATAGGCATCCAAATTACATACCATTTATTACATGGACCATCCCACAATAGCCAACCACACAGGTAGTATCTATCATGTCCTCATGGCACCATTTATTGTTCTCCCAAAAGGCCAAAAGTATCGTGTTCTAAAAAGGACCGAATGGGGGACCGGATTCTGGCTAGGTCCCCCATGAGGACTATTGGATCCTAGTCATGGGGACTGGGCCAGAATCCGATCTCCCCATTCGGTGCACGTGGACTTCCTGAAAAACTATTGTAGTCTTTTCAATTTTGTTGAAATTTTCAAACATAACAGTCTTTTCAATTTTGTTGAAACTTTCAAACATAATATGATATTTTTAATCATTCAAGATAAACAAAGAGATATTAATGGCAACTTCCTCAACCTATCACCATTATTTGTGACACGACTAAACAGGAAAAAGTGATCAAGAAGGATTCCTACACACGACTTAACAAGAAAAAAAAAAAAGGATATCAAAGATGCGTGCACCTAATTGATGCTCAAGAAAGCTACAGGCCGTGTGGCCCAAGTTTAAGAAAGCAACTAGTCTTGTGGCCAAAATAGACCTACCGACAATCTTGATCTCCAAAGTCCAATACCAACATAGGGCCCAAACAATTTTTTTTTTTTTTTTTTGTTCTTGGTATAAGGCCCAAACAACTTAATAGGATAAGAAGTATCTAAATATTTTTTTTACGGCCCGGCCCATATATATTGTGATGTAGAATAAATGCCCAAAAACCACCACTTTTTTTACAAAATTTTTATATATTTTTACATATGGCCCCTCCAAAAAAATTCAAAAAAGCCCCTATATGTTTTAAAAACTACATTTATTTTTTATATGTAGCTCTCCCAAAATGGTTTTCCTACATAGTGGCCCCCCCAATGAAGAATCTCTGAGTCCGCCCCTGGTGTCAACTTCAAACAACTATAACTTTTAATCCAAATATCATTAAGAAGCGATCGACTACTCATTCTGAAGTTAGGAACGTGCTTCATCCTCTTAGCACTTGCCTCCAACAAGTGCTATCGTGGGAGGTAAAATAAGGCCTTTTGTGAAGGTTAAACCTCAGTTTTTGTGTGTATTTTTGTTTTTGCTTATTTACTAGTTTTTAGAGTCAAGGTCTGAACTTTCATGGAAGTAGGAGTATTCATGGGCCGGGCTGGCATATTCAGGCCTATCCCGGCTTTAGAAACATAGGCACGGGCCCTGCCCTAGCCCAACACAGGCCGTAAAAATTAGGCCAATCCTGCTAATTTAATCAGTTTTGTTGGGCCAGGTCAGGCTGAACCGGGCTTTCTACCAATTGTTTGGATAAAAATACGCTAAACTACAAGCACTCAATAGTCGGGTCAGGCTACTATTTGGGCTTTCTAACACTTAGTCCAAGCAAAGCCCAATTACCAAATAGTTCCAAATTATACACCCAAGCCTGTCCAAAATCAGGCTTAGGGATGGCCTGGCCCATGAGCACCCTTATATGGAAGATCTTAGAAAGTATTTTAGAGTTTGTTTAAGGGTTTTCATTGATGAAAAGCCAGCTCTACGTGTGTTTTAAGTATGTACATGTCTATACCAACAAAAAAAAAGAAGAGTAAGTACATGATAGAAACAATGGCTGTAAAAAACACTAGTGTTTGTGTTCAAACACTTATACTGAGAATGTTTGGTTTCTTTCAATTCTATGATGGGATTGTGGCTAACCTGTCGTACTCATGCCAACACCAGCCACATGAAAGTGTTTAATTATTGTCTAAGTAGAAAGGGCCCATGAGGCCATTGACACATAGTAATTCCGTGAGCATGCATGCATGTACATAGCTTTTAATTTGCACTTGTGAGAAGAGACAAGATAGAGTCCATGGGGCTTTTAATCAAGGATAGAATCCACATGGATATGGCCCACATTGACTCATGTACTATGACAGCTTGTGGGACCATTGCCAACTGCCCTTTGGGTCTGTCTGTCTAAATCATGTTTAGGTACAACACTCTTAGTGTCCAAGAGTTGTGGATAGGGATGATGACAATGCATACTGTATTTGTACCCATTTTACTGAGGAGAGGTCTTTTTTTTTTTTTTTGTGCTTTTTTAGCTCTTGGTAGAACAGTAGTACCTTAGTCATTTGATGTTACTATTTTACTGATAAAGATGTAGTTGTCTGTTTTCGGAGACAGTCCTTTGTGTCTATCTATTTTGAGTGGGCTTGTGACATTTTACCATTTGCTGTCAAGGCATTGGCCAAATCCGCAGTGAAATCCAGCTGGCCATCCTGTTCAATCAGTGGTGGGATGTAATGGGTAGGCCAAAAATCATTTAGTAGATATATATATGGACTAGAGAGAGGGAGAGGCAACAACAATAATCAATGCAGAAATCATTGAAACTGCACTGTTAAGTTATGCTCCAACTTCATCTGTTAAAAGTAGGCCCTCCTACTCACCTATTCGGATAGGCTTAACCTTAAAAAGCCTTTGTTATCTATTCTTATATTAATTTCTCTGTGTGATTTTTATGCATGATCCATTTGCTTGGTCCGTATTCAATTCATGAGAAATCATTTCTATGCATTATATCAAGTGCATAAAATTGATGAGTTAGGATAATATTCACCAAGGCCATCAAGCAGTCTTCTCGTGGACAGTGAATGATTGCATAGTAATCACCCTACTAAACAGATTTGAGTCTCTCCTCTAATGGATTGTGAATCAAGGGAAGAAGGTAAATAAATACCAAGCCATGATACCTTAGAAATTAAAATCCTAAGAAAGTGAAGGTGCGTCTATATTAATTGCTACCTTAAATCTTTCACCATTCATCTAGTCTCATATCGTTCACACTCCAGCTCGTTAATAGTCATTCGATGAAGTTCATTTGATCATGGATTCCTAGATATTTTATTGTAAACAAGCAGGCCCTAAAATACTTATTTCCAATTTAACCATTTTTGTTACTCTACAAATTTATCTTTTCTTATCTCAGCTACACACACATTTATACAATGGAGGCCCAAAAGTAACATTACTTTATGTTATTAACTCTACAATTGGTCTAAGAAAAACTCTACATTTGAGTCATCTGGACTCAAGGTTTGGTCCTAACTGAATCAAACTCCACATTTGAGTCACTGAAAAACCTTGTTAGTTCTACTAAAATTCAAACCTTTTTTGTTTCTTGCCGCAGAGACATGGCTGTTATATTTGGGCTGGAGTTTCTTGCCTAGGATGTTCACAATATATTTGGGGACACAGTTTATCATGTCCTAGGCTCCCAGCTTCCCTGGCTGCTTAAGAAAGGTTACCCAGGGATCAAACTCAGTCTATGCCATGCTTTCCACGTGTGTGTGGACTTGTCTTCCCATGCACGTGTGCTCCATTTTCCACAGTGTGGGCTTCCTCTTAAAACATGTGTGGGCTCTCTCATCGGGTCCTAACTAGGCAGCCTCTTAGGCTTGGTTACCAAAAACAAAAAAACATTGTTAACAATATTTGAAAAAATGGGACCAGGTTTTGATCGATTTAATTGAACCATTTAGACTAATCCTAAATCTTATGATCCGAACCAATTCAACCATTGGGGAGTATCAACTAAACCCAAGTAGATCTTTTACCCAAAAAACAAAAAAAAAACTAATACCAAGTAGATATACTGCTGCATACTTTTAATTGTTCAGAGGACATTGATATAAAGGATTTGCTTGTGACAGTTGGATGCCCACACTACAAGAAAAACTACTTCAAGGACATTGCTTTTTTCTTTTTCTTTTTCTTTTTCTTTTTTTTTTCTTTTTTTTTTTTGGGTAAAAAGATCACTTCAATTAAAGAACCTCACAAAAAAAATTTAAAGATGAAACAATCATGCCATCAGCCCTCCATAAGGGGATAACTACCAAAATTAATGAGTCCGCTAATGCCATGAGAACCTAGCTTGGCTAAATTATGAGCACACTGACTAAGCCTCTTAGGGTCGAAATTAAATCCAACACTATTGGAACCCGTAGGCAATTCAAGAATATCCAAAATAACCAATCTTAAAAACCAATATTGTTCACCCCATTTAATAGAAAATTCACCACTTCACTACAACAAATTGCATATATGTCGACGCAGGCACACTTTGCGTCGATGATTTCACAAATCACGTCGGGACAGGCTTTAACGACGCACTGCAATGCTATATTGTGATCAGTCGTGCAACCACATAGTACTGCCCCTCCCCAGCATATTTCATCCCTTAAAAATATAGGAAATGGCTTGAAAAATTTTAAATTGGCATTTTTGGTCTTATCCACTTTGCCACTCCTCAATTTTGTTTTCTTGTTTTTTTTATTTGCCCCTCACAACTACTTTATTTCCTTTTTAGCAAATAATAGAATTTTTAGAGCACCAATGGCTGTTATACCTTTTACTTTTATGTAGAAGACAACCCATCCACTTTGACCAAACCTCTCAACTACGTTTCTCCTTTTTTACTTTTTCATTTTTTTTCTTCAACTAAAATGATTTTATTCCTCTTTTACTAAGGCCGTCCTTTCCTATTTTTTAAATAAAACATGCGTGTACTGCTTCACTTTCTTCCTTTTTTCTTTAATTTTTCATTGAGCCTCTAATCCAAATCCTCTCAAGTTTGGCAAATCCATAATTAGTACATTTTGAATGCTTGTCCGTTTAAGTTATCAACAAATTTTGAATTTTGAGATTTTAATTTAAAATCTGAATTAAATTAGATATAATCTAATTCTTAAGTAAGATATTTAATGTGGCTATAAATAGCTAGAGTTTGCTTAAGGATTCTCAACACTAATTACGTGCCCAAAGGTTCCATCAACCTCAGCATTTGTGTCTAAGTACCGAAGGATTTGAGTTCAAGACCTTTTTTTGGTGAAATCAACCCCATATTATATGATGTATAAGAAATTAAATTAGTTTTTGTAATGTGCTCACAAGTAAATATGATAAAATTATATATGTCACTTGTATCTCTTGTAAAATCTTTTGGATCCAATACTAAATGTTTTTGGATGTGTTCGCAATGCAAATTCATCATTTTTTACATTTTGTGGAATAATCTAATACCTAGTTCATTGGTTAAATTGGATTGAATACATGATTTTAATATTATATTAAGATTTCTCAATCTTTTTTAAATTTCTCATTAAGAGATTTTCTTGCCACTCCCAAGAAAAAATCTAAGAAAATCATGGCTCCGCCACTGCTTGTGATGGTCAACATATGTGAGATCGTTGGTTCAGCCTCTTTTGGTCGTTGGTTCAGCCTCTTTTGGGGAGCATAGATTTGATCCTTTGAAAGGACCCGTAAAAATAATAGCCTCATTTAATATAAAAACGAAGCCAAACGTTGATCAACTATTTTGAAAGCCGCATCATAAATATAAGGAACCATAGGTTTCCCAAGATAAAAATAGCATGAGCAATGACTATCCCTTAGTGCAAGGAGATCCAAATGAACAAAGCTTAATTAGCTACTCCTATGAACTCAATGATTATCCCTTAGTTCACAGATGACAGAAAAGGGGTTGGAAAAAATTGAAAGAAAATTACAGATACCTACTTTCAACTGTGATGTCTAAACTAGAATTATTTATAGTATATTATTCTAAAAATAAATAGCATGAAGAGACCATTTGATGCAATGTAAACTGAGTGCAGGTGAGTTGATCATTTGTTAGGAGATTCTAGTGTTTGGATATATCCACTCAACCTAAATCAATCTCTGTTTGGATATATCCACTCAACCTAAATCTCTCTCTCTCTCTCTCTCTCTCTCTCTCTCTCTCTCTCTCTCTCTCTCTCTCTCTCTCTCTCTCTACTTTAACTTCATCTTTATTGCTACTAGAAAAGAACTTATCTTTTATATATAGTGGAAAAAAGAACAAAATCTTTAGAAGAGAACTAAACTTAGATTCGAATAAAACTGTTATCTTGGAGTTTTCATGTGTCGCCAAGCATCGAATACATCTTATGGTATCAGGGCAAATTCAATATATATTATCTACTCAGCTTTCCAAGCGTTCGCATCTTTATTTGTAGCCTAAGTCTGTATGGCTCAACTGATAATGTCATTTTCTATGGTACAATTGTCACAATGTAATTTTATTTTATTTATTTATTTATTTATTTATTTATTTTTATAATGGACGGTGTCTCAGCCCTTTGGGTAAGAGTAATCCCTACGGGCCTAAGGGGAACCGGATAAATCCCATGTGGCCCCAGTGTGGTAGTGCAATTTCGAAACCTCAACATCCGGGGTGCAAACCATCGTCCTATACCAACTAAGCTACACGTCGGGATTATTAGGTAACTTACTTTAGGTCACTCTACTAGTCCAGTTTTCCTCATAGTATGATTTCCATGCAAAATTTTCTCTTATGAGTCGACCACTCATACGGTCTAAATCTATGGGGCCCACTTGGGACTGCCTTTAACCGTTGCTCCTTTCACACTCTTATTCCCCCATCTTACACTATGGCCAGTTTTATTCTCACAGAACCCTTACTATGGGATTGAGTTTTAAAAAGTTATAATTAGAAATAATTAAACTCTATTAAATTAAGTGTTGGAATAATCTAATGGTGCCGGTTTTTTACATGATTGTTATCAGTAAAGAGATCTTTCCATCTACCTTGCCATAAATAATTGGAATGCATACAGGTGGGTCCCAGGAGTTGTACCACATAAGCACAGTATGCTTGTATACACAAGGATTAGCTCCAAAATGATACCAATCAGAGGGTCTAACCATTAAGACCACTACACCAAAAATCGAAAATTGGAACGGAAAAGCGTTCCTAATCCTCCCGTTCCTAATTCGTTAAACCGTTCCAATTTCCGTTCCAATTTGGTACCAACCGTTCCTAATCCAAATTGGAACGGAAATTGGAACGGTTTAACGGATTAGGAACGGGAGGATTAGGAACGCTTTTCCGTTCCAATTTCCGATTTTTGGTGTAGTGGACTATGAAATCATGAAAAAATAGGAAAGATAAAAAAAATAAAATAAAACTAAAATCCAATAGGCATACACTCCTGTAGCTAACAGAGCCTACGAAATGCCAACACACTTACAATTAAGTGGTGTTAGAATCTTAGTTTCACACGACCCCATGGAACAAGGATCAATCTCTAGAACTTCAAGGTTAAAGTTCCGATATTCCTGACCAAGTAGCCCAAGGTAGGGAAAAAACACAAAGCACGCGAAATGAACAGTTGTTCCAGTGTGTCCTGGCCAAATTTTTTCTGATGAGCCTCGTGGGGGATGAGATGTTGACAGGCATCAAATGAAGGTTCTATATCATAGACAGTCTATGTCAACTACTCCTTAACAAATTGGTAAATAAATTGGGCCTATAAGGTAGGTTGAACTACTGTTGAACTTGCAATATTTCTCCATGTTAACTGTTTGATTTCATGTATCTATTTAAGAGCGTTTGTCATTCAAATTTTAGAGCTAACAACTACCCCAATCAATTCCATGTACAAAAGAATCTTTAAGGCAAGCTATCAAGTGTCTTTCAATCTCTTTGATGGGGTCTGGGGTGGGGTTGGTAAGGTGACAGCTAACCTGGGCCCCATGCAACAATGTTCTCAAGTCATGACTCCGACCCCCCATCACAGCCTTTGCTGATATCAGTTTCCTCAGGACCACTGAATGGCTGTTTATTGTGGTGTTACTGTTAAGACTCTTATCAGTTGGAGGCATTTCCTATTGTCATCTAGATGACCTCGGAGTCCTTGTCTGGCCCACCTGTAGTTTTTTTTTTTTTTTTTTTTTTTTCAGATAATATCTACTCCCCCGATAAAAAAACTCTATCCTCGATATAATATCTGCTCCCACGGTAAGAAACGCTGACTCGCTTGAGATTTAACTCCCACTCTTACGGGGTTTCCAGGTTCAATTCTTGGATACTAAGATGAGAAGTGGGTTTCCCAACAAACTATGCAACCTGTGGTTCTATGCCCACCTATACACTCGTACTTACTCTCATGTAATGACAATGGCCCAACATTGACTTTGGTAAGGGCCATACTAATCATTGAGTTGAACCACAGTGATGGATTTATGGTTTAAGGCCCTCAAATTGCTGTCTATCATTATAAGACAAGGAGGAGGTCCTCATTAAATTAGGGGAGAGGGAGAGGGAGAGGGAGAGGGAGGGAGGGCCTCTCACCCAACTTTCTTTTAACATTTGATTGCTGTTGAAGAGAATTAGCAGATAGTTTCCATTAGAATGAGAGAATTCAAATGACCAAATGATTGTGATCATCCTAAGTAGGCTCTACAGCTGCCAGTTATGGGCCTGATAAGTTCTAAAGATTTAGCTTACTGGAATGGTTGGCTAAACAATGAGATTATTTGTTCTACACATTCATCATGATGATATATATGGTGATTTAACAATTATCATTATGAATAGAAAAGGACTTATGGTGTTTGATTTTGATTTTCTGCAATATTATTAACCATAATCATAATAAAGCATCTTATCTTGACTTGCATTCTTTATGCTAAAGAATAAAATATGTTTTATGATCTTTGACAATATTAGAAACAGTAATCATGCTAAAGCATCTTATCTTGATTTGCTTTCTTTCTGTTAAAAACTAAAAATGTTTATTTTTTGTAATGCTACATTATTATTAGCTTTAAATGAGCTATTAATTGAAATTGATACCACTTATAAGTTAAGCTTCCATTTTATTAAGAGGTCTGTTTTAGCCAATAAAATTGAGATCCAAATATTTTTTAACCAAATGGTCCCTAGAAAGAAAAAACAAAAAAACAAAAAGAAAGAGTCATCACCCAAATTTTGGCCTCATTTGATGCAAAAAAAAAAACCCTTAAAATAATGACAAAATGATCCCTCTAAACACACCGTTTTTATTCTTCATATTGAAACATTATATAAGGTAGGATATTCTTGTGCATCCTTCCCTCACCGTTTGGTGAGTGACAAACTTAATGGGCCCTACCTAAGGACCCACTGATCATGGTACTTGTGGATGGAAAAAGACATATTGGATGAGACCATATATCAAATTTGGGGTCAATCCCATGCCTCCAACCCCATCATTTGTGACCTACAAATTTAATGACTTTATATTAAAGGAAAAAGATTTGACCATCAATCCAACGGTCCAATCCATTTGGATAAGGTGAAATTTCAATGGGTCTAATGTAATTACGGGGATTCCATGTGTATGGATACTTCAGATGTATTATAAAGTCAACTCTACTATGTTGTCTTTCACCATAACATCTTCATATTTATCTTATTATCTCCTAAACTTTGTAACTTCATTCAATTAAGCCCTTTGTGTCTGCACACAGTCATTTACATATGTCAAAAGTGAAGGATCAGACATAAGTTTTAAATTACAGTCACCATTTTAAATTGTCGATACCAAATCTAATGCATAATTACTTAAAAATGAATATTAATTGCTTAAGATTAGATTTACCTATCAACCTATTAAAATGAGATGACTCGGCCGAGTCTCTCTTATTTCAACTTAGTTTTTTGTCAAAACGAGATGACTCAGCGGAGTCTCTCTTAGAGTTTTCCAAAAGGTAAAATTTTATTGAAACCTAACACATGAATTTTGAGGTAAGCGTAAATTTAAATTGAACTAAAATTGTCCTTATCCACAGGGAAGAATAAAAAAGTGGTGGGAATGGTTATCCTGAAGGAATCCTAAAACAAGAATCCTAAAACTACATGTCGACGCTCTTTTTTAACACGGGTCACACGACCATTCCTCATCCTCCTCATCCTCCTCTTGGGTCGCTTTTAATCCCTTGTCTTTCTCTGGAAGAAGCACTTCACAAAATCCGGATGCGACAAGATGTGGCCATCACACTAATGGGACCGCCACTAATGCGACCAAGGAGAAGGAGATGGACATTCATTCATATTTCATTTGGCAAATCTGTGGTGCTGGTCCACACAAAGTGGGCTGTTACGAGAAAAAGAAAGAGAGGATGGTTTCAAATTCAAAACCAGTTATAATGCGATAAGGTTTTAAATATCTTAAATCAACTACTAAGTCTCGAAACAGGGGACCAATTCAGTGAGTGAGCTGCCAAGGAATCCCATAGTGCCATGAGTCCATGACCCCACCCCACAGTCCAAACACATTGAGTGCTTCTTTTTTTTTTTTAGTAAAAGCACATTGAGTGCTTCTTGGCAGTTATGTTTGAGTGGTACTTGAAAATCAAAACTGCCACTATTCGCCACCAGTTTCAGACACCACACAATACTCTCCTTAATTAATTAATCGGTTTAGGACTTAAAAAAACACAAGGTGCCGTTTTGGCAATCCCTACTTCTTGTACCCATAGGACTCAAAAACTAGTTAAAATAGATTTTCTAACCAGTTGAAAAGTAAATTTTACCAAAAATTTAAAAAAAAAAACCCTTATAGAATTAGAAGACCAAAAGAAAAAAAAAACCATCAAATCTCAATATCAACATAAATTCCGAATATTTTTTTAATAAAATCCCCATATAATTCTTTTAATAGAGACGAGTTGTATTACTCTTACTAAAAAATCTTCTAGGTGGACTTGGAACCGTTAATGAGAAGGTTTTCTGATTAACAAAAAGATCGGACTAAAACAGGAAAAACCATTTTTTTTTGGTAAATTATTTTTTTTTCTTGAAAAAATTTTTAAAAAATTAAAGTAATATATCTATTATTTTCTCTTCTCCTGTCCACAAATCAGAACCACGACAGAACCGGGCCCAAACCCAAACCCAAATCCAAAAAGAGATCCAGACCCAAACCCGATTTTAACGAGTGGATAACGAGAAAAATCCATTTACATCCATAGTTATCGGTTTGAGTTTGGATTCATTATATAATATAGTAATTATAATTTTCGAGACTTTTTTTTTCCTATTTTTAGATAATTTTGATTTATTTGATCATTAGTTGCTTATTACTTATATGTCCACAGGTGAACTGTCCCGATTCATCTCGGCCATCCATAAAATCCAGATCAAGCCCACATTTCCTCTCACGCCAAAATATGTAATAATCCTGCATCAAAGCAATAAACCATCAATATCCCCAAAACAAAAAAACACAAAGAAAGAAAGAATCATTTATACCTCCACGTATTGCAAAAAGAATCATTTATACCTCCACGTATTGCAAACTGACACGAACACGCATACAATACATCCAAACGACGATACGAACGGTAACGTCTCGGAAATAACGGAACGAAACGTTTCTGCACACAACAGAAATGGCATCATCCTTAATTACTCTCCCAACTCAACATTAAAGATAATTAATCTTCCAATTAAAATTAATCAACCCATTCAAATTTTGTGTATGGAATGCATTTATTTGCAAATCAATCCACTAATCTCAATTAATTAATTAATTAACCAATGGAATTGGATTAATCTCTCGAGAGATTCTTCTTCTTCTTCTTCTACTCTTTTTTATAGCCTTTAATGGCTGCAAGATCTCATATGTACATGCCACTCTATTTACAGTCACCCCCCACAAAAAAAAAGGACAAATAAGTAAAAAACTCTAGTCTCCATCTAGTCCGTCCATTTGACTCTAAATCCATCTTCAGATCTGAGATCCACGGCTGAGATGAACCCGCTGACGATCCACTATTAAAAAGGCATAGATCATTAGACATGTAATTAAACGAACCTGCTCGATCGACCAAACTCATAAATCCTAGGCTTTCGTCATGATCGAAAGCCGACTCGGCCGAGTTTGGAACGCGGCCCTTCTTTTCTGCTGGTGGGACGAGGGACGAATCAGAGCCGTTAAAGCCCTCTTCACGAGATCTCCTTCGACGGTCCCGATCCGCACGAGGGAGTTCGTCATCGCGGATCTCCTCGAGTTGAGGCGATTGGACGGTGAGGATATGCTGCTGTGGTGGCCCACCGGGAAGCTCTTGTGGAGGCTGCAGCGGAACGAGCCGGGGTGCGTCGTGGGAGAGCACATGCAGGTGCGCTTCGGCTTGGATGGAGCGGAGATCGGCTTCTTCTTCACGGAGCGGTCGGAGATCGAACGGTCGAGAGAGAACCATACGGAGCGTGCGAGGTTGACACGCGTGGGGGAGGATGACCGTTGGAAGGAGGAAGATGAGAATCTTCCAGAAGGGGAGATGGAACGTAGGCCGTTGGATCTGGCTCTAGAAGATGATGACGACGCCATTGGAGGAGAGGGAGGAAGAAGGAGAGAAGGAGGCTTTTGGGAGGGGATTTTGGCAAACCTAACAAACCGAGATGCATCTATTTATAATTGGGGCTGTGGGGGGTTGTTTGTAATTATGGGAGTTTGTGAGGGTAGAGTTGTAATGGCAGTGGATTTGTTTAGGGATAAGTTCAAAAAAGTCCTTTAAGTTTCGGCCTTATTTAAAAAAAAAGCACAAGTTTCAAAAATTTTCAATTTAGTCCTTAATTTTCTCATAAAATTTTCAATTCAGGACATCTATCTATTTAAAGTTATTTTTCGGTAGCTTTTTTCCTAATTTTTTTCTAAAATACCAAAATTACCCTTCATTTTAATAAAACTCTCATTCACTTCCTCTATATTATCCTCATTTCCCTCGTTAGTTTCTTCACGATGATCAAGAACACCTAGTATTTTTACAACGATTGGCTGTATGTAGTGGCTGCCGAAACGATGTCATCACTTTAAATGAAGAGTAATTTAGGTATTTTCAAAATATTGAAGGAAAAAGTCACCAAAAAGTATATTTAAATGGCCGGATGTCCTTAATTGAAAATTTACTGAAGAGCTTAGGGACTAATTTAAAAAGTTTCAAAACTTATGTTATTTTTTGAAATAAGGTAAAAATTCAATGCCATATTTGAAAATTTCCCTTTTAATTTATAAAAGCAATAATAGAAGTTTGCGAGGGGTAGAGTTGTAATGGGAGAAGATTTGGTGGATTTGTTTTGGATTCCGGATTTGGGAAATGGGATCCAACGGCTGAGAAAGCGGTGGGCTGCCGAAGGTTTTGTAACTAACGAATCGTGACGGTTTTGGGAACCGAAAACGGCTCCTCGGTATTCGCAAAATCCGCTACGTGTTTGAAATTGAGAATTGGGGTCAACTTTCAAAGAAACTACGGGAGTGCCATTCTGAATCTATGAATCTGAACCGTTTAAAAGATCAATCTTTTGATCTAGGATGGGTACTGTGATTTTGAACGGTGTAGATTTAAGAGATGGGCTGGCCCGGGAGACCCGTGAAAAGGGCAGTTGTGTAGTTCTAGTTTGGGATAAGTCATGATAAGAAAAGGATATAGAAGACCAATTTTGGGCCCGGAAACCTCGAGATTCGGATCGTTTGGATGAAGCTGAGATTCCAGCAAGTGGGTGTGATTTTTCTTTGTAGAGGACTTTTGGATCTGCATTGCACATTGACATCTAATTAAGCAGGTAACTCGAACTTGATGTACGTGATATTTTGTATTATCTTAGTTGGGTTTAAGTTTTAAATGGTAGTTGCTTTATTGGTGGTAGTTGTTTAACAAATGGAGTTTATAGGCAGATGGAATGAGAAAACAAGGTGCCTAGATTCTAATCAACCCATTTTAAATTACTTGTGAGTGGTGGCAGTGGCACACTGTTTTATCTTATGGTAAGGTGTTGTAGAAAGTAAAGTAAAAGTAAACTTGTGATGTGATAGTTTTATTTGGTCATATTGGAATGAAAAAGGTAGGTTAGAGAAATAGACTTCTTGTGTGACACCACCACTAGCTTTTACTCCTTCATTGTGCCTCTTTATTCTTACCACATTTGGCAATTCTAAATCTCTTATTAGAATTTGGGTTATTTTAGATATTTACTCTTAATGATTCTTATATATGACTAGGCCAATTAATTTAACCCGTTGAAATAGGTACCCAGTCCAGCCCGGCATGTCCAAAGTCCAACAACATTAGGCTTTTAAAAAAAATTGAGCCCAGCCAGAACAATTATTTGAAAGCCCTGTTAAAATGGGACTGGTAATGGGCAGAGCATGCCTGGCCCGACACGCCCGCAATGTTATTTTACTAATTTTTATATATTTCAATGGGAACCCTCCAAAATGTCACTTTTCACTACCATTTCTCATGAATTCAATTACTTCCCACTCCACACCAAAAAAACCCACACCATGAATTGGCAGTGGACTCAATTTGATAATTGGACTGGATCTACTATTGAGTTTTAGGTTTGAAATTCTTGATAGATTTATCACCCTTCATTTTGAAGACTTAATATCTACTATTTAGTATCTAGATCTTTTGAAATTTGATCAAGCTGAAATTTGGTCTGCTCCTTATTCAGCCATCATTATCATTTTTATTAACAGAGCTTCATCTCATTAAGAAGAAAAAAGACGTCTCCATTGATGAAAATGTCAAAGCCCAGGCCCTGCCCTAGCCCGTACGGGATGAGATTTGACATAGGTTCACTCGATTTAAGGCCGGGATTGGACAATCCATGACAAGTTCGTCTAATATTCGAGACTGGATTGGACAACCCAGGCCTAAGCCCGACCCGTCCCATTGACAGGCCTATATATGACCCCAATGGCACGTGAAAACCTTACTTAAAAGGGAAATTTCTTATCAATTACCCATACGTGATCTAAGGAGTCCTCATCTATATAAATCATCAATGAGAAAAGGTCCGTTACTGGGTTGTAAGAAATCCTCAAATTTACGGATCTGTCACCGGTTGTCAACTATGACATGGCAGACCAGTCATAGTAAAAGTCAAGTAAAACATCTATTTTTCAGACAAGAAGTCACATCAAAAGCACTTTAACTCAATACTCCATCAATCTTAAAAAAAAAAAGTAAAAAAGCAACCACCTTTATCCACTACAATACAAAAAAACTTCACTTTCTCATACAAGAAGTCAAAAAGATTCCATAACAAACAACTAAAAATAAAACACCACTATAACCCACTTATATTTTATTCTTCCTTCAAAATCAACTTTACTTCACTTGACTCTATTAGTAGAGTTGTCAAACTCCTCCGAATAGTAAGGATCATGGAACAAATTGCCATGTGTCCAATTTGAAATTAGTAAACACATAAATAGAGCATATTCTCCATTCATTTCTTCCAGTTCTGAAATAGTAGTATTATGGTCATTGAATATTGGTTAATTCTTAATCACGTTTTAATAAATAATCTTCCATACCCGAACCTTTATTCAAATGGTACTGAAGAAGGGTACTTTGGAAGCTTGTGTAGAATTTTATTTTATATGTGTATGTATTTGATAGGATCCATTTCTATTGTTGGAGAAAGGATTTAATTTAAGTACGGAACAGCTTAGCTGCCACACAACTTGCTGTTGAACAATGACTTTGGAAGTTTCTCACTTTCTTTTATGATTCCTATTGCTGCCGGTTCAAATATGAAGGTAGCAATTGAGTGGAGTAGACATTGACTAAAAGCCATGACAGCACTTCTAATCAGTCTCTTTTCTGAAAGCAGTCAAAATAGGCATACCCAAAGTCTTTGGACTCTTTAATTCAGTGGGCCGGTCCTGACTCCTGATGACAGGAAGAAAACATGATTGAAGAAGCCTGACCAACCATTCTATTTCTAGCACTTTCTTTTAGAATTAGCCAAACTAGGTTTTTGAAGAGAGATAAATTCCGGACACAACAATACTTAGGTTAGAGACATAGTGTGTTTAGGTCATGACACTGAACTACAGGGATGTAGAATCAAGTTTGAATAATTTTGAGTTCAATTTAGTAGAGTAACAAAAAAATTAACAGATCTTGGATTAAGTATTTAGACCCTATTTTTTGTGGATCAAGCCAATTTTAGGTCTAAAACAGTTTAATAGACATTGATTGTTCTAGGATTATTTGTTTATAATAGAATTTTTTTGATTTTTTGTATAGGAAAGTGGAGTTTTTTTTCGTATTTTAGTGGATAAGGGTGGTTGTTTTTATTTTTATTTTTAAAAGATGGAGGGAGTTTTGAATTAAAGTACTTTTGATGTGATATTGTCTGAAAAATAAAGGATTTACTTGACTTTTACTATATTAGTAAAGTGCCAAACTAGACACGGACTTTGACAAAATACAATCTATATTTTCTACACTGATAAATGTATTTATAAATACTTAATATATATTATATAACATGTAATTGTGGCATCAGGTATGAATGAAACATTGAAATCCATGGACTTAAGCCCAAACCCAAATTTAAAATGAATTAAAATATTGAACCAACCCAAAGCAACATCTTCCAATAAGTTGTTCATCCAATGGGTCTAAAGGTCTAAAATTGGCACAGCTGCTCATTGGGACCCACATAATAATTCATCCCAGCAGTATGTGACATTTTGTCCGACAAGCTACGTGTCTCATAAATGCCTTAATTTAACCATTCATCACAATTCACAACCACTCGACATTATCTATGCAAATCCACTTTATTATGTTGTGATTCCCACAAATCTTTAAAGTAGTAGGATAACTCAAGGCAGAAGATCTACAGTTTGAGAAACAAGGAATGGTATTAAAAAAAAATAGCACCTGGATTTGCTTTTAAAACCTGTCAAGCCCACATCAATGGTTGATAACTTTGGTTGGCGAATGATTAATTAGGTTTTCTTAACCCATAACTTTAGGGCAAAGGTCTTAAATATTGGCTGATACAATGCAGCCAACACATATCTATTTTTTCAAGAAATTGATACCAAGTATAATACAAGGCCCCATTCAAACTTGCATGGCTGATACAATGAATACAAGCTGATACGGAACATTATAAAATAACCTGTAAAATTTTTAGTTCAAATAAAATCACACCGATATAGTTGATACAGCAACTTATATCAACCGATAGGTACCAGCTTTTTCATCTGGCCCACCGGCTGATATGGAATAAAACTTGCACCTATGTGGGTCTCCCAAGTTCAACCATCTTATAAGTACATCTTTTATAGTGATTAGGGATCCCCACCATATAAGGACATTGATATCTTTGAAAACTTTTGGGGGAAAGGTCATTTCCACTAGCTCAGCAACTTTGGATTAGTGGTGCATGCATTGAGGCAGTTTCCTTAAAGAGATTATGTTGTGTGGTCCATCCATTGCCCAGAATAAGAATGGCATGGTCTGTCCTCTCAATAAAGGGGGATGGGCTTTTGCAAATTCTTTTCCATTCCTCTTGCTTGGGACATCCATACGAGGACCCTACTAGTGGAATCTGATTCTCCTTTTTCTCAGTGCATCTGCCTTCTGGACATGTTCAGAATAGGAGTGCTCATGGGCTTTGCCGGACTGTTCCAAGATTGGCCTTTTTATTTTTTATTTTATCGATAATGATAAATTATATTAAAGAAACTTAAAAAAAAGATACAACCATACAAAAAACAACAACTACATTAGCAAACAAAGTTGCAGTCCTTTTTATCCCCAACTTAGCCAAAGCATTTGCTATGTCATTTGCTGACCCATATACGTGATGAAACTTAAGAAAATTATACCTAGTCCAATTGGTTATCGGGGCTTTTATTTTAGCCCAAACACGCCCATTGGCCTAAGGTTAGCATTGGCTGAGATTATTTGCAGAACACATATAATTGCTTTGGTGCTCAATGTGTTGTGATTAGCTCGGACTAACGCAAATAATGGCCTGAAAACTGGACACGGAACCACTATGTTATCTTTGTATTCTTGATTTTATGTGCAACTTACTTTCTGTTTTTTGGCGCAACACATTTTTCTTGTTGAAAAGGAAAAATTTATGCTGATTTTTCTTGATAAAGAGGATTCTGATTTTCTATAATAAGGTAGAACTACAATATTTTCATCTCACATGAATTCAAAAGTTTGCAGAGCGTACAATCCTCTAATTGCAGGGGTCAAATTTCTGATCCTGTTAACAACTCAAGGTCTTAATTGTTAACACATGACGAGCTCATGTTCTTGATTGAGTATTTCTAAGGTTTTAGGGCTTATTTGTGTAATGCTGCGGAAGGAAAAGTGGATTTCCTCTTTTGCAGAAGTCGTGTGGAAGGGGTGGCGCTCCTCTTTTTTCCGTTGCGAGAAAAATATTATTTAAAAAGCTTCCATTTTATTTAGAGTTTCAGACTGGACCAAAATGAGATAATTATCTTTATCAAAGAGTAGAAATTGAAGTTTCCACTTTATCTAAGCGTAGAAATTAAAGTTTCCACTTCACGGAAACTACCGTGCACAAAGCTCCCTTTACAAAGATATGCTTGTACGGGGCCTGTTTTCCATGTGTACGCGAGCTCTCTCTTGGATCTCAGCCCACTGAGGTACCAAAGAGAGAGAGAGAGCATAGTATTTTTTTTTTTTTGGTAAAACTAAAGAGAGCTTTGAAAGCTTTATTTAGCATGCAAGAAACCACAATAGTCTTGTGAGGGGAAATGACTGCACCTTTTTAACCAAATAAATCAAATCATTGAGGAATCTGATGCCCCCATGCTGTCTACTATTATGCATAGGCATTTTAATCAACCTGATATGGCCCTTACTGGTCCAAAGAGCCAAGACCTTGATGAGATAGGCCCAAATTCTGAATTCTTGGCCTGACCCTTAACAACCATTAGCC
This sequence comes from Cinnamomum chago, assembly GCA_038049695.1. Lineage (NCBI taxonomy): Eukaryota > Viridiplantae > Streptophyta > Magnoliopsida > Laurales > Lauraceae > Cinnamomum > Cinnamomum chago. The sequence goes on along the minus strand of CP142452.1, from coordinate 9,215,777 downwards.
TTAGGCATCAAGTAACCTCACAAATTAAACCCAGAAAGTAGAACCTTATTTATGCAAATCTTCCTTCTTATCTTTCTTACTGTTTGTCTTTTAAGTAGATGCCAACTTGAACAACCAAGCTTTTGATTTGACAATGAGAATCTGATCACTTTCATATAAGCCTTTTTTTTTTCAGCCTAAAAGCCAAATCCTTTGCAGATTTCCACTCAAAGTGTGAGTAATTTATAAAGAAGATGCAATGGTGCTAATCCAGCTATTATAGGCGGTTTTTTAAGTAATTCTCTGTACATGTGGCTACAGTGTGTGAGATCCAATCTTGTCATCACCTTTGAGAGCCAATGCTAATGGGTTTTGGATTCCAAATGATTTTGAAGGATGTAGCAAAGGAATGGTTTAAGGAACAAATCATCCAAAGTTTTATTGTCAATCCCAAAGATTCTCTAATGAGATTCACATCAGGATGGTCCATCCGTAGTGGGCCCCACATGACGATCAATTTGGATCTTTGCAAATCAGGGGTTTGTAGTGAGCCAGCATGACCATTTTGTTTACTTGGCTTGCTTGTGTTGAGCATGGGTTACCACTTTTTGGCTTTGTAAAATGATTTGGCCCAATTTGACTCAGCTCGTTAGGTGACTGAGTCAGGTGGGTCCTGCTTGATCAAGTATTAAACTTGGCCAGACTCATCTGGGTTGATCTGCTCAATGACCTTCTCAATGAGTCAAGCTTCTGAGTACTTAAGCTATAGACTTTCTCAATGAGTCAAGCTTCTGAGTACCCATCTCCTTCTCCCTCAAGCAGATGACTTCTCCTTTCGTCAGTGTCCATCTCAGTGCCCTGTTTGTTTCCTTGAGAATCTCTCCAGAGACTATGTAGCAGAGAGGCTGGAGTGCTATGCTTTCTTTGGTTGAGGTGTTTTTTGATTTCCTTGTTGCTATTTCATTTTGGGGGTCATCCTTTGACCTTTGTATTCTTTTTTCCCCCTCCTCCTTTCTTTTTCAATACAACTTACCCTTACAGCAAAAAAAAGCTATAAACCGTTTTTGTAGCCAGAGGATTTTCATTTTCACGAAAGAGGAATTTTACATTTCTACAATTTGCATAGGAAATCAAAACTCTCTTTGTCGAGAAATTTTGGGCTTATTTATGTAAAGGTGTGGAAGAGGAAATCTACACCTCTCTTCAGCGGAAACTGAGCAAATATCTATTGCACCGCAAAGAAAGGTGCCTTCTGCTTCCATGGAAAAGTCATTGCACAAGTAAAGTAGCCGGTTTCCACAGAAAAAGTGAAGATTGTGGAAATGGTTTTCTCTGCAATAGTAAAATTAAAATATGAGATTGAAAGTCTACATATGACCTAAATGTATTCAAACAGAGTGGAGGCCAGCTGATTACTTCTATCCAAGAGACCCCTTTCATCATTAGATGAAGGAATTGCTTTTGCAGTTTTTGCCGGAATCCAAATGGGTTTCAAATTGGGCTGATTGTGAGTTGATGGTGAAACCATTCTTAGATAGAAGAAAAATATCTTAGAAAATATCTTATTTTCAATTTGAGACCCATCTAGCATGTCTAACCTTTTGCCTAATCCATATGCCACAGATCAAGCAGTTTCAACTGCCAAGTTGGTGCACTTTTTCTTCTGTGGCCCACCTATTCTGGATTCATGTCAAAACCCTCACAATCATTTGTGCCGTGGAAGGAGGGAAGTGTATTAGTGTGGGGCTCTATCCTTTTATATTCATGTATAGATAAGAAAAAAGAAAAAAAAAATGGATAAGAGAGCAGGTCAGTCAATGGCTGAAGGGTCCTAATCAACCTCTATAAAATATCCCAAATCCACCTCTATAAAATATCCCAAATCCATTACTCTTAGGTCTTAACCAAATCAAGTACATGTACTCAGTTTAATTTCATTTCTATCACAATCCAAACTCACCATCAATAACCAGCCAACTCAATTTCTTGCCGGATAATGTTTCATTCAGTTCTATCCCTAAGACCAGTGTATCATAATAAACAGACCCTATTTGAAGATGGGTATTAGTACACATACTCTGTTTTATCACCCCACCATAATTGAATTCCATTAAAACTCAATCAACAAAAGCTCACATACATGCAAACAAACCCACATGGAAGGTTTTCTCCTAATTAACTCAGGAAGCATCTAAAGTATCATATAATCTCTTGATTATACTCATATTTGTGTTACAAATAATAGATTTAGTGAAGACTTCAAGAGGTTCCAATTTGAATAATTTTGTATGTTGCATAATATGTGTCCGAAATGGTCTCACCACATGGGCTGCCCCATGTGGTTGACAGTGGGGTCAATTGATCTCAAAACATATTCATAAAAATTTTGCGAACCATTGAGTGAGAAGCTTTTGACCCATTGAGATCTTAAAAAAAACATCTATGGAAAGTTTTGACCTCACTGAAATCTAAAAACAATCTTATGGGAAGAGTTTAAGCCAACTTAATTTAAGAGTTTGACCTGAAGGAGAGAAAATGACTTATAAATTTTTGACCATTTTGTAACATCCAATTAAGATAAACTGTGTACTTTTGTGTAATGGGCAGTCCAATAATTTTGAATAGCTCATAAATTTAAATGGACATACCTTCAAATATTATTTTTATCTTAGGTCTTTTTATTTTTAGCCTTTTTCTCTCATTTTTCTAATACTAAATATTTGAAGGTAGGGTAAGGGCCTAAAAATTACAGCCCTAAATGTGAAAGTCGAAGGTTTTTGCTTAGTTAAGCTCGGTCTGCAAATGAGATGGTAGGATAAGAGCTTAACTTCGGCCCGGCCTGAGTCATAGCCCTAGTTGCAGGGTTGCAGAAGATAAGTATTTTTTGACCCAACTTACTTAAATTCCTGGAGCCGCCCCTAATCCAAATTTTATGATCTCGTCACCTTCATCAGGCCGCACGATGAAGACATTCATCCTCTTTTATAAGTTACAACAGTGATGAACTCAATCAGATCGTGCATGATATTAAAAGAGATTAAGGATTTGTATTTCCTTTTATGTTAATAATGGTACAATCTTTCTTGTGAAAGGACCATACCATCATATGAGATTGGATTCGCTAGAAATTTTAAGAGGTATTGAATTGAATAATCATGTATGTTACATAGGTTCATTAATTTCTATAAATTAAGAGGGCTTCCTCCACTTAAAGTAGTAATGTCAAAAATTACAAACATGAAAATTTTGCTTAGATACAAGGTTCATTCATAGCTAAGCTAAGATCATTGAAGCATACAAGAAAAATAAGGATCAAGAAACAGTGACACCATGATTGTTCCTGTCCATCAAGCAGAACCTAGTAGGCTTGGCCTGGAAATTCCTTCTCCTACGAATATCTTGGCTGGATGGTTTGATGATCTGTAAGAGGATTGCCTTCAAAGACCTTGAATCTGTGACGAGCTTTGATTCTTGCTGTTTCAGATGACTTGGGGTGAGGTTAGTAGAGGGTCTGTTGGGGTTGTTGTTCTTTGCATTTCTGTGCAGGCTGCATCTAAAGGAGCCGGAATGGTTCGTGGGAGAACAGAGACAGGTGCGAGCAGGAGGCTGATTTGGCTTTGTAGAATAGAGTGCAGTTTTGTTGGAAGCCATGGATGGGTGTTTTTATCTTGGAGATGTTTGGGAGGGGGGCAGAACTGTGCACAAGTTAATTTGTTGATGACTGTGGCCCTTGCCATTGGACCAATTTATATAGGATTCTTTGGTTTGGAGTTACCTTCTTGTCCTTCTTTTATGGTCCAAATTGCAATTCACCCTAATGATCTTTTCCAACCAGGAATTATGGGGTTGGAGGTTTGTAAATGCGCGAGGGTTGGGTTGGAACCTTCATAAATTCCGATCTATCAAAATTGGGCTTAGGATCCGATTTTTTCTTCTTATATAATTATTTACTAGCACAAAAATATGTGATTTGCACGGGTATGTTCACCAATAACTGAAAAGTATATTTGCTGATTTATTAAGAAAAACTTAGATTACGCAAAATCAATCCTAAAATACTTATAACAGTGATTTGATGATAATGATATGGATAGAAATAAAGTTCTTGCAGAAAAGTGAAAAGTGGGAAGAAGATGTGGTTAAATGAAGTGGAGGAAACGAGTGGTTCATTACATATTGAAAGTGAGGATTTATAACTTCCGGTCAAAATCATAGGTTATGGTCATAATCACCTAAAAACCCCTTCAGCTTAATATTATATAATTGGAACCAAAATGGGCCTCCAAACCCTTTTTTTTTTTTTTTTTTTCAAATTTTGTTGTAAAAGCTGGAAATCCTAAGACTTGTTTGTAATTAATCAGTCGGTTAAGTATCTACTCAAGATTTGTTATTCTTTTACCGAAAAATAAAAAATAAAAAACTTTCTTGTTGTTCCATTCTCAATGCTTCTATATGCGTCTCATTCTGTTCTATTCTGTTTTGTTCTTTAAAAATAAGAAAAAAAAACCTTAAAAAAGAAAAAAAAAAAAGAAAGCTTGAGTGACTATTGTCTGTGGGGGTTTTCATTTGAATTTTACAAGTAGCACAACACCAAAAACAGGAAATTGGAACGGAAAAGCGTTCCCAATCCTTCCGTTCCTAATCCGTTAAACCGTTCCAAAAACAGGAAATTGGAACGCTTTAACGGATTAGGAACGGTTGGTACCAAATTGGAACGGAAATTGGAACGCTTTTGGAACGGTTTAACGGATTAGGAACGGAAGGATTAGGAACGCTTTTCCGTTCCAATTTCCTGTTTTTGGTGTTGGCAGAATTCAGAGGGCAAGTAGACAATCTAACCATCGACATCAACAGACCATGATTCATGCATCTAAATGCCATCTGGTGATATATGCTGGAAAAAGTACCAGACTGATTTAAAATTATGTGTTTTATAAAGTTAGGAGACTGCTCTCTTTTGGTTTTTACTAAAACCCAAAGTTTGGCGGGTTGGATCCTTCTGTTGCCACTCATCTTTGATAGTGACATGAATATGATCCAGTGTTGTACTCATCCTTAGAGCTATCTTCCTGAAGAATACATGTACCAGCATCCAGATGTATGTGATCATTTTAACAATTCTTGTACTATATAGTCATATAAAGACAGTAGTTGAGTAGTTGCTTAGGAGTTAGGCCTAACCTTTTTTGGGTGTGTTTTTAAAGAAGTGTGTCACCTCTTACTACCCTGCAATGTTGATAAGCTTCTGGTTTTTTATAGTAAAATTGTTACTTTTGAAAAAAAAATGATTAAATGCATTTTTTAATGTTTTAATTCTTCTACACAGGTTTACCAGAATCCCTGGATAATAATTTGTGATTCATGGTTTGTGGTTTCTAGTTTGCCCATGTTTAGAGGCTCACTAGGGTAGGGTAAGTAATCTTATAATTTTGGATTTATATAATAGACCACCATGCATTCTCCTTTGTTCACAAGTGGGGCAATAAAGTCCTTGATTTAAGATTTTTTTTGAATGGTAATTAGTAGACTATTTTATTGATCCTAGGGGCAGAACCCAGTATTACAAAACAGTGGATCAATCCCAACCCAACTTAGGTGGACTAGGTAAGATTTAAAACTATAAATGTGATAGGTCATGCTCCCATTTTGACCTATTTGTGATCTAGATGTTTGGTCATGTGAATTTGGATAATAGTTCAAGATGATCAAGATTCTAAGTACACATTGACAAACTGAAAACTAAAATATGATCAAGTAGATGGTTTGACATTGCCGCCTATAGAGAACCATGCAACCCATGGGAATTGCTTTTATGGAGAGAACGGTTCACAGGTTGGTATAGCAATTTAGATAACCCTGCATCTACCTTTGGAAAGTTATTGGGATCAAAGTATTGTACAAGGTAATAAGACTCTTATAATCAGTGTTACAAATATGGACAATTTTCTTTTTGAAAAAATATGGCTATTCTGTCCCCAATGTTTTTAAAAAATGCTTATTCTTCGATGATATTATCATATTAAGAACATCATTAAAAAAACAGAAAAGACAGTGACAAAAAATGAGAAAACCATGATATATTAAGAAAAATTGTAAGAATTAGTAAATATAATATAAAGATATTACAACAATTTATATTCAATTGAAAAATATTAAGATAAACTCATCCTTGTCATCACATATATATCACTACCACAATTTTTACTATGAGTAATTTGGCTATTTATAGAACACAATGAAGATAACCTAATCCCATCATAAATCTAATCTAACTTAATCACATCATGATTAGGGAACTATTCGACTAGTAAGACATCATAAATCTAACTAGGCCTGATTTTAATATCTAATATACTATTAACTCAAGATTAACTCATGCGTAGTAACATATCCAACCTCTAGTTTATTCTCTATGTTTTGTATTATGAATACTGCAATCAATATACAATATATTCCTCAATATTTTTCAATTATATCTTCTGTGACCCAAACTTCCTGATTCCAATGTTCTAATGTTAGATACTCAAAACTTGATACTCCTGCCAAATTCCTTCTTGCTTTGAGAAGGGTACTGAGAAGTTGTCTCAAAGCATCTTCCAAAGGCCAATGCATTACCAACAAGTAGGGAAGTAGCCAAGACCAAGTTCTAGAAAACTACATCCACTCTTATCTTCTTTATCTACTAATGTCTAATTAATGCTGCTTTTTTTTCTTTTTTTTATGTAGGTTGACAGCCACGTAAAACTTTTTATTACTATTCCAAACACTTATGGACAACACTCAGAGAGAGACTCTATACCCATGTAGGTGCAAAATACAGATAGTTTACATTGTTTAAGGGGGGTTGATTGATTGAAAGATGCAGACATTTTACCTATTACTAGAGATTGGCTCTTGTACAGAGTCTGCTGTGCTGTTGTTAACACCTCAGCTTCTTAATCCTAAATAGTACCTTGACTGGGAGATCTTTTTGTGAAGTGGGTGCCCTTTTTTTATTTTATTTAAGGTTTGTTTTGATAGAGACGTCCAATTTGCAGATCATGATGTTGATCTCACACAGGAAAATATCTCTTTCCTTTTATTTTGCTTGAATTTGAATGGTTTCATCAATCAGACAATCATGAACCCTACAAGCCCCCTATTACCATGTTAGACATCATTTTAGTCCCATTTGACAATGGGTCAAGGTTGACAGGAGGTCCCCTGTAATAATCTTATATCCATGTCTAAATAATGTTATATGCTGTCATTGATGTACTGCTCCTTGAAATTATCCTATATTGGAAGAGTGGGCCAGTTGATTATTGGTAATAAATAATTGGTTAAGAAAAAATCCAAACAATTGAGAAATTAAGGCTTTTGGAGTGAAAATGCTTCCAGCTGTCCTATCCATGGTCATCAAATGGTTCTATAATGCAGGACCAATGGGCCTCACAAACTAGCTCTCTATGATGGAAGATACATAGGATCCAAATTGAATCAAAGCTTTCCTAGCCACTATTAATGTAGGAGTGCAAGCCAGGAGTTTTTTGTGCATATGTGAGGCACCAGAGAGGGTCTCAACTCTCATGCATAAATCTGGTTACAGTAGGCAGTGTTTGGATAACAGTAAATTTTTTTTTTTTTTTGGATAACACTAGCTTGAAGAGGTCTGTTTATAATAATTTTTTCATATACATTTATAGTAGCTAGCTAATTTGTGCTTGCTTCCGATCTCTTCTTTGGACCCATGAATTTAGTATAAGTGAGGTCTTTATTGTCTTTCTGAAATTTGGTGGAAGTTCTATTTTATGTAGATGAATTAAAATAGTTTAAAATTGAAGAAAAAAAGGTAAATATATAATAATAACCATCAAATAATCTCTTCTTTTTAAGAAAATAAATCAAGGGAGATGAAAAATGAATGCTTTGTCATCACCCTAGTAATTAAAATCTTAGGAAAGTCAAAATCCAATTTACATCTCCACCTTATGTCCTTAATCATTTCTCCTCTTTAATAATCCTCAATTGAACTCCACTAGACCATGAATTCCTATGCATTTGATTTTCCATCCAAACAAGCTATCCCATCAGTCTCTCTCTTTTATGACTTTCATGGATGGACTGCATTTGATTTGATGTTTGAGTTTTGTAGGTTAATACTAAAATATATTGCTCTTAAAATTTAAGGCCCATTTGTTTGTACCAAATTAAAGTTCTGAGAATTCTGCAGAATATATTACTATCAAAACGATAGCTTTTTTAAATCGGTATCAAAATGGTTAATTTGAAGGGATATAGATGAAAATTCACAAATGACCATCAAATACTCTCTTATATTGTAAAAAATGAATACTCAACTATGATCATAGTAAATCAAATGGGCTCCTATAAGAGAATGATATAATCTCTCTTCACTCAAAAATGCAAACCAGGTATAGCGCACCCTATTCCTTTTTTATACTCCTAGAGTGAAAACAATACCACTAGCTATGTATCAAATTACATAGTTGATTCAACCTGATTCCCCACTGAAATGAATCCGATAGTTGGAAAGAGTCCATCTACATCACGGCTCATATTCTTTGCATGCAAACAAAACCCATGGTTCCTTTTTCATCCCTGACATCACTTGCATGGCATGTAGTGAAGAAAACATTTTGCCTTGTACACACCCAAATTTCATCTCCTGTGAAGGAAGGTGTCCTATTATCAATTGCATCCTTCTCCCAAATTATCTAAACTAGTCTATCTCAGTCAGATGTGGCATGAGATCCTTTTGGCAATCTTCCTTATCTACAAGCAAGTAAGGTCATTACAGGGTTTCTGTCAGCTGCCGCTTGCATATTAAATGCCGACAATGTTTTAAAAGGATTTTGCATTTAGCCACCTTTTTTTTTTTTTTTTTCTACAATGTTTTAAAAGGATTCAGAGCCGAACCATGGTGGATCTGAATCTAGCCCATTTTTCATAGATCCGGATATGAGGATCCAGATTTGGATTTTCTAGATTCTATATTCTTGAATCTGAATATCTCCCTAAGCCATAAATATATTCTATACCCGCTCTATTTAGAATCAAAGACTTTGAATGCATTTGCTATATAGGTGGTTATTTCTAACTAGGTGGCTGTTTGTAATTGCAGGAATTCGTGGGTGGTTTTTGTAAAAAAAAAAAAAAGTAAAATATTTGAAAGAAAGTTTTAGGAGCTTATCACAACAGTGAGTCAATTTGGCAGGTGAGTACTATACCATGATGAGAGAACCTCAAATAGACAGGGTCAAATTGTGACATCGATCTACTGGTAAAAAAAATTATACATAGAATCGATTATAATTAAAATTTTGATGATACGAAAGAATTATGAATTATGCCCACTTTAAAATTAGAGTTCTCCAGCCAGCATATTCGTTTCATGTAGTTGAATACCTAGAATTGTTTTAAAATAAAAAGGCAAAGGTGTTTCTCCAAAGATGACCGTGAAATAATCACATCTTTAATTAATTAAAATTGAATCAATATGAAGATAGAAAATGAATACAAAGCCATCATTCTAGCAATTCAATATATGGGAAAGTGACATTTGTTTTTTGTTGTCCTAGTTGAGGGGCCTAGGACTCATGAGTGCACCCTGCACATGCGGGGAGGGAGCACTCACACAAGCAAGGGGAGGTTGCCCACACACTTGCGGAGGAAGCACTTGTAGACCCACGGAGATTTCACTTTTTTGATAATCTTTTGCTAAGGTCTTAATTATCTTGTTATGAATGTCTGTCTATTCAATTCCTATATATTTTATGCAAATAGACAGAACTAAAACTCCATCTTATCCTAAATCATAACCCCAAACCATCTGCAAATTGATTTGAAAACACTAACCCAAAATCTAAAACTTTTAAACAGGATAGAGAGGCAGGATAGACTAGAATATACTTACTGATCAGATGAAAAATGTGAACTCAAGTCAAAGTCCTTCAATTGAATCAGTGTGATGTGGCAAGTGCCCACTTGGTCAAAGATTCCCTTACAAGTCTGTACTCAAATTGAAAACCAAACAAAGTCATCATTCTAATTGGATAGCAGTAATAATGCAAACAGATGCCGTATGTAGACTTTCATGCAGTTTCTCATGAAAAACCAAAATACTACTTGTCATGTGGACCAGAAAGAGCAGCGTATGATACTGAGAAGAAAGAGTCAAGAATTGCTTGCAACTGGTTTTCGGTTCTCACACGCAGGACCTTTGTTCATGTCGCTCTCATATTGGCAAAATGTCAAAGATGTCTAAATTAAATGATGTGATAATATATAATGTTGAGGTCAACGTCCACCATCGCTTTTGAGCAGTCATAATTGTGGTCGAATCCTAATATTCATCATAAAACCATTGTTATGCCGTTTCCCATTATCAATTGATTTTATGATAAATGGTAGCTCAATGAGGTGTAAGATCTCTTCCACCATCAAAGATGAATACATAGCATTCTTTGAAGCTGCTTTACGTACAGTGTAGTTGTGGAGTTTTATCTTAGAACCTTTTTGTTTGCATTACAATATCTATGAGTTGAATACATAAGATTTATGCCATAAATGGTAAAAAGTAAAGACCAAAAGTGAATTTAATAAATAACATTTCCTTTCATGGAAATAGAAAAACGAAAAATATGAAATGAAAAAAGGGGAAACCACTTCACCCTTTGTTACTCACTTCCCATGTTCCTTTATTCTGGTTTCATAAACGGAAAGCTTATTTGATGCTAAATCTTGAAATTGGCCTATGGCTTACATTTTTAACTACTTGTGACATAAATCCTACGCATTCAATTCCCATTTATTTTAATGCAAACAAACAGGCTCTAAGGACTTTAGAGTTCAACCCATTATGAGGTCGCTCAGAAGTTATTATGGCACTTTCATTGCTGTCTATTTCTCAAATATTATCGACAAGCCCTCCAAAGGAGCGAGGCATGTCGGCGTTGAGAACCATGGCTTTAAAGAGTTGGTTTTAGAAAATGTCAAGTGTCAATGGTGCATATTCACACTAACAAGATGCTTTGTAATTTGAGTGACAATTTCATACAAAACTAGTACCAAAGTTTAGTTGAATGGAATTTTTAAGGCTAAAAGTGACTGCTAAATCACACAACCTTCCTCTTATTACAGGCTTGGGACTGATACATATTGAGGCAGAACATGTGAATTATTGCATTAGATACCATAAACATATCAATGTAACTGATCCCATTTTCACATCAACGCACAATCAATGCATCAGTATAATTAAGTCTAAACATTCGACCAACGAGCACATTTATACACAGAGCAAAATGCTTGGAAAGCAGTTAACAGCAACAGCAAAATAGCTGCAAGGAATGTAAGAAACTGCCATGACCCAAAAACATGCCTCTTCATAAACTTCTCAACCATAACCTTCCACCTTCCATTGTAATACTTGTTCACATCTTCAATCACCTTATCTAGATTGTGCACTTTTGTCAGCCTCACTGACTTGCTCATCCCATTCCACAGGTTTGCAGCCTCCCCATCACTCTTCATGCAATTCAAAATAATACCCTTTTGCCTAAGCAACTTAACATCCTCAACAGTGTCTATAATCCCATTCATTAGCTCAGTGTAACGCGTAAAAACCAGTGGCCCAGATGCAGCTGATGTTTCAAATGCTACTAAATTCCTCAATATAACCTCTGTGTTTACATCTAATCTAACAGAAGGAAGATAAAATGTAGCAGTTTCTTTATCAAATTTGATGGTAGATAAGTCACCATTGGTGGGCACAAAATGAAAACCTGCAGCAACAAGTTCTGTTACTGAGGGGATTTGGATCTCTTCCACCCATGGTGGTCTGTTGTTTTTGTTATTGTGTGAACCGGAAAATTCGTCTTCGGGTTTGAGATTTTCCTTCTCCTGGTAGAAGAAGATCTCAACAAGTTGCTTTATGATAGAAATCACAGGAAGATTGGTGATGATCCTCCAAGGGATCTTCACTAGAAACTTCATGGCCCTTGATGCAATGGCCTTTTGAATGCAATGAACTAGCCCTCCACATAGGGATGATACAAAACTTGGTTTTGATTCTTCTTTCATGATCGAATCTGTTTCGTTATGCTCGTTGGGGTCCATGATTTCAGACAGTTTTTTAGGAACAAGCATGAAGTAAAGAAGCTCTAGCAAGTGCGCGCGCTCCGCAACTAGGAAATGTGGATCATTCTCCACAACCTTGAATGGGGATAGTTCTTTAACTAAACCCATCAAGATCAAAGATAACATATCATCTGCTACCTGAGACGACGCATATTGAAACTCCAAGACCTTCCTTAATAGGAACAGAGGGATTTGGTTCTCAAGCATCATGATATCTCTAAGGATCACATTATGGGCCGATTTCCTCCCCGTATAGTCGACCAAGTGTGACATTCTGGAGGGCACCCTTGTTAGGACCCTGCCTTCTCTAACAGCATAGATTTGGAGGAATTCAAGTAAGAAGGAAGTGTCAACTGCCATCATCCATGCTAAGGTCTCGCCTTTGAAATCCAGATATCGATGGTAGCACGATCGGATCAAATGTTCAATTTTAACCAAGTGGTCCACAAGGTGTTGGAATTTGAGACTTGGCAGTTGTTTTTGGATTCTTTTTGCAGCTGAGAGTTTGTATCTCTCCATCTCATATAGTTCAGGGCGCCAGTGATGGTATGGGCCTAGTGATACCTGTTGAGGCACATATGCCTCTGGCTTACTAACCATTAGGGATTTTGGTACACTGAAGATGGAAATGGGGTCATCGATGTCGTCTTCAAGCTCATCGTCAAATGTTCGACGGATCTGGATGACCCACCGGTGCTCGTCAAAGCTTGCAGTCAAGTTCAGAGGAGTGGTGCATTGGCCATGGTTGGAGGCCATGTTTGATCTGGTAGATCTGTAGTATGTTTTGATGCCTTTATTTGGCAATTGACATTGATATTTAAACAATCTGGTGGTTTCTGTTTTATCATAAAAGTGCATTAGTGAAATTTTGAATGCATTGTTGAATATTCAGTTATAAATGTTTTAAGAACCATGTTGATAATGGCATGAACAATGCAAGGAGTAACAGGAGCTGGTGTTACTTGAATGTTCTCATGGAGCCCAGTTTCAATTTTAAACTGATCCAGATGTTTTTTTTTTTTGGTATCCCAGGCCCAGCTAAAGGGGCTGGGATCCTAAGAGACTAGCACGCGCGAGGAGAGAACTCATCACGTGGGGAGTTTATCTCGCACTTGGAGAACTGCACAAATGGGGAGTAAGAACTTGCACATGATAGGAGTAGGGGGAGACGGGTGATTTCATCCCGGTGAGAAGCGGGGTTGCCAACCAACTTATTGACCCCTTGTTCTCAATCCAGATGTTGATATGTGGACGTTTCAGAAATAATCTAGATTCAAAAAATCATGGACATTCACTTATGCATTTCTACGTCATTAATTGTTATTTTGGTTAAACATTTAACCTACCTTTTCTCAGGCCACAATTCATATGGGAGCCCTTAACCGCCATTTGCTTATATTATATCAATGGCATGAATGGCTGACAGGTACAGCATGTAGAAGAAAAATTGGCAATCTGAAAATGCTTAATTTTCTTAATTCTTAGAACCCTCCAATTCTTCAAAATTTTCTCTGAAAGACAGTGGATTAGCAGTCAATTTCGTAATTCGCAGACATTATTGAAGAGAAAAGTCCAACTTAAATTTCAATGGAAGCCTTCTTTAGTGCTGAAAGTTGGGTTTTGTGGGCTGGGCACGCAATATGCAAAACTAGGCTCAACTACGATGTGGAAAAGTCAAAGCCCAAGCCAAGATCCAATGACGTTTGAAGTGCAAGGCCTGGAGCAGCAAGAGAATACCCAGTTCGAGTTGAGTTTTCATGTGGCCCAATTGATGATGGCTCAGGCTTGGCCCAACCCAATTTGCACTTGTATCAATAAGGTAAGGTTTTCAATTGGGCCCTCCTATAGGGGAACCCTACCTGGGCCTAAAAAATCCAACAAAATGAAAGCTTTTGGTTTCCTTTAAAAGCCCAAGGGCTATGTTTGTACCAATTTTTTTAGGCCTGCAGCCAGTTTGAGGGGCGGCCTTATATAAACCAGGCCCGGCCCAGTTTGGCCAGGTTTTATAATCCCTTTGGCCATTTATGACGTGAAGAAATGAACACACACAGAATCCTAATGAGTAAAGAGAAGAGAAGAATACTAAGGGCACCGTTGTGCAACCACATTTCTATGAAAAGGGCAAGAAAAATTTCACTACAAGAAACTGCACTCTATTTGGCCAAGTACTTATGCAGTTCATCTGTTCTTCTTAATTATAATCATAGTTTCTCTAGTGTTTTATTTTTTAAGTGTTGGAAAAATAATTAAGATGAACAGATGAACTGCATAAGTACTTGGCCAAATAGAGAGAACCCATTACAGCTGGGACCAAGGACATTAGAATAAAACTGTACCCACAGCAGGGTTGAGTAACAAAGGCCAACTTGAAGTGTATTTAGAGGTAATTGTTGTGGCAAGGAGAATGTCAGAAAAAACAGAGAAGAAAGGACTGGAAAATAAATAAATAAATAAAAGAAAAGATGGGATTCCTTTGGTCTGTGAAATGGAATGAAAATGTGTAGATAATGATGATGGATATTTATGAGAGATTTTACTAAAAGGGTTGGGAGTCATTAAGAGACTATATTCTTATAGTCTCTTCATTGCTACATGATGTAATTGCTTGTAGGAACAGACGGTTGACAGATAGGACTCCCGGTTACAAAACTAGAGGCAAAAACATCGGATTTTCCAACACTTAGGCTCGAAAACAGCCCGCCGGGGGTCCGGAACAGGAACAAGGCCCCGGAAAACTCGGGAACCGGCACGAGCACCTCGCTCGAGGGTAGAGTGACTTGTAGGAACAGACGGTTCGCAGATACAACTCCCGGTTACAGAACTAGAGGCGGAAACATCGGATTTTTCAACACTTAGGCTCGAAAACAGCCCGCCAGGGGTCCGGAACTGGAACCGAGCCCCGTAAAAATCGGGAACCCGCATGAGCACCTCGCTTGAGGGTAGAGTGACTTGTAGGAACAGATGGTTCACAGATAGGACTCCCGGTTAGAGAACTAGAGGTGAAAACATCTGATTTTTCAACACTTAGGCTCGAAAATAGCCCGCCGGGGGTCCGGAACTGGAACCGGGACCCAGAAAAATCAGGAACCGGCACGAGCACCTCGCTTGAGGGTAGAGTGACTTGTAGGAACAGACGGTTCGCAGATAGAACTCCCGGTTATAGAACTAGAGGCGAAAACATCGGATTTTCCAACACTTAGGCTCGAAAACAGCCCGCCGGGGGTCCGGAACTGGAACCGGGCCCCGGAAAAATCGGGAACTGGCACGAGCACCTCGCTCGAGGGTAGAGTAACTTGTTGGAACTGACGGTTGGTTCGCAGATAGGACTCCCGGTTACAGAACTAAAGGCGAAAACATCGGATTTTGCAACACTTAGGCTCGAAAACTTCCCGCCAGGGGTCCGGAACTGGAACCGGGCCCCGGAAAAATCAGGAACTGGCACGAGCACCTCGCTCGCGGGTAGAGTGACTTGTAGGAACAGACGGTTTCCAGATAGGACTCCCGGTTATAGAACTAGAGGCGAAAACATCGGATTTTCCAACACTTATGCTCGAAAACAGCCCGCCGGGGGTCCGAAACTGGAACCGGGCCCCGAAAAAATCAGGAACCGGCATGAGCACCTCGCTCGAGGGTAGAGTGACTTGTAAGAATAGACGGTTCACAGATAGGACTCCCGGTTACAGAAATAGAGGCGAAAACATCGGATTTTCCTACATTTCGGCTCGAAAACAGCCCGCCGGGGGTCCAGAACATGAACTGGGCCCCGAAAAAATTGGGAACGGGCACGAGCACCTCACTCGAGGGTAGAGTGACTTGTAGGAACTGACGGTTCGCAGATAGGACTCCCGGTTACAGAAATAGAGGCGAAAACATTGGATTTTCGAACACTTAGGCTCGAAAACAGCCCGCCGGGGGTCCGGAACTGGAACCGTGCTTTGAAAAAATCAAAAACTGGCACGAGCACCTCGCTCGAGGGTAGAGTGACTTGCTGGAACTGACGGTTCGCAGATAGGACTCTTGGTTAGAGAACTAGAGGCCAAAACATCGGATTTTCCAATACTTAGGCTCGAAAATGGTCCGCCGGGGGTCCGGAACGGGAACCGGGCCACGGAAGAATCGGGAACTGGCACGAGCACCTCGTTTGAGGGTAGAGTGACTTGTAGGAACTGACGGTTTGTAGATAGGAATCCCGGTTACAGAACTAAAGGCCAAAACATCGGATTTTCCAACACTTGGGCTCGAAAACGGTCCGCCGGGGGTCCGGAACTGGAACCGGGCGCCCGAAAAATCGGGAACTGGCACGAGCACCTCGTTCGAGGGTAGAGTGACTTGTTGGAACTAACGGTTCGCAGATAGGACTCCCGGTTATAGAACTAGAGGCCAAAACATCGGAGTTTTTAACACTTAGGTTCGAAAATGACCCTCCGGGGGTCCGGAATGAGAACCTGCCTCAGTAAAAATCGGGAACCGGCATGTCCACCTTGCTC
This sequence comes from Cinnamomum chago, assembly GCA_038049695.1. Lineage (NCBI taxonomy): Eukaryota > Viridiplantae > Streptophyta > Magnoliopsida > Laurales > Lauraceae > Cinnamomum > Cinnamomum chago. Next base: position 9,199,170 of record CP142452.1, on the reverse strand, counting down.
GAGTCAAAATTAACTTGCAGGAACTGACGGCTCGTAAATCAGACTACCAGTTAACGAATTAGACCTAAAACTGTTGTATTCTTAACACTTAGTCTTGAAAATAGGCCGTTGGAGGTCGATAACGGGAAACAGTCATCGGACAGCCTAGAAACCAGCACGGGTATCTTGTTCAAGGCCAAAGTAAATTATTGGAATTTACGATTAGTGAATCGGACTTCCGGTTATCGAATTAAACACAAAAACCGCTCGATTCCCAGCACTTAGGTTAGAAAATAGGCCGCCGAAAACTTTGGAAAATATTTATATATATACATGTTTATTTTTCATTTATAATTTAATTCATTGAAAAGACTCTAATGCTGTTTTTGTTATTGCAGATTGATTGACGCTTTGGGATCGGTTGCAGATTGATTGACGCTTTTTGGGTGTTTTATTCTTTTTTTGTTTATTTGAATATGTATATTGGATATTTATACGGGACTGTATTATTATTGATTGTAATATTTGGTTAATGAGATGAATGATTTCATTTAGAAACTTTTGATTGGATTCATTTTTTATATTGAATATAGGTAGTAGAACATGTTTATTTTTAATACAAGTGTATAAACAAGTTTACAGGAAAAATGAATTTAAAAAATTTTAAAAATAAATATTGTTTAAAAAAAATACTTTTACCGACGATTTTTTTCGTCGGTAAAAGGTAATTTACAAAAAGCAAAAGACTTTTGCTGACGGAAAAAATCGTCGGTAAAATCCATTTTATTTTATATATATTTTTCTTTTATATTTTACCGACGGAAAAAGTCGTCGGTAAAAGGCATTTTGTTTTATATATATTTTTCTTTTATATTTTACCGACGAAATAAATCGTCGGTAAAATCCATTTTATTATATATATATTTTTTCTTTCATATTTTACTGACGAAAAAAATCGTCGGTAAAATCCATTTTATTTTATATATATTTTTTCTTTTACTTTTACCGACGAAAAAACACGTCGGTAAAAACCATTTTATTATATGTATTTTTTATTTTATCTTTTGCCGACGAAAACAAACGTCGGTAAAAGTCATTTTATTATATATATTTTTTATTTTATCTTTTACCGACGAAAACAAATGTCAGTTATTTTTATATATAATTTACCTTTTATATTTTACTAACGAAAATAAAACGTCGGTAAAATTAATTTAATTTTATTTATTTCCATTTTTATTTTACCGACGAAATTACAACGTCGGCAAAAGTCATTTTTATTTTCTATTTTTTATTTATTTTTTTTACCGACGAAAAAACAACGTCGCTAAAAGTAATACATGTTTAATTTATTTTTCTTTTTTATTTTCCCGACGAAATGAAACGTCGGTAAAAGTCAAAATAATCGTCGGTAAAAATAAATTTTGTGCCGACGGAAAATTATTTCGTTGGTAAAAGTTTTTGTCCACCACTTGTTGCCGACGTCTGGGCGACGAAAGTATTTTCACCGGTAATGTGTTTTACCGACGTTTTACGTACTTTTGGCGACGAAAATTCTTGTCGCTAAAAGTGCAGTTTCTTGTAGAGATAATTTCACCATAGGTCTCATTGAGTGAAAATATTACATTTATAAGAAAATATGAACTAACCATATCCAGACGATAAGTATAATCCTAACAACACTAACATCCTAACAATCTTTTTTAACAGATAATCATAATCTCTAACTCTAACAATGAAATGGGTCTTCTAATCGCTTGGAAACGAGAACCTAACCAATGAAAATTAATGTTTTTTTTTACCAAAAAAAATATAAAGATTTCCACTAAGCACTAATTAGTTACAAGGATTTGAGTGCTCGTAAAAAAAGATTAGGCGTATCTGGGATTTTGTTTTTGACAAAAGTGCCTGTAATCTCATTCAAACCCTCCACTTTTTCCCATCACCTGAAGAAAACCAATCCAATTCATTTCACACAACTGAGACAAGAAGACAGATGCTAAGACAAAACCAAACATTTATTTTGCAAAGATCGAATGGTCTATCAAAAGGAGCTACGAGAAGGTGTTAGAGAATACGTTAATTACAGTAGTTAAGATCATACGATTCCTTATCCTGAAAACAAAGCTCAGGCTAAATTTAAAGTATATTATGTGTTTCCTTTATATAAATTGGGATTTTTTTCACTTAATAAACTCATGGTGATTTTATCTAATGCATTCGTTTTTTTATTACTTAACCCACTCAAGGGGATGAGACCTAAGAGAGAGCCCGCACAAACATAAAAAGACATCCCACTCACGTGGAAAAGGAACCCGTAGACGCGGGAAGAAAGCCTACACACATGGAAAGGAAAAATGTACGCTCGGGAATAGGTGGCGTACCCAGAATTCAAACCGAGGGCACCCAGGTGATTTTATCCAATCCATTTGTTAAAAAACTTCCTTGCCTTCGGTTGAAGTATAAATATACCGAAGTAGTGATGAGGATCTCATACCTCAAAACAAGTTCAAATCAGGGTCCAAGTTGCTCGAGGGGGATTGTAAATTACCAAATAAATGGCTCTATCATAAAAGCTTACTAATCGATGAGTATTTATAGCACTTTCATCAGTTGGCCAAAAAGGTAAATGTTGGTGCAACTGACAACACTTAAGAGGGAATTAAAGAGCTTTTCGTAAAGTTGTCTTTTGGGTTTCCTTCCATTTCACTAAAAAAAGGTTCCATCCTAGTTATTTTAGAATTAATTCTCAAGGTGATTCTTAGTTCTCTTAGTGCTTTCACATTGTTGAATCAATGTCTTTATTTTTCACTTTTCATAAGTATAAAAATTTTGCACTCATCAAATGTTTTCACATAGAGAAGTTGCACCATTGCCAGCATAAACAGAGGTAATTATACCTTTATCAGACACCTTCTCGTACGAAGGATCAATCAAATCCTTGATCTACTACCTTGCCACTGATCTAACAGAAAGTCAATTGAATTCTTCATTATCAATGATCAATTAATCCTCAATAATGATCAATTAATCCTTAATATATCCATGATGTGGGATAAGTGCCTGAAAAGGTCCACTTGGACATACGGGGGACCGAATTGTGGTCCGGTCCCTCACAACCGCTGGATCCCTCTAGTAGCACCTCTTTAAGTGCCTTTCCACTGATCTAACCATGAGTCAGTGGGAACTTAACCCTTGTATGGAAGTTGGTATATTTGAAAAATGAAGGGGCCGGGGTTTGTAACTGTAGATGATGATCCAGTACAAATAAAGATCAGGCTAAAATAAAGGCCTTTATTATGGTGTACTAGCTAATTAAAGAAATTGCCAGCTCCAGTCAAAGTCAAAACTCACCCTCCAAGGCTACATCATGAGGGGGGTGACAAAGATTTTAGGTTATAATAAGAATAGATTTACAAGTTAAAGCAGAACAAGGTACACGAGTGCACCTCCCAAGCTTCCAGCTTTATGTGCTCCAACCATACTCACATGCTCTTGCCCACATTTTAACATTAATAACACTTCTCAAATCCATGTAACAGCAGCACCAGCATCCCTTGGAAATTTTCCCTTTGATTATTCCTTTCCCTTCCTCCTTCCCTTTGGAATGATGGTCAAACTAATTAATCTGACCACAAAAACATCATAAGAACTGTCTTTATTGGTCACACGCATGGTGGGGGAAGACCATGTGATGCCCATTGCTCGGGCCAATCACATGGCATCTACTGTATTTTTCACAATATGATGAGTCTAATCATAATAGGAAAATAGTAACTTAATATAGGCCAATCGGGTTCCATATGAGCGGGACTGTTGATGAGTGGGCTCCCGGTATTGAAAAGTATTTATCCTGCATCTGCTAATGCTTTGAGGTTATGCCTCGAGATTTTGGTAAAAATGATTAGCTGGGGAAATTCAATAGAGTATAAGGTCTTAAGATATTAGGGTGCCTTTGTGAACACTATAATATGTTTGTAGTATGTTTCTATGGACTGAAAACTTGGGTTACTGCTAAATTAGATTAGTGAAGGTAATTTAAGCCCATAGCCCTTTTCTTAAAATGTTGGTAGAATGATGTAATATATCTTCTTTTTTTTTTACTAAGAAATTAAGAAGGATAATATATCTTAAAAATGAGAGTAATGCTAAAGAATGTGATCACATTGTAATAGTCTTATAATATGATTTATAAAATGTTAATTGCTATCATCTTCATTGAAGGATTCACCCATCTAGCAAGGGCTACCAGAGTCAACATTTTCCAGCAAGTCTATTTTCACCATATATATTGTCAGTGTGATAGAATCCCACTATCCCAGTCCTAGTTGGGCTTAGGAGTTAGGGCTGGCACATGTCAAAGAATAATACATTAATGAGGAAGAAAAGTTTTTGAAAATCTCTTCACTTCATAAAATACATATTTTTAAACAAATTAAATATATTTTTCAACTATTTTATTTTCCACTGCATATATATTCTTGTGACAGAGGAAAATCTGAGAGCTTATTTATTTGCATATAATATATAGGAACTCACGGTCAAATGAGCTCTACCAAAGTAATAATGATATATATAAGGTAGCACTGTTGGTGGGACCTGACTCTTTTAGGATTTGAAATTACTAGCTGGGTGATGGCTCGACGATTATGTATTCATTTTCCATCTTCCTTTGATTCATATTTCCATTATATGGGAGGTTATTGGGTGGCCACTATTTTGTGTGCACCTTTAATTCTTCATTTTCAACTTCTCGTAAAAATAAAAGTCAGAAATCATTTATATGAAGCAAATCGGCCCTAAATATTTGAAAATCTTCTGCTATTGTATCCACAATCAAGAACCAGCAACATTAAACAATTAGTTAACATAGGCAATTAGAGTGGGACCTTCACTTCTAATTCAGCTTGAGTTGAGCATCTATACAGCCAGTCAAAGGTGTGCCACTGCTTGTCACAAATATTTACTATACTTCAAAAATATTGAAATGAAATTTTCAAAACATTACCAAAATAGAAAATATCACAACAAAAATCTCATATGATTAAAATAAAAAATGTAAAAAAAACAAGGAAAAATGTATATTCAAAAGTCTCATATCTATAAACTTGTATTTTTTGCCACTTTTTAAGTTTCAAAGATGAAGAAAGTCTTCCAGAGAACCACTTTTTGTGACAATGGTGGCCACCAGGACTAATGAATTTTACATCTATTGCAACATAATACAAACTAGCAACAATGGTCCACTCACATGTACCAAAATTTAAAAAAAAACGTGTGGTCCAGTACTCACAAATTAAGCTCATAAATGTCATGGTATCAGACCATAAATTGAAATATATAGTCATTGCGTTACAATTTCAATAACGAAAGGGACATATCTTTGCATATAGCCATTTATAGGACCCACTCCGATATGTGTAGCTAAGCTTCATAAGATAAAACTCTATTAGCAGACTGTTACATCAAAGCTCTTATTATAAACCGAGCCAACATGCACGTGCGAGCCACTGAATTGGTATGAGAGAACTCCTTCAAACCCATGGCCATTGGAAAATGTACAATAAAGCTTGGAATTGAAAATCACGTGATGCCATTAAGACAAAACCCTCGACCATGTACTTAGAAAAATAAAGAAGGTAGATGCAAAAGAACAAGAGAAAGATAGAGAGAAAATAGTGAGGAGATCAAGAGTAATTAGTCAAAGAAGATCTAGCAAAGAGGAGATCTATGTGGAATGCCTTTTCTTCTGCTCATGTTTGTAGCCATGTCCTCATTTGAGATGTTACTAGCTAATCTTGCACATACGTAGAGCCCACTTCTCTTCTTTCGAACGAAATTGGTGCACACCAGGCTCATGTTCTCGGAGCCGGAGGACCCTGAAGATGAGCCCATGGCGTCGTCATCATCGACAACCATCGAATGGAAAGTGTCGTTGGTATCGTCGTCCCCCACGTCGTGATGGACGAGGAAATCTGGACTGAGTTGCATGGAATCACATGTCCTCAAGTAGGGTGAGAGATCATTCTTGTGTCTCAATAAAAAGTCCACCTAAATCACACCCCAACAACAATTACACTCATTAGTCATTTCAATTGGATATACGGTCATTGAATTTAGTTATATCTAAACTAAGCTCATGTGCTGAGGCATGAAAAAAGATTTGTAATTTGAAAATATACACATCTAGAGGTAAATATCATTTGGATTCGATAGTATAAGATAGAGATTTTTATGTAATTCTAGTTTCTATATGTTTTAATACAATTGATCAAGAGATTGTTGTTACTCATTGATAAGCTTCATCATCTATGTCATTTTAACCTTGATTATTAATAAAATTATAAACTGCCCATGTTAGACTTGAGAGTGCTATATTGATAATGCATGTCATGTTTGTATAGTAATCCATGGTTAAAGTGTTTGATTTTCATGTTAAAATGTGGTGTATAAAAAACGGATTCCAGGAGAAAACTCCCACCTATAATGAAACTTATCCGAAGATTACCATCCTTATATATATAATCCCTTATGAGTTTAAAATTTGAAAAACCAGTATAACTACTTTGATCTGATGAAGATAAGAACTCAACAAACCCCAAAGATTTTGAAAATTCTTTGTAAAACTTACATAGTGCCCCCTCTAATTTTTCCTTATACATAGAGGGCCTCCGTGGAAAATTCTCTCCTTCTGCCCCCCTGGTTGCTCTCTCTCTCTCTAGTGTAATCATATCTCTTGATTGTGTATAATTCTGATTATTGTCCCATTAACGGCCTCTGGTTTCTGTGTTGGATATTTGAGAAAATAAAAAATCTAAATACGTAGATGTTAATCAAGTATTCTATTAGATCAATACCTTGCATCCCAAGGAGCAGTGAATATATGGTTCCTGAAGGCACCTGTCGCAGGAAGTGCAATAGTTTCCGGAGCCCTTGAATTGCCTACTTTGGGGTCTCTTCTTGATGAACACCACTTTGGCACTATTAATTGTATATGCCTGCAAGAGGTTCAAGAGAATAGAAAAAATGGTGTGTGTTAGAATACATGATAATACAACTGCTTTAGGCAGAAAACTTTGGAAAATCTTCAATATCATATCAAGTAAGGAGAAGAGGAAAAAAATTTCTCCTTTTGTGGGAATAACCTGAACATTAGAGCAATCTATTAGCCTCTCGATGTCTTCGAGCCGAACGACGTCATGATAAACATAGCGGCGGACTTGAACTAGCCGGTGGAAGCGATGCGAAGGCAAGCAGTGTGGACATATGCTTGTGCAACAGTCCAGGCAACATATGTTCTTCTCATTCTTCTTCGCGCTCTCATGAATCGAACACCCCACAAAGAATTTCTGTGTGTTGAGTGCTTCCAACCACGCTGGCTTCTGAATTCCCTGTAGAACATCCAAATAGCCATCCATATATGATGATAACATGGTGAAACATTCAAAAGACACACAAGATCAAGCAAGAACAAACATACCATGATTAACATGCAAAAGACGGCAATTCGAAGGAACTCTTTGTTTTATGCCTAAACTAAGTTAAGAAACTAAGAAATGAATGTAAAGAATCAATTGAAGAGGGAGAGAGAATGGTGGGGATAGAGAGTATATATGGAGAGAGAGTTGCAAGCAAACATGGGGTATATATTTATTCCTTGGTGAAATACACCACAGTTATGGATTAAAGAAAGGAGTAAGATATGAGGAGAACGTGGGAGCTGTTTCCGTGTCTCCCATAGCATTTCCTTTTAACTATTGCCACCCTCTTCTTGGCTCGAGAGCTCAAACCCTAAATAATGTTAAGACCAGGGAGCTGTCCAAGAAAATTTGATTCTCTCTTACTAAGCAATAGCTTATAAGCCATATATACTTGGCTAAATTGGTGGGGGTGTACATTTCTTGGATCAAATAGCTTATAAGCAAGTCTAGGACAAATTGGACCAAGGATTTGGACTATCTTATGGCTTCTTCTTTGCCCCCTATATAGGGCTCTATATGTTGTTGTCAATGGTTCCTTGGTTAATTTCCATGCACCCAACATGGGTTCATTGGAGCTGGTTCTAGATGATGAGTCAGTGAGTTGAGATCATTTATGGGATTCGTCCCATCATCGTGGTAAACACACGTCTCTATGTGCCTTCTATCCGACAGTCTGGATGGCCCAATTGGAATGAGACTTGGTGTTGTGATGATACATGTAGATCATGGTTCTAGTGATTTGGATTCTAAAAGGTATGGGCATCTAATGGATACGAGGATGAGAAGCAATTTGTAAATGATTTTTGTGTGGGGACCATCTCGTGAACAAACCCCCCATTCGGTTTCGGCAAAGCACGTCCATATCGGTCTCGGACACAGACCCTTGCTGCTTCGGTCTCGGCCCCAGCTGCTGATATCGGGAAAGTAATATTCAATTCGGCCGCGCCACCTCATCCAGTCTCGGCTACTCAGATTATAACTGTATCCCTTGGCTACAGCCCCCATAAGGACGGGGCCCAAGAAAGAGGTTCGATGGGACCTCAGCCGTCAACAGATCATGGCAAGATCAGGCCCAATGTGACTGGCATTAAATGCAGTATGGGCTGATCGGACCCTCATTAAATGCGATAAGGGCTGTGATGGACCCTCATTAATGACTGTGGGCTGATGAGACCCTAGTCACATCACAAGGCCCACTGACACAATCATCAAAACTATTCCCTACATAAGGCACAAGACAACCAGGAGGAAGGTGAGCACTTTCACATATACAATCAGAGATCTCTTCTCTTCCTCTCCTCCTCCTCCGATCAGCGACTAACTTAAGCATCGGAGAGCCCTGTGCTGCCCACAGCCAGGGTCCTCTGACTCTCTCATTTCTCCCCTTTCAGGTTCAACCTATCGCAGCTGCTTCTCCGGTACTGTGAGTAAGTCCTTGAAGGCTTCCTAACCTTGTGAGTATACTTTTCTAGCACTTACAATTTTCAAAACACATGAGAGAGATTTGGTCTATCTCATGGTGTTTTGAAAACCATATATTCAAATGTTAGAAATGTGAATTGGACTTAGAACTCACATAAATTTGATTCTAAACGTATGTGGAAAGCAACTTGGATAGTGAGATGGCGGCGATGAGAGTTCAACCTCCCACAAGTTGAAGCAATGTTCCATTAATCCAACTTGTACCTGCGAGTCTTGGTCCTCCCAGGGCAGGAATCAAAGAAGTTAATACCATTGTAAGTATTCATTAATCATCAATGGGGCCCCTTTATTAAACTCCAAACAGCGAAACAAGGACTTCTTCGTTTATTGGCTCTAGATAAATTTCATGACATTGGATTTGGGCTCACTATCAAGTCAATTACATCTAAAATGCATGAATAGTTTAAAGTCCCAATCTGTTGGTCAGCTAGTTAAGGAAATGTATAGTATGCACTGGTGTGCAGGTTCTAGACCCTAGTAAATCCCATCCCATCCCATCCCCCCATCCCATCCCATCCCATCCCCACCACCCAAAAAAAAAAAAAAAAAAAACGCATGAATAAAATACCCAAATGGATTAAGTTCACATGTTTTATACATGATTGATCAAATGGTTTTCCAATTCTAACCGAAGAGAAATATAGACAGCAGAAACTACTTAGAAGTTGTTTCTTTTAAGAAGTCTAGATTTTTAACAAGTAGACACCACTAGGATGATCAGCACATGTGCTCAGGAGGAGTGGGGCTAAAAAATCTGGAATGGGAAGATCAGCAGTCACACTGGAAAGAGATAAAGTTCATGAATCGATCATCGAAGGAGTCTCCGTCCATATGAACGGTCTGGATTTGCCAACCATCCAGTCACCGACCATAACGGCAATGCTTTCTCAGCTGCTGAGAAAGATGATTTGGGTCATATACTAAATAATAATACAAAACGTAGAAGACATTGCGTTTTGGCCGACAAAAACCATCAATAATACAACTAATCCACTGTTTTCTGAGTTGTGACTTTGCCCAATGAACACCTTATTTTAGTGCTCTAACTACTCAGATTTTCCTTGTGTTTATTTGTCCAATATATTCATGACAGTATTCTCATTTTTGCATGTTTTCCGGGAGAAAAAGAGCATATATAAGGTGGCTGTTCCTATCATTTTGAAGAATCCCATCCCATTCCAGAAGCATTCTATTACACTCTCGGTTTAAGGACTCGGAATCAGGTCACAGAGCCAATTAACTCAGGGGAAAGACTGTCAAAATTATCTTTAGACTCACCCGACAGGGTGCCCTACTGAGTTTAGTCAACTTGGCCGAGTCAAAGGTAGTCATCTGAGTAGCAGTGATAGTTATATACCTAGTCATCTGAATGATAGAAGGGGTTCTTCCACCCACTCATTCTCAAGTGAATTTACACTTTAACTACAAATCATAGTATTCTCAAAACTAAAATGACCAATCACTTGTTGGGTCACAGTTTGGTGAAACCAGGTCCGGATGAGTCTTCAGTGACTCAATTAAGTGACTCAGGACTAATCTCAACAACTAAAAATCCACTTTGGGGTCATTTTTCATCTTTGAGATTCATCGGTAATTAATAAAAAGAAAAGGAAAAAAGTTAAGTTGGTGTTTAGGGTATAATTAAGTCGTACTTCTGTAGAATGGTAAAAAATCAGATGACTTATAAATATCATTAAATGAAAACTTATCTAGTTGGATAATTAGTTAATATGAATATATTATAATATATAATAAGATATTGAACTATTGGCCCACCTGATCAATCTGTTGGGTTTTAAGATCTATTCCAGTAACTGTTTAGTCTACATATCTACTCAGAAAACTATATATACTCCGAATTCCACCCTTATCAAAGTTGGGCCATTCAAATAAACACATATAAAATACGTGATTAATGATTAAAAAGTTGATGAAAGACATCTAAGCCATCTATCCTTGTTTTACTCCCAAATAAACACATGTAAAACACGTGATTAATTATTTAAAGATTAATAAAGGATGAACTGAAAAAGGCATCCTTGTCTAACTCTTCCCGTTGTTGGTCGTGAAAAGCGGAATAACCTCAAGGAAACGCAGAGAAAAATCATGCTTGATAATTACAGAAGTGTGGAGATTAGCCTTGGAATATCATTTTGGTTTTAAGATCTAAGAGAAGCTTGAAAGTATTAAAACATTAAAAGGAAGCACATTAGGCTTTGATGATTGATCATCTTCTTTAACAAAGCTCCAAGTTCCAACTCTGCCTTTCATCAAAAGATACAAAAACCAGCTCAAAAGGTCTAATGAAGATTTCTACATAGAAAAAAAGTTCTAATGAAGACACTGAAATTTCTATGAGTGCTACCAGAATGAATTACTAGTTCTATTTAACCAATCAATGTAGCGGAAATAAACCAATCAGACAATATAGAACTAGCTATCTACCAATCACACACCACAAGAAGGCAGACACAATTTTTAACGTGGAAACCCTATCCAGGGAGAAAAACCACGAACTAGAAATCAAGAGTTCACGAACAGTTACAAGATATACTCACAAGCTCCTTTACCTAAGTCTGTACCTCGACCCAATGACTGTAGTTATTCTTGCAAAGAATCCACTGACACGACATCCACCGCGCCCCGTTCTCCTTACTTGATCTCCTCGCACCTTGTCAACCAAGATGATCAATCTTCTACAAGTAAAGTAGAAGCAGCAACAACCTTCTAGAGCAACCCTTCAGAATAGTCTCTCAATGGCTCTAGAGAATAAACTCTCTCTAAGATATTTCTGACTCAGATCAATGAGAATTGTATGTGATAGTGATACCTCCTAGGGTTGAGAGAAACACCCTATAAATAGCCCAAAATTCGTGCCTTAGACTTTGTGCACAAGTAGGACTCAAACTGGGAAAGATAGTCTCAAAAGGAAACTAAATCTGTTTAGAAAAGTAGACTTTCTCGAACTCTGCACGCTGTCCGATCGATCGCCCCTACAGGTCCGATCGATCGGCCTGACATTTAACTGAGGCCTTTTTCTGACCGATCGATCGGTCTGAGGCTCCGATCGATCGGGCATGGGAAATTCGCCCGGTCTGCTTTTTTTTCTTCTATTCTTCACTTCAGCTCTTCCGGCGACACATCCACAGTCCATTCTAAAATAAATTAGAAAATACAACTCAATGGACCCAGAGTTTTGTCCAACCCATGAATTAGCCAATAAAAATACTAACAATCTCCCCCTTTGGCAATTCATGGACAAAACTCCCTAGAACAATACAAATGATCTACCAAAATACATTGAATTAAAAAAAAATCAGCATTTGTAGATCTTTGCTTGTTTCTCCCCCTTTCCTCAGTATTCTCCCCCTTTTTGTCAACAATTGACAAATAATTTTCTTCAAGCAGTTTCTGTCAATCTGGATTCTGCAGCGCCCCCTAAATAAACTCCCCCTCAAGATGAGCTTCGTATCAGCACTGGGGTGGGGGCTTGATCATGTAGATCAGGGGTGATGAGGCTTTGGCACACACTTGCATTTTCAGATAGTTCAGCATAGTGTGTACCAATACAGATGGAATGTCTTCTTTCTTGACCCAGACAGCTTTGGTTTTCATATGTAACACTTCCTTCTGCTTTTTCCATTGCTTTTGGTTTGGAGATTTTCGCAGCTTATTGCAATGGGGTCGAATGTGTCCTTTAATTCCACAGTGATGACAAGTGGGTATACGTTCAGGACGTGGCACATTCTTCTTCTTGGCATCTGTATTTGTAACATGACCAACAGAATTAGTAACAACTGAATTTTGAACAAAACAATTATTACCTTTGGCTTTTGATGTAGATGCTTCGGCAGCGTAGCCAATGCCATGCATGTTATTCTTTGCCTTTTGACTGCACAGAATGTCATCAAGTTTTTTAGACCCAGCATTCATCCTGTTTAGTGAAGCCTTGCTTGTATCCAACTCAGAAAGAACAATCTTGAGTCTTCCTTGCAAGTTGGTATTTTCAGCTTTCAAGGTCTCCATATCATGATTAAGTAACTCACACTTCTGTGCTTCAACAGTCAATATATCTGCCAATTTGTTATTTTCAGCCTCTAAGTGACTCACTTTTGTAAGAGCTTCAGACAATTCAGCTTTTAAAGAAGTATTATGCTCTTCAGATTCTTTCCAACTTGTAGCCACTTTTTCATTCATCTTGAGCATCTTCATGGTCTTTGCAAACAATATATGATATTCAGCTTGCCAATCATGTTCTGTCTCTGACTCACTAACATCTTGATCAGTCCCTTCATCAGAAACTATTGGAGTAGCAGAAACAGAAGTTGCCATGAATGCCATGAATTTTTCTTTGCTAGCATCAGGCTTCTCAGACTCAAATTTTTTATCATCTTCCTCAGAAGTATCATCATCCCAAGTCAGATTGAAAGCCTTCTTCTTTGGTTTCTTGTTAGCACAGTCACTAGCAATGTGTCCATAACCATGACACTCAAAACATTTAATCCCTTTAGAAGTTTTCTTCTTTACAAAATTTTTAGGGACTTTCAAATCACTTTTCTTCCCCTTCATAAAAGCTTGAAATTGCTTCATAAACTCAACAGCAACTCGGGGATCAATCTCCTCAGAATCAGACTCAGAATCACTGGCAATTTTCTTGTATGATTCTTTGGAGGCTCTCAAAGCAACACCTTTGGATTTTGATTTTCCATTGGTTCTTAGGTTTGCTTCAAAAGTCTGAAGGTTGCCAACTAATTCCTCAACTTTGAGAATATTCAGATTTTTATTCTCTTCTATGGCCACAACCTTTGCATCAAACCTTTCTGGAAGAGACCGCAAAATCTTCTTTACAATTCTATTTTCAGGAATTGGTTCTCCCAAAGTAAATGTATCATTCACAATTGTATTCAGCTTTGAATTAAACTCATCAAAAGTTTCATCATCCTCCATCTTTATGGTTTCAAAAGCTGTATACAATTTCTGAAGTTTTGATTGTTTGACAGTGTCAGTCCCTTCATGCACAGTCTGCAGAATATCCCAAGCTTCTTTTGCAGTAGTGCATGTAGAAATTCTACGAAACTCAGATATGCTAACTCCATTATAAATAGCATTCAAAGCCCTAGAGTTGCAAGTGGCTGCCAATTCTTCATCCTTTGTCCACTGTTCTTCAGATTTAAAACTGGTTTTCTCATTAGTAGTGACAGTGGGCAAGGAATAGCCTTTCTCAATAGATTTCCATACTTTCAGATCTATGACTTTTACAAAGGCAACCATTCTGGCTTTCCAATAAGCATAATTAGAACCTTCCAGCAGAGGAGGCTTATTGGTTGAAGTGCCTTCTCGATAGACATCCATTCTAGCAATATTTGGATCAACACAATAAAATAGTGCAACCGGCTCTGATACCAATTGAAATTTCTATGAGTGCTACTAGAATGAATTACTAGTTCTATTTAACCAATCAATGTAGCGGAAATAAACCAATCAGACAATATAGAACTAGCTATCTACCAATCACACACCACAAGAAGGCAGACACAATTTTTAACGTGGAAACCCTATCCAGGGAGAAAAACCACGAACTAGAAATCAAGAGTTCACGAACAGTTACAAGATATACTCACAAGCTCCTTTACCTAAGTCTGTACCTCGACCCAATGACTGTAGTTATTCTTGCAAAGAATCCACTGACACGACATCCACCGCGCCCCGTTCTCCTTACTTGATCTCCTCGCACCTTGTCAACCAAGATGATCAATCTTCTACAAGTAAAGTAGAAGCAGCAACAACCTTCTAGAGCAACCCTTCAGAATAGTCTCTCAATGGCTCTAGAGAATAAACTCTCTCTAAGATATTTCTGACTCAGATCAATGAGAATTGTATGTGATAGTGATACCTCCTAGGGTTGAGAGAAACACCCTATAAATAGCCCAAAATTCGTGCCTTAGACTTTGTGCACAAGTAGGACTCAAACTGGGAAAGATAGTCTCAAAAGGAAACTAAATCTGTTTAGAAAAGTAGACTTTCTCGAACTCTGCACGCTGTCCGATCGATCGCCCCTACAGGTCCGATCGATCGGCCTGACATTTAACTGAGGCCTTTTTCTGACCGATCGATCGGTCTGAGGCTCCGATCGATCGGGCATGGGAAATTCGCCCGGTCTGCTTTTTTTTCTTCTATTCTTCACTTCAGTTCTTCCGGCGACACATCCACAGTCCATTCTAAAATAAATTAGAAAATACAACTCAATGGACCCAGAGTTTTGTCCAACCCATGAATTAGCCAATAAAAATACTAACAGACACCCTCGCAGCACGAAAGCCCAGAACTAGCTACCATAGCCTCATGGCAACCCTAAGTAGCCCTATTTCTCCATGAGATCCTCGTTCCTGATGCTGCACATCTCTCCAATCTTGTTTGTCTCTCTTATTATTGCTTAAACATAGTTTAGTAACTCTCTCTGCCTTGTCAGATTCCCCCACCAATCACTCAGCTCCACAAATCACCAGTCAATCAAGTCAAATGACTTACCCACGTTCCACCCCTTGGATTGGTCCAAAAGTTGCCTCATCAAAGGAAGCTCAACTGCTGAACTGAGGGCCTAGGAGCTCTAATAAAAAGTGAGGAAAATAGGTTATACAAGAATTCAGGTATACTTGGATGCTAAAGAGGTGGTTCAGGCTGTTAATGGCAATTTTGATTGGGCTGTCTGCCAATTATTGCTGATATTAAGAAGCTAATTCTTAATTTTGATATTGTGGATATTTCTTATATTTATAGAATCTTTAACTATACAGCCCACTCATTGGCTAAGTTTTGTTTTTCTTGTAGTTGAGATATAAACTTGGAAAGAGCGCGTTTATTCCTAGGGATCGATTGTTGATTGTGATGCTGGTTTCTTGTTTTATTGGAGTTATTTGTTTGTCGGTGTTGTTGCTTAATTTGGTTGGATTAAATGCCTTTTTCTTACAAAAAAAAAAAAAAAAAAAGGTTAGAAACCCACTCTTTCTACATTTGTGGGCTCCTCTTCCCAATCGTGTAAGTTACCCAAAATCCCTGCCCCCTTGACTGGGGAATTTTTTTTTTTTTTTACTATGTGTGGTGGGCCTCACACTATATCGATTATAGAGTATGGCATTCTTCGATGTCATGGACTAACATGATACTTGTTTTATCTATTATTCCATGCTATCATGGAATGAGAGTAAAAAAGCAAAAATAAAATAAAAATAAAAATAAAAATAAAAATTTAGCGGGAGCTCTCCTCCAATTGTTTTGAAGAATCTGGTTCCTCTGTTATTTTATCTGATTTTTAGCAGATTTTTCCTAAAAATCTCAAATAAAAACACTGTATAAATCATTTGAATTCTGGAAAAAGGAGAGAAAAATAAAGATTCATAAGAGAAGACATAGAAAAAGTAAAAAGTAATACATTGTTCCAGGTAATACCATTCTAACAACTAAATTGAATCAGACAACATAAATTATTGTGATTATATCATGGTTAATTTTTCTAAACAGAATATTAAGCTAATATCACAATAAATTACAAATATATGTCATGTATCACTGGTACAGTTATCTTTGCTGCCAAACTACTGTGGATGAGCCACCAATGCCTTTGGGATAGCCCCAAAACATTGGTTTATTGAGGATCATAGATCCACACATGTGGGTCCAAAATAATTGGTTGGATGACCCAAATGAGTGGATTGGTCTCAATGATGATAGAGGACTTTGAGGACGTTGTGAGATTTAAAAAGTTCTATTTCTTCAATCACTGACCCATAAAAGTAGAAGGGATCACCCTCTCCAAAGAAGGCCAGAGATAGATGGTTTGGATCTCCCACTTAGTAGATTTTAGGGCCATTCCAAATAAAAGGGATTTAAGAAGATATAACCTTCCCTCATGGATGCAGATTAGGATCTGTAGGAGAAGGATCAGAATAACTGAATACACGAACGACAGTTGCATAACACCAGAATAAGTGTAACAAATCTTACTACATTCAGGATTAAAAATATAAAATGTCCAACTGAAGTTGATTTTGAACTAGAATTTGTAATATCAAAGACTTACACCGTCTTCCTAACTAGTCGAGTAGCATCTGGGCCGATTTATATCCAACATTTACATTACGAAGGAACAACAAAATACATGAAATTTGTGTATTCTGATGGATAGAACCATCAAATTAATAGAGCATCTAAGTATAAGAAAGGCATGGACAAATGGGCTGGGTATTGGGACCATGGGTTATAACCTATATGGGTTCGAAATTAGACCCATTTATCAATTGGAACACAAAACAGGTTCCATATCCGATTGTTTACAAGTTGAGACCTCCAAAAAAAATTTGAAAATCGGACATCCATTTGCATCACTACACGTAGCATGGCCCAGCTAAATACAAAAAATCTTTAATTATTATTACTAAATAAAAAAAAGCCTACCAAATACAGCCACTTATATGATGTAAAGCCATGAAATGGTCATTGAGCAAAGTTCTAGATGAACCTTTGAACATACTACCAACATCAGTGGTTTTCTTTTTGTTGATCCATTCTGTAGTGTTTCTTTTATGAACTAAGTTCCTACAAAAAAGAAAAAAATTAAAAAAAAAAAACATTTCATCTTTAAGATGGTTAATTCTTAAAAATAATTAATCCTAAAAGTTTCCTTCTCTGCTTAGGCAGGCAGTACCCCACAAACTTCACTATCCTATTTTAAGAAGCAAAAGAACTTTTCTGCTTGAAAGCTGCAGGCTAGGGGATCCGGATCCAACCCCACTGGCTACTGAAAGTCTGAAATCATGCAACACAAATACTTGGTATTGTAGAAAAAACCAACACAAAACTTTCCTATGATTTCTTAGATTGTCAAATTCTCCTCTGACCCTTTTTTTTTCTTTTTTGCCAATAAAGTTGCACTAAAAGAGATTTTACAAATTCCATCATAGACATTGAAATCCAATTGAAAAAATAACAGCAAATAAAACTCACCCCTTCTAGTAATATGGATAACAACCATCGAATAGAGAAAATCCCTCCGTCCCTTGGAGAAAAATCTTTCTAATCTATCACTATCGATGCATCTCTAATTCAAGACTCAACAATCCATCTAACCCATATATCGCCTTCAATTTTGCAATCCCAATACATAAAGCAGGGCCTCAAAGGTTTTGAAAAAATTTACAAATTTCTTTTATATGTATGGCTCCCCCAAGAAAGTTCCTTTTTTACACACTGGTCTCTCCGAGGCAAGTTTCTTGGTTCCTCCACTAACATGAGCCCTTTATTTCTTAGAACACAAAAACTTAAACAATGAGAGGGCGGACTAAGTGTGGTCGCACCTGTGAGATTCAAAAAACTTCTTAAATAAAATTTTAAATATTTTATTTTATTATTTGACCATTGCACGCACTGCCCAAATAAATATCTTGGATCCGCTATAGTAAACAACCGCATTCCTATAATTGATAGGAAAGAAGCTTAATACTTAACAAGCAAGGTTAAAATCTGGAAAACGACATTTTGCATTAAATAAATCGAAAGGACCTATTATTCTTAACTTTTTATTTTCTTCTTTTTTTGCTGAACTATTGTTCTTTAATAATAGAAACAAAATGATTTCAGGTTCTTAGAGATCTGTGGTTTCTTAGCTACAAGGTTTCTTCATGACAGCATTCTAACATAAAGCTAGCAAGAAGGTGGTGGTGGCATTTAAATTGCTCTTTTACTCATGCACCTTCTTCTAACATGACAAGTCGACTTCTCTTGCCGACCACCTTTCTTTTTTGTTTAATATTCCCTGTTAAAATGGGGTGTAAGTACACGCTCACTTGAGAACATTATTCAACAATTCTGTTTTTTCCTTAATTAAGTGGTTTTATTCTTTAATGAAGTGATTTGGAAAGCATCACGAAGCTATCATAGTTGTAAATAGTACCCATGGACTGAAAAAAAAGTGATTTTTGGTGGCGGAAGAAATCACCTTTAGCAGCGGGTTGTTTCTGTCGATAAAAAGTTTCTAAATGTGTCTTTTGACGGTGGGAAAAAACCACCGGTAAAGGCTATTTTTACCGCCGCTGTAAGTCACATTTTTTTTGTAGTTAAACATCATAATAATTCCAAAATATCATGAAAATAGAGAAAAATAAAATAAATATATATATATATGAGAAATGTGGGGGGTGCTCTTATGAGAGGAGAGATAAAGGTGGGAGCTCTCACATTTAAGTTGTTTACATTGAATATAGATGTGAGGGCCCCCACCTTATCTCTCATGGTAAGGTGAGAGTGTCTCTTACATAAGCACCTCCTGAGAAATATTTTGGTACACCTTCATGGTGCAAGCTTACATGAGAACGTTGAACTAACCTACCTCATGACCCATCTTAACCATTCACATACATGGGATCCCCCTTGAGTCACTGGATCTCGAGGTCTGCACCCATCCGATCGATTGAATCATTTTGATCGAGGGTCATTTTTTTTCTTAAGTATAGAGTCATTAAACTTGTGGACAATAGATCAAGAGATTAGAGGCATGAGATTGCCCTCTTTCTTTTTATCCGGGTCAATCATGAGTGGATCTTTCCACAACCAACCCCCAACATCCAATAGCATGATGCGCATGAGTATTATCCTATATATATAAGTTTATTCTTATTCAAGAGTATTTTGGTTATTTAGAAGTTAAAACTAATGCTTTGTAAAATTTTCCTAGTGATATTCTAAGAAATCTCAAATTTTGAAGCATATAAATTCTTGTGAGATGATAATTTTCGAGAATGATATTTGTGATGACGGCTTTAATACCATTTTACTAAAAAAAAAAAAAACTTAGTGAATAAATTTAAGTGAGAAAATATAATCAAAAGAAGAGAAACCTTCGATTTCAATTTTTCAAGATTGCACAAAATTTACAAAACTACTGGCAGACACCATGCGAACCTTTTTAAATTTTGCTGAAAATAGAGAAAAACAAAAAAAAAAAAGGAAAAAAAAAAAGAAAAGAACATAAACAAAAGCAAGGACAAAACATGCATCTCACACATGGTTGAAAAGGCAAAAGCCACACATAAGTCAGGATTCAAGAAAAACATAGAATAGAATAGGAAGAAAGTGGACAGGTTGAAAAGGAAGGATGCAGGAGAGGATTCCAGAACATGCACAACTCTCTCCCCACTAAGGCCATAAACCCTGCAGGCCTTGTTCAAGATTGATCCATTGACCCACAACCCTTATATTAATCTTACCCATACCTGGTTACTTGTCCACTCAGGTATTCTTAAAAAGACAAAAATGTTATTAGTACACTATTGTCAATGGGATTCATTGTAATAGCCTAGCTTAGTGAGGCCCACTTGAGAAGAAAAGGATAAGGTGCATAAAAGGGCTATGCTAGAGTGAAGGGCTCACCAAATCTCACATCCAAAAAAATCTGGACCTTCAACCCAAAAAATCAATTGAGTGTAGATTTAGGTGTAGTTACAATTTAGATGGGCCAGTTGGTGTGGTGATGGAGAATGTAATCAAAGGTGGACCACACTAAGCTTTCAACCATGGCTGTCTTTGTGGTGACCATTCACCTTTGGGTTCCATTGACCAACCATTTTAAATTCAAATAATTTTTCAAGTAGGAAAACTTCTCCTTTGATTCATGTTAATTGGATTTTGCAATCAACTTCACTAAAGGGTTGCTTCACACAATCCATCCTATGACCACCAAACCAATATAGACTGTGAAAATCTCATTTGAACTACAATCACAAGGCCATTGCCAGGCAAGTGTCAAGGCAGCCCAAGTACAAGAATCCAATTGAAGGCAACCAAAACAGCTAGCCAGAAAGTCTAACCAAAACAGCTCACTGAAACCTTGACCATTTCAAGGGGAACAAAGAAAAGATGCATGACTGTGGCACGTGTGAGTAATAAAGAAGTGAGTTGTTTTGTATGGACAAAAGGAAGTTGTCAGTTGAGCACGTGATGAGCGGGTGTCACTGGGTCATTTGCTGGGGTACCTCACGTGCAAGGGATCCAAGATCTGGGAAGGCATCAAAACAGTATTCCCTTGGCCCAGTCAAAATGCCAGTTACCAAATAAAACCCTTTCCACATACATTTCTTGCAGTCAAAGGAAAGGAGGAGACAACACTCTGCATTCATATAACTGGAGGAGGGAGACAACACTCTGCATTCATATAACTCAGAGAGAGAGAGAGAGAGAGAGATCATATGACATTGTAGACTTTTTTGAGGAGTCAGACACAAGGAAATAGGATTGCAGAGTTGCCAACCAACTGAGCAATCTTTTGTTTTCACATTATAGACAATGATGAGGATTCAAACAATGGTTTGTTACACTTGATGTGATTGGGGAATGAATGAGTTTTCTAATATCAGGTCCAAATCAAACCCTTGCTTATGGCCCAGAAGATGGTGACTGGTGAGAGAATCATGGTTCAAAATAGTGATTTTGATATTAGTGGATATTACATGAATCACATATGCCGCAAATAATTTAAGATTATGGGTTTGAAACATGATTGATATTTGATGCATTTTGGCCAATATTTTGACATCTATTTTCTTGTTCCTGTGTAACAAATAGTTTGCTACATTCCATAACTGCGTGATTGCAGGGCCACCAATCAGGACAGTGGAGTTTTCTTCCAATCCAGTAGACTTCTTATGGGTCCCACATCCATGATAAGGCCAATAATATATGATGAATATTGCAAATGATAGGACCCACATGTACAAAATTGGGTGTGAATTTAGAGAGGGTAAGGATTAAATTACAAGAGCTTCACGAGATTTACTATGCAGAAGCATGTGGGAATGAATCTATTGATCATTGAGGGCATGCACCATGTGCTATATAAGTATTCCTCACTTGCAAAGAAAACCTGACTGGGTAATGCTCCTGTACAGCTTTTCCTTATCATTTTACGGTACAATGCGACTCATGGGGTTCATTAGGATCCCACAAATCATGGAACAAAGGGGGATCAAAAGATCCAATTGGAGCCCACCTAGATATTAAATTTGAAGTCAATCTAACATCTCTAACTCATTCACTTGTGGTCTACAAGTTTAACAACTTTATATAAAACAAAAAAAAAAAAAAAAAATCACCACCACGCTTGAGTGCAATACCTCCAAGATTTAAAAAAATGTTTGTCTTGAACAACGATAGCATAAAAGTGATACCAATGAAAAACTGTGTGTACAATTTACTTGGGGATATAATTTTGACTACATGGTGTGGTCAAGTGAGGTCAAATTGTATGCACAGTTTACTTGGGATGCCCACCATGTTACAATAGGATGCTTTGGCTATTCTCTAAAAAGGAAGAGATATAAACCATTGGACTTTATTGGTAGAAATAAACCATTGGATTGGAAAAACTAAATTACTAATTTAAAATGGTTCATCAATAAATTTATCCTTGTGCAAAATGAGGCCCATATTTTGGTAATCCTGAATATTGCACATTAGATGAAAAGCTTCCTCTCTCATAACTGTGTAAAATCTCAGTCAAATCAAAATTATATTCACCCTTAGGATCGGACAATTTAGACGTGTTTCAAAGTACCAAATTTAACGGTTAAGATTGTCCTGATTAACCTAAAATTTGATATTAGTTAATGAAGTTAGGATTGAATTGCCAATTCCAATCCATATTATATAGGTCTTCCCCACTATATATGAAAATCTGTTTGATATGTGACAGGACCGGCTTCACTTTGAAGTGTCCCCAACCAAATGGTGATCATTGCAGCTAATCATGAACTTACATGGTAAATTGGGGTACTCATGGGCCAGGCCAGGCCAAGTGATAAACTGGGCCCCATTTAATAATGGGCTTGGATTGGTTTAAATGATAGAAAGCCCAAATCCAAGCCCAGCCTGGCTTGAATAAGTGCTAGTGGATTAGTAATAATATGTCCAAACAATTGCTAGAAAGCCCATTCAACTAGTAAAAGCCTGGTTCAACTTGGCTTGATTGACTAAATGGATGAGCTTGGGCTTAACACTTAGTCCCTTGTTACACTTGGGCCTAATACGGGCCTGTGTTTCTAAAGTAGGGCTGGGCCTGGATATGCCTCAGCCCATGAAAAGCCCACATGGTAAACATGGGTTGGCCCATGTTTTAGATGGTTTGGATCTTCATAATTTGGAAGGAACATATAAGGATTTGATTCAACCTTACCTAACTAGCTAGTTGATTTCACACCAGCAAACTATCCACTTGCCCGGGAATGAGTCTACAAGGACTACGTCTTGCAGGTGGGGTTGCTCATGGGCTGGATTAGCCAAAGATTAATGCAATCCCCGCCTATATTGAGCTGGGTTTGAGCTATGTTTTCTGACCTATGGGCTCAACTCAGATTTCTAGCCTGATAGTTAAATGGGCTGGTTCTGGGCATGGCCCAATTTATTTACTACAAAGAACTGTGCATTTCATATAGATGGGCTGTGCATGGGCTTTCACTTTTAAGCCATTGGGCTGCATCTAAGCGTGAATATTAGGTACAATGAGTGAATGGACTGGATTAGACTAGCTTTCGCTTGGCCCGCCGGGCCCATGGATGCCCCTATTTACAAGTGGAGCACTTCACCATGTTAAAAGAAGACAAGGGCCATCCTTAAGTAGAGTAGAGATCACTGAAAAAAATACCCTTGCCAAAAAAAATCGGACTGGTCAATTCATCAGGTGGACCATGTGTCTGACCCACCAAATTAGTGTAGACTCATCCTCCCTTGAGCCGAAAGATGTCAACACTTAAACAGATGAATGGACTAGGCCTGAACATTGAATAAGAGAATTTAGGATCCATCTTCAAATCTTGCACAAAACATCAACATTATCAGCCCTCCTTTTTCCTAGATTTGGACCATCACATGTCAAACACAATGCATTATGGAGAAAAAAAAATCCAAAGAAGAACAGTATAACAGGTCAACAAAAAGGGGCACATGAGAATTCAATGCAATGCTGTACTGCGCTCACTTGATATTGCTGAGAGAAGAGTCCAAAAAATGAGCGACTGACCCTCAAAGGAGAGGCTCTTATTTTGATAGTTCAAAATAATGATGTTTATCCATCTTTCCCAAAATATATTCCCTTCCAACTCTATATATTTTACATTGCAAATTACATCAATAAACTGGTACTTACATGTGACCGAAACATATTTTTACCTTGGTATGACGAGGATGCAGCTTGACTATGATCTTACACTAGCATCCCAGATGGGTACAAGTACCCCAAAAAAAAAAAAAAAAAATTTCCTGATTGCAACAACCATTTTGAAATATTTGGGTTGCTTAGTTCAGTGGCATTAGTATCACTTCCTATAACACTAATATATGGCGATGTACAATGGATAGAAATAAGCACTGAGCATATTAATCTTCAAAAATTAATCCTTCAATTACTGTTGTCTTGCCTGTATTTGTGAGTGTCCTTTATGCTAACTCCAGAGTCCAGAATTGCTTGCTCCATGTTGAACCTCTTTATGGCTTATGCGTGCTGCGTGAAATCAAGAATAAGCATTGATACCATTGAAACAAAAGAAAGATAAATGGTTTTGAGCTTCAGCCCTTGAGGTTTCAGCCTTGTAATGCTATGAATCGAATCACTTTTCCCAGACTTATTTTTCCTCTTTTGATAGGTAAGTTTTTTGAACCCACAAGCTTGTGGTTCCTAAAAAGTAGCACCTTCCGGCTTTGCTACAGGTTCTTATCCCATTTTCTATGAAATGCAATTATGAAAATTCCACAGGAGAGAGTAATGATGAGAAATACAAATCCCATGCCAAAATTCACCACATTTCTCTTATAATCATGACCATCTGATATTTTTACTGAAGAATTAATCAGGTCATCCAATTTTTATGATTTTCTACATGTTCTCCATCACAATTGGGCCATCACTATCTGAATGGTGTTGATCAACATGCATATATGTACTGTGCAAGGAGACTTGAGAAAAACTTGTAAACTGTAGAAATGCACCTAGGAGATTACCAAGAAGGAAATAAAAAATAAACTTCATTGGAAGTGTACAATCCTTACAGGGAACTTGATGTCTGAGGAGCTTAAGGCAGTAGATTTGCAGATGGGGCAAATATTTTTACATCCAAGCCATTGTTTGATGCAAGAAACATGGAAATAGTGGCCACAGTCTAATGTTCCTGCTTCATCCTCTTCTAGATACTCCTCCTAAGATCAAGTAATTGTGTTGTAAAAATGAGAAGTAGAACAATCAGTATGAAACTCAACTTCTAAAAGCTGGCATATATAAAGCATACTTGAATGTGTTGTAAAAAGTTCTTGATCATCTTGATGTTGTCATTCCACTTATGAATGATGACCACAGAAATAAAGCTTAGTTCCTCAAGTCATAAGGATTAGATTTTAACCAAATCAAAGATTCAAGGGAAGAAATACAGAGGGCTTTAGATCAATTTGTAACCCAAGATCCAATTATATCCAACAAAAAATAAACCTACGATGCATGATTAAATTTTTTTTTTTTTTAAAGGAATAGATACCTGGCAAATGCTACATGAATCCTTGGGAACATCTTTTTCAGTAGAGAGTACACATTTACTGTGTTTAAGATTCTTATTGACCATTTCCTCACCCAATCCAGTATTGACATTTCCTATGCGGTCTTCTAGAGCCAATAATTCCTACCAAAGTTCACAAAATAAATAAGATTCCCTCAAATAATTGGAAAGATCTAGTAGTCAAGTAAAATGTGGATGCTAGGAAGATTACTTCATAAGACATATTATCCACATCCAGTCGCATGTCATTGTGCCGATCATGTAAATTGGTTAGGTGGTGCAATGATGCTTGGCTAAGAATTAGAATATCCTGTTCATGTTAATAAAAGTTACTTGTTAGAAAGAATGAGAACAATGAAAAATACTAAAAAAAAACAATTACTGTCTCTAATTAAGGATAAATGTAGATAAGAATTCAGAGAGCTATAGATCTATGGTTCTTTATGTATCATACGAAGCATACATTTATACCAAATTGTTGCATATATGAGAAAGACATACCATGTGAAGACTAGAGTTCAATATATAACATGCCAGAACCAAGTAGTTTTGAGAAAAAGTTTGTCGGAGAATTTGTTCAATACAATGCTGTTATTACATAAAGATCTTATGTACATGAATTGAAAGGCAAACCTCAAATATTAGTCTGCTCTGTTCATTTCCTTCTGTTAACATCCGCGACGGTAAGGGACCTTCTGAAGAGCCACCATCCAGCCTATTCATTAGTAGAGTTAACCATATGTCCTGCTGCCTCAAAGCATCATATCTATTTTGTAATGTCGACACTTCTGAGGAAATAGAAGGTGCTTGGGTGATCAAAGGTGAACTGATGTTTTGAGCTATGGGGTCATGGGTTAATATAAAAGAAGGATAAAGGGGTCTTGGGACATTTGATAACCATTGAACTAGTTGCGCTAGAAGAAGATGATGGACATCCCAATAAGTTGGTCTTGGGAGGACATCTGAAGCAGTATTGAGCTGAGAACTAGATATAATGATCCTAAAATTGTCTCCTACACCACCATTCAATCTCTGATGCTGATTACCCCTGCTGCATTTCCTCATTTCAGTACCATGGGGAAGCACAACACACACAGGAGAGCCTCTGTTGATGCTTCTTATGATAGCCCCCAGTAATGCAAATTGTCTTCTTCTAGATTTTATTTGAGAAGTAGGCGAGCCAGCCATAATTGAAGTTGATTCAGTTGATCCAAAGTGGATAGCTGTTGGATCGATATCAGATTGAAGAGACAAATATGAACATCCTTGAGGGGAACTAGCTCCGGGCACCATTGAAGTGGATTCCATCTATTGATTGAAAGGGTATGATGATTCTGCATTACAGTAGATGGCCAATTGGATTAGCCAGGATACATTTAAACATCATTTAGACTTTGAGTGGATGAGTCATAAATTGCAATACCTTCTGTTTGCATTAGGAATTGAAAATAGCATTATGCGAAATAATTTTTTGCCAACTTTTCCATTATGCTAATGTTGAGAAGTACGCTACCGTCGGGAGGTTTTGGTAGGAATAGTTAGCTAAGGAAACTTAATCGATAAATATTCAAACTGATTCACCATATATCCACAATTATTAAGGGGTTCTTTGCCTAACATTTTTTTAAAATAAAAATGTTACCACAAAAGAGTAGTTGATTTTGCGGTTTATGTAATAATTATATATCTATGATTCAAAAATAAAACAATATGTAGCTTTGTCCACATATTATTATATATTATAGAGGTAGGAATCGATTTCGAAATTGAGCTCTAATTTTGCAATTAATTGTAAAATTGGAGCTCAGTTTCAATTTCAATTTTGAGCAGTAACAAATCCAAATTTTAGTGGATTCTTTATGGATAGAGATATTCTCACATAATTGTTCATTTTTTTATATTGTTGCAAATCTCTTGTCTTATCTTATTTTAGGTTCCAATCTCTTTAGGCATGATATTAGATGCATTCTTATCATTTTCTATTTTGCAAAAAGTCCAAATCTCTGTGGAGTCTTTAGGGGACGTTTGTTTTTTCCATTTACATATGTAATTGAATCACATGGGTAATGGATACACAAAAATCATGTTTGTTTGGTGTGATTTTGATTCACATGTGTAAAATAGTTGTGTAAATGGTGTGAAAGATGACCCTTTTTATGCATTGCATTTTCACACCTCAAGAGGTGTGAAACACTTTCACACATTACTGTTACTAGGCGGCCTGCTACAGTGCCTCACTGAGCAGTCCGCCTTTTATTTTTTTGGGCCCCACTTGTAACATTCGGACCGTTCATTCTCTTAAGAAGCTCAAACACGGCCATGTGTCTAATTTTCAACCGTTGATGATGCATGGAGGTTGAGATATGATCAACATAATCACAGCCGTTCGATTAATCTAGTTACTAACATATAGCAGTCCGCCTTTTATGATTTTTTTATTTTTATGGGATCCACCTGTAAAATCAGGACCGTTCATATTCTTTAGAAGCTCAACCACGGCCATGTGTCCAATTTTCAACCGTTGATGATGCATGGAGGTTGAGATATCATCAAACAATATACAACCTATTGTTACTAACATACCCAGTCCGCATTTTTTGATTTTTTTAATGTTCTGGGTCCCACCTGTAAAATTAGGACCGTTCATATTCTTCAGAAGCTCAAACACGGTCATGTGTCCAATTTTCAACCATTGATGTTGCTTGGATGTTGAGATATCATCAAACAATTTATAACTTATTCATAGATTCACATGTGAAATGTTATGCTAGTAACAAACAGTGGAATCTGATCCACATGTGAGTCATTTACCTATGCAAATGACTCATATGTGGGTCATTTACACATGTGAATCACTTTCACAAGAAACAAACGACCCCTTATAGACAAAGATAAACTTTATTCACTTTCTTAGTAAATTTTATATAATAGTATTTTTTAAGCCCGGGCACACATTGCTAGTACATGATTATGGAGAGAACCTTACCCATAACAATGTGAAAAAGAAAAAACCAGAACTTGCTAGTAAAGGTTAAAAAACAATGTCAAGGAGAATTTACCATCTGTTGCTCTCGTTACCGTAAACTCTTTTTTCACTCACCTCAGAAGAACTCTCTCTATATTACCCTTGAAGCTCCTCATTGGCATGATGGGAATTAATCATCAACCTGCCAAACCAGAACATGGAAAATTGAATATTGAGGAAACCAGAAGCAGAACAAAAACCCATATTGGTAAATTGCTTCTAGAATCAGATGGGTAATGGAAGGAGATAGAAATTGATTGCAGAGGGAAGGAGAGAATTTCTTTCGCTAGAGAATTTAGAGGTGGGCATTGGATTTTGGTTGGTGTGGCAGAGCGGTTAATGTGGCGTGAGCAAAGGCAACGGTAGTTAACAAACTCATGAGGAGAAATTATGGGTCCTGATGCACTCTACGTGTAAGGTATTGAGATGCACAATTTCTATGCCAGTGGGGTTCTTTGGTTGAAATCTACGACTGTAGATCTGATTGGAAGTTGGAAGCTTTAAGGAGATGAGAGCTCAAATTTGGCCTCTTTCTTGTGCTAGGCACGGGTAGAGACGTAAATGGGTCCCCATTCTCTGATTATTCGGAGGTTCGATTCATTAAAAATCGAGTTTAGATCCTTATTTAGGCCCTGCTAAGTAAATGGGTCCGGGTCCGGGTCCTTTTTTGGACCCGTGACCTAAACAGGTCTGCTTCCAGCTCCACCTTGGTTCGGACCCATAGACCTAGGACCCGATACATTACCTCAATTTTCAAGAATCTTTCCTTAAAATTATATTTTTCTCCCCATATCATTCTTTACCTAGACATGGACCCAAACCTGCCTCATATATGGTTCTGGTTCCTAGTCCAGTTCTACATTCTCCTTAACGGTTCTGGGTCCGAGTCTACCACGGACTCAGATCGGAACCGACCCGTTTACATCCCTAGGCACGGGTATGTCCATACATTGCAAATTAAGCACCAATAAATTAAAAAAATAAATATGAAGAAACATAAATTAATGATCATTGCAAAGATTCAGATTATCTAGTTGACTTTAATTTAGGAAATGGGCAACTTGAGAAGAGAGAGAAAATCACGGCAAACAGGTTCGGAATTGCAAGAGATTTGAATTAAACAAAGTCCTCCTCTGTTCATCAATGATCAAAAGAATACATCATACCTTTGAAGAATAATTTAGACATTTAGCAAACATATTATGCGCTAATCCATATTATACACAAAAGTAAATTTTTAGAAAGAATAGAAGAAAGAAAATACCATGACAATAGTATCCTGTAAGTGTAAAAAATATTACTCACGAGATTAGGGGGAGCCTTAGAGGACTTATCCAAACGACTGGATAGAGCTAGCCGCTTTAGGGACCTGAAACAGGAGAGAAAAAAGTCAGAGGACCCTGACTATGGGCAGCGCAAGGCTCTCCGATGCCTAAGTTAGTGCAGGGACTAAGGCTGGAGAAGATGAGAGGCAGAGTAACAGCAAGGAGAGTGCATGCATGCCTGCGTACCTGGTTTTTTGGTGGTATTTTCTTTATAAGAGAAAAGTCCTAGATACTTGATGGTGGGCCTAATGATTTGACTGCTAGGGACTCATTAGCCCATAGAGTAATTAATGAGGATCCATCATAGCCCACATTGCATTCAATGAGGGTATGATCAGCCCATACTGCATTAAATGCAAGTCACATTGGGCCTGATTTCGCCTTGACCTGTTGGAGGCAAAGGTCCCACCGGATCCTTTCTTGGGCCCTGTCCTGATATGGCTGCAACCACTAGGTGTGGCTCTGTCAAGGATTTGATGAGAATTCTGGACGGCTGGAATGGTGTATCTGTCACATCAGCGCGTACCTGCATCCTGCCACGCGTCCTTAGGTGAGATGTGATTGTCAGTGCCTGTCTCGATCAGCAGTCTGTCATCTCGGCTGCACCCGAGATGCGTGACTCCGACGAGGCATGTGGCCAAGATCGTGGAGATTTGTGCTGGCCTCACCAAGCACACCAGCTTTCGTGCCGAAAAGCACACAGCCGAAATGGGGTATAAAAGTTGGTGTTATTGCTGGTCTTAGCATAACTTGCGCATTAAGAATTGCCCCACACAATTGCCCCCTAGCTTCCGACTTCTTGGGATCTTGGATCCCTTGAGGTTGGCAGCTATAATCACGAAAAACCGCCAGAGATTTTCGCCCTGACATCAACTGTGGACACCTGGTCCTTATTCAACTTCTCTGCGCATGCTATGGGTAGTCAATGCTAGTAAATGCCATGCCCTAATTATTGCGGGAGATAAACCGTCGAAAACACGCTTCGTCATATGGTTCGCCACGCTGTGATGCAGGTGCGGGTGCAGCCTTTTGAAGCGACATTTTTGAATTTTGGAAACGGTGCCATTAATGTGTGCTTTATATATATATATATAAATAGTTGTATCTTCTCCTTCTTCCCCTTTCTTACTTTCCATTTTCGAAAGAGCATTCCCAAGAACTCCAGAGCAGAAGAAACATTCAGCGTCGTGTAGCGTAAGACTCAGAGCAAGAACCGTCTCCGGTCCTAGACCCTTCTCATCAGTGAGTTCCACTCCGTTCCCCTTTCTTCGCTTTCCTCTGAGTCTCTTCCTCTTTTCTGTTCTTTTAGACTTTAGGGGTATACAGCCATTGGTTAGAGAGTGTAGTGGCCATAGAGGGTTTTACGTCTGCATACAGGGTACCGACGATGTTTTCGTCCGGCGGGCAAACCCCATCGACCATGTAAGCAGATCGTATTCTGACGGCTGGATGCCTATCCCGCTCATAGCAGTCATAGATAGAGGGGGTTAGGTTCCCTCTAGATCCCCTGCTTAGGGCCTGCCTTAGCGCCTGGTCCATCACCCCTTGCCAGCTGGTGCCTAACGGCTACAAAATCATCATGGGCACGGCTGCGCTTAACAGGCACCTGGATATCGACCTTGGCGTCCACGACATAGAGGACGTCTACGGTATCTATAAGTCTCGGGAGGACACTTACTACCTTTGAGTCAAGCCTCATCGAAAAAGTTTTGTCACGGTGCTTGAAGACTCCAACAAATAAACGGGGGACGACCTCTTGTCCGTCTCGGGCAACTAGGAGTTCGGCGCGGGAGAGGATAGAGCTTACAGAGTCCCTCGTCGCCCCGAGGTCATTCCAAGTATGAGATCATCCTTCTAGTTTAATTCTGTCCATTTTCTTTTACTTTCCCGAACTGACGCTTTCTTTGACCATGCAACTGCTCGGGAGAGGAAGCAGTTCGCCAAACAGGTCAGCTGGAAGAAGAACGAGGCCTGGCATCAGAAGGTCTCAAGGTGCACGGATTTCTCAGACAGAGCGGCTTAGGCGCTTTTAGGCTACGAGCCTAGGTACCGTGGCCACTACAAAAGAGCTGAAGTCCCTCAACAGCCGCCGCGAGAGAGTCTGGAGAGAAGTGAGCCTGAGGCCGAAGCTGGCCCTTCTCGGATAGCGCCTGAGATCGCCAGCAGGGTTGCATCTGGCAACAAAGCTTCAACCTCCGAGCCGGAGTTCAGCGGGACCCCACTCATAAGACGACCTCATCGCTCTTCGCCAAGTCCAACAGAAGAGATGCCGCGCATTCCGGCATAATTGGACTTGGAGGCCCTGGCATTTGGGGACGATGCTCCTGAGTCCCCTTCGCTTGTGGCCTCGGAGGCTGCCGAGGCCTCTGCGCATGAGCCGGTCATTCCTGCTGATGAGGAAGAGCGGGCCTTCATTCAAGCTGCACATCTAGAAGCTCGGCCATCTTCGACGGAATCGGGACGAAGTGGGAGTGTCTCGAGGAAGAGGCCTCGGGCGCGACATTGCCGCCTGCTCCCTGGGAGCCGAGCTTCGTCCTCGACACGGGCAAGGCAGTAGTAGTCGAGGATCTCGTCCACAAGAAGCCCAACTCTTTCGTCCTCGAGACACTCGGCAGAGCGTGCGCCCTGCCGCTGGACATGGCGCACTATGAGGGGTGCGGCGACCCGGAGCTGCTGGCGTCGCTGATGCAGTCTTGCCTTTAGGTGAGCTTTCTTTGAGTTTTCGATCTTTCCAGTGTTTATTCAACTCTTTTTCCATTTTAAGTGTTTCATTTCTGCTGATATCTTTCCCTTTTTCCTTTTGACAGACGTTGCAAAAGTCGATGGTAGTCATCGACAGATTCAAGAAGCAGAGCCCTTGGTCGCCGAGCTTGACAAGGAAAAGAAACAACTCGAAGAAGCTTTGGTGGTCAGCACCCAGAAGGCGAACCAACTGGAGGCGTTGAAAGGCTAACTTGAGGCCGAGCTCAGGGAAGCCGGAGCCGAGGCCGAGGCTGAGGCTGGGAAAAATAAAATTGCTGAACTCGAAGCCTCAGTACAAAATTTGAAGGACGAACTCCAGGCAAAAGCGCAGAGGGCAGCCGAGGCCAAGGCCAAAGCTCAAGCTGAAGGCAACGCCATTTTTACAGACGCTGTAAGGCAGGCAATATCACATTACGAGGCCAGGGTACTTCGCGTAAGGGATAAGGCCTGGGAGAAGGCGTGGTGCGCTGCCCTAAAAGAGTAGGGATCACGGAGGACCACCCGTCCTTTGTGAAACCGCCTAACTTCCCCGGCCTGTCGACTCCCAGGGCCAACGTCATCATAGAGCCCGCAATCCAGCCCGAGGCCGACGCCAACGCCTTTGCCCCCGACTCTTGAAGGCCTCTAGTAATAATGTACTTTTTCCTCCCTTTGTTTTTTGTTAAAGGAATTCACAATGTAATGACGCAAATGTAATATCCAGTATATCAATACAATTTAATTTTTATCTCACTAGACTCTCCATTGTCTCATTTCATCTCTTTGTTCTTTTGTGTGCCGCTTTTTATGCTTTTCATTTTTGCACAAGTGTTTGAGTTCGACTTGGTCTATGATTCAGACTAGAAGGTATGGCCGAGCTGAAACACCTTGTGAGATAGGAAGTAACTTCCCTCTTCATTGTCACTTATGCACGACACGGTCCCACCACTTCATCTCTTATGGCTCCCAGCGTCTTTTTTTTCTTTTTTTTTTGTTAACAGTAATTTTAGTACCATTCACAACACGTTTGGTGGGCACCCGGGGTTGATTTTGTGATACACCGGCTTTTAGAACACCGTTTTGAGTGGAAAGATTTTCCTACCAACCCGGGGAGTCTTTTTGGCCGAAATGGATTTGTGCGAGTGAAATGTAATGACCTTAGGGCAGTCTCGATGGCCGAAATGGCTTCATGCCTGGGTGGTATATATACCGACCCAAAGGCAATCTCATTAGTGACTGTAATGGCTTCATGCCTGGGTGGTATATATACCGACCTAAAGGCAATCTCATCAGTGGCCGTAATGGCTTCATGCCTGGGTGGTATATATACCGACTCAAAGGCAATCTCATCAGTGGCCGTAATGGCTTTATGCCTGGGTGGTATATATATCGTCCCAAAGGCAACCTCATCAGTGGCATTGTCGCCAAACTGCCGATAGCCGCAACCAAATTTTAATGACAAGAATGAAGACAGCTTTCATTGATCTTGAAAAATTTGAGTACAGACTAGAAATAGAACCTTTTGATGTGTGATGCGTTCCATGGCCGTGGTAACTGTCGGTTATCCATATCTTCAAGTCTATAGGCTGATTGTCCGGCAGTGGAAATCACTTTGAATAGTCCATGCCAATTCGGCGCTAAGTTGCACTGATTTGGATCCTTATCGCTTGGGAGTGTTTTCTTCAGAACTAGCTCACCGACTGAGAATTTCCTTTCTTTTACCTTTTGTATTATAGCCTTTGGCCAACTGCTGCTAATAGGCGGCCAACCTGATTGCTACTGCTTCTCTGCGTTCGTCGGCTAGATCTAATTTCAGAGCCAGATTCGACTCATTCTGGCCTTGATCGAAGAGTTCGGATCTCAATGTCGAGAGGCCGATTTCTAAGGGAATGACCGCCTCCATCCCATAGGCTAGGGAGAAAGGCATTGCCGAAGTGGAGCGCCTTGGCGTTGTTCTGTAAGCCTATAGGTCGCTTGAAAGTTCTTCTACCCATCTTCCTTTAGCTTAATCGAGTCGTTTCTTCAGCCCATCGAGTATCACCTTGTTAGAGATTTCTGCCTGACCATTGCTTTACGGGTACGCTGGAGTGGAGTTGTGGTTCCTGATGCCAAGCTCTTGGCAAAAGTTCTTAAAGAGGTTGGAGTTGAACTAGGTCCCGTTGTCCGAGACCAAAGCTCTTTGAATGCCGATCCTCCTGATGATGTTCTTCCACACGAAATTCTTGGAGTCTTGTTTCGTGATGGAAGACAACGGTTCTGCCTCAATCCATTTGGTGAAATAGTCGGTGGCTACTATCAACCACCTCCTATATCCTGGAGCTTGATGAAGCGGTCCCACGATATCCAGCCCCCATTGGGCGAAGGGCCAGGGACTGGAGAGCGGACTCAGGTCTTGTGCTGGCTGATGGAGGGAATAGGAGAATTTTTTACACTTCTCATATTTTTTAGCGTATACCTGCCCGTCCTTTTGCATATACGGCCACCAGTAGCCCTGACTGATAGCCCGGTAACCTAATGACCTTCCTCCAATATGGCTTCCGCAGATCCCTTCGTGTATTTCGTAGAGGAAGTCTTCGACTCTACTTGGATGAACACATTAAAGGTATGGGCCAGTGAACGACTTCCTGTAGAGTTCGGGAGATAACCAGAACCGGGCTGCTTTGAGCCTGATTCGGTGAGCTTCACTTTTGTCCTCGGGGAGCTGGTCATCCTTGAGGTAAGAGATGATTGGGTCCATCCAGCTCGGGCCGAGATTAAGGCATAAGACCTCCTGAGGTGAATGGAGCTCTATACTAGGCATCGCCAACGATCCTACTTCGATAGTTATTCTCCTTCCTACTTCAACAGCAGAGGCTAAGTTAGCAAGGGCGTCGGTGTGAGAATTGGACTCTCTGCCTATCTGTCTGATCTTGGCTGTATGGAACTGAGAGAGCAGCTTCTTTGCAAAGGCTAAGTAGGCGGTCATCCTATCGTTGCGAGCTTGGTAGTCTCCAGTCAGCTGGTTCGTCACCAGTTGTGAATCACTGAAGACCACCAGCTGTTGAGCTCCGAGGATCTTGGCGTTGTTTAGTCTTGCTATTAGGGCTTCATACTCAGCTTCATTGTTTGACGCCTTGAAATCCAGGGTCAGAGCCTGCTCGATGACTAGTCCTTCTGGTGACTGGAGGACAACTCCGGCGCCAGCTCTTCTTGAAGTTGAGGATCCGTCAACGAAGACTCTCCAGGCCGAGGGAAGGCACCGATTCTGAGATGAACCATCAGTCTCCGTGAGTGCTTCCTCATGCCCTCTGCCCCCTGCCCCCAAGTTCGGTGCCGAGCTGGGTTGGTGCCGAATTCAAAGAGAACTCCACGATGAAGTCTGCCAACACTTGGGCTTTAATCGTTGTCCTGGGTTGATACTGAATATCATACTGACTCAGCTCAACGGCCTATCTGGATATTCTTCCTTAAAAGTCAGTCTTTTTGAAAACAGATTTAAGTGGATGTTCCGTAATAACCACGATGGTATGAGTTTGAAAATAATGGGAGAGCTTGCGCGAAGCATTGACGAGCGCCAATGTGAGCTTCTCCAATTACAAATATCTGGTCTCGGCATCAAGAAGGGTCTTGCTTGTATAATAAATTGGCTTTTGAAGCTTATCTTCCTCTCTGACGAGGACCGAGCTCACAGCGTGATCCGAGACTGCCAGATATAGATACAAAACTTCTCCATGTTTTGGAGTTGAAAGTAAGGGGGGTGAAGAGAGATAGGCCTTGAGTGCTTGCAAGGCCTGGTCACACTCAGGGGTCCAATGAAATTTCAAATTTTTTCTAAGAAGTTGAAAGAAGGGCCGACACTTATCTGAGGACCTGGTGATGAAGCAGTTCAGCGCGGCAGTCATGCCGGTGAGCTTCTGGACTTCTTTTGCAGTGGTTGGACTTTGTACTCTGAGGGTGGCGACTATTTGATCTGGATTGACCTCGATTCCTCTTCGTGTGACTAAGCTTCCAAGATATTTGCAGGAACCAACGCCGAAAGTACACTTGGAAGCATTGAGCTTGAGCTTGAACTTCTTCAGAATGTCAAAAACTTGAGCTAGGTCTTCTAAATGATTCTGCGCTTGTTTGGATTTGACGACCATATCGTCAATGTATACTTTGACGTTTTGCTGAGCTGCGCCTAGAACATCTTGGTGACGAGCCGCTGATAGGTTGCTCCCGCGTTCTTCAATCCAAATGGCATTACTTTGTAACAGTAGGTGCCTTTGGGTGTTATGAAGGCAGCCTTTTCTTCACCTGGGCCGTACAATGGTATTTGGTGATAGGCCCGATACGTGTCAAGGAAGTTCATTCTGTCGTGGCAAGCGGTGGCGTTGATCATCTGATCGATTTTGGGGGAGAGGGAAGCTGTCCTTGGGGCAGGCTTTGTTGAGGTCGGTGAAGTCGACGCACACTCTCCACTTACCTATTTTCTTCTTCCCTACTACTATATTGGCCAACCAGACTGGGTTCTGGACTTCTCTTATCACTTATTCTTCGAGCAACTTGTCCACTTCCTCTATCACGGCCTCTGTATGTGATACCCAGCTTTGCGAGCCTTCTGCATCACTAGTTTATGGTTAGGATCCGCATTCAATTTATGGCACAGGACCTCGGGGTCAATGCTAGGCATTTCGTAGGGCGTCCAGGCGAAGACTTCTCTTCTGCACCAAGAATTTGACAAATTCTGACTTCTCTGGCTCACTGAGCTGGCTCCCGAGCAAGAAGAATCGTTTCGGATTGTTTGGGTCGATCCTAATCTCGGTCAGATCTTCCACGCTCTTCGTCTTCGGGTCTTGGCCGACCTCGTTCTACTTTTTCTCCATTTCCGCCATGTTGACCTACTTGGGCTTTCGTTCTCCCGGCAGTACGGCCATTAGGCACTGCTTGGCCATCTGCTGGTCTCCTCCAACTGTAACTATCCCCACTCTGCCATTTCTATCCTCCAACGGGAACTTCAGCTTCTGGTGGTGAGTAGAAGGCATTGCACCATACTATGTAGCCATGTCTTGCCCATTATGGCGTTGTAGGGGGGTGACGCATCAACCACCAGGAAGTCTGCCATCACGGACGCTCCGCCGACTTGGACTCTGAGGGTCACCCTCCCTTTATGGTATACCGGTTTGGCACTGAAGCCTATGAGAGGAGTTCAAGCTTCCTGCAGGTCTTTTCTAAAAGGCATATCCTCTTGAAGCAATCAAAATAGAGGACCTCGGACGAACTGCCGGGGTCGATGAGGATCCTTTGTACCTTACAGTTCTTCAGCTTCAGGGTGTCAATGAGCGGGTCGTTGTGGGGGAGCTGGACCTCTTCCAAATCTGCATCCGCAAGCCATATCTTAGGCTGCTTTCTCCGAGCCCTTTTGGGAGTCGATTCAAGTTCGGCCACCATCACCTATTTACCATGGGAGGCCTGCCTGAACTCAGCACGAGCTCGGCTACTCTCTTTGGGAGGGGGAGCTAGGTGGATGACATTTATGAGTTTCTCGGACTCATCACTGTCTTGAACCCTCTCATCTCGGCGTGGAGCTTGGTTGTCATCCCTGACACCCGCCTTGATGTAGTCCTTCAGATATCCTTCTTGGATAAACTTTTCTAGGTGCGACCTCAATATTCTGCACTCTTCGGTTTTGTGACCGCTCTGTTTATGATAAGCGCAGAACTTGCTCTGATATCGAGCAGACAGGTCTCCTCTCATGGGTTGCTGCCAGCTGAAGAATGGCTTCGACTTGATCTTATTCATGATTTTATGGATGGGCTCTTTGAAGATGGTGTTGACAGCTGTGTAGGGATCGATGGACAGTCTGAGCTTCTTGCTGCCTCCCGAGGTGGATGCTGGGGCCTTCGCCGAACTTGCGGGCGCCCAGCGTCTGCCCAGCTCCTCTAAGGAATGAACCCTTGTCCTTCTTCGAGGGTTTGCCATCTCGGTCTCTCTGCATGACCCCGACGCTTTCTCGAGCTCGGATCTGGTCGTCCTCTTGGGCAATGTAGCGGTTTACTTTGGCCATTAGTGCTGCTATGGATGTCACAGGGTTTCTGGTAAGATCTTTACGAAGATCATTGTCTGGCAGCAGAGCGTTCTGGAATGTGAAGATTGCTATTTTATCTTTGGAGTTCTCAATCTGGCTGTAGACCGTCCAAAATCGCTTGGCGAACTGGGTGATATTATATCTGCATCTGTCTTTGGCATGACTCTGTAGGCCTGTAATTTCTTCATGAAGGACTGCTGGAGTTGTTGCTAACTCGAAATGGATCCCTCTGAGAGCGCACAGAACCACTTCAGGGGGAGGTCGCCCAAACTGGAAGAGAAAACTCGACAGTTTAAGTGACCTTCGTCCCCCCAAACAGACATCCTCTAGGAGAAGTGTCGAAGGTGCGCGGCTGGATCCGAGGTCCCACCGTAAGTGACGAATCTCGGGACAGTGAACTTCCTCGGATGGGGAAAATTTCTGATGTCGTGAGAAAAAGGGGACACGCTGAGATCAATGGACTCGCAGGCATCCCGCTGGTCTCGGGTGAGACCAGCCATTTCCAAGTTATGCTGGACAGCCTGCCTGATGTGCCTGTCGAGCCACTCTTGGTCGTCGTATCTGGCCTCTGGTATGGTTTCTGACACTCTCCTCGACTGGCTGCGACTGGTGCTCGAGCTCGATCTCGCCTCTTCTGGTCCAAGTGAGCCCTTAGGTCTCTCTCGGGAGGAGCGGTTTGCCTACTGTGAGAAACCTTCTCGTCACGTCGCCACGAGTGCTGTCTGGTCGAGCCTGTTGCTCTCTCTTGCAGCTGTTGCTGGAGCTGATAAATCAAGGCATTCTTCTCTCTGATGGTGGCATTCTGTGCTCGAATCTCTTCGAGAGTGGAGTCGAAGTCTGCATCAGGATTATAATCTTCTTCGTCATCATCCTCAGGGTGATTGGATAGAGCTGCCTGTCTACCACCGGGGACTTACTCCGTCGAGCTTGACCCTACAAAGGATCCTCTCTAAGTTGCTGTCGAGAGTCTCCTCGCCAGTGAGACGCCGTTATGCCTCTTGAAAGTGACTTCGATCGAAGATGGTGCTCTTGGACGTTGATTGAGACGAAATGATGATCATCGAAGTCATCTGCAACGGTCTTCATCCCGGGCCTCTTCTTGGCAGGAAGGCTGATGGAGGACGGTCTTGCACGGTGTGTTTTGGATGTTCCTCCGCCTTTCGCAGCTCTCTTAGTCATGATGTCAGGGAAGACTTTTCAATCAATCCTCACAGACTACGCCAATTGTAAGTGTAAAAAATATAACTCATGAGATTAAGGGGAGCCTTAGAGGACTTATCCAGACGACTGGATAGAGCTAGCTACTTCAGGGACCTGAAAAGGGAGAGAAAACA
Organism: Cinnamomum chago; assembly: GCA_038049695.1. NCBI lineage: Eukaryota > Viridiplantae > Streptophyta > Magnoliopsida > Laurales > Lauraceae > Cinnamomum > Cinnamomum chago. Next base: position 9,159,194 of record CP142452.1, on the reverse strand, counting down.
GTTAGAGGACCCTAGCTGTGGGCAGCGCAGGGCTCTCCGATGCCTAAGTTAGTGCAGGGACTAAGGCTGGAGAAGATGAGAGGCAGAGTAACAGCTAGAAGAGTGCATGCATGCCTGCGTACCTGGTTTTTGTGTGGTATTTTCTTTATAAGAGAAGTCTTAGATACCTGATAGTGGGCCTAATGATTTGATTGTTAGGGTCTCATTAGTCCATAGAGTAATTAATGAGGATCCATCATAGCTCACATTGCATTAAATGAGGGTCCGATTAGCTCATACTGCATTAAATGCAAGTCAAATTGGGCATGATCTTGCCTTGACCTGTTGGCGGCAAAGGTCACACCGAATCCTTTCTTGGGCCCTGTCCTGATATGGCTGCAGCCACTGGGTGTGGCTCTGTCATGGATTTGATGAGGATTCTAGACGGCTGGTATGGTGTATCTGTCCCAACAACGCGTACCTGCATCCTGCAACGTGTCCTTAGGTGAAACGTGGCTGTCAGTGCCTGTCTCGGTCAGCAGTTCGCCATCTCGGCTGCAACCGAGATGCGTGACTTCAACAAGGCATGTGGCCGAAATCGTGGCGATCAGTGATGGTCTCTGCAAGCGCACCAGCGTTCGTGCCGAAACGCGCATAGCCGAAATGGGGTATAAGAGCCGTCGTTATTGCTGGTCTTAGCATAACTTGCGCATTAAGAATTGCCCCACTCATAACCGATTCAAGAATATGAGAGTACAAGTAGAAAAGGAGTGGGAGATGTAGGCAAGGGAAAAGGGTTTGAGCCTGTAGCTCTATATCTACCATCGCGGTCCACAGACATTTGAAATCCAAGCAGGTGCCAGAATGAACTCCCATTGATGAAATGGTTGACAAGGTCGGATAGTGATTTTTAGAGCTAGTTTGGATTTCAAAGGTGGCACCCCTCCATTGATTTACACAGGTTGACTCAGAGAATCACTTACTCCGACCAACCCAGAGAATTTGGATATTGTGCGCAGTTGCTCCATTTTCATTTTTTCATTTTTTTTAAAATTTTTTGCACCATCTGTTTTTATTTTCCTTTTTAAACGCTACCCTAAATATTCAACACCTTCACACACTCATTCAAGCTCCACAGTGTCAACCCTAGCAATCGATCTCTGGTTATATCTATGCAGAAAGGTGGGGATGTCAATCGATGAGGTTTCATGTGAGTTTTGACCCTTACTTAACCAGGCCGTTGTCATCCCCATATCTTCCAACTAATGGACAGTATCATGGATTCATTGGCCACACTAGGTGAAAAAGGGGCCGTTTGGGAGTAATTAGGGGTAGGCCTTTCAATTTGGCCCTGAGACAGGTGAGCCCGGCTTGGGTCGGCCTTCAGAAAGCCCTTAAAATGAGGGCTTGTGTTTATAGGGAAAAGACCTAGGGCTGGGGTTATGCAATTTTTTGAAGATTCTGAAATTTGAGGGTTGGGATTGGACCGTATTAGCCTGGCCCGCCCCGGCCTTGGACTTGGCCCTGGCCCTCTTACTTTTCTTTGTTTTATATACGTAAATATGTATACTAAAATTCCCATATAAGAATCACTTAGCAGTAATACAATGGGGGTAATTTTATACCCCCATAGTCATTACAAAATGCCCTAACAATCTATATGCACACATATTTGGTTCATTTCATTTGTATTTAATTATTTAAGTTATGGATTATACTTAATGATTAAGTAATAAGTGTTGATGGGTACTTGCTTTCAATCCCCTTTTTCTAGTTTTATTGCTTCTTATCTAGTCCTTTTATATTATTTTTACATATTCTTGGTAGTGCAAAAGGGGGGTATACTCTGATAATAAGGATACACTTTTTCCTCTATAGAGTAACTTGGGATGCCAACCAATTCATAAAGATAGTTTGTATGTGCATAAAACTTCAAAGATATAGGGTGATCAAAAAATCCTTTTAAGTAAACAATTCTAACTCACAATACTCAAAATTTAAACTAATATTGATTTTTTAAGTGTATTTATTTTTTTGACTGAAATAAAACAATAGATAAGTTTTAAATTGAAAATAATGTCAATTTATATAAGGTAGGTGAATGTATTTGGTTTAAGTTTTTTAAAGATAAGACTTGCATGAATGATTTGGTATGTGGAAATTCTTGTGAAAGGTGTGAAATGGAACATATTTTTTTTTAACCATTTTCATTCTTTTAAAAAATAAATATAACCGTATGTTGAGAACCCATGTTACTAAAGCGCATATAACTTTGTCTCATAAAAAAAGTTTTAGAGGCGACTTCTATATATCCTCCAAACATATTATGAGTGGTCCATTTGCAATAGAAGTTAGAGAAGATAATCCTTGATCAACCCTTTATACTTGGTAAAAATGTAGAAAAATAATGATTTTCTTGTTTTTAGGCCCTAAGCCCTACCCTAGCCCGGCACTGGCCCTCAAAGGTAGGGTAAGGGCCTAGGTAGTTCAGGCCCTCTTAGGATTTTGGCCTGTCTAGGCCTAGTCCTACATATATTAAGGATAGAATAAGGACGACCCCATGCCCGGCCCTTTGACTGCCCAAATTAGGGGTGCTCATGGGTCAAGCTAGGCCACTTAAGAATGGGCTAGATGAAAAGGAAAGATGGTCAAACGACGCTTTTGGCAAGCATACAAAAGATTTTAAAAATGGACGACCATATTTCTCTTATTTTTACTTAGCAAAATCTCCCATTTTTTAAATGGAGAATTTTTGAGAATTCCAAGGAGCACTAGAAAACACTCCGGTAAGCAAAAAGGCCCCTCCATTCGACCGATGACGAAGGGGTAGTTAATGATATGAGCTGCTTAGGTGGAGATTTTATATATATATATATATTTCGAAAGAGAGTTAATTAAATAGTTGGCTAATGTTTCTCTTTTTTAAATGCCCAACTTTTTCTCCTTTATGAATTCCCTATTTTACTCCTATTAGTAAAGAACGAGCATTAGATGGTTGTTTCAACATGCGTTGGGGCCCACCTCCAAATTGATGACTTTCGGAACCTCAGCATTTCCAAATTTCATTCAACATGAGTTGGGCCCACTTCATGTCGATTACTATAAAGAGGAAACTTGACATTTTCATAATCTAACAATGGGCTAACTCTTGATGATATTTGGTGGGCCCATAATAGAAAAGAGTTGGGCCCATAATCTAACAATAGCTATTTGAAGTGATTCGTTGATTTGGATTCTTGATAAGTGGACCCCGCTTAGGGTCATCACAAAATTGCTTTATCTTCTGTGAGAGTTTTTAGGGATGATAGTTAGCAAATGTCACATACTAGTTGAATGATATGAGGGGCACAAACGCCCCTTTTTAAAGGAGGCATTTCGTAGAATTTCTCATATATATATTGTAAGTGCACGAAAAATATACTCACAAGACTAGAAAGCCTTCAAGGACTTACAACACCGGAGAAGTAGCTACGATCGGGAGAACCTGAAAGAGACGGAAAAAGAAGGTCAGAGGACCCTGGCTGTGGGTAGCACAGGGCTCTCCGATGCTTAAGTCAGCAGTTGATCGAAGAAAAAGAAGAAGAGGGAAGAGAGCTCTGTGTGCGAGTATCAGAATGCTTACCCTTCTCGTGGTCCGTCTTACGCCTTATACAGGGAATAGCCCTAGTGATTGTGCCAGTGGGCCTCGTGATGTGACTGAGGTCTCATCAGCCCACATAGTCATTAATGAAGGTCCATCACAGCCCTCATCGCATTTAATGAGGGTCCGATCAGCCCACGTTGCATTTAATGCAAGTCACATTGGGCCTGACCTGTTGGTGGCTGGGATCCCATCGAGTCCCTTTCTCAGGCCCTGTCCTGATAGGGTTGTGGCCAATGGATATGATTGCATCTCCTTACAGCCGAAATCGAGCGGTGTGGCGCGGCCGACCTGGCCACCTCTCACCGATATCAGCTATTAGTGCCGAGACCGAAGTAACGCCGAGTCTGCATCCGAGACCGATAATGACGCGCCTAGTCGAAACCGAATAGGGAGTAGGCTCGCGAGATAGTTCCCACACAATAGCCCCCCAGCTCTTGACCTCTTAGGCTTCTCGGGCCTTGAGGTTGAGAGCTGAACTGGTCTTCCGAAGCCACTCAGCATTTATTTCGCAGGCGCCCCCAGCTAAGAGTTCAGACTGTTCGGCTTTAAGGCGTAGCCGTCGTTTCATTCACCCGAGGCAATCAAGAGGGCGATAAATGAAGCGATCATGACCCGCGTGGGGAGGCGGACCAATTGCGCCACGCGTTGCCATCCGAGAGGTCTCCTGGTCACTTCGAGGTGGCGTGCCGAGCGAATCGAGGCGGTACTCTGCATGCATCTCGCCCTCCGGACTTCGGGATGGCGTGCTCCCCCTTCCTTTATATTTAGCCCTGGGGCGTCGTCTTGTCACTTTGCTTTCTTGGTGCTCTGTTTGAATCAGAACTAGAACCAGAACCAGAACCAGAACGCCAAAAACAGAAGAGAATCTTCGTCAAGCAACAGAAAGGAATCCCTGGCCAGCTCTGCTGCGATTGCCTAATCAGTGTTGCTCACCGTCCGTCTGTGAGTGTCTTCCTTCTTCTCTGTCCTCGTTCTGCTTTTTCGTTCTTAGGGCTTCTGTCCTTCCCCTTCCTTGTCCGATTCTTGTTCATCCTTTAGGGTTTCTCTAGGGTTCCCTTAGATTAGAGATGGGGGCTTACAGTCATTGGATAGATTCTCAACCGGCCCTAGCAGAGCTCAGGAGGACCTTCAAGATCCCGGAGGACGTCCGGATGAAGGCCTCTGACAGGTCATCCGGCTATACCTTCAGCAATGGCTGGATGCCATTTCACCTGATTGCCATCATCGAAGGTGGGGTTAGGTTCCCCCTGCATCCTCTCCTTAGGTCCTGCCTCCGAGCCTGGAACTTATGCCCGTGCCAACTGATGCCCAACGGCTACAAGATCATCATGGGCGTCGCCGAACTGAATAGGATCCTAGGAATTGACCTCGGTGTCCACGATATCGAGGATGTATATGACCTCTGCAAAACCCGAGAGGGCAACACATATTACCTTCGTGTTAAAGCAAAGTGTTCGCCCCTCATCACGGCCTTGGAGGACTCGAATAAATACGCTGGAGATGATCGGCTACTCGTCTCCGGCAACTGGGAGTTCGGAGGGGCCGAATCCAAGATTGCGTGGAGAGTCCAAGTCCCACGGACCTTCGGGACACCGCCGAGTAACGCCCTGTCCCTTTTGCCGGGTTTCGGATTGTGATTTACTCCGTTAGCTTTTATTCTAATTCTCTTCTTTCCTTTTGCAGGCCTCCACCAGCGAAAGCGAGACGCTCACCTCGATTGTTGGAGGAGGAACAAAGATTGGCTAAATAAAATATACCAGTACCGAGGCCACCACAACAGAGCAGCTTTCTCCTTGCTTGGGTATGAACCGAAGTACGTGTCCTATACGCCGAAATCAGGCCGTCCTGGGGAGATCGTACTTGCTTTGGCCGAGGCCGCGAGCGGGTATGTCGCTGTTGCAGAAGCTTCCTCGTCGGCTGCTGCGGCCGAGAGCGATCCTCTAAGGGAGGTTGAGAACTTCTCAGACTCCGAAGAGATGGAGAGGCGTCGACCAGCCTACCAACCGCGAAATTTAGCTGCGGCTATCTTCGGCGAGCAGAGAGCCGCCTCCAGCGCCCGTCCTCCCTCTTGCACCTCGATCGTTCCAGCGGTCCCCGAGGCCCAGCCCGCAGCTGAAGAGAGGGAGAGGCCTCGAAAGAGGGCAAGGGGGAAGTCCCCTGTTCGCGAAGACCAGCCGCGACAATCGCTGGTTATCAGGGAGAGGGCCAGAGCAGAGGAACCAATTCGGCCCGAGGCCCCGCTGGATCGGCGCTCTGAGTCGCCTCTCGCCGCGGTCTCGACCGAACCAGAGGCCTTCAAGCCCGACCTGGAGCTGTGGCCGGGGAGGCCTCTCAACGTCGAGGACAAAGTTGTAGGGAACTCGGCTGTGATTACGGCCCTTAGCCGAGCCTGCGCGCTTCCCAGGGACGTTGAGAGGCACCAGGCGGAGGAAAGTCCTCAGCTACTTATGAGGACGCTGCAGCACTCCCTCCTGGTAAGTATCAAATCTCCGGATGTGAGTAATGCTAGTTTCTCTTCGCGCGATACTGAATCTCATCTGCTCCTTGCAGGCTATCCAGAGGCTCCCGCTGGTCCTGAATCGGATCATGGAGGAGGATGGGAAGCTGAATCGCCTAACGGAGGAGAAGCAGCGGGCCGAAACTGCTCTGGCGGCCAAGTGCGAGGAATTGAAGGAGGCTGAGGCCAAGCGGGCCGAGTTAGACGCCCAAGTGGTCTCGGCGGTGTGCGAGCTCTCTCAAGTAAAGGCCGAATCGCTAACCCTATAGGAGAGGCTCGTCGCCGAAAAGAGGAGATCGGCCGAGTTGGCGGCCGAGCTGGGGCGAGAGAAGGTGGCGAGAGAGGAACTCCTCGCGTCGAAGCAAGCAGAAATTGACGCCGCCTTCCTCGAGGGAACAGAAGATGCTGGGAGGAATTACACCGACCATATCAAGGAGCTGAGCCAGCAACTGTTCCACCTCGGCTGCCGGGCCGTGCACAAGATGGGGATGCCGGGAAATCACCCACTATATCTGAACCCTCCTGAGTTCAGGCCCCCAGCTCCCGCCGAGACTACCGCCTTGCCGTCCTCGGAGACTCCTGTCTCTCCTCCGCCAGAGACTCCAGCTTCTCCGCCTCTAGAGGTCCCTGCTCCTCCGCCAGAGGCTCCCAGCGTCGCGGTTCCGGAACCCTCCGGAACCGTTGCGACGGCCGAGGGTGCAGTAGTTGTCATTGAGGACACCGAGGCCGAGGCGTCCTGAGCTTTGTCTTTGCTCTCCCCTTTTTTTTTTGATGAAAAATGTATCTTCTTTTTCCCTTTTGTGTAGTAAACTGAAAATGGAATGTATGAACGGGTGATGGCCACCTTTGAACTTCGATTGTAAACATCTTTCCATCAATAAAATTTCTCAATTTGCCTCAATTCAGTCTCCATTGATGCTGCTTGTTTTCCTTTTCTTTTTCATTTACTCCATACGATTTTTGCAAGTGTGTGAGTTCGGATTGAGATGGACCGACTAGATTAGGGCACGCCATGGGAACTCTAGTTCCGCCTTGTCTTCATTCATCTCGGCCAGTTAGCATACATGCCCGGAGAGAATTATGCTAGACCTCCAAGGCAGAAGTGGGACAAAACGGGCTTCACGACTTTACACCTGATTTGTTAACTCGAATAGTCCTGGCGATTTCTTTTACGGACCTTTAGCTTTGCGCGTGGGTGGCTGGGTGCTCAACCTAAACGGTTTTATTCTTGGCCATTTCGGCCTCGCGTCTGGGTGGCTGGGTGCCAACCTCGGATGTTCTCATCACTAGCCATTTCGGCTTCACGTCTGGGTGGCTGGGTGCCAGACTCAGACGGTTTCATCACTAGCCATTTCGGCTTCACGTCTGGGTGGCTGGGTGCCAGCCTTAGACGGTTTCGTCGTGGGCCATTTCGGCTCCACGTCTGGGTGGCTGGGTGCCAGCCTCAGACGGTTTCATCACTAGCCATTTCGGCTTCACGTTTGGGTGGCTGTGTGCCAGCCTCAGACGGTTTCGTCGTGGGCCATTTCGGCTCCACGTCTGGGTGGTTGGGTGCCAGCCTCAGACGGTTTCATCACTAGCCATTTCGGCTTCACGTCTGAGTGGCTGGGTGCTAGCCTCAGACGGTTTCAACGTTTACATTTTTGCTAGACTGCCATCGACCACCAGATTACATTGGATTGAGGACGAATGTAGTTCTATTAATCTCAAAAGTATCATACAAGTGCAAATCTAAAAATAGAATTTCTTGAGATGTGATGCATTCCATGGTCTCGGTAGTGGCCGTCCTTCCATGTCCTCGAGCCGGTAAGCTTACCGCCCAGCGACGGAAGTTACTTTAAATGGGCCATGCCAATTTGGTGCCAGCTTGCCTTGATTCGGATCCTTGTCCCCCGGGAGTGCTTTCTTGAGAACCAACTCTCCTACAGAGAATTTCCTCTCTCTGACGTTCTGGTTATAACCCCTGGCCAGTTGTCGCTGGTAGGAGGCTAGCCTAACTGCGGCTACTTCCCTTCGCTCGTCTGCCAAATCCAGTTCCCTGGCCAAGTTAGTTTCGTTCTGACCTAGGTCAAAAAGCTTAGACCTCATAGTGGGCAGGCCGATCTCCAGAGGGATGACCGCTTCCATGCCATAGGCGAGTGAGAAGGGGGTGGCCGAAGTGGAACGCCTTGGAGTAGTTCTGTAAGCCCATAGGACGCTTGGAAGCTCCCCCACCCATCTTCCTTTCGCTTGGTCCAGTCTTTTCTTGAGCCCATCGAGGATCACCTTGTTAGAGATCTCAGCCTGGCCATTGCTCTGAGGGTACGCTGGAGTGGAATAGTGGTTTCTGATTCCAAGCTCTTGGCAGAAACTCCTGAAGAAGTTGGAATCGAACTGAGTCCCGTTATCCGAGATCAGCACTCTAGGGATGCCGAACCTCGTGACTATATTCTTCCACACGAAATTCTTGGAGTCCCGCTCTGTGATGGAGGACAATGGCTCTGCCTCGATCCATTTAGTGAAGTAATCAGTAGCCACGATAAGCCATCTCTTGTTCCCCGGGGTTCGGTGGAGTGGTCCCACAATGTCGAGCCCCCACTAGGCGAATGGCCACGGGCTAGAGAGTGGGCTAAGGTCCTGCGCTGGTTGATGGAGAGAGTGGGAGAATCTCTGGCACTTCTCACACTTCCTCGCGTATACCTGCGCATCCTTCTGCATGTATGGCCACCAGTAGCCTTGGCTGATGGCTCGGTCGGCTAGGGATCTTCCCCCGATGTGGCTTCCATAGATTCCTTCATGTATCTCAAAAATGAGGTATTCAACCTTGGTTGGGTGGACACACTGGAGATACGGGCCTGAGAACGACTTCCTATAGAGCTTAGACTCGGGAGACAACCAGAACCGAGCTGCTGTAAGCCGGATCCGATGAGCTTCGCCACTGTCTTCGGGGAGTTGATCATCCTTGAGAAAAGCTATGATGGGATCCATCCAACTAGGGCCGAGATCGAGGCATAACACTTCCCGAGGTGGATGGAGCTCAATGCTGGGCGCGGTTAATGATCTGACTTCGATGCTCCTCTTTCTTCCTGCTTCGACAGCGCTGGCCAAGTTTGCTAGGGCGTCTGCCTGAGAGTTTGCTTCCCTCCCAATCTGTTTGATCTCGGCGGTCTGGAATTGAGAGAGCATCTTCTTTGCCAAGGCCAGATAGGCTGCCATTCTGTCGTCGCGGGCTTGGTATTCTCTGGTTAACTGGTTTGCTACGAGTTGTGAATCACTGAAAAACCATTAGCTGTTGAGCTCCAAGGATTTTAGCGCTGTTCAGTCCTGCTAACAAAGCTTCGTATTCGGCTTCGTTGTTTGATGCTTTGAAATCCAGGGTTAAAGCCTGCTCGACAACTAGCCCTTCTGGAGACTGGAGGACGACGCCTGCTCTGGCTCTCCTTAATGTGGAAGACCCGTCGACGAAGACTTTCCAAACCGGGCTCAAGGGCTGGATGTGTGTTTGTTCAAAGCCAGTGGGCATCTCGTCCCCCATGCCCCCCAGTTCGGTGCCGAGCTGGTCGGGTACCGAACTTGAAGAGAACTCGACGAGGAAATCCGCCAATACCTGGGCCTTGATCGCCGTTCTGGGCTGATACTGTATTTCATACTGCCCCAGTTCCACAGCCCATCTTGAAATCCCTCCTGAAAAATCAGTTTTTCTAAAAACAGATTTAAGTGGATGTTCCGTAACAACCACTATGGTATGTGTTTGAAAGTAATGGGAGAGCTTCCGCGAGGCACTAACAAGCACCATCGCGAGCTTCTCGAGTGGCAGGTATCTGGTCTCGGCATCGATCAGGGTCTTGCTCGTGTAATAAATGGGTTTTTGAACCTTATCCTCTTCTCGGAAGAGGACCGAGCTGACCGCATGATCCGAGACCGCCATGTATAGATACAAAGGTTCTCCGTCGACCGGAGTTGATAATAGTGGCGGTGTGGAAAGGTAAGCCTTAAGTTGCTACAAGGCATGGTCACATTCTGGAGTCTATTGGAATTTAAGATTTTTTCTAAGAAGCTGAAAGAAAGGTCGGCACTTATCTGAAGACCTGCTGATGATGCGATTTAGCGCTGCCGCCATCCCGGTGAGCTTCTGCACCTCCTTCGCCGAACTGGGACTCTGTATCCTGAGAATTGCCGAGATCTGGTTGGGGTTTGCCTCAATTCCCCTGCGTGTGACCAAGCTTCCCAAAAATTTGCCAGAACCTACGCCAAAAGCGCACTTAGAAGCATTGAGTTTGAGCTTGAACTTCTTCAAAGTGGCGAAGACTTCAGCCAGATCTACCAAATGGTTATGCGCTTTTTTGGACTTGACCACCATATCGTCGATGTAGACCTCAATGGTCTTGCCGAGCTGATCATGGAACATTTTGGTGACAAGTCTCTGGTAAGTGGCTCCTGCATTCTTCAGCCCAAACGACATCACCTTATAACAGTACGTGCCTCTGGGCGCGATGAAAGTTGTCTTCTCTTCATCCGGCCCATACAACGGAATCTGGTGATAGCCACGGTAAGCATCGAGGAAGCTCATTCTGTCGTGCCCGGCCGTGACGTCAATCAACTGGTCAATTTTGGGTAGGGGAAAGCTGTCCTTGGGGCAAGCCTTGTTGAGGTCGGTAAAGTCGACGCACACCCTCCACTTGCCAGTCTTCTTCCTGACGACCACAGTATTGGCTAGCCAGGTTGGGTATTGAACTTCTCTGATGGCGCCGGCCTCAAGCAGTTTGTCCACCTCCTCGACTATGGCTTCGGTTTGTGGGACCCCAGTTCTGCGAGCTTTCTACACCACAGGTTTATGATTAGGGTCCACATTCAATCTATGGCATATTACCTCGGGGTCAATGTCAGGCATCTCCTGAGGCGTCCAAGCGAAGGCATCTTTATTTTGCACCAGGAACTGGGCCAGCTCGGACCTCTCTGGCTCCCCGAGCTGACTGCCGAGCAAGAAGAACCGCTCCGGGTCCTTTGAGTCGATCCGGACCTCGGTCAATTCCTCCACGCACTTCTTTCCTGGGTCTTGGTCGAGCTCATCCAGCTTCTCCTCTAGTTTCTTCTCCATCTCGGCCATATTAACCTCCTTGGGCTCTCGCTCCCCAGACACCACAGCTGTCAGGCACTGCTTAGCTGCCTGCTGATCTCCTCTGACCGTGACGATTTCAACTCGGCCATCCTTCCTTTCCCATGGAAATTTCAGCCTTTGGTGGAGGGTTGAAGGGATCGCTTCTAGACTATGGAGCCAGGACCTGCCCACGATGGCATTGTAGGGTGACGGTGCGTCGACCACCATGAAGGTTGTCGTGACAGACGCACCGCCGGCTTCGACCTTGAACGTCACCTTCCCCTTGGGGTAAACTGGTTTGGCGCTGAAGCCGATGAGGGGAACTCGGGCCTCCTGCAGATCCTTTTCCGTCAATCCCATCCTTCTGAAGCTATCGAAATAGAGGATCTCGGAAGAACTGTCGGGGTCGACGAGGACCTTCTTTACAGTGCAATCCCTCACGCCCTGCTTAGAGCAATCAAACTTCAAAGTAACGATCAGTGGGTCGTTGTGGGGAAGCTGCACCCCTTCCAAATCTGCCTCTGTGAACCTGATTTCGGGCCGCTCCCTCCGGGCCCTCTTTGGGGCTGAACCGAGTTCGACTGTCATGACTCGCCCAGCGTGAGATGCACGCCTGGCCTCGGCACGGGCTTGGTTACTCCCCTTGAGCGGCGGGGCTAAATGTATGACATTAATAATCTTCTCCGAGCCGTCGGTGTCATGGCCTCTCTCGTCTCGACACGGAGCTCGAGTGTTGGCTCTGGTGTCAGCCTTAACGAACTCCTGCAGGTGTCCCTCTTGGACGTGCTTCTCCAAATGCGACCGTAGTATTCTGCATTCTTCGGTCTTGTGGCCGCCCTCCTTGTGGTACGCGCAAAATCTCGTCTGATCTCGGGTGGACGGGTCGCCTTTCATGGGCTCCGGCCAGCTGAAGTACGGCCTTGTCTTGATCTTATACATGATCCTGTGGATGGGCTCTTTGAAGACCGTGTTGACCGCCCGATATGCGTCCTCGGATAGCCTGGGCCTCTTTCTTCTGGCCGGGGTGAACATCTGAGTCCTTACCGAGCTGGTTGGCGCCCAACGCCTGTCTGGCTCGTCTCTACGTCGCTCATCTCTCCGAGGCTTATCCCTTCGGGAAGCTTCTCTATCCCTCTTGGTGGGTCTTTCGCCTAGGTCCTTCTGCGTGGCCCCATGGTTCTCCCGAGCTCGGACCTGGTCGTCCTCTTGAGCGATGTAGCGGTTGACAACGGACCTGAGTGTTGTTATGGAGGAAACCGGGTTCCTGGCTAGGTCCTTGCGAAGGTCGCTGTCCGGCAGTAGGGCATTCCGAAATGCGAAGATGGCCACTTCGTCCTTAGAGTCTTCAATTTGGCTGTAGACCGTCCAGAACCGCTTTGCAAACTGGGTAACATTCTCCCATCGCTTCATCTTCATGGCCATGATGTCTGCGTCTGTCTTCGGAAGGACTCTGTATGCCTGTAACTTCTTCATGAAGGACTGCTGGAGCTGCTGCCAGCTCGAAATAGATCCTTCCGGTATCGCACAGAACCACTTCAGGGGGAGGTCACCCAAGCTGGAGGAAAAAACTCGACAGTTCAGGTGACCCTCGTCTCCCCAGACTGACATCCTTTGGGAGAAATGCCTAAGATGCGCTGCTGGATCCGAGACTCCGTCATAAGTGACGAATCTTGGTACGGTAAACTTCTTTGGCAGGGGGTACTTCCTGATGTCACGAGAGAAAGGAGACGCGACGAGATCAATGGAGTCACAACAAACATCCTTTTGGTCTCGGCCGAAACTAGCTACCTCCAGGTTACGCTGGATCGTTTCCCTTATGTGCGCGTCCAACCATTCCTGATTATGATACATGCTCTCCGGAATGGTCTCGGACGCCTTCCTCGAGTAGCTATGGCTGGTGCTTGAGCCTTCGTCTCGAGTTCGGTCGCGTCTTTTCTTGTTCAGGAGGTCCCTCAGATCCTCCTTGGGGGAGGAGATGCGCCTAACACGAGTAACCCTCCTCTCGTGTTGCCGTTGCGATTGCTGATGCTGCCGCGACCGCTGCTGCTGGGATAGCTCCTGATGAGACCGCTGCTGCCTTGCTGAACTTGTAGCTCTTTCCAGCTGCTGCTGGAGCTGGCGGATCAGAGCATCCTTCTCCTTGATGGCCTCATTCTGCGCTCTAATCGCCTCAAGGGTAGAGTCAAAATCATCGTCAGGGTTGTAGTCTTCATCCTCAGCATCCTCCATCTGGTCAGAGGGATGTGATTCGTCGACCAGTGGAGACTTGCGCCGCTGATCTCGACCTGTTAGGGGTCCTTTCCCAGACTGCTGCTGAGTGTCTCCCCTCTGGAGAGCGGACTCCGAGCGCAAGTTCTGCTCCTGAACATCAATCCGAATGAGGTCACGCTCGACGTAGGCGCTTGCGACCGGTTCCTTCCCAGACCTCCTGGCGGAGTGGGGGTCAGAGGACGGTCCTGTACGCTTCGCCTTGGATGTTTCTCTACCTTTCGCAGCTCTCCTCGTCATGGTGACAGGGAAGATTATATGAACCAATTCCCACAGACGGCGCCAATTGTAAGTGCACGAAAAATATACTCACAAGACTAGAAAGCCTTCAAGGACTTACAACACCGGAGAAGTAGCTACGATCGGGAGAACCTGAAAGAGACGGAAAAAGAAGGTCAGAGGACCCTGGCTGTGGGTAGCACAGGGCTCTCCGATGCTTAAGTCAGCAGTTGATCGAAGAAAAAGAAGAAGAGGGAAGAGAGCTCTGTGTGCGAGTATCAGAATGCTTACCCTTCTCGTGGTCCGTCTTACGCCTTATACAGGGAATAGCCCTAGTGATTGTGCCAGTGGGCCTCGTGATGTGACTGAGGTCTCATCAGCCCACATAGTCATTAATGAAGGTCCATCACAGCCCTCATCGCATTTAATGAGGGTCCGATCAGCCCACGTTGCATTTAATGCAAGTCACATTGGGCCTGACCTGTTGGTGGCTGGGATCCCATCGAGTCCCTTTCTCGGGCCCTGTCCTGATAGGGTTGTGGCCAATGGATATGATTGCATCTCCTTACAGCCGAAACCGAGCGGTGTGGCGCGGCCGATCTGGCCACCTCTCACCGATATCAGCTATTAGTGCCGAGACCGAAGTAACGCCGAGTCTGCATCCGAGACCGATAATGACGCGCCTAGTCGAAACCGAATAGGGAGTAGGCTCGCGAGATAGTTCCCACACATATATATATAATATTCATGTACATCCATTTCTCATATATGGTAATATGCAGAAAAAGAATGTTCATGTGCAAAGAGGGAAAGCCATATAAGTATCCCTCACCCTATGGTGAGTGATGGATGCACATGAATATTATATATATATATGTATATATATGAAAATTCTACTGCACGCCAACGGCCAATAAAAAGTAGCTGCATTTATTGTTGTTTTAATGCATTCAATTCAAGTCGAAATGCTCCTATGAGAGTAATGGAGAACCCATTGCAACCATTGCACATGAACATTCTTCATATATGAGGTACACGATAGGACGAGGGACACTTACGTGGCTTTCCTTCTTTGCACATGAATATTTTTTTTCGGGCTACGGAAATACTCTATACGAAGAAAAGAAGATGGAACAACCGGGTCATTCCACCATATTTTATCATTGATGTTGAAAAGAAAAGCCACATTTTCCATCATTCAAGATAAGCCTACCATCTTAAATTAAAATTGGTGAGCTCACTGCATCATTAACCGTTGAGGAGGCTCCTTCATGTTCTACTATTTGGGTTGTGATCACCCTTTTAGGGGTTGGGTCAGGTCTAACTTGAACTGGATTAAATTGCCTTGACCTCAACCAAAATTCAGAATTCAGATTCAACCCAGGCCACACTTGAAAACGAAAAGCTTCATCTGTAATAGGTCAAGATTGAGTTTCTCTGGTTGAAATCGTTTCAGGCTGTGTCCGGGTTTAGTATGTTTTTAGAATGTAATGCATAAGAATTAAGGAAAATCTTGCTGGTTTAATTGAATTAAGGTTGATCCTTTACAGAATTTGGGTAGCTGTCTAAAGTCAGTCTGTAACTCAATTAGCTCGAGCTGGACTTCCTACACCCTTTTTCTATAATTATTGGTGGGCTGCATGCTACTAGCTTTGCTCAGCCTTGAGTGTCCATATTCCATACCTTAATTTCATTCGTTATGTTATAATAAATAAAATATTCAGATTCGGGATGTAAATAGATTTCTCATGAAGAAATGTACTCGTTTTACTCACCTTTAGCTCGGGATGCATACCGTATACTTTAAGAGGGAAAAAACTAGAAACATGATGAATCAAACTTTTTTTTTTTTTTACTATTTTGTTTTTCAAATTGTAACAAATGATTTCATTAAAAGAGAGATGAAATACAGAGCACACGACTACAAAAGAAAAGGGATAGGGAAGGCGCAAGAAAGATGCACCACCTCCCACCCCAATTATTGAACAAAGCCTCATTGCCTTCGATTAAATTTTCAACTGCATTTATAAAATATTATTAACTTTCCCCTGAGAATCTTATTATAGACGATTCATGCTACTAACAATTGAAAAGCAAACAGATTTTGTATAAAAGAAAACCACACCATGAGTCAATAACATGAAGGAAGCACACCGCACGCCTCTGCGAGGTGAAGTAGAGGAAGGCTATTGTCCCCAATAGAAAAATTGAATATGATCCAACGAATGCACCATAGAAGCTAACAAGGCTGTCATCATCATCATCATCTTCATCTTCCTCTCCTTTAGGATCTTGGATGGTGCAACTTTTGTTCAAAGGTGATCCACAAAGGAGTGGATTGCCGTCGTTGCTACTTTCATCAAAGGTTGCAAATTGCTTCATGTCAGGGATCTTGCCAGAAGGGTTGTTGTGAGCAACTGAAAAGACTGATAAAAAATTTAGCTTCATTAGTTCAGAAGGAATTGTGCCATTCAATCTATTGTAGGAAAGATCCAAGCTCTCAATCTGGCTCAAGGTTTCAAAGGCTACTGGTATTGGCCCAATGAATTGATTGTTGGACAAGTTCAAAGAATGAAGCCCACTAAGCTGTCCCATTTCGGGTGGGATTTCTCCGATGAACTGATTACATGATAAATCAACTCCAGACATAAGGTTCAAAATACCACTGCTGTAAGAATTCCAGATATTCTTGTTCATAAACTCCACTGCAGTTATCTCATCAGTCACCTCACTTGAAATCTCACCAAGGTTACTGGACATCACCACTATTTTCTGTTGTTTAGATATATCCAAATCTACATACCTGGAGCCCCAGCCTTCTTCTATATAGAATGCACGTCTATCTAACGTTGACCTTCCAAATGTCAAATTATTTATGCATGGTGGCAATTGTCCAGAAAGGTGGTTATAAGAAAGATCCAACAGACTTAAAATTTTCAATTGACATAAGGCAATCGGAATATGCCCATGTAAACTATTTCTTCTGAGAAGAAGTATCCTCAAATTCGAAAGTCCACCTATCCAAGAAGGAATAACACCAACAATGTCATTATATCCAATGACTAATGATGTTAGATATGATGCTTTTGATAGTACACTTGGTATTGATCCTGAAAATGTGTTCTTCTGCAAGTGCATAAACTCAAGATTTGTTAAGTTCAAGCAAGATGGAATTGGCCCAGATAGACTGTTGTCAGAGAGGTCCAAGAAACGAAGTTCCGAAAGTCGACAAAACTCAAGCGGAACCATACCATCAATATGATTTCTGCGAAGGATGAGTGTAGACAAACTTGGAAGGTCGCCAATTTGACTTGGAATCCTACCTGATATTTGATTGTCTCCAATAACCAGTCCTCCAAGCGAGACGTTGAATAGGCTAGCTGGAATTGTCCCCGTGAAATGGTTGCTATCCAAATTCAAGTACATCAAATAGGTCAGGTTGGAAAAAGTTGAAAGTATCTTTCCATGCAAATTGTTATTTGATAGCTTTAGGACAACTAATTGAACACAGCCCGCAACCAGGGATTTCGGTATTTCTTCTGACAAGTTATTGTGCGACAAGTCTAAAGAAACCAATGATCTCATATCACCCACCGAAGGAGGTATGCTTCCTTGAAAAAAATTTCTGGACATGTCTAGCAAATAAAGGTTTGGAAGGAGAGTTCCAATGTTTAGAGGAAGTTGCCCAGTAATGTGATTGTAAGAGACATCTAATACCAATAACTCTGTGTTATTGCCATGGACTGGCAGATGAAATGTCACGCCCCCAAAGTGTAAC
This sequence comes from Cinnamomum chago, assembly GCA_038049695.1. Taxonomy (NCBI): domain Eukaryota; kingdom Viridiplantae; phylum Streptophyta; class Magnoliopsida; order Laurales; family Lauraceae; genus Cinnamomum; species Cinnamomum chago. Next base: position 9,141,733 of record CP142452.1, on the reverse strand, counting down.
CGGGGTTATGCGTGAGATTAGGGCCAATTTAAAACTTTTCCCAACATTAATCAAATGTAACCTGGCCCCAATCGTGTCCCATCTGGATCGAAGACCGCAGTGAGGTGTAAACATTTTCTCAATCATATAAAACAAATAGCGGAAGCTTCAAACACAAGTGGTATCTCATAGATGTATAGTTAAAGAGTAATACTGAATATCATACTTAAGATTCAAGTTTTAGACTATATCAATTACAACATCAGGCCACACCAAACTCGGGCCTAATCAAAATGAAAGAACCAACATAAAACTAGTCCAAAAGTGAAGGCTCTCTTGTACGGGGTCAGTACGGCTATACTATGCCGTCCATACTGTACTCGAGGAAGTCATCAGGCTGATCTGCCTGAATTTCTTCCGTCGCTTCTTCCTCCCCATAGTAAGGCTCGGTACCTATGCACCAAGAGTAGCATCATCAGACACAAAGGTCGGCAAGAGAATAGATATATCATCATTAAAGATACACAGACTAAGGAATAAGCGAAAGGGGGCATATCATAAGAGATGCATAACGTCTTGACTGTAATAAACGTGTAGCATAGGAATCATAAAATCAACTAACACACTTCTAACAAATAGGCAAATCACATAGGCTAATCACCACGGGATAGTTTCACTTGACCCTCCTGGCTCAACCTGAGAGCTGTGGTAGAGTAAAGCAATGGGCTCGGGATGAAAACCGGGCAAACACACATATATACCCTTAAAACAAAATAAACAAAACGAACATTCATACTTCTTACAGAGCGGGTATTTGATGGTGTACATCCATCTAAAATATAAAAAGTCGTACTGCGCAGACGTTCATTCCAAAGTCCTCACACAATTGGTGCCCCAAAAGTGCTGGGCGTTAACAGCTGAGTGATGCCTGACACAAGAGTCCTATACATACAATAGTGAAGGGCTAGACTTTCCTGCGCGAACAGGATTCGTTAACCAAAGAGGAACTACCTTGTCATTATCAAATTATACAAACATAATCGAACTTCTTCATACTTCACACTTATCTTCATAGGTAGTCCTCAACATGCTTTCTTAATCAAAGCTGTCTAGCCACAACACTCCCATCTTATTTCGAACAAACGGAACATCAAAAGGGATCCTAAGTTCATAATGTAATCCCAACCAAGACACAATAACCGAAGCTAAAGAACATGGACATTTCATGTAGAGAGTACCAAACGGTACAATTCGGAATCATAAACGATAGACAATCCATTCCTAAGTCATTGTTATTTCCGGAATCTCGTACAATCCTAATCAGTCAACGAAAGGATCTAGGGTTCAAGATACCCAAAACGGAACCTCTTCGTGCATAGATATAAGAGGGTATCCCTTTGCCCTATTCCGTTCAAGATTGAAATGAATTGAAACCCAAGAAACGGAAATAACTACGAGAAATCATCTGCTCAAAACGTTCCTCGTATATAGTCAAATGAGTCCAAAAAGGGGTAACCAAGGTTTCATCAAAGTCCCTCTAAAAAGGGGTGAAAATTTCTCCACAGGAGAAATTCTGCAGGAAAACTGCACAGGGGCCGGTTGACCGGTCCCTTTGGGCCGGTTAACCTGCCCTCTTGGCCGGTTGACCAGCCTGTCTTGGCCGGCTGACCGGCCTGTTACAGGCTGAAATCACCCTCCCAGTTAAGGTTTGCCGGTTGACCGGCCTGTCTTTGGCCGGTTGACCGGCTAGCCTGCAGAAACAGGGCACAGCCCCTGTTTCTGGGCTGGAATGGGACTTTTCCCATTTCCATCTTCTGGGACCTGATTTGCAGCACATGTATGGATAAAAACACACTACTAGGAGAGTATAAAACTAACAAATCAAGCCCTTAATCTCTACATCCCTTCTTTCCAAATCTAAGAGCCATTTATCATGTTTTCAAACATTAAAAGGATCAAATGAGCAAAGATCATCTAACATATGATTTTAGCATACCAATCAAGGAAAACAAGCATATCAAACAATCATATAACTATTCACTTGCCTTTGATGAAGAGCTTGACTCAAAACTAAAAAGGATTGAAGAGAAAGGTCCTCTTTAAGCTCAAACTTGCACAAATGGGTTCCACACTCAAAACCTCTCTACAAATGAAATGCAAGGGGGAAGGTAAGCTTATCTATATCATTTCTAATCCAAAGGAAGTAATCTACCTAAGTCTAAAAGCTTGAAGAGCCTACCTTAGAATGGGTTGTGAAGGAAGCTCTTAGAAAAGTGTATCTTTGTGTTCTTGGAGGCTTGAGGAAGGTGATGAGTAGCTTGGATCCTCCGCCGGAGCTCCGGTGTGCGTCGACGGAGAAGAAGAAATGAAGAGAAAGGAAGAGGAAGAGCCGGCTGCTGTGTTGCTGTGTGTTGTTGGAGTGAGATGAGTGAAATGAATGAAGGAGGGAATACAGGTGGGTTGGTGACCTAATTGAAGTCATGGGCTTTGGGCTTGAGTTGTGGGCTTGGGTCAAGTTCCGGGTCGACCTACATATACATATGATAAGTTTCGGGCCCCTTCGACGCGTCGAATCGAAACGCGACCGAAGACTAAAGTTCATGAAACGATGAAACCTACCCAATGCACCCAAACTCACCAAAAACTCATACTCTCATAAATACCCCTGAAACCTTACTCAATTAATAAAAAGACCTCTAATCTACCCGAACGCACTCCGAATCGTGTGAAACTTCGCACACACGATTCGTCGTTAACCCTGACTTTCTAGACTCTAATCCAACTTACTAACTAAACACACAATTAATAATAATTAATAGGCCATTAGGGGGCGGGATGTTACATCCTCCCCCACTTAGGCTATTTGGTCCTCCAAATCCCTAACACACCTCTGACAAAACCTCTGAATCCGGCAACAACTCTGGATACTTCTCCTGAACCTGATCCCTGAGCTCCCAAGTCGCTTCCCTCGGACTATGATGCTCCCACTGCACTTTGACCCAATGGATGGTCCTTGTCCTCAACACTTGCTCTTTGGTGTCTATGATCTTCTTCGGTCTCTCAACGAAGGTAACATCTGGCTGAACATCCAATGGCTCATGATGTAGCACATGCGAAGGGTCTGGAATGTACTTCCTCAGCATGGAAATATGGAAAACTCTGTGAACACCTGCTAACTCTGCTGGTAGTACCAATCTGTAGGCCACTTCACCAACTCGCCTATCGATCTCAAACGGTCCAATGTACCTCCGAGCCAACTTCCCTTTTTGGCCGAATCTCATGGTCCCTCTAGTCGGTGAGACTTTGAGAAACACCTTGTCCCCAACCTGAAACTCCAAATCTCTCATCTTCGGGTCTGCATAGCTCTTCTGACGGTCTCTTGCAATCTTCAGCCTATCTACAATCTGCTTCACCTTCTCGCTGGTATCACTGATGACTGACGGTCCATGAAAACTCCGAACACCAATCTCTTCCCAACAAATCGGGGTCTTGCACTTCCGTCCGTACAATGCCTCGAACGGTGCCATCCCGATACTGGAGTGATAGCTGTTGTTGTAGGCAAACTCACACAAAGGAAGACTCTTCTCCCAGTCTTTCCCGAAATCAAGAACACATGCCCTTAACATATCCTCCATGGTCTGATTGGTCCTCTCAGTCTGTCCATCGGTCTGAGGGTGATATGCAGTGCTGAAGTTCAAGGTAGTACCCAAGGCTGCTTGCAAACTGACCCAAAATCTGCCCACAAACCTCATATCTCTGTCTGAAACAATAGAATCTGGAATTCCATGCAGTTTGACTACAGTGTCAATGTACTTGTGTGCCAAGATGTCCATGGATCCTCTCATCTTCATCGGAATGAAGTGTGCTGACTTCGTAAGTCTGTCAACAATCACCCAAATGCTGTCATTATCCCTCGTGGGTGGCAAACCTACAACAAAGTCCATGGTGATGTGTTCCCACTTCCATTCCGGTACTCTCAAGGGTTGGAGTAACCCTGGAGGTTTCTGATGCTCAACCTTCACTTGTTGACACACTAAACATCTCGAGACAAAGCCTGCAATGTCTTTCTTCATGTTGCTCCACCAATAAAAAACTCTTCAGATTCTGATACATTTTGGTGCTCCCCGGGTGAATAGCATAACGAGAATGGTGAGCCTCAACCATGATCTCGTTCCTCAAATCATGCACACCCGGTACACACAGTCTATCCTGGCAGTACAACACTCCATCAATGAGTCTGAACTCTGGCCTATCTGCTATGCTGTCTATCAGTCTGACTAACTCTGGATCCTCTGACTGACTGCACTTGATTCTACTCAGAATCTCTGGTTCCCATGTGTGCAAACTGGCAGTCATAACTTTCTCGCTCCGAGGCTGGAACTCTATGGCTAAGTCCCTGAATAACTCTGTCAAAGACCATTCTGTCTGTAAACATCCGGTACTTGCTGTCTTTCTGCTCAAAGCATCAGCCACTACATTTGCTTTTCCAGGATGATACTTTATAGGGAAATCGTAGTCTTTGATATACTCCATCCATCTGGTTTGCCTCATATTCAGGTCCTTCTGCCCAAATAGATACTGGAGACTCCTGTGATCCGAGTGAACCTCGAATTTCTCCCCATACAAGTAATGTCTCCATAACTTCAATGCCATCACTACCGCTGCAAGCTCCAAATCATGGGTAGCATACCTCTTCTCATGTTCTTTCAACTTCCTGGACCCGTAGGCCACTACTTTCCCTTCCTGCATAAGTACGCATCCCAATCCAATGCCTGAAGCATCTGTGAAAACCACAAACCCTCCATTCCCTTTAGGTAAAGTAAGGATAGGAGCTGTGGTCAATCTGGTCTTCAATTCCTGAAAGTTCGCTTCACATTGCTCCGTCCAAACAAAAGGAATATCTTTCCTCGTCAATTTGGTCAATGGAGCTGCAATACTGGAGAATCCCTCCACAAATCTTCTGTAATACCCTGCTAAACCAAGGAAACTCCTGACCTCTGACACTGACTTCGGGCTCTGCCAATCGACTACTGCCTCGATCTTTGCTGGATCCACTGACAAACCATCCTTGGAGATAATATGTCCAAGAAAAGACACCTGCTCAAGCCAGAAATCACACTTATTTAACTTGGCATAGAGCTGGTTCTCCCTCAAAATCTGCAATGAAGTCCTCAAATGCTCTGCGTGCTCCTCTGTAGACTTCGAATAGACTAGGACATCGTCTATAAACACCACTGTGAACTGATCTAAGCATGGTGCGAAGACTTTGTTCATCAAGGCCATGAAGACACTCGGTGCATTCGTCAATCCGAATGGCATCACCAAGAATTCATAATGGCCATAGCGTGTCCTGAAAGCTGTTTTCTGCACATCCTGATCTCTCACTCGCAACTGATGGTAGCCTGATCTCAGATCAATCTTCGAGAAATGCCGTGCTCCCTGCAGCTGATCGAACAACTCATCTATCCTAGGTAAAGGATACTTGTTCTTGATAGTAACTTGATTTAGCTGCCTATAGTCTATGCACATACGCATGGAGCCATCCTTCTTCTTCACAAATAGAACCGGTGCACCCCAAGGTGACACACTCGGTCTGACAAATCCTTTGTCCAGAAGATCTTGCAACTGCACTTTCAATTCTCTTAACTCTGCCGGGGCCATACGGTAGGGTGCCTTTGATATCGGTGCCGTTCCTGGCGCAAGCTCAATCGTAAAATCAATCTCTCTGACTGGTGGTAATCCAGGTACCTCCTCCGGAAAGACATCCGGGAATTCACAAACCACTGGAATATCCTCCACCGCTTTGGACAATTTATCCTCCGTGATAAATGCCAAATAACCTTCACATCCACCCTTAATCAATCTATCAGCCCTCAAGGCTGAAATGACTCTAGTGGACATGGGTCTCCTCTCTCCAACAATCTCCACACTGTCTGCTAACACCTGTAATCTGACGGTCTTGTTGAAGCAGTCCATAACAGCTCTGTACGTGGATAACCAATCCATCCCCAAAATCACATCAAAATCTTTCATCCCGAGGATGATCAAATCTGCAGATAAGATAAAACTGCCCACCTGCACTTTACACGCTGGATAATAGGATTCACACTGCACTGTCTTCCCTAATGGGGTACTAACAAGCAAAATACAATGCAATGGAGTTACATCTCCCACCAAGCATGCAGCAAATATAGGTGACACGAAAGAGTGTGTGGAACCGGAATCAAATAAGACTCTAGCAGGTACATCTGAAATAGAGAGTGTACCTTCCACTACTCCTCCGGCTTCTTCACTCTCCTGCAGATCCAAGGCCTGAAGCCTGCCATGCTGCTGAGGCTTCTGCTGTGGTCGCTGCTGTCCTGGGGGCCTCTGCTGTCCTCTGTAAACCGGTGGTCCTGGGAGCCTGAGTGGTTGTTGCTGCTGCTGATAAGGCCGCTGTGGCCTGACTGGTGGGGCCTGCCTCAAAGGTGCTGCACCCATCGGTGGTCGAAGGGGTGCTGCACTCCTAACTCCTTGCCCATCCTTCCGTGGGCAATCTTTGATTTGGTGGCCCGACTGGCCACAACCAAAGCAACCTCCCGTGACCCATCTACACTCCGCTGCTGGGTGGTTCTTACCACAATGAGTACAACGAACTCCCTGAACTGAATCTGACCTAGGCTTCTTAGCCTGCTGCTGATAATGCTGCTGGAAACGCTGCTGAGGTGGGTACTGAGTCTGTGGACGCTGTGGAGGCTGGAACTGTCCGGAACTCTGACTCCTAGCCGGAGTCTGCACAAATTGAAGCTGCTGGGCATACTGGGCGTTCTTCTTAAGGGACTCCTCAGCCCAATAAGCCCGCTTGAGGTTCTCCTCATATGTAAGCAAAGTGACAGAAGTCACCTGCATCTGTATCTCGGGTCTCAGCCCCCGAACGAACCTCATAACCTGATCAGCTTCGGTTGCCACCAGAGCTGGTGCAAACCTGGACAGGTTAGTAAACTTCAACTCATACTCCTGAACTGTATCCTCTCCCTGAAGCAGTGATTCAAACTCTATGATCTTCTGTGCTTGGATATGGGGTGGAATGTATTTTGTACGGAACGAGGTCTGAAAGGTAGCCCAAGCAACATCCTCCTCTATGGTGTCATATGGTGTTTTGACCGATTTCCACCACCTTTCTGCTGCTCCCCTAAACATGTACGCTGCCAACTGGACCTGATCCTTCCCCGAACACTCAAAAACATGGAAGATCTTCTCTATCTGCACAACCCACTCATCTGCATCAAGTGGAGTCTCATTCCCGTAGAAAGCCGGTGGGTTCCTCTTCTTAAATTTGTCGTACATGTCATTCCGATCCACCACCCTAGCTGGCATGACGACCTGAGTAGCGGGAACGGGCCTCTCTAACACTTGCATCATCTGTGCTTGAAAGGCTGCCTGATCTGCTCGCTGCTGATTCTGATTCGCTGCTTGTGCCTCTTGAGAATTTACAAATGCTTGCATGAGCTTGTTGAATCTGTTCTCAACGGAATCACTGTCATTGGCATTGGCATTAGCATTACTGCTCTCTGGATTGCCACTGCGCATATTTCGACCAGCCATTCTGAAACATAAGAAACGTTAGTCCAATGGGACTCAATCTAACAAACAACTATACAATCTACAACACCTAAGATACCCAAAGAAAGCCAATCCTCACTCGTCTTAAGTTTCTACGTGTTTTTAATGTAGAAATCAGTACTGAGCTCTGATACCAACTTGTCACGCCCCCAAAGTGTAACCGGGGTTATGCGTGAGATTAGGGCCAATTTAAAACTTTTCCCAACATTAATCAAATGTAACCTGGCCCCAATCGTGTCCCATCTGGATCGAAGACCGCAGTGAGGTGTAAACATTTTCTCAATCATATAAAACAAATAGCGGAAGCTTCAAACACAAGTGGTATCTCATAGATGTATAGTTAAAGAGTAATACTGAATATCATACTTAAGATTCAAGTTTTAGACTATATCAATTACAACATCAGGCCACACCAAACTCGGGCCTAATCAAAATGAAAGAACCAACATAAAACTAGTCCAAAAGTGAAGGCTCTCTTGTACGGGGTCAGTACGGCTATACTATGCCGTCCGTACTGTACTCGAGGAAGTCATCAGGCTGATCTGCCTGAATTTCTTCCGTCGCTTCTTCCTCCCCATAGTAAGGCTCGGTACCTATGCACCAAGAGTAGCATCATCAGACACAAAGGTCGGCAAGAGAATAGATATATCATCATTAAAGATACACAGACTAAGGAATAAGCGAAAGGGGGCATATCATAAGAGATGCATAACGTCTTGACTGTAATAAACGTGTAGCATAGGAATCATAAAATCAACTAACACACTTCTAACAAATAGGCAAATCACATAGGCTAATCACCACGGGATAGTTTCACTTGACCCTCCTGGCTCAACCTGAGAGCTGTGGTAGAGTAAAGCAATGGGCTCGGGATGAAAACCGGGCAAACACACATATATACCCTTAAAACAAAATAAACAAAACGAACATTCATACTTCTTACAGAGCGGGTATTTGATGGTGTACATCCATCTAAAATATAAAAAGTCGTACTGCGCAGACGTTTATTCCAAAGTCCTCACACAATTGGTGCCCCAAAAGTGCTGGGCGTTAACAGCTGAGTGATGCCTGACACAAGAGTCCTATACATACAATAGTGAAGGGCTAGACTTTCCTGCGCGAACAGGATTCGTTAACCAAAGAGGAACTACCTTGTCATTATCAAATTATACAAACATAATCGAACTTCTTCATACTTCACACTTATCTTCATAGGTAGTCCTCAACATGCTTTCTTAATCAAAGCTGTCTAGCCACAACACTCCCATCTTATTTCGAACAAACGGAACATCAAAAGGGATCCTAAGTTCATAATGTAATCCCAACCAAGACACAATAACCGAAGCTAAAGAACATGGACATTTCATGTAGAGAGTACCAAACGGTACAATTCGGAATCATAAACGATAGACAATCCATTCCTAAGTCATTGTTATTTCCGGAATCTCGTACAATCCTAATCAGTCAACGAAAGGATCTAGGGTTCAAGATACCCAAAACGGAACCTCTTCGTGCATAGATATAAGAGGGTATCCCTTTGCCCTATTCCGTTCAAGATTGAAATGAATTGAAACCCAAGAAACGGAAATAACTACGAGAAATCATCTGCTCAAAACGTTCCTCGTATATAGTCAAATGAGTCCAAAAAGGGGTAACCAAGGTTTCATCAAAGTCCCTCTAAAAAGGGGTGAAAATTTCTCCACAGGAGAAATTCTGCAGGAAAACTGCACAGGGGCCGGTTGACCGGTCCCTTTGGGCCGGTTAACCTGCCTGTCTTGGCCGGCTGACCGGCCTGTTACAGGCTGAAATCACCCTCCCAGTTAAGGTTTGCCGGTTGACCGGCCTGTCTTTGGCCGGTTGACCGGCTAGCCTGCAGAAACAGGGCACAGCCCCTGTTTCTGGGCTGGAATGGGACTTTTCCCATTTCCATCTTCTGGGACCTGATTTGCAGCACATGTATGGATAAAAACACACTACTAGGAGAGTATAAAACTAACAAATCAAGCCCTTAATCTCTACATCCCTTCTTTCCAAATCTAAGAGCCATTTATCATGTTTTCAAACATTAAAAGGATCAAATGAGCAAAGATCATCTAACATATGATTTTAGCATACCAATCAAGGAAAACAAGCATATCAAACAATCATATAACTATTCACTTGCCTTTGATGAAGAGCTTGACTCAAAACTAAGAAGGATTGAAGAGAAAGGTCCTCTTTAAGCTCAAACTTGCACAAATGGGTTCCACACTCAAAACCTCTCTACAAATGAAATGCAAGGGGGAAGGTAAGCTTATCTATATCATTTCTAATCCAAAGGAAGTAATCTACCTAAGTCTAAAAGCTTGAAGAGCCTACCTTAGAATGGGTTGTGAAGGAAGCTCTTAGAAAAGTGTATCTTTGTGTTCTTGGAGGCTTGAGGAAGGTGATGAGTAGCTTGGATCCTCCGCCGGAGCTCCGGTGTGCGTCGACGGAGAAGAAGAAATGAAGAGAAAGGAAGAGGAAGAGCCGGCTGCTGTGTTGCTGTGTGTTGTTGGAGTGAGATGAGTGAAATGAATGAAGGAGGGAATACAGGTGGGTTGGTGACCTAATTGAAGTCATGGGCTTTGGGCTTGAGTTGTGGGCTTGGGTCAAGTTCCGGGTCGACCTACATATACATATGATAAGTTTCGGGCCCCTTCGACGCGTCGAATCGAAACGCGACCGAAGACTAAAGTTCATGAAACGATGAAACCTACCCAATGCACCCAAACTCACCAAAAACTCATACTCTCATAAATACCCCTGAAACCTTACTCAATTAATAAAAAGACCTCTAATCTACCCGAACGCACTCCGAATCGTGTGAAACTTCGCACACACGATTCGTCGTTAACCCTGACTTTCTAGACTCTAATCCAACTTACTAACTAAACACACAATTAATAATAATTAATAGGCCATTAGGGGGCGGGATGTTACATGAAATGTCTCCAAGGAGTTATTCTTGAGATTCAAGAGTTTTATTCTTGTATTATTTCCTAACAACCAAATTGGAAATTGTCCCGACAAGTTATTATGGGAGAGATCCACTTGTGTCAAGTCATGTTGGCTGTACAAGAAGCTGGGAATAGTACCAGTACGCTTGTTAAGTTTGCAGTTAGATAAGCGGAGGACTTTCAATTGGAATGTGGAATTCCACTTTGGATATTCAGTTTCAACCTCCAAGTTATTGTTGCTAAGGTCAAACTCCTTGATCTTGGAAAGGTGAGCAAATGAGCTCAGTGGAAATAAACCCGAAAAATTATTAGAAGCCAGAGAGAAATACAACAATGATGATAAGTTGGCAGTTAGAGATGCAGGGATCTTCCCACTTAATCGATTGTAGGTGAGGTCGAGCATTTGAAGATTTGTCAAATTGCTTAGGCACGAAGGAATCGTTCCTTCAAGTTCATTATAACGGAGATTTAACTCTTGAAGGTTTTTCAAATTGCACAACCCTGTACAAAACCATGAGTGAGAAATATGTCATTTTCACTATTTGAGATTAAAAAGATGGTATGCTATGAAAACCGACATCAAATATGTGGGTTATAAAAAACATCTTCCTACCTTGAATACATCGCGAGCCATTGAATTCATTATAACTCAAGTCTAAGAACTTAAGAGAAGTCAATGATCCAATGGAAGGAGGAATAGGCCCCATGAGACTATTATAAGATAGATCCAACGTCTCTAGATTTCGCAACCCAGCCAATTCTTTCCAAAGAAAAAATAGAGAAAAAAAATATTAGAAGAGAGAACAATACTAAATTGTATGTGAAGCAACCAAATTAGCAATGCGTAGCATATGAACAAATGTTTAATAGGAAGTATATGTAGGAAATTATTATAGCCAAGATAAAGATTCTTAAGAGACTTGATAGAATTGCTTTGTTTTAATAAACAATTCAATATATGAAAACTTAGATGTAGGTCCACATGACCACATGCCTTTAAGGTCAATTGGTCAATTTGAAGGTTTTTCAAATGGCACAACCCTATACAAAATGAGTGAGAAATATGTCATTTTCACTACTTGAAATTCAAAAGATGGTATGCTATGAAAATTGACATCAATATATGTGGGTAATAAAAAAAAGCTTCCTACCTCGAATAGATTGCGAGTCATTGAATTCATTCCAACTCAAGTCTAAGAACTTAAGAGAAGTCAACGATCCAAAAGAAGGAGGAATAGGCCCCACGAGATAAAAATGATGTAGATTCAACGTCTCTAGATTTCGTAACCCAGTCAATTCTTTCCAAAGAAAAAAATACAAAAAAAATGTTAGAAGAGAGAGCAATACTTAATTGTATGTGAAGCAACAAAATTAACAATGTGTAGAATATGAACGAATGTTTAATAGGAAGTATATGTAGGAAATTATTACAGCCAAGATAAAAACTCTTGAGAGACTTGATAGAATTGCTTTGTTTTAATAAACAATTCAATATATGAAAACTTAGATGTAGGTCCACATGACCACATGCCTTTAATTAAGGTCAATGGGTCAATTTGAAGGTTTTTCAAATGGCACAACCCTATACAAAATGAGTGAGAAATATGTCATTTTCACTACTTGAAATTCAAAAGATGGTATGCTATGAAAATTGACATCAATATATGTGGGTAGTAAAAAGTAGCTTCCTACCTTGAATAGATTGCGAGCCATTGAATTCATTCCCACTCAAGTCTAAGAACTTAAGAGAAGTCAACGATCCAATGGAAGGAGGAATAGGCCCCATGAGATTATTATTAGATAGATCCAACGTCTCTAGATTTCTCAACCTAGTCAATTCTTTCCAAAGAAAGAAATTTGTCAGAAGAGAGAACAATACTTAATTGTATGTGAAGCAACAAAATTAGCAATGCGTAGCATATGAACGAATGTTTAATAGGAAGTATATGTAGGAAATTATTACAGCCAAGATAAAGATTCTTGAGATACTTGCTAGAATTGTTCATTTTAATAATTAAACAATTCAATATATTAAAACTTGAAATCATGAGTGAGAAATATGTCATTTTCACTACTTGAAATTCAAAAGATGGTATGCTATGAAAACTGACATCAATATATGTGGGTAATAAAAAAAGGGGGATTCGGCGAGAGATCCCTGAACATTTCACTTTATTGTCTTAGGTCTACAATCTTTTTTTATAGTGTGAATGGTCCTTTTTCCAATTTTGAAAACCTAAAGTGTCTAATTTACCCTTTCTTCAAATCATATCCCATGATTAGTGGGATAAGCCATTAATAATGGTCAACTACCATTAAATTAGTCACGATTAATAAAATTCCACTAATGAGATTTTCAAATAAAGTTTAAAAAACAGGAAAGAAATTTCAAATGAATTTAAAAAACGCAAATAAGTTTCAAAAGATGAAAATCAATTTCAAAATATCCAAATAAATTTCAAAAGACGAAAATAAATTTCAAAAAATGCAAATAAATTTCAAAAGACGAAAATAAATTTCAAAAGATGTAAATAAAATTAAAAAAACAAAATTAAACTCTAAAAAAAACAAATTTCAAAAAATACAAATAAATTTGAAATAACGCAAAGAAATTTCAAAAAATGCTATAATATCAAGAAAATAGAGAAATTTAAAATACGCAAATAAATTTCAAAAAATCTAAAAAATTTCAAAAGATGAAAATCAATTTAAAAAGACGCAAATAATTTTCAAAAGAACCAAATAAATTTCAAAAGATTAAAATCAATTTTAAAAGATCCAAATAAATTTCAAAAAAGTGTAAATAAATTTAGAAAAACGCAAATACATGTTCCACAAACTCGGATAAATTTGTCCAAACTCAGATAAATTTGTCCCATAACTCAGATAAATTAGCCAAAACTCAGATAGATTTGTCCAGAACGTAAAAAAATTTATTTCAGAACTCAGATAAATTTGCAAAAAACTTAGATAGATTTGTTCAGAATTCAGATAAATTTGCTAAAAACTCAGCTAAATTTGTTTAGAACTCAGATAAATTTGTTCCAGAACTTAGATAAATTTGTGCAAAACGCAAAACAATTTGAAAAAATACTCAAAACTCCGATAAACTTGATAAAAACTTAGATAAATTTGACAAATCAATGGAGGACGGAGGAGATCAAATCAACGGAACACGGAAGAGATCAAATCAGATCTTGAAAAGGCTACATCACATATCTACTGCTGATTGTGAGATCGGTTGGCCACATGCAAGTGGAGAAGAGGGGTCTCATTCTGGGTCAGGTCAGACCTAACCCGAACTTGACACTGGCCCAATTACTCTTCTTCTTCCTTCCGCTTCTGTAAGAGAGACAACCGCCTTTGCTGCTTCTTCTCTCTTCTCTTCTGCATTTTGTTGTTGCTGCTCCATTGATCTCACAGTAATTGCAACAAGAATTGTAAGGCTGCCCTGCTGCCTTTCTTCTCAGATGGGGGTGGCCGCTCGAACTGCTGTCCGACAACATGCGAATCAGTCCGACCCAAGTCTTCCTTCTTCGGTTTCAGCAGCGAATGGTGAGGGATCCAGAGAGATGAGGAATTTGCGATTGTAGGATCTGGATCTGTTTCCTCATCGACTGCTTCTCCGACAATGGCGGCCGAGAACAGGAACTGCTTTTGAAGTGGGTTTCGGTCTTCTTCTGTGATGGCCGAACTTCTGCAAATCAGATCGTCCAGGTCCTCTGCAAACTACTGGTGTTGAGATCGAAGCAGAGAAGAAGGCCACGATCCAAGTTTCTTTGCAACCGATCATCCGGATCCTCTTCAAACTGCCGGTGGCCCAGCAGAGATCAATGATGTCCTTCTCTGCAAACTCCTAGACGCTGTGTGTTGCTGCTCGTGGCTAGTGCAAAAATCGGTTGAGATCGATATCCGAAGAAGAAGACCCCTGTCCGGTTTGACGTAATGAGGGGGAGAATGGAAGATTTGAAATTTGAAATTTCAAAATTACATGCCTAAACAGTTGGAAGAGGGAAAGTTAGTCATGTAAATTGTATCCATGGACTTCTGGTTGCAAATAGTTTAGCTGCTTGGACCAGAGCCCTTAAAAAGAATTTGCTTGGATTGGAGGCTGGATAGATTCAATTCTAGAGACCTTTCGCTAATTATCTCATAAAAAAACAGCTTCCTTCCTTGAAAAGATTGCGAGCCATTGTATCTATTCCCACTCAAGTCTAAGAACTTAAGAGAAGTCAACGGAGGAATAGGCCCCATGAGATTATTATCAGATAGATCCAACGTCTCTAGATTTCTCAACCTAGTCAATTCTTTCCAAAGAAAAAATAGAGAAAAAACAGTTAGAAGAGAGAACAATACTTAATTGTTTGTGAAGCAACAAAATTAGCAATGTGTAGCATATGATCAACAAATGTTTAATAGGAAGTATACGTAGGAAATTATTACAGCCAAGATAAAGATTCTTGAGAGACTTGATAAAATTGTTCGTTTTAATAAACAATTCAATATATTAAAACTTAGATGTAGGTCCAAATGACCACATGCAAGTAAGGTCAATTGGTCAATTTGAAGGTTTTTCAAATTGCACAACCCTATACAAAATGAGTGAGAAATATGTCATTGTCACTACTTGAAATTCAAAAGATGGTATGCTATGAAAACTGACATCAATATATTTGGGTAATAAAAAAACAGCTTCCTACCTTGAATAGATGGCGAGTCAATGTATCTATTCCAACTCAAGTCTAAGAACTTAAGAGAAGTCAATGATCCAATGGAAGGAGGAATAGGCCCCATGAGATTATTATAAGATAGATCCAACGTCTCTAGATTTCTCAACCTAGTCAATTCTTTCCAAAGAAAAAAGAGAGAAAAAAAATGTTTGAAGAGAGAACAATAGTTAATTGTATGTGAAGCAAGTGCTCACCTTATAGTGAGCGTCAGTGCTTGTGGGGCCCACCTCGGACCCCAGTTGGGCATGGGACTGGGGGATCGAGAAATCTCCTCCAACATGGCCTGTATGCGGTGACGGAGGCTTTGATCATCACCTGGCCCACTTGATTCATGGCCAAGAACTTTTCACTGTAAAAAACGAGCGTACGCTCGATCCAAGAGTGTAGTTCATTTGGATGGGATCCAAACCCTAAGACCCAAACTATCAAAGGGGGTCCCTGTTTTATGGTCCACTCCCCTGGATCAAAACACTGGCCCTACCATATGTTCCAGAGCACTGGCGCTCACCTCAACCAGGTTGGCCCTAAGTATGTATGTATCTTTAAAAAATCTTGAAAAATCCTGCCAAATCCATAAATTTGGATACGAATTACGGACTAATCTCGTGTCGGCCCGAATTTCATTCACATACTAGCACCATAGCCTGTGCTGAGCACGGTCGCATGTTTATGCATTACTATTTAAAATTTTATATATTGAAATGATGAAGACCATAAATTATATATTAAATATTTATGAAATTAAGAAATAGAAAAAAAAGTTAATCATAGCTGCAAATTAAGTAACCATATAATAAAATATAAACCAAATACTTAAAATATACCTAAATAAAAAATAATAAATGATATCATTTGGAATTTACAATGTTCTAAATTATTATACTGAAGATTTATTGTACTACCTGAGCAGAAGAAATCAATGATAGTAGACGCTTTGATTCAGCAACATAGTCGATCTAACTAATACTTGTGATAGGATATTATTGTTTTCGGTTTTTTTTTTAAGAGATTTGAAATGAAAAACTAAACTCCTCCAAAGAAAAGAGGAGAATTGAAGTGGAAGGGAAATGGTAGAGTGTGGATAGAAAAGGAGTTTTTGCACAAGAAGAACTAGGAACTTTTAAAAGTGGAAAGTACATGGGTGGTTTCAATAAAGAGATAAAGCTTGACATAAAAAGTGGGATCCGGATCCCCTGTTTGGTCCAATCGGGGGTGCCACATGGGAAAGGAAATTTTTTAGGAGATGGGATTTTTTTTAAGTAATGGGATGTGATCTCTCTCCCCATGTAGCACCCCCTGATTGGTCCAAACAGGGCTTCCCCGTTTGGACCAATCAGGAGATCCATTTCCTAAGAAGTGAGGAGAGAACCTGAAAGACTTCAAGAAAAGAAAAACTTCCAGTCAAAATCCCATCAGACTGTCAAATATCAATCCAAAACCTCCATAGTATAATGGGTTTTAAGTAAGGGTGGCGCTGGGTCTAGATATTTTTGGGCCTATTGGAGTCAGGGCCAGGTCATATACATGACACATATTTGCGTCAATGTAATAGCTGATAAGATTTAATCTGGTCCAGTTCTTGGTCCTCCATGGGCCCTATTCAAACTAGACCAGTTTAACTCTACCCATTGATGAAATTGGAAAGACCTTTTGCTGAACATGGTTGAGCTGGGTTGGTTTGAAAATTATTGAACCTCAACCCTTCAAGTGATTGTTCCAAATATTAAAGCTCAAATTTCATCCAGTTTTTCCTATAATCATCTAAAACAGGCCGGCGTCGGTCCAATGGGCCTAATTGGCTGGTGCATATGAGAGAGAGAGAGAGAGAGAGAGAGAGAGAGAGACCTTCTTCATCTATAAAACCCAGCAGAAAATTAGCACTTAAGTCAAGGCTCTGCAATTCTTCAAAGGGTAGCAGTAAGCTGGCATTCAGAGACCAAGATTCATTGTAGAGATATTCCCTTGTGGAAGAAAGATCAAGTGCGATCACTCGCCCTATGGTGGAGCTGCATGTAACTCCTTCCCAATCACAACAATTAGTCCCTACTCTCCATGAAGGGAGAGAAGTGCCGTTTGGGTAATTGATGGAGGATTTTAGCTCCAAAAGTGCACTCTGTTCTTCATCAAAACAGCCAAAACATCCATAAACCCATAACTGAAAAGCAAAGAGCACAACCCAAAGGTAGAAAGTCGGTGGCCACTCCATGAGAAGAAAGATGAAGCTTACTTGATGCTCTCTTCTTCACTGCTATCCTTCTATAAATATATGCTGCAACACATCCTGTCCTCCTCTTTTTTCCAAAAGGAAATCGACGTGATATTTAATATGATCCAACCAATACAGCCGCCTTGTTTGAAAATTCTACTGCATCATGTCCCACTGCTTTCTTTCTTCTTTGCTTCCATTCTACTACTTTTGATCATGTAACAACAAACTAGGGCCATGATCTTTCGCATGTGTCACACAGTCTTTCAAAAGCCAGAAGTATATATATACACATGTATCATTGAAGCTACATTTAAGTCTTTAACTATCGCTTTCTGGGTATTGGATATTCAACTACGGGTGACAAAACAAGAGCGTGAGGGCCTTGGCCGGACAACCAATTGTACAAAGTAATCCTTTTGATTTGGTCTCTAAGATTTGAACTTTGAAGAAAAAGGAAACTTTTACTAAAGAGACGATATTAACATTAATCTTATACTTTGCAATTCAGCCAAAATAAATAAATAATGTACATCTCAATAGAAAAAAAAAGGCCGAATTGTAGTTAGAGCCGTGTTTGTAATGTATTTAAAGCGCCAATTTTGAAGTCTCTGGAATGTATATTTAGACACTTAATCAATCAAAGAGATGGGTTGTACATGGAAATTTAAAAGTTGGCTGTATCAATTGGGCTCTCTCGTTCTCAGTCTACTCCTTACAAGAGACGGTGGAAGACTTACTTTTAATTGAAAGATTGAAAGAGACTGGGGAAGACTGACTTTGTAATAGAGACCAGAGGAAGACCTACTTCACTTGAAGACTTCGCAAAAATTTCCATCTATAGAAGCCCCACACTCCAAGCAGTGGACCACTTCATTAAAGAAGAGACTGAAATTTCCACACTTGTGGAAGAAAATCCCCAAACTTGCTAAAGAGCACCATGCTTTTTTTTTTTTTTTTCAAGCATATGACCCACATGGTTAGGGTCTCCGCTTCATCTAACTATTTTTTACATTTTTCTAATAAGCGATCACATATTAGTATTGTGTGGTATATGTGCGTGGTGGAGGACTGGGCAGCTGGCGCCCCTACGGCTGCTGGCAAGGGCGGAGCTTTGGGAGCTGCTGCGGCCGATGGAGGTGCAGGCGCCGCCTGAGGTGCTGTTGCCGGCAGCGGCGCCCCTGGCGCTGCTTCAAGTGAGATGAGCACGGGCGCCACTGCAGTCGCGGGCGCAGGTGGCGAGGCAGCGGGCACGATACGCTCTGGTCGCAAAAAATATAGAGGAAAAGTGGTTGTTGACGACGATAGATCCAAGGTGAGCACTATTTTTAGTGTTTTCAACACTAACAATGAAATTTTGAAGATGGCTTCTTCTTATCATATTCCTCCCACTGTGCTATGTCGCCGGGCCGAAACAGACGAGCCTGCTTGCGATGACTCCTCGGGTGACATTGCCATTTACAAAGAGATGCTCGACGCCGGGCTTTGGTTTCCCATGCCCTCCTCCATTTGCCGCATTCTCCATTACTTTTCGCTGACCCCGGGGCGGTCAGCACCCAATGGCTGGAGGGTTCTGCTCGGCTTCCTTGCATTATGGAGGAGGGTTCATAACAAGGATGCTTCGCTTGTGGAGTTCCATGCTGCCTACAGCCTGACTGAGTCTCCGGCCCCTAACAGGGGATGGTACTATCTTACCCCTAGGGGTGGCAAGTTGCTTACGGGTTTGCGTTCCAACTGCCACAGTTGGAAATCCCGTTTCTTCTTTGTTGGTGGAAAGTGGGCCTCTGAGACAGACCGGGTTTTGGTGCAAGCGCGATGGGGTGACGCCAAAAAACTTGGTAAGTCATTCATTGCTATTCTTTCTTTTTATATTTAATTTTTTTTATGTGCTTACCCATTGTCCTTTTGTAGACGCGCCAGTGCTCTCCATGAGTCAGGAATGGAAGCTGCAGGCCGTGAGGGACTGTCCTGAAAAAGACCTTGGGGTTCTCTTACCCAAAGAGAGTAGTGGAGCTAGTGGCCCCTCTCCGCAATCTCCAACGAAAAGAAAAAGTACTTGACTTCTACTTTTTTTTTTTTTTTATTTACCCGATACTCCATATCCAAGTAACGCTTTTGCTTCTACAGCAGTAGATAGAGAGGTGATCGGGGCTCGCCTTTCTAGTAGGAGTACCCCTCCTTCTGGGGCTCGCCCTTCGAGTAGGAGTGCCCCTCCTTCCAAGGCGGCGAGGGTAGATAGCACCTCAAGGGGGAACTCTCCTCCAGTGACTTTTAAGGCGAGCTCTCTCATTTCCACCCTTTCAGTGGGAGCACGGCCGTGTTCCCATCGGGCGGCCTCTCCCGCAGCGTCTCCTCAGCCAGCGAGCTCTTCTGCCACGATTGCTACTCCGGAGTTTTCTTCTCCGGCTATACCTTCTGCCCCTCACTCGTGTCCCTCACGCTCGAGGGCTCCTGCAGGGGTACCAACTTGGGCTAGTCCCATGCTAGGTAACCCGCTGGTGATTCGGGAGAAGCTTGGGATATTTGTGTTTCATCCTAAGGTTACGCAGATCAATTCTTTGGGTACCGAGAGGGTCATTGACACATGCTTAGAGGGTCTGGCTCAGGTAAATGCGTTTTCCTTTATTCTGGCGGAGTCTTCGAACCGCCCTCAACAGACGAGGCAGGTAGGATCTCCTCCGCAGGACTTGGTAAAAGCGGGTTAGGGGAACGACGCGCTGACTTCGTCACTTCATGGATTCGGACCCGACTTTCAACGAATGGATTTGGACCTGGCTTATCACGGACTCGGGTCACTTAGGCCGACCCACCATCGTGAACTGAGTCTCTTCGGCCTAACCTGTCATTGTGGACCGAGTCATTTGGGCCTGACCCATCAATTACCACTCGAGCCCAAAACAAAAGGGTTCGCAACTTAGCAACCACTCAAGCCCACAACACAACATATTGCTAATCGAGCAACCGAATATATACGACTGGAGTCTTAAATGGTGGAGTGGGGCCTTCCATATTTCTCACAGGTCAAGCTCAGACCTTGGGTCAAGGGTTTGTGTTCAAACCGGACCGGAACTTGAGCCCTTAAATCTTTAATGCCCCTGCATACACGTAACCCCATACAAAAAAAAAAGAAAAAATTACTTAAATCAACAAAAAATCCTCATTAAATAGAACCATAAAAAGTGCAGATGCTAAAAATTATCACAAAGTTTCTACAATTTTATGACATTTTAGTTTTCAAGAAATACCAAGACATTATGTTAAGTTTTTTACATTGGTAGCATCTAAATACTCCTAAAATTAAACGTCTTTTTCAGTTTATTTCATACAATAATTAGTAGAAATTGTTCCTGGGCTGGGTCAGGCTGCACCATAACTTGTCCAAGTCCAGCCCATTTATCTCTCCGGCCATATTTTAGGCCGAGATCCAGTCCCTTTGAAAAAAAAACACCTGTTTGTGCCAACATATTGGGTCAAGCAGGGCCTTAGCCATATATAAGCAACATCCACCCCATTTAACTATTGGGACAGAGTCCCATACTGCATCATTAACCGTTGAGGAGGCTCCTTCATGTTCTATAATTTGGGTTGTGATCACCTTATTAGGCCTAGGGGTTGGTTCAGATCTAACTTGAACTGGATTAAATTGCCTTGACCTCAACCAAAATTCAGAATGGCCGTTTTCAGATTCAACCCAGGCCTCACTTGAAAACGAAAAGCTTCATCTGTAATAGGTCAAGATTGAGTTTGGCTGGTTGAAATCGGTTCTGCTGGTTGTGTCCGGGTTTAGTATGGTCTTAGAATGTAATGTATAAGAATTAAGGAAAGTCTTGCTGGTTTAATTGAATTAAGGTTGATCGTTCACAGAATTTGGGTCGCTGTTTAAAGTAATTAAGTCTGTAACTCAATTAGCCCGAGCTGGATTCCCTACACCCTGTTTCTATAATTATTTGTGGGCTGCATGCTACTAGCTTTGCTCAGCCTTGAGTGTCCATACTCCATACCATGATTTCATTCGTTATGTTTTAATTAAGAAAATGTGTGGGCTAGTTCGTAGACGATTGAGGCACTCACTTCGGATGCACGCACCTCGGCACTAGTCCTGAATGCTTGTCGAGACCAGATCTCCCTGCACTACTTCTGCCGAAGTGACGCCATCTCTGTTGCTGCCGAAGTGGAGACTGTCGCCCGAAATGGGCCTGTCTTGTCCCGGGCGTCATACGGGCGCGTGGAAAGATGAGGGGGCTGCGATGGGACGGACACCATCCGGACCGTCCGTTCTCAACACGCTTCTGACAATCATGTCCAATGGCTGCGGCCGTATCAGGGTAGGGTCCAAGGTAGGATCCGATGGGACCCTAGCCGCCAATAAGCCAAGATAGGATCAGGCCCAACATGTCCGGCATTTAATGCTATGTGGGCTGATTGGACCCTCATTAATGACCATGAGGGCTGATGAGACCCTAATCACATCATGAGACCCGCTGGCACATGCACCAAAAATAATTTCTCATATATAGCATGGGACGATCCATAACGGAGGTATGCACTCTCTTTTACATGCAATCTAGACTCCCTTCCTTCTTCTCCGATCACTGCTGACTTGAGCGTCGGAGAGCCCTGCGCTGCCCCAGCCAGGGTCCCTTGACCGTTCTCTTCTCCCCTTTCAGGTTCCACAGACTTGCAGCTCCTTCTCTGGTACTCCGAGTAAGTCCTTGAAGGCATCCTGATCTTGTGAGTATATTTTTCTGCACTTACAATTGGCGCCGTCTGTGGGAAAGAGCGATTTTTACAATCTTCCCTATCACCATGACGAGGCGAGCTGCGAAAGGCGGAGAAACATTCAAGGCAAAGCGTGCACGACCGTCCTCTGACCTCCTCCCTGCTAAGAAGAGGTCCGGGAAGGAGCCAGTTGCAGAGGACGACGTCGAGCGTGGCCTCGTCCGAATCAATGTTCAGGAGCGCGATCCTCACTTGGAGTCTGCTCTCCGGAAGAAAAACTCTCAGCAGCAACCTGCAGGAGGCCTCCTGACGGGACGAGATCAGCGGAGCAAATCTCCAGTGGGCGATGGACCACGTCATTCTGGTCAGGTAGAGGACGCTGAGGATGAAGAGTATGATCCTAGTAATGACCTCGACTCCACTCTCCAAGAGATTAGAGCACATAACGAGGCCATCAAGGAGAGGGATGCTCTGATCCTCCAGCTCCAGCAGCAGCTGGAAAGAGCTACGGGTTCAGCAGGGCATCAACAACATTCTCATCAGCAGCAGCAGTCACGGCAGCAGCAACGGTCGCGGCAGCAGCAGCGCTCACACTGACAGCACGAGAGGAGGGTATCTCGCAGCAGGCGCCCCGACTCCCCCGAGAAGGACTTGAGGGACCATCTGAATCAGAAAAGGCTGGACCGAACCCGAGACGAAGGCTCGAGCGCCAGCCATAGCTACTCGAGGAGGGCGTTAGAAACCATTCCGGAGAGCAGGCATCATGATCAGGAGTGGTTGGACGCGCGCATAAGGGAAACGGTCCAGCGCAATCTGGAAGTAGCTGGTCTCGGCCGAGACCAAAAAGATTTTTGTTGCGACTCCATTGATCTCGGCGCGTCTCCTTTCTCTCGCGATATCAGAAAGTATCCCCTGCCAAAGAAGTTCACCGTCCCGAGGTTCGTCACTTATGACGGGACCTCGGACCCAGCTACACATCTCAGGCACTTCTCCCAGAGGATGTCTGTCTGGGGAGATGAGGGCCATCTGAACTGTCGAGTCTTCTCCTCCAGTTTGGGTGACCTCCCCCTGAAGTGGTTCTGTGCGCTCCCGGAGGGGTCCATTTCGAGTTGGCATCAGCTCCAGCAGTCCTTTATGAGGAAGTTCCAGGCCTACAGAGCCCTGCCGAAGACAGATGCGGATATCATGGCCCTGAAGATGAAGCAGGGAGAAAACGTCACCCAGTTCGCAAAGCGATTCTGGACGGCCTACAGCCAGATTGAAGACTCCAAGGACGAAGTAGCCGTTTTCGCATTTCGGAATGTCCTGCTGCCAGACAGTGATCTTCGCAAAGATTTAGCCAGGAACTCGGTATCCTCCATAACAGCGCTCATGTCCACCGTCAACCGCTACATCGCCCAAGAGGACGACCAGGTCCGAGCTCGGGAAAACCATGGGGCCGCACAGAAGAACCGAAGTGAAAGGCTTTCTAAGGAAGAAAGGGGACCGTCCCGAAGAGACGAGCCCCGAAGAGATGAATCTCAGAGACACCGGGCATCAGCTAGCTCACCAGGGGCCCAGGCGTTTACCTCGGCGAGAGGCAAAAGGCCCAGGCTGTCCGAAGATGCGTATCGGGCGGTTAACACGATCTTCAAGGAGCCTATCCACCGGATCATGTACAAGATCAAGTCTCGGCCATACTTCAGCTGGCCAGAGCCCCTGAGAAGCGATCCTTCTTTTCGGGATCAGACCAGATTCTGCGCGTACCACAAGGAAAGCGGCCACAAAACTGAGGAATGCAGGATATTGCGTTCACATTTGGAGAAGCTTGTCCAGGAGGGACACCTACAGGAGTTCGTCAAGGGGAAACCGGGGCCGAGACCCGAGGCCCACGCCGAGACGAGAGGGGCCGAGATAGAGACGGGTCAGAGAAGATTATCAATGTCATCCATCTCGCTCCCCCGCCCAAGGGGAGTAACCGAGCGCGCGCCGAGGCCAGGCAGGCCTCCCACAGTAAGCAAGTCATGGCCGCCGAACTCGGCTCAACTCCGAAGAGAGCCCGGAGGGAGCGGCCCGAAATCAGGTTTACGGATGCAGACCTGGAAGGGGTGCAGCTTCCCCACAACGACCCGCTGATCGTCACCCTGAGGTTTGATTGCTCTAAGCAAAGCGTGAAGAACTGCACCGTGAAGAAGGTCCTCGTTGACCCCGGTAGTTCATCCGAGGTCCTCTATTTCGATAGCTTCCGAAGAATGGGGCTGACGGACAAAGATCTGCAGGAGGCCCGAATTCCCCTCATTGGCTTCAGCGCCAAGCCGGTGTACCCCAAGGGAAAGGTGACGTTCAAGGTCGAGGCCGGCGGCGCGTCTGTTGAGACAACCTTCATGGTGATTGACGCACCCTCGCCTTACAATGCTATAGTGGGCAGGTCTTGGCTCCATAGTTTGGAAGCGGTCCCTTCCACTCTCCACCAGAAGTTGAAATTCCCTTGGGAGGGAAAGAATGGCAGAGTGGAAATCGTCACTGTCAGAGGAGATCAGCAGGCAGCCAAGCAATGCCTGACGGCCGTGGTATCCGGAGAGCGGGAGCCCAAGGAGGTTAATATGGCCGAGATGGAAAAGCGGTTGGAGAAAAAGTTAGACGAGGTCGGCCAGGACCCAGAGAGCAAGAGCGTGGAGGACCTGACCGAAATCAGAATCGATTCGCAGGATCCGGAACGGTTCTTCTTGCTCGGCAGTCAGCTTGGAGAGCCAGAGAAGACCGAACTGGTCCAGTTCCTGTTGCAGAACAGAGAAGCGTTCGCCTGGACGCCTGAAGAGATGCCTGGCATCGACCCTGAGGTAATATGCCATAAATTACATGTAGACCCTAATCATAAACCTGTGGTGCAGAAGGCTCGCAGGACTGGGGTGCAGAAGGCTCGCAGGACTGGGGTGCCGCAAACCGAAGCCGTGGTCGAAGAGGTGGATAAACTGCTCGAGGCCGGCGCCATCAGAGAGGTCCAGTACCCGACCTGGCTAGCCAATACCGTGGTCGTCAAGAAAAAGACTGGCAAATGGAGGGTGTGCGTCGACTTTACCGACCTGAACAAAGCCTGTCCCAATGACAGCTTTCCCCTCCCAAAGATCGACCAGATGATCGATGCCACGGCTGGACACGATAGAATGAGCTTCTTCGATGCATATCGCGGCTATCACCAGATCCCGTTGTATGGGCCGGATGAAGAGAAGACAGCGTTTATCACACCACGAGGGACCTATTGTTATAAGGTGATGCCGTTTGGGTTGAAAAATGCAGGAGCCACCTACCAGCGACTAGTCACTAAGATGTTCCGCGATCAGCTCGGCAAGACTGTTGAAGTCTACATCGATGACATGGTGGTCAAGTCCAAGCAAGCCCATACCCATTTGGCAGACCTAGCTGGAGTCTTCGCCACCTTGCAGAGGTTCAAGCTCAAGCTCAACGCCTCCAAGTGCGCCTTTGGTGTCGGTTCCGGCAAATTCTTGGGAAGCTTGGTCACACGCAGAGGGATAGAGGCAAATCCAGATCAGATCTCGGCTATCCTCAGAGTGAAAAGCCCCACCTCGGCTAAGGAGGTCCAAAAGCTAACTGGAATGACAGCCGCACTGAATCGGTTCATCAGCAGATCCTCAGATAAGTGCCGGCCTTTTTTTCAGCTTCTTAAGAAGAATTTTAAATTTCAATGGACTCCAGATTGCGACCAGGCGTTGCAGGAGCTTAAGGCCTATCTTTCTTCACCCCCTCTACTGTCGACTCCGGTCCACGGAGAGTTTTTGTATCTATACCTGGCGGTCTCGGATCATTCAGTGAGCTCGGTCCTCCTCCGAGAAGAGGACATGGTCCAAAAACCCATCTATTATACAAGCAAGACCTTGATTGATGCCGAGACCAGGTACTTGCCTCTCGAGAAGCTCGCGCTGGCACTCGTTAGCGCCTCGCGGAAGCTCTCTCATTACTTTCAAACACATACCATAGTGGTTGTTACGGAACATCCACTCAAATCTGTTTTCAGAAAAGCTGACTTTTCAGGCAGAATTTCAAGATGGGCTGTCGAACTAGGGCAGTATGAAATTCAGTTTCAGCCCAGGACAGCGATCAAGGCTCAGGTTCTGGCAGATTTCCTTGCCGAGTTTGACTCGAGTTCGGCACCAAACCAGCTCGGTACCGAACTGGGGGGCAGGGAGCATGAGACGCCCACGGGCTCTGAACAATCACAATGCCAAGCCCTCGCCCCAGTTTGGAAAGTCTTCGTTGATGGATCTTCCACCTCGAGAAGAGCCGGAGCTGGAGTTGTGCTCCAATCGCCAGAAGGACTGGTCATCGAGCAGGCTCTGACCCTGGATTTCAAGGCGTCGAACAATGAAGCTGAGTATGAAGCCCTTTTAGCCGGACTGAACAGCGCCAAAATCCTCGGAGCTCAACAGCTGGTGGTCTTCAGTGATTCACAGTTGGTGGCAAACCAGCTGACTGGGGACTACCAAGCTCGCGACGATCGGATGGCCGCGTATTTGGCCCTGGCAAAGAAGCTGCTCTCAGTTCCGCGCGGCCGAAATTAAACAGATAGGCAGAGAAGCAAACTCCCATGCAGATGCTCTTGCAAATTTGGCCAGCGCTGTCGAGGCAGGAAGAAAGAGAACCATCGAAGTCGGATCCTTGACCGCACCCAGCATTGAGCTCCATCCACCTCGGGAAGTTTCGTGTATTGACCTCGGCCCGAGTTGGATGGACCCCTTCGTCGCCAACCTCAAGGACGACAAGCTGCCCGAAGACAGCAGCGAAGCGCACCGGATCAGACTGAAATCAGCGCGGTTCTGGCTGTCTCCCGAGGTCAAGCTCTACAGGAAGTCGTACACAGACCCGTACCTCCAGTGTGTGCACCCAAGCAAAGTCGAAGATCTTCTCTTTGAAATACATGAAGGGATCTGCGGAAGCCATATTGGAGGAAGGTCGCTAGCTTACCGGGCTATCAGCCAGGGCTACTGGTGGCCCTATATGCAGAAGGATGCGCAGGTGTACGCGAAGAAGTGCGAGAAGTGTCAGAAATATTCTCACTCTCTCCATCAGCCAGCACAGGACCTCAGTCCGCTTTCAAGCCCGTGGCCATTCGCCCAGTGGGGGCTCGACATAGTGGGACCGCTCCACCGGACTCCTGGAAATAAAAGATGGTTGATAGTAGCCACCGATTACTTCACCAAATGGATCGAAGCGGAGCCGCTGTCCTCCATCACGGAGCTGGACTCCAAAAATTTCGTCTGGAAAAACATCGTCACGAGGTTCGGCATCCCCAGAATACTGATCTCGGACAACGGGACTCAGTTCGACTCCAACCTCTTCAGAAGCTTCTGCCAGGAGCACGGCATCCGCAATCGCTACTCCACCCCGGCCTACCCGCAGAGTAATGGTCAGGCGGAAATCTCCAATAAAGTGGTGCTAGACGGGCTGAAGAAACGGCTGGACAGAGCCAAAGGAAGATGGGTAGAAGAGCTCCCGAGTGTCCTATGGGCTTACCGAACTACCCCTAGGAGGTCCACTTCGGTGACACCGTTCTCCCTAGCCTACGGAATGGAGGCCGTCATTCCCCTAGAGATTGGCCTCCCGACCCTAAGGTCCGAACTCTTCGACCAAGGCCGAAATGAGATCCATCTGGCTGTGGAACTGGACCTGGCCGATGAGCGAAGAGAAGCAGCGGCAGTTCGGCTTACAGCCTATCAGTGGCAACTGGCCAGGGCCTACAACCAGAGGGTCAGGGAGAGGAAATTCTCAGTGGGAGAGCTGGTCCTTAAGAAGACACTCCCGGGGGACAAGGACCCGAATCAAGGCAAGCTGGGGCCGAATTGGCACGGACCGTTCAAAGTGACTTCTATTGCTGGGCAATCAGCTTATCGACTCGAAGATATGGCAGGGAAACAGCTACCGAGACCGTGGAACGCGTCTCACCTCAAGAAGTTTTATTTCTGAAATTCGTACATGTACTTCGAAGAAATCAATGAAAAGAGATCATTCAAAAGAACGGGGCATCCTGTGTCAGCACTTCGGCCACGGCCAACGATGAGATCGTCTCGGGTCGGCTACGTGCCACCCAGGCGTGAAGCCTTCGGGCCAACGATGAGATCGTCTCGGGTCGGCTACGTGCCACCCAAGCGTAAAGCCTTCGGGCCAACGATGAGATCGTCTCGAGTCGGCTACGTGCCACCCAGGCGTGAAGCCTTCGGGCCAACGATGAGATCGTCTCGGGTCGGCTACGTGCCACCCAGGCGTGAAGCCTTCGGGCCAACGATGAGATCGTCTCGGGTCGGCTACGTGCCACCCAGGTGTGAAGCCTTCGGGCCAACGATGAGATCGTCTCGGGTCGGCTACATGCCACCCAGGCGTGAAGCTTTCGGGCCAACAATGAGATCGTCTCGGGTTGGCCACGTGCCACCCAGTCGTGAAGCCTACGGGCCAGCATTGAGATAGCCTTGGGTCGGCTATGGGTTACCCGGGTGTGAACACGGTCGACTCCCAAAGTCGCCTCGGACCTGTTTAATCCGTAGGCGCAGGGCCCTTATGGAAACTGCCGAGACCGCCCTTATTCACCGACCCGGGGGTTTCACCTCGGCCAAGTTTCACCCTCCTTTTTTTTTTACCAAAGCGG
Source organism: Cinnamomum chago (assembly GCA_038049695.1). Lineage (NCBI taxonomy): Eukaryota > Viridiplantae > Streptophyta > Magnoliopsida > Laurales > Lauraceae > Cinnamomum > Cinnamomum chago. The sequence continues at coordinate 9,112,885 of CP142452.1, read as the reverse complement.
ATTACATTCAGGATTACAAGAGAACAATGAGGCAAAAATGTGCTATTCCATTAACTAAACCTTTCTTTTTACATTGAGTTTTTGCAAAGAGGCAACCCTTACAGAGTCCTACAAAAACAACTATGCTAGAGGGTTCGGGGCAGAGACATTGGTTGCGGCCTCGGGCTCAACCGACGGCTCAATGACGATGTTGGCCCTGGGGATAGTAGGGCCAGGGAATGGGGGAGGCTCTACGAAAGATGGGTGCCCTTCATTGATCTCGGCCTTCCTCAAGGCGGCGCGCCACCCCTTCTCCCATGCTTTGTCTCTGACCCGCAGAACCCGAGTCTCGTAGCGCGTGGTGGCCTGCTTTACCGCGTCGGCAAAGGCAACGTCAGCATCGGCCTGGGCTGTTTGAGCCTTGGCCTCGGCTTCAGCCACTTTCTTCGACTCAGCGGCGAGGTCGCCTCTTAGTTTCTCCACTGTTGCCTCGAGCTCGGCATTTTTGTTCTTCTCGGCCTCAGTCTCCGCCCTGGCGCCCCCCAACTCGGCAACGAGCTCGACTCCTTGGGCTTCGAGTTGACCTGCCCTCTGGGTGGCAGCACCCAACGCTTCCTCCAACTCCAGTCTCTTCGCGTCCAGCATGGCGACCACTGGGCTCTGCTTGGTGTATCTGTCGATAAGCACCATCGACTTCTGCAAGGCCTGCAGTATAAAAACGACAGGACAAGTCAGCCGAGGTGGTATATGGATATAAAATGATGAAAGGAACTCGAGGAGAGGCTCACCTGGATGTTCGTCCGCAGCAGTGACGCAAGGAGCTTTGGATCACTGTACCCCGAGTATAGCGCCATATCCTTTGGCAGAGCACATCCCTTGGCCAGCGCCTCCAGGACGCGAGAGTTGGTCGCGTGGACGCAGTGATCAACTGTCAACCGCTCGCCCGAGGTCGTGGTAAAGCTCGGCTCCCAGGGAGCCGGAGGTGGCGCGACTCCCGAGCTCGAGTCTTCCTCCCTTGGCCTCTTTCCCAGAACGCCCCCTCCTGGGGCATCCCCAGAGGCGGGGGAGCGGTCCTGATCAAGATCCCCGCCGGCGCCCTCCTCGGTCCGGTCCATGGTGTCGGGGGCAACCTCATGGACTCCGACACCACTCGGGGACGGCGGTGCTTGGGGCACTTGGAGCACTGGAGCAGGTGACGCTGGAGTAGGCGCCACGGGGGATTCGTCCCCAAAAGCCAACGCCTCGAGGTCAACATAGGTGATGTTGCGAGCCATCTCTTCTGTCCTTGGCGACGAACGTCGTGGGCGTCTCGCAAGAGGAATATCTTCCGGATCAGACTCGGAAGAGGAGACCGGGCTTCTGGCGGTAGCCTCGGCCTCGGTCCGTGAGAGTCCGGCTTCGGCCTCGGTTCGAGAGGGCCCAGCTTCGGTCGGGATTTCCCTTCTCTCCGGGCACCTACTTTGTAGCTCGGTTTCGGCTACGGCAGCCTCTGCTTCGTCTCCCGACCTCCTGACGATATAGCCCCTATATCTGGGCTTGTACTTGAGCAACGCCCACGCGGTTCGGTTGTCGAAGTCAGTACACTTGGTAACCCGGTTGTGCCAAGAGTCGTTCCTCACCCAACGGTGAAGTCCGGCTTTTCTCTGCCGAGCACCTGCAAAGCCGAGGACATATTAGTTCGGGGATGTGAAAGCGAAAGAGGATAGCATGAAGATCAGGGGAATGGAGAAGTCCGTACTTGGGGCAACCCCGGGGTAGCGGGGAATGCTGTAAACTCGTGCTTCCTCCTCGGGGCCGAACTCCCAGTTCCCCGAGACGGAAATAAGTTCATCCCCTGCGTACTTGTTCGAATCCTCCAGTGCATTGACGAAGGCCCTCCGCTTCGGCTTGATGCGGAGGTAATAGGTGTCCTCCTTTGTCTTGCAGAGGTCGTACACATCCTCTATGTCTCGGATGTCTAAATCTATATGGAGGTGCCGGTTTAACGCCACAGTGCCCATGATGACCTTGAAGGCGTTCGGCATCAGTTGGCAAGGGGTGAGGTTCCAGGAGGAGAGGCAGGCCCGAAGCAACGGGTGCAGCGGGAACCTGACGCCCCCCTCCACCACCGCAATGAGTGGGAAGGGCATCCAGCCCCCGACACTGCATCGCCGGACATGGTCCGCTGGATTACCCTTCCGGACGAGGACATCGTCCGGAATCTCGTAGGTGGTCCTAAAAGCCTCTATGGACGCGGGAGAGTCAACCCAGTGACTGAAGACCCCCATGGTCGCCTAGAAAGGGAAAAGCAGAAAGAGACCGAATGAAGATGTGAGAAAGAAGACGTGAAACTTACTAGCTCAGGAACCTAAAACAAAGGTGGACAACGGCACTCCGCTGAAAGACGAAAGCTTCACTCTAGACCCTTGGCTCTGGTTCTTGGCTCTCAGTTCTCAGAGAGGTTCGTTCAAAAGCAGAGAGTAGAAAAGAGGAAGAAGAGAAGAGGACCTGTATTTATGGAGGGGCGCCAAATCATGGCGCCGTTCCCAAATTCGAAAAAGTCACCTCAACGGCCGCTTGCGTACTGGCAAGTACCGAAGCGTCAAATCCGGCAGTGACGCGTGGCGCGAACGATCCGCCTCCCATCATTATTAGGATTTAGCAGTTAATGCTCGTCATTATCCTCTGCACGCGAAGGGAAGCTGAGCGGGCTCCACGTGTCGGACGTGACGTCAGAGTCCTTCCCCCCCCGACAATCTCAAGTCGCTCCCGAAAACGAGTTTCCACTCCCAATGATCCTGAGATCCTGACGAGTTGAAAACTCGGGGGCAATTGTGTGGGCCAGTTCGTAGACGATTGAGGCACTCACTTCGGATGCACGCACCTCGGCACTAGTCCTGAATGCTTGCCGAGACCAGATCTCCCTGCACTACTTCTACCGAAGTGACGCCATCTCTGTTGCTGCTGAAGTGGAGACTGTCGCCCAAAATGGGCCTGTCTTGTCCCGGGCGTCATACGGGCGCGTGGAAAGATGAGGGGGCTGCGATGGGACGGACACCATCCGGACCGTCCGTTCTCAACACGCTTCTGACAATCATGTCCAATGGCTGCGGCCGTATCAGGGTAGGGTCCAAGGTAGGATCCGATGGGACCCTAGCCGCCAATAAGCCAAGATAGGATCAGGCCCAACATGTCTGGCATTTAATGCTATGTGGGCTGATTGGACCCTCATTAATGACCATGTGGGCTGATGAGACCCTAATCACATCATGAGACCCGCTGGCACATGCACCAAAAATAATTTCTCATATATAGCATGAGACGATCCATAACGGAGGTATGCACTCTCTTTTACATGCAATCTAGACTCCCTTCCTTCTTCTCCGATCACTGCTGACTTGAGCGTCGGAGAGCCCTGCGCTGCCCCAGCCAGGGTCCCTTGACCGTTCTCTTCTCCCCTTTCAGGTTCCACAGACTTGCAGCTCCTTCTCTGGTACTCCGAGTAAGTCCTTGAAGGCATCCTGATCTTGTGAGTATATTTTTCTGCACTTACAGAAAATATTAAGATACGGGATGTACATAGATATCTCATGAAGAAATGTATTCGTTTTACTCACCTTTAGCTCTTGATGAATACCATGTACTTTAAGAGGGAAAAAACTAAAAACATGATGAATCAAACCTTCTTTTTTTTTTTTTTTTTTTTTTTTTTTTGAACTTTCAGTTTTTCAAACAGCAACAAATGATTTCATTAAAAGAGAGATGAAATACAGAGCACATGACAACAAAAGAAAAGGGATAGAGAAGGTGCAAGAAAGATGTACCACCTCCAACCCCGATTACTGAACAAAGCCTATTTATCATTGCCTTCGATTAAATTTTCAACTACATTTATTAAATATTACTGATTTCCCCATGAGAATCTGCATTATAGACGATTCATGCTACTTACAATTGAAAAGCATACAGATTTTGTACAAAAGAAAACCACACCATGAGTCAATAACATGAAGGAAGCACACCGCACGCCTCTGGGAGGTTAAGTAGAGGAAGGCTATTGTCCCCAAGAGAAAAACTGAATATGATCCAACAAATGCGGCATAGAAGCTAACAAGGTTGTCGTCGTCGTCGTGATCATCATCTTCCACTCCTTTAGGATCTTGGATGGCCGGTGCAACTTTTGTTCAGAGGTGATCCACAGAGGAGTGGATTGCCGTCGTAGCTACTTTCATCGAAGGTTGCAAATTGCTTCATGTCAGGGATCTTGCCAGAAAGGTGGTTGTGAGCAACTGAAAAGACTGATAAAAAATTTAGCTTCATTAGTTCAGAAGGAATTGTGCCGTTCAATCTATTGTAGGAAAGATCCAAGCTCTCAATCTGGCTCAAGGTTTCAAAGGCTACTGGTATTGGCCCAATGAATTGATTGTTGGACAAGTTCAAAGAATGAAGCCCACTAAGCTGTCCCATTTCGGGTGGGATTTCTCCGGTGAACTGATTACAAGATAAATCAACTCCAGACATAAGGTTCAGAATACCACTGCTGTATGAATTCCAGATATTCTTGTTCATAAACTCCACTGCAGTTATCTCAGCAGTCACGTCACTAACACCCTCATCAAGGTTACTGGAGATCCCTGCTTTCTCTTGTTTAGATATATCCAACTCTAAATGCCAGAAGCCCCAGCCTTCTTGTATATTTAATGCAAGTCTATCTGACGTTGACCTTCCAAATGTCAAATTATTTATGCATGGTGGCAATTGTCCGGAAAGGTGGTTATAGGAAAGATCCAACAGACTTAAGATTTTCAATTGACATAAGGCAATCGGAATATGCCCATGTAAACTATTTCTTCCGAGAAGAAGTATCCTCAAATTCGAAAGTCCACCTATCCAAGACGGAATAACACCAACAATGTCATTATATCCAATGACTAATGATGTTAGATATGATGCTTTTGATAGTACACTTGGTATTGATCCTGAAAATGCATTCTTCTGCAAGTGCATAAACACAAGATTTGTTAAGTTGGAGCAAGATGGAATTGGCCCAGATAGACTGTTGTCAGAGAGGTCCAAGAATTGAAGTTCTGTAAGCTGGCAAAACTCAAGCGGAACCATACCATCAATATGATTTCTGCGTAGGATGAGTCTAGACAAACTTGGAAGGTCACCAATTTGACTCGGAATCCTACCTGATATTTGATTGTCTCCAATGCCCAGTCCTCGAAGCGAGACGTTGAATAGGCTAGCTGGAATTGTCCCCGTGAAATGGTTGCTATCCAAATACAAGTACATCAAATAGGTCAGGTTGGAAAAAGTTGAAAGTATCTTTCCATGCAAATTGTTATTTGATAGCTTTAGGATTTTTAATTGAACACAACCCGCAACCAGGGATTTTGGTATTTCTCCCGACAAGTTATTGTGCGACAAGTCTAAAACATCCAATGATCTCATATCACCCACCGAAGGAGGTATGCTTCCTCGAAAAAAATTTCTGGACATGTCTAGCAAATAAAGGTTTGGAAGGAGAGTTCCAATGTTTAAAGGAAGTTGCCCTGTAATGTGATTGTAAGAGACATCTAATGACAATAACTCTGTGTTATTGGCATGGACTGGCAGATGAAATATCTCCAAGGAGTTATTCTTGAGATTCAAGAGTTTTAATCTTGTATTGTTTCCTAACAACCAAATTGGAAATTGTCCCGACAAGTTATTATGGGAGAGATCCACTTGTGTCAAGTCATGTTGGCCGTACAAGAAGCTGGGAATAGTACCAGTACGCTTGTTAAGTTTGCAGTTAGATAAGCCGAGGACTTTCAATTGCAATGTGGAATTCCACTTTGGATATTCAGTTTCAACCTCCAAGTTATTGTTGCTAAGGTCAAACCCCTTGATCTTGGAAAGGTGAGCAAATGAGCTCAGCGGAAATAAACCCGAATAGTTATTAGAAGCCAGAGAGAAGTACAACAATGATGATAAGTTGGCAATTAGAGATGTAGGGATCTTCCCACTTAATCGATTGTAGGTGAGGTCGAGCATTTGAAGATTTGTCAAATTGCTTAGGCATGAAGGAATCGTTCCTTTAAGTTCATTATAACCGATATTTAACTCTTGAAGGTTTTTCAAATTGCACAGCCCTGTACAAAATCATGAGTGAGAAATGTCATTTTCACTACTTGAAATTCAAAAGATGGAATGCTATGAAAACTAACATCAATATATGTGGGTAATAAAAAATCAGCTTCCTACGTTGAATAGATTGCGAGGTATTGTATCTATTCCACTTCAAGTCTGAGAACTTAAGAGAAGTCAACGGAGGAATAGGCCCCATGAGATTATTATCAGTTAGATCCAACATCTCTAGATTTCTCAGCCTAGTCAATTCTCTCCAAAGAAAACATAGTTAGAAGAGAGAACAACACTTAATTGTATGTGAAGCAACAAAATTAGCAATGTGTAGCATATGAACAAATGTTTAATAGGAAGTATACGTAGGAAATTATTACAGCCAAGATAAAGATTCTTGAGAGACTTGATAAAATTGTTCGTTTAATAAACAATTCAATATATTAAAACTTAGATGTAGGTCCACATGACCACATGCTTGTAAAGTCAATTGGTCAATTTGAAGGTTTTTCAAATTGCACAACCCTATACAAAATGAGTAAGAAATATGTCATTTTCTCTACTTGAAATTCAAAAGATGGTATGCTATGAAAACTGACATAAATATATGTGGGTAATAAAAAAATAGCTTCATCCCTTGAATAGATTGTGAGCCATTGTATCTATTCCCACTCAAGTCTAAGAACTTAAGAGAAGTCAACGGAGGAATTAATAGGCCCCATGAGATTATTATCAGATAGATTCAACGTCTCTAGATTTCTCAACCTAGTCAATTCTTTCCAAAGAAAAAAAATAGAGAAAAAAAAAATGTCAGAAGAGAGAACAATAGTTAATTGTATGTGAAGCAACAAAATTAGAAATGTGTAGCATATGAACGAATGTTTAATAGGAAGTATACGTAGGAAGTTATTACAACCAAGATAAATATTCTTGAGAGACTTGATAGAATTGTTTGTTTTAATAAACAATTCAATATATTAAAACTTAGATGTAGGTCCACATGACCACATGCCAGTAAGGTCAATCAGTCAATTTGAAGGTTTTCCAAATTACACAAACCTATACAAAATAAGTAAGAAATATGTCATTTTCACTACTTGAAATTCAAAAGATGGAATGCTATGAAAACTAACATCAATATATGTGGGTAATAAAAAAACAGCTTCCTACCTTGAATAGATGGCGAGTCAATGTATCTATTCCGGCCAACTCAAGTCTAAGAACTTAAGAGAAGTCAATGATCTAATGGAAGGAGGAATAGGCCCCATGAGATTATTATCAGATAGATCCAACGTCTCTAGATTTCTCAACCTAGTCAATTCTTTCCAAAGAAAAAAGAGAGAAAAAAAATGTCTGAAGAGAGAACAATGGTTAATTGTATGTGAAGCAAGTGCTCACCTTATAGTGAGCGTCAGTGCTTGTGGGGCCCACCTCGGACCCTAGTTGGGCATGGGACTGGGGGATCGAGAAATCTCCTCCAACATGTCCTGTATGCGGTGACGGAGGCTTTGATCATCACCTGGCCCACTTGATTCATGGCCAAGAACTTTTCACCGTAAAAAACGAGTGTACGCTCGATCTAAGAGTGTAGTTCATTTGGATGGGTTCCAAACCCCAAGACCCAAACTATCAAAGGGGGTCCCTGTTTTATGGTCCACTCCTCTGGATCAAGACATTCGCCCTACCATATGTTCCAGAGCATTGGCGCTCACCACAACCAGGTTTAAGTATGTATGTATCTTTAAAATATCTTGAAAAATCCTACCAAATCCATAAATTTGGATACGATTTACGGACTAATCTCGTGTCGGCCCGAATTTCATTCACATGCTAGCATCACAGCCTGTGCTGAGCACGGTCGCATGTTTATGCATTACTATTTAAAATTTTATATATTGAAATGATGAAGACCATAAATTATAAATTAAATATTTATGAAATTAAGAAATAGAAAAAAAAAGTTAATCATAGCTGCAAATTAAGTAACCATATAATAAAATATAAACCAAATACTTAAAATATACCTAAATAAAAAATAGTAAATGATATCATCTGGAATTTACAATGTTCTAAATTATTATATTGAAGATTTATTGTACTACTTGAGTAGAAGAAATCAATGATAGTAGACGCTTTGATTCAGCAACATAGTTGATCTAACTAATACTTGTGATAGGATATTATTGTTTTCGGTTTTTTTTAAGAGATTTGAAATGAAAAACTAAACTCCTCCAAAGAAAAGAGGAGAATTGAAGTGGAAGGGAAATGGTAGAGTGTGGATAGAAAATGAGTTTTTGCAGAAGAAGAACCTAAGAACTTTTAAAAGTGGAAAGTACATGGGTGGTTTCAATAAAGAGATAAAGCTTGACATAAGAAGTGGGATCTGGATCCCCTATTTGGTCCAATCGGGGTGCCACATGGGAAAGGAAATTTTTTAAGAGATGGAACTTTTTTTTAAGTGATGGGATGTGACCTCTCTCCCCATGTGGCACCCCCTTTTCCTATAGTCAAAAGATGGGTTTAATCATCTAAAACAGGCCAGCGTCCGTCCAATGGGCCTAATAGGCTGGTGCGTGTGTGTGTGTGTGTGTGAGAGAGAGAGAGAGAGAGAGAGAGAGAGAGAGAGAGAGACCTTCTTCATCTATAAAACCACTCAGTGCATTCCAAGTTAAGTCAAGGCTCTGCAATTCTTCAAAGGGTAGCAGCAAGCTGGCATTCAGATACCAATCTCCATAATCCCTTGTGGAAGAAAGTTCAAGTGCGATCACTTGCCCTATGGTGGAGCTGCATGTAACTCTTTCCCAATCACAACAATTAGTCCCTACTCTCCATGAAGGGAGAGAAGTGCCGTTTGGGTAATTGATGGAGGATTTTAGCTCCAAAAGTGCACTCTGTTCTTCATCAAAACGGCCAAAACATCCATAAACCCATAACTGAAAAGCAAAGAACACAACCCAAAGGTAGAAAGTCGGTGGCCACTCCATGAGAAGAAAGATGAAGCTTACTTGATGCTCTCTTCTTCATTGCTATCCTTCTATAAATATATGTTGCAACACATCCTGTCCTCCTCTTTTTCCACAAGGAAATCGACGTGATATTTAATATGATCCAACCAATACAGCCGCCTTGTTTGAAAATTCTACTGCATCACGTCCCACTGCTTTCTTTCTTCTTTGCTTCCATTCTACTACCTTTGATCATGTAACAACTAACAAGGGCCCTGATCTTTCGCATGTGTCACACAGTCTTTCAAAAGCCACAAGTATATATATACACATCTATCTTTGAAGCTACATTTAAGTCTTTAACTATCGCTTTCTGGGTATTGGATATTCAACTACGGGTGACAAAACAAGAGCGTGAGGGCCTTGGCCGGACAACCAATTGTACAAAGTAATCCTTTTGATTTGGTCTCTAAGATTTGAACTTTGAAGAAAATGGAAACTTTTACTAAATAGACGATATTAACATTAATCTTATACTTTGCAATTCAGCCAAAATAAATAAATAATGTACATCTCAATAGAAAAAGAAGGCCGAATTGTAGTTAGAGCGGTGTTTGTAATGTATTTAAAGCGCCCATTTTGAAGTCTCTGGAATGTATATTTAGACACTTAATCAATCAAAGAGATGGGTTGTACATGGAAATTTAAAAGTCGGGCGTGTCAATTGGACTCTCTCGTTCTCAGTCTACTCCTTACAAGAGACGGTGGAAGACTTACTTTTAATTGAAAGATTGAAAGAGACTGGGGAAGACTGACTTTGTAATAAAGACCAAAGGAAGACCTACTTCACTAGAAGACTTGGCAAAAATTTTCATCTACAGAAGGCCCACACTCCAAGCAGTGGGACCACTTCATTAAAGAAAGGACTGAAATTTCCATACTTGTGGAAGAAAAGAGCACCGTGCTTTTTTGTTCGCTTGTACCACTTGCACAAATTATATACTACCATAGTAACCTGCCTGAGCTAAGCATGACTCACATGGTCATGGTTAGGGTCTCTGCTTCATCTAACTATTTTTTATATTTCTCAATAAGTGATCACATATTAATATATGTGGTATAGTGTAGGTTAAGTTAGTTATTTAAAAAGGCCGAACATTATGAGTTCCAAATCTCACAACCTATAAATTTTTGGCTTTTTACCAAGACTTAATAAAAAAATATTAAAATTAAAAGGAATCTAGTCAAAATTAAAGTCAAAACCCTTGTTTTTAATATAGTATAATGGGAATCTCTAATACTTGTTTGGTTGTATCAATCAGACTCTTTCTCAATCTATACCTTACAAGAGACAGTGGAAGACTGACTTTTAATTGAAAGATTAAAAGAGACTGGGGAAGAAGGATGGAAACATAGCGGAAGACCGACTTCACTAGAAGATGGAGGAAGACCGACTTCACTAGAAGACTTCGACAAGAATTTTCATCTACAGAAGCCCCTCATTCCAAGCAGTGGGATCACTTCATTAAAGAAGAGACTGAAATTTCCACACTTGTGGAAGAAAATCCCCAAACTTGCTAAAGAGCACCGTACTTTTTTTGTTCGCAAGGCTGAATTTTGTGGAATCGTGGCAATCTCATTTCAACATTTTGTATAATTCCTTTTGTGGAATTCCTATATTGCAATCTCCATGGGTCGATCCTTTGCACGCAAACTAATTCCTAAAATGGTTTTAAACAAGATTTTCGAAGAGGTGAGGGTGAAGGCAAAGGTATACTTAGCTTACAATTCGATCATTAGCACTCCAGTCCCCTGGTTTATAATTCGAAACTTAGCTTATCATAAATTTCAATGAAGCTGCAGGTTCATTTGATCGCTTCTCAATTTGTGTAATTCAAAGTACAAGTAAGGAAAATTCGTGCCCTTCCTATATGTTTATCACTAGGGCCCGCATCTAAAATTGAAACCACTTAAAATATATGTTATTTATATTTACTACAGGTAAAAGTTAACTTAGAATAAATAAATAATACACATTTCAATTTTCAATAGGAAAAGGCCGAATTGTACTTTAAAATGGTGTGTTTGTATTGAAAGCACCCAATTTGGAGTCTCGGGACTTGGATATTTAGCAACAACCAATCAAAGAGATTGGTTGTAAGTGGAAAATTCAAAGCTTCCTTCTAAGTTGCATTGGCCAGGCGTATGAAGCGGAATGTCTCTTTCTCAATCCAATCCCTCACAAGAGTTGGTGGAAGAGTCGGTGGAAGAGTAACTTTTAATTGAACGAATGAAAGAGATAGGGAAAGACTTGACTCCAAAAATGGAAGACTCGGAAAGAGGGAGGAAGACCGACTTCGATTGGAATTTTTGCCGACACAAGTCCATTGCTCCAAGCTGTGGGACCCCTTCATTAAAAGTCCGTACTTTGGGAAGAAAATCCCAGTACATGCTGAACAACAACTTGCTTTTATTCACCTACGAGACTTCCATACATTTCACATAGAGCCTCATGCATTGGAACTATGTTGCTGCAGTTAAAATTTTCTCCCCTAAACACGGTTGGCTAAACACTTGGTGAGGCTTATCTTATGTTTCATCCGAGTGGACCTATCCCAAGTTTTGCATGCCTCTAATGGGACCGGACCATAGTTATTAATTTCGTACCGTTTCGGCCGAGATGACCGAAATTTTTCGTTTAGGTCAAGTGGCCGAAATGAAAGTTCATACAAAACTTTTCATTTTAGATTTCAGACCATTTCAACCAAAATTCCGGCCGAAATGATATTTTACATAATTATTTTTTTTAATTTTTATACATATATATTTTTTGTATTTCTTATATTTGCCCAAAATTTAATTCCGAAAGATTTTTCTCGAATGGATTAAATCCATATTACTTGTTTTACTTTTTATTTTTCTACAAATATATAAATATATTATTTTTAATTTTTTCCGACACATAATTTCAAAAAATTTCGCCGAAGTTTTGTATCGGCCGAAACTTTTCACTTTAGAAACCCAACCAAATTAGGATCCGAAATGAACTAGAAAATTATGGAGTGGACCATTGAATCAAATTTGTATTCATGATCGTGAAAACTTATCAGTGGTTGGTTAAGTTGTCACGATGATGAGCCTTCGTCACCTTACGTCACTTTGCTTTTGCTCTACGGTGAAAGGCCACGTACTATCCTTCTCGTGGATGCCGTGCAATAAAAGACTACTGTACGCCTGTCACATCCACAAGAGATGTTACCGCCTCATCAATGGATCCTACAAATAACTTGAACCTCCAAAATTTCATGATGAAATTGTTAATCCAGTGGGCTACAACTACAAGCCCATGTTAGAGTCTTCTAGGAAGGGTCGTGATCTTTGTGGAGCTGACAGGGAGAAGACACATACCAACTAATGAGAAATAGAGGGGCGGTTTGGACTCATGCTTTTTATCTCAAGGAGAAAGAATCTAAAAAATAAGCATTTTTTGCAGAGAGTCAATTTGGACATAATGATAAAAAAAGCGGGAACACATGGAATATAAATAGACCCTACCTTTAAAATTCTAGCCTGCACAAATGTGCCCTAGGAGCACAATAATCTACTTGGAATTGAATTCCTAAACGGGTTATAGCATAAGATTATTAAAGAGGTGTGGATGAATGAATAGTTCACTAGCTTGAAATTTGGCTACCTCGCCTTCGAGTCCTCAATCCGTATTCTAAGATTTAGCTTACCATAAGATTCGATGGAGTAGGTTCATTTGATTGCTTCTCAATTTGTGTAATTTAAAGTTCGAGTACGACAAATTTGATGAACTAATTCATTTGTGCCTTTGCCATATGTCTATCACTAGGATATGTATCTAAAATTCAAACCACTCAAAATATCTATGTTTAGAGTTATTACTCTAAGAAAAAACTCACTTCTATCAAAGTTGGGCATACGATTAGATTGATTACATGTAAAATTCATGATTAAAATAAAAACTAAGGTAAATTCTATATTGTAATAATGATCAATCTTGAGGTGAGGGCAACTCTTATTAGTGTTAGATATGGACTAGTGCTCATACATAGGGGTGCAATGCTTTTGAGTGGCTTGTACTCAGTGAATCGAACGGTGATCTATGACGAAGAGACCCAGTTCAATGACAGCCTTAAAAACGAATTTGCCAAGCAATTGCCCACAACAACGGCTCAGAGTAGTCCTCATGGGCAGTAATTAATGCTGGGTATCTAGCATTTGAAGAGGAATGTCATCTTGGTCTCTTTTACGACTAGGAATACTTCTCCATGGTTTATGCCGTCTTGTCAGGTCTCTGGGCTTTGCCGGTCACATATGGTTCCAGTTAGCTGCAGTAAAAGAGTAGTAAAGACTAAAAAATTATGAAGAGTTCTTATAAAGCTACTTTAAAATTTTTATGAAGTAAGTATCCACCTATTCATTTATTTTTATCAAAAGTGATTAGAATACAAGTTTATAAGTACAAAAGTTAGATAGTGTAGATATCTTTTGTAGAAATATGGCTTGAAATATGAAGAAAAACTTGATAAATATTGAGAGCAATATAATAAAGTATTTGAAACGGCCATACTAAGTTCGAAGATGATTGAATTGATATGGCTTGAATTGATCACACCTACCACGGCATTGTCAAATGTGGATAAAGTTGATATAGTAAAAATAAAAAAAAGTTACTAAGTTTGAAGCTGATATTTTAATGTTTGAGGAACAAATGACTCAAATAATTTTTTTAGAGGAAAAACATGAATTATATTGTTATTTGGAGGAGCCAATGTATAAATCTATAGATTTAAATATATTGGATTGGTAGGAAGTTAATTCAGAAAAATATCCAGTTATTTCAATAATAGCTTGTGACATTTTAGCAATTCCAGCTTCTACAGTTGCTTCTGAATAAACATTTAATACAGGAAGAAGAGTAAATGACTAGTATAAGAGTTGTTTAAAATTTGAGACAGTATATAGTTAAGTCTTAATTTGTGCCAAAGATTGAATATGTTCGCAACAACACAATGATAACAATGCATAATTAGCTGATCTTTTAGATATTATAAAAGTAGATTGAATAATTAAATAAAGAACTACTGCTATTTGTTTTATTTGCATATATTATCATTTATAGAATTATTGTTATATGCTTTATTTTTACATTATATAAGGTATTTTATCCCACTACCAGCCTTCTAATAAAAAAAAAAAAAAAAATTTAACTCTACCAAGCTACCTTTTGCATTGCATTATAGGTCTTTAGTCCGGACAAAGGAGGGGGGTTCGCATTAAGTTGGAAGTCGATGGTGGCATACGTAAGATTTATTTTCTCTAAAGAAAAAGAATCTTCCCTTCTTTCGGCCCTTGCCCGACCCTAGCACGGGCCTGGCCCTTGAGGGTAGGGTTCTCATGGGCCGTTGGGGCGAGGTTCAGACCTTAGGTTGTTTGTATTCGGACTGGGTCTGAGTCTAAGATCTGGACCGGTTTGATGAGTGGACTTTAATAGTGCTTGACCTGGCCTCAACTTGGATAATAATTCATGTCACACTTCAAGAACTATACAAAACTTGGCCAAGTCAATGTCATTTTTTAACGTATGCCGGGTCACCCTTTATTGTGACTCACTCTCCCCCACAAACAAGTCAACTTAGAAGATTCACGAGTCAACTCACCAAGCATTCTGGCCTTAGGCATAGGTGTCAATTCCATGTGCTGGAGAGGACCTGAATATTGGGCCTGGAAACTAAAATTGGCTGGTCTTATACAATTGCATCCTGGCCCAGCTGTCAATGAAATAACGGCCCATGTATTGGATGTTTGACAATGGGTTGGGTTTGGGCTCAGTCCAAGACAGCAGAGCCGAGCTCGTTTAATGACTGGACCAAATTATATAATATATTTTTCAAGTAATTATTTGGATGGTATAAATAGAGCTCTTTGACCGTAAATAGTACTTCAATGGACTCATACCTTAATTGGACTCAGGCCTCAATTTGACTGAGCCTTGAATTGGACCCAGACTCGAACTCGGGCCCTTTGAGTTCTTTTTTATTTTGTAAAAAATATATGGATTCGTTAAAAAGCAAAGAAGACAACAAAACCATCAAGGGAGGGACTTAGAGGATTTAGGCAACCGCAGTGAAAACTAACTCGCCATACTACATTCCTTGCACAAGTTTTACCAAAATTAGCTACAAAATGAGCCACACCGTTCGAAAGTCTAGGAGTTAAAAGAGTTGGAACATGACTTATAAGTGGCGGACGCAGAATTTTCATTTGGGTAGGGCTAAACGTTGGCAAGCATAATCATAAACATTGGTTCAAGAAATGAGTTTTCAAAAACAATGAAAAAAAAGAAGATATAATTAGAGAAAACCCAATTTCTATAATTTTGTTACTACGTATTTTCCTTTACAAGAAAAAATAGAGGCAAACACTTATGTAAAAGAGAGTTTCAAGGATTGGGAATGACAATAACATTTTACAACACCATGGATTATGGAATCGAAGAAAACTCTAGTTCATTCAAAATGATTACCCAATCTCACCAAGTCAAGGAAACCTACATCTCACACTTATAAAACAAATGAGAATTCGATATGTTAATGGCATTTTCATAATCTACAAATTACTCTTCTATAAAACAAACACACCATTTTCCCTTTAAATATTCATATCTCCTTTTTTAATTCCCCAATTCCCATCTCTTTCTATATTATCTGTAAGCGCAAAAAATATACTCACAAGGTTAGGATGCCTTCAAGGACTTACTCAAAGTACCGGAGGAGTGGCTGCGATCTAGTGGACCTGAAAGGGGAGAAGATAACAGTTAGAGGACCCCGACTGTGGGCAGCACAGGGCTCTCCGATGGTAAAGTTAGTAGTTGATCGGAGAAGAAAGAAGAGGTGTCACTACAAGAAACTTGACATTTAGCTGCGAAAATTTTCGCGGCTAAAGGTCTTAAAGTTGCGGCTAAAAGTTTTAGCGACAATATTTTGATCGCCGCTGAGTCGTTGCTATAAGTGCTGTCACTAATTGTTTTAGCCGCGATTTTAAAACATCGCGGCTAAAAGTTGGACTTTTACCCACAACTCCAAAGTTGTAGCTAAAAGTCTAATAATTAGCCGCAAGATTTATCGCCGCTTATTTAAAAAATTATTGTCACTAAAAGTATAAAATCGCTGCTAAAAATTTATTACAAACATATGAAAGTAGGGTTTTAGGGGCGATTTTAAGTCGCGGCTAAAAGTTTAATTTTAGCGGCAACTATAAGTCGCCACTAAAAGTAGTGTGTATAGTAATTTTAGTGACAACTTGTTATTGCGGCTAAAAGTTTAATTTTAGCAGCAACTATAAGTCGCCACTAAAAGTAGTATGTATAGTTATTTTAGTGGCAACTTGTTATCGCGGCTAAATGTTTAAGTTTTAACCGCGATAACCATCGCCACTACAAGTACTAGGTATAGCACCTTCAGTGGTAGTTTCAGCGGCGACTTGCAATCGCAGCTAAACGTTTTACAATCAGCTACAACAACAAGTCATCACTAAAAGTATTAAGTGTAATAGTTCTACCAATGACTTGTTCCCGCGACTAAAAGGTTAAAATTAATTAAAAGGAAGAATAAATTAATTTATTGATTCCTTTTCAAATTTTCATGAACCTGCTTATATAATATTAGAAAATAAAAACTTCATCACCATCAAGTATTAGAAAATAACCTCAAATTTAAAAACATTAAGTTCTAAGGTACTTGAGTAGCAAGAGTAAATTTACATCAGCATAGAAAAAATATAAATAAAATAAAAAAATCATTATCATCCGGCTTTTGAGTAGTTATGCATCACATTGGAATTTGGCCTGACTCCTTGAATTGCTGGAGGAGGATGTTTAGCTGGGACTGTAATGCAGCTTGTACTTGAGCATGGACCTGTGTCTGTTGCAATTCTGCCTGGGAATGGAGCGCTGCCTGCACCTGAGCTTGCACTTGTGTTTGCTGCGAGGCTAGCTGAGACTCTAAGGACTCCATTCGCGAAGCCATCTCACTATTCTCCTTTTCCAACAACTCCAAGCGCATTGTATCCGCCTCAGCACGCCTCCTAAACTCCTCATTCTCTCTCTCTAGCTGCGCATGGATTCGTTGCCCAACTGTAGAGGTCTTGGGCTTTGGTCCGGCCCCACGACCACGTATATATCCTGATCGCTCTGGTCCGAGCACTGACTCAAATCTCTGATCCTCAGTCATGGGAGGAGTGCCCTCCTCTAGTGGTTGAGACTCTAATCTCTTAAGCTCCTCCTACATTCAAAAACCAATTGTTATTATTTATCAATTTAGTATTATATATAATATAAGAAGATTGATAAGAAAATAGAAAAGGGAACAATAACTTACATAGACTTTTTCCGAAGTTGAATCCGCCCAAACTCTTTTCTTCATGCTATACCGGGTAGTGAACCACAAGCTAGTCCGAGAAGGCTCGTCCCCCGTCTCAAGATTACGCTGTCATTAAACAACACAAATAATAATAATAATAAAAATAATAATAAAATTCCCAGAAACATTATGATAGAAGTTTACACTATCATAGCTGATTCGAGCAAAAGCCTTTGTCCCATCAACATGGCCGATCTTCTGCTTTTCCCGATTCTCCTTATTTCTATTACTCATTTTCTGCATTCGTGTTCCATAAATTATAAGCAATACATGTATGAAAGACAGATTAAAAGGGCAGACAATATAACTTAATTGACATGCATACCTTAAATTCCTCAGATCCGAAATACCTAACAAGACAAACCCAATCATCGTTGCTCACAAACGAGGGGGGATTCTCCAGTCTCATCTCATCGGCGTCATACTTACAATAATAATCCTTATGTAACCTGTGTCGATAATCCCTATATTGGCGATTTAGCTGTTGATACACAGCTTCCTTGATATGGGGTTCATCCTGGAGAGTAAACTTTTGCTGCACATTATTGTATGAGTAAGTAAACATAGATGTAAATTAGAAATTTCAAATCTAAATAGAATTTCTCAAACACATAAGCTTCTTAATTTTAATGACTCAATTGTGTAGCTTGCCACATCTTAGTCTTCTCGTCATCTGGGATTGTCTTCCATTTGGGAAACCGGAGTGGGGCCATCTGTCTGACAATAATGCCACACTCAGTTATTAATGCTTGAGCATTGTTTCCTACAGCTCGCATCAAGTTTGGTGGAATGTCTACCGCTAGCTTTTCCCCATCACGCCTCCTCTTTGTGAGTGCAATACCCCTAGTCTTCCCTCGTCCTCTCTTCCTGGACGCACATGGCCCTGTTCACTCAAAATACAACTAAATTTATTAGCTTTCATCAACACAAATTTATATATTGTTGCATAAACCATAAAAAAGTACATGCATAATTTAAAATGGTTGTTAGACATACCGACGTTGTCGACGGTGACCTCATCTCGAACAAATGACTCAACCTGTGTAGGGTTTGAAGGTCCTACCTCTAATGTAGGTTGTCCTATCTGTGAGGACTGGCTTGCCCGAGCTCCTCCTCGTCTACCTCCACCTTGACCTCTATTGGCCATGTCAATGATTTATCCTACAACACTTTGCATTAAATTGATTATTCATTAAGCATATATGCATACACATCAAGCACATGTCTTACATCAAAGAAGGATTAATATAAGAGCATGAAAAATAAGCTTTCTTTAATTTATTTATCCATCAAGAATGATAATGAACATATTATATATACAAATTATATAAAGCTATTGGTCTCACTATCATTATCAGTGCTCATTTCATCTTCCTCATTATCATAATCAATGGAGGTATCATCCTCCTCACTTTCATCATTAATGAAAGTATCAACATGCTCATCTTCTACTTCCTCATGCACTAGAAGATTTGCATCAATAAGAGTTGGAGGAATATCATCTCTTTGCCACGCCACAAAGTCATCATCACTAACTCTCAATGTATCAGCTGCACTATATGACTCATTTTGTGGGTATGGCTCGTCATCACCAATCGACTCTTTATCTTCATCTTCCGGTACATCATACAAGTCTCGAGCTTGTGTCTTCACCACGACTTGCCAATTATTGCCTAATTTGGAGTCTTTGACGTAAAAAACTTGTACCGCTTGAGATGCTAGCACAAATGGCTCATTGGTATTCCATTTCTTTGAGAAATTGACACTGGTATAGTTGTGTTTATCTGTTTGTATTCCTCTACCTTCTTTGCCGACATCCCACCAATCACACTTGAACAAAAAAACATTGTTGTCCCCAAAATAATCCAATTGAATAATGTCTGTAAGGACACCATAGTAATCTTGGTTTCCTGTTTCATCATCTCCCTTCACAACCACGCCACTATTCTGAGTTTTTCGAAACATCTCACGATCTTTTGTATGAAATCGTAGACCATTAATGACACAACCCTTGTATCGTGTCACTCTTCTATCAGGACCTTGTGCTAAGTCCAGAAGTTGCTTATTGACACGTGCATTTTCTTGACTGTACAATTGTGTAACCTGTTCATATATGTGAATGAAATAAATATAGTATGATAGAACTAATGTGTGATGTAATAAGATTTATGTTTTATAACACTTACACGCTCTTCAAACCATTTAGGAAACTTCTCTTCTTGCCTCTTTATTACATTCCTTAGACTCTCTCTCTCTCCATCTGTTCCTTGTGTTCACTATACAAAAAGACATACAATTATAGCCGAAAGGAAATATATGAAAAGAGAGATAAAAATGGACAATTGAGAAACACTAAATATGCATCAAATACACCGGGATAAGTGTCATACATAAGAAACGGCAGAACCTCATCACAGTTCTTCAATACGTAAATGCGAGCCTGCTCCCAAGCTTTGTCGTCAATATATCCATATTCTCCTTTCCCTAGTGGACGACAATTCTTTGAAAAAAGGGATAAACCTTGATGCGTTTGTCTGTTATTTCCATCATAATTTCTTTCTACTCTATTGAATTTGGTCTCAATCCCATGCAAATACATTGAGCAGAACGTCAGGCATTCTGCGCGCGCGGCAATGTAACCTTCTGCGATTGACCCTTCTGGAAAAGCTTTATTGCTCACATAACGCTTCAGTGTATATAAGTACCTAATGAAATATAAATTCAGGATGATAATCAAAGTAGCAATATGATGTAAACATTGTAAGTGCATAATTAACAGTAAGAATAATCAAATACAGTACCTTTCAATCGAATACATCCATCGATATTGCACTGGTCCACCGAGTATCGCCTCTCGCGCTAGATGAATGGGCAAGTGCACCATAATATCAAAGAATGACGGTGGGAATATCCTTTCCAGCTTACAAAGTGTTATAGCAATCTGGCTTTCAAGACGTTCCAAGACATCTTTTGTTAATGTCCGAGAACACAACTCCTTAAAGAAATGGCTAAGCTCAATTAGTGCCTCACACACATCATCGCTTAACGATCCACGTAGTGCAAGTGGAAGTAATCTTTGTAAAAATATGTGGCAATCATGACTCTTCATGCCTACAATTCGACATTCTTTGATGTTCACACGTCGAGATATGTTTGAGGCATAGCCGTCAGGAAACTTCACGGAAGCCAAGAATTCACAAAAATTCTTTTTCTCGGCAAGGGACATTGTGTAGCATGCAGGGGGCATTTTGTAGGAATTACCATCATGTTTCACGTGTAATTGATGCCTTATATCCATCACCTGCAAATCTAAACGAGCATTGGCATTGTCCTTTGTTTTACCTTCAATGTTCATCAATGTCCCCAGAACATTAATATCACATATATTTTTCTCTATGTGCATGACATCCAAATTGTGGCGCAGTTTAAGTGTTCTCCAATAAGGCAATTCGAAGAAAATACTATGCTTCGTCCAATTTAAATCCTCTGTACGCTTTCTTTTCTTCGATTGTGTCTTCCCAAATTTCACATGTCCAACATGACTCAATTGCTCAAGCACATCATCCCCAGACATAGTGCTTTGTTGAGTACATGACAAGCACTATGATCCTTGCTACACAATGACAACAAAGCACTATGTTATTTGAGTACATGACAAGCACTTAACATGAAGTAGCTATTGAAATAATGAAGAGTAAGGTTTCTTTTATTTCTAACAAAATACAGACTTCATTAGAAAATCTCAGCAAAGGAAAACCACCAAGATTTTCCTTTTTCTAGGATTTAGGCTTGGAAGTTTAAAAATGTTTAAATGGATTGAATGGGACTAATGGATTTGTATTAGCAGTGAAACATTAATTGGTTTAACAGGACAACAGCATGAGAACCAATCCAAAAAGATAGGGCAACAACATATATTTTTTATAGGATATATGTAAAATTGATACATGGTATAATTATATAAAGAGGACTAGAACAAGAAAAATTCAATCTTTCTATAGGTTTTGGAGTCACTGGATAGTATTAATATTATAGATTCTCAATATATAAATATTATACACTATCACATTAGTAACAATCCAATCGCAAAGGCACTAGGTATTACAAGATTCAATATCAATCTCTGTAATGCGATATTAAAATACTTTAGTGTTAGATATTCACCTTTGAATCAAACAATTAGCCAATTCTAACTTATACATTATAACTGAAACTAAGCCCCAGTTCGTGAATTGCAGCACCAGAAAGATCAATTGTTCTTGAACAACGAATGCAATTCTTGAACAACGAATGCAAATCATATAAGCAAGAAACAGTCACATCACAACAATATGAAACAAAAAAGAACTACAGCAACTCAAATCGTAATTCCAGTTCCATATCAAACCCCATTAAAGAGAAAAACCCAAACAAGTGTAAATCCCAAAGTGAGAAAACCTCTAAAAAACAAACCCGAAACCCTCACAAATAGAACAATAAATATGTTACAATTTTTTAAGCAGATCCTCAATTCTTATGTGTTGTTGTTGGAGAGAATCCAAACTCGAAGAGAAAGGGAGAGAGGGTTACTAAGATAGAGAGGGGTTTACAAAAACAAAAAAAGAGTAATACAGGGAGGGGGTTACCGAGATAGAGAGAGGGTTCGGATCTGCTGGGGAGGATACCCGAGCACCGCAGCTTTAGATCGGAGAGAGAGACAGAGACCGAGATCGAGATCGAGATTGAGACCGAGACCGAGAACGTTTTTCCCCCTTTGCGTTTTGGAATGGCGAGAGAGACAGAGACCGAGAGGGTTCTCTTTCTACGATTAGAGAATGCAATTTGATGGCGGGAAGGAATGGGTTGAGGGCGGGACTTGCTAATTGGAAGGAATGGGCGCGCAGGATCAACTTACTAATTGAGTAATGAAAGCATGGGAGGAGTTGGAGGCCAAGTCTTAGAATTCACCCTTAGCTAATTAAGTGAACCAAAGTTATTTTTGTTAATCTAAATACTTTACCCTGTTGGCCTATTCATAAAAATATGAGTCATTAAAAATAAATGCCTCCTCTTAATATTGGCCCTAAACAAATTTTAATCAAACTAAAATTGGGTCCATCAAATTTATTACTTTTAAGCCATTTGAATAAAAAAATATATATGAAGGTAGAACCAAGTCCTTGGAGAATCCCCCTCTTTTATCTAATGGACCCAAGTTATTTTTTTAATTGAAAGATTTTATAGTGAGCCTACTTATAAAAATATAAGCAACTGAAAATAAATGCCTCCCTTGATGTGGGTCCTCAATAATTTTAATCCAAATAAAATTGAGCCCATCCGATTTGTCACTTATTAAGTAACCTAAATTAAAAATATAAAATGGAAAATTCAAATGCTTTATAGCAGTCAATCTAATGAAAATCCCATCGGGTATCGAAATTTTTTCATAACCTACACACCTGTATTAGAAACCACTTATAAAAAAATAAAAATAAACCACTCATAACAAATTCCTCCATAATAAGGCCTCGAATAGATTTTATTCCTATAGGAGATGGGTTCAATGTCATAACAAATTCTCCCACAGGCCACACCCTTCTGCTTATTGGAATGTGTAACGTGTCCAACTCTACCATTGGCCATACCTATTGATAATCTGAACCGTTAAAAATGAATGCCATCCCCTCCAGTGATTTATCCTCGTACTTTATTTCGGTAGAAGATGGTTCCACCATGAGATTGAGTGTATAATTGATAACATGGTTAGCATAATCTTATACACACAATGAAACATTTCCGATTTAATTGGTGTGAGTTGAGGTGGACCCCACAAAACCTCCGTAGCCCATAAAATTCAATCTTTGAAAACTGTCGGTGCTGAGAGATTTTTGTAAATTATGCTCTGCAATCATGTGCTCTGTTTTTATTTAGGTACTTTAGGACCTTGCTGTTAGGCTTTTTATTATGGCATCCTGATTGGATCCAATGCTTTATGAGGTCCAGGGCAAAGTAACTTTGGCAATGAGTTTTGCATTACTATTATTTTGTTATAAGGCCATGAGATGATAGATTAATGGTGTAGATTTAAAATGGGTTCTTCAAAAACATTGTTTATAGAAGAAAATGTATTAGACTAGTAGGACAATATTTTTAAAAGAAAATGCTTGAGGTGTTTCTTTTGGAACCTGTTTTTCTATCCACTTTTGCATTAATTCCATTTGAATATCTTGTTCTTGATACTGTCTCAGTTGATTTAGCTTTTGGGATTTCGTTTATTGTTCTGAAATTTTTACTGAAGCCGAAAACCATGGCAATTTTCCCCCCAAATTGTATCAGGTTTAAAACAGATCAATTTAACTAGTCTGAGTCATGGTCCAGGCAGGGGCCTTAATCTACATGGCATTGGAATGGTTTTTCTTGGTTCAAGGTTTCTGCATAAACTGATATGTATTGCCCCATTTGTTATTTTTTATGGAATTAGTTTGAAACATTAAATTGTCAAAGTCTCTATTATCTCCACCATTGTATGATAGGACAAGGTTTTATTCATGTGTAAATCATCATAAACACCACTGAAAATCAAGATGTTCAATTTGTAAGTGTTGGAATATTTGTAAAATATCAAAAGAGACAGAATATCAAGATATGGACTTGGTTTTTTATGTTGGACATGACCTGTATGGGAACAAAAGCAGTTTTAAAATCATTGTCTTCATTCCAAACATTTATGTACTGGCTGATGTTATGTTGGGACCACTTCTTCCTGTTTGTATGTTCCCCTGTTCTGAATATTTGTTGAAAAAAAACAGAGACCGCTATTGAGAATTGGCAGTTTGTTGGAAACTTTTTTTCCATTTCTTGTTAGAGTAGAAAGAATTCTTCCTAAACCTTGCGAGGTCACTCAGTTTATTCATAAATCAGAATTCATGTGTTTGGTTAATGATCCTAATCGCCTATACCTGACAGTTGTTTTGTTTTTGTGATAATCAATTACCAGTAAGTAGAGTTCTACACAATTAGATTTACAGATAAACTAAGTGTATGGTAAGAGTTTTGATGATCCTTTTAACAGGGCTTTTAGGATAGGTTTGAACATATATTTATCCGTTTAAATTATTTTCACACTAATCACTGGCCATTGCTTGACTGAGTTGAACTCATTTTCCCTGCCCATATGTTCTGTTTCAGGCAGTGGAAGGGTTAGGATAGCATTGCCTCAGGCAACCAAGGAGAAGGTTGTAGCAATCAAGAAGGGTGATGCCATTGCCCTTCCCTTCGGCGTGGTTACATGGTGGTTCAACAGCAATGACACTGAACTAGTTATCCTCTTCTTGGGTGACACCTCAAAAGCTCACAGAGTCGGTGAGTTCACCAATTTCCAACTCACTGGGATGACCGGTATCTTCACTGGATTCACCACCGAGTTTGTGAGCCGAGCATGGGACTTGAATGAAGAGAATGTACAAAAGCTTGTAGGAAGACAATATTCCAATGGAATTATCAAGCTCGAGGAGGGCGCTGACATCCTAGACTCCTGGACCACATTAGGGGTAAAAGATTAAAACTCGCCACTAATTCTTTTGCCCCTCCAAAATGACCTTTAGCCACAACAAATAAGTTGTCACTAAATGTGATCACTATAATACCTTCACTAAAGTGAGTCTTTTGTGGCAAAAATAACTTTGTGGCTAGAAGTGTCGCCACTAAAAGCTGGCTTTCATATAATATATTTTTAGTGGCAATAGAAAGTCGCCGCAAAAAGTGGCGAAAAAATGACAACTAAACATTTAGCCACGAAAATAAAAAGTTACCACTAAACTCCTAGACCATTAGTGGCACAAAAAGAAAACTCGCCACTAAATCTCCTTCCCCTCCAAAATGACCTTTAGCTACAACATATAAGTTGTCATTAAATGTGATCACATAATACTTTTAGTGTCAAAATCTAGCTTCGCCGCTAAAGGTGAGTTTTTAGTGGCGAAAATTAAATTATGGCAAAAAGTGTTGCCATTAAAAGTCAACTTTCTTGTGATATATCTTTAGTGACAATATAAACTAGCCACAAAAAATAGAACATACAGTGGCAAAAAATATACTGCGGCTAAATGTAAGAATCTAAGAAATTAGTGGCGACCATAAAAAGTTGTCACTAAAACCGGACACCATTAGTGGCGATAAATTAAGACTTGCCACTAAATCTCTTTCCCTCCAAAATCCCATGGCGCCAAAAATTCCCGCCAAGGAATTAGTGGCGAAATTTAGCTACAACATATAAGTTGCCACTAAATGTGGGCATTATAATGCCTTCAGTGGCAACATCAAATATTTGCCACTAAATGTGGGTTTTTAGTGGCGAAAATTAGACCGCGGCAAAAAAAGTCGCCGCTAAATGTCAAGTTTCTTGTAGTGTGTCTGGTTTCATGTACAGGAATGCATACCTTGTCTTTGGGTCGTCCCCTACCCTATATGAGAAATCTCCTCAGGGCCTGCGCCCGCGGGCCCAATGATGTGACTGGGGTCTCATCAGCCCATAGAATCATTAATGAGGGTCTATCACAGCCCTCATTGCATTTAATGAGGGTCCGATCGGCCCATACTACATTTAATGCCAGTCACATTGGGCTTGATCTTACCCTGATCTGCTGGCGGCTGAGGTCCCATCGAATCCCTTTCGCGGGCCCAGTCCCGATGGGGCTATGGCCAATGGATATGGGCCTGTCAGGGATTAAATGAGGATGGATGGCTGGGATGAAGTATCTATCTCGTCAGCGCATGCCCGACACGTCTCCAGGTGTTAGCGTGGTTGTATAACTCTGCATGGCCGAGACCAAACGGGGTGGCACGGCCAATGGTTACCCCTTTCCGATATCGACAAGACGTGCCGAAATCGAAACAGAGCAGGGTCTGTGTCCAAAACCGAGTCCGAGGCTGACGCGATTTGCCGAAACCAAAATGGGATCTGGTTCACGGGATGGTCCCCACACAATAGCCCCCCAGCTCTTGACCTCTTGGGCTCCCCAGGCTTTGAGGTTGAGAGCTGAGTTGGCTCCCCGAAGTCGCTTGGCATTTACTCTACAGGCGCCTTCCAGCTAAAGGTTCTGACGGTTCGGTTGGGTGTGCCGCCATCGATTCGTTTGCCAGAGGCAATGAAGGGGGTGATAAATGCGGAGACCATGATTAGTATGAGGAGACGGACCATCAGCGCCACGCATCATCGTCCGGAGGGTCTTCTTGTCACTTCGAGGCGGCGTGCGGTGTAAGTCGAAACGACACCTCGCACGCGTCTCGCTTTGAATTTAGGGATGGCGCCCATCCCTGTCCTTTAAATTCGTTTTGGCTTGTCTCTTTGCCATTTTCGCTTCTGAACCTCTGCTAGAACTGGAACCAGCCTGCTGAAAACAAAGAAAAGAGCTTCTGAACAACCCTGCGATTTCCAGTTGCAGCTGCTTAGCCAGCGTCGTTCATCGTGATCCGGTCTTCCTTCTGTCGATTCAGTGAGTCCTTCTCCGACCTTTCTTCTATTTACTATACCCTTCGTTCAGCTTTTAGGGTTTCCACCCCGTTTCCCTCTATTCTGTTTCCAGCCTTTCTTCAGGGTTTCTTCAGCTCTTTTGGGTTTTCCTTTTCTTACTCAGAAATGGGGGCCTTTAGTTATTGGATAGACACCCCCACGGCTCTGGCAGAGCTCAGGGTGGCCTACCTGATCCCGGATGACGTCCGGGTGAGGGCCGCCGATTCCTCCGTTCCGTCTGCCTATGTATTTTGTGATGGCTGGATGCCATTCCCTCTGATAGCCATCATCGAGGGTGGGGTCAGATTCCCCCTCCATCCCCTCCTCAGATCCTGTCTCCAAACTTGGAATCTATGTCCCTGCCAACTGATGCCTAATGGCTTCAAAATCATCATCGGCGTCGCCGAACTGAATAGAATCCTAGACATCAATCTCGGCGTCCATGATATTGAGGACATATACGACATTTTCAAGTCTCGGAAGGGCGGCACATATTATCTTCGCGTCAAAGCGAAGTGCCAGCCCCTCGTCACGGCGTTGGAGGACTCCAACAAGTATGCCGGAGATGATCGCCTGTTTCTCTCGGGAAACTGGGAGTTCGGCGCGGCCGAGACCGAGGCGGCGAGGAGGGTCCAAGTCCAGTGATCCTTCGGGACTCCACCGAGTAAAAAACTAACCCCTCTTGGGTTTCGGATTTTCTTCTAATTCATTTCCGCACTTTGTTTCTGACACTTGGACACCTTTTGCAGGCCTCTCCCAGCGCAAGCGAGACGCCCAGCTAGACGGTTGGAGAAAGAACGCGACCTGGTTGAACAAAGTGTACCGATACCGAGGCCATCACACCAGGGCTGCATATTCTCTTCTAGGGTACGAGCCGAAGTACGTGTCTTACACACGGAAGTCAGGCCGTCCCGGGGACATCGTCCTTGCCCTAGCGGAAGTAGCAAACGGGGCTGCTTCGGGCGTCGAGGCTTCCACGTCGGCAGCTGTAGCAGAAAGCGACCCCATCACGGAGATTGAAGACTACTCTTCTCCGAGCGCTGAGGAAATGGAAAGGCGCAGACCGACATACCAGCCGCTGAACCTGGAGGATGCTGTGTTCGGCGGGCAGGCGGCAGCCCCTAGTGCCGACCCGCTCCCTTCCAGCGCCATCGTCCCCTCCAGCGCCGAAGCCCGGCCCCCCGCTGACTCAGAACGGGAGAGGCCTAGGAAAAGGGCGAAGGGGAAGGAACCAGCCGAAGAGGGTCGGCCACGGCCACGGCCCCTCCAGGCTACAAGGGAGAGGGTCGCGGGAGAGGCGCCGACCCACACGGCCCCCCTGGTGGAGCGGCGTCCTGAATCTCCCGCCCCCACAACCTCGGTTGAGCCAGCAGTCTTCAAGCCGGACCTCGAGCTGCGGTGAGGGAGGCCGCTGAGTGTCGAGGACAGGCTGGTGGGGAACCCTGCCGTAATCGCGGCCCTCGGCAGGGCTTGTGCGCTCCCCAAGGACATGGAGAGGCACAACTCGGAGGACAGTCCCCAGCTGCTCATGAGGACAATACAGCATTCCCTCGCGGTAAGTGTTGGGCTTTTAAATAACGGCTGCCCCTGGATTTTTCACGTAGTACTAACTCGTTCTCTCCTGTTTCCTTGCAGAGGGTCCAGAGGCTTCAAGTGGTCATGAATAGGATCCTTGAAGATGATGGTCGTCTCAATCGCCTAGCAGAGGAAAAGCAGAGGGTCGAAACCGAGCTGCAGGCGAAGAGGGAGGAGTTGAGGGTGGTGGAGGCCAAGAAGGCCGAGCTCGAGGAGCAGGCAGACTTGATGGTGAGCGAGCTTTGCAAACTGAAGGCTGAAACTTATGAACTGCAAGGTAAGCTCAATACCGAGGAAAAGAGATCGGCGGGGCCGGTGGCCGATCTTGAGGCAGAGAAGAAAGCGAGGGAGGAACTTCTAGCGTCGACCGAAGCCAAGGTCAACGCCACTTTCTTAGAAGGAGTCGCGGATGCAGGCCGGAACTACACCGAGCAGATCCATAGGCTGAGTCCAAAAATATTTCAGCTCGGCTGTCGTGCTGTACTCAAGGAGTTGGGGCATCAAGAAGATCATCCGCTGTATCTAAACCCTCCTGAGTTCGGACAAGCCGCTCCAGCGACCCAGCCCCCTGCCGAGACTCCTGCTCCCCCTCCACCAGAGGCTTCTGCTGAGCCGACACCGAACCCTTCCGAAGCCGCCTCGACGGGCGATGCAGCAATAGTTATAATCGAAGATGCTGGGGTCGGGACGTGTTGATTTCTGTTTTCGTTTCCTTTCTTATGATGTGTAATTTTTCTTTCATTTTGCTTTGTTATGAATTTTGACATCAGAATGTACAAACATGCCATTATAAATAAAATTTCTCAATTTCCCTGAGATCTCTCTTTTGAATTCTATTTGCATCTGGTTATGTTTCTGTATTCACACTTTTCACTTTTCACAAGTACATGAGTTCGGTAGGAGTAGACCGGCCAGTTTAGGACTTAGCGTGACGCCTAAACCTTAAGGTCCTCGTTGACCGTACTGATTTTATTCACTGCGGCAATTGGGGCGAATCCATAGGTGATCGGGCCGAAGCGAATCCGTGCCGGAGTGGCGTCCACCTTCTCGACGCGATTTCGGGAGCGTCCGCAATGGCTTTATGCCTGGGTGGTTTACACCGACCCGAAACTTCATAATCGGCCATAAAGGCTTCACGCCCGGGGGCCCGCAGCCGACCCGAGGCGATCTCATTGTTGGCCATAAAGGCTTCACTCCCGGGTGGCCCGCAACTGACCCGAGGCGATCTCGTCATTGGCCTTAAAGGCTTCACGCCCGGGCGGGCTGCAGCCGACCCGAGGCGATCTCGTCATTGGCCATAAAGGCTTCACGCCCGGGCGGCCCGTAGCCGACCCGAGGCGATCTCGTCATTGGCCATAAAGGCTTCACGCCCGGGCGGCCCGTAGCCGACCCGAGGCGATCTCGTCATTGGCCGTAGCTGAGGTGCTGACAAAGGATGCTCCGCTCTTAGAATGTGATTCTTTTTCATTGAATTCTTCTAAGTACACAAAGTATAAAAAGTACATGTTTCAGAAATAGAACTTCTTGAGAATGGACGCATTCCACGGTCTCGGTAACTGCCGGCCCTCCATATCTTCGAGTTTGTAAATTGACCGTCCAGCGATGGAAGTCACTTTGAATGGTCCGTGCCAATTTGGTGCCAGCTTGCCTTGATTTGGATCCTTGTCCCCTGGGAGTGCTTTCTTGAGAACCAACTCCCCGATGGAGAATTTCCTTTCTCTGACATTCTGGTTATAACCCTTGGCCAGTTGTCGCTGGTAGGCAGCTAATCTGACTGCAGCCGCTTCCCTTCGCTCGTCGGCCAAGTCCAGTTCTCTGGCTAAGTTAGTTTCGTTCTGCCCTTGGTCAAAAAGTTTGGACCTCAAAGTGGGGAGGCCGATCTCCAGAGGGATGACCGCTTCCATCCCCATAAGCGAGTGAGAAAGGCGTTGCCGAAGTGGAACGTCTCGGAGTAGTTCTGTAAGCTCATAGGACGCTCGAAAGTTCTTCTACACATCTTCCCTTAGCTCGGTCCAGCCGCTTCTTGAGCCCATCGAGGATTACCTTGTCAGAAATCTCAGCCTGGCCATTGCTCTGAGGGTACGCTGGAGTGGAGTAGTAGTTCCTAATACCGAGCTCTTGGCAGAAACTCCTGAAGAGGTTGGAATCGAACTAGGTTCCGTTATCCGAGATCAAAGTTCTAGAGATGCCGAACCTCGTGACGATGTTCTTCCATACGAAGCTCTTGGAGTCCCGCTCTGTGATGGAAGACAATGGCTCTGCCTCGATCCATTTAGTGAAGTAGTCAGTAGCCACGATAAGCCACCTCTTGTTCCCCGGAGTTCGGTGGAGCGGTCCCACAATGTCGAGCCCCCACTGGGCGAATGGCTACGGGCTGGAAAGCGGACTAAGGTCCTCCACCGGTTGATGGAGAGAGTGGGAGAATTTCTGGCACTTTTCACACTTCCTCGCGTATACCTGTGCATCATTCTGCATGTATGGCCACCAGTAGCCTTGGCTAATGGCTCAGTAGGCCAGGGATCTCCCCCCAATGTGGCTTCCGCAGATTCCTTCATGTACTCAAAAAGGAGGTCTTCAACTTTGCTTGGATGGATACACTGGAGGTATGGGCCTGGGAATGATTTCCTGTAGAGCTTAGACTCGGGAGACAACCAGAACCGAGTTGCTTTAAGTCTGATTCGATGGGCCTCGCCACTGTCCTCGGGGAGATTGTCGTCCTTAAGGTAAGCTATGATGGGGTCCATCCAACTCGGGCCGATGTCAAGACATAACACTTCCCGAGGTGGATGAAGCTCAATGCTGGGCGTGGCCAGCGATCCTACTTCAATGTTCCTTTTTCTTCCTGCTTCGACAGCAGCACTGGCCAAGTTCGCTAGAGTGTCTGCGTGAGAATTTGCTTCTCTGCCAATCTGTTTGATTTCGGCCGTCTGGAACTGCGAGAGCATCTTCTTTGCCAAGGTTAGGTAGGCAGCCATCCTGTCATCACGAGCTTGGTAATCTCCGGTTAGCTGGTTCGCCACCAGTTGTGAATCACTGAAGACCATCAGCCGTTGAGCTCCGAGGATTTTGGCGCTGTTCAGTCCGGCTAACAGGGCTTCATATTCAGCTTCATTGTTCGACGCCTTGAAATCTAGGGTCAAGGCCTGCTCGATAACTAGCCCTTCTGGAGACTGGAGGACAACGCCTGCTCCGGCTCTCCTCGAGGTGGAAAACCCATCGACGAAGACTCTCCACACTGGGGTGAGGGCCTGGTCTTGTGATTGTTCAGAGCCCGTGGGGATCTCGTACTCCCTGCCCCCCAGTTCGGTGCCGAGCTGGATTGGTGCCGAACTCGAAGAGAACTCGACGAGGAAATCTGCCAGTACTTGGGCTTTTATCGCTGTCCGGGGCCGATACTGAATGTCATACTGCCCTAGCTCGACAGCCCATCTGGAGACTCTTCCTGAAAAGTCATCTTTTTTGAAAATAGATTTAAGTGGATGCTCTGTGACAACCACTATAGTATGGGTTTGGAAGTAGTGGGAGAGCTTTCGCGAGGCGCTAACGAGCGCCAGAGCGAGCTTCTCTAGTGGCAAATATCTGGTCTCAGCATCAATGAGGGTCTTACTCGTATAATAAATTGGTTTTTGAACCTTGTCCTCTTCTCGGATGAGGACCGAGCTGACCGCATGATCCGAGACCGCCAGGTATAAGTACAAGGGTTCTCCGTGGATCGGAGTTGATAATAAGGGGGTGAGGAAAGATAGGCCTTGAGTTGCTGCAAGGCGTGGTCACATTCTGGAGTCCACTGGAATGTTAGATTTTTTCTAAGAAACTGAAAGAAGGGTCGGCACTCATGTGAGGATCTGCTGATGAAGCGATTCAGCGCTGCCGCCATTCCGGTGAGCTTCTGGACCTCCTTTACTGAAGTGGGACTCTGTACCCTGAGAATAGCTGAGATCTGGTTAGGATTCGGCTCAATCCCTCTGCGCGTGACCAAGCTCCCCAAGAATTTGCCGGAACCGACACCAAATGCGCACTTGGAGGCATTGAGTCTGAGCTTAAACCTCTTCAAAACATCGAAAACTTGGGTCAAGTCTTCCAAATGACTCTGTGCTTGCTTGGACTTGACTACCATATCGTCGATGTAGACCTCGACAGTCTTGCCGAGCTGATCGTGAAACATCTTGGTGACAAGTCTTTGATAGGTGGCTCCTGCATTCTTCAGCCCAAACGGCATCACCTTATAACAGTAAATGCCTCTTGGTGTTATGAAGGCTGTCTTTTCTTCGTCTGGCCCATACAGTGGTATCTGATGGTAACCTCTGTACGCATCGAGGAAGCTCATCCTATCGTGATCGGCGGTGGCATCGATCATCTGATCAATCTTTGGGAGTGGGAAGCTGTCCTTAGGGCAAGCTTTGTTGAGGTCGGTAAAGTCGACGCACACCCTCCACTTGCCAGTCTTCTTCTTAACGACCACCGTATTGGCCAACCAAGTCGGGTACTGAACCTCCCTGATCACCTCGGCGTCAAGCAGCTTGTCTACCTCTTCAACGACGGCTTCGGTCTGCGGAACCCTGGTTCGGCGAGCTTTCTGCATCACCGGTTTGTGACTAGGGTCAACGTTCAGCTTATGGCACATTACTGCAGGATCAATGCCGGGCATCTCTTGGGGCGTCTAGGTGAAAGCATCTCTGTTCTGTACTAGGAATCGGATCAACTCTGACCTCTCTAACTCCGTAAGCTGGCTGCAGAGCAGGAAGAACCGTTCCGGATCGTTTGAGTCGATCCTGATTTCGGTTAGGTCCTCCACGCTCTTCGATTCTAGGTCCTGGCCGACCTCATCCATCTCCTTCTCCATCTCGGCGATGTTGACCTCCTTTGGCTCTCGCTCTCCGGACACCACGGCTGTGAGACACTGCTTGGCTGTCTGCTGATCTCCTGGGACTATGACGATTTCTAGTCTGCCATTCTTCCCTTTCAAGGGAAATTTTAGCTTTTGGTGGAGAGTGGACGGGACTGCCTCCAAGCTGTGGAGCCAGGTCCTGCCCATTATGGCGTTATAGGGTGAGGGCGCGTCAACCACCAAGAAGCTAGTTACCATGGACGCGCCTCCGATCTCGACCCTGAACGTCACCTTGCCTTTGGGGTAAACTGGCTTGGCGCTGAAGCCTATGAGGAGAATGCGGGCGTCATGCAGATCCTTTTCCGTCAGGCCCATCCTTCTGAAGCAATCGAAATAGAGGATTTCGGATGACCTGCCGGGGTCAACAAGCACCCTCTGTACGGTGCAATCTTTCACACCTTGCTCAGTGTAGTCCAGCTTTAAAGTAACAATCAGCGGGTCGCTGTGGGGGATCTGGACCCCTTCCAAGTCTGCATCTGAGAACTTGATCTCGGGTCGCTCCCTCCGAGCTTTCTTTGGGACCGAGCCGAGTTCGGCGGCCATGACCTACTCATTGTGGGAGGAGCGCCTGGCCTCGGCACGAGCTCGATTACTCCCCTTGGGCGGGGGAGCTAGATGGATGACGTTAATGATTTTCTCTGACTCATCGCTGTTGTGGCCCCTTTCATCTCAACGCGGAGCTCGGGCATCGTTCCTTGTGTCTGCTTCGACGAACTCCTGAAGATGTCCATCCTGGACGAGTCTCTCCAAATGCCACCGCAATATCTTGCATTCCTCAATCTTGTGGCCATTCTGCTTGTGGTACGCACAAAACCTGCTTTGATCTCGGGAAGACGGATCTCCTCTCATGGGCTCTGACCATTTAAAGTACGGCTTCGATTTGATCTTATACATGATCTTATGGATGGGCTCCTTGAAGATCGTATTGACTGTCCGGTATGTGTCCTCAGACAGCCTTGGCTTTTTGCTTCTCCCCGAGGTGAATGCCTGAGCCCTCGCCGAGCTGGCTGGTGCCCAACGTCTGTCTGGCTCATCTCTCCGGGGCGGTCCCTTCTCTCTCTTTGAGGGCTTTTCACCTCGGTCCTTCTGTGTCGCTCCATGGTTTTCCCGAGCCCGGACCTGGTCGTCCTCTTGGGCGATGTAGCGGTTGACTATGGACATAAGCGCTGCTATGGAGGACATGGGTTCCTGGCCAGACCTTTGCGAAGATCACTGTCTGGCAGCAAGGCATTCTGAAATGCGAAGATGGCCACTTCGTCCTTGGAGTTTTCAATCTAGTTATAGACCGTCCAAAAGCGCTTTGCGAACTGGGTGACATTCTCTCCTTGCTTCATCTTCAGGGCCATAATATCTGCATCTGTTTTTGGCAAGATTCTATAGGCCTGAAACTTCTTCATGAAGGACTGCTGGAGCTGTTGCCAATTTGAGATGGGATCCTCGGGGAGCGCGCAGAACCACTTTAGTGGGATGTCTCCCAGACTGGAGGAGAAGACTCGACAGTTAAGGTGGCCCTCGTCCGCCCACACGGACATCCTCCGAGAGAAGTGTCTGAGGGGTGCAGCGGGATCCGAGGTCCCGTCGTAAGTGACGAACCTCGGGACGATGAACTTTTTTGGCAGGGGATATCTCCTGATGTCGAGAGAGAAGGGAGACGCGCCAAGATCAATGGAGTCACAGCAAGCACCTCGTTGGTCTCGGCCGAGGCCAGCCAACTCCAGATTGAGCTGAATCGTTTTCTTTATGCGACCATCCAGCCACTCTTGGTCGTGATACTTGCTCTCCGGGATAGTTTCTGACGCCTTCCTCGAGTAGGTATGGCTGGCACTCGAACCCTCATCGAGGGCTCGCTCGCGCCTTTTCTCATTCAAATGAAATCTTAAGTCTTTCCCTGGGACGACTGTGCGCTTGCCATGGGGAATCCTCTCCTCGACTTGGCGCGGCGACTGCTGCTGCTGCTGCCGCGACCGCTGCTGTTGCTGCTGGGACTGCTGCTGCTGCCGCGACTGCTACTGGCGCTTGGCTGAGCCCGAAGTTCTTTCCAGCTGCTGCCTGGGCAGTGGTACCAGGACTCACCCAGATTATCTCTTAAGGGAGAGGTCTCGGGTTCGACTCCTGGGGGGCCCCTAGGGTGCCTGATTTCCGGAATCCACCCTGGGACAAATGCATGATTACGGAGTCCGTCTCCCGAAGTGTATACAATAGGCCTGGGGCCCTGGGCCCCGCCTATTCCCCTGTGGGGGGCGGTCCCACGGATCCCGCTTAATACATTATCTATTCTCTTTATAAAATAACATCTTCTTTTACAACACCCAATTCCCATTTTATCTATTTTTATATATTTCCTTCTCAACTTCTCCAATAAAACAAAGTCTAGCCCATACACAAGACTCTCTCTCTCTCCAACTTGTATTCTTGATTGATCTTGCGGCATTATAAGATTGCTCACCATATATACTACAAGACTCGAATACATGGCAAGACTGCAATATAGGCCTACTCAAATCAAGGCTCTTCAATATGCAGCAACTAGCAAAACTGCAATGCAACACTATCTCCAATAGTTGTCTTGTTGAACAACAATGCAAGACTTCAGGAGCTCACTTGCAAACTAACTAATAATGGGCTGAGATTAAAGGGCTTGGTGGTAATTGGGGGTTAATGGTTCCTTAATGGGTAGGAATCTCGGGTAACTCCTTTAGTTAATAGTTTTCTTAGTCTCCATCACTAAGAAAGAAAGAATAGGAAAAGGCAAATGAGTTGTAAATCCCTCACGTACGTTTCAAATCTCTGCCACTTCAAGGAGCTTATGTCACTTTAAGTAGAGAGCAATAGAATCTGGTAAGCTCCTGTGCATTCTCAAATTATTTCATTTATTTTATTGTGTCATTTGGATTAGACCCAATGAGATCCTCTTGGTCAATTGAGGGTTGTTATGCTCATATAGCATCGAAACATTTAGAACAAGTAGGAAGGCTTAAAAATTGCAAGAGGAAGGATGCATCTAAAAGTTCACATAATAGAATAAGAAAAACACAAACCAGAAGACACGAAATCTAGGTGGCGCCTTGCTCTAAAAATCACACTGAAGTACAGATAATTATGACATTAAATGAACTCTCATCCTAGATAAGCTGGCTAGAATGGAAGCCTCTCTCTCTCTCTCTCTCTCTAAGTGTTTTTGGGTTTTGAAGCTTTTGGATATGTAAGCTGTTGTCCCGGGGAAATAGCCTTCTTTCTCTCCCTTCAAATCCCAGAATCAAGAATTTTATCCACCAAATAGACTGATCCATCCTTTTAATTACTACAAAAAAACATCAATTTTTTTTAAAGGGTTTTAGGTATCTAGTGCGGACATTAAAAACACGGGATTTGGTTGCTCGTTCTCCCAAAAAGATTATTGGGCTTTTCAAAACAGAGAGAAATTTGAAGATTGTCAGTGATGGGAATGTGTTGGTGACTATGAGGCACCCATGTTCTTCGGCCTTTTACCTCAGTGACAAGAGGTGTCAGTTATCAACAATCTATCCAAGGGTTCAAATCCTAAGCATGCCACCTTTCCTTATTGAGAGCTCTCTCACCTCACCCGATGTCTACTAACCTTACCAAGGGCTCTATCACCTTACTCGTGGTCTACTGGCTAGCCTCACTCAAGGGTAGGGTCCTAGCCTCTATAGCTGGGTAAAGAAAAATTGAGGAGCCCATGTTCTAGGGTGTTAAGAGTTCACTTGGGTTCTTCTTCTTGTGCGTCCTCTCACTTGCACAATCTTTAGGATACTAGGGATGTCTTGAATGTGACTGCAAAGGTGGTGGAAGTGAAATTATACCTGTTCTTTAAGCCTTGGTGACCGCAAAACAATCCTATTTTGGGAGGCAAATGAGAGCCACCTCCAAAACGTCAGTGACATGAGTTGTTCGACTTAAGAAAGTCAGATTTGTACCACTCCCACCTCTTTCATTATCCTGGTACTATATGTGTGGCCATGTATATACCCTAGGGAACAGTCCTTGCTGGCTAGTATTAATCGGGTAATTCCCGGGACGGAGGTCAAAGGTCTAATGACTGGGCTGGCATGGAATACTTGTGTCATCCAAAAGAAAATGTTACGATTTACAAAAGTCGCTTTATTTATGTGACTTAGCCAAGTTAAGGAGTCACCAGAAAACTAGCCGAGTCACTATCATTTTTTAACCATTTGACTCGCTCTACCCTAAACACAAGTCAACCTGACAAGAGTTACAAGTTCACTTGCCAAGTTTAACGACCTTGGGTGTAATTGTTCCAAGGGCCGGGCAGGGCCTGAATATAGGCCCTGATAAGTCAGTGGGATGAGCTTTGACAATCTCCGACTAGGGTGTTTTGCTCTAAATGAGTGTAGCGGGCCAACGGTGTCAACATTTAAAAGTGTATGGACCTGGGCCATGATGAATGCTTAATTGGTTCCAGTACATGTCCTTGAATTATTTGATTCCGACATCATCTATTTACGGTTAGGATAGACTATCAATCATGTTATTTTAATCATTGATAAGTCACAATTAAGAAAGTACGTGAACGTGACCCAAAGGTGCCTACTGTCGCATGGATTGGGTTGGTTAGGATTCAGTCTAAGACACCAGAGCCCACCTTGTAAATGGACCCAACAGTGGAGCTAAGCCTGACCCATGAGTGAGTGGTTATTATTCATTTTGGACCAGGTCATTTTTTGGACCCGACACAACCCATTTCTAATTTTTTCTTTCATGCTCAAATTTCCTCTTTGACCTATTAATTATAGGCCAAACTTTCTCAACGGTAGATCACCCCGATGCCCATAATTTTAACAAGGCACTAAAACAACCTAACAGATATACATTAGGCTGCCAACGGTGAGCCCGAATCAACCTGTCCAACTCATCCAATTGAGGATTTTGACCTAAATTTGGACTCTCCAACACGCTGAACAGGCGATAGAAGCTGGATCCCTAATTGTGCAGGAGCCTTCGGATTCACCATTGGATGAAAGTCCCCAAGCTGAGAGCTGACTCTGATTCAGGCCCCTGATGGAGGCTCCTGCACAACATATTGCTAATTGAGCAACCGAATATATATGACTGGAGTCTTAAATGGTGGGCTGGGGCCTTCTATATTTCTCACAGGTCAAGCTCAGACCTGGGGTCAAGGGTTTGTGTTCAAACCGGACCTGAACTTGAGCCCTTAAATCTTTATTGGGCGCAAGAAAGTTAGACCTATTGACACCCCTGCATTCACATAAGCCCATACAAAAAAAAAAAAAAAGAAATTACTTAAATCAACAAAAAATCCTCATTAAATAGAACCATAAAAAATGGAGATACTAAAAATCATCACAAAGTTACTATATTTTTATGACATTTTAGTTTTCAAGAAATACCAAGACATAATGTTAAGTTTTTTACATTGGTAGCAACTAAGTACTCCTAAAATTATACATCTTTTTCAGTTCAGTTCATACAATAATTAGAAGAAATTGTTCCTGGGCTGGGTCAGGCTGCACCATAACTTGTCCAAGTCCAGCCCATTTATCTCTCGGGCCATATTTTAGGCCGAGATCCAGTCCCTTTGAAAAAAACAAAACACCTGTTTGTGCCAACATGTTGGGTCAAGCAGGGCCTTAGCCATATATAAGCAACATCCAGCCCATTTAACTATTGGGACAGAGTCCCATACTGCATCATTAACCGTTGAGGGGGCTCCTTCATATTCTATAATTTGGGTTGTGATCACCTTATTAGGCCTAGGGGTTGGTTCAGATCTAACTTGAACTGGATTAAATTGCCTTGACCTCAACCAAAATTCAGAATGGCCATTTTCAGATTCAACCCAGGCGTCACTTGAAAACGAAAAGCTTCATCTGTAATAGGTCAAGATTGAGTTTAGTAATCGGTTCTGGTTGTGTCCGGGTTTAGTATGGTTTTAGAATGTAATGCATAAGAATTAAGGAAAATCTTGCTGGTTTAATTGAATTAAGGCTGATCCTTTACAGAATTTGGGTCGCTTTATAAAGTAAGTCTGCAACTCAATTAGCTCGAGCTGGACTCCCTACACCCTGTTTCTATAATTATTTGTGGGCTGCATGCTGCAAGCTTTGCTCAGCCTTGAGCGTCCATACTCCATACCATGATTTCATTCGTTATGTTTTTTTAATTAACAAAATATTAAGATTCGGGATGTACATAGATATCTCATGAAGAAATGTATTCGTTTTACTCACCTTTAGCTCTTGATGAATACCATATACTTTAAGAGGGAAAAAACTAAAAACATGCTGAATCGAACCTTCTTTTTTTTTTTTTTTTTTTTTTTGAACTTTCAGTTTTTCAAACAGCAACAAAACGATTTCATTAAAAGAGAGATGAAATATAGAGCACATGACTACAAAAGAAAAGGGATAGAGAAGGCGCAAGAAAGATGTACCACCTCCAACCCCGATTACTGAACAAAGCCTGTTTATCATATGCCTTCGATTAAATTTTCAATTGCATTTATTAAATATTACTAATTTTCCCATGAGAATCTGCATTATAGACGATTCATGCTACTTATAATTGAAAAGCATACAGATTTTGTACAAAAGAAAACCACACCATGAGTCAATAACATGAAGGAAGCACACCGCACGCCTCTGTGAGGTGAAGTAGAGGAAGGCTATTGTCCCCAATAGAAAAATTGAATATGATCCAACAAATGCAGCATAGAAGCTAACAAGGCTGTCATCATCATCATCATCATCATCTTCATCTTCCTCTCCTTTAGGATATTGGATGGTGCAACTTTTGTTCAGAGGTGATCCACAAAGGAGTGGATTGCCGTCGTAGCTACTTTCATCGAAGGTTGCAAATTGCTTCATGTCAGGGATCTTGCCAGAAAGGAAGTTGTGAGCAACTGAAAAGACTGATAAAAAATTTAGCTTCATTAGTTCAGAAGGAATTGTGCCATTCAATCTATTGTAGGAAAGATCCAAGCTCTCAATCTGGCTCAAGGTTTCAAAGGCTACTGGTATTGGCCCAATGAATTGATTGCTGGACAAGTTCAAAGAATGAAGCCCACTAAGCTGTCCCATTTCGGGTGGGATTTCTCCGGTGAACTGATTACATGATAAATCAACTCCAGACATAAGGCTCAGAATACCACTGCTGTAAGAATTCCAGATATTCTTGTTCATAAACTCCACTGCAGTTATCACATCAATCACCTTACTATCAATCGCACCAATGTTATTGGACATCACCCCTGCTTTCACTTGTTTAGATATATCCAAATCTAAATCCAGGAAGTGCCAGCCTTCTTCTATATATAATGCACCTCTATCTAACGTTGACCTTCCAAATGTCAAATTATTTATGCATGGTGGCAATTGTCCGGAAAGGTGGTTATAGGAAAGATCCAACAGACTCAAAATTTTCAATTGACATAAGGCAATCGGAATATGCCCGTGTAAACTATTTCTTCTGAGAAGAAGTATCCTCAAATTCGAAAGTCCACCGATCCAAGACGGAATAACACCAACAATGTCATTATATCCAATGACTAATGATGTTAGATATGATGCTTTTGATAGTACACTTGGTATTGATCCTGAAAATGCATTCTTCTCCAAGTGCATAAACTCAAGATTTGTTAAGTTGAAGCAAGATGGAATTGGCCCAGATAGACTGTTGTCAGAGAGGTCTAAGAATTGAAGTTCCGTAAGCCGACAAAACTCAAGCGGAACCATACCATAAATATGATTTTTGCGTAGGATGAGTCTAGACAAATGTGGAAGGTTACCAATTTGACTTGGAATCCTACCTGATATTTGATTGTCTCCAATGCGCAGTCCATGAAGCGAGACGTTGAATAGGCTAGCTGGAATTGTCCCCGTGAAATGGTTGCTATCCAAATACAAGAAGCTCAAATGGGTCAGGTTGGAAAAAGTTGAAAGTATCTTTCCATGCAAATTGTTATGTGATAGCTTTAGGATATATAGTTGAACACAACCCGCAACCAGGGATTTTGGTATTTCTCCCGACAAGTTATTGTGCGACAAGTGTAAAGCACGCAACGATCTCATATCACCAACCGAAGAAGGTATGCTTCCTTGAAAAAAATTTCTTGACAGGTTTAGCGAAAAAAGGTTTGGAAGGAGAGTTCCAATGTTTGAAGGAAGTTGCCCAGTAATGTGATTGTAAGAGACATCTAATATCAATAACTCTGTGTTATTGCCATGGACTGGCAGATGAAATGTCTCCAAGGAGTTATTCTTGAGATTCAAGAGTTTTAATCTTGTATTGTTTCCTAACAACCAAATTGGAAATTGTCCCAACAAGTTATTATGGGAGAGATCCACTTGTGTCAAGTCATGTTGGCCGTACAAGAAGCTAGGAATAGTACCAGTACGCTTGTTAAGTTTGCAGTTAGATAAGCCGAGGACTTTCAATTGGAATGTGGAATTCCACTTTGGATATTCAGTTTCAACCTCCAAGTGATTGTTGCTAAGGTCAAACCCCTTGATCTTGGAAAGGTGAGCAAATGAGCTCAGTGGAAATAAACCCGAAAAGTTATTAGAAGCCAGAGAGAAATACAACAATGATGATAAGTTGGCAATTAGAGATGCAGGGATCTGCCCACTTAATCGACTGTAGGTGAGGTCGAGCATTTGAAGATTTGTCAAATTGCTTAGGCATGAAGGAATCGTTCCTTCAAGTTCATTATAACGGAGATTTAACTCTTGAAGGTTTTTCAAATTGCACAACCCTGTACAAAACCATGAGTGAGAAATATGTCATTTTCACTACTTGAAATTCAAAAGATGGTATGCTATGAAAACTGACATCAATATATGTGGGTTATAAAAAACAACTTCCTACCTTGAATAGATTTCGAGCCATTGAATCTATTCCAACTCAAGTCTAAGAACTTCAGAGAAGTCAACGATCCAATGGAAGGAGGAATAGGCCCCATGAGATTATTAGCAGATAGATCCAAC
Organism: Cinnamomum chago; assembly: GCA_038049695.1. Lineage (NCBI taxonomy): Eukaryota > Viridiplantae > Streptophyta > Magnoliopsida > Laurales > Lauraceae > Cinnamomum > Cinnamomum chago. The sequence goes on along the minus strand of CP142452.1, from coordinate 9,070,472 downwards.
GTCTCTAGATTTCGCAACCCAGCCAATTCTTTCCAAAGAAAAAATAGAGAAAAAAATGTCAGAAGAGAGAACAATACTTAATTTTATGTGAAGCAACAAAATTAGCAATGCGTAGCATATGAACAAATTTTTAATAGGAAGTATACGTAGGAAATTAGTACAGCCAAGATAAAGATTCTTGAGAGACTTGCTAGAATTGTTTGTTTTAATAAACAATTCAATATGTTAAAACGTAGATGTAGGTCTACACAACCACATGCCTGTAAGGTCACTTGGACGATCCAACATAAGACTCCTCAATAAGTTTATTTTCCTAATTAATTAACTTGGACATATATAAGAAAACCAATATACAGAGGTTTTAAGGTTACCTCTGCTACTTTATTTCAAACTAATTAGCTGGACCGCCCATCAAGACGACGCATTAAAATGAATAGTTGTTGATCGGGGGGTATCAAGAGGGGCAAACATCCGATCATGGGCACATGTATGCATTTAAATTAAGTTTGTACTATTAATTAAGATCTGTCCTCCTCATCATTATCAATCTTATGATTGTGTGTTGATCATAGATCCAAGACGCTAAATATAAAGACGTGATTATCTCACCATAATTCTCAATCTCATTTGGTGAAAATTGTCAAAACTTGTTAATGCCAATTTCAAATCAAATGGATGATCCACAGGAAAATAGTAGACAGCCTGTCAAAAGTCATCATTTTCTGTCTGTTTTTGTTTTTTTTTTTTTTTAAGAGATTTGAAATGAAGGGATTAAACTCAAACTCCTCCAAAGGAAATGCTGAATCTTATTTAGAAAAAAAAAAGTAAATATGAATAAAATGGAGAGTAATTAATTAATATTTATACTTGATAGGAGTTAAGATAACTATTTGCAGTGCTTCTTTATCAAAAGTGACAATACTCAACGTACTTGTGTGATCTATTAATACGAGTTGTATAATGAAAACGGTCTATGCAATAAGAACTTAGATTTGACCTCTTTCTTGTGCATCCAAATAGGTCACATCATTATGAATTCTCCTAAAATTAGGGTTGTGAATGGGCATATCAGCACAACAAATTTTTTTTTGAAATGGTTCCGCCAACTTGGTTTGTCCCTGCTACTTCAAAATTCATCTTGCAAAAATTTAGGGCCACCTCATGATGGCCTGAGGTATTTTTTGGTAACCCAGCCGAGGGAGCTGAGACACAAGAGAGAGCCCTCACACACACGGAAAGACAACCCTAACAAGTGAGAAGAATGCCCTAACAAGTAGGAAAGAAGCATGCACGAGCGGAAATAAAGCCTACACAATTGAAAAAAGGTGACATGCCCAGGGTTCGAACCCTGGGCAGGTGAGAACTGCCGCCACTTACTAATGAGATAAGTGATGACTGCCTAAAGGAAATACTTGTTTTCTTCGTATTTTAGATTATCTGGTTTTTTTATAATTGCGACATAGGTCAAGATAATTTCGCAGAAAGACTTCCTCATGACTATCTACTCTCTTTCAATAAAAGCATGTGAAATGGTCTACATTCCAACTCTTTCAAGAGAATAACTCTCAAGAGAATAAGGGGTAACAAGATGTTTTTAAAATAAAAAAAAGAAAAAGAAAAAAAAGGAGAGGTATCGCAGTCGGTTAGCTTCACATTTCTCATCCTACTTTTGGGTTTAAACCATGGTTAGAAAACTCTTTGAGTTGACTCTTGACTCTCCCGATTCATCACTTTTTAAGGAAGGACCGAGCCAAATAAAGGAGAGACTCGGGTGAATCATCTCATCTTAATAAAATGTTTGCATTCTCAACCATTTGATAGGTAGATTTAATTTTGAATAATTAATTTTTGCTTTTTAAGTAATTATGCACGAGGTTTGGAGTCAACAAGATTTGAATGTAATTTGAAACAAATATTTGCTCTTTTACATTTGATATTTCAACTAACAAATTATGCGATATACACATTTTTTTCTTTTAGTTTCCTTATTATAGTCTTTGTCTTGCATTATAAATTTAGTAATTTGAATTGATTATCATGAATGCATGTAAATAAATGTATGTTTATATTTTATAAATAATGAATTTATTTTGAAATATTTTAAAAATATATGACTCTCCGGAGTCTCTTCGTTGACTCCATCCGAGTCTTTTTTTTTTTTTTTGCATTGGAAGAGGAGTCAAGTTCGAGTGACAAGTTTTCCAGCCTTGGTTTAAATCCTCCACTCCTAAATACTCATGTATAGTATTATATATTTATCAACGATTTAACTTACTTATTTCACCATCTAGCAGAAGAAGAAAAAAAGTATCATATACTGAAATATGACATTAAAAGCCTTGATAAAGAAAATGATATAATAATATGATGAAAAATATTTACCTGCAGATGTTCCCATCCAATGACTAAATATGCATTGGACCCGTCAAATAGGGGTAGCTCAACCATAATGCAAGAAAAACCCTTGCTTTAGGCCCCAAAAAAAATAAGGCCCCATACTATCGCATCCTATTAAAGTCATTTATTCACATTCTAAAAAAGCATTAAAGCAACTACAATAGTTTTTTTTTTTCTCTCCAAAAATAAAGGGCTCATAATAGCAATTAGTATCACATCTCAATAAAGCCATTTTTTCACATTCCAAAAAAGTATTAAAGCAACAATCATTCTTCTTTTTTCTCTACACAATGTCTTTTTAAATCCCGACAAATCTCAACCTCGTTACCATCTCAATTGAGGATTTTCAAATTAACGTTTATCTTATAGATTAATGTTTCTATTTCTATATTAAAATGTGTCTACCAAAAATCTAATCCTCACCAATGCTTTTTCATCTTAGGTACTCTAAACTCTCTCACCCTCTGTCTCTCTCATAGTGTCTTTCTCAATAACTACTTTTTTTTATTATTTCTAAAGCAATCTTTTTTAAGGATTTACTGATTTGGTTTTGTATTTTTTTAATAATATATGTGGCTATATTTTGATAATATATGATGATGCCAAAAAATGTTTTCGGGCACCACCGGTCAAGTGAAGAGTAATTAATGTGAAAATTAATGGAGAGAGAGAGAGAGAGAGAGAATTTATAGTGGTTCGGTCAGTGTGACATACGTCCACTTCAACTGGTGATGTTACTTCTCCAAGGTAGGGATTACAAACCAGAAGAATACAATGATAGTGAAAAAGTGGATAAGAATTGCTTGCCCACCAGTGCTGGTGGGGCTCTGTGATTTATAGTCTTCCCCTAACAGATGGGGACGACTTTTCGGCAACGGACGCTCCATTCTGGCGGAGTCTTCGAACCGCCCTCAACAGACGAGGCAGGTAGGATCTCCTCCGCAGGACCGGATAAAAGCAGGTTAAGGGAACGACGCACTGACTTCGTCACTTTGTGGATCTAGACCCGGCCTTTTATGACTAGACTTAGACCACTTTGGGCTTGGTGGGCCTTTATAAGATTGGGCTTTCCACATGGATTGGGCCATTTGGGCTTGGCCCATCAATATATGTGGGTATTTTTTTTATAGTATTTGTTAATCATAACTCACTAACTCAAATATAATATTTTTTTTTTGTCCTCTTCATATTGAAAAAAAAAAAAAACTGCATCAAATTCGAAACTCATTTACATCTACAATATTTGTGGCCAACAATGATAAATCACTAAATTAGGTTCTACTGTTCTATGCTTTTGGGATTATTTTTTTTTAAATTCCAACCTTGTATTGTATGTTTATTAAAGTTAGTCATCGTTTTATTTGTAAATATTAGCGGTTATAATTTATAAATGATGAATATGTCTATTAGAAAATAAGAGTCCGGGTACTCAAAACTTAAAAAAAAAAAAAAAAAAAAAAAAAAAAAACAGAGAAGAATAAATAATTTGAGGCCTCATTTAGAATTGTTGCTTTAGGCCTCGAATTGTCACGAGTCGGACTTACCGTCCAAAAAGCATTACCCCCAAGCATGACCGTCTGCAAGGAAAAGTATTTTTAGGCAGGTTGTGTCCCACCAAGGGAAAGAGGTGGGCCAAAGAGGAGGTGGATGGAAGAAGTAACAATGGATCTAAATAAGTGTAACCTATCTGAAGATTTTTCTCATGATAGATCTAAATAAAGAATCAAGATTCACATAGCAAACCAAAAATAGTTGGGAGAAAACTTTGATGATTTTGATGATGATGCAGAAGATCATTGAATTTATTATTTTAGCATTAATATGTATACAAATTTGTCTGTATAGTAATATGTACTAGCGTAATAACCCGTGCTAAGTAAGGATATAGCCAACCTTGCAATAAAAATATTCACGCATAAAAAAAAACTCACGGATCTCATAAAGAAAACAAAAGAAACAAAAAGATTATATGAGAGTATCTATTTATGTAATCCAAGAGATGGTGGTGTAAAAAGGAAAGAGGAGAATTGAAGAAGAAGGGGAATGGTAAAGTGTGGATAGAAATGGAGTTTTTGAAAAAAAAAAAAAAAAAAGTCGGAAGTACATACGGGTGGTGTCATTAAAGAGATAAAAGTTGACATAAGAAATGGGAGAGAACCCGAAAGATTTGAAAAAAAAAAACTTATGGTCAAATTCCCATCTGACGGTTAAAATTCAATCCAAAACCGCCATAGTGACAGTCTAATGGGCTTTTGGTAAGGGTGGTGCTAGGTCTAGATAAATTTGGGCCTATTGGAGTCGGGGCCAGGTCATATACATGACACCCATATTTGCGTCCACGTAATAGCCGAGAAGATTTAATCTGGTCCAGTTCTTGGTCTTTCGTAGGCCCTATTCAGACTAGACCAGTTTAAATCCGCCCATTGATAAAATTGGAAAGACTTTGTGCTAAACATCGTTGAGCTGGGTTGGTTTGAAAATTATTGAACCTCAACCCTTCCAGTGATTGTTCCAAATATTAAAGCTCAAATCTGGCCCACTTTTTCATATAGTCAAAAGATGGGTTTAATCATCTAAAACAGGCCGTCGTCCGTCCAATGGGCCTAATAGGCTGGTGCATATGAGAGAGAGAGACAGAGAGAGAGAGAGACCGACCTTCTTCATCTATAAAACCCTTCAGGGAATTATCACTTAAGTCAAGGCTCTGCAATTCTTCAAACGGTAGCAGCAAGCTAGCATTCAGATACCAATCTCCATAATGAATCACCCTTGTGGAATAAAGATCAAGTGCGATCACTTGCCCTATGGTGGAGCTGCATGTAACTCCTTCCGAATCACAACAATTAGTCCCTACTCTCCATGAAGGGAGAGAAGTGCCGTTTGGGTAATTGATGGAGGATTTTAGCTCCAAAAGTGCACTCTGTTCTTCATCAAAACAGCCAAAACATCCATAAATCCATAACTGAAAAGCAAAGAACACAACCCAAAGGTAGAAAGTCGGTGGCCACTCCATGAGAAGAAAGATGAAGCTTACTTGATGCTCTCTTCTTTACTGCTGTCCTTCTATAAATATATGCTGCAACACATCCTGTCCTTCTCTTTTTTCCACAAGGAAATCGACGTGATATTTAATATGATCCAACCAATACAGCCGCCTTGTTTGAAAATTCTACTGCATCACGTCCCACTGCTTTCTTTCTTCTTTGCTTCCATTCTACTACCTTTGATCATGTAACAACTAACAAGGGCCATGATCTTTCGCATGTGTCACACAGTCTTTCAAAAGCCACAAGTATATATATACACATCTATCTTTGAAGCTAGATTTAAGTCTTTTAACAATCGCTTTCTGGGTATTGGATATTCAACTACGGGTGACAAAACAAGAGCGTGAGGGCCTTGGCCGGACAACCAATTGTACAAAGCAATCCTTTTGATTTGGTGTCTAAGATTTGAACTTTGAAGAAAAAGGAAACTTTTACTAAATAGTCTATAGAAGACTTCGCAAAAATTTTCATCTATAGAAGCCCCACACTCCAAGCAGTGGACCACTTCATTAAAGAAGAGACTGAAATTTCCACACTTGTGGAAGAAAATCCCCAAACTTGCTAAAGAGCACCGTGCTTTTTTTTTTTTTTTTTTTTCAAGCATATGACCCACATGGTTAGGGTCTCCGCTTCATCTAACTATTTTTGACATTTTTCTAATAAGCAATCACTTATTAGTATTGTGTGGTATAGTGTACGTAGGTTATGTTAGTTATTTAAAAAGGCCGAACATTATGAGTTTCAAATGTCACAACCTATAAATTTTTGGTTTTTTACCAAGACTCAATAAATTTTTTTATTAAAATTAAAAGGAATCTAGTCAAAATTAAACTCAAAACCCTTGTCTTTAATTAATATAGTATAATGGGAATCTCTAATGCATGTTTGGTTGCAAGCAGTTTTTACGAAAATTCCCCATTTTGGAAATTTCTAAAAGAAAATGAGGAGCATGACTATGGGAGTTCTGAATTCTTTGTTTTGAGAGAGTTTGAAGGTTGAGAATTAACTAAGGCCCAATAGTCTCACATACAGAAGAGTATACTCTGGATTAACTGTACATCAAAATATATAGTCTTTGATTATTTTATCAAAATAGAATAAAAGAAAAAGGGAAAATGAATATATAGCGCCTTTGATCTTCAGTTTTAAGCACCTTAAAAAATTCCAATGTATTAAATTCTCATGCATTATATCGCAAACAAATTAACAGGCCCTGAATTAGTTTGCTAATGAAACACACATAAACAAATAAGAGTATCTGCTCCAAGAAATAAACAATCATACGATCATCCTTTCACAAACTTTACCCTCCATCGGCCACAACCGATTGATCTCATGGCTTACTTTGATGGACCTGAAATTTGAGCTTATGCCACTACTTGGCTAGTGGGTTAGTGTTTGTGATGGTTCCAGCCAATTAAGGTGGACCCGTCTAATTTGTCGACAGAATTGAAGTCTGGGCCATAAAACAAGTCTTTAACTTGCACAGTTCCACCCGGCCGGTAGCTCCATAAAAGGAAATTGAGGGTAAAAAAAACATAAAACACGCACAACCCCAGCACCACACACCCACCCCCACACCCCCACCCCCACCCCCACCCCCAAACACAGCATCTCCTTAGATATGATTGAAATTCAGAAATAATTATGTAGACTTTCCGTCCCAGTGGGGCCCATTTATGGAGATCTGAACCATTTAAGAAAATCATCCACTCTTGCATGGGCCCTCACCAAATTTTATTTATCACTTACAACAGATATAAATAAAGTGCTATGAAAAAACAAAGTATCTTATATTCATCAATCTGATGATGCCCAGCTATGTTTCGAGTGAAAATTGAGTTATCCTCAATTGATTTTGGGTTGGCCCTTTCTGAAGAGGGTCACATAGAAGTTATTCGTAAATAATAAACCGACTAGCTCCAGTGGCACCAATCCACCCAACTTATCACGATTAGGCGCAACATTTGTATTTGAATGGTAATAAAGAAGTTTACTAAAATTAGAGAAGAATAACAGCCAACGAAGCTCCACTAGCACAATGAACTTTCCCGCATATCTATTTTACCGTAGCATGAAAATTGCATTGATAATCAACCCCTTGTTTTGCTAAAGAATCCAACATGCCATTTGCAAATCTATTAATATGCTGATTTGAGATTCTAAGAAAGTGTAAGTGCAGAAAATACTAACTCACAAGATCAGGGGAGCCTTTGAGGATTTATCCAAATGACTGGAGAAAGCTATCCGCTTCAGGGACCTGAAAGGGAAGAAAGAGCAGTAAAAGGACTCTGGTTGTGGGCAGCGCAGGGCTCTCCGATGCCTAAGTTATTGTAGGGACAAAGGTCGGAGAAGAAGAGAGGCAGAGTAACGACTAGGAAATTGCATGCATATGTACGTACCTCTTTTGAACTCATGCCTGCCTCTTAAAAGAAGAGTTTCCGGATTGTAGATGGTGGGCCTGACGACGTGACTGCTAAGATCTCATTAGCCCACAAAGTAATTAATGAGGATCCACTACAGCCCACAGTGCATTAAATAAAGGTCCGATAAGCCCACACTGCATTAAATGCTAGTCACTTTGGGCCTGATCTTGCCTTGACCTGTCGGCGGCAAAGGTCCCATCGGATCCTTTCTTCGGCCATGTGGCTCTGTCAAGGATTGGTAAGGATTCTGGACGGCTAGGATGATGCGTCTGTCCCATCGGCGCTTGCTCATATCCTGCCACGTGTCCGAGGGTAGGACGTAGTTGTCAGGCCTTGTCTCCGCTGGCCGTTCGTCGCGTAGCCACAGCAAAGATGCGACTAAGGCCGAGGCGCACAGCCGAGACCGAGATGGAAACGCTAACAGCAGAGCCGAAATGAAACTAGCCGGTTCTTACCGACACCATCTAAAAAGAGATGCCGAAACCGAGGTGGCGCAGGAATGAGCACATCAGTTGATCCGGATCTACGTGGCCGAGACCCTAACCGATGCTTTTGCCAAAATCAGGCTAAACTTCGACATTACGGAAATGCCCCAACACTGGAACGTAACTATATAATTGATTTCATTGAGTAACAAAAGAATTGCATTTTTCATGGGTGAAACTTCTATTTGATTTCACCCAACAAACCAAAGTCTTATAAGAAGGGTCATGATCATTGTGGGGCTGACTGACCGGAGGAACATACTAAGTCAACGAGTCCTTTTCACTCGGTAGGAAGCTGTCTCCGTCTTTAATTATCCCTTTCACGGCATTGATATTTCTAATAGCTGTAGTTTTTTTTTTTTTTTTTTTGAAAGACCTAAGTTCCCTCTGAGTGCCCATGGCTGAATTTTGTGGAATCATGGCAATCTACGTTCAACATTATGTATAAATCCTTTTGTGGAATTCCTATATTGCAATCTCCAAGGATTGATACTTTGCATGGAATTTAATTCCTAAAATGGTTTTTAACATGATTTTTAAAGAGGTGAGGGTGAAGACATAGGCATACCTAACTTGCAATTCGATAATTAGCACTCTAGTCCCTGATTTATAATTCGAGACTTAGCTTATCATAAATTTCAAAGAAGTTGCAGGTTCATTTGATGGCTTCTCAATTTGTATAATTCGAAGTGCAAGTATGGCAAATTCGATGAACTAACACATCTGTACCCTTCCTATATGTTTATCACTAGGGCCCGCATCTAAAATTCAAACCACTTAAAATATATGTTATTTACATTTACTATAGGCAAAAGTTAACTTTGAATAAATAAATAATATACATTTCAATTTTCAATAAGAAAAAGCCGAATTGTACTTAAGAATGGTGTGTTTGTATTCCAAGCACCCAATTTGGACTCTCGGGGCTTGGATATTTAGCAACAACCAATCAAAGAGATTGGTTGCAAGTGGAATATTCAAAGCTTCCTTCTAAGTTGCATTGGCCAGGCCTATGAAGCGGAATGTCTCTTTCTCAATCTAGTCCCTCACAAGAGAAGGTGGAAGTGTGACTTTTAAATGAACGAATGAATGAGATAGGGAAAGACATGACTCTAAAAATGGAAGACTCGGAAAGAGGGAGGAAGACCGACTTTGCTGGAGGACTTTGATTGGAATTTTCGCCAGCACAAGTCGATTGCTCCAAGCTGTGGGACCCCTTCATTAAAAGTCCGTACTTGGGGAAGGAAATCCCCAGAACCTGCTGAGCAACAACTTGCTTTTTTTCACCTACGAGACTTCCACACATTTCACATAGAGCTTCATGCATTGGAACTACGTTGCGGCAGTTAAAAAATTTCTCCTTGGAACACTCTTGGCTAAACACTTAGTGGGGCTCACCTTATGTTTCAGACGAGTGGACCATAGAATAAAAATTTTATAATGGTCATCTATCCCAAGTTTTCCATTCATCTGATGGGACTGGACCACAGTTATTAATTTCGTACCGTTTCGACTGAAATGATGGAAATTTTTATTTTTGTTTTAAATTTCAATCCATTTCGACCGAAATTCTGGCCGAAATGATATTTTACATAATTAGTTTTTTTATTTATATATATATATTCTTTGTATTTCTTATATTTGCCAAAAATGTAATTCCAAAAGATTTTTCTCGAATGGATTAAATCCATATTACTTGTTCTACTTTTTATTTTTCTACATATATATAAATATATTATTTTTAAATTTTCCAAAAACGTAATTTCCAAGAATTTCACCAAAATTTTATATCGACTGAAACTTTTCACTTTAGAAGCCAAAACAAAATGGGATCCAAACGATCTAGACAACTATGGAGTGGACCATTGAATCAACTTTGTATTCATAACCGTGAAAACTTATCAGTTGTTGGTTACGTTGTCACAATAATGAGCCTCCGTCACCTTACATCTTTTTGCTTCCGCTCTACGGTGAGAGGCCACGCACTATCCTTCTCGTAGATGCCGTGCAATAAAGGGCTACTCTACGACTGTCACATCCGGAAGAGATGTTACTGCCTCATCAATGGATCCTACAGAGAACTTGATCCTATGAAGTTTTCATGATGAAATTGTTAATCCAGTGGGCTACAACTACAAGTACATGTTAGAGTCCTCTAGAAAGGGTCGTAATCTTTGTGGAGCTGACAGGAAGAAGACACAAACCAACTCAAGGAGAAATAGCGGGGCGGTTTGGACTCATGCTTCTTATCTTAAGGAAAAACAATCTAAAAAAAAAAAAGCATTTTCCGCATAGAGACGATTTGGACATAATGATACAAAAAGAGGGAATACATGGAATATAACTAGACCCTACCTTTACATTTATAGCCTGCACAAATGTGCCCTAGGAGCACAATAATCTGCTTGGAATTGAATTCCTAAACGGGTTATAAGATAAAATTATTAAAGAGGTGAGGATGAATGCATAGTTCACTAGCTTGCAATTTGACTACTTCGCCTTCGAGTCATCAATCCGTAATCTGATATTTAGCTTATTATAAAATTCGATAGAGTAGGTTCATTTGATTGCTTCTCAATTTGTGTAATTCTAAGTTCGAGTACGGCAGTTTGTTGAACTAATTCACTTGTTCCTTTGCCATACGTCTATCACTAGGATCTGCATTTAAAATTCAAACCACTCAAAATATCTAAGTTTAGATTTACTCTAGGAAAAATCTCACTTCTATCAAAGTTAGGCATACGATTAGATTGATTACATGTAAAATTCATGGTTAAAATAAAAATTGAGGTAAATTCTATATTTTAACAACGATCAATCTTGAGGTTGGGGAAAGTCTTATTAGAGGTAGATATGAACTAGTGCTCATACTATATTAATTAGTGGTTCTCATGGGCCGTTGGGGCGAGGTTCAGACCTTAGGTTGTTTGTATTCGGACTGGGCCTGAGTCTAAGATCTGGACCGGTTTGATGAGTGGGCATTAATAAATACGTGGTTGACCTGGCCACAACTGCGATAAATAAGTCAAGTCGAACTGTACAAAACTTGGACAAGTCAATATCATTTTTTAACCTATGCCGGCTCACCCTTTATTATGACTCACTCTCCCCCACAAACAAGTCAACTCAGAAAATTCACGAGTCAACTCACCAAGCATACTGGCCTTAGCCATAGGTGTTAATTCCGTGTGCTGAAGAGGACCTGAATATTGGGCCTGGAAACTAAAATTGGCTGGGCTTGTACAATTTGCATCTTGGCCCAGCTGTCAATGAAATAATGGCCCATGTATGGGCTCAGTCCAAGACAGCAGGGGCCAAGCTTTGTTTAATGACTGGACCAAATGTTTATAATATATTTTTCAAGTAATTATTTGGATAGTATAAATAGAGCTCCTTGACTGTAAATAGTACTTCAATGGACTCATACCTTAATTGGACTCAGGCCTCAAGTTTTTCCTACTTGTAAATGGACCGAACAGTCGAGCTAAGCCTGACCCATGAGTGAATGGTTATTATTCATTTTGGACCAGGTCATTTTTGGACCCGACACAACCCATTTCTAAATGTTTCTTTCATGCTAAAAAATTTGCTCTTTGACCTATAAGCTAGAGGCCAAACTCTCTCAACAGTAGATCGATGCCCATAATTTTAACATATATCGACATAAAGGTTCAATTAACCACGCACTATAACAACCTAACATATATCGACATTGGGCTGCTAATGGTGAGCCCGAATCAAGTAATTATTTTAATTAGTTAGATAGAGCTATTTAACTGAAAACGGGCCTTCAGCAGACTCAGACTTTAATTGAACTGGGCCGTAATACGACTAGAACCTCACTCTCTCTGCTTTTTTTTTTTTTTTGGTTTACTTGAAGAATAAAACTAACATTAAGCAACCAAACAAAACGAAACCACTCGAGCCCAAAAAAAACAAATAAGAGTAAGAGTGAGATAGCGGACTGGGTCCCAACCTGACCACCACTCAAGCCCAAAACAAAAGGGTTCCCAACCCAGCAACCGCTCGAGCCGAAAACAAAAGGGTTCCCAACCCAGCAACCGCTCGAGCCCACAACATAGGTCTTCTTTGCTAAATTGACCAACCGAGTACATACGACTGGATTTTTAAATGGTGGACTGGGGCCTCCCATATTTCACACAGGGCAAGCTGATCAGACCTGGGTCACGGGTCTGTGTTCAAACCGGACCTGAACTTGAGCTCTTCAATCTTTATTGGATGTAAGTAAGTTCTACCTATTGACACCCCTGCATACACATAAGCACACTCAAGAAAGGAATTACTTAAATCTGACAGAAATTCTCATTAAATAGAACCATAAGAAAACGGAGATACTAAAAACTATCACAAAGCTACTACATTTTATGACATTTTAGTTTTAAAAAAATACCAAAACATTATGTAAAGTTCCTTATACTGGCAGCAACTAAATATTCCTAAAATTAAACATCTTTTCTCAGTTTCTTTCATACGATAATTTGTAGAAATTGTTCATGGGCTGGGTCAGGCTGCACCATAACTTGTCCAAGTCCATCTCATTTATCTCTCGGACCATATTTTCGGCCGAGATCCAGTCCCTTGGAAAAGAAAAAACACACAGGGCCTTAACCATATATAACCAACATCCAGCCCACTCAACGTATTGGCTTAGAATATTAGTCCCATACATAGGCAATCACAGGCCGGACAGGTGGGCAAAGGCCCAGTCTGAATTGAGAAACATGGGTCCATGTCTGACCCAAGCCAGACACGGACTGTAAGTGCCTGGCTCATTTAATCAGGTGGGCCTGGCATTCTCCACTTGTTTAGGCAAATTATTAGTCACTAAACTAACAAGCACTATTTATTCTAGCCAGAGCTCGCCCTTATGCCTGGCTTTCTATTGCTTAATCCAAGCAAGACCAAGTAGACCCAGTTTTAGATCTGGGCTCGTCCCAAGTACTAAAGCCCAAAGGCCTGAAGCCGGCCAAAAGTGGGCTTGGACAGGGTCCAGCCTGGGCTGGCCAGGTCTGTGTGCATCCCTAGATCTTGGCCGTGTTTTCTGTTCAATAAACACAACCCAAGTCCAACCCGATGCTCGTTGAGCTAGCTCATCCTTGGGAGCACATGAGCACCTTGGGCCCCACTACTTCAATAGTCAGAAATTGTGTCCACATACAGGTGGATTTTGGAGAGTGGAAGGGTTAGAATATTAGAATATCTTGTTGTATATAGAAGAGACGCATAACACTGAGAGAGAGAGAGAGAGAGGAACATGACATACTGTAGAATAGACTGGTTGTCTCATGAACCAGGAGCACATTTGCCAAACCTCCACGCCATGGGTGTTTGGGGGCCGGTGCTCAAAGATGGACTGATCCACATCCATGTGAATCCCATTCCATTCCATGTGATGCTCAATGAAAAGGCCATGATAAGGGCTTGGAACGACAAGAAAGGGAGGTGTAGACACCATCTATGTCTTTTGTGCCAGAAGAAAAGGTCCTGCATGGGAACATGTAGAAAATGTAGTACAAACCATATGTTCAGCAAACATTGCTCTGCAATGTGACCAACTCCCTTTGTTTGTCTTTTGAGTTTGAAATTGATGGTTTCCTACTTCTCATTGACTATCCCCCCATTCTTGCATTTATGAGGCCCACACCTGTATCCACATCTGGATCACATGGGAAGATGAGTCTTTCCCATGACAGTAGCTGAAGCCTTCCCGATTTCGATTCTCAGTTCCTTGGTAGATTTTCTGGCCATAACTTTGTTGGAGTTCTTATTATCTTTTTCTTATTTGCAACAAGTTATAAAGTAGAACTTTTTTAGTAAACCACATGATATTTTATGTCGATAAGGTGAAAATATAAACACTAGCTGGATGAAAGTTTTGCCTCGACCAAGAGTTGGGTATATATGGTATGCTTTCCATATGTTGAATCAAAGTTGAAAACATAGGACCCATGTTGGATCCGGATCTGGAGAGAGGTCAGATCAGGATACATCATGAATTTGAATCATGTGAGTGTCGCCATGAAGGGTTGCAACTTGAGTGTCTAGACTGATGAGATTTGTTCTCAGACAAAAAGATGAGGGACTAATCAGCTCATGACAGGATTTTACACACATCTAGTCCAAACTCGGATGTTGTTCCCGCAATCTAAGATAATCCAAGAAGAAGAGAGTGAGTTTCCTCTTTTTGGTAGGGAAAAAAAAATACAAATGACTTGGATTCCTTTATTCAGAGATCTTTGTGGCTCTGGTGGTATTGAGAGTCTTGTATTGACTTTTAATTCTTTTTAATATACATGCTTTTTCTGTTAAAATATAGTTAACAAATGATACAAATGGTCGTTCATCATTCATTTCTTATATATTCTTTTAATTTCAGGTCACATTTGTCTATGTCTGCAGAAAAACAGTTCCACTGATTTTTTTCTCTTATGCACACCTCCAAGAAAAGTTTTTCAGTGGAATTGTGGGAAATTTAGAACACGCTTGTGTAACCCATTTCACTGGGAAAGGTACTGGTTTTCCGTAGAAAGCTGATTTTTCATGCGTTTGGTATAGCAAAAGTTTATATAAATAATTTTCCACTACGTCAGTAATTTCCTTGAAACGTCTGAAATGGAGTTCGTATGTTCAATTATTGTGAAACAAAAAAGGGTTTTGAAACCCAGCACATGGAGACCTCTATCCCAGATAAGGGAAGAAGATGACGGTGATGGTGGAGGCTCTCTCTCTAGTTGGGATGAACAGAAGGGTGGTGGCGGTGGCGGCGGCGGCTTTGTACATCTTCATACTATCAAGATTTACGGACAATTAGGCTAAAAGTCAAGGAATATAAGATGTATTCCCCTTACATTTATGTTTTCCATAGATTAAGATGTAGAAGTAGTTCTGCCGACAACATACTGATATATTGATTATAACTCAATTATTATGCTCAAATAATTCTTCACTTGAAAGCATGATATGCTTCTTTGTCATGGTCACCCACCCAATGTCAATAAACTAGCGAACCATTCAAGATCTAATGGGTCCAACCATATATTCCAATTGGTGGCAATGTCCCGTTGTCGGAGTATGGCTTCCATTCCAACTTACCATCATCAATAGCGCAAGATAAAATGATAGATCTTTTTTCCAGTGCCTTTATTTCAGGGGGTCCTATTTTACATGTTGTGCATGAAGATCGATAATTTTATACTATCCCTCGTGACGAACATTGACAGCTGAATATGTCATATATTTAAGTGAGTAGAATTCTTTTCTTTTTTCCTCTCTCTTTCTAGTAAAATACTCAATCTTATTTACTCATAAACACTACATAAGCTCCTAACCAATGAAGCAACAATCGATAGAAATGTTTCTTTAGGTCATTCCTATGTTAGGAAAGATTACCTTACCATTGATCCATTAATGGCTTGGTGCAATTTGTTATATAGCTCAAATTAGTAAAATGACTTGAGAGTAAGAATTCATCAAACCTGACCCTTTTTAAACATTGGACCTATTATATGAAAGTCCTCCAAGTGGGCTGGAAGCTTGGAACTTTTCCAACACACCATTGTTTCATCTTTGTGGATAATTACCCATTCACTAGTCTTAATATTTAATGAGAATACACCTTGATATGACTGATGGGATATTGCTTACTATTTGCTTTTTAATTTTGTTCTTATTATCAAGGCTACTTATGTGATCTCCGTGGGTTTTATGTAATGTAGTGCCTAATTATTGTAGTTTGTTACCTGTGGTCACCCCAACAATCAGAATAATAGTCCAAAACATGTGAGATATAAAAACCAATTATATTTGCAAAATTGTACTTTCTGGGCTTGTTTGTTTAACAATAGAATAAACAGAATCTCATCGTCAAATGAGGTCTACGTACCAATGGATTCTACGGAGTGAAATGTGAATGATACGAGGTAAAGAAAGAAGAATATAAGGTAGCAATTAGATAGAACCTTGATTTTTTTAGGATTTAAATTACTCGGGTGATGGTTGGATTGGATTTTCATTTCCTATCTTTCCTTTTTTTTTTTCACTTTCCATTAAATAGGAAGTTGCTCGGCGTTTGTATACATTCACCTTTAGCCTTCATTTGTTAACAACTTATGACATTAATTCCTTTGTATTCTATGCAAATAAATCCTGTTGTCGTAGTTGTGGTCGTCGTCCTTATTATTTTAAGAGATTGAACTAAAGTAAAGAAGATGTTATTGGATCTAAAATAAGACTATGCCATTCGAGGGCCTAACCCTCTCATTAATCCGCTTGACTACTTGGCCTGACCCGCTGGCTAAATGACCTAAAAGTCTATCCAAGCCCACCCAAGAGTGGGCTGGGTCATAAGGAAAGGTAGACCAGGCTCTCTGTATATATATTAATTTTGTTCAAAAATAGGTGTGATGTAATCTAGATCGATTTCTCAAAGAAACCATTTAGAAACATAAAAAAGGATTGGGCCGTTCAGGTTGTGTATATGGTAGACCCAAACTCGGAAACCCATTTAGCTTTTACACTTCGCCCTGATCCCACTCAAGTTCTAAAGAAGAAAAATATTGCGTGACTCAAAGTTCATGCTTGCAAAAACCTCAAGAAACTTTTCACGCCTTCCAACAAATAATCGAAGGTTAGTCCACTCGTGCTGCCACCTTGGGGCTATAAGGATGTTTATCCGGCTTACTTCTAGGCCCAGAGGGATTAGTCCAGGACTGGGACTTGGAAACCCTTCGATAGAGAAAAAAAAAACCTCTAAATGTAACCGGTTGGAATTCCCTCCTGACATATTTTATTATCCATCTACCTAGTTTGTACACTTTACTCAGATCCTTATGTTTGGCCAGGGTATCTAAGATTATTCTTTGGACATTAGGAGAAAGTTGAGAATATTGTGTTATTCGAAAAGAACAATATCAAAAGCCACAAAAGCAGATGATGAAAATGGGCACACAACTCCATTTATTAAATGTGCCCACTGTCTTGTTTCTTCCATGACATTGAGATGTTGATGCCAGCGATTTCATCAAATATCGAACCAATGCTTTGGCTCACTTAGACATGATTACCGAATGGTCCCCTCTTTTGACTCTTGATGCCAAAAGGTATCCAAACAGTATGTGCAAAATAGAACTTCTTTATATTAACTCACTTCATTGGACCAATATGATATACATGCATAAAGATAATCCATTAGAGCTACATAGTTATGTAAATGTGTCTGATTGACCCGAATATGAACCTTAATTAACAACGGGTCCGAGCCCATCCCCTACTTTTTTCAGCTGGGGTCCTTCACATATTAGGATGTTTAGGTACCCACTTTTGGATTTATTGAGATAATCAGTTAAAATTAGCCAACTAGGTCCCCACTGCTATACCAAACTTATGGCAGTAAGGATCATGTCTGTTTATATAAGTCAAGATTATAGAAATTGGGGTTGATGAGTTGAACTGCCTTGGAGTTTATGATATGGTGCCCAACACAGAGGGCCCACCTTGTGCAGTGGGCCCAATTTGGTCCGTACGACCGACATCCAAGCAGCACTTTGGCAGTTTACTATGAGATGATGATAATATAATGAAAAGGTTAGCTAGGAATCCAAAATCTCAGAAGCAAATCATTGGAACTTGAGTGGAGTTTGAACTTTACGCACTGGGAAAATCGTTGCTGCTTTGGGAAAATTTAAAGGTCCAAATGCATTGTGTGCAGGTGCATAGTGCAAAGCAGCGTATTTTCTTTTGTATGGGACATCAATTTAATTTACGTGAGGTACACTTTTGATTGATTTAATCCATTCACATCATATGACTCGAAATAGCTAGATAGGTAAAGTTTAAATTTTACTTTGATTGGAGAAACGCACGCCAATTAAATTCCTCAATGTTAAAAAAAATTACAAAATCAGAAGTTAAAGTCTTTTTATACAAATTAATCAATTTAAGGGAATATGTCAATACAATGTCGAGAAATCTGGGCGACTTCTTATTCCCCAGGGAGCATGTGATATGAACAGCTTAGAGCAATCAAACATGTTGGGCCATCGAGGAGTAGACCCATGCATTGGGTTTTGGGGGCAGTCGCCCCCGTTGAACTTAGAAAAAAGCCCAAAAGCCCCTGTCAGAAATAAACCATTGCCCCTCTCAAATGACAAAATAATGAAACACCTGGGTCCACCACTAGGGCCATGTAAGCTAAATACAGATCATTTGGGACACTGCCATGTGGTTGTTGTTGGCATTAAGAAATTATTTTTTTTATTGTTTCTTTAGCTCAGAAGCCAGATAAAGAACTTTGATGGAACTAAAAGTACTTTTTTTTTGTTTTTGGTAAAAAATAAATTGCATTAAACAACAACAAAACAGAAAAGAATTGGACCACAAAAAAGAAATAGCTTCACTCAAACCACTCAAAATTGGCATCATTTACAAAGCTGAATTTAACGAGCCAGTGACCAGGCTTTAGGAATATAGCTGAAGTCAACTCTCTCAAAATACTCAACACTGTCCATATATGACCACAAGCTATGAGATGTAGGACACCAAAAAGGAAGTACTCTAAATTCCTCAAGTGTGTGAGATGTTGGACATCAAAAAATAAATTAAAACCAGGCTTTGCATTTTCTATGATAGTGCATGTTGGGCACTTTTATTTTCATGAATTTTATATTTCTTTCTATTTTTCTCATTTTATCGAGCCAATATATTAGAGAAAGAGTAATTTTCTCCTTTTTCCTCTAAAGCAAGAGAGTTTTACTTTGGTGAAAACAGTTCACACATGGTATACTTATTACAAATTTGGTCGCGCCCACCTGGAGGTACCCATAGGATCTGTTTGTGCATGCATGTGTGTATGTGGTTTTTTTTTAGATCAATGTTTACTTGTGTTAAAAATGAGTGAAATCTTCTTTTACTTACCTTTTTTGATAGACAGCATTCAACACAATCCAAACCATGTTTATCTAGTGGGATCCACTCTCAGTGTCCATAAGCATAAGAATCCATTAATTGCATGATTCCAAGCAATGTTCTTAAAATCTAATGTGAGGCCAAACAACTAAATTGGATTACTTGGGTTCAAATCACAGTCTTATCAAAGGTTTGATCGGATTTAATTGAGATATCATATTAAAATCATATTAAAAAAATTAATATCAGTTAAAAATGGGTAAAAACCGACGATATATACCGATTCAAATATTAGCGCTTATCGATCTTTGATGGGTTCTTCGGTAAGAAAATGTTGATCAAATACCAAATTGCCCTAAGTGCCAAGGGATCATCTCCATTTTTAAACATTAACCCGACCTTAGATTCAAGGGCAACACATGTGTTAGTATGCGATGCGACCTAAAAATCCTTTTAGATAATATCTCATAGGACTTAATTTTATTATTTAACGTCTTCACTTGACTATATACTGCACCACCCAAACGAAAATCCTGAGTCCACCGTTGCAGCGATATCTGGTGGGATAGGATTGTTAGTGATGATGACGATAAACTTAATTAGTTCTCTATTGGAGGATTTTGTCTTAATTATTGTATTTCTCTAATTATATATCCATAAATCACTACTAGGGATGGTTAATTATTATGGTTGATGGTTGACATTAGAGTAGAGAAATTCTGGGCCTATGATATATGATAATGCTTGCTTAATAAATGTCCTCATTCATTGCATGGAAGTGGCTCTCCAAAATACCTTTCATGTCACAAATTCACGCGTGCCTCAATCTCTATCATTTTTGTGTTCATTGCTTCCAGGTTTTGAAAAGACGAGCAAAACTGTAACAACAAGCCCCTCATATGATGTTTTTGTCATTGACTTAAAAAGGTTCGTATTATGGTAAAAAGAAAAACTGTTGAGAATGAGACCCTCTAACAACCACCGCTAAAACTGTTATGATATTAAGGTTGAAACCCTAATTTATTATCCATTTAGTTTGGTTGTACTTGTACTGTAAATGTATGTAACGGTTTTTCTGTAATTCCAGTTTGAGTGACTTTTTTTATGGTTTAAGATGTAAATGAAGTATACTATAATATTTACAACTCTCTATATTATGGATATAACTACCTTTTGTGCATTTATGCTTATATAATAGAATGGTGACCAGCTAACCTGCTTAGAGATGCAAACGGGTGAGACTGAGTCCCCTAAGGTAGACCAAGGTAGATCAAGATTGGATTCGTCTTTTAGATCCGGATCCAACATGAAACCTAATTTTGTGTCAGTACCTACATCAACTTAGAATAAACAAATTCAGATCTGGATCCAAAATCAGATGTGAAGTGCATTTATATACTTCAATAAAAGAGCTTCAAAATAAAAATAAAAATCGTTCAAATATTCAAGCGAAGTTGTTAAATGTGAGTAAAATCCAAGTACATAATTATCTGAAATAAATTGGATACTTGGATAATTATCCAAAAGCTATTAAATACTCAAATGAAGATTTCATCTTCACTTTATTCAGAAAAGGAGATCTTAGATGCCCGTTTAATTGGATACCCATTCACAGCCCTAGATGTAATGATCCTAAGAAAAGTGGTCTTACAACATTGTTTAAACACTGGATTGTCCAAAGCCAAAACCTTTACATAAAATATATATAAGTTAATATTTTAACTCTTGACCAATATTTTCCATTTGTTTCAACCACCTTTTCTTTTGTTTAGTAATTTAAACATAGAACATGTGTAAATCTTCAAATTTCTAATTACTTTTAAGGTGCTTTAGACATCAACAAGAGTCACACTACACCAAAAATCGGAAATTGGAACGGAAAAGCGTTCCTAATCCTTCCGTTCCTAATCCGTTAAAGTGTTCCAATTTCCGTTCCAATTTGGTACCAACCGTTCCTAATCCAAATTGGAACGGAAATTGGAACACTTTAACGGATTAGGAACGGAAGGATTAGGAACGCTTTTCCGTTCCAATTTCCGATTTTTGGTGTAGTGTCATGTTTATGATCAGTGCGATCGTTCTTAAGCTCAGAATATTTTGACCTCGGGGCCCACATGGAAACATGAAAATTACAAAGGAAATAGGTGTTTAAAATATCCCCTCAAACCTATCTACGTACAAAAACTAAAAACAACTAAATGAATAGAAATATTATTGTGAAGCATCCAAAGCTGCTCAGATGGCGATCATGCGATCATTAGATGAAGTTGGATGGGTGCTAAAATTTACACAATCAATTTATGGGGCCTACAAGAGTTAAAGTGAATGTCAAATTTGAAAGGAAGAATTATATAAAAAGATTTGGTAGAGAGATAGTATCCAACTTTGCAAGTTAGAAAGCAAGGAGAAGGTGTGTCCATTATTTGAGAAGGTGGCATTTTCAAAACCAAACAGGGTCGCCACCTCATGTCCCCTTGCTTGAAAAAGCGAAGACACAGCGCGTGAAGAGCCCGTGCCCACGTGTCATCCTCTCTGCCACGTCAGCTACGGAACAGGCAAGACGTCGACATCCACGTGGAGTGGCGCGACCTAAGGGAGCTCCAGACAAGACATGTGCCGTCAACTAACGGCGGCTGCGGGGACCCGCCGTCTAAACGCCCCGTGTCGACGTCAGATTTAACTGCCCTTACAGGTCCCACGAGACACGTCGGCAGGAACTCTGGCGCTCTGTCACCTTCCAACGTGGCAAATTTATTCGCCTTATTCAATGCCACAACTGCTGCTGCTTTTGGTAGTCCGCATGTGTTGGAAATTATGGTGGTCTCCAGGGTGTCCTATGTACATGGGCATGACTGCATCATGAGTAGTGTTCAAGAGGCCAATGAGGAAGATGGGTCCCATTGAAATGGTTTCCAGTGGGCCCAGTTTATTGGGGATCCGGTCCCACTCAAAACAATCCCTTGTGACAGATTTGCAAATTTTTTGTGATTTTCTGCTATTTTATTCAATTTTTATTGAAGATAATATCTTTGTAATCTTGTGATTTGTGAGCATGAGTGAGACTAATGGTGAAGAAAAAAAACTTTTTTTTTAGGGTTTCTGAATTGGTTGCAAGAGGAAGTTTGGTGGGTCGGCCAAAAAAACCATTGCCCACTAGAAGTGAAACAGCTTTTAGCATGTTCCATTATTATTCCTTCATTCATGAACCAAGAAATTTCAAACAACATCCAAGTAACTATCAATGTTATGTCAATATCAAAATAAATTTTCAAGTTGGGTTTGTTTCTATCTCTCCAATCGAAGAAGAAATTCCAACCAAGGAGATATAAATAAAAAAAAATAGAATATCAACTTAGGTTTTACTTTAATTGGCCATCAAGTTGATTATTACAACAGCGTGTCGCACCTAATTAAGATTAATACTATGGGCCTATTTCTGTACATAGAATCCTTAATTAGAAATTGAATACATAGGAATATATTACACTTCTAAGATTATCAAGGAAGTAATGGATGAAGGATATGAAGTACGAGTTGAAAGATAAACGATGTAGATTGAAATTTGACTTTCTTAGGATTTTAATTACTGTGATTATAGCTGGGTATTCATTTACCATCTTTTCTTGATTTTATTTCTATAAAAGGAAAAAAGTTATTTGATGCTTTTTAAAATTCACCTTTATCTTCATTTTGAATCACATAAAGCATGAATTTCTATGTATTCTATTTCTATCTAAACAAACAAACCCTAATGGTCTGTTTGGTATGGCGGAATTCTCAGTGAAATATGTTTGGAAATTACACCTTGTCTTCTAAATTTCTAAAAACATGTTTGATAGTTGAGATTTCAAAAATCAACTACAATTTAGTGAGAAAAAAAAATCTTCTTTGAATGCTTTAAATTTAAAATCTTCGAAAGCCTTTCTAAGACTAACATTTATGGTTTTCAGCAATAGATTTTTGCTTTACTTTGTGGGCATTTGCGATTTTGTGAATTCTTCAAATTCTTTCAATGAAAAGATCCTGAGACCAACTCATGGATTCAATTATTAGCATCAAACTCTTGTATTCGAACAATCTAATTCATGATTCAACCAACACATTTAAGTGTTGCCTATGCTGTTGTGATGTCATTTTCCATTGAAAATGTAAAACAGTAGTCTTAATCGGTTTCTATCAACCTCTATTGGCCCTTATTAGCTAATCTTGGTTTGTATGAGTGATAAATGTGTGAATTGGTTATCACACAAATTTTTATGTTCTAATCTTGCGCCTTGATTCAACTAGGCATGTTTGAAAACTTTAATCTAATTTAATAAGACTTAGTTATATTAGATCCAAAACAAATAGCTCTATTTTTTATAGTCTGTTGGGTAAAATCCTAAAAGAAAAGATATTTATATCATAATAGGGCGTTCAGTAAGCATACAATTAGAGATTATTAGAGGGGCACTTTTCTGTCATTTACAAAAACTTGATTGGAAATTGGATATTGGATATGAATTGGTTAAAATGCTGTTATTTTCTTGCTCGCAAAGTGATTAGGTTGATCGCAAGCAAGCCCCATAAATTAAAACAAGAAACAAAACTCTAGCTTCCCCTCTTACCACTTTAGACAGAAAAGCTCTAGTTAAAAAATGTAAGATCCCCTTTTTTTATTTTTTCCCTCTAGTGCATACTCACACAACTATACACTCACGCTATCCAAATTTCTATCCAACAAATCCAAGGATCCATCCACATTTCTTTCTATGGATAGGGAGAAGCCTCACCATTTGATATTGATCACCGATTAATAGAGGTTTATCAAACACTCTAAATACTAAATAAGTTCTAAAATATATAACAAGAGCTTATCTTTAGAGTTTCCAAATGTGTACTCAACCATCTAAAAGCAATCTTATTAGAGATATTAGCCCAGGCAAGTTACCCATATAACCCAATCCATTGCCATCCCGACATTGAAGTAGGTGGATCCTATCATTTACACCATGGAGTACTTACTATGAACTACTAGCAACTGTATAACTGGGTAGTCTGCCAACCACCTTAGAGCACCCCTTTTCTTGGTGCGAGTAAGAGTAAATAGCTACCAATGTCCTGTAAATCTCTCTTTTCATAGAAAAGGACGAATAAAGAAAAGAAAATCAGACATTTATCTCAAAATGCAGCCGTAAAGAGACACATCTTCCACATATATATAGGGGACCAATGAGCAGGTTTCTAGCATTCTCTGGCGTCAGCTCCTATAGCAGAAAAAAGAGCCCAACTAAGCTCTCTCCCTTCTCTTCATTTCTTCTGTTTTTATTCCCTTTTTCCTACTCAGAAGCTTATGAAAATGAAGCCTTCCACATCATTACTGCCCTTCTTTTTTATACTTCTCCTCTCCACAGCTCAAGGCATGTAAAAATAACACTTGTACTATGTGTATCATTGTAGTAATGGTAGTAGCAATAGGAGAAGCGTTGTGATGGTAGAAGTCCTACTAGTAAATGTAATCTCATGGTTTATTTGTTTATTTTCTCAGGGATTCGTTTCCAAGTACCTGAGTATCTTTCTCAAAGTCATCAACAAATCCAAGTGAGTATTCAATTTTCATGCTTTAATAGATTAGCAATTATCAACATTTTTAAGTTTTGTGAGTTGGGTGTTTTTTTTCCTGTTTTCCTTGCTCTAATGGGAATGGCTGTGATTGGGTGCAGCAGGAGAGGAGTTCCATTGAAGGAAGTGCTATTGGAGAAGTTTTCATTTGCAATGATGGGCACTGTTCAGGTACCATGAAGAGAAGATCTATTAGGGCTGTCAAAGTAGCCCGCCACATGTTACCAGAATTTCATGAAGATTACTATGGGCCTAGGAATCACAAGCCTAAGCACCATTGAATCTTCTCTACTACTCATTTTTAGATAAGCTAGTGCTGAATTAAATCTTCTGCCAATTCGGTTTGACAAGAAACTAACCCATGACATGTACCAAACATTGGGATTTTGTCATAAATCTTCACTTCCTTTTCTTGTGGTAATTAACAGAGATGGTTTTAGTGAGCCCTTGATAAAAATGGCAGTTCTTCTGCATTTTTGAAGTGAACCCCCAAAATTTTATGTGCCTACGTGCCTTCAAATGACATGAAAAGCATTGTTTCATGATCGTTTACCCTAGTTTTGTGTTTGGCCCGAAGATTGTAGCATAGCAATGGTTTTTTCCACCTCGAGCAAATTATGTTTCAATATAATTGAATAATTCACAATAATCAATGCTCTACCTTCCATCACTTCCATATTTGTATCTTGGAGGCCCACCAATAACAGCATTGTACTTATCATCATCAAAGCCTTTATTCGTTTATCTGGGGTTGGCTGATTGAGTTGTACTATTTTCATTGGAACTATCCGCAACCATGCTTATGGTAACTCTACAATTCATCATATACATCCTTGTTACTTCATTTCATGAAGGTCTTAATGGATGGGTGTCCCTCTATTCTAGTTTCATGAACATGTAATCCTTCAATACGTCTTACAAAAGCTATTTTCATTCGTACGTATTTAATTACATTCGATTGAAATTATAGAAAAACATTAAAATATTAAGCCCATCCAAAGCACCATTAATTGATGCACTCCACTACCATTTCAAGTTCAAAATGCAGTATGTTCTAGAGAAAATTGAAAATAGAAAGCCTAAATATTACTTTATCTACTGGTGCAGGAAGGAGTAGAAAACTTATGATTATGGCAAAGACCAATATAGAGGTTGGTAGTCAGTTACCAAAGAACTACACTTATTTGAGACTCTAGACCCTTGTCTCTTCCCTTTTGTTCATGATTTTATGTTCATTTACAGAGTGCAAAAAACAAAGGGGTGGAAGTTCAAGCCACAACAAACAACACTTCAATCAAAGTTGAAAGTACTAGTGAGAAATTGGATATTGAACCGCCGATTTCGGAGCACCAGAAGTCGCCGGTTTCGGATCACCGGCAGTCGGCGGACAAGCACTATCCAGATATCATAGACATAGCTGGGATGGACTATTCTCCTGCAAAGAGAAAACCTCCAATCCACAACTGAATGTTAGTGTAACTAAACAAAAGCTTTAGAAGAGGGAAAATAATATCTAAGTATAGAAGGAAGTGGACAGCATTACAGAAAATGCTGCAGTTTCTTAGGATGAGGGAACGAATGTACATACTATATTCTATTATTCTTATATTAATATCAATGATTGAGTACATGAGCACTTCTGATAATAGAATCCTTTCTTTTGGAAATGTCCTGAACAGGATGAGCTTATTGTGTTTAGTTACTTGTGAAGAGAGTATTAAAATCATTCCGGTTTATGAGCAATTGTGTTAGCATTGCACTGCCCCTTCTATCTGTTGTTACACAATATTTATTGTCATATGTCATGTTGCCCAGGAAAAAAAAAACAAAGAAGGTTATATATCAAATATTGCAATAATAATCATCATCAAAGTGCTGTCTGCAACTATGTTCAGATTGGCTATAGGAATTATGTTTTTCTATTCCGATCCATCCTAATCAAACCCTTCAAATAAGTTGCAATTCCAAGGGTGTAACCTGCTTGCTACTTCCATCAATGTCTGCTTCGGGGTATTTATTTAACTTAGTGGGCTGTCAACATGCATACATCAAATATTGCAATATGCAATGAAAGCTTGAGTATTCGTTTTCATAAAAATAGCACTCAAAACCTAACCAGCATTGCCATTAAAAGGTTACAAGATGAAACCATATCCCAACTATATATATGTTAAGGTCAGCTAGATGAAATATGTTTCTCTATTTTGATCTATTATGACCCACATCTTCAAATAGGTTACACCTTGTAAAATCTATCATTTCTACTTCTGTTCATATTTTCTTCGGCCTACCATTTTTTTTAATGGGCCATCAATCTACATACATCAAATATTGCAATATGTATTGAAAAGTTTTGAGTATAGTTTTTATGAAAATAGCACTCACTCTAACCTGCATTATTTGTCATTAAAAGGTTACAGGATGAATAATGCTATTGAATCCATCCATCTATACGAGATACTATGTTCTACCAGTGTACTCGTGCCACATCCTGATTGTTCAAATGGAAGAACACACCATGTAAATGAAGTGTCCCAAAAAAAAAAAAAAAGGGTGGCCCACTGATGGAGTGGTCTAATACAAAAGAAAATGACCAGTTCGAAGAAGCTCTTGCATGGTCTGTATTCATGTACGTTTGGGATCAGTTAACGAGTGGACCCACCTGGCCGAGTTACTATGCAAACATAGAATATGAGTTCCTTACATTATGGACCACTAGTTCATTGGGTCTCATGTAAGAATCAAATGGGTAGTCAGAAGAGTCTCTCAGATGGTCTGCAATGATATGCATTTATGGACCATAATTTGATGAGTGGACCACTGCGATTATTGGACCAGGTGATCGATCTACAATTATGGCTAGATGTGGGCTTGGCAAAGTCTAAAATTAGCCCGATAATTAGGCAATCACAGAAAATCCTGTTTATTATGTAACTATAGAAAATGGGTCTTTTACACTCTGGTCCACTGATTAAGTGGATCTCATGCAAAAAGCAAATGGGCAGTTGGAAGAATATCTTGGATGGTCAGCATTCAATGTAAATTTTTGGCCTACTAAATGTGCTGACCGACTGCCCATTAAATCAGGGGATTCATCCCACACATATGATTGCATATGGACTTACTAAAATCCAATCAAGATATGTTTATTGTCCAATTATAGAAAATGGCCAAAATGGGTGTCTGTCTTTGTGATCCACTGATTAAGTGGGTCTCATGTAAAATTAAAGGGCAAATGGGCAGCCGCAGTAAAAAAAAAAAAAAAGGCTCTTGGATGGCCTGCTTTCAATGTACATTTGTGGCCAACTTGAACCACCTAGTTAATCAGGTGATCCATGCACACGTCTAGTTGCATGTGGGCTGACCAAAATCCCACCTAAGTTTGGTTATTATGCAATATTTAGAGAAAATGGGTGCCTTACAAAGGAAAGACCTTAGGACCTTGGCTCTGTGTAGAAGGTACAGGCAAATCATGTGACCAACCTTTAGGTGGTTCTTTACTAAGGGAAGGCCCACTAGGATATGATGATGGTGCAACCATGTGTATATCATTGATTGCATGGGTACAGTGGTCTTTTTTAGGTCTGGGCTCACATGTTCCTTCTGCAGGTTAGCAAATGTTCTGGTCTGCTGAGGAAAGCCTTAATGGTGGATGTTGAAAGAAGGGATCCTTGTCGGAGATGAATAGCATGACACTACATGGGGTGAACCCCACAATCACACACACATAAATGTAGAGAGGAGATGCATTTAGACTTGTACATGTATTTGCACAATAAGTCAGTGTCACAAATATCAGCAATATTTTGAAAATATCATCATATTATCATAAATTGTTAACTTGCTGAAAATATTAAGGTATTTCAAAATATTTAGGGCCTGTTTGCATGCAGTTGAATACATGAAAATTTATGGTAAAATGGATTCAACGAAATGTTTGCAAGAGAGCTAAGAAGCAAAGAATTTAATATGGAGATGTAGATAGGACCTTAATTTCCTTGTGATTTGAATTTCCAGGATGATGGTTGGGTACCAAAAAAGGGTTAATCATTTCATTTAGGTCACATTTGACAATCAAGTCCTCGTGATTTCTAGCCATCATCATGAGCACCCAGTGCGGGTCCCGCCAAAGTAGGGTCCAAGCTAGAGAAAGACCTAACTTTTGACCGGTTTGCACAAAGTGGTTGTTTGTAAATGTTAAGCGTGCGTCATCATGCATGGCACCTGAGACTTTTACCATTGCATCAAAGCAAAGACACCCATGGATTTCTAACCAATTTTTCAAAAATTTGTTGAAAACCCATTCGTGAGGACAAGGGCAAGTTGAAATTTTCATTTGTGAGGATTTTCAAGTCCAACCCCGGAAATCCTAAATTTTGTGGGTTTATGCATTAATACCAATTTTTCTCAACTATATGCATCAATATGCACCAATAGATGTGAAATCCTCAGCTACACAAGCCCCAATTGAGGAGTCTTTGCTAGTTTTATGAAAAGGGTTGTAATAAAGAGATCTCATGTTGTTATTTATGGATAGTTTGAGCCTGAATCTTTAGTGGACACGGTGAAACTCGGGCAGCCCCAAGCTAAAGCCCACAAGAAAATGAAATTTGGGTTGGGCTTTTTGGGGTGGTGTTGGGGATAGGATTCTGCAGCCCAAGTGAAACTTGAGGTGGATCTGAGTTCAGACCTGAATCATCCTAATTGGGCAGGGTAATTTAATTAAGTACACCTTTATTATGATAATTAATTAGCCAAATCGTGCTGTGTCAATCCTCAAGCCACATGTTCATTGGGATTTAAGCTACCTTCCCTGTACATGGGACCATGGGCGGACCTACATACACAGATTTGGGAATGCTCACCCCGCCGGACCTGGGTCCTCTGCTTCCAAAACCCACATGAAAATCATGGGTCTGCTTCCATTCTGTAACCAGTACGATGAGGTCCAGTTTGATACTAGAATTTTTATTTTATTAGTCAAAGTCCTCTTGATTTCATTAAAGCCTGGACACAGGAACAAGAAACAAGTTAGGGTAATACTCAGGTAGGAATTGTTTTCACATATTAGATGAGAACTTTTTTGTGGGGCCCAAATGTGGACCGCATTTGGGGATGGGACCAGGGGAGATGAAAAGATCTATGCAAGACCACCCCAAGTATCAAGTTTGACCCCAAACCCATGCCCCTAACCCCTTCATCTGTGGCCCACAAGTTTAAAGTCTTCATATTCAAAAAAAATATTCAACCATCGATCCAACGATTCAGTCCATTCGGATGTGTGTCAATCCTTGGGATTAGTGACTATCAGGGGGTTCCACATGGGTTGCTAGATTAGTTGCTAAGTTTAGATGGGTTGCTAGTTGGACCCCACAAAAAAGTTCTCATAGAACTAGTTCTCACTTGAATATTTTCCAACAAGTAAAACTGTCTCAAAAGCCAAAAACTGCATGCCGAGAGAACAAAATGACCATCTCCATGAGAAATCAGAATCCAAAAACTTTGCTGACTTGCATAAGTGAACTTCCTAGGAATGTGAGACGAGTCTATAACTAAAAAAGGAAAAAAAAAAAAAAGATTAGAAAGAGACTTAACATCCAGCAAAACCAAATCAATGGACCAATCAGAAGTCGCATTGATTGATTGCTTGCAGTTCAAGTGAATCCAACATCATATGAACCTTGGGGTAGCCCCACTCCTTCAGCTTCATTAGCTTGGTGAGAATAGCCCTCATTCAAATAAACACTTACGTTTAATAATCCCTGTTGCAACCCATTTTACCATGAATACCTAGGAATTCAATTCCATGAAAAGAAACAAGCCCGAAATAAAATGTTTTCTTTACATTTTTCAAATCCAACGGTGTACATTAGATTGAAAAACATCAAATTGGTGCAAGTGCCACAACGTGAAGGGATTTGTGTACCTGAGAGTTTCAATTTCATCACAAGTAGAAACTACAAAATTCCTAAAAAAATTGTCTTCTTTCTAAAGTTCTCCTTGAGTTATAACAAGTTTTAATAAACCCCAAATCGCGCAAGATTTCTGTGAGATGGTCTGAAAACTCTACTCAGATAACAGGGCAGTAGTGGGACTCATAATACTAAGCCCAAAAGCACCATTCCGATGAAAAACTTAAAAGAGTGATTAGGCTTTCCTCTCTTAACTGCTGACCATTTCTGTCTAAAACAGTTCTTTTGCCCAGCAGTTTGGATTTTCTAAATGTTCTTTTTGGGACCCATTGCCTATCAACAATAGGCCCCACTCAATGTAAGGAAGCCCACTATATATATACATACCCCATGATCCTGAAAATTTCAAGTTGGCCTGCTTCCAATGAGTTTTGGCTACAATCACTTTGAATTATCTGACATCGTAGCACTATGGAATTCCGAATATGGATACTATCCAAAATTATTCTTCTAGTTTCTAACGGCTTTAACCTCCTCCTATGCCACTTGATCAAACAAAAAAGGAGGCTCAATGGAACACAAGAACCTCTCACCATTCATGCCATTCATGGCCACGCTCTTCTTCTCTTTCATCATCGTCCTACCCATGACCCAATTCACGCCCACATCCACCATAGCAATCAATGACTTGGCCATCGCCAACTGCCCAACAAAATGTGGCAATGTTGACATCAGTTACCCCTTTGGAATTGGAAAAGGATGTTTCCTCGAAGGCTTTGAAGTCATCTGCAACAAAAGCATTCCCTACCTATCAAAAACTAACCTGGAGCTCCTTGAGATCTTGCCACGTGAAGTGCGTGTTCCTGTGTCAGTTCCAAGAATTTCATAGCCAAATCTTGCCTTTCAGAAAATGATGAAGAGACTGGTCGGTCAGGCATTGATCCAGCTTCCAGAAGAAAGCCCATACACTATTTCCAATAGTAAGAACATACTTGTAGGCATAGGATGTAACACGCTGGGAACGGCATCCAGCGACAGTAATAATATGACTAGAAATGGACGCTACTCAGACTGTAAACAAAATGTGAGCATAGTAAATGTCCTTGCAATGGGAATGGTTGTTGCAAAATGATACCCGTAACAAGCATCTTCTCATAGAAGTTGAGCAATCTGACCCAAGTATCACAAATTGCAGTTATGGATTTGTTGTTGAGGATGGAACATACAATTTCACTAACTCAGATCTTTTTTACTTCAATATAAATGCAGACATTAGCATGAGGCTTGGATGGTCTGTGGAGATAGGAGATTGGAACTGTTCTGCGGCCAATAGTTGCTTGTGTGGGGTAAATACCCGGTATCAGGATTCAGAGGATGAGCATTTCTGCACTTGCTTGCAAGGTTTCGAGGGCAACCCTTATCTATATGGCTCCCTCGAACGCCAAGATTTGACCTCCAAAATCCATATAAAGCCTCATATAAAACAAAGGCCAGAAAAGGTCCTGCTTTTGAGGGCGCTAGAAAAGATACAACCCCCCTTTTTTTGTCATTTAAGAAAACAACAACTGCATGAAACCTGGCTTTTTAACCATACCTGCAGAACACTTGCATGACATCTTCACCCTCAGTAACTACTAAAGCACCAGCGAATTCACCTGTCCAAACAATCAAAATGTTAGAAGATGAAAAAAGATTGAACACATCCAAGGACAGTTCTAAATCACATTTTTTGAAGAAATACCTGATTTTTAAGGATAATTTTACACATAGGGCCCTTTATCAGTATGTTGATGCTGTTGTTATTATTGTTTCTGTTGCATTAAATGTTGCATATGAAATGAAAAACAGATATAAATAAATGCAAAACTAGTCCCTGTGTACCAGAAGCAAAATGCCGGAACGAAGTCCCAGGCTTCAGATGTGAATGTCCCATTGGGAGTTCTGGAGAAGGTCGAAAGGAGGGAAATGGCTGTAATAAGAAAGTTCCATACTTTAAAGTTGCCTTGGTGAGTTTTCCATCATTTATCTCATAATGTGTAAGCCTTCATCTTTCTTCATTAAGGATAATTTTACACATAGGGCCCTTTATCAGTATGTTGATGCTGTTGTTATTATTGTTTCTGTTGCATTAAATGTTGCATATGAAATGAAAAACAGATACAAATAAATGCAAAACTGGTCCCTGTGTACCAGAAGTAAAAAGCCGGAACAAAGTCCCAGGCTTCAGATGTGAATGTCCCATTGGGAGTTCTGGAGAAGGTCAAATGGAGGGAAATGGCTGTAATAAGAAAGTTCCATACTTTAAAGTTGCCTTGGTGAGTTTTCCATCATTTATCTCATAATGTGTAAGCCTTCATCTTTCTTCATTAGTCTTTTCATTTTTTCCCCCTCTCACATTTGAGCAACCCATGTTGGAAGTTGCTTTGAACAAGGTAATCATGCAGTTGAAGATGCAAGATCACCAAAGCATGCCAGCATTTATCATCCAAACTACAATGTGTAAGTGTTGGCATTGACACAGGTCTTCCCCTCATGTTGCCACTCATTTATCATCCAAACTACAATGTGTTCCTCTCCCTATTCAGTTGCCGTGAATTTAGATTGATATCCTTCTATGGAATCTCTAGTCATATTCTTCTTCTCAGATTTCATGAACTTGACGGATGCTCTATTTTTATACTGCGGGCAAAATTCTCTTATTCAAGTTCTTGAATGAGGCCACTGCTAACATCATCTTGTTCTTCATCAACCAAATTAAAATTTAACAGGCCTAAGTTACCAGTGGTTTGTGCAAAGTATTCAGCCCCGGGTCTCACTCTTTCACTCCCTTTCTTAGTACTGGATAATGTTATTAATGTAATGTTAGCAAAATTATGTAATCTTTGCAAATCAACTCTGTACCTCTCTTGGAGAGGCCATGTGGTATTTATAGAGTATTTTTATAATCTTTACAATGAGACAATTACAGATCCTGAACATCAGGATAGAATATTGGAAATCAAACAATCAAAGATGTTTTCCTTTTTTACTTGATCTGTCATTGATCTTATGATTTGTTTTATCCTCTGACGTGGCCACCTTATCATCAATTGTACTAATAATTAAGTTCGACCCTTAACCATTCGAAGCCAGTCTCCATAGACTAATGCCTATGTTGTGATAGATGCACACTTGAGACAGAAAGTCTAATGTCTAAACATTGGTTTATTAAACTCAGACCTCAGGGTTCAACACCTCATACTAAAAGATTCATCATATAAAGTTCTCAAAACATACAATAAATCAAGACTGACAGAACCCCGAGGGGTAGCTTAGTTGACTTAGGACCACAGTTTGCTCCTGAAAGTTCAGGGTTCAAAACTACGCTACCACACTGGGGTCACAGGGGATTTAGCTGGCTCCCCCTGGGCCGTAGGGATTAGTCCAGCCCAAAGGACTGGGACACCCTCCGTTATAAAAAAAAAAAAAAAAAAAAAAAAAATCAAGACTAAAAGCCAAGCTGAGTCCAACAATCACCATGTGATTGATTTACTGGACACCATGTTCTCGAGATGTGGATTCTAATCCTTCAGTTCATTTGTTTATCTTCTGGCATAAACAGAGAGAAGATGCATCTAAATGCATGAAATTGGCTGACAGCTCTCTTCCAATCGAACTGCAAGGATCTCTTACCCTAAACCATGTCAATACATTCCAAACCTAAAGCGTGATTCAACCTCTTTTAAAGAAGGTAGAGAGACTTCATTCCAACAATCCAACTCAATCATGAATTATTTTCACACAAAAATAAAAAGTATAGTCTGAACCTCTAGAGAAGAATAAAAATTTGAAACCTGAACTTCCTTCTGACTACCACATCACACAGAATGCTATGAATTATTCAAGATAGCAGTACAGAAGATTACATTATGTATACAAGTATAGAAGTAACATCTAGTAACTCTAGCAAATGCTTAACTAACCAATGGGATCT
This sequence comes from Cinnamomum chago, assembly GCA_038049695.1. Lineage (NCBI taxonomy): Eukaryota > Viridiplantae > Streptophyta > Magnoliopsida > Laurales > Lauraceae > Cinnamomum > Cinnamomum chago. The sequence goes on along the minus strand of CP142452.1, from coordinate 9,035,708 downwards.
AATTTAGATTATTAAATTGTTAATTCTTACAAAGATTTTATAGTAATTATGATACGGATAAAAGTTATTAGCTCCTAAATTGACCAATTGTACCATACAACCAAAAGCATGTTGGAGCAATCTCATGCAAAGACCTATTGCATCAAAAAAGGAAAAAATATAGCAAATGCAGATTCAGTTGATTGCATCTCTACTAATAATATCTATCCCAAAAAACCTGAGCAATTCTCGTATAATCACACTAGTGCAAGGCTTCTTACATGGACTTTGATGAAATACCCCAATATATGAGACTAAGCAGGACATACAAATAACTACGGCTGGACAAGCTCAACAATTTTTAATGTTTTTATATTGAATCTCAATTTTAGTTCTTTTCATTTATATTTCAATGGCAAAGGCATAAGCACAAGTTGGATATGCAAATTCAACAATTCCTTCCCTTTCAGGAACCAGCTTATGCATTGGCTCAATACTGCTATTCACCATTCTGATATATTGGGCTCGAAAGAAAAGAGAATTCATGAAGCTTCGAATAGAACACTTTAGAAAGAATGGAGGCATATTGTTAAACCAGCAACTCTCTTGTCTCCAAGGATGTGCTGCATACCCAAGAGTATACTCCACCCAAGAGGTCAGAGCCACAACCAACAATTACAGCATAAACAATGTACTAGGTAGTGATGGAAATAGCACTGTCTATAAAGGAATCCTCGAGGATGGCTCACTAGCTGCTATAAAGAAGTCACAAGTAGTGGATCAAAGCCACAATGAACAGTTCATAAATGAGATTGTTGTTTTAATGCAAATCAACCATAGGAACACGGTGAAGCTCTTAGGTTGTTGCTTGGAGGAACAAGTCCCATTGTTAGTTTATTAATTTATATCAAATGGGACATTGTACCAAAAAATTCATGAGAAAAATGATCCCTTGATGTGGAAAACCTGCTTTTGCATTGCCACTGAAATTGCAGATGCTCTTTGCTATCTTCACTCTTCTACTTCCATGCCCATATTTCATAGGGACATAAAGGGCCTCTAACATACTTTTGGACAAGGACTATGCTGCAAAGGTTGCTGATTTTGGAGTTTCAAGGCTAGTACCGATTGACAAGACAAAGATTTCAACCATGATTCTAGGAACATTTGGGTACTTGGATCCTGAGTACTTCAACACAGGAAAGTTGACAGCAAATAGTGATATTTATAGCTTCAGGTGGTTTTGCTTGAACTTTTAACAGGACAAAAATCTGTGTGGCATGGTTCATCACTTGAGTATCATTGTCTGCCAATAGTTTTTCTATCTTATGTTGAAAATGATAACTTGATTGAGATTTTAGACAAGGAACTTGTAAAAGAGGGGAAAATGAAAGAGTTGCAAGCTGTAGCAGATATTGCTAGTCAATGCGTAAGACCAAAAGGTGAAGAGAGGCCTACAATGAAGGAGGTTTGGCAGCAACTTGTCGCGATGTCTAACCACCACATGCAGCAGCAACAAAAGCATGATGAAATTGACAAAATTGCAATACACGTTTCTGGAAAAAATAGGGTATGAATCGTTGTACCCTCTCCTCTTTGAGCTTTCCTTTATATATGTATTAAGTTTACAAAAATGTCCTTTAGGCCCTCATTAGCAGCCCTAATTAAGTAATTATAAAGAAATACAATTTTACAAAGATGGGCTTTGGCCCACACAAACTCATCCAGGTTGATCCAATAGACTTGGGTTACGTTGATCCCTCACTCTCAAATTGATGCGGAGGGTCGAAAAGCATCAATTTGGATAGAAGAAATCGATGACGATCAGCAGACAAGGCTTTGGTAAAAATATCCGCAAGTTGAAGTTCTAAACTAACATGAGGCAAAGAAATAGTGTTGCGAATAAGCTCGTCGCGAATGGCATGACAATCAACTTCAATATGTTTTGTCCGCTCATGAAACACAGGATTAGAAGCAAGGGGTATAGCACTCGTATTATCAACATGAAGAGCAGTAGAAAGATACTGAGGAAAACCAATATCAGCTAAGAGACCACGAAGCCAAAGAATTTCAAAACAAGCAACTGACATGGAGCGATACTCTGCTTCAATAGAGGACTTCGAAACTCGATCTTGCTTCTTACATTTCCAAGAGATAAGTGAGGTACCAAGAAACATGCACCACCCAGTAGTAGAGCGACGGGTGTCTGGACAACCGGCTCAATCAGCATCAGCATAGGCACACAAAGTAGTAGGATTAGCAACAGAAAAGAACAAGCCTTTGGAGGGATGGACTCGAATGTAGCGAATGATGCGAAGCACAGCAGACATGTGTAAATGACGAGGGTCGGACATGAACTGGCTGACAATATGAACTGCATAAGAAATGTCCGGCCTGGTCGTAGTGAGATAGATCAAGCTGCCAACAAGCTTTCGATATAAAGATGGATCGGAAACCGAATTGTCAGAGTCCTTGGAATACTTGACATTAAGTTCAAGAGGAGTATCCACAGATCGAGCAGAGGACAACCTGGCCAGAGAAATTAATTCATTGACGTACTTATTCTGATGCACAAATATACCGTTGGGAGAGCGATGAACTTCAAGACCTAAGAAATAAGTGGCATCACCAAATCTTTCATCTTGAAATGTTTGTGAAGGATGGAGCAAAGAAGGAGAATACCCAAATCATCACTACCTGATATTAACAAATCATCAACATAGACCAAGAGAATAGTGATACCACGAACAGTGCGCCGTATGAACATAGAATAATCAAATGCACTCAGTCGAAATCCAGCTACAACAACAGTGGATCGGAACTTCTCAAACCAAGCACGAGGAACTTGCTTAAGTCCATATAAGGATTAAGGACCGATGCAAACGACAAACAAATCCCTGTGGAACATGGAGAAGGCCAAGAGGCGGGCGCATATAGACCGTTTCCTGAAGGTGCTCATGGAGGAATGCACTCTTGACATCCATCTGTAGAATTTTCCAGTGTTGTGAGGCTGCAAGAGATAGGAGAATACGAACAGTAGTCATCTTGGCTACTGGAGCAAAAGTTTCTTCATAGTCGATGCCATACTCTTATCGATTGCCAAGGGCAACTAAACGAGCTTTATGACGATCTAAAGTTCCATCAGATCGAAGCTTGGTGGTATAAACCCACTTACAACCAATTGGAGTGACATGAGGCGGACAAGGAACCAAGTCCCAAGTGTGATTCTCAGCCAGGGCATCAAGTTCTTCCTGCATAGCTTTCGTCCAACAATCATGGTTAATAGCTTGAATATAGGAGCGTGGCACAAGAGGGATAGAATTGAAAGAAAGAAATGAAGTGGCAAGCCAACCGAACCTGGAAGGAGGGCGTGAAGCACGTGTGGAACGACGTGGTGGTGGAGAACCAGGAGGAGGCGCAGATGCAGCAGGAGGGGAACTAGGAGGAGGCTCTTGAGGTTTAGAGCGACAAGCATAGACAAGGCCTAGTCGAAACCAAACAAGAGGATCGTCTGTAAAAGCAGGTAAGAAAGAGATGGTGAGGGAAGGGATGGTGCAGCATGTGCGAAATGATAGATGTTTTCCCAAAAAACAACATTGCGAGAAACCCGAATTTTCTTACTAAGAGGATCGTAATAAAGAAAACCCTTTTGCCCTGTGGCATAGCCAACAAACACACATCGCGCATATTGAGAAGAAAGCTTGTGCCGTTCATGAGGAGGTAATAAGACAAAGCAGACACAACCAAAAGGATGTAATGCAAGATAACTAGGAGAACAATGATGTAATCGAAAATAAGGTGTCTCATTATCTAGTACGGAAGAAGGTTGGCGGTTGATAAGATAAACAGAAGTTTGAACAACTTCAACCCAGAAAGTAGAAGGAACAGAACTGTCAATCAATAGGGCACGAACAGTGTCAAGGATATGATGATGTTAACGCTCTGCAACACCATTTTGCTGGGGTGTATAGGGGCAAGAGCGCTCCCAAAGGATATAAGAGATGCGAAGAAAGTCTTGAAACTGATGAGAGGTATACTCTCCCCCGGAATCACTACGTAAGGTTTTTATGTTGGAATTAAATTGAGTGCGCACCAAGGCAACAAATTGCAAAAAAACTGTAAAAGCATCAAATTTGGAGTGCAAGATATAGACCCATGTAAATCTACTGAAATCATCAATAAAAGTAATAAAATACGTATAACCACATCGAGAAATCACAGGAGTAACACCCCACACATCACTATGCACTAACTCAAAACAAGAGGAAGTTTTATTAGAATGCAATGGAAAAGGCAATGTTTTTGCTTTTGCAGAGGAACATGCATGACATTGGTAATTATGAAACAAAGAAAATTTTCCTGGTAACAAATTATTCTTAAACATATAAAGAAGTTTCCGGGTTAGGATGGCCCAAACGGCGATGCCATAGAGAGATGTCAAAGGATGTAGAAAAAAATGCAGAAGGCTGGTACTCGAGATCCAAAGAAAAGAGCGATCCATTTTTAGTTCCCTTTCCCGAGCATCTGACCCGTTCCCTGGTCCTGTATAAAACAACCATTTGGAGAAAAAGAAACATGGCAATTATCATTAACTAATTGTCCAACAGATAATAAGTTTGCAGATAATTGAGGAACATGAAGAACATTAGAAAGCCGAAGAGATGGTTGAGTACTAAAAGGGTGGATGTTACCAATAGCTTGGACAATTAAAGACTGTCCATTGGCAATCTGAACATGGGAGACGGCCATTTTTGTGGGTAGATGTGAATTTTGAGGAATCCCAGGTCATGTGATGGGAAGCTACAGAATCAAGAACCCATTTAGTTGGAGAAAGATAAGGAGTGCCTGACATGCCCATGGAAGAGAATGCAGCAGCAATGGAAGATTGAATCATATGTTGAATGTCCTCGGGGGTGATGGATTGTCCAACTGTGGCACTTGGAGTACTAGGTCCAGCACTAGAACTGGTGATATGATATGCCTGAGAAGTCCAATTCTGTGGCCTCTTGCGACACTCAGATATGTGATGGCCATTTTTCTTAAAGTAACTACATGTAACAGATTTGGATTTCTTGCATTGAGAAGCATAATGGCCATATTCATGACAGGTGAAGCATTGAATTTGACTCATATCTTTGTGTTTGGTCTTAGTGGTAGCCACAAATGCAACATCAGAGGGGCCAACCTGAGCATGACTGTTGATTGCATTTTGAGAGCGCAGCCGTTGTTCCTCACGAAGAAGCTCATTCAAGTAGTCATCTAAGCTTGGCATCGAGGAACAATTAAGCAGACTGGCTCGCACGTGCTCAAATTCTTGCCGAAGTTTCATTAAGAACTGATGTCTTTGAGTGGTTTCATGAAGACCTTGGAGAAGAGAGAGAGATGCATCAGGCACATTCAAATAAATTAAGGACCCATACTCCAACCACAGATTCATGAACCCAGAATAATATTCCTGAATAGACCGATCACCCTGATTGTAAGCAGCAAGGTCATTTTCCAGTTGAAATTGGCGTGCATCACTTGTTTGATGGTACACTTTTTCAAGATACTTCCACATTCCAGCAACAGTCTTATATGCACGCAAATTAGTAGCAATATGTGGGTCTACTGTTGATAACATCCAACTGATCACCTTTGCATTATTAACCTTCCATTTACTTAACTCAACTAGTTTTGTTTCATCAGGTTGAGGGAGAGAACCATCTACAATGCCCAATAAATATTTACCAAGCACATACATTCTAAAGGCAAACTCCCACAGAAAATAATTTCAGCCATCAAAATGTTCAATGAAAATATTCTTGTCATCCATGATGGAAAGGACGGAAAAAGAAACTTTAAAGAAAAACCTCACGTCTGCTCCTCTTGTGCGCTGCCCTAGTTAAAAAAAAAAAGACCCGTGAGAGTCTCGGTGACTAGATTGAACGAAGAAGAAGACCCTGCCTCTTCCGACAAAACGACGCTGCTGCCTCTTCGAACCCGCCAAGAAGAAGACCCTGCCTGCCACTGGAGATCGCCGCTGCTGGAGATCAAGATCGGCGCTTGCTCACCGACCAAAAGATAGGGTTCGAAAACCCTATTGATACCACTCCGACTGCGGATGATGATCGGAGAAACGCCGAGGTGTGGATGGACTGCCGACGACGATGATGGATGGATGAGATTGTCAATCAAAACCTAACCGAGCTTTGATACCATGATAAAATTGCAATACACGTTTCTGGAAAAAATAGGGTATGAATCGTTGTGCCCTCTCCTCTTTGAGATTTTCTTTATATATGTATTAAGTTTACAAAAATGTCCTTTAGGCCCTCATTAGCAGCCCTAATTAAGTAATTACAAAGAAATACAATTTTACAAAGATGGGCTTTGGCCCACACAAACTCATCCGGGTTGATCCAATAGACTTGGGTTACGTTGATCCTCTTGACAGAAATGAATAATGAGAACTAAGCAATGTAGTAGGATAGCTTTGAAAAGAAAATTAATGCAGGTTTAAGGGAGTTTTTCCTTCTCCCCAGGAATAGTTTACTGTATCTCTTGTATTATTGGGTTTTTTGAAAAAAAAAAAAAAGGAATTATAATGAACCCTGTGATGTGGAAAAAAAAAAATTTCCATTAGAATTATTTTTCAACTTCTGTTTCTTTAATTAATTTAGTCATCATAAGATCAAAATATGCAAAAAAACAAAATAAAATGAGTCATGAGATATGTTTCAGAAATATAATAAAGAATAGATGCTTTAAAAGAATCCAGTGGATAACACAAGCAAACCAAGTAAATGTATTTCAGAAAAAAAATAACCACTGCAATAAAGTGTTGATAGTATGATCTAGTTCAATAACTGAGTCAACCCTTGTCCACGTTGCAGCCCACCCAACTCATGAATTGGGCACTTCGTGGTGAGATCACAAGAAGACATCCCACCATTCTTTTGCTAAAATCACACCCCTCAAGTTACAGGTCAATAGGATAATCTACATTGCTGATAACTTGGGGCAGTTCCTTACCATCCAATGTAAGACCATGAAATAGATGATCGACATTGAAGCCCCTTAATCTACTAACTCTACAATTCATGGCCTTAATATCCAATGAGGCTGAAATTTGTTAATATCTAATCAGAAACTCCCCCATTTATCTGGTGGGATCAGATTGGTTTCATAAACAAGCCAGATAACCCACTCCTTGGCTTTCCAGCTGCACTCAAAGCAGAAATTCTGGATTCAAGACGCAGCTTTATTAAGCGCACATTTGTGTAACAACCTTTCCATGGAAATCCGGCAGAAAGCTTAAGCTTTTCCGCAAAAAAGTCTTTCCATCATTTAGTATAATGTATAGCCGCTTTTGCCACAGGAGAATATCAAAACCAGTGAAAATTTTAATGATTCCGCAGAAAAGTGTTTACCATGAGGAAGCAACACAAATGTGCCTAAAGAAATCTTCAGATATAGAAAGCACACACGACACCCATTTCAGCTAAAAGCCGCTAAAAATCTATAAAGATCAAAACTTTCTGCCGCCAGAGCCCTAGCCCAATTCTACATGTAGTTATTCATGCTACAATCACATGCAAATTCAAGCACAATCCAATTAGAACAGAACAAAACAAAAACATTATCATTAACCCAAACCGAAACAACCCCCCAAATCATTATAGAAACAAATCCAAAACACAATCACATGGAAAACTGAACATTCTTAGGAGAAAAGAAGGATTAGAAAATATTACCCATTGCAGAAAGTGTGACTGAACAGAGTCACAAGGAAGTATAAAACTAGCGATCGTTGCATTAGAGTGAAGGGATAAAATATATGTGAGAGAGAGAGAGAGAGAGAGAGAGAGAGAGAGAGAGAGAGAAATAGGGAGAAGGAGCATATAAAGAGCGTTTGTAGAAGAGAGGGAAAAGAGGGACTTTATCACTACTCACTGAACTGAAAACATGTTAACAGTGAAATTTTGTTCATATCAAAAGAAACACATCATTTATGTGGGGTTTTGATTTTTAAACAAGTGGGCCCTATTGTAAATAAGACATGAATTTTATTTTTTATTTTTTATTTTTTTTGTCAAGTTTCTTATTTATTAAATTTTGGGGTGAGCTCAAAATATATTAGAGTCAAAACTTGGCTTAATCAATATAAGAGAGGCAATTTTTTTTTTAATGGTTGAGACTCTATCAAGTTGTTTAAGTAGGTATGCATCAATGTAGGGAGTCAGCTTTGAAAATCCTGAATGTGTTTTTAGGGGTGTAAAACGGGCCGGGCCGGGCCCATTCCGGCCGGGGTCGGCCCGGCACAGCTCCTCCTGTTTTTTCAATTTTTGATTAGAACATATTTTCAAGAGATTGTGAAGTTCTTGTATGGTAACTCGTATGTTGTGTTATGGTAATTAAAATAAGTTTATGATGTTGCTCAAACTTGGGCTTGGTAAATCAAATTGTGCCCAGGCTCAAGCTCACCCATGTTCATTTGGATGTGACTCAAGCTAGTTCTACACTTTTTTTTTTTTTTTGAACCAGCCAAGAGGGCTTGGACGCAATTGAGAGCCCCCACACGCGCGGGAAGAAAACCTGCACAAGTTGGAATGAAGCCTACACACCCGGGAAGATGTGGCATATCCAGAGTTCGAACCCTAAGCAGCCGGGTAGGAATCGTCGCTCCTTACCACTTGGGTAAGAAACCATTATCAAGCTGGTTCTACACTTGGCCTTGAACTTGGAAGCTCTATCTATAACTACTGATTGCAATGGATTGGGTTAAGCCTGAGCCTGACCCTATCAAACATGTCCTTCCCTGTGCCTACGACGCCCAGTGCATTAGTGGGCCTTACCAAGTAGGTCACCTGATCAAAACTACGTAGAGCACGCATCAGATGGTCATAACTCATAAGCATACCATATTATCATGTGAACATTAGTCGAAGATCATCTGATGATCCTAGTCACACTTCCCATGAGTGGGCCTAGAGATGTCAAACGGGCCGTGCACTGCCCAATCCGGCCGTTCCCGCACGGCACTTTTTTTTTTGTCATGCTGGCACTGGAGGGGGCCGGCAGCCCAGCAAAGCACCATACGCGACGGGCCATGCCGTGCCGTGCCTCCGTGCCTTATTGTGTCGTCTCGGTTCGTCTTAAATTAGAAAAAAGGATGCTCATAAGTGGTTCATTAGGTCTTATACTAAAACATACACACTGAGAAGAGTATAACACACAGATTTAAGTGGTTTGGTGACCTACTCCACAAAGAAGAGAACCTTTTGGATCTTTTCTACTTGAAAGTTTTTCAATAGGATTACCTTCAGAACCTTTACATTCTTTTTGGAGAATAAAAATATAAAAAAATAAAAGACTTATATATATACAGTTTGCAATCAAGAAAAGGAAAAAATTTAGATTTGTAGTCCGGTAATGTATTCGGCAAGGTCATAATCTTCAGTTTCTACCAACTCATGTTTTCTCTTGTCAGTCAAATATCAATCACGTATGCAAACACAACACTCCTATGTTTCTTCAGCTAAATTTACCCTTCTGTCATCCACCACACGTTCACTTGCAATAAAAGCATGTTCTAACGCTGTAAAATACATTGGAATAGTTAGTAAATCACGAGCCATGACAGCAAACACCGGAAACCTGTTTTCGTGTGCTTTCCACTAAGATAAAATGTCCAAACTAGATGCTTCCTTCATCAATAATACACTGGAGTCAAGATACGAGGATAACTCCATTACAACTTCACCTAAGAAGGAGGCTCTGCCGAGTCTGCTATAAAAGAGATCTCACTCAATTCCACCTGATTGTTAGATTTGTTGAGAGGCCATAGTAGCCCCTGTTGTACCTATCTGGTCATAATTAAATTGAAAAGGTATTTGTGATTTTTTCCTTAAATTAATTTGAGAAAGTATTGAATCTTTGTTTTCCATATTATTATTTATTTCTTCAAGAAAAAATTATACACCATGTAATTTGTCATTGGAGCATCTTTTTTATGCACAAAATGTCATTTGGGCACACAACTCCCAATGGGCCTGAGTCATCAACAATTCTCGTGCATGGAAAGCACAATATTCATTCAAAATTATTTCTCTCTCAGTGGCTTTATTTAACAAATCATACATAGAATTCCATCTATATTCAATATCTAGATTTATTTTTAATGCTAATACATTATGCCTCGCACATATTATGGAATACAATTGTCTTCTTTGTGCGGAGTAGAAACAAATTTAGCAATTTTATTTTTATTTTTTCTGTTGCCACTGCAATATACTTTAAACCAACTTGTGCAATGAAATTTAAGATGTGACATACACATCTATTTTAAAAAATATATATTTCTATCAAATTTGTAAGTGGCATCTGCAATCTCATTAGTTCAATAGCCATTATATTATTAATTTGTTGCATTATCTAAAGCTACAGCTATAACTTTATCCTTAATAATATATTCTTCTAGTTTTTCCAAAGTAAGGGACCCTATTCTTAGGCTAGTGTATAGCCATTCAAGTTTATAAAAAATAATTACTCATTTATTAATAACTCATTTAACATTTATGTATGGTTAGTAATACAAAGAAAACAATCATCACTTCTAGATTTTCATATATTTGTAGTTATAGCTATTTTATTAGGAATGTTTGCAAAGTAATTTTTAATATTTTCCTTTTCACTTTGTCAAAGCCTAATAGCATCATTTCTAGTAGAATTTTTAGAAATCTTTCTACATTGTGGGCACAAATTATTTTGGATATATTCTTTAAAAAACTCATTTTCAGCAAAAAAAAAAAAAAAAAATAGCAATGCGGCTAAGACAATCATTTAAACTAGTGATTGTCTAGTAGTAACAACATTATAAGAAAAAGGCCACAAACTACTGCCACTAAAAGTAGAAATTTGGGTTTGTATCCCTGACCCCGTTCCCTTGAGTCCCCGCAATATATTAAGGTTCACATTTTTTCCTATGCCTTATCAAATGGCCGGTACCCCCCAGCTAAGTCAGTAATATAAGTTTTACCACAATATTTTCATTTAGCCTTAGAGACCTCCTTTTCATCTTTAATAACCACAATAATTTCACATGCTTGCCAAACAACAGAAGTTCTAGCTCTCTTAGATGTTCTATGGGAATTAATAAATTGTATTGGGACTTGTTCCCCTATTTCTTCCTCTCCTATTTGGGAAAAATCATTTTCATCCCATAAATTAACTAAAGAAGATTGTGTGGGAATTCTTCTAGAAGATCGTCCAACCATATTCTAAAAATAAGATTTGAAAGCAAAAGTTATATAATAGTACTAATAGAGATTTTTGTGATAATTAATATAAGAAATGGGAGAAAATGAGAGTTAATATAATATATTATAGACTATATTTAAACATGGAATCTCAAATTTAAATGATATAAATACCTCAAAACTTTTTAAGGCCCCTTTAATCTTATCGCTTGATGACTTAATCTTTAGCCCCCTAAAAACTTTTTAGAGAGAGTTGAATGCTTTCATAGAGTTAAAGAGTATTGAGAGAGTGAGAGTGACAGAGTTGGAAGATTTTTGTGAGAAATGAGAATGAGAGGATTAAGACTATTTATAGACTCTGAAAATTTTGAAAATACCCCAATATGACTGTTTTATAACTGTCAGTCAAGGGCCGTGTTGACCGGGCTGGGCCAAGCCACGACACATTGACTGTCGTGCTGGGCCGCACCTTGTTGGCTTGTCCCGTTTAACATCTCTAAGTGGGCCCCTTTTAATTTTCAAGGAACGAAATTCCCAGGAATTCCAAGAAATGTATTTTAAAAGAGTGGCTAAAAGTGAAAAAGGGAAAGTGAAAATCCATGAATGATAATTAAATAATCTCCATTGTTTTTTATGGAAATTGAATACCCTGGAATCATTCCATGAACCAAATCCAAGAAAAGTCTGGTTCGCATTTACATATCCACCTAATTTCTTTCACCCCTCACCTCTTCAATAATCCCCCGTTGCAATCCATTTTACAATGAATCAATTCCTAAAAACTCAATTCCAAACAAATAAATAGGCATAAAATAAAATGTTTTCTTTATGCTTTTCAAATCCAACTGTGTACATCCGTTTGATCATATCAAATTGAAGTGAGTGGAACCCCAAGGGATAGCTCAATTGGCCTATAACTACGGTTTGCACCCGAAGGTTGTAGGTTTGAAACTGCATTACTACACTAGAGTTATAGGGGAGTTTACTCAGCTTCTCTCTAGACCGGAGAAATTAGTCCAGCTCAAATGGTTGGAACCTCCAATATAGAAAAAAAAAAAAAAAATGGAGTGAGTGGCACTGCATGAAGTGAGAAGTGTACCTGACAATTTCAAATTTATCAGAAGTAGAGATAACTGAGAAATTCCTCTCTCTCTCTCTCTCTCTCTCCGTACTCCTCTTCTTCCCCCACTTTCAACGTCCCTCTCCTTCTCCCTGCCTTTCTCCCTCCCCCCTATCTCCCTCTCCCTGCCCGCTGCCTCCCGCCGCCCGTTCTAGCTTTCCCCCCTCTGTCATACGTATCCATTCAATCTAATGCAAACACCACTAATTTTAGAACAAGAACCGTCCATGTTCTCCGACGGGTAATATCATCAACAGTTCTAATCCTTTTTCCTCTATGTGCTTCCTTCGATGCTACAGTTGTCTCTCTTTTTTTTTTTTACAATATGGGGATAATGTTAATGTTTAATATTGCTTTATGGTGATTGAGATCGTGCTCGTTCAAAACATGTTTATTGATCAAAACATCAATAACTACCTGTTAAATTGTACTGTTTCTCAAGTGAACTTGGGCTTCGGTGGCAGAAAGTTTTAATCTTTGTGTTGATTTTAGCGGTTTAGATGAAATGGGAAATGCTTGAGTTTGTTGTTTGTTAAGATTACTGTAATAGAGCGGTGTTGGGAATCCAGATCCTCTGCTTTGAATGTAGCCGGAAATCAAAGGAGTGGGCCACCTGGTTTGTTTCTGTGGCTCTGGTCAGGTAGGATAAACGGGTAGTTTCAGATTAGATTTTTACTAATATTCAGCCCCATTGAACATTACTGAGGTCCGTTTCAGAAAAATAACAATAGAGAATAGATCCTTCAAATGAATCTAGTGAATAGCATTAGCAAACCAACTAACTGCATTTCTGACAAAAAGAGCCACTGCAGTGAAGTAAGTGTTCATTGTATGATATAGGTCAATTACTAGCTCAACCATCATCCATCTTGGTTCCCACCCAACTCAAAAAGCGGGGCTCTTTTGGGTGAGATCACAAGAAGTCTTCCCACCATTGTTTTGCTCGAATCATGTCCACAGATAGTATGCATTGCTAGTAATAACTTGGGGCAGTTTCTTCCCATCCCCTGTAGCTTGAGGGGTGTGATTGGAGCAAAATAATGGCGGGAAGACTTCTTGTCATCTCACCTAGAAGCACCCCACTTCATGAGTTGGTTGGGGCCCAGATGGATAATAGTTGTCTAAGTAATTGCGCTTGATCATAAAACGAAGACTGTAATGCCTCTTTTTGTTAAAATTTTGTTACTTGGTTTGCTAATGTTATTCACTAGATTCATTTAAAGGATGTATTCTTATGAACTGGATCTCATTTTATTTTTTTAGTTTGCAGATTTTGTGCTTATGATGAATAACTAACGAAAGCAACATAAGTAGAAAAATAATTAACCAAACTAAAGACTTATTACGCTGTTCATTATTATGCATTGTCTAGAATGATAATACAAAAGAAACAAATAGTAAAGAAGGAATAGTGGCAAGAAGAGAAAACTCCTTTAAGCTTCCTTGCAAGCCATACTACAACTTTGTTTAGTTCTCACTATTTATTTCCTCGTACTCTTGTCACTGCCCCCTCATGGTTGCTATACAAAGCCACAAGTTCCTGACGAACCTCCTTCATTGTAGGCCTCTGTTCACCTTTTGGTCTTACACATCGACTTGCGATGTCTGCTACAGCTTGTAACTCTTCCATTTCCCCCTCCTGTAGGAGTTCCTTGTCTAAAACCTCATTCAATTTATCATTCTCAACATGAGATAGAAAAGCAATTGGCAGACTATGATACTCAAGCGATGAACCAAGCCACACAGACTTTTGTCCTGTTAAAAGTTCAAGCAAAACAACCTGAAAGCTATAAACATCACTCTTTGCCGTCAACTTTCCCATGTTGAAGTACTCGGGATCCAGGTACCCAAATGTTCCTAGAACCAGGGTTGAAACATTTGTCTTGTCAATTGGTACTAGCCTTGAAACTCCAAAATCAGCAACCTTTGTAGAAAAGTCCTTGTCCAAAAGTATGTTAGTGGACTTTACATCCCTATGAAATATGGGCATGGAAGTAGAAGAGTGAAGATAGCAGAGAGCATCTGCAATTTCAGTGGCTATTCGGAAGCGGGTTCTCCACATCAAGGGATCATCTATCTCATGAATTTTCTGGTACAGTGTCCCATTTGATATAAACTCATAAACTAACAGTGGGACTTGTTCCTCCAAGCAACAACCTAAGAGCTTCACCACGTTCCTATGGTTGGTTTGAGATAGAATGACGATCTCATTTATGAATTGGTCAATGTGGCTTTGATCCACTACTTGTGACTTCTTTATAGCAACTATTGAGCCATCCTCAAGGATTCCTTTATAGACGGTGCTATTTCCACTGCTGCCTAATACATTGTTTATGCTGTAGTTGTTTGTTGCCACTCTGAGCTCTTGGGAGTAGTAGATTCTCGGGTATGTAGCACATCCTTGAAGAGACGAGAGTTGTTTCTTTAACAGTATGCCTCCATTCTTTCTAAAGTGTTCAATTCGAAGCTTCACGAGTTCTATTTTCTTTCGAGCCCAATATATCAGAATGGAGAATAACAGCATCGAGCCAATGCATAAGATGGTTCCTAAAAGGAAAGGAGTTGTTGAATGTGAAAACCCAACTTGAGTTTGTGCCTTTGCTAGTGGAATACAAATGAAAAGGACTAAAAGATATGTTAAGTTTAAAAACATTAGAAATTGTTGAGCGTTTCTAGACTCAGTTGTTTGTATGTCCTGCTTAGTTTCGTATATCGGTGTGTTTCATCAAAGTCCATGTAAGAAACCTCACACTAGTTTGATTATACAGGAATTGGTTAAGTTTTTGGGGTTAGATTATTAATTAGGTGATAGGTGTGGAATTCAGTTTGAATCTGCTCTCTATATTTTATCTTTTTCTCAGGCAATGGCTCTTTGCATGAGTACTTGCTTATTATAGTTGTATGGTACAACTGGTCAATTTAGGTGCTAATAACTTGTATCCATATCATAATTACTAAAAAACTTTTCAAGAATTTAGTAATTGAATAATTTGAATTAATCGCCAATGTCTAGTAAGACAGTTGCTAGATTTAGGAGACGTTACTTCTGTAGTTTTATACATAATGCAATCTTCTGTACTGCTATCTTGGATACCTCATAACTAGCATTCTGTGTGACTTTTAGTCAGAAGGAAGTTCAAATTTCAAATTATTAATCTTCTCCTAAAGTTCAGACTACATATATTTTTATTTTTGTGTGAAAATAATTCATGATTGAGTTGGAATGAATTCTCTTTACCTTCTTCGAAAAGGTTGAATCATGCTTTAGGTTTGGAATGTATCGACATGGTTTAGGGTAAAATATCCGCCTAGTTCGGTTGGAAGATAGCTTGTCAGTTAGCCAATTTCGACGTGTTTGGATGCATCTTCTCTCCATTTATGCCAATAGGTAAACAAAAGGACCTGTGGAACAAAATCCACATCTCGAGAACACGGTGTTCAGTAAATTGTTCGCATGGTGATCGTTGGACTCTGCTCTGCTGCCAGTCTTGATTTATTGTATGTTTTGAGAACTTATTGTGCTGAATAATTTAGTATTCCAGATTTTGAACAGTGACATGCCATTTTAATAAAACCAAATGTTTAGACATTATAGTTTCTGTCTCAAGTGACATCAATCACAACAAAGGCATCGGCATGCTCAATCAGTCTATGGAGACTGGCTTCAAATCATTGAAGATCGGTGTTCATGACATCATCTAATACTAAATAAGGGAGTGATGGAGTGTGAGACCTGGAGCTGAATGCTTTGCATGAACCGCTGGCAACTCAGGCCTGTTAAACTTTAATTTGTTTGATGAAGAACAAGACGATGTTGAGTAGTGACCTTATTTGAGAAATCTATTTGAACATTTGGTTCAAGGTAAGAAAAAGTAAAGCATTTGTGAAGTTCACGAAATCTAAGAAGGATAGGAGATTCCATAGAAGATGTTGATCTAAATGCACAGCAATTGAATAGGGAGATACTTAAAGAGCAAATCAACTTAGAAGTTCTTTCAGAGTTCAATTATCCAATATATGTGTTGTAGCAAGAAGAAAAGTCATGAGTCGATGCCAACACTCTCACATTGTACGTTGGATGGTAAATGCTGACATGTTCTTCTTATCTTGCATCTTCAATTTCATGATTATCTTGTTAAAAGCAACCTCCAACATGGGTTGTTCAAATGAGATAGGATAAGGAAAATCAAGAGACCAATGAAGAAAGATGAAGGCTTAGACAGATATGAAACTAAATGATGGATCACTCACCTAAGGCAGCTTTGAAGTATGGATTTTTCTTATAGCAGCCATTTCCGTCTTTTCGACCATCTCCAGAACTCCCAATGGGACATTCACATCTAAAACCTGGGACTTCGTTCCGGCATTTTGCTTCCAGCACACAGGGACTAGTTTCGCATTCATCAATATCTGTTTTTCATTTCAAATGCAAAATTAAATGCAACAGAACTATCATAACAGCGGCATCAACATATTGATAAACTGTCCACCTGTGTAAAATTATCCTTAAAAACCGGGTATATCTGCAAAGAATCGTATTAAAAACTATTCTTAGATGTATTTCTCTCTCTCTCTCTCTCTCTCTCTCTCTCTGTTTTTTTTTATGTCTTTTCATCTTCTAACAGATCTGTTTGGACAGGTAAACTAGCTGGTGCTTTAGCAGCTACTGCAGGTGAAGATGTCATGCAAGTTTTCTGCAAATACATTTAAAAAGCCAGGTTTATGGGGTTATGGTATTTCTTAAATGACAAAAAAAAAAGGGAAGGATTTTTTTTTAGTGCCCAAAATCTAAAATAGGACTTTTTTTTCCCTTTTTCTTTATATGAAGCTTTTCATGGATCTTGGAGATCTAACCTTTGCATCCTAGAGAGGCAGGGTTCCCCTCATAACCTTGCAGGCAAGTGCAGATATGCTCATCCTCCGAATCCTTGCACTGGGTGTTTGCCCCACACAAGGAACTATTGGCCGCAGAACAGTTCCAATCTCCTATTTCCACAGACCATCCAAGCCTCATACCAATGTCCGCACTTGTATTGAAGTCAGAAAGATCTGATATGGTGAAATTGTAGGTTCCTTTCTCAACAACAAATCCATAAGTACAATTTGTGGTGGGTGAATCAAATTGGTATACTTCTATGTAAAGATTCTTACTTACTGATGGGAGTGGCACCTGGCAACAACCGAAACCACTGCAAGAGCCATTTACCATGCTCTCACTTGTTGGACAGGTCGCGCTACAACTGCTAGTACTGGTGCCATTACCAAATACTTCTCCTTCTGCGTAACAACCTATGCTTACAAACATGTTCTTAGCAATGGAAATTGTGTATGGGCTTTCTTCTGGCAACTGGATCACTGCCCGACCAACCTTTTTGTCATCTGTTAAATAGCAACCTTTGGCTATAAAATTCTTGGAACTGACGCGCACTTCATGCGGCAAGATCTCAAGGAGCTGCAGGTTGGAACTTGATAGGTAGGGAATGCTTTGGTTGCAGATGACTTCGAAGCCTTGGAAGAAACACCCTCTACCAATTCCAAAGGGCGAACTGATGTCAACATTGCCACACTTTGTCGGGCAGTTGGGGATGGCTGGGTCATGAATTGCCATGGCAGATGTGAGATTGAATTGGGTTATTGGTAGGATGATGATGAAGGAGAAGAGTAGTGTCGCCATCGCCATGAATGACATGGGTGGTGTTTGAATGATAAATGAAGGCTTCTTGTATTCTATTTGTCTCTTTTTCTCTTTTGATCAAATGGCACAGGAGGAAGTTGAAGCCGGTTAAAACTAGAAAAATTTTGGAGGTTAGTAAGTATCCATACTCCATAGGTGCCATAATGTCACATAATACTAAGTGATTGATAAAGCCAAAACTCATTTGGAGCAGGCCAGCTTGGAATTCTCAGGATCATGGGGTATTTATATATATACTAAGAATTTTCATGAGGCCTATTGTTAATAGGACATGCAATGTGTCCCAAAAATGCATTCAGACAATTGGGACTGTCTTGCCAAAGAACCGTTTTAAGATGATCATTGTCGCATGGTGTTTTTGGCCTTAGGATTATGGGGCCAACTTCTACTCTGTCGAGTGTTTTTGGGTCATATGCAGAATTCTTGAGGAGTGCAATTTGAGGTTTTGATTAATGTATCTGGTAGTCGGCTTATCTATGTGGGAGTGAAATTTTGTCAGGTGTCAACATACCAAGGGACTGTGATTTCAATTGAAGGTGGGCCTGGGGGATCGAGTGCTGTAGGCCACTCATGATAGGTGGGCCCATATCTAACATCAGGTAGGTGGGCCCCATGTGAAAAGGGAACGTTGGATAAAGGAGGGAAAAATGCAGCCCAACTCGTGCTGCGAAAGCTTAACTGCAATTGATCATCACTTATCATCTGCTAATATTATCTAATCCCTTTTTTTTCTTGCAAAATACCACTCCTCTTTCTAAAGATAGTCAGTTTTCATGTGCTACATCTATCCTTGTTTTTCTTTTATACATTTTTTTAATGGATGTGGGGATAGTGGTAATGTTTCTTGGTCTACGCTGATTGAGATTTTTGCATAAATTTGCCTGTGATTGCAACATGAATAACTTGAACTATGGAATTGTATATGTTGGGAATTCCCACATCGCCTAAATAATAAGCTTAAAGATGCCTTAATATACTTGTATGGGCCTTCTACCCATTAGCTTAAGCTTTTGGGTTGGTACATGATTTATTACAAGTCCGTCCGTCCATGAAATTTGTTGACTTGTTTGTTCATGTATCACTACTACATTGAAGTGTGACTAGTTGTTGCTGCCTATCTAACAAGACAACCCACCATTGTCTTTCTCTAGGATAATTTGCATTACTAATAACACTTTTTTTACTGTCCTATTTATGGCCTTAAATTTCGGAGTCGGGACAGTAACGTTAATAAATGAGTCTGCCTTTTGATAAATATCTAATATCAAACTCCCCCATTTATTAAAGCAATCTTCAAAACCGCTAAAATCAACAAAGACCACAACTTTCTGCCACCACCAGAGCCCAATTTCACCTGAGAAAGAGTACAATTCCACATGTAGTCCATTCGTGTTCCTATCATACATTAATACATGCACAATGCAATCAGCACATAGCAATAAACATTATCATTACAAACCCACCCCCCCCCCCCCCCATTGTAAAGACAAATCCAAAACAATGGTAGCATCGAAGTTAGCACTTGGTCCACATGGAAACTGAATGTTCTTTGGTACTTTGCATACGCTTGAATAGTAAATTCCCATGTTCGATTGCTCTCCGCTAGGTTTTGTGTCCCCAAATGAATTTACACCCTTATTCTCTATCTAAACTAACTTCATACAATTCCTCAAATTCCACCGGTCACTGGCCTATATGAACTACAAGAGAAACAAAGCAGATGCAAAGGGTGCCGCTGCTTAAAGTGAAACTAGAGGTTCCACTCAAATAATTTTCTTTTCTTTTGGCCCGACCCTGCATAGGCCCTTGATGGTAGGGTACAGGCCTAGATAAGGCCCATTGAGGCGCAAAGGGCTTTGGCTCCACCCTGGCCCTTTGACACTGTACCTTGAGTGGATTCTATGGCATATCTAATATGAAGCATTTATTTTAAATGGTTAAGATTGTTTGAATAGATAGTTCTCAATGTGCAGCCTTACGAGTAGGCACGGGCTAATTTTTTTTTTTTTTTGAATTGATTAAGAACGAGAATTTCCATTTTGAAATTTGATAAAACTTGTCTTCTATATGGTTAAAAGCCTATGCTACTATCAAAGTCCCTCCTTTACAAGAGCATTTGGACTCAATATAAGAAAGAGGAAACTTACAAAGAAGTATACGACATGAGAGGTGCTAATGCCGCAACCCAAGCTTCTCTATGCACATTCCATTTCTAATGATCATTATATTGTTGGAAGTAGGTGGGCCTCGTGAATAGGTTTTTCAAAACTTTTGACCCACTTGACTCAGGGATCAAGTACCCATAAGGCCATAAACCACATCCAGGATGCAATCCCTCCATCTCATGAATAATTTACAGCAATAAAACTTATCTAAAAGATAGAAATCAGCAACACCATGCATTCAAAACAATCCACAACAAAGAGAGAAGTAGATTATACATTTGGAGTCCGGTAGTACTCTAATGGAGAAGAAGATTTGCTAGTTGAAGAAACTTTTTCTTTTAAACAAACTTAGGATCTCCAAGACCTCTTGGCCTTCCGCACTATGACCGTATCAGATCTCTTTTCTCAAGAAGATTGGTGGAAACTTCTAGAGAAAACCCAACTAGAAACTCCAAGAAACTAGAAGAGAAAGAGAGGAGAGAGAGGTGTGCAACTATTGCACAAAAGAGGGGCTGGGCGTGAATTCCAAGGTGGGACGTCCAGCCCCCTTACGTCTCCTTTTATAGCTTTTCAAACCTCCTATTCTTACTAATTAACTAGAAGTCTTACTTTCAAAATAATTAGTAACTTTCTCCTTTCTAATTATTATAAAAGTTTTACTTCCACAACAATTAGTAACTTACTATTACCATTATTAGAAGTCCCACTTCAAATAGAAATAGTAACTTTCTAATTCCTTCCTTTTAGAGTTCAAGTAGGATTAGTATATTTCTAATATTTTGGGCTAGCGTGGAGACCACTAGGGATTTCATAGAAAGCTGGCTCCAACTGGGACACCGCGACTCCACATCTCATGTGCAATCCAGGCCCACAGTTAATTGCAAATAACACCACTATATAAATGCAATTGCACTCCAGTCTTTGGAATAAATTACAATGAAGACCCTAAACTTCTCAATTACCACAAGTAGGCCCCTCTATCAATATCCATTGATTAATTGGAATAAATCTGTCTCTTCCAATCTTAGAATCACATCTTATTATCCTTGAGCCCCAATTAATCACAGTGATCATCAGTATCATCCAGTTAACTCTTAATCGAGATGGGTGTGCACTTACTAATGACAAATCCATTAATTGGCACAAGGGGATAATACAGATAGATTCCATCTTGACCATTGAATGTTCCAACAGTCCTACTAGTACGTACCCCAGACACCGAGGTATTGACCTACAGTTGGCCTCACTCATTGGTGACTCAAAGCAAATGAATAGATAGAAACTTGAGTTCATCAATGTCTCAGGATTGTGAGCCTATTGCTAGGGAATTATGAGACCAGACCTTAAAATCGAGATAGTATTCCATAAGGTGCTTCTCTTGGTCCTTCAATACATCCAATGTACCAGCACCATGATCCAGAATTTTGCATTCTAATGATTGAGACAAATCACACTATCTCATAGTGATCAAAGTACTGCAACCTTATCAGATGAGATGCCCAGTCTAATCACTGGTTGTGAACATATTTAAGTATAAGATTTGTGACACATGTCTCCCGTATGTGGATCTCATCCATATACATATATCACATTTAATATACTAATGGAACCCAGTTCATCTCATGAACCATCATGTCATATGTCATATATATTGGTCATGTGCATTCAGTAGTAAAACATCATTCATCTCATGAAAGGAAATCATGATTTTATTGATGAATAAAGAAATTGATCAATTTATTACATCATCTGATGGATTGAGACTACACAAACTAACATATATCTCGTGTAAAATTACCTAAAAAGACATCTATCAAAAGTCTCTCCCTCCCCAACTCCTTTCTAACTCCCGAGAGGGACCAGGAGAGAGAGAGGGCTGCGGGTGGCAGGCAGGGAGAGGGAGAGAGAAGGAGGGGGAGAGAGGAAGAGGGCGGTGGGCAGAGAGAGGGTGTAACGCCCCAATTCCGGATACCGATATACTCGCTCGATTTCCCGAAATTGGCGCGCTACTTCCCGGAAAATCCGAGAACTTCCAAGATCGTAGGCCGCAGTGAGGTCCAATTTAAAACTTTTTGACCAACATAGTTATAACATTTAATATTGCGGAAGCATAACGATTTAAACAAAGCGGAAGCAATTGGTATTGATAAATATATAAAGTATGAGCAGAACATATGTCTAATTAAAATGATTCAATGTTAATCAAAGTTATACATTTTCATTCTACCCTTCTCACTGCAGAATATCTCTCAAAAACCCAAAATAACAATGTCCCTCAAAACCCATGTATAAACTCCTCGCCCTCCGGCTCGACATCCGTGTCGGCCGGGCCCCAAGCGTACTCTCCTGCCACGGGTGCCTCCACTAGGGCTAATGCGTCGTCGGGAATCTCTGGGTCAAGGCCTAAGCACCATAGAATGGGTCAGATCTAAACGATCTGGCAAGATACAGCATACTACTAACATAGAACATATATATCAAAGGGAGTAAAGACAGGTACATAATTAAAAGAATAACAAGGGAAAAGAACTAGGCAGTTGTGCATTTAAATCATAAGGAATCAGTATAAATGAATACATCTAAACTACTACAAACAAGGTGGCACATTCACACGCGCTGGAATACCGCGGGATATTATGCCGCGGCCCTCCCATACTGAACACAGTCGCGGTGGGGAATCTCACCAGGGAATAACTAATCCCGACTCTCACTCATCAACTCATCATCTCATCACTCCAGATCGGCACGGTATTACACATTGCCGTCTTAACCACACAGCTCATCATGATAGCTTCACCATACTCAACTAGCTCCTACCGGGGATGATCAGTCCACAGGCTGAGCTTA
Organism: Cinnamomum chago; assembly: GCA_038049695.1. Lineage (NCBI taxonomy): Eukaryota > Viridiplantae > Streptophyta > Magnoliopsida > Laurales > Lauraceae > Cinnamomum > Cinnamomum chago. Next base: position 9,012,662 of record CP142452.1, on the reverse strand, counting down.
AATCAACCGAGTGAATGTTCATGCCGACTCAGGAATAACTCTAAGGTCTGTGTCTGTCTAGGCTTTGCCTTGCGTGAACAAGGTCCTAACAATACCTCTATAAGGTCCACACATCTCAATTCAGTCTCTGGATCTCATTCAAGATCCAGGCCCACTCGTTGGATCCATACCAAGGCCCATCAGTACATGGCCTGGTCTAAAACCGTCCAAACGAGGCAACCAATCCATCTACTACTGACAAACAGTTCCATTATAATCCATATAACTTAACAGTCCAATAGAAACTATCTCTTCAAGCTAAAGGGTTCACATCACCACACTTAGGCCCAATAAGGGCCCGCCTAGACACAGACACGGGTCAATGATCTCCGAAATCACATCATCGGGTCACCTCTAGATACCCTAGGTTCAGGTCTTCCAATTATGATTAATTAACGGTAAACAGCTAAACTAAAGATCTAAGAATGACAGAGTAATAATAATGAAGTATAAACTTCAATCAGAGAATCAACGGGAAAAGCAACGGTCCGATCCTAGGTAAATGGGCCACTTTAGGTTCGGGTCTATCTCCGGTAATTCGATCTCTAAACGATGTCATTAATGCCGTAAAATATTGTATTTGGTGCTTAGTTAGTTAATGGCATCTATGACAACTCTTGGAGGTCGAATCATCTTAGATTATCAACCAAAACTCTAAACAGTGGTCCCCGCGAGTCAAGGTTGAGCCACACCGTTGACTCGGGCTTAGGACACTAACAAATACTCATTTGGATGGTCAATGGGCCCCACAACTGATCATATCTCCTAAGTGTTGAAAACTGGAACAATCAGGGTTTTCCAGGTGAACCTGATGTGTTGTGAGCTCGGTTGATCTCCTGGCCGAGAGGACCAACCGAGTGCACTGACTAACCTAAGTCAGGCCTCCTGGAAGACTTAATTCATTTCTAAAGGTTTCCAGCGTGTCCGGTCAAACACCTGGCCTGGGTGATTGACCGCATACACCAAAAACCCTAGAAAGATGGATGTCCCAGCTTTAAACATTTTCTACTGTAAATCCTAAGTATCAGGTCATCTTTTCCATGAAATTTCAGTCACTGAGCTCGGTCCTGCACTGAGCTCGGCCATGCACTGGTCTCAGCCATGCACTGCACTGCACTGGTCTCGGCCATGTACTGAGCTCGGTCCTGCACTGGTCTCGGCCATGCACAGCACTGCACTGGTCTCGGCCATGCACTGCACTGCACTGGTCTCGGCCATGCACTGCACTGTTCTCGGCCATGCACTGCACTGCACTGGTTTCGGCCATGCACTGCACTGCACTGGTCTCGGCCATGTACTGCACTGCACTGGTCTCGGCCATGCACTGCACTGCACTGGTTTCGGCCATGCACTGCACTGCACTGGTCTCGGCCATGTACTGCACTGCACTGCACTGGTTTCGGCCATGCACTGCACTGCACTGGTCTCGGCCATGTACTGCACTGGTCTCGGCCATGCACTGCACTGCACTGGTCTCGGCCATGTACTGCACTGGTCTAGGCCATGCACTGCACTGCACTGGTCTCGGCCATGTACTGAGCTCGGTCCTGCACTGGTCTCGGCATGCACTGATCTCGGCCATACACTGGTCTCGGCCATACACTGATCTCGGCCATGCACTGAGACCAGTTTTCAGGTTTTCTCCATTTCAACCCGTTTTTCCACCAAATCACTTTCAATCAGTCCCAAACTTCACCAAATCATCTCCAAACATCAAATAACTCTAATGCCCATTAATTGACAACCTTGTGGCCCATTGATCTTCCAAATGGGGGGTGAAACCCCCATCCATCAATGCCAATCCATCCCATAAACAAACAACTAAGCTCAGGTAGAGTTTCTATGACTAATTAGTGACAATCATGAAATCAAACTACAGAAATCAAAGGAAAGACAACATATATTCTAAGTTAACAGTAAGATGCACTTGCCTCTTTAGCTTGAGAATTGATTTGTAGAGAGAAGAGAGAAATAACAAAGAAGATCCAAGTCCCAGCTGAACAGAGAAGTGAAGAAGAAGATGATGGTTGCTGCTCCCAGCTGGATGAAGAAGAAGAATACCCAGCAGCAGCTCTCAAGAATTATTTCCAGCACAACAGTAGTCTCCCAGTGAAGAAAAGAGAGAGGAAGAAGAAGAAGTGGCAGCTGCTGTAGCTCCAATGGGTTCCAGCAACAGTCACAGCTGCAGAGTCTTGGAGAAATGAAATGGGAAGGGAAGATGGGGTAATAACAACAGCTCTTGGAAAATTCCAGCAGAACAGTAGCAGAGAAGAAGCAGTTGCAGCACAGCCCAGGGGGAAACAGAGGAAGAGTTCCAGCAGAGGTTTAGCCCAGTAGAGAGGATGAAGAGAAGAAGATGAGGTAGTGGGGTAGTGGCTGATGCAGAGGAGGAGGAGAGATGAAGGAGAAGGGTTGCAACAGCTGCAAGATGCTCCCAGCACAGTCACAGTAGAATGCTTAGCTCAATACGTTGGAAGAGGAAGGAGGAGAAGAGAGTTGCAATGGGAGTGAAGACAGTTTGGAGTTTTCTTGGGAAGGGGGCTGGAGGTTTTCTTGGGAAAGGGGTTAGCTTAGGTTTAGGGTTTTGGGGATAAGAGAGGTTTTATAGTTTTAAGGGGGGTGACTAATTACCATCTTAGCCCTAGGGTTTTCATGTAGTTAGGGTTAGGGCTGGGGGTAGTTGGGTCATTAGGCTGGAAGCTTCTAGAGAGGGCACCCTTTTGCACTAACCCAACCTTAATTAGTTAATTAAACTCTATTAATGGCCTAACTAGCACTAATAGCCTAGGTTTAGCACTAACACCCAATTAATTGAAAATTCTACTCAACTAAGCTAATCTAACTAGAAGCTAGGAGAATCTAACTAATCTCTCTAATAACCCCTAATTAGCACAATAAAGAGTAATTAACCAAGATTAGCAAAGATTAGCAAAGATTAGTAGAGATTAGTAGGGATTAGTAGTAATTAGCAATAATTAACCAATAATTAACATAGATTAAGATTAATTAGCCTATAAAATAGCATTTAGAGGGCCCACCAAGGGTGGGACCTCACAGAGGGAGAGAGATAGGGAGAAGGAGAGGGAAGGAGAGGGTGGTGGGCGGAGGGAGGTGACAAGAAGAGAGAGAGAGAGAGAGAGAGGGCGGCGAGCGGTGGCAAGGAGATGGAGAGGGGGGGTGGGAAGGGGAATGAACTGGGAAAATGTGGGCGGAGGAAGAGGGGTTTGGGGAACAGTGGGTGTGTAGAGAGAGATTTTGAGCAATTTTTGCACTTACTTAAGGTGTGTAGAGAGAAGGGATGTGCGCAAAAAAGATTGGGATGTGGCATTATTAGCTCTCATACAACTTTTGGCTCATTTTAAAAAATAAATGAAAATCTAAATATTTCAAAAAAATATAAAAGTTTTTCACAATTCGTTCAATCAAGTCCTTTCCATAAATTTTACTTTTAAAAATGATAAAAATACTATTTTCTTATGATGGGTTTTTGTCTTTTTCTTTACTCTTTCCTCCTCATCATTTTTTTTATTTTTATGATTGTAACCAATGATGTGAGCTTTTTAGGTATTTGGGATTTTCTTTTTTCTAACCTTCCGTACATAATGGTTGTTGAAGTGGGCTCCACTGGATCATTTGAGTTGGAGTTGATCATTTTTAAAAATGTCATAAGAGTATTAAAATTTTGAGGTTTTTATCGGAAAATACACTTTATGTGGTCAGTACACTGAACAGTGAACATTAGCCAAACATGCACCTAAGAGGGAATCCGTATAGGATTCCTAATTTTTTTTTACTATTTCTTTTTATAGTCAAGTTTGACATTCAGTTTTAGCATTGAAGTTTGAATTCGACCCTTAAGATAGAAAGTGACCCTAATACATTTTAGTTTCATGTATCGAATTCGACCTTATAAGAAACACCCGAAGGTCGCATTTGACTGAAAATATACATGAGTTTTTCTGACTTTATGATGGTTAAACAAGTGTGGCTTGGCTTTATGATTGGTAGGTACCTTTCCCTTACCTTTTCTTTGGTCTCGTTTTTTCTTCTCTCGTCTCCGGTTTTTTTTTTTTTTTTTTTCACTTGAGTCTGAGTTTGGGTATGATGGGGAAAAAGAGATGTTGGGATTGAAAAAGGCTGGAGATTTATGGTTTGGGAGGAGTGGGAAAGTGCTTCAGTTTGGGTGGAAGTGTTTATGGTTTGGATTCGTAGCAGATTTGGTGTTTGATTATGGCTGGTGGGGTTAGGGACGATGGGTGTAGTTCAGTGAGGGGTTTGAGAATAGGCCTTGATTGGGTTTGTATGAGATCTCATGGGTTGGTTTGGTTTTAGGGCTTGAAGGTTTCAAATTCTTCTATGGTGTGGTGCGAACCTTTAGCGAATGAACCTTCGTGGTGTGGTGTGAACTCAAATTAAAATTCAAATCGTTAATTTCAAGCCATTTTTCTATTTGCTATCTTACCCATAGATTCCTAGGATTTTGTAACGAGGAATTCTATTCTTCCGCCTATAGGAGACTTGCAATTTACCCATGACGTGACAAAAGCGTTTCCATGGACCCTTTTTTTTTTTTTTGAACAATTTCTATGGACGTTGGTTTGCGCACTAGTTAGAAATGTTGTCTGTGGTGTCAAAGAGTATAAGGATATTACTATGAGCTACTACAGAACCCCCCGTTAATCTGCATCTAGTGTGTGTCATTTTTTTTTCCTTAACTAAGATAAACCATGTATGATTTTTTTTCTCTAGTTGGCCCGGTGGCCAGGAGATGTTGAGATGTTGAATAAACCTGTCCACCAAGGGATTGATCTTGGGTGGAACTATGGGAGCGAGTGTACTTAACCACAGCTATAATTCCCATGATGTATTACAACAAGCTGAAAAACTCATGTACTGCCCTTCCAGTACCTAAAGTAAGAAAAACTTATGTTCATTTTCGGTCGAATGCGACTTTTGGGTGCTTATTACAAGGTCGAATTCGACGCATGGAACTAAAATACATTACGGCCACTTTCTATCTCAGGGTCGAATTCAACCTCCAGTGTTCAAACTGAAGGTCGAATTAGACCACTAAAGAAAATGGTCAAAAAAAAAAAAAATTAAAAATCCTGTACGGACGGTATGGATTTCCTCTTAAGTGGATGTTTGGCTAATGTTCACTGTCTGGTATACTGACAACATAAAGTGCATTTTCCAGTAAAAACCTCAAAAAGTTTTTTAGTGGATCTCTAAAGTTTAAAAAAATCGCATAACTTTCAAAAAGAAAAATAGTGGAAACGACTTGATTGAATGGAAACCTGCCCCCCACCCCCCGCTCTCTCTGTCTCTCTCTGCAAAGATGAACAAGAACCGTCCGTGTCCTCCATCGGTAAAATCATCAACAGTTCTATTCCATTTTCCTCCATGTGCTTCCAACAATGCTACGGTTGTGTGGGTGTCCTTTTATTTTTTATATATATATATATATATATATATATATATATTACAATATGGGGATAATGTTAATGTTCATTGCTCTAAGCTGATTGCAGTTGTGCTTGAATTTCCGTGTGATCAATACGTCAGTAACTGTCTGAGTACCTGTTAAATTTTACTCTTTCTCAAGTGAACTTGGGCTCTAGTGGCAGAAAGTTTTGATCTTTGTTGATTTTAGTGGTTTAGATGAAATGGGTGTTGCTTGAATTTGCTGTTTGTTAAGATTACTGTAATAGAGCGGAGTTGGAAATCCAGATCCTCTGCTTTGATTGTAGCTGGAGAGCAAAGGAGTGGGCCACCTGGTTTGTTTATGTGGCTCTCATCCTACCTGATAAATGAGTAGTTTCAGATTAGATATGTACTAATATTCAGCCCCATTGAACGTTATTGAGGTCCGTTTCAGAACACTAACAATAGAGAATAAATCCTTCAAATGAATCTAGTGAATAGCATTAGCAAACCAAGTAACTGCATTTCTGACAAAAAGAGCCACTACAGTGAAGGAATCGTTCATTGTATGATATAGGGCAACTACTAACTCAACCATTATCCATCTTGGTTCCCACCCAATTCAAGAAGCAGGGCTCTTCTGGGTGAGATCACAAGAAGTCTTCCCACCATTGTTTTGCCCGAATCAGGTCCACAGATGCTATGCATTGCTAGTAAATTGGGCCAGTTTCTTCCCATCCCCTGTAACATGAGGGGTGTGATTTGAGTAAAATAATGGTGGGATAACTAAGTAAAGGAATATAAGTTGAAAAATCATTAACCATGCTAAAAACTTATTACATGGTTCATTATAATGCATTGTCTAGAGCGATAATACAAAAGAAACAAACTTCCTATACTCTATGGTTAGTGGCCAGAAGAGGAAACTGCTTTAAACTTCTTTTCAAGCCATCCTACAACTTTGTTTAGTTCGCACTGTTTATTTCCTCATACTCTTGTTACTGCCCCCACATGGTTGTTATACAAAGCAACAAGTTCCTGCCCAACCTCCTTCATTGTGGGTCTCTCTTCACCTTTTGGCCTTACGCATCGGCTGGCGACATCCGCACAAGTTGTAACTCCTCCATTTTTCCCTCCTCTACAACTTTCCTGTCTAAAATCTCAATCAAGTTATCACTCTGAACATAAGATGGAAAAACTATTGGCAGACTACGATACTCAAGTGATGAATCGAGCCACACAGATTTTCGTCTTGTTAAAAGTTCAAGCAAAACCACGCCAAAGCTATAAACATCGCTCTTTTCTGTCAACTTTCCTGTGTTAAAGTACTCAGGATCCAAGTACCCAAATGTTCCTAGAATCATGGTTGAAACCTTTGTCTTGTCAATTGGCACTAGCCTTGAAACTCCAAAATCAGCGACTTTTGCAGCATAGTTCTTGTCCAAAAGTATGTTAGAGGACTTTATATCCCTATGAAATATGGGCATGGAAGTAGAAGAGTGAAGATAGCAAAGAGCATCTACAATGTCAATGGCAATTCGGAAGCGGGTTCTCCACATCAAGGGATCTTCTATCTCATGAATTTTCTGGTACAGTGTCCCATTTGATATAAACTCATAAACTAACAGTGGGACTTGTTCCTCCAAGCAACAACCTAAGAGCTTCACCACGTTCCTATGGTTGATTTGAGATAGAATCACAATCTCATTTATGAATTGCTCAATGTGGCTTTGATCCACTACTTGTGACTTCTTTATAGCAACTACTGAGCCATCCTCAAGGATTCCTTTATAGACGGTGCTATTTCCACTGCTGCCTAATACATTGTTTATGCTGTAGTTGTTTGTTGCCAGTCTGAGCTCTTGGGAGGAGTAGATTCTCGGGTACGCAGCAGCGGCAGCACATCCTTGAAGAGAAGAGAGTTGTTGCTTTAACAGTATGCCTCCATTCTTTCTAAAATGTTCAATTCGAAGCATCATGAGTTCTCTTCTCTTTCGAGCCCAATATATCAGAATGGAGAATAACAGCATCGAGCCAATGCATAAGATGGTTCCTAAAAGGAAAGGAGTTTTTGAATGTGAAAATCCAACTTGAGTTTGTGCCTTTGCTAGTGGAATACAAATGAAAAGGACTAAAAGATATATTAAGTTTAAAAACATTTGAAATTGTTGAGCCTTTCTGGACTTAGTTGTTTGTATGTCCTCCTTAGTTTCTTATATCCTTGTGTTTCATCAAAAGTCCATGTAAGAAACCTCACACTTGTTTGATTATACAGGAATTGGTCAAGTTTTTAAGGTTAGATTATTAGTGAGGTCTTAGGTATGGAATTCAGTTTGAATCTGCACTTTCTATATTTTATCTTTTTTCAGGCAATGGCTCTTTACATCAGTGCTCACACATTATAGGTGTATTGTACAACTGGTCAATTTAGGTGCTAATAACTTGTATCCATATCATAATTACTATAAAAAACTTAGTGAAAATAATTTATGATTGAGTTGGAATGAAGTCTCTTTACCTTCTTTGAAAAGGTTGGATCATGCTTTAGGTTTGGAATGTATTGACATGGTTTATGGCAAAAGATGCTCGTAGTTCGGTTGGAAGATTGCTTTCAGTTAGCCAATTTCAATGCGTTTGGATGCTTCTTCTCTCCATTCATGCCAATAGGTAAACAAAAGAACCTACGGAACAAAATCCACATCTCAAGAACATGGTGTTCAGTAAATTGTTCACATGGTGATTGTTTGACTCTGCTTTGCTGCCTGTCTTGATTTATTTTATGTTTTGAGAACTTAATGTGCTGAATAATTTAGTATTCCAGATGTTGAACACTGATGGTCCATTTTACTAAAAGCAAATCTTTGAACATTAGAGTTTCTGTCTCAACTCTCAAGTGGCATCAATCACAACATAAGCATCGGCATGCTCAATCAGTGTATGGACAGTGGCTTCCAATCGTTGAAGGTCGGTGTTCATGACATCATCTAATACTAAGTAAGGAGTGGAGTGTGAGACCTGGAGCTGAATGCTTTGCATGAGCCACTGGCAACTTAGGCCTGTTAAACTTTAATTTGTTTGATGAAGAACAAGACGATGTTGAGTAGTGACCTTATTTGAGAAATCTATTTGAATAAGAGCATTTGGTTCAGGGTAAGAAAAAATAGAGCATTTGTGAAGTTCATGAAATCTAAGAAGAATATATAGGAGATTCCACAGAAGGATATCGATCTAAATGCACACCAGTTGAATAGGGAGAGTAAAATTTAAAGCGTAAATAAACTTAGAATTTCTTTCAGAGTTCAATTATCCAATATATGAGTAGTATCAAGAGGAAAAGTCATGAGTTGATGCCAACACTCTCACATAGTCAAATTGTAGGTTGGATGGTAAATGCTGACATGTTTTTGTTATCTTGCATCTTCAATTTCATGGTTATCTTGTTAAAAGCAACCTCCAACATGGGTTGTTCAAATGAGAGAGGAAAAGGACAATCAAGAGACAAATGAAGAAAGACCAATGAAGAAAGATGAAGGCTTACACAGATGTGAAACTAAATGATGGATCACTCACCTAAGGCAGCTTTGAAGTATGGAACTTTCTCATAGCAGCCATTTCCGTCTTTTCGACCTTCTCCAGAACTCCCAATGGGACATTCACATCTGAAACCTGCGACTTCGTTCTGGCATTTTGCTTCCCGCACGCAGGGACTAGTTTTGCATTCGTCAATATCTGTTTTTCATTTCAAATGGGAAATTAAATGCAACAGAAATATCATAACAATGGCATCAACATATTGATAAACAGTCCATCTGTGTAAAATTATTCTTAAAAACCAGGTATATCTGCAAAGAATTGTATTTAAAAACTATTCTTAAATGTATTTTTATCCTTTTTCATCTTCTCACAGATTGACATTTTTGAACAGGTAAATTAGCTGGTGCTTTAGCAGCTACTGCAGGTAAAGATGTCATGCAAGTTTTCTCCAAATACATTTAAAAAGCCAGGTTTATGCAGCAATGGTATTTCTTAAATGACAAAAAAAAAAAGGGTAGGATCTTTAGTGCCTAAAATCTAAAATAGGACTTTTTTTCTCCCTTTTTCTTTATATGAAGCTTTTCATGGATATTGGAGATCTAACCTCTGCATCCTATAGAGCCATATAGATAAGGGTTCCCCTCATAACCTTGCAGGCAAGTGCAGATATGCTCGGCCTCCAAATCCTTACACTGGGTGTTTGCCCCACACAAGGAACTATTGGCCGCAGAACAGTTCCTATCTCCTATTTCCACAGACCATCCAAGCCTCATACTAATCTCCGCATTCATATTGAAGCCATAAAGATCTGATCCAGTGAAATTGTAGGTTCCATTCTCAACAACAAATCCGTAAGTACAATTTGTGATGCTTGGGCCAATTTGGTAAACTTCTATGCAAAGATTCTTACTTACTAACGGGAGTGGCACCTGGCAACAACCTATACCACTGCGAGAACTATTTACCATGCTCTCATTTCCTGGGCAGGACGCGTAGCAGCCACTAGTATCGGTGCCATTACTGTATACTTCTCCTGCCCCGTAGCAACCTATAATTACAAACATGTTCTTAGTAATGGAAATAGTGTATGGGCTTTCTTCTGGCAACTGGATCACTGCCTGACCCATCCTTTCTTCCTCTGAAAAGCAACTTTCTGCTATGAAATTCTTGGAACTGACGCGCACTTCATGCGGCAAGATCTCAAGGAGCTGCAGGTTGGAACTTGATAGGTAGGGAATGCTTTGGTTGCAGATGACTTCGAAGCCTTGGAAGAAACACCCTCTACCAATTCCAAAGGGCGAACTGATGTCAACATTGCCGCACTTTGTCGGGCAGTTGGGGATGGCTGGGTCATGAATTGCCATGGTAGATGTGAGTTTGAATTGGGTTATTGGTAGGATGATGATGAAGGAGAAGAGTAGTGTCGCCATCGCCATGAATGACATGGGTGGTGTTTGAATGATAAATGAAGGCTTCTTGTATTCTATTTAGTCTCTTTTTCTCTTTTGATCAAATGGCACAGGAGGAAGTTGAAGCGGGTTAAAACTAGAAGAATTTTGGAGGGTAGTAAGTATCCATACTCCATAGGTGCCATAATGTCACATAAAACTCATTGGGAGCAGGCCAGCTTGGAATTCTCAGGATCATGGGGTATTTATCTATGTATGCTAAGAATTTTCATGAGGCCTATTGTTAATAGGACATGCCATGTGTCCCAAAAGGAGCATTCAGACAATTGGGACTGTCTTGCCGAAGAACCGTTTTAAGATGATCATTTGCGTATGGTGTTTTTGGCCTTAGGATTATGGGGCCTACTTCTGCTCTGTTGATAGTTTTTGGGACATATGCAGAAATCTTGAGGAGTGCAATTTGAGGTTGATTAATATGTTATGTGTGTAACACAGCTCATGGACAATTTTAGAAAGACGGCATCAACCACTGTTTTAGTTGTCTTTACCTGTGATCCAATTGAAACTGTTAGATACTCTTATACCTTCATGTAATGGCACTGACTCATGAGATGGCATCAATTGTTTTATACAATTGAAAATGGATTGCATCATCAGAGGATTGATTATTAAAGAGTTCGAGTGGTGAAGGACATGAGGAGGAGATAAAGATGGGACCCAACTTTTCTATGATTTTTTTTTTTAACTACGGTGATTGCTGGGTATATATTTTCCATCAACGTTTATTCATTTTCTTTAGAAAGGGAGTTTGTTTGATGATCATTTTTAGATCTTCACCTTTATTTCTTCAATTTAACCACTTTTAGAAACTCAATTTCATAAAAACAAATGAACCCGCTCATGGATTTGCATATGACCCAATCTATTGTGTGTGTATACATATTTTTGAACAGTCCACCAACTTAGTAAGGTTCATTTGTTTACTTTAATTTTATACAGCGTGATTAACTGTTTTAGAGTGATTAATTATTTTTAGTTATTTATGTTTAATTTTAAACAATTTTAAACGACTAAAATTTTAGAGTTTTACTTATTTTTTATTTTTAAATATGTTTTAGATTATCTCAATTTTTATTTATTAAACAATTACAAAATCAGGTTGACCTCATCCTCCATATTTTCAATGGCTTGTCCAATTCTGGCCATCTTATTTATTAAAGATACCTTGAGAAAGAGGTTGAACCCAGACCCCACTACCTAGAAAACAAGTTGGAAATCACAATTTGGATCAAACTCAACTACTCGAGTATTGGATAAAATGGCTCCTTTCCTGAGTGATAAAAAACGACAGTTCTCACCTAGCTGCCACGATTCGAACCCTAAGTATGTCATTTTTTCCCACCTATGCGAGCTTTATTCCCACTTGTGTGGGCTTTCTTCCCGCATGTGCGGGCTCCTTTGTATATAAGGTGTCTTCTGCATGTGTGGGCTCCTTCTTGGGTCCCGGTCTCCTTGGCAGGGGTTAAAAAAAATGGAGTATTGGTTACTACTGGTAGATGGATTGCAAAACGAACTTAAACTCAACCATTTGTTTCTCAAAATGTGGAATTAGAAATGACGGACACAGTTCAATCTAGATGTAAGGCTTGGGTCAAGATCGAATTAGTTGATTACCATCTTGATGAGTCATTTTGAAAGAACTACGTGCAGTTATGTCCCTAGGATTTTGAATGGTGCAGCCCACTTAGTAGCTACCTATGCTAAATATTGTGTAAGACTGTAAGGGATGTATTTTGGCGAGACAGATTCCCCAAGTGGATGTCTATTTCCCTCCCTTGATGGTTTTCTTTGTTTCTCCTTTTCATTGAATCCATATCTTTCTTACAAAAAATAATAATAATAATAAAATAAAATTATCTACACGTACTCAACTGGAAAATGATCACGTGGCATGAAATAATAAATGTGAAAAAAATAATAATATCAATTATGTCATATGAAAAAAATCCATTTTAACAGCTATTTTTAATCATCTTACCGATAAAAAGGCACACATTATATTTCTCTAAACAACATGTCATCGTTCAACAAGATATGAGTGATTACATTCCAAAATAAAGGACCATAAATAAGGTATACATCAAATATCAGTGTCATGATTTCTTTTTAATTATCTTAGTTATAAAAAAAAAGTGATCCATTCAAACAAAACCATGAATATAAGTTCTTCTAACAATTCCAACTTCTCTTGTATGAATATTATTTTCGGATAAGAACCCCACATTATATTAGCTCCAGGCTACTTACAATCGAAAAGACTGAGCACTTTGTAAAAATAAAAAGCACACCAGGAGTCAATAACATGAAAGAAGCACATTGCACGCCTCTCAGAGGTGAAGTAGAGGACTAATATTGTCCCCAAGAGAAAACCAAAGTATGATCCAACAAATGATGCATAGAAGCTAACAAGGTTGTCTTCATTGTCATCCTTTTCTTGTTCCACTTCAGCAGCTGGGATGGCAGGAGTGGTGGATATGCAGCTTTTGCTCAACGGAGCTCCGCAAAGGAGTGCATTGCCTTCATAGCTACTTCCACTGAACGTAGCGAACTGAGACTTCATATCAGGAGTTTTGCCAGACAGGTTATTGTGAGCAACCGAGAAAATTTCTAAATAAGTTAGCTCTGTTAGCTCAGAAGGAATTTTTCCATTCAATCTATTGTAAGAAAGGTCCATGCTCTCAATCTGGCTCAAGTTTTTGAAGCTTATTGGTATCGGCCCACTGAATTGGTTGTGAGACAACTTCAAAGAGTGGAGCCGATTTAGCTGTCCCATTTCAAGCGGTATTTCCCCTGTAAGGCGATTACATGAGAGATCAATTCCAGACATGTAATTAAGGATGTCACCTTTGTAAGAATATTTGATACTCTTGGTTATAAACTCTGCTACTATTATCTCACCAGGTGTCAAATACATTGCTGAAGTGTCATCTATTACATATGCACCGTCTAAAGCTATTGACCTTCCAAATGACAAATTATTGATGCATGATGGCAATGGTCCAGAAAGATTATTGTAAGAAAGATCCAATAGACTTAGATTTTTTAGTTGACATAGCTCAATTGGAATATGCCCATGAAAATTATTTCCTTTAAGAAGAAGTATCCTCAACTGCGAAAGTCCACCAACCCAAGTAGGAAGAACGCCACCTATGTGGTTATCCCTGATATTTACCAATTTTATGGACGAGCTTCTTGACAGCGCACTTGGTATTATCCCAGAAAATGCATTCATCTCCAAGTGTATATACATAAGATTTGTTAAGTTGGAGCAAGATGGTATTGGCCCAAATAGCTTGTTGTCGGAAAGGTCCAAAAGAGAGAGCTCACTAAGCTTGCATAACTCGGATGAAACTATACCATCAAAATGGTTTCCACTTAGGATGAGGATTGACAATCCTGATAGGTCTCCAATTCGTTTTGATAGTCTACCCCACATGTTGTTATCTTCAATGTCCAATACATTTAAACTTGAGTCATTGGAAATTATAGGTGGAATTTGTAAGTGCAAGAATAATATACTCACAAGATCAGGAGGCCTTCTAGGACTTACTCAATGCATGGAGGAGATAGCTACGACGGTCTGAACCTGGGAGAGAAGAAAGACAAGAGTCAGAGGACCCTGGCTCTGGGCAGCGCAAGGCTCTCCGATGCTTGAGTCAGCAATCGATCGGAGAAGAAGAAGAAGAAGAAGGAGTAGTGGTCTGGAAGAGAATGCTTACCCCCCTCTTCATATGGCTCGTGCCTTATATATGGAACAGTTTTGGGTGAGTGCCAGTGGGCTTTGTGATGTGACCTGGGTCACATCAGCCCACAAAGTCATTAATGAAGGTCCATCACAAGCCTCCTTGCATTTAATGTGGGTCCGATCAGCCCACACTGCATTTAATGCTAGTCACATTGGGCCTGATCTTGCCCTGATCTGGTGGTGGCTGAAGTCCCATCAGACCCCTTCCTTGGGCCTTGCCACGACAGGGCCGTGGCTGTTAGCTGCAAGCGCAATACTGCATTGCCGAGCTTGCATTGCCGAGACTGAACGGGATGTGCGGCCGAACTGAATGCTGTTTGACCGAGACCAACATGTAGTGCCGAGACCGATATGGATCGGGTTGTAGCCGAGATTAAGGGACATGGTCCCCACGCAGTAGCATACCCGAGCACACCCTTGCCGAGATCAAGAAACTCCAGTTCACGCAATGGGCCCCACACAATAGCCCCTCAGCTCTTGACCTCTAGGGTTTCATCGGGCTCTAGGGTTAAGAGCTGGACCGATCTTCCGAAACCGATAATGCTCATCTTCCCTTCGCCTTCTAATTAAGGATTCTGACTCGTTCGGCGTTGGACGCCGCCATTGTTTCGTCGGCCAGATATAATAAAGGGGGGTAATAAATGCGGAGGCTATGATTATCATAGGAAGGCGAACCATCGCCGTCTTAGCGCCACGCGTTATCGCTTGATAGGCCTCCTTGTCTTTTCGAGGAGGCGTGCGACGCAAGCCGAGGCGACACCTCACGCGTGTCTCGCTTCGAATTCCGGAATGGCGCCCATACCTGCCCTTTATATTCACTTTCGTCTTCTTCCTTTGCCACTTTCACTCCCTGAACTCGTCGAAGCTCTGCTAGAACCCCTGCAAGAGCCTCCTACTCGCCTGAATCTTCTCCGCTAGGATTCCTATCGCCAGGGCTTCTTCTGCTAGGACCGGTGAGGGAGCAACGGTTGGCCCTGAGACCTCGCCTGAGCTTGTGAGTGTCTCTGCTCTGGCCCTCTTTTCTTTATTTTTCGTTTCTGTTGACAGTTCCTTCTAGGGTATCTTCCATCCCCCAACCCCTCTGCTGCCTTCACCCTTAGAGCTGTAGGGTTTCTTAGATTAGAAATGGGGGTTTTCAGCCATTGGATCGACTCCCTTGTAGGCCTGGCCCAACTTAGGGCTAAGTTTGCGATCCCGGAGGATGTCCGGATAAAGGCCTCCGATAGAACATCTGGCTACACTTTCAGGGACGGCTGGATGCCGTTTCCTCTTGTGGCCATCATCGAGGGGGGAGTTAGGTTCCCCCTCAGTCCCTTGCTTCGGTCATGCCTCCGAACCTGGAACCTTTGTCCGTGCCAGCTAATGCCCAACGGTTTTAAAATAATCATGGGCGTCGCCGAACTGAACAAGATCCTAGGAATTGACCTCGGCGTCCATGACATTGAGGACGTTTACGACCTCTGCAAGACCCGGGATGGCGGCACATATTACCTCCGGGTTAAAGCCAAATGCTCGCCACTTGTCACGGCCTTGGAGGATTCGAACAAGTACGCCGGAGACGACCGATTATTCGTCTCGGGCAGCTGGGAGTTCGGGCCTGCCGAGTCCGAGACCACGAGGAGGATTCAGGTTCCGAGATCCATCGGCACACCCCCGAGTAATGCCCCATTCCCTCTCTTGGGATTTGAATGCTTTTGGGACTGCCTTTGTCAGCTCTTAATTCTGCTCTTCTATTCTTCTGCAGGTTACCACCAACGGCAGCGAGACGCCCGGTTTGACCGTTGGCGACGGAACAAGGAGTGGCTAAACGCCATCTACAATTACCGAGGCCATTACAACAGGGCCGCCTTCTCCCTCCTCGCGTACGAGCCGACATATGCGTCCTACACACGGAGGTCGGGCCGCCCGGGAGATCTCGTTCTAGCCGAAGCCAGCGGCGCCGCTTCAGTTGCGGAGGCTTCCGCTTCGGTGGCCGTGTTTGCCGGCATCCCGATAAGGGAAATTGAAGACTATTCCTCCGGAGCCGAGGCAGACATCCCGATAAGGGAAATTGAAAACTATTCCTCCGGAGCCGAGGCCGAAGCCGACGATATGGAGAGGCGCAGACCCTCGTACCAACCGCGGAACTTGGAGGAAGCCGTGCTCGGCAGAAAGGCAGCCGCACCTCGTATAACCCCGCCTCCCTCTGGTGCTCTTGTCCCTGCCAGAACTGAGGCCCGACCTCCCACAGATCCGGAGAGTGATAGGCTGAGAAAAAGGGCAAAAGGCCAGGAGCCCGTCCAGGAGCAGCAGGAGCGATCGCGCTCCTCTTCGCGCTCCTCCTCGGCGACAAGGGAGAGGGCCACGTTGGAGGCGCCGGCCCCGGTGGCTCCCCTGGTGGAGCGGCGCTCCGAGCCCCAGGTGGCGACGTCCTCGGACGCTGAGCCGGCCGCGTTCAGGCCGGACATGGAGCTGCGAAGGGGGAGGCCCCTGAATGTTGAGGACAGGCTGGTGGGGAGCCCGGCTGTCATCGCGGCGCTCAGCCGAGCCTGTGCACTCCCCAAAGACATGGAGAGGCACAGATCGGAAGACTCCCCACAGCTGCTCATGAGGACCATGCAGCACTCTCTCGCGGTGAGTACCGAACTTCTTTAGTCATTGGTGTTTCTTACTTCTGATTTCGTACTAAGTCGTTTATTCCCTTGCAGGCTGTCCAAAGGCTCCAGGTCGTCGCGGAGAGAATGATGGAAGAGGACGGTCGGCGGACTCGCCTGGCAGAGGAAAAGAAGAAAGCCGAAACCGAACTGCGGGCGACAAAGGAGGAGCTGAAGGCGGAGGCGGCCAAGAACGCAAAGCTCAACGCGCAGTCCGATCTAATGTCAAGCGAGCTCTGCAAGGTGAAGTCCGAGAGCTTCGAGTGGCAGGGGAAGTTCCAGGCAGAGGGGAAAAGGTCGGCGGGGCTCTTGGCCGAGCTTGAACAGGAAAGGAAGGAGAAAGAGGAACTCCGAGCGTCCCGGCAGGCCGAGATCGACGCCGCCTTCCTAGACGGAACTGAGGACGCTGGGCAAAATTATCTTGATCAAATCGACGCGCTCAGTCCGAAGCTGTTCCGACTCGGCTGTGAGGCTGTGCTCAAGAAGATGGGCGTCCCTGAGGATGACCCGATTTATCAAGACCTCCCCGAGTTCGGAACTGCCTCCCTAGCTGAAGCCCCAGCCGAGATCCCTGCCACTCCGGCCGAAGCCCCTGCTGAGCCGACGCCCGCCCCTTCTGGAGCCGCTCCTCCAGCCGAGGCCGCTGTGGTCGTTATCGAAGACACAGAAGCGGGGCCGTCGGCCTGACTTCCATTTTTCTTGTCTTGTTATACAAAATGTAATCCTTGTTTCGAATTGTTTCGATCGGGAATCGTGATGAATGGAAAATGTAAGCTTCAATGTACATACCATATTATCAATGAATTTCGGACATTTTTTTTTCCCGTACTTGTTTCCTCTACGTTCCGCTGTGCTATGTTTGGCTTTTATTTGCTTTCTGTTTGCGCTTTCCGCAAGTTTTGTGAACATGGATGTGAGCTCGGACTAAAGTAGACCGACCAGACTAGGGTTCCCTGCGAGCGCTCTGACCCCTTCGGCGAAAACAAAGAATCGCATCAGACCTAAGGCAGTGATAAGACTGGGTGCCATTATCGTCTGGTGCCGTTTCGGCTGGTCTATGTGGCTGAGTGCCAACCATAACCTTAACTAGTTCGGCTGCTCGTCTAGGTGGCTGAGTGCCATCCTTAGACATGGGCCGTTTCGGCAGCTCGTCTAGGTGGCTGAGTGCCATCCTTAGACATGGGCCGTTTCGGCAGCTCATCTAGGTGGCTGAGTGCCAGCCTTAGAGATGGGCCGTTTCGGCAGCTCGTCTAGGTGGCTGAGTGCCATCCTTAGACACGGGCCGTTTCGGCAGCTCGTCTAGGTGGCTGAGTGCCATCCTTAGACATGGGCCGTTTCGGCAGCTCGTCTAGGTGGTTGAGTGCCATCCTTAGACATGGGCCGTTTCGGCA
The DNA here is from genome assembly GCA_038049695.1 of Cinnamomum chago. Taxonomy (NCBI): domain Eukaryota; kingdom Viridiplantae; phylum Streptophyta; class Magnoliopsida; order Laurales; family Lauraceae; genus Cinnamomum; species Cinnamomum chago. The sequence continues at coordinate 8,994,427 of CP142452.1, read as the reverse complement.
GCTCGTCTAGGTGGCTGAGTGCCAGCTTTAGACATGGGCCGTTTCGGCAGCTCGTCTAGGTGGCTGAGTGCCAGCTTTAGACATGGGCCGTTTCGGCTGCTCATCTAGGTGGCTGAGTGCCAACCTTAGACGGTCTTCCATTTTCGCACCATTGTCGCTGTCACATTGCCATTGATCATCAACTTGCCCCAAAATGAACGTAGTTCTATTAAATCCAGAAGCACTGTACAAACATACAAACTAAAAATAGAATTTCTTGAGGTGTGACGCGTTCCATGGTCTCGGAAGAGACCGTCCTTCCATGTCTTCGAGCCGATAAGCCGACCGTCCAGCGATGGAAGTGACTTTAAACGGACCATGCCAATTCGGCGCCAGCTTTCCTTGATTCGGATCTTTGTCCCCTGGGAGAGCCTTCTTGAGAACCAGTTCTCCTACAGAGAACTTCCTCTCTCTGACGTTCTGGTTATAGCCCCTGTCTAGCTGCTGCTGGTAAACGGCTAGCCTGATCGCAGCTGCTTCTCTACGCTCATCCGCTAAATCCAGATCCCTGGCCACGTTGGTTTCGTTCTGCCCCCGGTCAAAGAGTTCGGACCTCAAAGTGGGGAGGCCGATCTCCAGAGGGATGACTGCTTCCATACCATAGGCGAGTGAGAAGGGGGTAGCCGAAGTGGAACGCCTTGGAGTAGTTCTGTAAGCCCATAGGACGCTTGGAAGTTCCTCCACTCATCTCCCCTTTGCTTGGTCCAGCCGTTTCTTGAGCCCATCGAGGATCACCTTGTTGGAGATCTCAGCCTGGTCGTTACTCTGTGGGTAAGCTGGAGTGGAGTAATGGTTTCGGATGCCGAGCTCCTGGCAGAAGGTCTTGAAAAGTTTAGAGTCGAACTGAGTTCCGTTGTCCGAAACCAGCGCTCTGGGAATGTCAAACCTTGTAACGACATTCTTCCACACAAAATTCTTGGAGTCTCGCTCTGTGATGGATGAAAGTGGCTCTGCTTTAATCCATTTGGTGAAATAATCTGTCGTCACAATAAGCCATCTCTTGTTCCCTGGGGTTCGGTGGAGCGGGCCCACTATGTCGAGCCCCCACTGGGCGAAAGGCCACGGGCTAGAGAGCGGGCTGAGATCCTGCGCGGGCTGATGGAGAGAGTGTGAGAACTTCTGGCACTTCTCGCACTTCTTCGCATATACCTGTGCATCTTTCTGCATGTACGGCCACCAGTAACCCTGGCTGATGGCTCGATAGGCTAGAGATCTTCCTCCAATATGGCTCCCGCAGATTCCTTCGAAAAGGAGGTCTTCGACCTTACCTGGATGGACGCACTGGAGGTAAGGTCCCGAGAACGATTTCCTGTAGAGCTTGACCTCGGGAGATAGCCAAAACCGAGCCGCCTTGAGTCTGACTCGGTGGGCCTCGCCACTGTCCTCGGGAAGCCTGTCGTCTTTAAGGTAGGTGATAATGGGGCCCATCCAGCTCGGACCGAGACCGAGGCTCAATACATCCCGAGGTGGACGGAGCTCAATGCTGGGCGCAGCTAATGATCCGACTTCGATGCTCCTCTTTCTTCCTGCCTCAACAGCGCTGGCCAAGTTCGCAAGAGCATCTGCGTGAGAGTTAGCTTCCCTGCCAATCTGTTTGACTTCGGCCGTGTGGAACTGAGAGAGCTGCTTCTTGGCCAGGGCCAAATACGCGGCCATCCGATCGTCGCGAGCCTGATAGTCCCCAGTCAGCTGGTTTGTCACCAACTGTGAATCACTGAAGACCACCAGCTGTTGAGCTCCGAGGATATTGGCGTTATTCAGTCCGGCTAAAAGGGCTTCATACTCAGCTTCATTGTTTGACGCCTTGAAGTCTAGTGTCAGAGCCTGCTCAATGACCAGTCCTTCTGGCGATTGGAGAACAACTCCTGCCCCAGCTCTTCTCGAGGTGGAAGATCCGTCGACAAAGATTTTCCAAACTGGGGTATCGGCGTGGCCTTGTGATTGTTCCGAACCCGTGGGCGCCTCATGCTCCTTGCCCCCCAGTTCGGTGCCGAGCTGGGTTGGTGCCGAACTTGAATCAAACTCGGCAAGGAAGTCTGCCAGAACCTGGGCCTTTATCGCTGTCCGTGGCTGATACTGGATCTCATACTGCCTTAGTTCGACAGCCCATCGGGAGATTCTTCCTGAAAAGTCAGCCTTCTTGAAAACAGATTTGAGTGGGTGCTCCGTAACAACCACAATAGAATGGGTTTGGAAGTAATGGGAGAGCTTTCGCGAGGCGCTAACGAGCGCCAAGGCGAGCTTCTCCAGAGGCAGATACCTGGTCTCGGCATCAATAAGGGTCTTGCTCGTATAATATACTGGTTTTTGAACCTTGTCCTCTTCTCGGATGAGGACTGAGCTGACCGCATGATCCGAGACCGCCAAATATAAATACAGGGTTTCCCCGTGGGTCGTGGTTGATAACAATGGTGGTGAAGAAAGGTAAGCCTTAAGCTGCTGCAAGGCATGGTCGCATTCCAGAGTCCATTGAAATTTAGAATTTTTTCTAAGAAGCTGAAAGAAAGGTCGGCACTTATCTGAGGATTTGCTGATGAAGCGATTCAGTGCCGCGGCCATTCCTGTAAGCTTCTGAACCTCCTTAGCCGAAGTGGGACTCTGCACTCTGAGGATAGCCGAGATCTGATCTGGATTTGCTTCTATTCCTCTGCGCGTGACCAAGCTTCCCAGGAATTTGCCAGAACCCACGCCAAAAGCGCACTTGGAGGCGTTGAGTTTGAGATTGTACTTCTTCAGGATGGCGAAGACTTCGGCTAGATCTGCCAAGTGATCCTGCGCCAGCTTGGATTTGACCACCATATCATCGATGTAAACTTCTACGGTCCTGCCGAGCTGACCGTGGAACATCTTGGTGACGAGTCTCTGGTAGGTGGCGCCCGCATTCTTCAGCCCAAACGGCATCACCTTATAGCAGTAGGTTCCCCTGGGCGTGATAAAAGCTGTCTTTTCTTCATCCGGTCCATACAGCGGAATCTGGTGATAACCGCGGTAGGCATCAAGGAAGCTCATTCTGTCGTGCCCGGCCGTGGCGTCGATTAACTGGTCAATCTTTGGTAGGGGAAAGCTGTCCTTGGGACAGGCCTCGTTGAGGTCGGTAAAGTCGACGCACACCCTCCACTTGACAGTCTTCTTTCTGACCACCACCGGATTGGCCAGCCAGGTCGGGTATTGAACCTCTCTGATAGCGCCAGCCTCAAGCAGCTTATCCACCTCCTCGACGACGGCTTCGGTCTGCGGGACCCCAGTCCTCCGTGCTTTCTGCATCACAGGTTTGTGGTTAGGGTTAACATTTAGTCTGTGACACATTACCTCGGGGTCGATGCCAGGCATCTCTTGAGGTGTCCAGGCGAAGGCCTCTCTGTTCTGCACCAGGAACTGGGCCAGTTCGGACCTCTCCGGCTCCCCGAGCTGGCTGCCGATTAGGAAGAACCGATCCGGGTCCTTCTGGTCGATCCGGATTTCGGTCAATTCCTCCACGCTCTTCCTGCCTGGATCTCGGCCGAGCTCATCCAGCCCCTGCTCCAGGTTCTTCTCCATCTCGGCCACGTTGACCTCCTTGGGCTCTAGTTCCCCGGGTACCACTGCTGTCAAGCACTGCTTAGCTGCCTGCTGATCTCCTCTGACCGTGATGATTTCAACTCGGCCGCTCTTCCCCTCCCACGGAAATTTCAGCTTCTGGTGAAGGGTGGAAGGGACTGCTTCCAGACTATGGAGCCAGGACCTGCCCACTATAGCATTGTAGGGCGAGGGCGCGTCGATCACCATGAAGGTTGCCATGACAGAGGCGCCACCGGCCTCGACCCTGAATGTCACCTTCCCCTTGGGGTAAACTGGTTTGGCGCTGAAGCCGATAAGGGGAACTCGGGCCTCCTGCAGATCTTTTTCCGTCAGTCCCATCCTTCGGAAGCTATCAAAATAGAGGACCTCGGAAGAACTGCCCGGGTCGACGAGGACCTTCTTCACAGTGCAATTCTTCACGCCCTGCTTAGAGCAATCAAACTTCAGAGTAACGATCAGGGGATCGTTGTGGGGGAGCTGCACCCCTTCTAGATCTGCATCAGTGAACCTGATCTCGGGACGCTCCCTCCGAGCCCTTTTCTGTGCTGGGCCGAGCTCGGCGGCCATGACCTGCTTGCCGTGAGCGGCTTTCCTGGCTTCGGCCCGGGCTTGGTTACTGCCCTTGTGCGGGGGTGCCAAATGGATGACGTTGATGATCTTCTCAGACCCGTCGCTGTCATTACCCCTCTCATCTCGGCGCGGGGCTCGGGTATTGGCCCTGTCTTCTCTCCTGACAAACTCTTGCAGGTGTCCATCCTGGACAAGCTTCTCCAAATGCGAACGCAGTATTCTGCATTCTTCAGTCTTGTGGCCACCCTCCTTGTGATAGGCACAGAATTTCGTCTGATCTCGGATGGAAGGGTCGCCTTGCATGGGCTCTGGCCAGCTGAAGTACGGCCTTGTCTTTATCCTATACATGATCTTGTGGATTGGCATCTTGAAGACCGTGTTGACAGCCCGATATGCGTCCTCGGACAGCCTGGGCCTTTTGCTCCTTGCCGAGGCGAACATCTGAGTCCCTGCCGAGCTGGTAGGTGCCCAACGCCTGTCCGACTCAACTCTTCGTCGCTCGCTTCGCCGAGGCTCATCTCTTCGAGACGGTATCCCATCCTTCTTGGAGGGCCTCTCACCTCGGTCCTTCTGAGCGGTTCCATGGCTTTCCCGAGCACGGACCTGGTCATCCTCTTGGGCGATGTACCGGTTGGCGATAGACATGAGCGCTGCTACGGAAGAGACCGGGTTCCTGGCCAGGTCCTTGCGAAGATCGCTGTCTGGCAGCAAGGCATTCTGAAATGCGAAGACGGCAACCTCGTCCTTGGAATTCTCAATCTGACTGTAGACCGCCCAGAACCGCTTGGCGAACTGGGTGACATTCTCTCCCTGCTTCATCTTCATGGCCATGATGTCTGCATCTGTCTTCGGAAGGACTCTGTAGGCCTGGAACTTCTTCATAAAGGACTGCTGGAGCTGCTGCCAACTCGAGACGGACCCCTCCGGGAGCGCACAGAACCACTTCAGGGGGATGTCGCCCAAGCTAGAGGAAAAGACTCGGCAGTTCAGATGGCCCTCGTCTCCCCAGACAGACATCCTCTGGGAGAAGTGCCTGAGGTGCGTAGCCGGGTCCGAAGTCCCGTCGTAAGTGACGAACCTCGGGACGGTAAACTTCTTTGGCAGGGGATGCTTCCTGATGTCTCGAGAAAAGGGAGACGCGCCGAGATCGACGGGGTCGCAGCAATTATCCTTTTGGTCTCGGCCGAGACCAGCTATTTTCAAATTCCGTTGGACCGTTTCCCTTATGCGCGCGTCTAACCACTCCTGATCATGATGCCTGCTTTCCGGGATGGTTTCTGACGCCTTCCTCGAGTAGCTGTGGCTAGCGCTCGAACCTTCATCTCGAGTTCGGTCAAGCCTCTTTTTATTCAGCTGGTCCCTCAAGTCCTTCTCGGGGGAGTCGGGGCGCCTGTCACGGGACGTCCTCCGCTCGTGCTGTCGCAGTGAGTGCTGTTGTTGTCGCGACCGCTGTTGCTGCCGTGACTGACGCTGCTGAGACTGTTGCCGAAGCCCCGCTGATCCCGTAGCTCTTTCCAGCTGCTGCTGGAGCCGGAGGATCAGAGCGTCTCTCTCCTTGATGGCCTCATTCTGTGCTTTAATCGCCAGAAGGGTGGAGTCCAAGTCGTCATCAGGGTTGTAGTCTTCATCCTCAGTATCCTCAACGTCCTCCACCAGGCCCTCAACGTCCTCCGCCTAGCCGTGGGGACGTGATCCATCGCCCACTGGATACTTACGCCGCTGATCCTGACCTGTCAGGAGGCCTGCCGGTTGCTGGGTGTCTCCCCTCCCGGGAGCGGACTCCGAGCGGAGGTCACGCTCCTGAACGTTGATCCGGATGAGAGCACGTTCAGCGTCGTCTTCTGTGACTGGTTGCTTGCCAGCCCTCTGCTTGGTAGGGGGCGGTCCTGCATGCTTTGTCTTGGAAGTTCCTCCGTCTTTCGCAGCTCTCCTCGTCATGGTGTTTTGGAATAGGAAAGACTATAGAAATCTTTCCCACAGACGGCGCCAATTGTAAGTGCAAGAATAATATACTCACAAGATCAGGAGGCCTTTTAGGACTTACTCAATGCATGGAGGAGATAGCTACGACGGTCTGAACCTGGGAGAGAAGAAAGACAAGAGTCAGAGGACCCTGGCTCTGGGCAGCGCAGGGCTCTCCGATGCTTGAGTCAGCAATCGATCGGAGAAGAAGAAGAAGAAGAAGGAGTAGTGGTCTGGAAGAGAATGCTTACCCCCCTCTTCATATGGCTCGTGCCTTATTTATGGAACAGTTTTGGGTGAGTGCCAGTGGGCTTTGTGATGTGACCTGGGTCACATCAGCCCACAAAGTCATTAATGAAGGTCCATCACAAGCCTCCTTGCATTTAATGTGGGTCCGATCAGCCCACACTGCATTTAATGCTAGTCACATTGGGCCTGATCTTGCCCTGATCTGGTGGTGGCTGAAGTCCCATCAGACCCCTTCCTTGGGCCTTGCCACGACAGGGCCGTGGCTGTTAGTTGCAAGCGCAATACTGCATTGCCGAGCTTGCATTGCCGAGACTGAACGGGATGTGCGGCCGAACTGAATGCTGTTTGACCGAGACCAGCATGTAGTGCCGAGACCGATATGGATCGGGTTGTAGCCGAGATTAAGGGACATGGTCCCCACGCAGTAGCATACCCGAGCACACCCTTGCCGAGATCAAGAAACTCCAGTTCACGCAATCGGCCCCACACAGAATTGTTCCTACAAAATTATTGTGATCCAGATACAAGGACCCTAAGCTTGTCATGTTGAAATATGCTGAAAACAGCCTCCCATCAAAATTGTTATTGGATAGCCTAAGAAACTGCATGTGACCCCAACTCGCAACCATGTGCTCTGGTACTTCTCCTGACAACTTATTATGTGACAAGTCTAAAGTCACGAACTCTGTCATGTTGCCCATTGAAGGAGGTAAGCTTCCTTGGAAAGAATTTAAGGACAAGTTAAGAAAACCAAGTTTTGGAAGGAGAGTTCCAATGTCAAAAGGAATTTGTCCACTGAAGTTATTGTTGGAGATGTCTAATGAGAATAAGGTTGTGTTATTGCCATTGGGTGGTACTTGAAAAGTCCCCGAGAAGGAGTTGTTCCTGAGATCCAACTTTTCTAATCTTGTATTGTTTTCTAACAACCAAACTGGGAAACTTCCCAATAAGTGATTATGGGAGATATCCACTTGTGTCAAGTCATGTTGACTGTACAAGAAGTGGGGAATAACACCGGTGCGCTTGTTTAGTTTGCAGTTGGATAAAAAGAGATGTTCCAATTGAAATGAAGAATTCCATGGTGGATATTCAGTTTCAACCTCCAAGTCATTATTGCTAAGCACGATCTTCTTGAGCTTGGACAAGTGAGCAAATGAGCTAAGCATCAATAAGCCTGAGAAGTCATTATTTTCAATTGAAAAGAATGATAATGATCTTAGGCTAGTAATTAGAGACTTTGGGAACTTTCCACTGAATCCATTGTTGGCGAGATCAAGATCACCAAGGTTTGTTAAATTGCCTAGACATGCTGGAATAGCTCCTTCAAATTCATTATCCGTGAGATACAGCTGTCGGAGGTTTTTTAATTTGCACAATCCTGCAGAAGTAAAACTTGTCACTTTTCTATAAATTTTACATTCAAAACACAATGTGTAGGGACTCGGAAGTAACTTCTTCCCAACCCCTCCAACTAGTTCAAACTAGTCAATCCTTCCTTGGGGGGGGGGGGGGGGGGGGGGGGGGTGGTGTTGGAATACCAGCCCAATTTGATTTTAATTTTAATAATTGGCTCGAGCCTAGGCCACTTGATAAAACCTAAGCCCGAGCCCGAGTGGATAATGGGTTTTTATAAAATGCCTTCTCACAACTATCCTATGTCGTAGCTCAGATGGTTGGGTCACCTGGTTCTTTTGCTTTAAACTCGGGCTAGGTCCGGCTTCAAACTATTTACCATTGAATCCAAGGCTAGCACATATAATAAATGGGCTTAGATTTTAGGTCCAACCCCGGACTATGTACCAGAAACTTAGGCTTAAGCCCACCCCAAAGTGTGCTGGCAATCATTCAAAAGATAGGACCATTAGGACCATTCAACGATAGGGAATTTGAAGGAACCCATATAAATATATATATATATATATATATACATATATATGTCACTTCAAAGCGAGGGCTTTTCTCTTTGTCCTAAAGCCCAGGGGTACGGTAGGGCCCAATTTTAAAAAGCCCGCAACTGTAAGAGCCAAGCTAGGGCTTAACTTAGTCGGCCCGAGGGGACCTGGCCCGGCCCTTTATCCATTAATATATAAAATACATAATATATAGAATATAGAATATATATATATATAGGGAGTTCTACAAAAAAATAATAAATAACTCCTCTAATATCTAATTAGCAATTAATGATAGAGACTTGATATTTTGTCAAACAATAATAACTAAATCTTAGAAAAAATTTAATGGATATCCTTATAGATCACAATATTGTTGCATATGTTTGATTCTTTGTTTTCTTTTGAACGATATATTTGATTTTACGTTTGCCCAAGATGAACATATTCTTCAATGGAAATGAAATTGAAGTTGTTATTCATTAGACTAATTTCACTAATGTAAACTACGGAAATTTGAGAGTTTAGTTAGATGACTAGTAACATTATCATTGAGTAGGGTTGAGTTTTAGCCACTAGCAGAATGATTGATGTGAAGTCCTTCCCAGCCCCTTACTTTTATGACAGTTGTTGTTTCATTTAGGTGGACCCCACACTAGAGTTAAAGTTTGTGACTCATGCATCAATTTATCTTCAGTAGTCAAAGTTTAATTGCTTTGTTATAAAATCTAGTGATAATTTTTTAAAGAATTACATGTTAAGGTCAATGCTAATTCAAGAGTGGTTTAATGTTTATTTGAACCACACAAATTAAATAATTTATTTGGAAAAGGCTGAATGCCTATTTGAAATAAATCTAATTGAACTAGATGAGACTTTCCAAATATGTTCTCATGGTCTATATCATTGCTTTATAAAATATATATATATATATATATATATATATAAAATACATGAACTAATTAAAAAAGCTACAACTAGCATAACTTGAACTGTGATAATTTTACTAATAGCCCGCGACAAACAAGACCGAACACATTACTTAAACAAAAAGTCTACTTGGACAAACTTTTTGGCCAGAATTTTGGCCAACCCCCATGGTTTGCATTGAATATCACTATGATATTCAATGCAAACCATGGGGGTTGGCCAAAATTCTGGCCAAAAAGTTTGTCCATGTAGCATTACTCTTACTTAAATTGTATAACTACTACTAGTGTGTTAGGGAATTCAATAGTGTCTTCCATATCCTAGTTTTATGTCATAGTACCTTCAAATTAGCTTATTTCACTTAATCCTAAATAATACTTTTTATAAAAGAAGAAATTAACTTGTTTGATGCATTCTTAATTTTAGAAGTGGTGCACAAGATTGATTTTTATATTGCACCTCAAATAAAGGTTGGCTAGCATTATGGTATAGAAAAATTATTATATATGATAATATTTAAAAAATCATTTCTTTCAACCCTGGCCCGGCCCTTGCTTAGCCCTGATCCTTGAGGGTAGGGTAAGGACTTTGATATTATAGGCCCGCCGTGAGCTTCGAGGGATTTCGCTTGTCCTGGCCCGACTCTTTTGACGCCCTAGTTGCAAGTCAGTTCGCAAAATTAAGCCAGATGATAATTGTACTATTTAATGCAGCAAATTCCACGTCCACAAGTGAAATCAGGAAATATGCCTTTGGGCGGCCAGTGTGAAAAGGTTGAAAAAAACTATGTCCGTCCAATATGAAAACTGCTTAAAATGGTTTTCTGAAGCCCCACATTATTCTGTGGCTTCTGCCCCTATGGCCAGGTCATTTGGGGACTAGGGGAGAGTCACTGGAGCCCCAAACCTTCCTTTGGCTATGGGTGAGTTGGCTATGGGTGAGTGGCTGGGGCTCTCAATTTTGAGGTGGAGCCTCCTCCTATATCCCCTCATCGGAAACTCTATTGCATGGAATTGCGGAAAATCAAGGTCATATTTTTACTTTTGTTCCTTGCAAAAATGAAGTCACACCAGATCTCAAGGATTTTTTTTTTTTTTTTGATAACATGGGAACCCGCCGACCCCCTTTTGGGAGATCAATATTGGTAAACCCACGGATACATAGAACCACCCACAAGCCCTATGTATCGGGTAAGGCCTTAAGGATTCGAAGGCAGGACCTCAAGGATATCACGACTAGATGATTGGATTCTTGAGAATGCGAAATATAATGGATTCTTTGCTAGATTTTTTGACAAGACTTCACAACATTGAGGATTTTTGGACATGACGTGGCACCTTGTCCCCACCCAAATGAAAGGTCTCAAATGATCTCTGAGAATACTGGAATTCCAATTGTTTTACCTTTTGGTGGAATTTCTTGATGCTCTAGTGCGAGGGAACATCCAAGAATTCCACCAAAATGTGGAATTTCTAAATCTCGAAAGGTCATTTGGAGCTTTTCATGTGGCTAGAACTCCTAAATACTAGGCAAATAATATGAAATTTGCAAATGCTAGGGGACTACATGATCTCCAGAAACCCCAAAATCTAAAATAAGGAATTCTATTAAAGAAACAAGCCTTAGCCTTTTCGAAAATGCCTCTCTCGAAAGTTCCTCGTGCTATTAAAGAAATTTGTTATTGGACGTCTTGTAGAAAGGTATATTAGCTTGGGAGTAATTTTTTTTTAGAAGAACTTTTGAGGGAGGCATTTTTTTTTTTAGTACAATATACAGGGATTTCTAAACTCCTAGTCCAAGGTTTTTGTCAATTCATAAAACATCTTGATCTTTGATAAAAACTCTAAAATGACCTTTGAATCTATAGAATGATTTTAGAGAACAACTTAGACAAGCGTTTTTCTTGAAACTACCAAATTTAATGTTTTAAGCAATGAAAAAACAAAAATGCCCCTTCAAATATGTATAACCTTCTTGGAAACTTCTCCTTTTATTCCTCCTCTAATTATGAATTCATGACATATGCAAGTGTTACATGAATAGAATTAAAAAGCCATCAAGTTGGAAAGAGACATACCTTCTTCATCTATGAAAGCCCTTATTGAATTACCACTTAAGTCTAGCCTCCGCAATTCTTCAAAGGGCGCCAACAAGCTGGCATTCAAATGCCAGTCTCCTAACCCTTCATCCCGTTCATAAAAGATGTAAATTCCAACCACTCGTCCTGTGATGGAATTACATTCCACTTCTTGCCAACTGCAACAGTCAGTCCCTCTCCATGAAGGAAGAGAATTGCCGTTTGGGTCATTGATGGAGAATTTGAGGTCTAAAAGTGCGCTTCTCTCTTTCTGAAAACATCCAGAACTTCCATATAACCACAACTGAAAAACAAAGACCAAAACCCAGAAGTATAAAAATTGTTGGCTCTCCATAAAAATAATGGAATGTGCTACCTTAGCATTCTGTGCATTGCCACTATAAGAAAAAGTATATTTAGCGTCGAACTAACACCGACGGTCACTAAAATGAGACGGTAGAAGACGCCAATCACTTAAAAATCGCTAGCTGTTTCCCTCACTCATGTTCCCTCTCTCCTGCTCTGGCTCATCGTTGCCTCTCTCGCTCTCTCCTGCGCTCTCTCTTCTGCTCACGCTCACGCTCTCTCTTCTGTTCACGCTCAAGTCTCGGCGACGCCGAAACAGATCTCAGCGAACTCTTCCTCATCTCTTCCGTACCTCTGCTCTCAATCTCCTTCTCCTTCTCCTTCTAGGGTTTCAAAATCTTCATCCTCTTCTTCCTCATTTCTATAAATTAATTTGCGATTCTCATAGCTTAAACTACTCCTAATATTTTTAGTTAAATGTTATTCAAATTTGAACTTTGTGAGTACATTTAAAATCCACTGATGGCTTAGTGGGGAGGCGCCTTCCGTCCATTGAAATAATCAGGAATTTATCTCTAATTGTAGCGCTAATGGTGAAGGGACTTGGAATGTATGGATATATCTAATTAAATGCTTATTTAGAGAGTATACGCAATCTAGTTGTATTAGAAAATGATTTTTAAATTATGAAAAAGTCCTTCAACTGAGATCACATCAAATTTTCATGTGGGCACATGGGACCGTGTAAATAGTATAATGAGAGGGAGGGAGGGGTCTTAAATGGCAATAGATTTATATGACACCCATTGGATCCCACTAATTTATCCACTTATGAGACTCATTTGTGTAATGGAGGAACAATGAATTCTATAGGAGGGTGGATTGGCCAGAAAGTCTCATGTATATCGTGAACAAAGATAGCTTAGGTATGTAGATTATTTACGCTGGAACTCATTTAGGTAAACGCAAGATGCATAAGCTATTTATTTAACGGAATAGATATTTAAATTGAGAAAGTGAATATTTTAACAAAATAAAAATTGAGTGAGTGTATAATAAATCCTCCTTTATAATAATGTGGCGGAGGAGGGAGTGTGAAATCAATTCTCATAAGTCATAACTGGCAGTAACGCGTATCTCATTACTTAAAAGGTGGTACATGCGTCCTAAGGTGAATTCCTTGCCACAAGGACAGCTATATATTCTATATATTCCATATTCCATATTCCATATTCCATAGTTGACCTAAGGTCGTACGTGTTTACTCAGGTACTAACGTGTTGCATGCCCATAACAAACGGCGCAAATATTTGTGAAGGAGCAATCAATTCAAGATTTCTAAGAATTGCATCTATTCCACTCCTAAAGTCAAAATCAACCCTCTACAATCATGTTTAGAACTGGATGAACAATGACCCAAATTTAAAACTCATTTCTGAACTGTTTCCATTTACATTTGGGGCTCATTCTTGTTAAAGTGTTATCCGCATTTTGACCGTGCTTCACATATTTGACGCTTTTGACATATGGTTCCCATGTGAAATATGCATAGAAGATCAATTTCCATCATGAGAATGAAGAAAATAACGACAAAGACGAAGATGACAAAGGTGACGACACGGCCGAGGAGATATATCCATTGTCAAAATGAATCATATAAAAACATGCAATTAAAAAGAAAAATAAAAAAAGAAAGGAGTTTAATAGTCTGTTTCGAAGCGACAATCACGGGTAAATATAACTTTAATTGGAGTAAATCAATCATTATTAATGATAATTCAAGGTAGGATAGTTATCATTTCTGGCTTGAGGTTGGATTTCAAATGTGGGGCCTGGCCTTATTGATGGCTTTATTACAATATTGTGCTGGAATCAAAGAATCTTGATTTGGTGGCCCTCCATGGTGTAAAATTATACTATCTTGGTAGGAGTACAAATGGACGGTGTGGAATGGGTGTCAAGAAAATCAAGAAAGTCAGGCATTCAATTTTCAAGGGAACGATATTGGAAGAAGCAATGATCTTAAGTTTTTTCTTTTTTTTCTTTTTAGTTTTTTTTATTTGTTATTTTTACTTTTATTTTTAAAAATGATGTTAAGTTTAAAGCCAATACGAACCCAAATTTTCTAGTATTCAAGCTAGAATCTAAATCCTTAGACCCTTTGTATTGATCAATCTATAAGTTATTATTCAAATATGCAACATGGCCACCATTGGATTTGAATCTATCTTAAACAGATGATGAACTTGCCTTACTTTTCTCTCAAGGAGATATAAATGAACTGAGTCACTCATGTGTGATCAATCTAATGGTTGGCCGGCTGATTCTTTCCTTGAAACCTTAGATATTGTGAATATTATGTGTCATAAGGCTGATAACGAGCTCGGACTTTAAAAAGGTGGGCCGAACCCAATGGCAGACCCGAGGTTTTCGTTTGAGGGGGGCTGATGATAGGTGAATTGAAATAGTCCATATATAAAATAATTTTTAGATGACCAACGATAAGGAGAAAATAATATTTCTAAAGACTCAAATTAGAGCAACCCATTTATAAAATGGGAACTTGAGCTCAAGCACATGTGGCCTGACTTAAGTCCATTGAAACTGTTACACCCCGACCCTATTTAACCTTGATTAGTGCTAATTAATGGCGTTTTAGCCAAGTTAATTGTATTTAGATACTAATTATGGTAAGTAGTGTTAATTAGCCTCCAGAGACTGAGTTAGTTGAGTCTTGAACCTTGGATAGGTGAGTTTGAACCGAATTGACTCGGTTGGGTAGAGTCAAGGGCTTTTTCGTAATTTTAAATTTTCGCATTTTGCATCATTTGCACGTCATCTTGGAGTCATTGCGTGTATTTTGTCGAGCATATCAATTTTCATATTAGACCCTACTTCATTTGACCAACCATTTAGTCAGTGGGCCCTCGTTTGACTCTTTATGACACTACTAGCTTTGGGAGGGGCCTTCTTATACAATGAACATCGTTATCCCTTTATATATGACCTAACCTCCCCTTTCTTTCATTTTCAATTCTCTTCTCTCTACTCTCCTTCTTCTTCTCCAATCACTACAAGGAGTGAGTGCATGTACCTTGGGAGTTAGGAGGGGAACTCATCTTCATCCTCTCCATCCTCTTCTTCTTCATTGTTAACAAGAAACCACCTCCACCCTCCTCTATTTCTTCCAAATTCGAAATCCTTGCAAGAGGTAGGCTTCAAATTACTCTTTTTGGTTAAGTTTTTGAGTTGCAAAAGAGTCAAGGGACTCTTGAAGGTCATACAAGCACATTCATTGCATTTTTCTTATGTAATTGTGTCTAGGGTTTGGATATTTGGGGATATTTGAGGTTCTTTGAGCCAAGTGAGTTGAGAAAGATTTTGAAAGTTTAGTGAGGCAAGTATAAGCTTAATTTGAATTTACATGTTGTCTTATTTACCTTGATTCAATGAGATCCTTTCTTACGTTTATCTCTCTTAATAATGAATAGGTTTGATTAATCTTTTGATGAATTGATTAATGGAGTAAATGGAGGGATTATACATTGTAAAGGGAAGCAAGGAGGCTCAGTTATGCAGGTTCATGAAGGTGTAGTTGTGGGAAATGGAATGGAAGAGAGAGAACTTCAAGTTTGATGAGAAGCTCAGTCTAGAAACACTGTCCGTAGGTTGGCGGTCACCTGGCGGCTAGCCGCTTGAGTCGGTTAGATTTCTAGTAGCTAACCATTCTCTGCCAGGTTGGCGATTACCTGGCAGTTAGCCGCGTGACTACCTGGCAGCTAGCCGATCTCTAGTCAGTCACAATTCCAGTAACTAGAAAAATCCTTGTCAGGAAACTACGGTCGCCAAGCAGTTACATGGCGGCTAGCCGCGGGGTCACCGCCAGCTGACTGACTTCCTAGAATTTTTCCATATTTCAGGAAATTTCAAGAGACCTCTTAGGGCCATGAATTGATATCCTAAGCTCTTAAATACCCAATTAAAACCCTAGGAGCTTGTATAGCCATAGAATTCGGGACTTTATCACCGTGCCATGGATATTGGTTTAGTGAACTTTTTATTAAAATGCGACACTAAATAGAAGTTACCTAAATGTATATCGAATTGGATGGTGAAGATCAACAGATGATTAGACTAGATTGGTTAGTTAATTCCTTGATTCCCTAAACTTATTTGCATTTCATATTGTTATTGAGAATTCTCATTAACTTCGAAATGTTGGATTAATGCATTTTATATATTAGTACATTTCTAATTCGATTGTTTTGGAATTGGTTGTTTTGGAACAAATATAGATGTGAACAATTAATATTCAATTCAATTTGAGATTATGAGATTCTACAATTATGTATGGAAACTTTATACACATCCATGTATTTATTTGATTTGATTGAATCGGCACTACTTAGCTTCGACCCGGTGATATCTGGTGGGGTTATACTTGGTTTAATATTCGAGACTACTGCAGTAAGTCATTTGAAGCACCGGAACTTTAGACCTGGGTGGCCAGCTAGCCTTTGGCCGGGCCGCTGGTAACATCCCAACTAGATTTGCTCTCATTTGAGAGTATGAGCTCAACGTAGTAGTCAAATAGTATGCTTTCATTATATTTGATTCCCAAGCTTAAATTTTTCGATTTTAGCACAATTTGCTTAGTCGTTACTTATCATTGACATCTGTTAATTGAAATTGTCTTTCCAATTCAATTTGTAACATTATGTATTTCCTTATTAATGCATATACTTGCTAAATCGTCATATTGAGATACTATTCTTTGTGTCACAGTCGCAGGTGCAGCTCCCGACCTTAAAGGGGCTCAGGAGGGAAAACAGGTTACCCAGGAGGTACCTCCAGCATTAGAGGAGTGGTCAAAACAAGAGCCTACGTAGATACCTCCAACGGAGCACGTAGATCTATTTTTGAGAGCTCCAGTAGAGTGTGACTAGCCCCTTTTTTGTGCTGGTCACACTTAGTTTTAGTTATTCTCTTGAATATATTTTTGGAATAGGGTATAGGGTTCTTTTATACACCCTCTTTTGTAATTAATGCATATATTTGTGTGATTCTTTTGTATTAAACTTGAATGTTTAATTGGACTGAATGGAAAATGATACATTCATATGTATGAATCACAACTTTCGCTAAGTTTTAAATGTTATTGATATGTTCTAGTGAGCTTGACTCACGTGTAAATAAGTTATTTTTCTCTCCGTCGTGTATTGTATTTGGTTCGAGACAGGTACAGCATCACAGGAGTACGTGTGTCTCACCTCGGGAATTACCCTAGGCCAAGGTGATTTGGGTCGGGATGTGACAAAAACCCTACCTTGACAAGAAAGTTTAGATGGTTGTACATAAAATAAAATATATCATCATAAGCAGTTTAGAGAATGCAATCCACCAATGCCGATGTCGGAGGATTTTGGAGGGTGAGAGAAAACTCGGAGTCAAAATGAGGCCGGGAGAAGACTCAAGTTAAAGAGAAAGGGCCTGGTTGGAGAAGACACAAAGTACCAAGGCCCCTTTATAGGCTTTTTGGGGATCTGGTGGGGGCTCAAAGTCGATGAGTAGAGAGTTTGACGGGTGAAAGGCTCCGAGTCCTAAGGCCCCTTATGGGCCTTTTCCAAATCATGTGGGGGCTTTAGCCCCCACCAACTAATACAGGGGTCCACACCATGGCCCAACCATGCATTGAAGATGGGGCGCTGCACCATAACTATTCAAGTGTTGGGTTGTATTCCTAGATGGATTGCAGCTTGAAGTTAAGCATTTAATACACTGAGTTGGACATTATGAATGACCGATGCAGTCCAATCCAAATGTAATCGAGGACAAATTGATAGCTTTGTGGTGGGGTGTAGAGGTTTAGAAATTAAGAAAAAATCTTGAAATGTACAAGAAGATAGAAATAAATTAAGAATTTACTAAGTATTGCAAAGTCACAAGCATATAATGACGAATTGAATAAGTTGGACAAGAGAAAATGATATCTTAGGCTTACAAGAATAACAAAAAGGAAAAGTAAAAACTAAAAATAACGTCATATTTATAAAGAGTGACAACCAACAGCTGATAGTGAAAGATCTAAACAAGACTATTGCCCATCCATGGAGACAGTACCCTCCAGGTAAAGTTAGGAGTGGGAGTCAAGCACAAGATCTTGGGGAGCAAACCCAAGTCTTGTGACAATGCACCACTACCCAAGTGGGCTATCTAAAAAATCTTAGGTAGTGTTTGGTTCGCTGGAATGGTTTTAGACAAGAATAGCATGGAGAGTGGAATGAGTCTAGAATGAAATGAGGCAGAATTGGTCATTTCCATTCCAACATTTGGTTAGACTAAAGAATCAATTCAATAATGAAGTTATTATTCATGTTAATGTGTTTGGTACGTTGGAATGTTGCCCGGAATGAAATAAAATTTACATAAGATGGACCAAAATACCCTTCTCCTCCTCATCCTCCTCCTCCCCCACTCCCAGTCGCCGGCTGGGAAGGAGACCAGCCAGCAGCCCCCACCAGCCTCCCTCCGCCCCTAGGGGAGGAGGAGGAAGAAGAAGAAAAGAGAAAAGGAAAGGGGGCGGGGGGGCGGCTATAGGACCTTCCGGCTGGTCTCCTTCCCAACCGACGACTGAGAGGAGGAGGAGGGTGGAGGGCATTTTGGTCTCAAGAAAATTTTATAAAGAAATGGAATGCCCATTCCTCTACCTCCCCAGTGTAATGACCATTCCTCTATATAAAGGAATGGTGATTCCAGAAGTAATGGTCATTCCGCCACTTTTTTGCGAACCAAATGCTGTGATGATCATTCCATTTTGACCTTCATTACAGCGAACCAAACGCTACTTTAGAATAGGATATCTAGATAATTGATTTGGAGAGTTTTAAAAGAAACAAGTATCCCAAGGGATTATACTTACATTATTAAATACAGCGGCACTAAGTATGAGAATTACTTACAAAGAGATAGATGATCCCCTTTAGTGACGATAAATGTACTCATACTTAAGAATAGGTACATTGGTATATGTTTTTTTTAGGTGATCCAATGTTGGCGGATGAAATGAGAAAGAGGCTTTAAAGCCCAAAGTTATCAAAATGAGTCGCACAAAGACAAAATATCTAAATTGCAGCATTAGTGGAGATATACAAAGAAATGTAACTCCTGTAAGAATTAAATTATGCCTAAATGTAGGCAATTAGTCTTGTATATCACTAACATAACATCATAAATGGTATTTAAGAGTTCTTGATAAAGAGTTGTAGAGTTCATTAATTATAATTGAAATTTGAGCCTATTCTTTTACTAGAATTCCTAACTAGAATTTGGTATGTTGGGAGTTCATGGACATGATGCGATGGCTTGTCTCCTTGCAAATGCCATGTTTCTTTGCCGAAAATTCAAAATTCTAGCTACCTAAAAACTCTCAAATGACCTTTGGAAGTCCTGAGATTTCATACGAGGAGGATTCAAGAATCCCATGTGATTGAGAATTCTAGAATTACGATCTTGTGGTGGGACTGTTGGATTTGGCTCAAAAAGTCCTTACTGGGCCTTGTTGAGTGGTTTTTTTGGGGCCCACTTTGTTAGGGCAAATCTCTTGCATATTCCCTCCTAAGGTTATTCTTTGTAAGCAAGCAAACAAGAAAGCAAGGGGAACATAGAGAGAACTTGTAAGAGGAGAGGCTGTGAGAGCAAAATTGAGACCTGTAGGGGGAGAGTGGGTTAAATGTTAGAGGGTTTGAAATCCAAATAATGAATTGCCGAATTTCTTCATAGTGAAATCGAGTGAAATGCTCATAGCCCCCTGGATGTAGGCGAGTTTGTTGAACCATGTAAATCTGTGTTGTGGATTGCTTGGTTTGTTTGCGTGTTTGAACTAAATATCCCAACAATTGCTTTCAGTGAGGTGCAAATTGTTGGAGAAAAAATGATTCGCGAATAATTGTGAATATGAGAAATTGAACAAGAAAGCAAAAGAAAATGGGCAAGGCACACCAATTAAGATGCTTTCTTAAAGACAGCAATTTACCACAAGCAGGTGGATTTGATGAAATTTTGTCCCTAGAATACAATGCCCAACTCTGATTCGAAGTCTGCACACTAGAAAAAGAAATATGGAATTGCCCTTAAAATCAAAGTAAAATTAAAAGAGAAGAAAATAAGCTCAGGCAATGTGCTTATGATGAAAAGTCTGCATTCTTCCCATTTTGAATGATATGAAGAATGCTTGAAAATCACCTTAATTTATAATGTTGGAAGGCATCCCTTGAAATTGGGTCACATCCATTCAAATGGGCCCAAAAGACACTTCTCATCCAAAGGGCATAAATATTTTTTAAAAGACATCAAATTCAAAATATTTGAAAAGACAAATCCCATCTCAAGTACCTCTTGAGATTTATTATTTTTAATTGTGGGTTTTTAGAAAATATCCAACAATCCCCCACTATTTTCTAAAAACACCTTTTTAAGAAAATAATTAATAATAATAGAAAATAACTAAAAACTATATAATGCATTCCTTAAACCTGAAGTGTGAGTGAGTGACCTAAGTGAAGTTCACGAGACATATATATTCACATTATACAACATATTAGGGCATCCGTATTCTCCACGCCTGCTATTTCTTTTTTCACTGGGCAGGCTCGGACGGGATCTAGGACCCATGTCGAATGTAGACTCGAACTTGGACCCTTTAATCTTTATCAGCATTTAATCAACCCCAGGTAGATCCACCTGAATCCAACCTGTTGACAGGCCCTATATATCTCTTTGGGATGGCAACGGGTTACCTGCCCTATCAGGAGCCTGTTGGATAATAGTTTTATGGGGGTTCAAAGCGGGTGTGGATTTACATATTTTAACCCGAGTTGGATTCAAGCGGGTTCCAGTCTTGGCCAGCCTCCCTGTCCAGGCCCATTTACAACTACTAAATATATTTTTTAGTGGACCATAATATACATATCCTATGCTTAATCTCTTGTAGGCATTTGACCTGGTAGTGGGCCCATTTATGTGGGAGTGAAATTTTGTCAGGTGCCAACATTCCAATGGACTGTGATTTTAATTAGAGGTGGGCCTGGGGGATTGGGTTTTGTGGGCCATTCAATGAATAGGTCGGGCCCATGTGAAAAATGAATGGTTGTGATCTCACTTAGAAGCTATAAACAGTTGGATGGGGACCATAGTGGATAATGGTTGACTAACTACGCTTAGGATCGTAAACGGGCTGGTTCCAGTCAGGGTCCATGGTGGACCCGGAACTGGAACCGTTAAGGAGAATGTGAAATCGGATCCGAACCCAGAACCGGTTTGGAACCTGTTTTTTGGCTTCAAAACGGGAACCAGAACTATATATTAGACAGGTCTGGATCCCGGTCCGGATCTAGGTAGAGAATGATACTGAAAAAACATGGTTTTTAGGAGAGGTTTTCGAAAATTATGTAATATGTTGGGTCTCGGGTCCATGGGTCCGAACCAAGGTTGAACCGGACCCGGACCCAGACCTATTTACTAACCGGAGCCTAAATAAGAACCCATACTCGGTTTTTAACGACTCGGAACCTTCGCGTAATCAAAGAATCGAGAATCCATTTACATCCGAAACTACGCTGGATCATACAATGGACATTGTAGTGGCTCTTATTGTCAGAATCATAATTCCTTGGTTTGCTAATGATATTCATTAGATTCATTTGAAAGATCTATTATCTATTATGATTTTACTGAAAGGGATCTCATTTTATTTTGCTCGTTTGGAATCTCAAGCTTGTGATGATTAAACTAACTACAGAAACAGAAGTTGAAAAATTATTCTAACTAAAATAAACTACTGTCACATGGTTCATTATAAATTTATAATACACTGTTTAGAATGACAATAAAAAGATACAGTAAACAAGGAACGATTGGAAGAAGAAGAAAAAAGAAATCCTTTTAAACCTTTATGATCTTTTCACAGCTATCCAACTACTTTGTTTAGTTCTCACTATTCATTTCCTGGTAGTCTTTTTGCTGCCGCACATGGTTATTAGACAAAGTAGCAAGTTCCTGCCAAACCTCCTTCATGGTGGGTCTCTCTTCACCTCTTGGTCTTACGCATCGACTGGCAACATCCGCTACAAGTTGTAACTCCTCCATTTTCCCCTCCTTCACAACTTCCTTGTCTAAAATCTCAATCAAGTTATCTCTCTCAACATAAGATGGAAAAACTATTGGCAGACTACGATACTCAAGTGATGAATCGAGCCACACAGATTTTCGACCAGTTAAAAGTTCAAGCAAAACCACCCCGAAGCTATAAACATCGCTATTTTCTGTTAGCTTTCCTGTGTTGAAGTACTCAGGATCCAAGTACCCAAATGTTCCTAGAATCATGGTTGAAACCTTTGTCTTGTCGATAGGTACTAGCCTTGAAACTCCAAAATCAACAACCTTTGCAGCATAGTTCTTGTCCAAAAGTATGTTAGAGGACTTTATATCCCTATGAAATATGGGCATGGAAGTAGAAGAGTGAAGATAGCAAAGAGCATCTGCGACTTCAATGGCAATTTGGCAGCGGATATGCCACACCAAAGGATCATTTATCTCATGAATTCTCCGGTACAGGGTCCCATTTGGTATAAATTCATAAACTAACAGTGGGACTTCGGCCTCCAAGCAACACCCTAAGAGCTTCACCACATTCCTATGATTGATTTGACTTAGAATGACAATCTCATTTATGAATTGTTCAATGTGGCTTTGATCCACTACTTGTGACTTCTTTATAGCAACTATTGAGCCATCCTCAAGGATTCCTTTATAGACAGTACTATTTCCACCACTGCCTAATATGTTGTTTATGCTGTAATTGTCAGTTGCCACTTTGAGCTCTTGGGTGGAGTAGATTCTTGGGTATGTGGTGCATCCTTGGAGAGAGGACAGTTGTTCCTTCAATAATATGCCTCCATTCCTTCTAAAGTGTTTCACTCGGTGCTTTGTGAGTTCTCTTTTCTTTTGAGCCCAATATATCAGAATGGAAAATAGCAATATCAATCCAATGCATAAGATGGTTCCTGAAAGGAAGAGTTGTTGAATGTGCATATCCACCTTGAGTTTGTGTCTTTGGTATTGAAACATAAATTAAAGGAATTAAAAGAGAGAATTGAGTATAAACACATTCAAAAATGTGGAGCTCTTTTGGCCTTAGGTGTTTGTTGGTCCTGCTTGGTTTTGGATATTGGATATTTGGCCAAAATCCACCCAAGAGTCCTTGTTTCACTGTATGGAAATTCCTAAAACTTAACAGTAGATTTTATTCTTTAGGTCTGCCTGAGTATATTGGGTCTTTTTTGTAATGCAATAGGCCTTCACATGTGAGATCTCCTGCATGTTGGTGAATGTATAGTACAATAGGTCAGCGTAGGAGTTTATAATTTGTATCTGTATCTTAATGCTTAACTAATGTGTCGCGCCTGCCCTCAAATCTTTACAATCATTAATAAGTTAGTAATTTAGATTAAACTTCAAAAGCCAGTGAAACATTTGTTAGATTTAATCGATGTCACTTCTATATTTATATGCATAATGCAATCTTTTGTACTATCTTGTGGGTTTTCATAAATAGCACTCTGTGTGATGTGGTAGTGAAATAGTAGTAGTTCAGGTTTCAAATTATTCATCTTCTCCTAAAGTTCATACTATAAATCTTTGTTGATAAAATAAAAATTCATGGTTGAATTGGAATGAAGGTCAAATCAAGCATTGGATTTCAGAATGTTGTGACATGGTTGAGGGTTAAAATATACTTGTAGTTCAATTGAAAGATGGCTGTCAGTTAATGAATTTCAACATGCCTGGATGCATCTGGTCTCCATTCATGCCAGAAGATCAACAAATGAACCTACAGAACAGAGGGGTTATTGACCCTGCCCCAAGCCATGTAAAGAATAACTCCACCATGTTGTTGACCTTGCCTCAAGGTCCGGACAGTTGGCCTCACCTTTATGGAAAGATTGATAGATAGAACCAAAACCTCCTCAATGGTCAAGTAAGTGAGCATGTGCGGCCATCGTTTGAAACTTGACTGGAATTGAGTCATATCCCTAAAAATTTACCAGTATAAGCCATAAAAAATGGAGATTTCCAATTTTTATTTTCTTGTACACTTTTTATATCATAGAAAGGAAGGAATAGACCAAGCAGTCAAGAACTGATATTACAACTGATACCTAATGGTTTCAACCTTGGCTGATACATGGTTCTGAGATTGAAAACTATTGTGGAGCCTGCCTGGTGAACGGATTTTCTGATATAGAGAAATAAGACAAATAAGAAAGAAAGTCTCAACTATGGGGATGTCCATGGCATAGGCAAGTGAGTCACGTTGGTACATTTGCTTACTTGAAGCCTGCTCATGATGAGTTGCCCAAGGGCTTCATTCATAATTCATACAGAATACACAATCAATTTTGGTAGTGTAAGAAAATATGTTGTAGAAAACGTTTGAATGAATGTGTCTTTACAAGGAAGTGGGAGTGTGGAACAGAGCAACCCAGTTATCAAGATTATCTTATTGAAAAGAACTTCCAACATGGGTTGGTCAAATGAGGGAGGAATAAAAAAAAATCAAGAGACTGATGGCACGTCTGTGCAAGCCAGTTTTTGCAAGAACAGAAAGGTAGGCCTTTTTATATTCTTTGCATTCCTTTTTTTTATCATTCGGTGCAAACAGACTCTCCACGGAAATTAAATTCCTACTTTTTTGCATCTTTTATGTGCGAGATAAGAAGTACAAGTCCAAGCCTCTCCCGTCAAACTTGCATTACTGTGGAAAAGGAACCAATGTTTCCTCTTCCGTGGCATTACAGAAACAAGCGGGTTTATTTGTGAACACCGCAAATGAGGAAATGACTGCAGGGGTGGGATTTCAGACTCTACTTTCCTCTCCCACAAGGTAAAAATTTTGTCAGCCATCATTTTTTATGCAATAAATGTTGTCTTTCCCCTTCTATGGAAACTGGGGTGCTCAAATGCATCCTAATGAAGTGTAATGAAGGCTTACAAAGATAAGAAAATTAAATGATGGGAAACTCACCTAAGGCGGCTTTGAAGTATGGAACTTTTTTATTACAGCCATCCCCCCCTTTTCGACCATCTCCAGAACTCCCAATAGGACACTCACATCTGAAACCTGGGACTTCATTCCAGCATTTTGCTTCTGGCACACAGGGACTAGATTTGCATTCATCAATATCTGTTTTACATTACAAATGCAAAATTAAATGCAACAGAAATATAATAACAACAACACCAACATACAGATAAACAGTCCATCTATGTAAAATTATCCTTAAAACTATATCCTTGGATGTGTTTTTATCTTTTTTTCAGAGCTGGTGCTTTAGTAGCTACTGAGAGTGAAGATGTTATGCAAGTTTTCTGCAGATACATTTAAAATCTAGGTTTGTGCAGTTATAGTATTTCTTGAATGTCTTGCACAGGCAATATATTGTAAGTTGTTCTTCTGGTTGTTTTAGCTGAGTTGTAATTGTCTTTTTCATTAATAAAATTCCCCCGTCACCGATAAAAAAAAGTAAGGGGAAAGATCTTTTTTAGCACCCAAAATCTGAGACAAAATTTTGTGGCCCTTTTTCTTTATGTGAAGGTTGTCATAGATCTTGGAGGTCTAACCTTGGCATCCAAGAGAGGCATAGAGATTAGGGTTGCCCTCGTAACCTTGCAGACAAGTACAGAAATGTCCATCATCTGAATCCTTACACTGGGTTTTTGCTCCACACAAGGATGTAGCCATCGAACAGTTCCAAGATCCCATATTTCCAACAGACCATTCAAGACTCATACTAATGTCCGCACTTGAATTGAAGCCATAAAGATCTGATTCAGTGAAAATGTAGGTTCCATTTTCAACAATGAATGCGTAACTGCAATTTGTGATTTGGTCGGCTAGCCCAGCTGCTTGTATGAAAAGATTCTTTCCTACCACCCTGGGGAGGAACATATGGCAACAACCTTTACCATAGCAAGAACCATTTACTATGCTCTCATTTCTTGGGCAGTATGAGTAGCAACGGGTACCAGCTGTATCGGGAGTGAACGCTGTTCCTGTCATTTCACAACCAATGCCTACAAGTTTGTTCTTAGTACTGGAAATAGTGTATGGGCTTTCTTCTGGCAATTGGATCTCTACCTCACTGATGTCTCTATATTGTGCATTGCAAATTTTGGCTATGAAATTAGTGGAACTGACGCGCACTTCATGCGGCAAGATCTCAAAGAGCTGCATGTTGGGTTTTGATAAGTAGGGAATGCTTTGGTTGCAGATGACTTCGAAGCCTTCAAAGAAACACCCTTTACCAATACCAAAGGGGGGAGTGATGTCGACATTGCCGCACTTTGTAGGGCAGTTGGCGATGGCTGAGTCATGGATTGATATGGAGGATGTGAGTTTGAATTGGGTCATGGATAAGATAATGGTGAAGAAGAACAGTAGTCTGGCCATGAATGACATGAATGGTGTTTGAATGATAAAGGCTTCCTATACTCTTCCTTTGAGGCTCTTTTCTTGTGTGATCAAATTGCAGAGGTGGAAGTTAAAAAGAAGTTAAAAACTAGAAGGATTTTGGAGGATAGTGCCACAATATCACATAATACAAAGTGATGATGCAGCCAAAACTCATTGGAATTGCAGGCCAAATTGAATTCTTAGGATCATGGTATGTATATTTTATGCATATATATGGTGATCCCCCTTACCATTGAGTGCGACCTACTATTGATGGCCATGGGCCCCGGAAAAAACATTCAGACAATTCAGAACACAGTACAAAAGAACCGATGTAAACAGAAATAGTTACTAACTCCAAAGAAAGCCAACTTTTAAAATATGGTTCTACTCAACTCCTATGAGAAGCTTGCTCTCTCTAGAGAAATAATAAACCAACAACAAAGTTGGCCTAGTTTTTGTTCCATCAAATGTCTTGATAGACTTTGGAGTACGTGAATATCCACTTTAAGTCTAGGACCCAAAAAAAAAAAACTCAGATTGATGATGATATAATTTTCTTTCTTTCAAAACAAAAGGGAAATCAAATAGTGGCATGTTTGCTTTTATGATAATGTGCTAAGTGACATGTATATTGTGTTCTTAGCTATGATAACGGAAATGAAATTGACAAACTTAAAAGAACAGGGAAAAAAAAAAGATTCTACAATGGTTGAGACGATGTCTACATGGTTTTGAACTGATACAAGTCATGTATATGATGCACGCATGTAATTTTCCAGTTCTAGATAACAACCATCATTCACCTCTAAGACGAGCCATAGGAAGGGATGATGTAGGATGAAATCTGTCTACAAAAAGTTGTTCTACATTCCCATCCTCAACATTAAAGACACCCAAATCACAGCTTCCATATGGACTGTGAAAACAACTCTCCACACAGTTGTCTGTAAAATATATGCGATTTCGAATTCGCTCATCATGACAATCATGGGAATTACTGGGCACCCACTCCAACGGCGGTGTTGAAAATTTCGAAATTTGACCCTTTCTGTGGCAAGTGTGAGGGTCTTAATCATCATCAACTCCCATGTCCATATGCCCTTCTCTATCTCACAAAAAATGCTATCAGTTTATATGTCCGGTACCAAGAAGAAAAGGCCAGAGAGGTCAAAATCTTCAGTGAGACTTTCTAAATAGGAGTTGACGCCGTCGTCAATGTGGACAAGGTATAGGCCTACTACCACATTGAGTCCATAAAACTGTCCTTTGTAATATATAGACATCTTCTATGAATGCCAAATGCTCCATAGGCCTAGATCTTATCTCCATTTCTACTAAATGGAGGATTTTCTCCTACATAAGCAGTTCATCTCTATGGGAGTATGGATCCTATGAGGCTTTGAGTAAAAATAAGTGTAACTCACCAGTAGAGCCACCTATAGAAACTAAATAGTACAAAATAAACTCCCTCTAGGTATATGATATTTCTTCAAATTTAACATCAATTGGATTTTGTCCCAACGATTGCCAGTATGATGAAAAAAGTGATAATGATATGCATAAGATTATATTAATCATGATTTTAATCAAATAATCAATCTAACGGTTAAAAAATCGATTCATTTAACATTTGAGGATACCTTATAGTTTCAGAGTGAGTTTATTTTGAACCGTTTGGATTTCAGTAGATCGACCCACCTATGGAGAGTTCAGCACCTTTGCTTACAGTATTTCCAGTTAAAGCCTTAGAATCTATAGTGCACACTTGGGCCCACTTTTGATAAATGGAGCTTTTTTCTGATCCCACATGATTGTTATGTTAGGGCTTTCATACCAATTGTTCAGATTAATTAGGGTAAACACGTACGATAAATCACAACAATCACAACCACAAAAAATCAGAGGACATACAGACTTAAGTAGTTCTACAAACTTACCAACGTCTACGGGACTACGAGGATTTCATTACGCGGGAAACTCATTATAAGGATTCCAGACCCTCTAATACTTAGCCTCAATCCATCCATCCTACCCTCATACCCAATTGGGCCCCACGAGCTAGACTGCGTTGCACAAATGCAATCAGAAAATCCTCCCCACTCTCTCTTTTGCCCCATTTCTCATCACAAATCATCTGCTAATCTTTTCTCCTTCTTTCTTACATTTATGAATCTACAGTCACTACCACTTGTTGCTCGACTCACTCTTCATTACCCAAAACAAGAATCGCACACTTTCTCCAACGGGTAATATTATCAATCTATCTTGAACATTAATCCAGTTTTTCTAAAGATATTCAGTTTTCATGTGCTACATTCGATGCTATCCGTTTTTCTCTTGATATGAGGATAATCATGATGCATATTGCTCTATTCTGATTCCATTTGTGCATGAATTTGCATGTGATCACAACATGAATAACTTTACCTATGAAATTTTACTTTTTATGGAGTGAAATTGGGCTCTGGTGGCAGAAAGTTTTAATCTTTGTTGATTTTAGTAGTTTAGATGAAATGGGTATTGCTTAAATTTGCTTTTTGTGATGACTACTATCATAGGAATCCAGATCCTCTGTTTTGAATGAAGCTGGAAAGCCAAGGAGTGGGCCACCTGGCCAATTCCTGTGGCCCACCTGATCTTACCTGATAAGATAATTGATAGTTTTAGATTAGGTGTTTGCCAATATCCAGCCCCATTTGATTTTACTGGCCATCTGATAAAAGATCACATGAAATGGGAAACATGAAAACTAACAAAATAAAATGAGATCTTTGTCAGAAAAATAATAGCAGAGAACAGATCCTTCAAATGAATCTGATGAATAACAATAGTAAACCAAGTAATTGCATTTCTGACAAAAAGAGCCACCACAGTGAAGTGTTCATTGTATGATACTCTCATTTATCATCCATCATGTCCCCTGCCCAACTCATAAAGTAGGGGTCTTCTCGATGAGATCACAAGAAGTCCTCCCACCATAGTTTTGCATGAATCAGGTCAATAGGATAGTCTGCACTGCTAATAACTTGGGGCAGTTCAGTTGCATCTTATCCGATATTATGGCCTTATATCGGATGGGTAGAAAGTGCCCCAAGTTATCAGCAACGCAGACTATACAATTGACCCCTAACTTGAGGAGTGTGATTTGAGCAAAATAACGGTGGGATGACTTCTTGTGGTCTCTACTGGAAGTAGCCCACTTAATGAGTTGGATGGAGGCCAAGATGGACATTGGTTGGGTAAGCAATTATGGTAGATCATACATACAATGAGCAATCTAGTGGCTCTTTTTGTCAGAAATACAGATAGGTGGCTTTCTAATGTCATTCACTAGATTCATTTGAAGTATCTATTCTCAATTATTACTTTCTGAAATGGATCTCATTTTATTCTGTTAGTATGGATATTTTGAGCTTAGCATGAATAAATTATTTGCAGAAATAGAAGTTGAAAATTAATTCTTACCAAAATAAACAACTA
Organism: Cinnamomum chago; assembly: GCA_038049695.1. Classification (NCBI taxonomy): domain Eukaryota; kingdom Viridiplantae; phylum Streptophyta; class Magnoliopsida; order Laurales; family Lauraceae; genus Cinnamomum; species Cinnamomum chago. The sequence goes on along the minus strand of CP142452.1, from coordinate 8,964,852 downwards.
TTACATGTTTCATTATGATGCATTTATTAAAAATGATGATACAAAATTAAGATGCAATAAACCAGGAATAGTTTGAATTAAAAAAAAAAAAAAAAAAAAAGGATCCTTCAACTCTTTATGAATTTCTTTTCTAAGCCAACCTACTGTTATGATTTAGTTCTCACTGTTCATATCCTCATACTCTTGTTGGTGCTGCACATGGTTGTTTGACAAAGCAACAAGATCCTGCCAAACCTCCTTCATTGTAGGCCTCTCATCACCTTTCGGTCTAACACATCGACTAGCAACATCTGCTACAGCTAGTATCTCCTCCAAATTCCCCTCTTTCACAATTTCCTTGTCTAACATCTCCATCAAGTTATCACCCCGAACATAAGATGGAAAAACTATTGGCAGACTATGATACTCAAGTGATGAATCAAGCCACACAGATTTTCGTCCTGTTAAAAGCTCTAGCAAAACCACGCCAAAGCTATAAACATCACTCTTTTCTGTCAGCTTTCCCGTGTTGAAGTACTCAGGATCCAAGTACCCAAATGTTCCTAGAATCATGGTTGAAACCTTTGTCTTGTCAATCGGTACCAACCTTGATACTCCAAAATCAGCAACTTTTGCAGCATAGTTCTTGTCCAAAAGTATGTTAGAGGACTTTATATCCCTATGAAATATGGGCATGGAAGTAGAAGAGTGAAGATAGCAAAGAGCATTTGCGACTTCAATGGCAATTCGGAAGCGGATTTGCCACATCAAAGGATCATTTATCTCATGAATTTTCTGGTACAATGTCCCATTTGGTATAAACTCATAAACTAACAATGGGACTTCGGCTTCCAAGCAACAACCTAAGAGCTTCACCACATTCCTATGATTGATTTGGCTTAGAATGACGATCTCATTTATGAACTGTTCAATGTGGATTTGACCCACTGCTTGAGACTTCTTTACAGCGACTTTTAAGCCATCCACAAGGATTCCTTTATAAACAGTGCTATTTCCACCACTGCCCAATATGTTGTTTATGCTATAATTGTTGGTTGCCACTTTCAGCTCTTGGGTGGAATAGATTCTTGGGTATGCAGTGCATCCTTGGAGAGAAGATAGTTGTTGCTTTAACAAAATGCCTCCATTCTTTCTATAGTGTTCTACTCGAAGCTTCGCGAGTTCTCTCTTCTTTCGAGCCCAATATATCAGAATGGAAAATAGTAATATGGAGCCAATGCATAAGATGGTTCCTGAAAACAAGAGTTATTGAATGTGCATATTCACTTTGAGTTTGTGTCTTTGCTATTGAAAGTTAAATGAGAGGAAATAATAATTTGTAACTACATCTTAATGCTGAAGTAATGTGTCTCACCTGCAGTCAAATCTTCGTGAGCAATAATAAGCTAGTAATTTAAATTAAACTCCAAAGGCCAGTACAAGATTTGCTGGATTTAATAGATGCAACTTCTATATTTATATATGTAATGCTAGCTTTTTTTCTACTATCTTTTGGTTCTTTATCAATAACATTCCATGTGATGTGGTAGTGAAATAGTTGTAGTCCGGATTTCAAATTATTCATCTTCTCCTAAAGTTCAGGCTATAAATCTTTTTTGAGGATGTAAAAATTCTTGGTATAGTTGGAATGAAGTCTCACCACCTCCTTTAAAAAGCTCAAATAATGCTTTGGGTTTCAGAATGTTGTGACATGGTTTAGGGTTAAAATATTTATTTTTTTATCGGTAACGGTAACTTATATTAAAAGAGAATAGAATACAAATAAAGAGTACATGAAGAAAAGAAAAAGGGAAAAGAAAACAGAGGTACAAGAGAAATGTACCCCCTCACACCACAATTACATAATAAAACCCTCCCAAGGGGAAACTCTCTCAACACCTTGCTTGGCTAAAGCGCCCGCCATCATGTTTGATGACCTACTCTTATGCTGAAAGCTAACATTAATGGCGGTGGATAAAACACGGATTTCATTAAAGAGGAACTGAAACTTTCATGGATAAGCCTTCCGGTTCGAAACCCAACTCACTGCATTAGAAGAATCACTTTCCACAATAAGATTGCCATGGTAGTACCTCGAGAAACACCGAAGAGATTCCAGAATAGCTAAAACATCAGCTTCATTAGAATCACAAACCCCCACATATTTGGAGAACATAAATAAAACGTCCCCATTGCAATTTCGAAGCACCCCTCCAATACCAGTTGGTCCAGGCTTCCCTCTTGCGGCCCCATCAACATTGAACTTAAACACACCAATAGGAGGAGGAGGAAACCAAAGAATAGATTTTCTTACTTTGACTGGGCTACACCCTATACATGATTCCCAATTAATAAGAATGTCATGAAGTGAAAAATTAGAGAATTCCTTTCTAACCAAAGCCCACTTCGCAATCGTTAAAGTGATCTTAGAAATCAACTCCGTAGAATTTGAGGAGGAACCCCTAAAAATTCTATCATTTCTTTCCTTCCAAATGGACCACAAAATAGCAACTGGAGTTATCCTCCAAAGAATACGACCGCAACCAACAAAACAACCTCCCAACCAAGACTCTGCCGCATCAGCAATCTTCTCAGGACAGCACCAATCAACACCACACCTACCAATAAAATGGCCCCAAACATTGGATGTAAACTCACAATGAAGAAGAAGATGGTTCACCGACTCCAACTCCTTATGTACTTCAGTTAAAATATGGCTCTCAATTAACCAATTTCAACATGTATGGATGCATCTACTGTCCATTCATTCCAGAAGATCAACAAATGACCTACAGACACAGGCGGAGCCACATGGGGTTGCCCCTCCTCAAGGTTTTTATTCCCTTTAAAATAGAAAAAAATATCTAGTGTGTATTTGGGTGTTATTATCTTTGTCCCCTCTTAACTTTTTTTATTTCCTTTAAAATTGGAGAAAGTCTCTTATTTGTATTTTAGTGTTCTCTTTGACCCTCTCTTCCTTGGCAACTTTTTTTTTCTTTTGGTTAGAAGTAGAACTTTCAAAATATGCAAGGGTGATTTTTTCTTTTACTTTTATGAGAAATACAACTCATCAAACACCAGTTTCCATATGTTTCTTCTTATTTATTCTCTTCCTTTTTTTCACATGGCATCTGATCACTAAGGCCTTCCGTATGGTTATGCTCAAATAAGATATGCATGGCAACATGGTGTATTGCCTTTTTTTAATTATTTGCCCTTTATTTAGTGTAGAATTCAGGACCTCTCAAGTTTGGCACTTATAACACTTTGAACACATGCCATTAAGTTATGATCAGATCTTGAATTATTAAAATTCTAACTCAAAATCTAGTATAAGTTAGATCTAATTTTCAAGTAAGAAATTTCATGTGGCTATACATAGAGGTTCTAAAGGGTTTGCTACACTAATTAGTTACATGCCCCAAAGGTTTCATCAACTTTAACATTTTCATTTAAGTAGTAAAAGGATTTGAGCTCTAAACAATGGGCCAATGATCAATACTTTTAGTACATTAAACTTATATAATGATATTGAAGAAAATGATTTAATTTATTTTAATTTTTTGACAGCTATAATCACTTGCCAACCCGGATCACATGTCATATGTGATACATGAAATTCGGAGGTGGGTCCTGCCTTTGGAATGATTTGGATGTGCAATGAGGAGGCAAATATTTTCCACAAATAAATATGATAAAATCATGCAATTTGGAATTCTTCTCTTTGTACCCATTATCAAATGTTGTTGGATGTATATCATTTTTACCATTTTTGGGATGAATCTAATAACTAGTTTAATGGTTAAATTTAACATATGATTTCAAAATTTCAATATTATGTTAACATGTTAGTTTTTTTTTTTTTTTTTCAATTCTTCCTCAAATATCCTGCTAAGAGAGATTTTTTGCCCCTCCTCGGAGAAAATCCTATCTCCACCACTGCCTACTGAACAAATGGGTGGTTGACTTGCTACTAGGTTAGATGTGGTATGGAAAGATGGATCGCTAGAACCCAAAACTCATTAATGGTCAGGTAAGTGTGCATGTGCGGCCATGGTTTGAAACTCGCCTGGAACTATGTCGTATCCCCAAACATGTACAAGTTCAATTCATAAAAAAAAGGGAGATTTGCAGCTTTTATTTTCTTTTCACTTTTTATATGACAGAAGAGGAAAGAATAGACCAAGCATTAAGAACTAATATCTCAACCGAGTCCGGATCCCGAAACAGGGAGATACTGTTTCATCCAATCTAAATTCACCAACGGTGTAAAATCTCTTCCTTGATTTTGTCATTCTAAGGAAGCAATTGAGAGAGTGCATTAGCTAGGATGAGGTTTTACACAGTTGGCGAATTTGAATTGGATGAAACAGTATATCCCTATTCCTATGAAACATGGGAAACAGGGGATCCGGACTCAACAACCGATACGGCGATACCTAATGGTTTCAACCTTAGCTGATTCATAGTCCTGAAATGGAAAACTACATGTGGTGCTTGCCTAATAAACTAATTTTCTGTTCACTTTTTATATGACAGCAAAGGAAAGAATAGAGAAAGCATCAAGAACTGATATATCAACTTATACCTAATGGTTTCAACCTTAGCTGCTACATAATCCTAAAATGGATTTTCTGATATATTGAAATAAGACAAATAAGAAAGAAAGCCCCAACTATGGGGATGTCCATGGTACAGGCGAGTGAGTCATGTTGGTACATTTGCTTACTTAATCCTTCTCTTGATGAGTTGCCCATGAGTCTACCAAAGCCTAATTTATAATTCAAAACAGAATGCACAATCAGTTTTGGTAGCATAAGAGTTTTGCTTTACAAGGTAGCGGGAGTGTGGGACAGAGCAAACCAGTTATCATGATTATCTTGTTAAGAGCAACTTGGAACATGGATTGCTCAAACGAGAGAGGAATAGAGAAATTAAGAACCTAAGGGCCTGTTTGTGCTGGCGAGCTTCTGTTGAAATAGAAAGGTAGGGTTTGTTTTTATTTCATACGTTCCATTTTTTTGTCGTTTGGTGCAAACAGACTCTCCACAGAAAATCCCTATTTTTGTGGGAGATAAGAATCACGAGTCCGACCTCTCCCGTCAGACTTGCATTTCCGCGCAAGAGGAACCCGTGTTTTCTCTTATGCGGTGTTACACAAACAAGCCCTTAGTGCATGTTTGGTAACAGGTGAGGAATCCATAGATTTGAGGATTCATCACTGCCTTTGGAACAAGGATTCCTCATTAAAGATTTATACATGAGGCTTCACATCGACATAGGTGTGTATTGATCCTTATAATTGAGAAAATTTTGCATGGTGCATAAATTCCCAAAAATAAGGATTTTCAAATCCTATGGGAGGGAGTCAAACCTGCAAATCCTTAAAATGAAGATTTCCATTGGCCCAAATTCTTGAGTATTTACAATTGCCAAACATGGATTTGTACAACCTTGTGGAAACCCTGTAAGGAATTCACAAGCATTTGATTGTCAAATGTTGTGTAGGGTTTGTTTATGTAATCTTGCAGATGAGGAAATGACTCTAGAATCAAATTTATGGGGTTTTGCACTCCACTTTCCTCTCTTGTAGGGGAAAAATGTTGTCATTTGTCTTTTTTTTATGTGAAGAAATGAACCTCACCAGACAACTAAAAGGGGTACAGAGTGAAAAACGTTTTTCCGCTTCTGTAGAAACAGGGGTGCACAAATGCATCCTAATGAGTTTAGATAAAGGCTTACACTGATAACAAAATAAATGATGGAAAACTCACCTAACGCAGCTTTGAAGTATGGAACTCTTTTATTGCAGCCATCCCCATCTTTTCTACCATCTCCAGAGCTCCCCGAGGGACATTCACATCTGAAACCAGGAACTTCATTCCAGCATTTTGCTTCCGGCACACAAGGACTATTTTTGCATTCATCAACATCTGTTTTTCATTTTCAAATGCAAAATTAAATGCAATAGAAACATAATAACAACAACATTAACATACTGAAAGAAGGTCCATCTTTGTAAAATTATCCTTAGAAATTGGATATTTCTACAAAAACTCTTATTTGAAATCTATTATTTGATGTGTTGTTATCTTTTTTTCATCTTCTTACAGTTTGACTGTTTGGACAAATAAATTTGCTGGTGCTTTAGTAGCTACTGAGGGTGAAGATGTCATGCATGCTTTCTACATATACATTTAAAATTCCAGGTTTATGCAGTTACAGTATTTCTTCAATGACAAAATGAAAAAAAAAAAAAAAAAGGAAGGATCTTTTGTAGCGCCCAAAATCAAAAACAGGATTTTGCTTTCTTCAGGAATCGAAGGTTGAGTCCACTAGTGCTACCACCTTGGGGCCACAGGGGTGTTTACCAGGCTTCCCTTTGGGCCCGGAGGGATTAGTCCAACCCAAAGGGCTGGAACCCTCCAATAGCCAAAAAAAAAAAAAAAAGGAAGAAGAAGAAGAACATGATTTTGCCTCCCCTTTTCTTATTATAAAGATTTTCAGGAATCATGAGGGTCTAACCTTGGCATCCACGAGAGCCATAGAGAGTTGGTTTCCCCTCATAACCTTGCAGGCAAGTGCAGAAATACTCATCCCCTGAATCGTGACACTGAGTGTTTACACCGCACAAGAACCTTTTGGCCGTGGAACAGTTGTTTCCCTTTCCCACAGACCATTCAAGCTTCATACTAATGTTCGCTGTTGTATTGAAGTCCAAAAGATCTGATTCAGTGAAAATGTAGGTTCCACTTTCAACAACAAATCCATAACTGCAATTGGTAATTCCTGGGGTGAATTGTTCAACTACTATGCGAAGATTCTTTCTCAATACGGGGAGTGAAATCTGGCAACAACCTATACCATTACAAGAATTATTTACCATCCTCTCATTTCTTGGGCATACAACTTCGCAACTTGTCCCCAATACTTTTTCATCACTAGTGCTTGCTGATCCTGAGATATCACAACCTATGTTTACAAGTATGTTCTTAGTAGAGGAAATAGTGAATGGGCTTTCTTCCGGCAACTGGATCATTGCCTGTCCAAAGTTTTTATATGAAAAGCAAGTCTTGGCTATGAAACCAGTGGAATTGACACGCACTGCCCTTGGCAAGATCTCAAGGAGCTGCAGGTCGGATTTTGATAGGTAGGGAATGCTTTGGTTGCAGATGACTTCGAAGCCTTCGAGGAAACACCCTTCACCAATTCCGAAGGGGAGACTCATGTTGACATTGCCGCACTTTGTAGGGCAGTTGGAGAGGGCTGAATCATGGATTGATATGGCGGATGTGAGTTTGAATTGGGTCGTGGTTAGGAGGATGATGAAGCAGAAGAGTAGTGTGGCCATGAACGGCATGAATGGCGTTTGAATGATAAATGAAGGCTTCTTGTATTCTTCAGCTGTGAATGTTCTGATCCTTCCTTGTTTGATCAAATATTCAAATGGCATAGGAGGAAGTTAAAGCCGTTAAGAACTAGAACAATTTTGGAGGGTAGCATCCATTGTGCCTCAATGTCACAAAATACTAGGTGACTGAAGCAGCCTAAACTCTTTGGAAGCAGGCGAAATTGGATTTTTCAGGATCATGGGTGACCCCCAAACTATTGAGTGGGGCCTATTGTTGATGGACCATTGTGTCTCTAAAAGAACATCCAGGCAATTCAGACCACTGCACAAAAGAGCTGTTTTCAGCAGACTATTTAGACATTCTTTAATACTCATCCCCTTCCATGATTGGCTTGCATTTGTGGGAGTCTCAAAGCAGTAACTTGCTGAAGAGAATATTTCTCTAAAATCAACTTGTTGAAGATAATATTTCTGTTTTTCTTCTTTTCTAGGGCCCAGCTGACCAGGAGTGATACTTTTAAAATCTCCCTGGTCATATGTGTGATACTAAGATGCCAACACCATTCAACCGATCTTAAGTAGCATTTAAGAGAGTATTTCATGGATGCTTAATTACCTTCTTCCTCAATTATAAAAGATATTATTGAATGGATATTTCTAACTACTTAATTGCTTTTCTCTAACAACCACCCAACCATTTTTAATCGGTGAGAAATATATACATGCAATTACAAAAACTAAGAACAGTAAACAACCCTGGTGCTTTTTTTTTTTTTTTTTTTTTTTTGTAAAATTAGGATCATTTCATTAAGAAAACGGAAAGAGGAAAACATCAACAGAGGCAACCAAGAGGGGAAATTTTCAATCCAAGCAACAAACCTCATTACCAAACTGACAAACATTTGTTTTAAAAAAAAAACTAATAATGTCAAAATGAGCAGCTACTTCAAAATATACAAAATTAGGGGTTTAAACTTTAAACGTCCTAAATTTAAGAATTATCATAGCAAAGCTACAACCCCCATCAGACCTTTAAATCAACAATCTGGGGTTGGATAAAAGAGTTTCAATGTACTTATCAACGGCCATTTTCATCAAGACATCCAAATCAAGAACACCAGTGCAGTAGTGAGCCTCATCAAGTTGGTCAACTGGACAAAAAATATATGTAGGCACCTTGCATCAGTTGGATCAGTCATACGCAGGTCCAAAAGCTTGTTTTGATCTTGATTAAACTAACAAGGTGAGTGTCATTTGGGAGATGTCTGATGATCATGTGATTATGCGATTATCAACGCAAAAATAGCCAGATGCATTGCAAACGAAAGAGCTGGTAGTGGTCCCCACTCTTTTTTTTTTTTTTTTTTCTCTCTCTTTTTTAGGCAGGGCATCTCCCATCCATCGGGGAGGTTTGGCCTTGAGCTCGAGGGACGCTCGATTCACGATATAGCCAAGAACCAATCCCTACGGGCACATGTAAATTACAAACCCTCCTATCCTCGACCACGGGGGTAAAACTATGGGAAGTGGCCAACAAGAATAAGTGGACCCAACTCCCCTGGAGTGAAATTGGATTGGGTGCCAATACACTGAGCGACTGTGATTTTGATTGGAGGTGGGCCTTTCAGGGGATCTGGACTAAGTGAGCCACACAAGGAGATGCCCTAACAAAAGAAATAGGCCGGTCCAAGTCTAGCTAGTATCAGGTAGGTGGGCTCCATATTTGAGTCCCTCCTTTTTCACTCCAATGCAGAGGATCTTGATCTTGTCTTCTTCTCCCCCATCTGTAATTAATCTAGTAAAGTAACCCAAAACAAGAATTGTCCACTTTCTCCAGCGGATAATATCATCAACCAATCTTGTATTCTTCCCAATAATATTCAGTTTGCATGTTCTTCCTTGGATGCTTCCGCTGTTTTGGGTTTGTTTTTACGTTATGGGGATCATGATAATGTTTATTGCTTTATGCTGATTGCTATTGTGCCTGAAATTGGACTCTGGTTGCAAAAAAATGTGATCTTTGCTGATTTTAGCAGTTCAGCTGAAATGGGTATTGCTACTGTTCGCTGTTTGTTAAGATTAGTATAATAGAGCTGCTTTGGGAACCCAGATCCTCTGCTCTGAGTGCAGCTGAAAAGCCAAGGAATGTTCAAATTCGCTTGTTCATGTGGCCCATCTGATCCCACCAGATAAATGGGGAAGTTTCAGATTAGATGTTTACCTAGATTCATCCCCATTGGACGTTACCGGTCATCTAATGTAAGGCCATGAGAGACAGACGGTCGGTTGATTAAGCGAAAGCTTCAATTTTGATCATCTATTTCATAGCCTTATATTGGACCGGAAGAAACCGCCCCAAGTTATCAGCAATGTGGACTATCCATCAAGCTGATTGGAGAGTGAAACAATGCTGGGATGACTTCTTGTGATCTCAACAAGAAGCGCCCCACTGCAGGAGTTGGGTGGGGGCCAAGATGGATAATGGTTGACAAAGTAATTACGCTAGATTATACAATGAACATGTACTTCACTGTAGTGGCTCTTTTTGTCTGAAATACAGTTAGTTTGGTAGTGTCAATAACTAGATTCATTTGAAGGATGTAGTCTGTATTATTATTTTTCTTAGATGGATCTCATTTTATTTTGTTAGTTTGCATATTTCCAGCTTATGATGAATGACAAAGAGAAAAGCAATTGTTAGTTTGCATATTTTCCTAACTAAAGGAACATTGAAAAGTAATTCCAACCAAAATAAACAATTGTTACACAAATCACTATAATGTATTGTTTAGAACAATAGTACAAAGAGCCAGTAAAAAAGGAATAGTGGGAAGAAAAACAAATCCTTCAGACCTTTATGATTTTTCTTTTCCAAACCACCGTAGTACTTTGTTTAATTCTCACCGTTCCTTTCCTTACGCTCTTCTCTTTGGTTGTTACACAAAGCAACAAGTTCCTGCAAAACTTCCTTCATTGTAGGCCTCTCTTCACCTTTCGGTCTTACGCATCGACTGGCAACTTCCACTACAGCGTGTAACTCGTCCAAATTCCCCTCTTTTACAACTTCATTGTCTAAAATCTCCATCAAGTTGTCACTCTCAACATAAGATGGAAAAACTATTGTCAAACTACGATACTCAAGTGATGAATCAAGCCACACAGATTTTCGTCCCGTTAATAGTTCAAGCAAAACCACCCCAAAGCTATAAACATCACTCTTCTCTGTTAACTCTCCTGTGTTGAAGTACTCAGGATCCAAGTACCCAAATGTTCCTAGAATCATGGTTGAAACCTTTGTCTTGTCAATAGGCACTAGCCTTGAAACTCCAAAATCAGCAACCTTTGCAGCATAATTCTTGTCCAAAAGTACGTTAGAGGACTTTACATCCCTATGAAATATGGGCATAGAAGTAGAAGAGTGAAGATAACAAAGTGCATCTGCAATTTCAATGGCAATTTGGAAGCGGGTTTGCCACAACAAAGGATCATTTATCTCATGAATTTTTTTCGTACAGTGTCCCATTTGGTATAAATTCAAAAACTAATAGCGGGACTTCGGCCTCCAAGCAACAACCTAATAGCTTCACCACGTTCCTATGATTGATTTGGGTTAGAATGACGATCTCATTTATGAACTGTTGAATGTGAGTTTGATCCACTACTTGAGACTTCTTAATGGCAACTAGTGAGCCATCCTTGAGGATTCCTTTATAGACAGTTCCATTTCCACCACTACCCAGTATATTGTTCGTGTTGTAATTGTTGGTTGCCACTTTGAGCTCTTGGATGGAATAGATCATTGGGTATGCGGCACATCCTTGGAGAGAAGAGAGTTGTTGCTTTAACAATATGCCTCTGTTCTTTTTAAAGTGCTCCACTCGAAGTTTCATGAGCTATGATGCACGGATACTTCAAAATGGGCAACGTATCGTGTCGTATCGTGTCCGATACAACATTTTTTATGTGTAAAATTCATGTCCTTGCCGTGTCTATGGCGTGTCCTTGCCGTATCCATGACGTATCTATGCATCATAGTTCATGAGTCCTCTTTTCTTTCGAGCCCAATATATTAGAATGGAAAACAGCAACATCGAGCCAATGCATAAGATGGTTCCTAAAAGGAAAGGAGTTACTGAATGTGCATGTCCAACTTGAGCTTGTGTCTTTGCTGTTGAAACATAAATGAAACAGAGATTAAGTATAAAAACATTAAAAACTTTTGAGCTCTTTTTGCCTCAGCTGTTTGTAGGTCCTGCTAAATTTCATCATAGGCAATTGAAGAAACCTCACTCTAGCTTTATCGTACTTGGTCATAAAGGCTTTTAGCGTTAGATTTTATTTATTTGGTTTGAGGTATGGAATTTAATTTGACTCGTCGGTAGTATATCGGTTCTTTTTGTCACGCAATAGGTCTTCATGTGTCAGTGCTCCTACACATGTACAATAGGTTAATGTTGGAGCTAATAATTTGTGTCCAAACTTAATACTTCAGTAATTTATCTCACTTACCACCAAATCTTCCAAATCATTAATGAGTTAGTAGTTTAGATTAAACTCCAAAGGCTAGTAAAGCATTTGTTTGATTAACTAGATATTACTTTTATATTTACATACATGATGCAATTTTTGTACCACTATCTAGGGTCTTTCATGAATAGAATTTTGTTTTCTTCAAATTATTAATTTTCTCGTTAGGTTGAGAATCTAAATCTTTTTTGCAGAAAAAAATATTTCATGGTTAAGTTGGAATGAAGTCTCTCCACCTCCTTTAAAAAGCTCAAATCAAGCTTTGGTTGCAAAACACCATGACTTGGTTTGGGGTAATGTATACTTATAGTTCAGTTGGAAGATAGCTGTCAGCCAATTTCAACGTGTTTCAATGAACCTACTTTCCATTCATGCAAAAGATCAACAAATGAACCTTAAGGGACAGAATCCACATCTTGAGAAGCATGGTGTTCAGTAAATTATTCACATGGTGATTGCTGGGCATTGCTTAGCTGCCAGTCTTGATTTATTGTCCATTTTGAGGACTTAATATAATGAATATTTACTATTCTAGATGTTGAATGCAAAGGTCCGAGTTTTATAAAATCAAAGGTTTAGACATTGGAGTTTCAGTTTCAAGTGGCATCAACCACGAAAATGGTATTGTCATGCTTAATCATTCTACCAAGACTGGCTTTGAATCGATGAAGGTTGCGTTTAGACATCATTTACTACTAAATAAGGGAAAGCCACTGGTGGAGAACTTAGTCTTGTTAAATTTCAATTCCTTTGATAGAGAACAAGATGATGTTGAGTACTGACCTCATTCTTGAAAATTAGCTTTGAAAACAAAAGCAGGTCTGATGTACAAAAATAGATCATTCAAAATTTTATGAGATGAAAATTGGGTTACAAGCACCACTCCCACAAAGGGAGAATGGGTATACAAGAGTGATATCCCAAAAATAAGAGAACTAAAGAAACACCTTGTAGCATTCCGTCCCCTAATCTTCTATAATTTATAATTAATTGTGTGATTAGTTAGTAAGTGCGTTTAGAGTCTAAGCAGTCGGGTTTAACGTCAAATCTCGAGTGCGAAGTCTCGCACGATTCGGAGTGCGTTTGGGTAGGATAGAGGGTTGTTTTGTTAATTGGGTAAGTTTTCAGGGGATTTATGAGATTATGAGTTTTGTGAGTTTGGGTGCATTAGGTAGGTCTCGGTATTTCATGAACTTTAGTCTTCTGTCGCGTTTCGATTCGACGCGACGAAGAGACCCGAAAGTCATCATTTGTACATACAGACCGACCTGGAACTTGACCCAAAACCCAACCCAAGCCCAAGGCCCATTTCCAAGGCCCAATCCCTTATATATTAGGTCAAAACCCACCTTTCTTTCTCTCTTGCATTTCACTCAACAACAACAACAATAGCACAATAGCAGCCCCTTTTTCCTTTCTCTCTTTCTCTCATCTTCTTTCTCACGTCCGACGATCACCGGAACTCCGGCAACGAAATCCAATATGCCCATCTTCTTCCTCAAGCCTCCAAGACTCCAACTATACCCTTTTCTAAGCTTTTCACCCATAACTCATTTCAAGGTAAGCTCCTAAAGCTTTTAAACCATCTCAACTACTTCTTTATTAGTTAGAAATGGATTATGAAGACTCGCCTCAACCCTTGGCATGCATTTGTAGGAGTAATTTGGGTTTGGAGAGTTGTTTCATCCCATTGGAGCTTCCAAGAGTTTTTCTTCTCAACTTTCTTCTTGATTTTTGATCTAGCACATCACCAAGGCAAGTAAATAGCTATATTAATGCTTGATATGTTTGTCTTCCTTGATTTGTATAAAAAAATCATGTTTTAGATGTTAATTGCTCAATTGATGCTTTAGAGGTTTGAAAACATGATAATTTGGTTTATTAGTTTGATGGAATGGATTTAGAGGTTAATGAGCTGATTAGTTAGTTTTGTGTATTGTAGTTAGATTGGTTTTATCATTGAATAGACTGTTTATCAAGTTCAGGAAGAAAGGAAATGGAATGGCTCCATTTCAGTGCAGAAACAGAACCCGGGCTCTGTTTCCGTAGTTCACGCAGTCGACCGGCCAGGGACCTCGGTCGACCGGCGACACAAGATGAAAAATTGCCCAGCCTCAGTCACAAGACCAGCCTCTCCTGGCTCGGTTATAGGACCAGCCTCTCTTGGCTCGGTTATAGGACCAGCCTCCCTTGACTCAGTCGCGGAACTAGTCATTCCAATCGCCGAGATGAGAGACTTGGCAGCTTAGATCCCCAAGTTATAGACCTCAACGTACTTCTTAGTCCGGAACTTCGGCCCTATTGCACGAAGTTAAAGGGCCTACCACCCTAGTTTGGTTATGGAATCGACTATGGCTCAGCCCTTAGACCAGGGCCTAGTTTAGCTAACCTTTTCCAATTACGGATTCAAGTTTGATTTGCTTAATGACTATCCATAACAAGTTCCAGTTTTAGGATTGAACTCGGTTCCTACACCAAGCTCGATGCCGGCGGTTAAAAGACCGACCTCAGACACTTGCAGAAATACATATACGCCACTAACAAAAGAAGCAGAGAGACAGACGTGATGAAAAAATTCTGTTTCATTAAATAAAAGAAGTAGTTACATAAATCTGTACATCTTCCTCTGTTACAAAGAAAGAAAAAGAAAAAGAGATACATTATTTTGAAAGATCCTCTATTGCTGCCTTATTAATGGGAGGAACAGGACCGGAGACGCCAGGAGTCTCGGAAGAGGGAGCAGCCTGGACACCTTTTGTTGCGCTCTGGGGAGGTGGAAGAGGACCCAGGGCTTCAGGAGGGGCTTCAGAGGTATCGGAGGCAGGTTCCGGTTCGGGATCGGGCAAGATAGACTGGAACACGGGCAAATGCTCATAGATAGGGTGGTCTTCGGGAACCCCATATGCCTTTAACGGATTTCTGTCGCCCAGCTCGTACAAAATCGGGCTCAGGGTCTTAATCTGAGCCTCGCACTCTGTTGTTGCCCAATCCACCCCTTCTTTGAAGGAGCAGGCGACCTCGGCCCGAGAAGTGGAATGGATCTCGGCCCGTTCCTTCTTTAGGTACTCGATCTTGGCATCCTTTCTCACTGCCTCAGTATCCCTCTTCGTCAGTTCCCCCTCCAGCTCGTGCACCCTCTTGACTTTCACCTCTGTCGCGCCTTTCAGATGGTTATTCTAGACCCGTAGCTTAATAATTTCAACCCTCGCCGTTTGTTGCTCCGCTGCGAGCTTAGCGTTTTTCCCCTCTATCTTTTTTAGCTCGCCGACGCTGGCTTCCAAGGCCTCTCCCAGCCTCCTCTTTTCCCCCTCCAGCTCGTTGACTCTTGCATCAGTCTTCTCGGTCCTCTCTAAAATCACCTGCAACCTCTGTACATTCTGTGAAGAAAAAAGGGAAAACATGTTTAAGACAGGTGGCCGAGATGCAGCACTTAGAGGAACAAAGGATCAGAACACACCTCGATCGACGCCCTCATCGACGAATAGATCAGGCTCGGTTGACTAGCCTTGTTGTGCTTCTCCATATCTTTCGAGAGAGCACAGGCCCTGCCAACCGCCATGATAGTCCTGGAGTGTGTGCCAACCCGGTCTTCGACATTCAAAAACTGCCCGGGGTTGATCTGGATATCGGGCTTGAAAGGGGGAGGCGGCACGGTACGTAGATAGTGCGGAGCCGCTCCGGTGGGCTGCTCCGACCCGTCCTCCTCCCGGGGCCTCTTTTCGGGAGGGGGCCTCTCCCCCTCCTTCTCTGTCTCAACCGACCGCTGCCGAGCCTCCTTGGCCGGCTCCTCTGGCCCGCTCCTCTTTTCTTGGAAAGGCCCTTGGGCACTCTTCTTCTTCAGAGATGAAGCCCCGGCCGCGTCAGGGACGCCGGAGGGAGCACTGGCAGAGGAGCCGGAGGCGGTGCCAGATCCGCTGGGGGCGCACTTCGGAGGAGGCGGAGCTCCGCCTTTGAAGATTAGCTCCCCCAAATCCTTGAGCGGAGGTCGTTGTCCGTCCATCTCTGCTTCCCTTCCTCCTTCTTCTGGGTTCGGAGAAAGATCGTCTTCCACAATCCTAATCGGATTAGAAGCCTCAGCGCCTAAAAGCTCCAGACCGCTGGCCTTGACTAAGTCAAGCACCACCTCTCCAATTGGCCTGGTGGGGAGTTCAAGCGTCCTTTTGACGTAGGACTGGTACCTCGGCGTGTACCGAAGCAAGGAGAAAGCGGCTCGGCCTTCGTGACCACGATAACTATACACCTTCTGGAGCCAAGCCTCGTTTCTTTTCCAGCGGTCAAGGGAGGCCTCCTTTCTTCTTCGCTGGACACCTGTACAGAAAATGAGAAGAAAATGTTAGTCCGGCAAAATGATGGATGAAATGAACGCAACACCCTTAGAGAAGTAAATATTTACTCGGGGGAGCCCCGGGTTTCCGGGGGATCTAGATTCTCCTTGCCGCTTCGGTCTCGGACGACCCGAACTCCCAGTTCCCCGAAACGAGCAGGCGTTCATCCCCTGCATACTTGCTTGAATCCTCTAGGGCAATCACCAGGGGTCGACACTTCGCCTTCACCCGGAGCTAATAGGTGTCCTTGCCCCCGGCCGATTTACAGATGTCATAGACATCCTCGATATCGTGCACACCAAGGTCAATATCGAGGATCTCATTGACCTCGGCGACACCCATGATTATTTTGAAGTCGTTGGGCATTAATTGGAAGGGGCAGAGTCGCCAGGGACTCAAGCACGATCGGAGTTGAGGATGGACGGGGAGTCTGACCCCACCTTCGATAATCGACACTAAAGGGAAGGGCATCCACTTGTTGAAGTGGAAATGGCCGTCAAAGCCGCCCTGGAAGTCACCCGGCTTCACCAGAACATCGTTTGGTATCTTATACGCATTTCTAAGCCCCTCCAAGGCTTGAGAATTCTCCACCCAGTGACTGTAAATCCCCATATCTAGAAGCTAAAAGGGGCAGGAACGACGGGCAAAACTAAAAACCCTAGAAGACAAAAGAACAAAAACCCTAAAGAGGGGATAAAGGAGCAAGGCAAGATAAGAGAAAAGAAGACTCACAGAAAAGGAGGCAAAGGATTCGAAAAAAGAAAATCTCTCGATTCGTTAAGTCTTGGTCTCGGCAAGGTATCTTCTCCGGCAGAGTTTCGTTCGAGCAAAAGCCAAAGTAAGAAAAGGGAGAGGGGGCACCCCTCTTTATAGAAGGGAGAAGCGCCTCTTAAAAGCACGCGTGTGAAACGTCGCTTCGAATTTTCCACACGTCGCTTCGGTACAAGCAACAACCAAGCAGAAGAAGACGCGTGGCACCGCCAGTTCATCACCACAATAACTCTAGCGCATCATTAATCACCTCAAGCATATGAAGCGGCATACGCATATCCGGCCAGGCAAAATAATAAAGGCACACCATTTATTTCCTCGGGCAGACGAAGTGGTATTGTGATGAGGATCGGACACCAGCAGACGTCAGCAATTACCATCGAGATGGAGTCTAGGCGCAAGGATGTACTTAGCTCTCGACCTCAGAGAATGCGGAAATTCCAGAAGGTCAGGAGCTAGGGGGAATTGTGTGGGGGCATTTTCGGAATCCCAAAGATGAGTGATTTTGGTAAAAATACCAATTGGGTTCGTCCTGGTCTCGGTCTCGCTCGTCTCAGCATCACCTCGGGTTCGGCATTCGGTTTTGGCTAGTCTCAATAAGAAATACCAGCTAGCCCCGTCTCGGCTCCAGCGCTGACATACCCGTCTTGGTCTCGGTATCTTCAGTCGACTGAGATAAGCGCCAAACTTCAATCATAATAAATGCCTTGCAAGCTGTCAGATAAGGCACGCGCCTAATAAGGAGTTGACCTTATAATATGGTCACGTTCGCAGCCATACAAGGTATGGACTGATGGGACAGAGCTTTCACCTACCCACACTAAGGGTGCAGAGTATGGCCTGATGGGATGTTCCCTTTTTACCTACCTCCACTAAGGAAACTCCTAATAAATCTCAACGCCTATATATATGCACATGAGGTAAGTCCAAGCGGGTAAGCAAAAAAGAGCGCATAGCCGCATATACTTCCATTATCTTTCTCCCCCACTCATCCTTTGCTTAGTGACTGAACTGATTTAAGCATCGGAGGGCCTTGTGCTGACAGTGGCCAGGGTCTCTGATCATTTGCTTCTCTTCTTTTTAGGTTTTCAGCCAGCCAAATCTTCCCAAAAAAGTTTTACATCACCTAAGTAAGTCTGTGGGATTTTTTTGCACTTACAGCCAGACTATGGTATTCAATTGATAAATCAACCCACGTGGATTTTTGTCCCATTAAAAGTTCAAGAAAAACCACCCCAAAGCTATAAACATTGCTCTTTTCTGTTAACATTTCCTTTGTTAAAGTACTCAGGATCCAAGTACCCAAAGGTTCCTAGAATCATGGTCGAAACCTTCGTCTTGTCAATTGGTGCTAACCTAGAAACTCCAAAGTCAGCAACCTTTGCAGTCTAGTACCTGTCCAAAAGTACGTTAAAGGAATTTATATCCCTATGAAATATTGGCATGGAAGTAGAAGAGTGAAGATAGCAAAAGAGCATGTGCAACTTCAATGGCAATTTGGAAGCGGGTTTGCCACGGTAAAAGATCATTTATCTCATGAGTTTTTCGGTAAAGTGTCCCATTTGATATATGTTCATAAACTAATGGCCAGACCTCGGTCACTAAGCAACAACCTAGGAGCTTCACCACATTCCTATGATTGATTGATTTGGCCTAGAATGACGATCTCTATTATGAACTGTTCAATGTGGCTTTGACCCACTGCTTGAGACTGCTTTATAACAACAATTGATCCATCCTTGAGGATTCGTTTAGAGAGAGAGCTATTTCCACCACTACCCAGTATATTGTTTATGCTGCAATTGTTGGTTGCCACTCTAAGCTCTTGGAGGGAGTAGATTCTCAGTTAGGCAGCACATCCTTGGACACAAGTCAGTTGTTGCTTTAACAATATGCCTCCGTTCTTTTTAAAGTGTTAAACTCAAAGCTTTGTGAGTTCTCTTTTCACCCGAGCCCTATATATCATAATGGAAAATAGCAACATCAAGCCAATGCATAAGATGGTCCCTGAAAGGAAAGTAGTTATTGAATGTGAATATCCAAATTGGGTTTGTGTCTTCGCTATTAAAAACATAGATGAAAAGAAATAAAAGAGAGTATGAAAACACTAAAAAAAATATTGAACTTTTTGGCCTCTGATGTTCGTAGGCCCTGCTTAGTTTCTGGTATTGGGATATTTGGTCGAAGTCCATGAAAGAAACCTCATATGAATTTAATCCTATAGGAATTGCTAAAGCTTTTAACATTCAATTTTATTTATTAGGCTTGAGGTATGAAATTTAATTTGGACCTACCCTTCAGCTATTGGTTCTTTTTGTCAAGTAATAGGTCTTCTGATGTGAGTGCTCCCGCATGTTTGCGATTGTAATGTTCAACGGGCCAACTTGAAAGCTGAGACGTTCAAACCCGATCTCAACATCTCCTTGATCAGCTCCTGAGCCTTATCCAATTCCCCTTTCTTTGACAACCCATTGATCAAAACAATATATATAACATCATTTGGGCCACACCCTTTCTCCTGTGTTGCAGATAATAGATTCATTGCTTCCTGCACTTTGGCTTCCTTACAATATGAATCAAGCATCGTATTGAAAATAACAACTGTTGGATAGATTCCAAACTCCCCCATTGCTGCATAAACCTCTCTCGCCTTAACCAGAAGATCCCCATCTCTAGAAACCCGAAGAACCATGTTACAATTCTTCACTAGGAAGCACGGACACCTCTCCGGGGCCGGCATGTCAGTGTCCGACATGTGTCAGACCCGGATACGCCCCGGACATGCCAAAAATAGTGTCTAGCTTTTTTTTTATATATTTTATTTCCTGGACATGCTGGGGATACTTTAGTCGGAAATTGACTTCTTTTTTTATTTTTGTATTAATGGAATGGAGGGGAAATTGATGATCCTTCATTTTCTCTGAATGGATTTTATGGAACTATGGATATATGTTTAATGATTATGAATTATGTTTCAGTTTTGTATTGCTATTTGATAATTTGATATGTTTGTTAGTTGGTACAGTGGTACACTGGTACTCAATTTTTTATTTATTCCATTGCTAAATTGATCACAAAGTTAAAATGATATTATCTTTTAATATATGATTAGATATATTATTATTATTATTGAATATTAAAGTGTCCACAACGTACTCGTATGTCCTATTTTTTCAAAAAATGCCGTGTTGGCGTATCCGTGTCCGTATCCACGTCTGTGCTACTTTCATTCTTCACATCCGGCATAAACACATTTCTCCCCATCTTATAAAAAGTCGATAGAGCAAGTTCAACCATTGCTTTGGTGTAAATACAAAGAACAAGATCCTGTAGCTTTCCCCAAGCATCCGAGCCTATACACCCATCAATCAAAAAATCGACAATTCCATGTAAAATCGATGTATTGCTTCCTTTTGTGCTTGCTTTAATGAGAAAATTTGTCTCCTTGATTTTCAGCACCAATGATGGATCTTCTATCTGTTTCTGAAACCAGACCAATGAATGAAATGAAAACTTCATGTGCTCCACAGCATAAACTGTATAATTGGCTACACTGCTGATTTTGACTACACCTTGGTATGTAGTATGTACACAGCATATCCGAAGAGTCTAAAATGGTTTAAAATCGCGGTCGTCACGGTCATCATGGAAAGAATTTTTATTTTACCCCAAAAGATCCGAAAAAAATATCCAAAAATTTCAGAATATTCTAAAATACTAGAAAACAATATTTTTTTTCCACTAATAAACACTTTAAAGCAAAATATCAGTCCCCCTAAGTCATTACATCATGTATCGCTGTGTTACCTGAAACTTGTAAAGTCTATTATGTATATATTAACTAAGTTCAAATATCAAAAGTTTTACAATATGCATTGCAACCATAATTTTGAACTAATCACTAGTGTTAAACACTTAAAGTCAAGAAACTAGTAGTAGCAGTATAGATGTACAGTACTCAATTACTCAAATCACAAAGTAAATTGAGAATGAATTTCAACTTTCAAGTAACATTTACTACTACATCAAGATCAATTAATTAAAACAATGAAGTATGAACATAAGGGTATTGTGGTTGAAGATGGGGAAGAAACCATCATATGAGAATCCACAACAATCTCGCAAATCACTTGAGTTTTGATAAAAAAAAAAGAAGTGTAGGAAGCTCTAGCATAGTCTTAAGAAGCTCCACAAATGGTTTGGGAAAGAAAAAAATGAAAAAAAGTTTTAAAAAAAAAATCATCGTCGACCAATATTTTGACCGTTATTTTCAAAATATTAACCGTTATGAACGTTATTTTCACTTCTTTTTTTTTTTTTTTTTTTTTTTTTGATACCGTGACCATTATGACCATTATATTGTAAATTATATATAACGGAATGGTATAGGCCGTTACCGATTCATAACAGCCATTATGAGATGGCAACGGCCATTTTTTTAAACCATATTAAATGAGGTGCTGCACAACATCACTAATCACATAACACAATCTTTCCATGTGGTTTAGTAGGTTTTCCACAAAACCCTTCAATAGATGAAACACTCATCCATAACTCACTGATTACTTGGATTCACAACATCAAATAATTGTGGAGTACTCATAGGGGGTTTTTTTTTTTTTTTTCTTTTTCCTTTTTTATGCTCGTGGATTGAACAACCTCACAAACTCTAATTTTAATTAATCTCAACTTGTTTGGCGAAAAGGAAACTGATAGGTGCAAATGACACACATCGTCACCCATCAAATCCGACGCATAAACAGTTGTGATTTATGGGCCTACCACGTTCCCACTGCACCATTCTGACTTGTTCACAAAAGTTTCTTCCCTTGTTGTGGACTCTACTAGAAACCCTACATTCCACTTGCGATGACGAAACATGCCTTTAACAAAGACAGTCACTCTTTAATATTTAAGGTGGATGTATACTCAACCAATTAATCAACTTACAATGCCAAGGACATTTACAAATACATCCAGCAGCAAGGAGGCCGATCTCCTTGAAAATCACACCCAAAAACAGAACCAAAGCTTCCTCAAAACAACTTCAAACTATGATGGACGGATACTTCAAAATGGGCAACGTATCATATCCGAAACTTAACTTTTTATGTGTAAAATTCATGTCCCTGCGGTGTCTATTGCGTGTCATATCCATGCCGTATTTGTGCATCATAGACTCCAAATATTCTCAGAAAGTAGACCTCCAGAGGGATTTATTGTCGTGCCCGAACTATAAGAAAAGACTACCCACTTCAAACAGCATCCAGCAAGAAAACCTGTGCACTTATAACACTAACCAACAACTATATGTATCACTTAAACACACCTATCAGCAACTAGTATGTTATAATGCTCCACAGTAGACCACAAAACAGCAATAATTCTTGATACCTCACAGCAAGAATAAAATTTTTACAGCAGTACTGCTGCTATATGGATTCTGCACAGCAGATGTAAACCTATCACACTGTTGTATAGATGTTGCACATCAGGAATGACTGTTAAAGCTGTACAGCACGCGAATAAACATAAACAAGGCCTTCAGGGTTCAACTAAGACCTCCATGACATTGCACAAGTCTTCTACATATTTAAAGTCTTCTCTCTTTCTCTTAAGCCCTAATTTGAATTATTCTATTATTTTTTGGTGTAAAATTAGGGTTCAAATTTGAGGACTTTTGGTAGGTTTTAGATACTACAATTGAAGGGTTTTTGAAGGATGACAAATCAAACCAAACCAAGCCTTTTCCCACTAGATGGGGTCGGCTATATGGATTTGACGACGCCAATCAAATCTGTTTAGGGCCATGTCCTCCGTTAGATCCATGTAGGTAAAGTCATGTTTAATAGTTTCTTTCCAACTTCTCTTGGATCTCCCTCTCCTACTCCGGGCAATCTCCATGCTTTCACACCTTTTAATAGGTGCCTCCGTTGGGCGCCTTCTAACATGGCCGAACCATCTCAGTCGATTTTCTCTCATTTTATCTTTAATCGGTGTTATTCCTAGTTTGCCCCTAATCTCCTCATTCATAATCCTATCTCTCCTTGTGATCCCGCACAAAATTGAAAGATGACAAAATTGAAGGAAAAACAGAAATAGCAAGAAGAAGAACAATAAAACAAGAAAGAAGAGAAGAGAATTAACGGATCATTTGCTCTCAATTCTCATACAAGTAGAAATTTAGGGATTACATCCTGACAATTTTTGCATTGTATTCATTGAGAACAGTCAATGGCTATTAGTTGAGTACGATCAAAGATATTACCCTAAACTATGAAATAATTACATCATAATGGGAAACCTAATCACATTACACAAAGTTAGTATGATCCTAAACTGAGACAAATTAATTCTCATAGCTACAAATTAACCCATAATTACCAGAAAATTACAAAATAGTCTCTAATTATCTCTCAACAGTTTGTCCGTGGAAAGTTTCAAAAATAAGCATTCATCATCACTCAAAATGTGCCTCATCCATGTGCATCTTGATCCAGATGATTACCCCCACAATATAGACCAATCATTGTATATCGATTATCACCTCTACAAGTTGAAATGGGCAACCGAGCACAGAGAAAAAGGCAAGAAAAGAAAAGCAAAACAGACACCTGAAGATTTCAAGATAGTAGCAGAGGATAACTATATGAGAAGAATCTATAGTGCAAAACAGAAACACTCAAAAGAATTAACCCCAAGAACACAAAGCAGAGAGTAACAACAAATACACAATGAATAAGAAACAAGAAGCATACACATGACATTTCAATTCCCAATCTGCCCAGCACACTCTAACTACAAGACAAAATGATGAGCACAATACTACAGGACCCACATAGACATAAGAGTAACAGATATGGAGCATGAACTGCAAGCCTGAGACTTCAAATATGGCGGAAATAACCAGGTTCTTATCCCAAAAACTATCAGATAACGAGATCTTTTTTCAGTTATCAGATAAAATGCTGTCACACAGGCAAATTGGAGATCTTGGAAGTAATATGTATCTAAAGAGATGAGAAATCACCATATGCCAACATTTTCAATCACTTAACAGAAAAAACTGATAAGAAAAGGCAGTAAAGCCATCAACATAAGGGGAAAAAAACAGAACCAGCAAACAGAGAAGGAGCTAGAGGGTGAACAAAACAAATTAAAGATTTTTCCATTTCCTGAGGCGGTACTCTGACATGCATCATTAAAATCGTTTTCAGTAGCAGTGGTGGACCCAGGATTTTCATTTGGGTGGGGCGGACGATGGTCAATTAAAATTGAAAAGGTCAAAATCAACGCCAACTACCAATAATCTCCACTTACTGCATGGTTTAAAGACATGATTTTTTTATTTTATTTTTGGTAAATTAAGTATAAATAACTCATAATCCGCTACTAACATTCAATTCTTACAATAGACTTTTAACTACAATAGCCATTTCCTCAAGAAACTAGCCTTTTATTCAAATCAATGTGATGAAAATTAAATTAGCAACCACACTACAACAATAATAAAGAAACTATAAAGAACTCTACAGAACTAGAATTATTATCATACGAAAATAATACCTCTTTGATTGTTTCCTTAAGCTCCTAAGAGTCCCTCTATGATATGAATCCAAATGAGACCAACATAATCATAAACATCGTATTGTGATTCAAGAAAATCTAACAAGAAAGCAAAAGGAAAGTAGCTAAAATTCAAGACCCAACAATAAATCCATCAAAATCCAAAGCAGGATGTTTTGGGGAAAAATTGGAGTATTGGATCATTGACATTGAGAAAAAAAAAATAGCATAACATAAGCAAAGAAGGTAAAACACAATATATATATATATCAATAATAAATCAAACCCCATTAACAAAAACATCATATTAGGAAAAACTAAAAGAAGAAAAAAGACCAATAACATTATACAAACCAAATACCCTAATAACAACTTTGTCTGTGTGTAGGAAGAGTGGCATACATTTTCAATAAAAAAAAATATAAATCAGAGATTCGATTCATTAAATCCATTTGGAAGAAGGCATTTTGACCATATGTATTTGATTCAAAGGTAGAAATCTCATCACTGTCCCTTATTTGTGTGTCTATATATATATATATATATATATATATAGAGAGAGAGAGGTGTTTTTTGTGAATCCAGGTGAGGAGTTAGAAAGAGAAAAGAGAATCATAGAAAAAAGAAGAGAGAGAGAGAGAGAGAGAGAATGGACCTTTATGCTATGCTATTGTGTAGAAGCCGAACTGCATAAACTTGAAGTGGAAGAAGGAGAACGATTGAGCAAAGGGTTCCAAGGTTTTTCGTTCCGGAGATCTATGAGACCGAGAGCAAGAAACTATTATGGTTTTTCGAGACCTGGCGTGGGGCGATGATTTTACTGGAATGGGGCATGGGCCATATGGCTCATGCAACTTTTAACCCTTTTTGCATCAGACCTGTGGCGGCATAATATAGGTCTGCCATTGTTCTGCCTATTTCAGATTTGATCCAATCTAGAGCCATCCAGACCCTTTTTTTTAATCAGCATCTACAACCATGAAAATCAATTGCAAGTACTCTCAAAGATGCTTCTTCCCAAATTTCACAAAGAACACTAAAATGTTCCAAATAATTCTATCCCTCTCCCTGGAGCAGCAATCCAACCAATTGTACAAGACTTCTGCAAGAGACCGTTAGAAGACCAAATGGATACCAAAAAGGCTGGAGCATCTCAATCCACACATCCGAAGAAAACTTGCAGCGGTGAGAAGAAATGATTTAGCCACTTTAGAGTCACACATGAAGAACACGCTAGGAAATTTGAATAGCCTACCATGCAAGTGATTTAAGGAGAGGTCTTGCCTGCCTCTACAGCCAACAAAAATGTCCTCCACTCTTGGTGATGTCCAGACCTGTGCCTACACTTTAGATGTGATTTTTTTTTAATGGCAAAAGATATTCGACGAGGGTGAAATGAATACATGGAGTGGACTACTATAAAGCATAAGAGCTATACTATACGCAAAATTATACGGCCAGAAAAAGAAAAGAAAAAGAAAATCAAGGTGGATAAGGAAAACCAACAATCAGTCTCTTCTCCATACCCATCCCAGATATAGGTAAAGAATACACAGCACCAACTCAGTCCAAGAACTTCAAAAATACTGATTTCACCTTGTACCTTTAGGGGTCGGCTGTTTGCACATTTACATCTGTGAATGATTCACATGCTTAATGGTCATGCATCATCACATTTGTCAGCTCCATCGTCACTTGTGTAAATAAGTTCATTTTCACAACAATAACTTTCACACCTAAATAGGTGTGAAACACTCTCATCTCCCACTTGCAGAAAGGTGCAAGTACATGTCTTCACGCTATAATTGCATTTGGTTACGCAAATTGGCAACAAGATCAAATCCCATCAACCACTTACATTTTTTTTTCATTCCTGTGGACCCCATATTTGTAATCCAAACGCTTCAATTTGTTTCTTGAACTAATAAACACCAAGAACTTTAAGTTTAATACCTTAAATCTTCATAGATTTTTGAGTCATTTGTGACAAAATCCCAAAAATCCCATCCTACATATCTAATTTCCTGCACTTTTGTAGGGGGGGCCCAATTCATGATCCAACCCGTTCAATATTCTCACGCTAATGATAAGCACCAAGACATTTAGTTTCATATCTTAAATCTTAAATGGATTTTGACAAATTTCTGAAAAATAAATAGTTGAATGTATTCATTTACATGTGAGAATGGTGATGTTGATACGCATGGTAATGCATTTCACATATGCAAATTTGCATGTGTAGCATTTCCATATGTAACATTTAAATATGTAAAACCCATTTTCCTATCCCAATTCCCATGCCTTAGAGTTCCATTTCTACCACATGCCAAGATAGGAAACAAAATTTAGCTTCCAAATAATAAATATCCAATGCACAGATATACAACAACGTGTCATAAGCTATGATGCCCATATACGAAACGGATACGACAGGGACACGCCATAGACATGGTAGGGACACGGATTTTACATGTAAAATGTGAAGTATCGGATACAATACGACACGATACGTTTCCCATTTTGAAATATCCGTGCATCATAGGTTATAAGGTTCCAGGAATTGAAGGTGTAAAGTTTTATTACCCAACTCCATCAGTATCAAATAATTGAACATTTACATCATCACCCCATCAAAGAACACCCATCAAAGAACAAGATACAAGAGATTATCGGGTAAGACTTGCACCTCAAGTCAGTATCAAGACAAGCTCTGTCTCGACTTTCAATAAATAAATAAAATCTCAACAATCATATACGTATATCTCTTGACATCATGAATCAATGTGTGCATAGAAATGATAACTTTACAAATATTAGCTGGATGGGTGAGAGCTTGGTGACTTCATGCTGCTCGTTATGAAAATGAATAGACCATAAACAGAAGCTTACTAAGCTCGTCAGACTAAATCCTCAAAAAGCAGAAACAGGATCTGAAGCCACTAGAAACAGATCCTGTCCAAGTGAAGGTCATAATGTAATGCTTAAGAGTTCTTCTCCCCTAATCCTATAGGGGGAATGAGTTGGTAGTTCCAATCGAAAATAAACATTGTTTGTGGCCAGCAGGATTTGAACCTGCAAAAAACAAGCAACACATAACTATAAGGAAAAGGACAGAGACAAAAACTTATGACAATAACAACAACTTTAGGAAGAATCAATACACAGTTCAAACAAGGAACCAAGGGTATGAGACTTGAGTGGCAGTAATGTGTTACTGAAGTTTAAAAAATGCACCCCCCAAAACAAGTAGGATCTTGATTCAGTGATCCAAAATGTTGATTAGATATTTATATATACAGAGGGACTCACTGTGGACTGAAGATATCCAGAAAATCTCCAAATTTGAAGATCTTACCCTTCAATATTTAACCTTAATGGACTTCGAAGGAGTTTCTTCTCACCCGTATCTATGTATGCCACAGACCAAAGGTTTGCATAGGATCCACTGTTTAGACTTAAACATCCTCTCCAATGAATCCAATAAGGAAGATTTTTGGAGCATCCTCTATCCATGCATAGTCTGAATTCACAAAAAATGGCAAACAAAAGCTATATATTTGCCAGGGTCACGTGCCCTCTGATGCAGCTACAGATAGCTATCGACAGAACAAATACCATTTTAACATTGATTAATCAATATTTAAGACTTAAGGGAGAATTTAGAGATGCTGTTAGGAAGTTGGTTCAAAATAGAAGCCTGAGTCACGGTAATATGATGGAGATCAGAAATATGTCAAAATTCAACACTTAGCATAGGATGAGGAGAACAATTATCATTTTCCTTTAATTAGAAATTTGTTCTCACTTTTAGTTGGTGACCCCATACAACCACCTCTTCTAAGGGCCAACTTCACTAATCTTTGCCCATCTAGTGCCAGTCTACCCTCCGTGCATGTTACCCACCTAGTAGGAATGAATGACGATGAATGGTAGGGATTTCATGGTTAGCATTTGGACTACGTAACCACTTAGACACTTAGGTGACTGAATACATAGACCATCAGCACGGAGAATTTCAGGGAAAAAAGAAATAATAATACTAATGAGTTGACTCATTTAATGAACTTGGGGTTAAAATAACAGAGTTCCCAGATATCAAAACATGGGACTGTTTGGGGCCAAATCGGGGGAGGACAAGCCATTCAAAAAGATCGGCTTTTGTATGACATATACTCCTATTTTCATAGAATTGAGTGGATCATTCATACTTGTAAAGAATAAAAACTCTAGAGGAAGATGTTTTACATCTCCTAGGTTCCAACTGGATTTGTCAGTGTCCCACACTTACTCTTCAGGATTCAGCTGATAATATGCCTAAGATGACTAATCATAAAAAAAGGGTTAAGCACATCCAGACTTGAACCATGCACCAAACAGGCCTACAGAAACATGGAAAAACTAGAGGAAGATGGGGAATCTTATCTTCCTACAAAAAAAAAGAGGTTAATCTATATGTAAATAGAAACTCTGAAACAAGATAGTGTTTATCATCTTACCTCCAATTCAAGGCACTGGTTTGTAGAAGACGAGAGGATCAACTTGAATCCAGTGATGACTCCAGATGTTTGTAGAAGACGAAAGGATCAACTTGAATCCAATGATGACTCCAGATATAAAATCCCACCATGGCATGAATATTTTCAGATTCCCAGAAGTAAGGATCCTTCTCAGATAATCAGAGGGACCCAATCAGCCATCTTGAGTATTATCCATAAAACTGTCATAAAGCAATCAACCACCAAGAATTTCATTCTCGAGATACTCAATTGCATAAACATTGCAGTCCTCATCAAGCTGCTTAAAAAGCGCATGATGAGTGCATGCATCCCGTTGAATATCCTTCTCAAGCATCTGACAATACAATCTCAATGCCTCATTCCAATTTCCTAAGTTACAATTCTCATTTATCAGTAATGTGTAAGTGTACTTATTGGGAGATAAACCTTTACTCTGCATCTCATAAAACAGGTTATAAGCCTCATCCAGTCTCCTTAGTTTGCACAAACCATTTATCAATGCATTATAAGTAATCTCATTTGGAAACACGCCCTTCTTCATCATTTCTGAGAAAAACATATAAGCAAATTCCAACCTTCCTTGGCCTGCATGAGCATGTATTAGAACTGTGTATGTCACAATAGACGGTGTCAATCTCTGCCTAAGCATTTCGTAGAATATCTCTCTCGCTTCTCTAAGATTCCCCTTCTCAGAATGGGCATTTATTATACAAGTATATGTCACGCAATCGGGGACAAAACCATCTTGAATCATCTTTTGTACCAAGCTGTAAGCCTCTTCCAAATCGCCCAACTTGCAAAGCCCATCAACTAAGACATTATACGTGATTAAGTTAGGGAGGACCCCTTGTGTTAGCATCTCCTCACGGAGATGAAATGCATCAAACACAGAACCAAGTTTCAATTCACCAACAATCCTTGCCGTGTATGCAACACAATCTGGTTGCAACCCCTTCCCTAACATCTCATCAAAAAACCCCTTTGCCGATACTAAATCACCAATCTTACACGATCCATTTACGAGAGTAGTATAAGTAATCACGTCGGGAAGAAGACCATGTTCGCTCATCTCATCTTTGAGCGTCCGGGCCTCCTCCAAGGCCCCTACTCTACAAAGACCATCGATAAGCGCATTATATGTCACAACAGTAGGACATAAATGGTTTATACTGAGATTATCAAACAACCGAGATGCCTCTTCTATGTCCCCTACCTGACAATACCCATAAATCAAGCTGTTATAAGAGACAACATCAGGTGACAAATTCTTCTTTTTTGTCATTTCGAGAAACCTGTCTTGTGCCTCAACCATCCTCCCCCTCTTGCAAAGGCCATCGATAAATGCATTGTAAGTTGAAACCATCAGTTTTGCACCATTCCTCTCCATCTCATCACCAAGTTCCATCGCCTCATCAATACCACCCTGCTTACAGTACCCACAAATCAATGGGTTATACGTGTAAGCTGAGACTTTCAACCCCGATTTCAACATCTCCTTAATCAGCTCCTTAGCCTTATCCAATTCCCCTTTCTTTGACAACCCATTGATCAAAACATTATATGTAACATCATTTGGGACACACCCTTTCTCCTGCATCTCAGATAACAGATTCAGCGCATCCTGCATCTTGCCTTCCTTACAATATGAATCAAGCATCGTATTGAAAGTGACAACTGTGGGACGGATCCCAAATTCCCCCATTGCTGCATAAACCTCTCTTGCCGTAACCAGAAGATCCCCATCTCTAAGAACCCGAAGAACCCTGTTACAATTCTTCACATCCGGCACAACCCCATTTCTCCCCATCTTATAAAAAGTAGATAGAGCAAGCTCAACCATTGATTTCTTGGTGTAAATCCAAAGAAAAAGATCGAGAAGCTTGGCCGAAACATCCGAGCTTATACACCCATCAATCAAAAAATCAACAATTCCATGTAACTTCAGGCTAACAGCCTGTTCTGCCACAGAATACGCGGGCCGCATAAGTTCATTCTCTGCGAGGATTTCCATTACAGCAAAGAAGGATGCTTCAGATGGGTGGAAACCCGGTTGGCGGCTCGCCCATCTGAAGAACCGCAGCACAGTTTTGGGTTTATCACGAATTGAATCGAGAACATTGAGGAAGAGATCCCCATTGAGAATCAATGGTCTGAACCGATTGAAATCATCGAAATCGTGGGCGAAAAATTGTCTCTTGCTTTTGAAAACTTGGGAGATTTGGGTTGCGTAATCGATATCATGAGAAGAATCATTCTCATGCTTTTGATTCGCTGGGTGGTATCGTCTTTCAGTTGAGAGACGGAGAGAGGTTTTGGTTTTGTTAGAAGAAGAAGAAGAAGAGTGAGAGAAGAGAGTTACCTGAAGAGAGAATGAGAGGAGGGTCGTCGGAAAATGGGGTATTGGTATGGAGGAGATTTTGACTCGGAATCTGATGATTTTCGTGTAGAGAGCAGCCGCTGGGTACAGTGAGCAGACGGCTACCATGGCCGTGGGTGGAGAGAGTGGCAGAGGTTTAGTTTAGGTGAGGTTTTTATTTTTCTTTTTCTTTTTCTTTTTCTTTTTCTTTTCATTTTTCTCTTTCTTTTTCTTTTTCTTTTTATTTTTAAAAAATTTTACCAAAAAAATCACCTTAGAATTAAAAACACATTATTAGTTTCCTCGCACAAAAGTGGCCTTCCCGCCCTTTGATTAAAGATGACAACATCAGTGGTCGTGTGTATAAGCACCCAAATTTTCTTTTTTCGTCACCTTTTTTCTCCCTCTATTCATTTATTCTTTTGTTCTCTTTGTTGTTTATAGGAATAATCTCATAGGACTCTACCTTTTATATTACTTTTAAGTTTATATTGTATTATTTGGTAGACTCTATTAAAGAGGTAGACATATCACCTTTGTATTTTATTTTGTTTACCCTAAAACATGATTTTCATTTTCCATTTGAAGCTAGTCTCATATCCTTGGTGTCAAATGTGTAGATAAGATCACATTGGTTTTGTTGCTAGAAATGGGACTTCATTGAGTTCATTAAGGAGGTTGGTTGCACACATCTACACCCAACAATATTATTTTCTTTTCTATTTGCAACTATTTTCATAAATGCCTGCAACAATAATTTTAGGCAAAAATCTAGTTATCAGAAACCCTAATTGATGCAGGTATAAACCAAATGGCCCAAATATTATGAGAACCCAATGTTTTAATTTTCTTTTTAAGGGATCTCAATTCAAGCATGGTCAGTATGAGAAGAACATGAATTACTGCTAACTGTTTTGAAAGTGGTTTAGGAGTCTCGAAAAATTGGAAGGAATATGACTTTTTTTGTATAAATATAATCCTGGACCATTTAAATGATTCCCTCTATCATCCATATTGTGATTTTGAAATTATCAAGCATTGAAAAGGGATAATCTCATGGGCAGCGCTACATGGATGTCAGTGGGGTCAATGAGATCTGAAGAATTATTAAAAAAAACAAAAAGAAATTCTTTAATGAATTGAACTTATGTGAAGATTTTGACCACACTCAATGCCTAAGTTAATGGGTAATCTGTTTACCAAAATAAAAAATAGGGGATTTTACCAAAAAAATCTCTTAAGACTTATTAATTGCCAAAAGCACCATCAACATCTTTAAAAGACCACAATAGTCTCAAAGGCCCTATTTGGTATTTTTTTTAATTTTTTCTCTCAGCAGGGATATCACTATTCATTTGCCTGAAATAAACCCCAAAACCCTTTTTCCCTTTTCTCCTTTCCCCTATTCGACATCTTCACTCTCCCTCCATCTTTCTCCACTTCTCTCCCAATCGGTCAGCACCGGCAACATTGCAGAGGCGGACCGACGTTGTCATGACCTGGGGCAAATACAGAGGCGGACCGACGTTGTCACTCTCCCTCCATCTTCACTCTCCCTCTCTCTGTAGCTTTTTTCTTCCTCTCCCTCTTGTTAGGGTTTGTGCACATTAGGGTTTATGTTTTAGTTTTCCTTTTTCTTTTGAAGTGATGATTTCAGTGCCCTCTATAGTCTATTCGATTAAAGATAAGAAAATGGTGATTGAGAAGAATATGTTCTCTTTGTTTCTCTTTCTTTGATTCTCTCTGTCTCTCTATAGTCTATTCAGTTGTTTCTTCTTACCAGTGCATAGCCACAAAACAAAGCACCCATTTAACCATGTAAACTGTAATCATCAGAAAAAATAGACTGAGGGTTTATGTTCAAGATTCATGACCTCCATTAATCCAAAGAACCAAAGATTTTGAAGAAGGGTCCCCAACTGCCTCAAAGAACTAGTAGAAGAGTGCCCTTCCAGAATCCTTGTTCACTGTCACATACCCAAAATAATGGGCAACGTTCGCATTAAAAGGGATAGCCCCGCCCAATTTAGTGTTGTGAACAGGGTTATCACTGCCTCTATTGATGATGTAACCAGGGATATCCCCGCACACTAGAGTATTGTTTATGGGGATATCCCCGCTCACCTGATACTTATGGGTGAGATACTACTACACCAAATAGAGTGCCATAAGTATGGATACAACCAGTTGGATGGGGACAATGTTATAGCAGACACATTAGGTACTACATCAATGTATAATATCAGAAACATCCATCAACACCAAATTTGACATTCTCTGAAACATCCATCAACACCAAAATATATGTTAAGTTGCATTAATAATTGTGTATACAAATCACAAGTTTTTCAAAAACATCAAAGCATCACCCAAAACAAAAGACACATGCTAAGTTGTTTGGGTAGCAAAATACTACTCACTGGTGGATTATGACATCACTGAACATGTGTCGTTACTCTTTACAGTTTGAGACATGTTACTTTCCTACATTAGAATATCAAAACATCACACAAAATGTGGAAGAAGGGTTGCAGAGAGATTCATCCGGACACCAGAAAAGGCAAAGGGAAAAAGGGAGTTCAACGGTCTTTAATAGGGGTGTAACGGTTCGGTTAACCGGTCTTTTTGGGGAAACAGTTAACCGAACCGTAATCGCGGTTTTCCGTCTTTAAAAACCGTAACCGTAACCGTATATACAAAAACCGTGGAAAACCGAACCGCGAAAAAACGTATTAAACGGTTCGGTTACGGTTAATAACCGTGGAAAAATATACACAGTAATACAGTATAATTACAGTATTATACGGTTACGGTTACGGTTAATAACCGGCGATGACGATGTGGGAAGCTAGGGTTTGGTTTTAGGTAAGGAAAATTTCGTTTACCCCTCACGTATATTATTTTATTTGTTATCGGTGCGGTTAACCGCATACGGTTAACCGAACCGTATTTTACGGTTCGGTTCGGTTAATAACCGTGAATATTGTGTAAAACCGTAACCAAACTGAACCGTGCGGTTTTTTTATTTTATTAACCGTAACCGAACCGAACCGTGAAAATACGGTTAATAACCACGGTTCGGTTCGGTTCGGTGCGGTTTGACGGTTAGGCGGTTTTTTCTTATACCCCTAGTCTTTAAGTTGCAATGAACGACAAACAGGGATATCCCTGCTCATTTACTTAGAATGAGCTGCGATATCCCTGCTCGGCGCTAAAAGGAAAAAAAAAAAAAAAAAAAATTAAACAAGGCCTTTGAGACTACTGTGGTCTTTATAAGAAGTTGATGGTGCTTTTGGCTTATGACAAGTCTTAAGGGATTTTTTTGGTAAAATCCTCTAAAAAATAATAATGGGCCCAACTTTTGTTTTTTTAAAGAAAAAATCATTTTTTAGACATTCTATCATTAACTATTTATTTACCCTAACTTAACATCTAAATACAATATTTTCCCCTATATTAGAAGGAAAAAACCCTAACATTTATATTTAGGTATATAGACTCCCAGCCCTAGCCGAGCAACAGAGAAAAGGAAAAACAAGAAGAAGAAAAATGAAGAAGACTTGTCGAATTATTTGAGAATTTATATTTTTTTTGTTTGAGAATTCAATGTTATCTTTATTGAATTGTCTGAAATAGATTATTTGATAATTTTATATTATATTTGTTGAATTATCAAAGGTAGATGACGGATGTTGATAAAGGGAAAAATAAAATTATGGAAAATAAGTCTTTTGTTGACTCCAGTAACTTGAATTCCCGGAGCCACCACTGAATAATCTAACCAATGAAAAGGATAAGCTGATCAGAGTATGTGATAGAAAGATTAGAACCAGCCTTCTACAATGATGATCTAACCGTGGACCAAGAAATAAAAACACAATGACACACCTAGAAAAAAAATTAAATGAATGACAATTTTATTTTTCATCAAATTTGATCCAAATGAATATAGCTCCATTTATCCCTATTACTCATTAGAAAGATGAGAACCTTCTCGAACTCTATTGTGTGGGGGTATGCAGAGTAGAGACTAATTATTCAATCCAAACCACTCAAATTTAATGTATGTTTTAGCATCGGTTCATATTTTAATCCAGACCGAGATCCACCTTCTGATTGATCGCACTTTAAAGAATGAGATTTTATTATATTTGACCCCTTTTTATTTTAATCATGTGCACTGTGGAGCCCACTTGGATCCACCTTTCATCAATACAGCCCATTTTGACAATCTCATCCAACCATCCAGCATCAAACCCAATTTTACACTCCATAACCTTAACTCACTGTTGGATTAAATCTCAAAAGATTCTAAGACATGCCATTAACTTTTAAGTCCGCCCTCCTCCCGATGATATATTTTCAATTAAGTGGGCCCCACAAGCTAGACCGTTGTAATGCTCCTAAGAGAACATTGCCCATGGTCGAGGACCTCATTGTTACCAATGTTAACCTAATTGTACTGCTCATAGATTCAATGTTAATATCACCATAGAGAATTCGACCTCTTGATTTGTGGTCTGAAAATAAGACAACTATGAAAGAACATACAGCAGCTGCCTGGAGTCTGCCTCGGGGGAAATCAACTGTGAAAGGTACTCTCATGTTTGTATGTAATTTTCTTCCGTTATAAAGTAAAATTAGAATACATGCACAGGTGCTTCCTACCATAATCGAGCGATAATTAAAATGCACAGAACTCCTTCAATCCTCATGCACTAGCCAGATGAGATTGCTTCTTACAAGTTGCACAAATTGGCACATAGCTTGAAACAGTCACAGAATGAGAAGCCTCTCATTCAAGCTGAGAAGCATTTAAAAAAAAAATTAGTGATATCGCGTGGACAAGATTCACCTCTGTTTTCTCTGAATCTATGGTCTTTGAGGTAGCCAAATCAGGGTCTAAAATAAGGCTTACACAACCTGACCAGGCATTTGCATTTGTGCTCAGTTGTGTGTTTCCCCTGAAATGTCATTTTGAAAGGAACCAAAGGAATTTCCCCCCTCACTGGAATCAGAAGCATGGTCATCAGAATCAGACTCAGAGTTGAAGTCAATGTGCTGACCTTGATTCATCAATATTTGATCATCCACCTTTAGAGGATCTTTCAAATCAACCAGAACATAAGGTTCGGTCAGTTTCCAGAACCATGCAGCATTGCTTCCTTGGAAACCTATCCAAAACACTTTCCCCTTCCTCTTGACCCTGCTATCTAAAGATTTTGTCTTCAATGCTTTAACAACCCTCTCGACATCGTCTCGACAAACATCCTTAAGCTTGAGCAGAATATCCCCAGAGGCGGTTCTGACGCCTCTGTACATATACCAGTATGCCAAGACACGTGGTGACAACCACCGGTGAATGAGTTTTGGAACAATGGGTCGGCCTTTCGGCCAGAACTGGTCAGCAAAGAAACCAAAATAGGAGTGTGAGATGGTAGAAAACCGATGTGGAATATCATCATTTTCATCACTAGGCTTGCTTAAAGAATTTAACCACTCATAGTACTGTTCATGAATATGAATCTTCAAAACACGATGGACGTCAGAATTCTCGTTGAACTCGAAGTAGACAGCATGATTCCTCCTCTTTTCATCGGATTCTATTTGCAAGCCGCCTAACAGCAAACCCATTAAAATCTCACGCTGTTCCTTGTCAAGTTTCATGCTTATTGGCTTCTTAACCACCTTTCTGCTCAAGCTCAAAACATACTCCATTTTTGCCATCAATGCAGATTCAATATCATATTTCTTCTGGCACATCATATCATAAATCTTTTCAGCTTTTATAAATTCCCCTGAAGCAAGATATCCTCCTAAAATCACATTACATGATTTGCTATGAACACCAATCGCTCCATTTGTTTGCATTTCATTGAAGATCTTCTCAGCCTTGTCAAGATACCCAGTTTTCACCAAAGAATCCAAGTAAATAGAGCAGACACTACGATTGGGACGGTTTCTCAAGAGGCATTGATGAAACGTCCATTCCAACTTATCATGCAAATCCAAACTGAAGTACATGGTCATCACATCGATAAAAGAAGGCAGGGTCGGCTTCAAACCGCTTTCTATGAACTCGCTCAAAAGCGTTTCAGCAATATTCACTTCCGGGGCTCTAGACATTATCTCAATTATTTTTTGATATGCCACAGCACTAGTGGACTCTACCTGCTCTTGCATCTTCCTAAATACCTCCAACGATTTCATTAGTTCTCCAGCCTTCTCATAAAGATCCATTCGGTAAACAAAAGCTTGAGAAGGGACTTTACCACCTGACTTAAGGAGTTTAGCCCAGGTTTTTTCTGCTTCCTCCACATCACCTTGCTTGGCACATGCTCTCATCACAGATACAAGCACATCAACACCCTCTTGTACTCCTGCTTGATGCATATCTTCCCTCAGAGCTGCAATCCTTTCTCTGTCTATGATATTTTGATAACTGTGCAGCCAAATAAGGCCAGCATAGATTTCCTTGTGTATTTCAAGTTCAGATGTTACTAGATTGTGGAAAATGAACTCCGCCTGCTTCAGATAAGATTTCGAGGAAGCTCCAGGTTTGCCTACAAGTGCTCTGAAAAGGGAATTATGTAAGCTAAGCCGAGGTTTGTAGCCCCCTAATTGAATCATCCGATTGTAAATGGCACAGGCTTCCTCCAAGCAACCTTCAATAGGTGCGCTGAGATAAGCAACTATCAGGATATGAAAGGTAGATTCACTGGGCACCTGGCCATGGTTAATTATTTGATCAAACAGCTCCCGACATTTTGCGAATTTCCGCTCCTTGCCCAGGTACTCAGCTAGCTTGGTACCGAGGGCAAAATCAAATCGAAACCAGTGTCGCTCAATCATCCATTTATACACCTGAAATCAACCAGTGCCATTTTCACTGAGTAATCCAATCTATGAAACAAGAAAAAAGCTTATTTTGACAAAAAGTCTTGATAGTAAAGATCATTCATTAAATGGATGTTATTTTCATGTATATTCAAAGAGAATGGAATGGTGAGGTAGAGGCTTTTAGCTATAAATGGAGTGTTTAAATCTGATATAGTTGAAGGGAACTCAATTTTTAAATTTTGTTACTTTTTTTTTTGTATTTTACTTACTTCTTGTCTTCCTTAATCTATCTCATTGCTAAACTGTTTTTACAGTTTGCATCTTTTCGATTAAACTCATGGTTAATTCTAAAATAGTGTAAAAAACAAACTAATTGTTTGTGAACATTATCCAATCAGAGAGTAACACTAATTAGCACGTATCATATACTAGTTAGAGAGTATATCCCATTCTTCTACACACGTGTGTGTGTGAGAGAGAGACCTTACTCTCTTGTTCAGGTAGGTTCTGTGGTCTTAGCTTGGTATGAGTTTTTTAAGTGTTGGGTTTTAGGGTAGAACTCTTTTATGCTTTCTAGATTTAATGGGATTAACCTATTGAAGAAGATGGTTTATGGAACTAACCTAATCTTCATATCCACCAAATCTCCTAATGTTAAAACCCTAAGTAGTCTTACGAGAATCCAAAGGGGGTGCTCCCCACCAGCATACTACGGTCTCAAAATTCCATCCTTAGCTAATGTGTAAGCAAACACATTTCAATAGACCCAGAAGTCGAGAAGTCTCAATCGAGCATGCGCGCTATCAAAACTTGATACGTGATATAATTCATCAAGTGCCCACTTCTGCATGATCAGGGGCCCGGAGGACCCTACAAGAATGTTGTTATTTCTTTAATTACTTTTCGGTTGCTATTTCTTTTGTTCGTTTGAATTAGTTAGAGTCCTCAAGAAAGTTTTTCATTTATTAGTCTGTTTTCTCACGTTGGGTAGTTGTTGGAACTACTTCAAAGTAGAGCTAATTCTTAGGAGCATGTAACTAATGCAATGAGTCCATTCCAGTCCTGTATATATGAGACAGCCATTGAATAAAATAATCATCTTGAATTATTAACACAAAAAACCTCTTGGTTTCTCCAGTGTGATCTCCCTTTTGAGATCATCTATTTTATTTTCTTCTTCCTTTTGAGCCATGCTTAATCTTTTGAGCACCATAGCTCGAGGTTGTAGAAAGTTCGTTTCAATTAGTATTGGAGCATGATCCTTGGATGGCAGAAGGAACGCGAGCAACCCAAATGGAGGAGCTACTGCGCATCCTACAAAATTCTCAAGCAAAATTGAAAGAAGCCTTTGAATGCCATGCAAAATTGCTAGCTCGAATAGTACAACACCTAGAGAGTCCTCGAACTGCAGAAAGCTCGGTTGGAAAATCATCTCAGGAAAATCATGGTCTCGTTGATCTAGCTAATGGGCCGTGCCATGTACAAACTTTGTATAAACCGACTGGAGTTATTGAACAGATCATTCCATGGTATTTCCCACTCCTTATATATATTCATGGAAGGTCGGCCCTTCATTGACATGTGGAAACACTAATGCACTAAATCTTCTAATACTATTGGGAGCAGGAGCACTCAAGGAAGATGGGGGCATTAGTAAAGGGCTTGGTCTAAATGAAGAGGTGCTTCCTCGCATGAAATCCAGCACAATCTCGAGATTCATCAAGTTATCCAAAGATGTCTTCCAAGGTCCCCTCACTAACTGGAAGAAGAATGGTGCTGTGGGAAGTGCTCAAGGCGCGTTTATGCTATGCCAAATATTCCAAAAGAGTGGATCAAGTCTGAAGAATGTGGTGATTCAGATGGCACACCAACTGTTTGATGAAATGCCCTGGAGAATGTTATTCGCGCAGATTGCATTGATTAGTGGTTATGTGTATCTTTATGTTAGTGTTGTGGGGGCTAATACTCATATTGGTGAAGTATCTGATGATGAAATGATCTATGTTGATGCTCCTATCCATAACCAACCTCCTATTGAAGATGAATTCTTCATAGAAATGGATTAACTCTCAAATAGTGATGATGTTGGTGCATCGGGATTTGAAATGCTTGATAAATTCCTCGCATACTTTGATGCCACTAATGATAATCTGTATCATGTACTGCTGGATTCTTCTTCCAATATGTCAGAGAGGGTAGATTTCAATTCATACCCATTGGTTCTTAGGTCAGGTGTGAGTGCAGGAACTCTACAAGCATCTGTGAAGTGCCCCCACGCCTTACAAGCACTTGTTGTGGGACAATCATTTTCATCATTAGGTATGGACAGTTGGCTGGCATATGGAACCTTGTGGACAAGGTTCTTTAAAGGGGGTTGGAATGATACGGGATATAATTCATCAAGTGCCCACTTCTGCATGATCAGGGACCCGGGGAACCCTACAAGAATGTTGTTATTTCTTTAATTACTTTTCGGTTGCTATTTCTTTTGTTAGTTTGAATTAGTCAGAGTCCTCGAGAAAGTGTTTTCATTTGTTAGAGTCTATTTTCTCACATTGAGTAGTTGTTGGAACTACTTCAAAGTGGAGCTAATTCTTAGGAGCATGTAACTGAGTCCATTCCAGTCAAATAATCATCTTCAATTATTAACACAAAAAACCTCTCGGTTTCTCACGATCATCTATTTTATTTTCTTCTTCTCCCTTTTGAGCTGTGCTTAATCTTTTGAGCACCATAGCTCAAGGTTGTAGAGAGTTTGTACCAAAACTCTTCCAGCACGTTTGGTATGACCATTAACAAGTGCACATGAAACTCAAACTATTTTCCTATTTGTCCTGGTTGGCATCTACAAAACCACTAAAATCAACCAAATGGGAGAAAGGGGTCATAAAGGATGCAAAAGCCCTCCAATAACCCAGTCTCCCATACCTCATTTAAGGCTTATGAATCCAATATAATTCAAAGGCATGATAAATCCGCAAGAATGAGTATTGGGCCAATCATTAAATTAAATCCACACTAGCTAGAACCCCCAAAACAGAAATTTCTTTATCTTGTTCTTGTTCTTCAAAAGTAAAACAAAGGGTCATTGAGGCATACAAACAAACAGATAGAGTGCATTGCAAACATACCCTAAAAGCAGTTTCATTCTCGCGAATTCTCAAGCAATGTACAACAACATAGGTCGCATCTTCCTGCATCATCCACTTCCGCTGCCCATTGAGAATTCTAATAACCGTAGCGGGCTTGTGCGCAGGCAGCTCCTTGCAAAGCCACGCAAGCTTCGACCTCCGCCACTGCTCGGGAAGGTCTTCGAGCTGCATCACCTCGCAGGAAGGGGGCTGCGGGAGAGAGCGCAGATCGGTGAGAGCGGAGTCGAACGCGTCGGACTCATGAAAGGAGTCGTGGGGTTGGGAGCGAGGATCTTCGCGCTCCAGGTGTTCGATGGAAGTCGTGGACGCGGAGAGGGAGAGATGGCGTGTGGTTCGGAAGCGAAGGGTGGAGTGGGAGAGGGGAGAGGGGAAGGAGAGAGAGCGGAGAGCCCTAAGAGAGAGAGAAGTTGCAGCGCGCATGGGAAGGGGAGGGAGAGAGGAGAGGATTAGAGAGACTGGGGAGGAAGAAGAAGGGGAGAGGTCGTGAGAGAAGCCGCTTCGCACAAGAAGCATAGCTGCTTCTCCCTTTCTGCTACTTTTACTCTTCCAGACTTGAGAAGGGTGTGTACGCGCGCGCGAGCGCTGTGTTTTCTTTGGTTCCTAATCTTCGGAAGGGTCTCCACAGGTCGAGTACGGATCCCCTGGTTGTAGCCTTGTAGGGAGTAGGGAGGCCCTATGCTGAGAGACAATGCTTGTGGGGCCCACCTCCGGCCCCACCTTGGTATGGGACCGGGGGATCGCAAGATCTCTCCGACCACAAGCTGTGTCCATTGTTGACGGAGGCTCCTATCATCACCGGCTCCACTTGATATGGGGCCAAACTGCTTTTCTTTTCACTATCCAAAACGAGCACAAGCTTGATTCCACAATCCAATTCATTTGAATGGGTGTGCCAAATCCAAACCCTAGGGCGCATGACTATCAAGGGCATCCCTATTTTGTGATTTATTTGGTGGGATAAAAAAGTGGGCCCACCACGTGTTCGGCCTCACCATGTTTCATGAGTGTGTTGTGTGTGTCGGACATGGCCATCTGTCTCCCACACCCTACTCATGGGTCATCATATGACCCACGAGTGGGATGTGTGGAACTCGGATGTAGGGCCCGGCGATTGATGATCGAATGGTCTAGAGCTTAATGTTGTTCCTCTAATGGCATATTTTAAAAGCGTCTGAGTTGCTGTCGCAGCTAACACGCTTCGGATGTATGCTTCGCGGACATAATCTGGACCGTTCGAGATGAATCATGCTGATGTGGCTTCATGCTCATCTGTGATTTAATTGAGAGTGTGGTTGAAAACTTGACTAGGCACTGATGTGGCATCATGCTGATGGGACATTAATCATGCCTCCGTCATGGATGCAGTCCGACGGTGGGAGCAGCTCCTATATTTTAGGATGTAGTCCCAGAAGGTATGAGATTCAATTTGGATGATCCAGATTATCTCTGTATGGGCCCTACGATGGAGCTCCCAAGATGTGTTACATGATTTCTGCGTAATAGTTGTGACAGGGGTTCTCACTCATTTTCAAATTTTAATTCTAGAGTCACTTCCACAATAAGATTTTTTAAAATGACTAATAATATAAATATATATATAATGTTTTCTATGACATGTAACCTCCCAACCCCACCTCACAAATATTGTGTGGCCAATGGTAAACCCCGAATACATGACACCACCCGTAAGCACCATGTATCTGTTAAGGCACTCAAAGAGACTTCGAAGATTGTGCTAATCACATTATATAGTGGTAATCACATATAACATGATGAATTTGGTGGTACTGTTTATAGCTTCTTGTCCAGGTAGATGATAGAATTACCGAGGAGTGGGCTCCATTTGAGGGGGAGTATTGAAAAGTATTTATGTTGTCTCTGCAAACACCTTAAGATTTTAGTATGAATGATTAACTAAGAAAACTTAATATGATTCGGTTATCCTATCACGAGATCGAATCCGGGAGGAACGACTCGGTACTAGGAAAAAAAAGTGTGTGGCCAATATACAGTACGACAACCGAGTTTCACCTAAAGGAAAGTGTTACCAAAACCTTAATGCGTTAGTATAGGCAAAATAAATAATTTCCAATGCCCCCCCAGGTGAAACCCAATCGGCGCACTTTTGTTTCGGCTACACGTATTTTTTTAGCACCAAAGTCATTCCTCATAGGTTTTGAACTCACGACCAATCGATCCTAGTACCATATTAAATCTCCGTAGCTTCCTACCAAAGTCTCAGGTAGAGGCTGTATAAATACTTCTCAATACTCCCTCCTTGGTGGAGCCCACTCCTCAACAAAAATTATTAAGAAAAAAGAAGTAGATGATAGAAAATGATGTAATAAGACAAGGATGCAGATAATTATAGTCATAGTTGCTTGATGTGTCCTTTTTATTTTTTACTCTCTCACACACAAACTCTCTCTTTCCCATGAAGCAAAACATAAGAATCTGGTGGAGCTAGAGTTTTTCCTCTGAAGGAACCTTATGCCCTTTTATATGATATGCTAATAAGTCAAGGGCTAGGTTAATCTGGTCAGGCTGCATCTTTGGACTCGCCCCCTAGTCCATGACGAGATCTTTCCATCTGCCCTACTCCCCTTGATAAACTTTAGTGGGCCCCACAAGTTGGATTGCATACAGGTTGTATGCAGTCTCTCGTAGGAGAATATTGTTTCAGAAACAAGCCCTGTAAAACATAAATCTAAGCAAGGCACACGAACATAGGGCTTTATGAATATATAGTTGATGGCATTTTACTGCAATGGAGACGCCAAGGGGATGGGGATGGAGACATTCTCTTATTTGCCTTTAAAAGCGAAGAAGGGTTTAGAGGTGTTTTCTTATTTGTCTTTAAAAACAATATTGAATGTCTATCTTTTTACAGATGATGAGGTCCCGAAGTTATGATAATTTATGAAAGAGATTTGTTACTTTTGAAGATATGGGCTCCAAACAGCTGACGTAGCTAAGGAGAAGAAAAAATCCAACTTTTTTCTCCAACTATCATCAAACTTTATGGTATAAGAATAGGACCTATTAACATATGCAGTCAAAAGGCACATAGAAAGACATAGCATAGGGATGAGGTAAAACTTGGACAGCCAAATGCAAACCTGCTGCCCCTACCCAATCAGAACATATTATTTTTTGGGGTTGTTTGGATGTACGGTGAATTAAAATATAGTGAGGTGAAGCATCAAATAAAGAGAGAATAAAATATAAGGTGTTATGATGGTGTTTTGTTTTTAGT
Source organism: Cinnamomum chago (assembly GCA_038049695.1). Lineage (NCBI taxonomy): Eukaryota > Viridiplantae > Streptophyta > Magnoliopsida > Laurales > Lauraceae > Cinnamomum > Cinnamomum chago. The sequence continues at coordinate 8,920,212 of CP142452.1, read as the reverse complement.
TGTTTAGTATGTAATCTTTTTAACTTTTTTTTATAGAAAAGTGAAGTTTTTTTTTTGTTTTTTAGTAGAGAAAGGAGGTTGTTTTTTTTTCTTTTTTACCTTTTTTTTAAATTTTAAAGGAAAATTTGAAATTATGTACTTTTGATATGACCCTTGTTATTTCTTGTCTGAATTCACTTTACTTTACTTTAACTAGTTAATTGCCAAACTTGCATGAGGTTGGGACGTTGGTTTCCACTTGGGCTTGGCCTGACAATATAATCTAGATTTGAATTCAGAATTGGGAGGATTATAAATTTTCTTCGCATATGGCCGTGAACCACCAATTTGGTAGAACATGTGTAATGGGTCATCTTCCCCTAGGCCTTTTTCACCTCACAAGGCCTTTTTGGAATTAGGCTACTGATACATATGATTCATCTTCACTTTCCATGGCCTTCTTACATCACGAGGAAGATGAAGATCGCCATAATCGAGTGGTAATTCACTTTCCAATCAGGGCTAACCTGATACAATGCTTGAGCATGACAGCCATATTTGAGGCCCCAAAGGGGTCCTCACACCTTGACACAATAAGAAATTGACTCACTGAATCGTTCCCAGCAATATCATAGTATAGGGATGGCATTTTTAACCCGCCCCGCCCCAATCCGGAATGCCCGCCCCGCCCCGCACGGGTTTTCCCCGCCCCGACTCTTAGACGGGGCGGGGACGGGGAAAAAAACTATACCCCGAATCCGGGGCGGGGCGGGGTATGGTTCTTGCCCCGCCCCGCCCCGCCCCGCTGCCCCGCCCCAAAATACCACCCCATGCACCGCCCCGTAACCCGCCCCGAAATTAATAATCCTCTAAAATATATATATATATTAGATTTCTTTTATAATAAATAAACATATTTATATGTAAATGTATATATTGATTTTATGTTGTTATTAAGGGTTAAGTAGATTGATTGAAGACTTTTTTTAAAGTTAAACATGTAATTGAATGAGACATTATAAAAGCATATAATATGATCTCATTCCCTCTAATTCAAATTTAATGAAGTTAAAGTTGTTAAAAAATCTATCTAAGCTTATTTTACTTTAATCATATATAATGTTAAATTGTGACAAGATAAATCATATTAAATAAAACGAATATAAATATATAATAGAATGATGGATCATGCTTTAATAGCAAAGTAAATTATAGTTAGTAACTTAATATGATTTTAATCATACTAACAACACTATAAATTATACTAATTTTAATTATATGTAATCAACCTCTTTATTAGTAAGTGGAGTTCATTGGTCTTAAAGTGAGGTTTCTGCCAAATCAATGAGATTTAATGATATTGACCATCAACTGTTAATAATTTTGACTCGACTTGATCCTCGTTAAGATCTTCCAATTTTTTTCTTACCTGTGGTTAGTACTTGGTATGCATATGGTTGGGGCCCACACCATGGAAAGTTGGGTAAGCTTGTTGACCTGAGGGAAAATTAGAACATATATCATGTAGTCAGTTCAATACCAGAAATGGAGTGAAACCATGTATTGATGGAGTTCATGATATAAACAATCTAACAGTGCCCCACAGTCACTTATAAAATATTTATGCGGGGAGATCTTTTTATTCTATTTTGAGAAAAACGTCATGGTCCCTAGAAAGACTAATGTTTTGAGAGGGGCCTGAGTTTCGGGCAAATAAGTCAGCATGGTTGAGTTTTTTTTTTTTAATATTATTAAAGGCATGGAGATAACATAGATGAATCATTTATGTGATTTTTACCATGTAAAATAATTGAATTTACCTTTTTTCTTTGTAGAAAAAAAGTGATAATTTAAAAATAGGGAGATGGAATTGAATGTGTTGAATAGTGCAGAGTAGCATGTATGCTCGACCTAAAGTTTACTCATTCATTAATTATGATAAAGAAGTCAATTCAAATATTTTTTAAAGCTATAAAGGTTAAATCAACATTTAATTAATAGGTCACATTCAAGTTAAATTGCCGAGAGGTCATGGTAAAGTTGGGCCCGGAGGTCATATGTTATAGATTAACTTTAATCCAATCCATTGATTAATTGGGTTAGAGAAATGTTAGTTCAAACATATGAAAAAAAAAAAAAAAACTCTAACTTTGAATTACCAAGTGGATTCACTGGTAGCTTAGCGGTGAGGCACATCCCTTCCATAAAAACAGGTAAGGATCAATTCCTTACTATAGTACTGATGGTGAGGGACTTGATTAAGTGAGTACAAGGCATATGATTATTTATAGTACAGGAGGGGGAGTTCGAGTTAGGTTGGTAAGTTAGGTCAAAATTTCTACTACTATCAATTTCTTCAAAAACTTTCTCCAATTAAAGGACTATAGCTAATTTACCAACTGCCTCATGACAATGCTCTTATTAATTATCATAAATTAAAAGAGTTTATAAAACTATCTTACTTCTGTTTCATTAGAAGGTAACTTGCACTTGAGCTAAGCCCAAATTGTTACCGAACCAACTTCAGTTCTAACCCTTCCAATTTCAAACTTTACCTCTAAATTTCAAATTTCTTTAATCCTATATTTTTTTAATTGTTAAATCATTTAAGGGTGATTGTAGTCATCTTTTATTTTTAAATATTATTAACATAATTGCCTCATTTAATTTATAATCTCGTTGATCAAAATATACCTATAAGAGAGATTCTTCTTTATCGATAAGAGAGAATGTCATGTCATGTCCATTTCACTCAACAATTTAAAATCATGATAATATACTCTCTACATTCCTTCACCCAAAATAATCACACTTTATATTTTATTTTTACTCAATTTGTAAATGGGGCTTTTCTTTAGGCTTATACTTAATAAATCTCATTATGTCACTCCAATTAAAATTACTTGATATGTAGTTAAAATTTATATTAATTTCTTACTTCTCATAAACTTTTATATTTTTTTATTACCTTTTATTTTTTAACGTTTAAACATTGACACCGATAAAATTTAAATAATGTTTAATTCATAAAACTAATTACATCTTTAAGGTTTTGACCTTAATCAAGGCTACTATGACAAATGTCCATGCTTTAAGCACGGGTGGTCAAGCTAGTTATTAATTATTATACATTATAGGGTTAGGATTCGATTTTGAATTTGAAGTCTGATTTCGCAATTGGTTGAGAAATTGGAGCTCAATTGAGATTGCAATTGCGAAATTAAAACTCCAATTTTGATTTCAATTTTGATTAGAGATAAATTTTAAATTTGCTTGAAATCTACGTTGAGAGTCCACTTTTGTCAACCTTCTTTAGGAGAATTTCAAATTTAAATATATTTTATAGTACAAGCACGTTTCTCTTTTTTCTTTGCCTTTTTTTTTTCCTATTGAAAAATAGAAAAACTTGCACATGATTTCTCTATGTCAAAGCCTTTTAGAGGATCCGGATTTATCAATGTGTATAAATCCAACAGCAGAGCCTATATCTTAAATCGTTCACATCACTAGCTAAACCTATATTAGATTTATTTTAAATTCTACTCTAATAGAACTTATCTCATCATCAAACTTGAAAGAACCTCCTAAATCCTAATGGGCCCATTTGGATCATAATCTGGGCATATATAATATCTGGGCCAGGCATGGATGAATGACAGAAAGCCCAAACCCTGGCCTAGGCGAGCCCAAATAAAGAGTGTAATTTAGTGATTATTTGTCCAAACAATAAAGCATTTTGCTTAGCCTAGCCCAATTGGTATTGGACCCAGACCTGACCCAAAAAAAGGCTCGTTTGCAACTCTTTTACCGTATGGAATTTGAAGTTCATATATAAATTCATTTTTTCTACTCTAATAATGATTTAATATTCATATGACAATACTTGAAGTTCATATATAAATTCTTTTTTTTTAATTACTAGTATATGTTTTTAGAATTTTTTCTACATTTTAAGAATTTTATATACGTAACTAGTTAATTGTATGTAAAATACTTAACTGAACCGTTAAAAAAGAAAAAGAAAAAACAAAGGGAATCAATGAAATATTAAAACCTTAAAGCAAACCAAAGGTCCAAAAGACCAAAACCCTAGCCGTCTCTCAAGTCTCAACTCATCTTCTCTCCAGACTCCAGCACCAGCACGCAGCAGCCGCCCATCTCCATCTCCATCTCCATCTACATCTCCCATCCTCCATCGCGCAACGACGACGCTCTCCATCGACATCTTGCCTCTCCCTGCAAGGCTGCAACCCATCTCACGCACTGGTGCACTACCGTCTTCATCTTCCTCCGCCGGACGCACGCACGCAGCACTCCCCGGACACCGCAGCGCCTTCACCTTCCTCCTCCGCCTCACGCGACGCCTCCCCTGCAGCAGGTACACTCCCCTGTCTTTTTTTCATCTTGGCCCCCCTGCAGTGTGTAGTGTTGTCTGTATGATTGTTTTTTTTTTTTTTTTTCATGCTGTGGGGGTGAGAGAATCAAATGTAATGCCATGAATCTACCCCATGCCGCCACCCTTTTTTTTTTGTTCTCTTGTTCTTTTCATTTGAATGGATGTTCTGTTTTTTCTTCTTTTTTGCAATCTTCTCTGACCTACTAAATGAGTTGGATAAATAGCAATTAGGAAAACTCCTTAAATTGTTACCCAGACTAAAATCACATGGGTGTGAGATTAACAGTTTGTAGGTTATAGAATTCAATAAAGAAGATATCGCATGTTATGTTTGAGGTCCTAATCCTTTTTGTGCTGCTGGAAAGTCATTGTACAAGTCATTTTTTTTATTCCTCGCATTCAATAATTGTCATCTCCAATAACCTTTGCGGTCCAATTGATGGTTCATAGACCAAGCAATCCCTAGTTGATAGATTTCAAAACCATCCAAAGTGGCGCTCTTAGTTTTGGCAATGACCCATCACTTGGTCAATGAATGTGAATTTTCTGAATACACAGATAATTTATACACACTCACCTTTCTAAATTGCTACTGAAGCTCAAAGAGTTGGTGGATGTGTGCACTCTAAGAAAGGTGCTTTGATACATTAATGGACCACATGGCTATGTAGACAGTAAAATCCATTTAGTTCAGATAATAGGAGCCTAATTAGTTTCATATAGTTCTACTGGAAGTGTTAATGGAATTTGAAGAGATACTAATGCTCCAATAAATGACTAAGAGAAAATTACGGCAGGGCACAAAGTACAAAGATATCACAATCCTATCTCCATTCTGTCAAGTTTCCTATAATGACTGTCAAAACATCTGCAATACTATCCATTGATCTTGGTGGGGTCTTGGGGAGTGATTTGGTTTCCCTAACATCTGCAATTAAATGTTGGTCCCTTTTTTTTCTCTTCTTGAAAAATTCAAAGATCTAATAGAAGTTAAAAAGTACAGTGGTTGTTCATCTTGGTGTTTTTATTGCTAGTTGTATATCTAATTTAATTTACAGGATTTTCTAGTTGACACGTTGAAAGCAAATACTAAAAGAATTATTGCAGATTTTGTTCAAATGTCTTCATCATCTTCACCTGGAAATGATGATATGGTTAGTGGATCTCAAACTTCTTCACCAATTTCCGAAAGTCCGCAATCACCTATGATCCCTTCTGAAGAGAATCAATCCAATGCTTCTTCAAGTCCTATCAATTCTGAACAAGTTGAAGCTAATGATGGTGGAAAGTCAAAATTGAAGTCGACTATGTGGAATCATTATGATAGAATAATAGTTGATGGGGTTTATAGGGCAGTGTGCAATTATTGTTCAAAATCCCTTGGTGGAGAAACTAAAAATGGGACCAAACATCTACATGACCATTTTAGGAGATGTCCAAAGAGAAAGTATAAAGATATTGTGGATATGAGACAACAAGTTTTGGTGAATCAACAAAATAAAGCTGATGAAAGAATGAGTTTGACTGCCCATCACTTTGATCAAGAAGTATCAAAGAGGGAACTCGCAAATATGATTATTTCGCATGAGTATCTTCTTTCTATAGTGGAGCATTTTGGGTTTAGAAGATTTGTAGTTTCATTGCAACCTTTGTTTAAAATGGTTTGCAGAAATACAATAAAGAGCGAAATCTTCAAAATCTACAATTGTGAGAAAGAGAATGTGATGAAAAAGTTAGATAAAAATCGAGGCAGAGTTGCCATTACAACTGATATGTGGACATCAAGTAACAGAAAGATGGGGTTTATGGTTGTAACGGCACACTTTATCGATGACTCGTGGAATTTACATAGTCGAGTTATGAGGTATATACTTCTTTTTTTTATACTATTTTAGATTGTTTGAACTTAATTATTGAACAAGTAAATTTTTTAACTAATCAAACTCAATAATTAATTATATTTCAGGTTTATTTATGTGCCTTCTCCACATACAAAGGAGGTTCTTGCGGATTCACTTTTGGAATGCTTATTGGAATGGAATATTGACAGGAAGTTGTCTACAATGACCGTGGATAATTGTAGTACAAATGATGCCATGGTTAAAATTCTTTCAGAGAGGCTTCAAAAAAGTTCACTTATGTTGCACGGGTCCTTGTTGCATATGCGCTGCGCCGCGCCGCGCATATTCTTAATCTGATTGTTCAAGATGGGTTGGGTGTAATTAAGGTAGCAGTTGAAAAAATTCGGGATAGCATGGTATTTTGGACAGCATCAACAATGAGAAGACAAAAATTTGGAGAGACAACGCAACAGTTGCATATGGAAAGAGCTAAAGAATTGGTTCTAGACTGTAAGACTCGTTGGAACTCTACATATCTTATGTTGTCTAGTGCCTTGATGTACAAGGATGTTTTCTTTCGCTTAAAACAACGTGACTCATCCTATGATTGCATGCCAAGTGATGAAGAATGGGAGGTTGCAAAAAATATTTGCAAGAAACTAGAGTTATTCTTCAATGTGACTAAGTTGTTCTCAGGTACCACATATCCTACTGCTAATATTTATTTTCCAAAAGTTTGTGAAATTAAAATATCATTGGCGGAGTGGTGTTTGGATTCTAATGTTGTGATTAAGAATATGGCATTTCATATGTTTGAGAAATTTAATAGTTATTGGAATGTCATTAGTGGTATCATGGGTGTAGCAACTGTCCTAGATCCAAGGTATAAGATGATGTTGTTGGAGTTCTACTTTCCTACAATTTATGGTGACGGCGCAGATGATGAGATTAGGAAGATAAAGGGAATTTGTGAGGATTTGATGCATGAATATAGTTCCCAAAATATGGACACAAATAGCCATGACTCCTTTACATCAAATCCAAATGTGGTAAATAAAGACAGTCTTGCAAGTTTTGATCAGTTTGTTAGTAGTAGAAAGAAGGGTTCAATTGGAAATATAAAGTTAGAGTTGGACCACTATCTTGAGGATGATGTATTGCCTCGGTCTCCTGATTTTGACATCCTTGCTTGGTGGAAAACTAATGGACCCAAGTATCCCAATTTGCAACGTATTGCAAGAGATATTCTAGCCATTCTAGTGTCAACGGTTGCTTCAGAGTCAGCTTTTAGTACCAGTGGTCGATTGTTGAGTCCACATCGTAGTAAACTCCATTAAAATACGGTTGAGGCGTTGATGTGTGCTCAGAATTGGTTAAACAATGAAATTTCACCTAGAGATGGAGGTATTATAAATTAATATTTAAATTAGTTACATGTTATTTAATTGAATTTCTCTTATTTTTAATATGTTTTTGGTGTTATTAGGTCATTCATTGAAAATAAGTTCAAAGGATTCCATCACGCTTCAAAACATTCTCGATGACATTGATTATGATGAAGGAGAAGAAATTGATCAAATTGTGCTTGGATGATACCTTCTAAAGTAATTTTTTTTTTCACTTTCATTTTTCTAACTACTTGGGAGTTTATATGTTAATTATTGGATTCATTAGATTTTCATTTTGCATGCAGTGAGGCTGACAGAGGACAACTAGTTGGTGTATTTGGCGTTGCAGGGTTCTTTTTTTTTTTTTTTTTTATTCCTATCTTGCTGGTGCAACTTGAACTCTATTTGTGGTTGAACTTTGTTTGTGGCATTGCGGGGTTCTGTTATTTGAACAATCATGTACTCTATTTGAACTATGCTTGTGGTTGCTTAAAAATTCTCCAAACTTGATGATGTGATTGTACTCTATTTGAACTTTGTTTGTGGTTGACTAAAAATTCTCCAAACTTGATGATGACCTTGGAAATAAAAAAACTTATGTTACAAGGTGGCTTTTCCTCTTCTTCTTCACTTTTCTTTTTTATGAAGAACTTTGACAGGTCCAATGGCTAGTGTAGACTGTGAATCATTGAAGTGTGCAGCCGTGCAGGTGAATGCTATACAGGTCCAGGATTGATGCAACCCATTTTTTTTGAGCTTTTGCTGTAGAAGTATATACATGTTTCCTTTTTTGTTATTAATAATGCTCCACAACAATGCTGGTGGTGGTGATGACGCATTGATCTGAGGTGGAATCTTTGAAGCACTATTGCATTGCACCTAATGTAATCTTAAAATCTCTTAATATCTGAACTTCCATGCAGTATGCATTTAATCTTTTCTCTCACAATGTGCCAGTTCTCTCTAATGGGTATAATGGAGAGGAAATGAAATTAGTGAAATCAACGCGAAAAAGATGGGTAATCCATTTTTTTTTTTAATTGGTAGTTTGGTACAAGCCCTCTGTGTGTGTGTGTATTTAACTTGTTTCTAAACTTTGTTCCAGAACGACATGAACATCAAGGTGACTGCCACTTGTATATATATGAGTTCCTGTGATGTGTGCACATGCTGAGAGTGAAAATCTTCAATTTGGGAAGCCAATTGATGAGGTAATGTTGTAATGTGGTTTATAGTGTGACTCTTTAGGTCAGATTTTGAGTTAGAATTTGATGATGCTGATTTCTATTGCCAGCACTATGCTTGATGTTATTGCTTTTTGAACTTACATGATATAGTCTTGAAACTTTTGCCTTGACTTTAGGGCCCCATTGGCCACTCTTTAGGTCCAATGTCCATAACTCAGAAGGGTTCATTTTTCTGTTGGAAACTTGTCTAATATAATCTAGATTTTCGTATGGAAAAGTAGCCTCTAAGGTCCTTTCATCAGTCACAACAACAATCTCCTGTTTAGTTTTTGTAAGAGCTTCCTTCACTGAAAAAAGTTCATCTCACAGTACTATTTAACTCGACTTTACCTCATCCAAATTTTGATTCAACGATGCCAGTGCTTCTGAGAATTCAGTTTGAATTCTTGAACTGGTTATTCAACGATGCCAGTGCTTCTGTCGGGTCGGGGCGGGGCAACCCAATTCCGTCCCCGCCCCGCCCCGTTGATGTGGTTGCACCACATCGGGGCGGGGCCCCACGGGGCATGTCGGGGCGGGGACGGGGTATTTAAGATACCCCGAAGTGCGGGGCGGGGCGGGGACGGGGCGTACCCCATGAGGTGCGGGGCAGGGACGTGGCAACCCAATTCCGTCCCCGCCCCGCCCCGTTGCCATCCCTATCATAGTACTTCCTCTCCTTTGTCTTGCTTGGTTTTGGTTTTACACTAAGTGCCCGGAGCGCGGAGTGGGTGCAGGGGTGGGGGTGTCAAAACGCTAAATTTTAAAATAATTATATGTTCAGGACACCTATACAACATAGTGCTTGTGGGTTTATAAACAATTAACTAATGAGCACAAATATATCTCATCCGTATATTCAAATATAAAAAATGGAGAAAAAAAATTGAACTTCGCAATTTGATCACATAAAATAGACAATAATTAATAAGTCAGAAGAAGTTTCTTCATTAAAAGGATAAATGTCAAGCTTATAGAAAAAGAAAATGCACAAAAAACCAAAAATTCTACACGGTTCGCTCCTTATTCGTCGAATCGTGCTCCGTGAACGGCAAAACCACGCTCCGAGAACAGATCCGCTCCGAAAATGCAGATCTGCATTTTCGGAACGGGATCAAAAAGGCTAAGAAGAGGTTCCGGGTACTAAAGTTTTACACATGAGACTTCTATCCTTATTATTGCCTGTAGGTAGACCAGCAGAAAAGTTGAAAAAATGGTTACCCAAAAATGTAAATCAGCTGGTTGGGACAACGGTGTATGAGTGGGGAATGTGTATGTTCGAGTCTCCATTGCAGCAATAAATAACCAAAAACTAAGTAGTAGGCCAACATAGCCAAAAATAAAAATTGAAAAATGGTCTCAAAAGATTGGATAGCTGGAGTTTTTGTCAGGGTCTAGTTTACAATCACACTAATCGGGTTTGTTGAGTATTAAGTTGGGACTACCAAGTAGCCCGGACTAGCAACAACCAAGTGTTTTAGAGTACGGTCTACACAAGTCTTGTTGTTGGCTTCGACCTAGTTACAGTTTCATGGGCTCATTTACTTAGCAATGGGCTCATTTACTTAGCAAAAAATTGAATCAATGCCTTTGTCACCGCAGCTACAGCTAATTCAGAGAGCCCCACCCTACGGAGGGTCGGAATTGTTTTCCCTACTACTGTTCGTGGGAGAAAGTTCTCTTTGGGACATGTTTGTGTAACATTATTTTGCAGAAAAGTGGACAGTTTTTCGCAAAAACTCATTTTACAGGCGTTTGGTGGGTAACAATTTTACAGAAACGTTTTCCTACATCGTCGGCATTTTCCTTGATAATGGTTGAAGGAGGTATGGAAAATAGATTTCATTGGAAAACTTCTTACTCTTGTCCATTTCAACTCAAAACCCTACAACTCTTTTTTTTTTTCTTTAAATAAATTATTATTTGATGTTGAATAAATAATATACATGTTGTGTTATTTTTCTTCAAATAATTGTTTCATCAAATAAGAAAATTTCATTTTTTATAAGGAATCCATAACAATACTAAACAACATTAGCACAAATTAAAAGAGGATTTTTTAACCAAAATTTCTAAATTCTACGAAAATAATTTTCTAAGGTTTTTATTTCTATGAAATTTACTAATGTAGCAATTTTCCGTTTCTGTGAAAAATATATGTACACAGAAGTACTCCAAGAGAGAAGTTCATTCTCTCTTATTGGAGTGATATTTTTAAGGTATTAGCCGAAATTTTTTAACATTTTGGTGGGTTTTTTATATGATCCAAATTGATATCACACTAAATTATCAGAACGGTATGGTTGCTACGTGCCCCGATCGGCCGATATTTTATTTCGAATATTAATGATTATAATTTGATTTAAGAAAGCAAATCCACCAGTGCTGCCAGCAGAGAATGCAAATGGGCCATTCCCATCACAAATGGGTTAAAACTCCATCCGTCGTGGCACGTCCACTGCCACGAAAGCAGCAGGCTTACGGCATCCAAGTGGCAGACCCATTTTCAATCTGATGTGGTTGGACTTACTTTTGAGAGTGCGCCAGTTTGGTCCACCCACTAATTCCCTGTTGGTGGAATATGGAAATGCTTTGTGGGTCCCAATTGCGCTTGGGGTTCAGTACCTAACATTACTTCTTTTTTTTTTTCTAACGAAGGGTTTCAAATCTTTTGGGTTTAGTACCTACTTGGATGATAGTTATCAAGAGGGCCTTTTTCGAGTGGGGAAGCCCCATCTACCAATGGGGCCTAATTTTCGATCCTTACCGTCCACAAAAATAGAATCCTCTAGAATTTAAAGATGTGGACCGCAGCGGTGCGAGAGTCCTATATGTGAAATTACCAACCCTAACATAAGCTTATTTGGGAGAGTCAAAGTGCATGTTTCTTTGATAAAATTCAAGGAATTTCTATTTGGAGATTTTCTAAATTCCCAGACAAGGTGAAATTCATGATGTTCCTTTGTACCTGAGCATCTAAAAATCCCTCCTAAATGCAAAGGATCTGAAATTTCTAAATTCCCGAAAGTTATTTGAGACATTTCAAGTAACCGAATCAGCAGATACCTAACTCTACACATGGCCAGTTTAATTGCGGATCTATTACATTACAATGAATCAAACACAAGGATAACATGAGTTCAAACTTTCTGAATTAAAGAAGTTTAAAAGGGCTTCTTGTTACTTACGAGACATTTAGCTTGATTTATGTGCAAACAACGGATGACAGTTGTTTTAGACCTACATGGATCTTTGTAAACCAAATGCATGTAACTCAATTATGAATTGGATCCTCTCTAGTGGCCTTATGCATAATGACAGTGAGTTGGACCACTTACCCTATGTTTGGGATGGGGGGAGGGGAGGGGAGGAAAAATTAGTTTTACCTCATCTTATTTGGAAAGTCAAAAAGTAGGGGGAAGAAAAGTAAAAAAGTAGAGTTTTGTTTGTTTGTGAGATAGAGAGAAAATTACCATTTTGTCCTTACTTTTGTAAAAAATTTAAAATTATATTTTATAGACAAAGGGCAATTTAGCAAATTTTTACTTTTTTTCCTCATTTCCCCCATTTCCCCCCTGTTTTGGGGGGAAAATTTTTTCACACTTTTTCCCCTCCCCCCCCACCCCTCCATTTTCCCTCCCTCCTTTCCCAAACACCCTCCAAAAAACTCCCCCTCCCCCCCCATTTCCCCCCCTTTCCAAACAAAGGGTTAGGGTCCGCCGCATCACTATAGGCAACTCCTACTTGAATGCATGATAAGCTGCCCATGGTATTATGGCAGACCGTAAATGGTCTACTCATGGACACTGTGAGAATTTCTCGTACCAGATTTGAACTCCTCAATTATAGCATGAAATTAAAGATTCATGCTATTGAATATCCTCGGTCAACTTGAGTGATAAATTCCTTTGCTCCATTACCAATTATAACAAAGTAGTTAATCTCAGGTAAATATAGTAAAACCAAATGGTCACAATCATGTAACTGATATCATATGTAAATTGAATGCAGCCAACTGCGTTGTGGTAGGACCAAAAGTTGGTGTTTGTTTGGAGATATTTATGATGATAGGGAATTCATGGCACCAAGGACAACACCTATCCCCAGAATTCAGAATTTGTATTGAAAGGTGAAGTTTCATAAAATCAGGACTGTGAAATATCACCCTTGGCCTGTAATTCTCCAAACTTCGGTTATTCAAAATACTACATTGTATTAAGTATTTGTCAAATGAAGTGTTATAGAACATTTGGGTAATTAATAAGAACCCAGCCAAAATTCTTGAAATTCTTGCAAACAAATAAACCCAAAGATTGTTCATCGCATTCTAGCTCACTGGCCGCCTGCTCCTAATGGGCAAGAGTGATAGAAATGTCTATCGCATTTGACAATTAACTAATTAAGTAAAAGTAAAGTGAATCCAGATAAGAAATGATAAGGGATCATATCAAAAGTACATAATTTTAAATTTTCCTCTGAATATTTTAAAAAAAAAAGGGTCAAAAAAGCAATCTCCTTTATCCACTAATAGACAAAATAAATTCTATTTTTTTATATAACAAGTAAAAAAGAATCCATACCAAACAACTAAAATCAAAACACCATCATAACCTTTATATTTTATTCTTTCTTGATTTGATACTTCACCTCACCATACTTCACTGCACCATACATCCAAACACACCTAATAATGGTAGATGAAAGTAAGGCAAAGTGAGGCAGACAATCAGCTCATCAAATCATCTCAGCCCTTGATTTAGACCTTGTTTCTTTACGATAATTTAAGGAACTCATTTCTATAGAACTTTTAAATTACCCAAAACTTGTCCTTATGGTGAAATTCTTGAATCCGCCTCTTAGATGGATGATTTACAAATGCTAAAAGGGGAAATTTTTTGAGAATTTCAAAAATCATTTGAAACATTTCAAGTGTTAGAAATTTTGAAATTCTAACAAACAAACATTACATTTGAAAATGACAAGAGGGTAAGCCATCATATCATATCTATAAACAGGCCCTATTAGTAATATCAAAATTTTAACGAGGTAAAAGGTTTTCAGATTTAATCAAAAGATGACTATAGATAAAGAACCCTCGATGGTAACTCAATGAGCATAAGACCACATTTGCTTCTAAAGATTGAGGGTTTGAAACTATATTACCACACTAAGACCACCGGGGGTTGTTTACTCTAGAAAGTTGTTGGTTTGAAACTGCACCACCACATTGAATCTCTCTCCGGGCGCGTAGTCCGGCCGAAATGACTAGGGCACCCTCCATTAAATAAAAGGAAACAAAACAAAAAAAAAAAAAAAAAGTTGAACACCATCAAACCATCAGTTAAGAAAGGAGAATAGAAAAAAACAAGGAAAGATCAGCCTTTTCCTAATCATCAGCCATGCAGATGGATTTCCTTTTCATTAAATTTTTGGCATTTGGGCAAACACAAAAGGGCGGCTCCTTCAATTCTAAGCAACCATTTGTGGGGCTGAATCAAACAGCACACATTGCCACTAAGCCATGACTTTCTTCCCCTTCCATATAAAAAATTGAGATTTTTTGCTGAAACCCCACCAGCTGATTTCAGCCACGCTTTGCATAGAAATATCTCGATTCCTTTTTTTATCGACCCCTCTCTCTCTCTCTCTCTCTCTCTCTCTCTCTCTCTTTGATTATATAGAACGCATTACCTCCTCCAAGCCTTGTTCGGTAGATATTCCCAGAATCTTCTTCTTTGATTTGAAGAAAAATCCGAGCTTTTTGAGCGACCATGTGCGTGAAGGACGAAGAACAGATGGGGGAAAGGATGGAGAATTTCGATTTCTTCGATACCCAAATTGGGAATTGGGGGATAGATTCAACCAACAGGGCTGATGATCGCAGTCGGTTTGGAGATGACCCAACAATCGGCAGTCCTTCTCCTGTAAGAAAAACCGTTGATACCCAAATTTCTTTTCTTTCCTTGATTTTAAGCTATGTTGACGAGTTAAGATGGATTGTTGATCAAATTCGAGCTTTTTGGCATCTGGGTTGTTGTTGTTGTTGGGGCTTCTTTCATGGGTTTTTGTCCTTTTTTTATTTTTTACAAGCTTTCTTTGTTTGGTTTTTTAACCTTGGTTTTCTTGGTAATTGGTGGAATTTGAGTTCTCTGCATATGGGTAATGATTGACTTCTTCTCCCCCTTATTTTACTGGTTCTGTGCTTGCTATTGGATTTACTTTGAGGAGCTTCTTTTTCGTGGTGACCTTTTTCCCTTTGTTTATGATAGATCTTGAGTCTTCCAATTGAACTGAAGTACTGTTAGAAAAGAATATTCATATTTTGTCGAATCCTTATTTCTCTACGTCAGAGTAATAGTTAGGAAATACCATTAAAGGAAAAGTAATAGTTAGAAATGAAAGAATTGGAATACTTTAATGGGCAAACTGAAGACTTCATAAGTGTGTTTGAAGCTGTTTGTATGTAACAGAGTTGTGAGCTGAGGCACCCCAATGTTGGGTCATACAATGGTTCGTCTGCTGTTTTTATTTTCAGTGGATGTCTGAATCCAATCTGATCCTTACAAGAACGAATAGAGGCATAGGCAGCAAAGGAGAATGATAATTTGGTCTGGAGAAATCCATGTTTCCATAAAATCTGTTTCTGGAAGAATCTTCTGTTATATAGGCTTTTCCATGCTGTTTGACAATTCTAGTTTTTGGATCTATTTGACTTAAAACCAATTCAAACCTTTGATGCCCAGATATAGATAGGGGTATGGACAAGGATATGGGGAACGATGATTGAGGATACGACTCTACTCTTTTGAAAATCTAGGATGCAGATCTGGATAAGGGTGACCTAATTTTTTTTCTTTAGATGACTTGTCTACTCCTTTGTAATTTGTTGTTTTGTGTTGGTATTTAGCTCTAATACCTACGCATGTTTTTTCTTTGCATCTTTATTGTACCTTTCTTAAATCTTTAATATATTTTACCGTTACAGATAAAAAAAAAAAACTTGTGGATTAATAAAATTATCATTGTTTATGTTCCTTTCTAACATTTTTTATATTGAGAAAGAAGAAAATTAAAAGAATGTGTATAAATAATGGACTTGGTAAGTAGGATATGCTAAACTTGTACCCTAAACGTATTGGTGTATTATCGGGCACCAATGCAAGTGTTGTATCGGTCCGATATGGAAACATTGGGCTTGTATAGATATCCAAGTATCATAGACTCAAACAAATGTTTGAGTGCTTTGAAAGTTTTCATGAATCTCTGATTGAATCAACTTAATGACCTTTTTTCTCTTTTTCTAAAAATTAACCAAAGTGTAACTTTTTCAAACAAACATCAATATATAACTTTTTTTTTTTTTTTTTTTGGACAAGTTTTCCTATTTATCCTTTACTATATGTTTGCTTTTACTATATGACAAGTTTGCATATATTACTTCTTTACCAAATGAAAAAAAAAAAAAAAGTTTAAAAGGTCAAATATGCAATCAACAATGTAAGCGCTGCAAGAGTGATGTTGAGGTTTGGATGATGTATGTACTATATACAAAGAGAAGAGATGAATGGTTCATTGAACGTCGGGCATCAATAAAGATGGGCGAGTCCTAAGGAGAAGTGGCTGAATAGGGAAACAGTGGTTCCTAGATGAAACAATTTATGTTAACAAAAAGGCATAGTTGGGGCACTCGTGCATGCAGCAACATTGACTGGCGGGCTTGAGCAAATATTCTTTGTTCTTCCATTAGAACAACAAGACTAGAATGACAAAAATGACCCTTTTTCTCAAGTTAAAATTAGTAGAGAGTATATTTTTTGTCCACACAAGGGATCATGACATACACATCAGGGTAGAGTATAGATATTTAGATTTCTTTCAACTATATAATAGTAGTTATGAATTAAATGTACACTATTTGGCTTGATTAAATTTCTAATTTGTTGGTTGTGAGCAGTTATGTTTTCTTTCCTGTCTTTTCTATTTGGATCTGTTCTCTATTGTCTTCTTTCTTATTCTTAGCTGCTCTTGTTGATATTCTTGTGTGTTTCCTCTGCTGGTTCTTGATTATTTGTTATTATAATTCCTACAGCTGTTGGAGTGACTATTTCTGATTCTTTATTATTTTTAAACATCTGTTTTATTTGCCAAAACAAACATGTGACATTGGTTGTAGATGCAACATTATGTTTTGTTGTAGGATCAATTGTAGTGCTTTTTTTTTTTAATTCGTGAACTTGGCTAATCATTTTTGTTATTTAGCACTAGTATATATGTTCTTGGGTTTATGTTTCCATTTTCTACATTTGATCAAGCCCTTCGATGCAGAGTGAATGTGAATGCATATACCTTGAAACTGTAAATGAATTGATGACAGTGTTTTCGGCAACTAAGTAGTTCAAATAAACCATTAACAATAAAACTAGAAATGTCTTAATATAACCTCTTCAAGAAATGTCTTAGCAACGTTATAAAAAATAAAAATAGAAATGTCTTAGCCAAGCATTTGTAAGAAGAAATGGTTTCAAGGAAGAGATGAAAAAGTGTCCTCATTATTGAAGGTAATAAAGGTAGAAAAGGTTTTATGATGGTTATTGTCGGAGACTCAAAGTATCTGAACCTGTGCAACATTGACTACCTGTTGCCAACTTCGAGGAGCTTTTTTAAATGTTATTATATCCTGTATGGTCATTCCTCCATTCTACTCACCAACTCATTCCCCTCGAGAATGGCTCCTTACCCGAGTGGTAAGAGCGGTAGTTCTCACCTTGCTGCCCAGGGTTCGAACCCTAGATATGCCACCTCTTCCTGCCTTTGCGGGCTCCCTTCCCACTTGTGTGGGCTTTCTTCTTGCGTGTGCGGGCTCCGATCTCAGTTGAGTGGGCTGTCTTCCCATGTGTGTGCAAGCTCTCTGTCGGGTCCCAGCCCCCTTGGCTGGGGTACCAAAAAAAGAAAAAACTTTTTCCCCTCTGCTTTTCTTCCACAAGGATTTCATGAAAAACTTGGGGCATTATTTGAATCAATTGTCCAAAACGAAGGAAAAGCTGAAAACCATGACAATGATGTTTATTAGCTTGATTTATGGCCTATGTCGACACAAGCATGTTTGAGCATGCCCATACTTTTTGATCGGTAACAGTAATATTTCATTAAAGAGAAAAAATGTTACATGTATGTTATTTTCTGTTTGATCATGTCTATCTCTTGGTCTATGGATCAAACTTGTGTTTCTTAGGATGAGTTGTTCTATATTAATGAAAGGATCGTTGTAATCTTCTGTTTCTACATAGATCTATTCAGGGAGAAAACTTTGCTTGGGTAGTGCAATAAAAAACTAGAAATTTATTTGTTGTGTTCCACAAGAGTTTTACTCATATAACCTGTTTAACTTGGAACTGTATGTCATAAATAAGCTTGACTTTGAGGCTTCAAATTTTTTCAATCATTGGATTTTCTTTATTTTCTTCAAGTTCAAGTGCTCCATCATCATCATCATCATTGTTGTTGTTGTTGATTGGTAAACCATTAAAAGATTTATTATTGATTGGTTTTTTCAGATTTTCACTTCTTTTGTTTATATCATTTTTCCCTCATGCCAGTCTAACCTCTACTCCTTGTGTGTTTGGTAGCTGGAAAGCATTTGTGAGAATACAGCTATTATTAACAGCCAACAAAACCTGTCTCCAAACTTTGTACCAATTATTAGATCAGGGGAGTGGTCTGATATTGGTGAACGTCAGTATATGGAAGATACTCATGTTTGTATTGCCGATCTAGCTAAAAAGTTTGGCCATACTTTCCTAGATGGTGAAGTTATTTCCTTCTATGGGGTAAGATTTTTTTTTTAAATTTCATCATTTTTTATTTTTGTGATAATATATATTTCCTTCTATGGGATAAGAGTTTTTTTTTTTTTATAAATATCATGTTTCATCATGTTTGATTTTGTGATATTATATATATTTTTGACTTGGGTGGTCCCTGACTCCCTGTTATTATTATTATAGTCAAGAGGGGTGTATTCCTATTCTACCCTGTACTCTTGTGATATTGGAATTTGGGATGGCTCTTTTGGCAAGTGGTGAAGGTAAGTGCAATGATTTAATGATTTACCGCTGTCAGGTATACAGAAGCGTAATTGGTTGCTGAAGAGAGATACCTGGAACTGGTTTGTTATTTCATTGGAAATAATTTAGATTGCATGGAAGTGAATAAATCCAGATATTGCTATGGTCATTGAAGCTGAGTACATGATAATAGCTACAATATGAGAATTGACATGGCTTGATCGTAACTCTCAAATCACAACTCAAATGGAACTACCAGTTTACGATGGTAACTATCAACGAATAAAATAAACCCAGCTAAGCTAATGGCTATTGAAGCATAGTAGTAATTATTGGCTATCAGGTACTGATTGTAGGTTGACTTTGCTTGAATTATTAGTCAAGTGGAATATCCATTCTAAGATTCAGTCACTTAAATTAAGGTGCAAAACGTCATTCACAATTTTCTATTTTCTTGAAGGATTGAAAACATGCAAGTGGATTCTAATTGGCACTTTGAATGTGACAAAAATAACTGAGAAGATCATGGTGCAATAAAGAGAGTTTTAAGATCTGAATATTTTTCACCGTGCCTAAAAATCTTTAAGTTTGAAGCATTGGCAATTATTTTTGGCAGATGGTCTTGCGAGGGAAGGAGTGTTTTGCCTTTTTGTTTCTTCTGATGTATGATTTTTTCTTGTGTTGCTGCTTTCTGTTGTGCACTTTGGTTCTCTTGTTTTTGTTTCTGTTGTGTGCCTGTGTTCTGATTACAGTTTTCTAATGACAACTGGTGGAATTAGAAAAAGAAATTCTAGTGATAATATCAATCTGTTTTATAAACTATGTGCAGTTTGCCTCTTCATTGTAATTGGACACCTTTCTATGGAAGTTACATGGATGGAAATAAGTAATTTTCCCATATTTATTGTCAAGGCAAGTTCAGTTGGCGGAAATATAACTTATTCTGTGATGCTAGTAGGAAAATCAACAAAGCCATGGAAAACAAGAAAGACGTGGAATTGTGGGTGATTATATGTCCACATCCCTCACACTACCACTTTGCTAGTTTGGCTTAAAAAACAATAATGGGCCCTCCAGTTGTGAGGATTTTCTTTCTAGGTGTGCTTTGAGATCAGCAAAACCAAATGAGAAAAAAAGGTTAGCTGTTTGTAAAAATGCTCTTTGTTCATCCCTTCTAGTGATTTATACTTTGTGACAAGTTCTAATCATGGGTTTTCCAAAACCAGATTTGCTGAATGATTTTATACCTTCTTTTTTTTTTTTTTCCATTTTCTATAGCTGATTATTGTTAGCACAACCAGAAGCTTGTGGCATGTTCTTTACCAATTCAGGGAGGAAACAAATCTTTGTTTATACCAACTATCCCTGCACACTTTGATATTTGTGTGTTGGCCATATATGGCCATGGCCGGTGGACTAAAAACATTCTAATTGTCCAAAACTATATGCATATAAATGTCTAAAGCTCTGTCTGTGTTCTGATTCCAGGTATTTGATGGGCATGGAGGAAAGGGTGCTGCACAATTTGTCCGTGACAATTTGCCACGGGTCATTGTGGAGGATGCAGATTTTCCTTTAGAGCTTGAAAAAGTGGTCACGAGGTCGTTTCTTCAGACAGATGCAAAGACATGCTCTCTTCAGTCCACTTTATCTTCTGGTACAACAGCATTGACTGCCATGATATTTGGGAGGTCTGGCCTTCCTTTCATTGGCTGCAACTGATCAATAGAACCTTTTTACTATCTAATTATTGATGTTTAAGTTTTGCTAATCTTCCACTCATTGGAAGCCAATTTCACATCATGCCACCATGTGGATATGTTTGACTTATGCCCTCCCTTGGGTTAGTCCCACTGCGTAATGCCTTAGCCCCAAGGTAAGGCCTGACTAACCATCACCAGGCACCACTGGCCTGATGCATGGTTTGCCTTATCTTTTATGCTACATATTGACACCATTCTTTCGGGATACATGATCTGTACAGTGGGCAAACTGGATGCTTGACTTGACTGTTGTTTCCACATGAAAATGAATGTGGAAGAATAGGCTTACAATAAATTAGCAAACCTTGTTGATTGGCAATCTAGCCGATCCTTTATGCCTATCTTCTCACTCAGTTTTTTTTTTTTTTCCCTACCTTTTCTCCGTTTCTTTTTTTAATGTTTTGACATGTTCCTTCCATTGTGTGAACTATTATATAAAAACAGATCTCTGCTGGTAGCAAATGCGGGGGACTGTCGGGCAGTGTTGTCTCGACTTGGAGTAGCGATTGAGATGTCTAAGGATCACAGACCCTGCTGTATTAAGGAGAGGAGTCGAATTGAATCACTGGGCGGGTACATCGATGATGGGTACTTAAATGGGCAACTTAATGTGACGCGTGCTCTTGGTGATTGGCATCTTGAAGGGATGAAGTCCATTAGTGAATGTGGGGGACCATTGAGTGCTGAACCTGAACTGAAATTAACCACTTTAACAAAAGAACACGAGTTCTTGATAATTGGCAGTGATGGAATATGGGAGGTTTTCACAAGCCAAAATGCGGTAGACTTTGTCAGGAGGCGGCTCCAAGAACACAATGATGTGAAAATGTGCTGTAAGGAATTGGTTGACGAGGCAATCAAGCGCGGAGCATTGGATAATCTGACAATTGTCATGATATGCTTTCATTCCAAACCACCACCTCATGTTGCCGTGCACAAGTTGAGAGTAAGGAGGAGCATCTCAGCAGAGGGTCTTCAAAATATTAGATGTCTATTGGAATAGAAGCTAATTAGTTTTCCTGTCTTTTAGACTTTTAACTGTATAGAATTTATTAGAGAAGTGAGGTATTAATCGGAGGGGGGACTTATTGTATCGCCGTAGGTGATGGGTGGAGTGAGGGGGTCAGGTTTTAGAAATAGGCAAGATGCTCATTTTGAATTCTGTAGAGACATGATTATTTGCTTTCCTCTCAAGGATACTTGATTGGAATTGAAGTTTCTGGCGAGCATCCATCAATCTTCTTGTATGGGTGCATCCCATGATTTGCAATGACTCTCAAAACAGTTGAGGTCCTTATTTTTCAGAAATTATAGTAATCTATGAATCTCCACATTAGAGAAGCACACACTTTTCTTAATGCTGCTTGTGGCAATTTTTAATATCCACTGGCTCAACAATGCTTAAAGAACTGAAAATGCATGGCCCTTTTTGCAGATTTTTAGCATTCCATTGACACTCCTCATTACCCTCATTCTTCGTTGGTTTTTAAGCTCTCTGCTTGCATGGTGTGTTCAATCAGTTTGCTGGTGTCCTGCCACCTTATAATTTTATTTTATCATTCCATTAACTCTTCTCAGTATCCTTCCCTGCCGGACATATCCAACACAAATGAAACCTGATTCCTCCAAATTCTTGATGCTGCTGCTATGTGACGTTTCGCCTAATGTCTGCAGATAAAGAAACTGGTTCTGCATTCAGAGTTCCAAACCTGTTGTCATTGGCTCATTGCTGTTAGTTTTGCAGCATTAGTGCCATTAGCATAAGTAGATGAGCAAAAGCAAAGATGAGACACCCATCCACAAACTGAGTTACCCTAAAATCTCAGCAACCTGTCTCTATCTACACCAGATGCACAAGTGAAGATAGAATTACTGGTATCTTCGTCCAGTTGCAATTGGTTGGTGAGTTGCACTTTCAGAGGCTGAGTCTGGATATTGGCTTGAAGAGCTTCACTAGTATTGCATGTTTTGGGGAGTCAACACTAGGGTAGGTGGTAGTAGGAAGGAGGTTTGAAGGATCATATCTGAATCTTGGCAACCAGACCTTGAGCTACCTCAGTTCCCATACCCCAAGCAATGATGGAAATGCTTGGATCAAAACGGAAGCTTTCCTCATAAGGGCAAAAGATTCAAGGCTGGTGGATTGTTTTCTTGTTGATGTTCTAGAGACTTTTCCCTGACCTTAGCTATCACTAGAGCCTCTCACTCCACCATTTGGGCTGACTAAATGATCAAATACTTAGGGTTGAAAACAGGTGTCCGAGTATCCACAGTCCCAGTTCCAAATAAAGCAGGTTTGGAAGCTGTTCTATTTTTGGATCCGTAAGAAATTCTGGAAGCTGTTCTATTTTTGGATCCGTAAGAAATTCTGATCCGGGTCCAAATCCATGTATATAGGACCCAGAACATTCAGAAGGGGATCCTAGAATGTTCCAACCCAAGGATACGGATACATGATAATTACATTCACATATAAAAATTTATATAGGTTTTAAAGGCCTTCATAGCTTGAGTTATATTCATATTTGAGAGTCTACTTAATTTTAATCATATATCATTTATAAGCAAAAATCCCTATGATGACGGCACCAACCCGAATGGACAGGAGAGCACAGGAGCACAAAAGAAAATTGTCCCATTTATCAGTCCTTAGTCCTACTTTCATATCTAAATGTCTAAATCAAATAGGACTGACTCTCCTTACATTAAAAAATAAATAAAATAAAAAAAATAATAATAAAACTAGGACTCTCCAAAAGTAAGCCTTCTGAACTAGCTCTCCATTCGATCATGTAATGGCACCCAACATTCTCAGTTACCAATTGGTTTGAGCAACAGTTATACAACCGGTTCATCCCATTGGCCAACAGGAAGATGAAAGACGGTAATGGAGGTAAATTGTGCTCTTTCAATAACCAGCCCAGGAATCCATATAGAAAGCAGTAGGATCTGGTAGCAATTTTCCAGGGAACTCCACTGCGAGCGCTCTGATAATCTTCCACTGAAGATAAAGGAAAATGCCAGAAATTGATTGGGAAGTCCTCGAATGTTCAGCTGATCCCTGAGCCTCCAAAGGGAGCTTACTCTTATCCTGATCATGGGATGGGAACCTGCGGCCTGGGTCCCATTCCTTTCCAAGTAGGCTTCTGCCCAAGCTTCCTGTAGTCCTTCTAAAACATATTTGTCTATCTACCAGAGGGGAATCATTGGGGCGTAATACTGGGCCCTCAACATACCTGATGGCCAGTAAATCCTCTAGTTGTGTTCCTTCTTGACTCTGTGAACTGTCCTCACTTCTTTGTAAATAATCTTCTTATTATACCCTATATCTCAATTCTCAATAGCAACTTAGATCAGGGAAATTTTCCTCCTCTGAGTAAGGTCCATCTGCAATAATCTGCCCACGTAGCAAATATGGGGGAGTGGTTTCTCGATTCCAATCCAATCTCACAAGCTTTAGGTACGTTACAGGAGGGCGTATCAGTCAAAACTCCCATCAGATGCATATGAACCTACAATCAAGTAGGCAAGGTAAATCAAGAAGGCCTCCAAAACATGTGATACTTGCACTCATGCGTCACTTTCTAAGAAGCAATCCCACTCAGAAATTGGTCCATAACCTTCCATGGCCATCAGATGCTTAATTGCAAGATGAACAACATGGCAGCAAATGCAAAGACCATTCCAATAAGACACTACCTTGACAATTCATTATGCACACAACACAATAAATCCTTCGATGAGAAAAGAAGTCGAAACTATTGACAGGTTCTCATCACATAGAACTTGCAACTAAAATGTGGGACCTGCAATGCTCTGTGTTTAATGTTTTCATTCTATCCGATGATGTTTGAATCCAACCAAAACTCCAATAACATAATTCTCGAGAACAGAACTGCATCCCAATATACAAATCTAAATTGTCAATGCAAAAATTAGCAACTTCTTGTACATATAAGCCTGGCAAACTTCCTCCCGTTTGTTGTAGAAAAAAATATGGACACTAGAGATAAATCATGTGATTAAGGAAAAATTATATTAAATGCAGTTTGACACAAGAAGCCATTCTTTCATAAATTAGCACCAAACATCAACATGTTAGCACGTCATGCTCAACAGTACCTTTTTTGGACTGTAAGTTGACTATGGATATCAAAAGTATAAGTTGAGTTTTTAAATCAAATGACATGGTTGACAAACATATGGTAAAATGAAAGTGAATCGTATTTCTCATTTGAACTGCAGTAAAATACATATCTGTCTACGAATAGCTTAAAGGATGAAGCTATCAGCCTACCATATAAGAGTTATACACCAAAGAATGCATGAAATACAAAATTTACATGAATTGTGTATCAAGAAATTATCCTCATTCCTTCCCCAAATAAAAATGCTCACCAGGATCTAATTAATTGGGAACTCTTGTTTCTGAAATAGAACAATCACCACCACAATGCACTTAGTTGCCACCCCAAAACCATTTTCCATCATTCATCTTGCTCTTAACCTCAGCTTTAGCAAGGTGAATCAAGAACAGAGCTGCAAGAAAAGTTGCGATGATAAGCATTGCAAAGACACCATTCCATCCCCTAGTCGATATATATCCAGTTAGCAATGGCCCCAGAGCTGCCCCCACAGAACCAGTACCATCAATGATAGCTGTCACAGTAGCCAAAGCTCTGGAATTCCCCTTAATAAAGCTCTGTGTGCCGAGATCAGCTGCAACGGCAGTTGTAATAAGCGAGTATGGACCATTTACAAAAAACCCAGAAACAAACATTAACCCGATGTTGGTGTAAGTAGAGATGCTTCCACAAACTCGGTACAAAATAAGTGCTGGAATTGATAATGATAAGAACACAATTGAGGTTACTGCATGAGCCTCGATCTTATCTGAAATGTAGCCAGCTGAAATTCCACCAAATACACCACCGACATCAAATATAGTTGAAAGAATCCCCGCAGTCTTGTGAGATAAATGTACACCTGCAATGTCTACACATCCAAATCCATTACAGAGAAAAAGACAAGTTAATATTCATCACTTCACGTACAAGTGCACATTAATAAATAAAACCAATTAAAAGAATTCTGCTCCTTTGTATTAATCAAAGACCCATTTAGTAAGCAATAAGAATATAAAGCCATCAGGCCTATTATAGCCATTTTCATTTAAGCGTGTTTGGATGTACGGTGAATTGAAGTAATGTGAGGTAAAGCTTCCATTATCCATACAACATAAGACAAGGGATCATATCAAAAGTACACAAATTCAAAATTCCCGCCTTTTCCAAAACAAAGTCAAAAGGCCAAACACGCCGTGAGTCCGTCATCCTGCACATACTTTTGCAGATCTTCACTAGTTGTTCATCAGGTCAAGGCGCAGGCCACCATGAATGAACAATGGCGCACACTACTACTCCATATAAGAGTACTACCCATCAATTCATTGGCCTGCAAAGGACAGTGATTCATAAAACCTGTACACAATGCCAACCAAATGAAAGCCAGATAGGTAATTTAGGCCAAGCACTGTATTCTATCATTGAATCCTTCTCCGTCCATATGGGGTTGGCTAAAAAAGTTCCTACTTTTAAATTTAACACTTCCAAACTCCACCCAAGCTAAGATATGCCAAAAATTGTACTAAAACCTCTATAAACATCAACTATATATATACCTGTATGACTAATGTAGAATGGCAGCCAGTATAGAAAAGTGTAAGCTACTAGCTTTGAGAAGAAGAGGCAGAAAGCATATGGTGCTACACCAGGCAACCTCCACGCATCAATGAACCCAATCGCAGTGATCGAAGCCGAATCCGACTCCGACCCAGATTCAATCAGACCCTGTTCTTCCTCCTCCCCCACTTCAATTCTCTCTGAGATTTCAGTGCTCGCGACAGCCGACTCCGGGCTCATCTGAATCTCCTTGCCTGGGGATTCGAACCCCGCGTCCTGCGGCCGGACGATCAATAAGGCATAAACCAGAACCCCAACCAATCCGATAAAGATCCCCGGCAGCACGAACGACCACCCCCATCCGAATTCGAGCACCGACGACGCCACGACGGATCCGACAATGTTCCCGACGGACGTGTGGGAGTTCCAGACGCCCATGATGAGGCCTCGCTTCGACTTGCCGAACCAATTTCCGACGACGGCGACGACAGACGGCCATCCGGAGGACTGGAAGAGGCCGCTGACGATCTGGATGGCAAGAAAGAAGGAGAGGCGGTGGATGCGGAGCCAGTAAGCGAGGCCGAAGGCGGCGGTGGAGAGGGCGGTGGCGATCATTCCGGAGGAGAGGAAGAGGCGGAGGTCGAGGCTGTCGGCGAGGTGGCCGGAGAAGTACATGCCGAGGGAGTAGGAGGAGAGGAAGGCGAGGTCGAGCTCGCCGAGGCGGTGGGCCCCGCGGGGCCCGTCGAACGGGGCCCATCCGGAGGAGGGATCGGGGCCGTTGGATGAGAGGAGGGATTTGACGATGGAGGGGGGTTTGCGGGAGGCGTGGAAGGCGGCGTAGGCGGAGAAGGTGAGGGCGAGGACGGAGATTTGGTGCGAAAGGAGGGTTTTTGGGGGGGTTAGGGTTTTGGACTGCATCTTCTTCTTAGGGTTTTGGACATGAAGAACAAGAAGAAGAAGAAGACGACGACGACGAAGACTGTAAAAATGTATGAACGGAAGCTTGGTTTTCGATTTCGAAGAAGGAAGGAGACGACCGGTAGGAATGCATGGGCGTCGAGAGCACTTGAAATTGCAACAGTTAGGATTAAATGCTGGGGCCTGTCAAATCCAACTGGTTAGGTGAAAGGCCCTAACTATGGAACTAGGGGTGTAAATGGTTTCGATTGTTTAATTATTAGGAAGTTTCAATCCGTTAAAAAATAAGTATGGATTTTTATTTAGGACTTTATGAGTAAATGGGTTTGGGTTCGGAATCCGAAGTCCGGTTCTATCTCGGTTCGAACCCCTGAACTCAAGACTCGATATATTACCTCAATTTTTGAAAACTTCTCCTGAAAATCATATGTTTTTAATATCATTCTCCTCCCAGATCCTAAGTCGGATCC
This sequence comes from Cinnamomum chago, assembly GCA_038049695.1. NCBI lineage: Eukaryota > Viridiplantae > Streptophyta > Magnoliopsida > Laurales > Lauraceae > Cinnamomum > Cinnamomum chago. Next base: position 8,892,486 of record CP142452.1, on the reverse strand, counting down.
GGACTCGTCACGTATATGGTTTTAGTTTTGGTTTCAAAGCCAAAAAACCAGTTCAAAATTCAGATCCGGTGCTACGTTTTCTTTAATAGTTCCGGGTCCACCATGGACCCGGGCTGAAATGACCATTTTACAACCCTACAAAAGAACATTGCTCATCTAAATCATTAATATTAAATGTCATTCCCTTAGTAACCCAGATCTAGACCCTTCCTATATATGATTCTGATTCTGGTTCCGAAACCAAGAAATTGGTTTCAAAACTGTTTTGGATTCGGATTCGGTTCCACTTTGTCCTTAACAGTTTCGGGTCCACCATGGACCTCGATTAAAACCGATTTGTTTACAACCCTATATAGAACATTGATCATCCGAATCATTATAATTGAATGTCATCCCCTTAGAAAGCATCATTTTTTTCAAATTTTATTTTGATAAAACTTGTTCCCATTATTAGATTGAACACATGATTGATAATGTAATCAATACAATACCATATGATATTAATTTTTTCCATTAACTATATTATCATATCAATCATGTGTTCAATTTTATGATGGGACCGCATCATATCTAAGTAAAATTTAATGATAGGCTAACAAGGGGATGATGACCTCCAACTTTAACCACTCGGATCCGGATTCCAGCCCTCATTCACCAGCTCAGCTAGATGCAAAAACAGAAAGTGTGGGGTGGGGTATCAGGTATGTAATGTGAAAACACACGAGAATCTTTGGTGCTCTCGAGGTGCAAATCATTTTTTTCTCTGTTTTAATATCCCGCGTCAGATCTAGTCAAAGAGTTGACCCTTTTGTGGGGACTCTGAAAAAGAACTTCGTGGGGGCCACTGAAATCCTTTCCCCTACACGTGTCCCAATACATTCAAATCGGACCATCAATTTTTAAAGTTTGGCCACCTTTATACGTCAACTCGCAATCAACGATTGGACGGTCAAGATGCGATCCGCGTAGCTCTTAAATGGCATTCGCGACTCGCGACCGTAATCCAATTTTTTTTTATCGTCTTTCGCTCCTTAAAGAAACTTCGCCACTTAAAGAAACTTCGCCTGAAACTTGTTCTTCGTCTTTCAACCGCCATGTCCGCCTCCTCCACGAGCGGCGCCGCCGCCGCTGCACCAGAGCCCGTTTTCCCTCTCTCTGCCGCCACGGACGGCGGAGACATCTCGCAGGCCTTTCCATTCTCATCTGGAAACCCTAGAATCGAAGAGACGAGAGGAATCATGCATCTCTACTCCGACACCAGCACCGACTCTCTTCCCAACTCCTCCTCAGAATCCAATCCCAATTCGAATCTCCCGGTACATCATAATCAAAGAAAAAAGAAACGAAAGAACTCTTTCTCTTCAATCCTTTTAACCCTAAACCCTAAAAAAATGGAACCTTTTAGAATTGTTTTGGCTTGAAATCGAAGGGAGATAGAACTATCGTTTTGCATTCTGAGAAGCATGAACTTTCAAGATGGAGAATAGTATAGAAAATTAAGGTTTTTGAAACTCGGAGTTCATGTATTCTTTCTTTGATTTGGGATTTTTTTTAGGTGGGGAGGAAGCCACTTGTTTGTGTGCTCGGGGTTCCGAATCACATGACGTACGCGGATTTTTGCCAGTTTTGTGGTTCTTTCATTCAGCACATATTGGAGATGCGGATTGTCAGGTAAAGCATTTCAAAATTGAATTTTGGTTTCTCTGAGCCCTATGCCTATGAAAGTAGTAGCTGACGTTTTGCTTTGGGTGTGTTTGGATGTTAGAAAGGGCATTATTTTTATGATTTTTGTATGATGTATTGGAAATGAAAATCACAATCTTCTGGTTATGTATTCCAATTTAATGTTTGAAGCATAATTCTTTTGGTTTGATTGGACTCTTAAGTTGATCAAATGTTATTTTGCTGATTGAATTTGATGTTTATTTGGGGATACAGAAATGATGGTGTTGAAGATCAGTACAGTATTCTGATAAGGTTCGATAATCAGGAATCTACTGATAGTTTCTATCGGCATTTCAACAAGAAGCATTTCTCATCTTTGGAGGTTTGCTCCTCTTGTAGTGCATTTTACTCTTTTTCATCTGGGATGGCTTGTAAGTTACCATTAAAATAAATCAATGGGTGAAGTAATATTTGATTCCTTTAATTAATTTATTTTTTGTTGGATATAGGTAGATGTTTGTCGCGTCCTTTATACAATGGATGTGCAATACACAGGGTCAATAGAACACGCGCAAACTTCCCTTGCAAGCTCCACAGAACAACCTTATTGCCCAGTGTGCCTTGGTAAGTTCAATAATTGTTACGTTTTTTAAAGTTGTGTTACCTTTCATCTATTTTACATTTCTCAAGTAGCAAGTTTCTTATTTTAATTTAGTACTGAGATTGAGTGTTTTGGTGATTCATTTTGGTATCGGAGGAGGCTTGTCTGGAAAATTATTAGGTTGATGTGTTGGACTGCATTGTGCTAGATGTATTTTCTCTCATATTTATTTCTTACTTTTGATTAATTTGATCATGTTGTGTTTCTGCACTATACTATAATTTTGTAATTGGTATTTAATTTTATTTAACATAAAACTTGGACTTTAGTTATAAGTCATGGGCACTTATTCTTCTGATTTCTTCATTTATTGCAGAGAGACTGGACCAAGACACGAGTGGAATTCTCACTACAATTTGCAATCATTCTTTTCATTGTTCTTGCATATCAAAATGGACTGATTCTTCCTGCCCGGTAAGCAACCGATGATCAGACCACTTCCTTTTGAAAATTTTACGTCATATGCACCTCAAACTATACAAAAGGTAGCAGCTTCTGCATCTGAAAGATTGGTACAGATACCATTATATAAACAAAATTTCAAATTACTAGGTGGACATGAAATGCTGTGCTGTGTACAATGGTGCACCAACAGCATAGTGTTCTAACTTAATTGATGAAATGTAATTTTCTAAATGTGGGTTACCTTCTTCATTAGCTCCTTGAAGTGTAGGAGGAAATTAATATGGCAGGCTAGTTTATTTGATAGTTGTGTGATCTTTCCTCTGTTCTGGAAGCACCCTGCAGAAATTTTAGTCTCCCATATTGCCAAAGCGTCTGCTTTGTTTGAATATGTTTGACCAAGTGGTCTACAAGAATCAGAAGTTATCATCCTTCTTTCCACAGAAGGAAATTTTATCTAATAAAAAAGGAGTACAGTATACATGCAAATCACATTAAAGAGATCACAGCCCCATAATGAGAGCTTCTATTGATCTCTTATACCTTGCTCTTCCTTTCATAAGGTGTGAGAGAGACTTATAAAGGCAGGTGTTGTGATTTTCACCTGAGGTTGGTGGTGGTTACTGGTTACTATCAATGTTTTTTTTTTCCCCTATTTTAAAATAATTATGCTATCCATGGTGTTAGATAGGGTTATTTGATGGAAATGGAAATTGTCAGAATTGCAAAAGATTAATATATTTGATGCAAAATTTTACCCACACAAGTTCAATTAAGTTATTTTGGATTTGTAACTGATTTATTTAGTTTGATCTCAGGTCTGCCGATATTGCCAGCAGCAGCCTGAAAATTCAAAATGCTCTGTTTGTTCAACTTCTGAGAACCTCTGGATTTGTGTCATTTGTGGTTTTGTCGGATGTGGAAGGTAAGTTGTTGAAGTCAGCCTTGTTCTTACCTTATAAAATTTAGAAATATCAAACAAAAATATTTGCTGCGAAGGTATATGCTATTTTCATCTCCCTTCAAACTATGCATGCCAGGACAACCTTTTGGCGATCCAACATTTTTTAGACAAATGTGCACCATCAAAGGCATAAGATCCCCCAAGAGATGTTCTTTACCAAATGCTTGTAATTGTCAATTGTGTTCTATCCATATATCATCTGATTGCAGAAGATTTTCGGGCTGGGTTTTCTCCAGTGAGTTGGGTGGATGAACAACTTTGGTTTCTGATATGTGGGCTGACTGGTCAAACAGAAAAAACCCCATCTCTCAATCAAGCATTATATAGATACCTCTATCTTGTGACACTATAATACTCAGAAGCAAATTTGCTAGATCGTGATAGTATAATGGAGCACCTTTATTTGGCACCTGGTATTGATTATTTGGGATTGATTCACAGGTATAAGGAAGGTCATTCTATAAGACATTGGAAGGAAACACAGCACTGCTATTCTCTTGAATTGGAAACTCAACGAGTATGGGATTACATAGGAGATAATTACGTTCATCGCCTAATTCAGTCCAAAACTGATGGAAAATTGGTTGAGTTGAATTTCCACTGTTCTCATGCTGATGATGGATTCGGAAGTTGTGGATGTGCACCTGGTTCTGGAATCAGTGAGGCTCTCTTCAACAGTAAAGTCGAAGCTGTAAATTTTTTTATTTGATAGATGCTCTTCTTTTCACTACTTTAGTATTCCTTGTATTATGTGAAATTTCTTGTACATATTTTCTTTCTTTTATGTCCCATTTGATCTTATGAACTCCTTTTGCAGATTGTTGAGGAATACAATGAACTTCTTACAGCCCAACTTGAAAACCAACGGAAAGTATGTTCTTGAGCTCTTTGACCATCATTATTCAGAGGTATTATGGGTATCCTAATTTGTTAGAATGTTTTTTCTCAATTTGCCATTTCATAGAAGTGGGCATATTGGTAGGTGTGCCGCAAATGTAACTGTGTTAGGGATTAGGGATATAAACAGGCTGGGCTTGGGTTGGGTCCAGCATGTCTCAGACTTGGACCTGATCAATAATCTTTGTGCCCAAATCGAGAATCACCATAGGTCTAATGCATCGGACCTAGGGCCGACCGATGGACTTGATTGGACCTAGACCAGACTCAAATCCATATACATTATTATTTAGGGACAACTACCGTACGGACGGTCTTAAAGCCGACGGTAGCTCCAAAACAATAAAAAAATGTATATTTACCGCAGAGCTGTTCGATCCGTAGGATATCGTAGCTTGCGATATCCTAGGGATGTAGGACATCTTACAATCACTTGAATTGTCCGTGTATTTATTTATTTTTTCCTTGACTGTGGGACCATCAAACCACCATTCAAACCTTTGGATAGCTGTATGAGTGTAAGAACTAATATTGTACGAAATTTGAACCTTTGATCTATCACGGTTATCGAGTGATTTGCAAGAATGTCACGTTGTTTTGCAAATTATAAGAACATATTATAAGCACGTTTTTTTTTTTTTTTTGCAAGAATGTCACGTTGTTTTGCAAATTATAAGAACATATTATAAGCAAATTATAAGAACATATTATAAGCCACGTTTTTTTTTTTTGCTAGTTTCTTGATATCCGTGATAGATCAACGGTTCAAATTTAGTGCAATATTAGTTCTTACACTCATACAACTATCCAACGGTTTGGATGGTCGTTTGGTGGTCCCACAGTCAAGGAAAAAAAGAAAAAAATGGATTATTCAAGTCTTCCCGCTTCTGATTGTGGGATATCCTACGTATTGAACAGCTCTGCGGTAAATATATATTTTCTGGTTGTTTTGGGGCTATTGTCAGCTTTAAGACCGTCCATACGGTAATTGTCCACATAGTTTTCAAAATCAGAATCGTATCGCAAATCGTTCATACTCATGAATCGAATCGAATCGTGAATCGAATCGTGAATTGTAGGATTTTTTATTTTTCTAATAAAAATGAAAAATAATTAAAAATTAAAAGAAAAAAAGTAATTATTGATAACCATCCATTTTTCTATTTATAGTAGTATAAATATAATAACAAGTAAGTCTATCATATTCATACAATCGTATCAAGAACATCATGACATATATATATATATATATATGAAATAAATGATGTGTAAATAGTTAAATAAGTTCAAAGTATCAATATATATTTTTTATTATCTTTAAATCAAAATATAAAAATAAAATAAAAATCCAAACCATCAATCTTATACGGTAGGATATCTCTTAAAGTTAAGAAAGTGTTCATGAAGAAAAAAACCCAAAATAGATTAAAAAATAAGAAGATATAAACAAGCACCATACGTACGGTCGAATGCTTTAGTTAAATGCATATTCTTTATTCATCTTTAAAACCTTATCAAAGCGATAAAAAATTCTTATGAGGTTTCGTTAACTACTAAATAACATTTTAAAAATACAAGCGATAAAAGAAAGAGAGAATAAAGAAAGAAAAAAGGTAAAAGATAATTAATATTAGCCTTTTGGCTTTAGCCATTCTAGCTTAGTCAAATCGCTTGAATCGTAAGATTCAATGAAACGAGTATCGAACCATAGGATTCACACTTGAATCCTAAGATTTATTTGTAAATGGGATTGAACAGTGGACCTGAACCATTTGGTTAACAGGGTGGTTGTGGTTCACTGACATCCTGATCGAATTTTCGTATTTGGTACTAGCCAATACCCATCAAAATATCAAAAGGACAAATAGATGATTAAAATCAAATAATACATAGTCGCTTGAGAGATAGACCACTGGTTGTGGATGGCTCTATGATGTACAGATACGACTGCATGGATTTGGCAAGGACACGCCATAGACATGGCAGGGACATGGATTTTGCCCATTTTGAAGTATCCGGTGCATCAGCCACCACCCCACCCCAACTCCCAACCCAAGCCAACACATAGAAGACTTCTTGAATCAACATTGATCACTGAACCCTCGTCCTACATTTATGTAATGGGTGCATCAGGATACTGAAAAAGTCTTGATATGTCATCACCCCTTATCTATAACTGTAACTCTTGTTTGGCACAGGGGGTTCCTCTGTCAAAATGTTTAGAGAATTATCTTTCGCTCTGCCAGTGCTTGGTTTTTTTTAACTCATCAGTATTTACTCTGGAACTAGATATTCTAGTAATTCATATCTACTGCTTCTTTGTGAAATGCCATGGAATGCAAAGAACGCAGGCACAATATCAGCATTCCAAGGGATTTTTGAGTTCCACTGAAGGAAACATCTACCTTTCCTTGTGAATTTAAAATCCACTACATCTCATGTAAGTGCTGAGTCCACATCAGACTGACAGATTCCTTGTTCACACTACTGCACAAACATTACGTTCCATTTACTGCTAGGAAATATATTCACTTTTCCCTTTTTGCCCCTTAAACAAGCCCCTAAGGATATTTATTCTAGAACTTTTAAGTTTTTTCTTTTTTCTCGTGATGGTAAAATTAACAATATTAGTGAACTTTACTATAGAGTATAGATGCACTTAAAAGAGGTGAATATGTTTTTTGCTGTACACCTGTACCAACATTAGCTCAACATTGGCTGCAGTATTATGAGTCTCTATTGCTAGAAGTGAAGGATGAAAATGAGAGAGAAGTTTTCAATGCTGTTGAGAAGGCCGTCAGTTCTAAACTGCAGAAGATACAAGCCAAGCTTGACAAATGTACTAAAGAAAAGAGGTTTCTTGATGACGTAAGTACAATCATCTTTTGCTTTGTCAGATGCTCTGTTGAAAAGAAACTGACATTAGGCTATTTTTACCAGTGTCGCAAATATTGCACATATTTTGAATTTATCATGATAATTATGCAATACTTTCTTGAAAACGTCTAATCGCAATAACACTGCGATAAGTTCGATTTATCATCAGCTTTGTTTTTATTGCAATATTATCTTAGTATTCCCAATAATAACGTGATAATGTAGAGAAAGTACAATGGTTTACGAAACCACCCATACTACTATTAAGACAGTAAACATTTGATGTTATGGTTTTACCTAAAATAATTATCTGAAAACAATGAAACTTACCTTATTTACCATTAATGCAGGATGGATCACCATCGTAATCCTCATCCTAAGCTTTTAAAATCTAATTTATTACTTCATAAGTAAGCTTTTCTTTGAAAATCTTGATATTTTTATAATATAAATAAAAAAAATTGATGTGATTCCTTGATTTGCCAAGTTGACTTATGCTCCTTGGCTCACCGAGTCAAGTTCATGATTCGGCACTTGGCAAGCTATGGTAAAACACCCCATTTACCATTTACGCCTCTACATCTGTGCATACAACCTTTATTTTTTCTTCTATAGTAATTCTTTTCATGGTCCTCTATTATCTTTCCCCCCTCAATTTTCGTATAATTTAATACAATATTTGCTCTATCAATATATTTTACAAATAAATAAATAAATAAATAACACTTTAGATGCACCCCCGCACCCTAGACCAAAAAAGTTATTTTAGTTTCCCTCCTACCAAACCGTTCCTCCTGCCAAGAAATCCTTTTTTTTCTAATTTTTCGAGGGTCAATATCGACCCTCCGCATGCGGAAAAAGCAGTTTTCCGTCATCTTCCTCCTCTCTTTCCTAAATCCAATCCAATGGGAAGACCAAATGAAGAGAAAAGGCCATATCAGTTTGGAGAATAATATGAGGATTCACCGTGAGGAAGAAGAGGCCATATGGGTTTTTCCAGAAAGGAACATCCAGCCAAGCCAAAAGGGGCCTGACTTGAGATTGTCTCATCCTTGCAAATTGGCCATCTCATGGCTGCTGGGACTGCTCCCAAGTCCCACCAGGAGATGGGCAACTTTCAAATAATCCTCTTGAAGTTTTTTATTGTAAGAGATCACACCATTCTATGACACCGTTCGGTTGGCAGTAACAATAGAACTTGATTACTGGTGGTATTGCATAACTTTGAACTGATCTGGCGACTTCTGTATTAAGGTGATTCGTTGTTTGAAGCAGCCAGATGTTCATGAGCACTCCTACCACCAAAATGGCAGCCAATAAAGGGGAGATCTCGGGTGTCACTAGTTACCCCAGTTCTTGGTTGGGCTTCTGTATTCACCAAGGTGGAAAATAAGTATGACTTTGGGCAGAAAATAGTTTTAAGAAGGTGCCTCTTCTTCCTCAGGGTGAATCCTCATATTATCCTCCAAACCAATATGGCCTTTCCTCTTCATTTGGTCTTACCCATTGGATTAGGTTTGGGGAAGAGAGGAGGAAGAAGATGATGAAAAACTGTTTCTTCTGCCTGCGGAGGGTTGATATTGATGTCACCTCACCTGTTTAGTGGAGGGTCTCGAAAAATTAGGTAAAAAAATGGATTTCTTGGCGGGAAGACTCGTTTGGTAGGAGGGAAACTAAAATGACCTTTTTGGTCTAGGGTGCATCTAAAGTGTTTTTTTTTTTTTTTTTTTTGGTAAAACCTCTAAAATTCGTTTATTTTATTTTATTGATAATTTCTCAACAATATTCCAATTAAAACACAATTTGAAAGTAACCCAATAATATCTCCGGTTGATATTATCCAAATAATGATATTTGCAATCTTGTAGATCACATGCTATGATGTGATTTGTGTATTAATAGCTTATACTAGGTCTTTATTTATTAATTCTTTTAGTTATGTAACATTATCTGTTTCTGCTTGTAGATCAACGAAAATCTTATGAAAAACCAGGAAATATGGAGAAAAAAGATACTGGAAATTGAAGAAAGGTATGTTGCCTCGCTCACATAAGCCATGTGTTACAATTATTAGTGTCATTGGTTTTTTTCTCCTCTTTTAATTTTCTCATTGGTAGAGTGAAGAGATCATCATAGTGGGGAAAACCTAGTGATGCACATAAATGAATTACCCATAGTTATCAAAATCCCACGATTCGTATCCCAAATCTTAAGGAAAACGATTTGTATGTGTAATGAATCCCATTTATAAATGAATCTTAGGATTTAGGTGTAAATCGTATGATTCAATACTCGTTTCATCGAATCTTACGATTCAAGCGAGTCAGTTAAGTGAGAATAGCTACAACTAATAAATTAATATTAATAAGCTTTAACCTTTTTCTTTCTTTATTCTTTCTTTCTTTCTTTTAGCGCTTTTATTTTTAAAAGGTTATTTAGTAGTTAACGAAACTTCCTAAGAAATTTTTGCGGCTTTGATAAGATTTTAAAGAAGAATAAAGAATATGCATTTAACTAAAGCATTCAATTGTACGTATGTTGCTTGTCTATATCTTCTATTTTTTAATCTATTTTGGTTTTTTTCTTCATGAATACTTTCTTTACTTCAAGAGATATCCTACTATGAAGATTGATGGGTTGGATTTTATTTTTATTTTTATATATTGATTTAAAGATAATAAATAAATAAATATATATATATTGATACTTTAAACTTATTTAACTATTTACAAATCATTTATTATATATATATTAATATATGTCATGATGTTCTTGATATGATTGTATTATAGACTGACCTGTTATTATATTTATATTGCTATAAATGGGAAAATGGATGGTTATGACTTATGAGTAATTACTTTTTCCTTTTTTTTTAATTATTTTTATTTTTATTAGAAAAAGAAAAAATCCTACGATTCGCTATTTGATTTGATTCATGGGTATGAACAATTTGTGATATGATTCCGGTTTTGAAAACTATGGAATTACCAATTGAGTGGTTGTAATGATGTTCAGTGAAGGGTGAAACACTAGAATGGACTAATGGTGGTCCCTTCTCTATGGACCTATCTATGCATTTGGCTTTATTGAGGGTGGTCCCTTTTTTTAAATGCAATGTGATGATGTTGTCTCATTGACCCATTCTGGTTTTCCTTCGCTATCTGTTATATTTTGGCATTTCCAGTCCCAAGTTCAGATATGCATAGAGTGTCAGTCAGCTATAAAAACTTGCCAAACCATATTGTGTTGATGATGGTGATCAACATGTTTGGAAAGATTCATTTCGAAAAAGTACTAGGGAAAGACATCCTACATAGCCATCACTAAGTGTCCCATTTAGGCTGATCACTGATGTGTATGCACTCAGAACCAGCTGTATGGTTTAGATTACTCTTTTATGTAGAACCATTACCATAGAGACTTCCATTGATCCTTAGTAGTATAATTATTGCAATAGAAATGGCTTACGCCATAATTACCTAATGTGGCTGAAGAGCAGGAAGATGAGAACAATAGATGTCTGAATAATCTTATACAATGAGCTAATGTCTTTTTTCTATTATGATACATGTTGATTAACAGTATGATTGCAAGAGGAAGTGCCTCATGAGCATTTACCGGATCATATTTTGGCATTATATAGGTGATATGATGATGGTGTTATTTGCTTGCCCTATCATTTTCCTGTTTTACATGCATCAATGAACTTTCTTTTATTGGATTGTTACTAGTGTTGTGGTAAACCGTCCAAACCATCCACATAATATGATCATTTAAAGTTCAGTCAAGTGAGTTTGCTCTGTGATGCCCTTGGGGTGCCCATTTATTCTCACTGAAAACAACACCATTCCATCTCCCCACTGCCCTCAGAGAGAGAATTGTATTGCATCTGGAGATTACATCAAAACCCAAACCCATCAGCTTGAAGTGTTGGTCCCTAATATCTTCCAACTCATTGCTGAAGCCTGTTCTGTATAATTGAGGTAGATGTTTCTATCACAATCGATTTGTACTTTCATCTTGACAGATTCTAATTCTTGATAGATATGGCCTGCGTTTGGCTCCTTGTCATTCTTTGGGGTGGAGAAATAACTCACCATTCCCAAGGCTTGGTTTTTCTTGAAGGAGACCTTCTTTCCATATATCTTGAATATTATGAGGAATTTTTTTTTTTCACGGTGAATGTTAGGATATATATTCCAATGTTGAATATCAATAGATGATAAATCAAGAGTGATGTTTTGGACATGTCCAAGTAGGCCAACAACAGCGCCAATGAGAGGTTTCTCTATGCAAGTTGACTGGCCCTTAAAGGAAAGGGTTAGATTGAAGAGGACATGGATGGAAGTAATGATGATAGATATGAAGAAGTGCAACCTATATGAGGATTCACCCCAGGATACACTGGAATGGCGAAACATAATTCATGTAGGGTTTTTTTTTTTTTGGTACCCAAGAGAGAGCACTCATACACATGGTAAGGTAGCCCACTCAAGTGGGAAGGAGGCCCGCACAAGCGGGAAGAAAATCCACTCAAGTGGGAAAGGAGCCCGCACAAGCTGGAAGAGGCGGCGTACCCGGGGTTCAAACCCTGGGTAGCCAGGTAAGAATTGACGCTCCTTACCACTCGAGTAAAGAGTCATTCTTAGGATTCATGTAGTTGACTGCAACATAGTTGGGACAAGACTTTGATGTTTCCCTAATGATACAGCCAGACCCAAGATCCGACCCAGATCTCAGACCCGTAGGCCTTGATGGGATCCTCCCAAGATCAGAGATCCCTATCCCTTGATTAGATAGTCCCTAAATTAGTAAATTTGCTTCCTAATTTCTATTTTGATTAGGATTAGATATTTTCTTATTTTTAGAATGTCTTGATTGCTATGAAACAATCCTGCTCTGTATATAGTGGAGTCCTCATTGTAGTGGTTATGCTTTTTATCAATTAATTTAATTACCTTTGAGTTTTCTAACGATGGTTATCACGGTCGTGAGTGTTGTTTTGTGTGGAATCCCCTCGTTGTATTCGATCAACCCCATCTGAGGCGTTGATCTATTCCATCTCTGATCCAAGGGCTGCGCCACCTAATATCCTGAATATAGTGAGTATGAAGATAAAATGTTCTCCCCATTCCTGAAAATACTGAGGAGCTAAACACAACCATATGCTTCAAGTATTTTGTTTTAGATTTTCTATCAATAGATTTGTGAATTGGTATCATTCGTATGTATAGTCACAAATTACTTAATCTGGAGCAACTCATTAGTTATTCACTAATTCTTCCAACTCAGAGCATGAGATCATCAGCTGTGTTTATCTCAACTCTTTTATGACATGTAATTTAAGTATTGAGCACTTTTTAGGAATGCATTTGATACATGCAGCTTTGCACTAGAACCTGCAGACACTGTAACCCACATTTGCTTTGTCGAATACATGATTCGGAAAGTGTGAGAACACTACTAATCCTAAACAAAGTGAGGCTGGAGCTTGGTTGTCATTATTCCTTACATCACTTTGTCTAAATTGGTTTCCAGGGAGCAAAGAGCTTTGAGATTTAGAGATGAGAAGATAAATGACTTGGAAAAACAGGTAATGCACGGCTATCACATCATTACCTGTTGCTGTTGCTATTTTATTGTGCTTGCAACTTAATTCATAATAAATCACTGCTGATTTTTCTCTTGTATTAAATTTATGCCAGCTAGGAGATCTGATGGTATGCTTAGAAGGGCAGAAGACTTTGGAGCAAGACCCAGACTCAAATGAAATCGGAGAAGGCGCAGCTTCGCCCAAACCAGTGGAGTCATCCACAAAGAATAGCAGTAAGCGTGCCTCAAGAAACAGAAGGAAAAGCTGAAGATCCTCTACCAATTGATTTTCCTTTTTGCATTCCTTGGTACGTGGTTTTGCAATGTGATAGAAGTGATGGAAACTTGGATCTTGTTGCTCATGTCTGGCTGTGGGACTCTCATCCCCGACCACAATGTATAGCCCTTTTTAAGATGATTATTGTGAAAAAGAAGAGGTGATATTCTAGTTCAATTTGTAGAGCATTGGGAAATGATTGTGAAAAATATATGAAGTCGTTAAATTTCACCATCAATGGATTCTACTCCCATCATATTCTCCCGTGAAACAGGAGGAAATTCATTACTTTGGATTGTTTTGAGGAAATGAATGGCATTGTATAACTGTATAGTATGCAATATTGAAGGATCTTTTCTCATTGTACATATCCTTAAAATCTAAATACATGGGGAGTTTGGACTAATTTAGAAAGACTTTTCATGCTAGATGGGCCATGACCATCGACTGTTAATTATTATTACCATCTGATGAATGGAAATCTGTCTTCATGACTAGGTTGGATTTACTTGTCTGGGATATTCAGGCTGAGGTCCAGCCAGTAGGGAACCATCTGGATGGGTGACCTAGACCCTTTGTATAACAGTAGCATGTAAGCAGTTTAGATGTGATATCTGTGCTCTAAGACATCAATCCTTTTTACAGATATGGTCTAGTCTGTTAATCTGGTGGATTCATTGATGCTAAGAAATATTAGTATGTGTTAGGTGACATGATAGTCTGGTCATCTGGATTGTTCTTTGTGACCCTCATATTGATGTGGGGGTGGACAATACGGGATTTATTATCTATGTTACATGTGATTTATCAATGTGACGAGGAGAACAGAGTTGTTTGATCAGTTTTAAGTATTCTAAACATTAAGGATTTTCATAATAATCAAATAAGGACCATTTCATTCTCTATTTGTATTAAGGGGGTCGTTTGTTTGCATGTGAAAGTGTTACACATGTGAATCATGTATGAATGATTATGTTTGTTTGCATGAGTAGAACGTGTATGAAATTGCTGTGAAAATGGCCTTCATTGAGAAAATCGTGAAATGCGTGTGGCTGTTGATTCACCCTTCTGTACATGAAGCAATGAATGCGTGACTTCTGCCCGGTAGTGCTTAAATACCTTATCCATTCCACTCTATTTTAAGATCTGAATTGTCTATCCTTTTGTTAGGGGGTCAATTTTCAACCGTTGATTCACCCTAAATTGTAAAATAAATTTATTAGATTCTCTAGACCATTAGATCTACATTTTGGACTTTTGTGGGGCCCCTTTTCAAGATCCAAACCATTCGGTAACTTTTACAGGAATAGGACGGATGGAGTGTCTAAGTTTGAGGTCATGATCCATCATGGATTGTGAGAAATTTGTGAAAAACGTATGGACGTTTGATGTACTCAAATTCACTTGTGCAAAGAGGTGAAATTCACAAACAGTGGAATGTGTTTCTCATGTGAGTCATTTCCACGTGTAAATGATTACTGATGTGAATCATTTTCATAGAAAACAAGCGACTATAAGGAATAATAGAAATGGACCGGATTAGCGGCCCTCACTAGGTGAGCAACTTGAATGGAAGAATCAGCCATTACCTCCGACCAATTGATGAGATTTTGGGAACTGTCCACACTGTGGATCGTAATTTCTGAACGTCTGTGGGGCCCGTTTGCAGAAGACAAACCCCTTACCTAGTCTCTTCAAAAGGCCTAAAATGGTTATGGGGCCAAATTTGGTGGCCTAATTCATCATGGATCATGAGAAAATGGCAAAAAAATTGATGATCGAGTTGATCAACTAGTGCAAAAACGTCTTCGGATGAACAGTGATGACTTTTGGATGAACCAGTGAAATGGGCACTAGCTTTAGGTTACTGGTTTTTGCTATGGAACCCTACCTTATGAGTCCCACTTGGTGGCCAAAAAGGGTCACGGCCCCACGGGTTCAAATTTTAAGGCTTGGTTCATCACAGCTTGCGAGAAAATAGCTAAAACCTTGTGACCTTTGGATGTAGCATATGTAAATCCATAGATTCAATGGTCTTTGCCAAACGATGATTGCACTGTATCTTTTTCATGAGAAATCCTTTGTGAAGAAGACATCGTATAAGAACAATGGTGGAATCCGGTTGCCAAATGTGTCCTAAATGATTTTTTCCATTAGCTACATTTCTGAGCATGAAGCTAGCCTTAAAAACTGAGTGTCACAGTATCTGATTTAGATTATCACATTTACATATAGAAATTGTTTTGTAATAGGAGCCCATGAGAATACAGCTATTGACACAACTTTTAGACACCAAATGATTGTTTGAGCTTATAGAACCTCTACCCATGTCCTGATAGACATATGATTACATTCTTCATTGCATTGGTCTTATAATTGAAGCTTTGTCCCCCATTTCGGGTTGGCTTTGTGAGTTCCACCTTCCTTGTCAAACCATACTTAAAATCATATAATCTGTAGATCTGCAATTGATCCACTGGTAAACCTTCTCTCACCAACCAGTATTTCATACATGGCTTAGCTTAGTTTGTAATGTCACTGGGATGATAGTCTTAGGCTACCATATTTAGTACCTGGTGGAATTTTCACCTGCAGGAACCTTGCACAAGGGTGGTGCAGCCCCACAAGCACAAAGCATGAATCCTCTGAATTGAAGGCATGGTCCAAAAATCCTGCACAGCTGCCGTTTCAGACTCCAGTAGGAGACCGACACCCTTGGCGCATATATCATCCACTTTATCCGTTTTATCAATATTGTTCACAGTGACATCACAGCAGATGAGAACTCTCTGTACTTAACGACTAGGTAGGCCCCAAAAAAGGGTTCCAATCTTATGAAAAACAAGGAAGACTAAAACAAGGAAGACTCTCTCGCAGTCTCACCACGTTCCTCTGTATAACTAAGTTGGAATGCATTCAATCAAACAGGAGGAAAGAAAAAGGAAATCTTAGTTGATATGCAGTTGCTAATTAACAAACACACATTAATTTGCCTCGAGTCCAACAGTAGAACGGTCTTACAATTTTAACGAATTCGGTGGTCTTCAACAGTCCGTGATCCAACAGAAGCTTTTTATGAGAACAAGGGAAGTCAATACATGTTCCAATTGGATATGAGATGGATCCCATTATCCATGGTGAGAGCTACAAGGTTGGTTGGTAAACATTCAAAAGCCAAACTTCAATCTCAGTTAATGCTCATGCCTGCTCACTTTGCCGGGACATTATCTTCACAAAACATTTATTGTGCGAATTGGATATAGAATGACTATGTAGTACATGTAGACTTTCCCATCCTTCAAAAGGAAGGCTTCTACAATGGCAGCAGCAATGTGATGATTTCATTTGGCACGTACTTTATCTTAAGTCTCCCAATTAGGGATGTTTGCCGTGGCTTCATTCACCATTTTCACCAGAGTCACCTGCAGGTTAGTTGCAGAAAGAAGAAAAAATAAATGATCATCATATAAAATGGTATTTTGGTTACTGATAGAATAAAAAAAAAGGTTTTTCATTAAAACCCATATAGATAGACTACGGATTGCGTCATACGCATATTGAGCACATGTGAGATTAAGTGATAGAAACAGGATGAATCCATCAATTTCGCTATATGCGATCAACAAATAAGTCCATTTACAATATACCAAGCACAGTTATTGAAAATTGGAACTTTTAAATTAGAGCTTTATTTTAGACCTTAATTTAATTAGATCTTATTAATTAGATTAGAGTTTCCAAACGGCCCCTAAAAGTATGTTTTTATTGAGCATTGTAAAATAAAATACTGCATAAAATAGATCTTTATAATTACCAAGCATGCACTGGGCTACACCCCTCAATAATGATTGTTTTGAATATCCCAACGAAATCGAAAACTAGTCTATTCTGCTATGCATGTGGGTTAGTTCGAAAAACCAGAACAAACTATTTACGGGATATTGTTTTTGTTCCTATTCAACTACAAGTTGTCATCAGTCTGAGCCCGCTATGTTGAGGATGGAGAGGGGGGGAAACATCATACCCAATGTGATTTATGTTTTCCGCCCACCCGAATGAATAGTAGAATGGACGAGTATCCACCAAGTCAAAAATCCCAATTCAAGTGACTGGGAACACACTAAACATAACCAAAAAATGAGATGAATAAGTTATATCAGACCATGGTTCAATTATTGGCTATACATTTCATTTGTTTTTTGCCTGTCTAGTGAGGGATTGACTGCCCAGTGAGAGATTGACCTGATACACGCATTGCACCTGTGTCAGCCGATGTTGACACATATTGCTGATATAGGCAACATGTATCAGCCAATATGCCTGATACATGCAACACACCTTGCTCTATAGTATAGAAAATATTTAAAGAAAATGTCTACAAGATAAAAAAAAAGGACCTCCTCTGGAATAGAATGGCTCAGACCACCACATCCCAAGCTACTTTTGGTTAAATCAAGTTATACATTAATTATATACAATGATGATCAAGGGACAACGCATATTCTCTAGACTGCTTCTGCTAGAATCACTTTTTGTCTGCCCAAGATGAGACCATATATGATCAATTCAATCCCTTTGCAAACACCTACCCTCTTTGATTTGGCACTATTGCTAGAGGTGGAAAAAATCTGACTCAACCCCCAAACCCGACCCATAGATCAGTCAAAGGTCAGGCTACCTGACCCAAAATAAAATCGGTCAGGTTAGGGGCGACCCACTTAACCAGTGTAACCCGCATACCTAGCAAGGGCATGAATTGGCTGTGCCAGGGTTTCTGATTTTTTCATTGCATTTGCAATTGAAGGCTATGCTATGGCCAAGAGACTGAGATTCATTGTTACAAACTCCTAGAAAGACTATAGATTAATCACATAGTGAGGCCTACCAATCATCAATTCAACCCCTTAGTACTAATATCTAAACCCCCGGTGAATTGGCGTTCAGATATAGGATCCCATTCAGTCATCTTTCCTCAGCTTCTCCACCTGCGAGCTATTTCCTCTAGATTCTCCGCAATCTCTACGTCAAGAAGCAAATCAATATAGCTCAAGGCAAAGGTATCATCATCTATAACATTAGGGCCATGGAGGATCTTGGACATGAGGTTCTGAAGGAGTCTCCTAGATGTAGATGTGGGTGCAGGATCCCTAACGGATGGCGGAAGCTGAGGAAGGATGGGCTCCGGGTTGAGCATGGACTCGATTAGCCATGGGAGGGTGGATAGAGTGGAAGCTTTCTTCTTATGTATGGTGTTGTGAATCGTGGCACGAGGGAAATACCCAATAAGAGAAAGAGGGTTGGGTTGACCTGCATCAGGTGCAGGTTGAAGAAGTTTGACCCATGTTTAAAACAGGTCAGATAAGGTTCAAACTTCAACCTGCAGACTGCTTTGGTCAAGTAACCCATTTTGGCTCAACCCGATCCATTTGACACCAATACTTGCAACTAATATGATGTGCTGTCCTATCCCACATTCACATGCAAAGAAATAATTCATTATGTAAGAACGCAAATGAATTGGCAAAAAATAATTGTAACCTATAGATGTAAATATTTCATGGTGTAAGTTATATGAACTAGATCACCTTCCACTTTTCCTGCTAATTATTATTGCTATACTTAATGGTATAAAAAAGCTAAAACTCAAAGTGCAACTATCCTTTCATGAAAGAATCATACCACACTTTCTGGCACTCCTGCAGGCGGCAAAGGAAGGTTTTTTGGAGGAGGGGTACTCTCATAAGATCGTTTGTCAAACCTCCATTCCCCGATCTTTCCATAAGTTAGCTTGCCCTAAAGTGGCAACATAACACAAATGGTGTCACATAACATACAACAGAAAATAAAAACACAATTGAAGTATTGTTGTCTTAATGATCAAGAACAACAATTCTTTTTTTTTTTTTTGTTAAAATAGAAATCTCAGTAATAAGAATCTCTAATATAAAAACAATGAACAAGAGTTCAGCAACCCCAGTACCTTCATGTCATAGTCACATCCATAAGTATAATGAATTATAAACTTCTTGCCAACTTCTAGATCCCAAGGAGGCTATAAGATGGGGATATGGAAACCAGTAAGTACAACAAAGAAAAGGTATGAATCATTCGAGCAAAGCAAACCCATCCAACCTGAATCATGAAGTCCTTGTACAAGATGTTGCTCACATCATGGAAAG
The DNA here is from genome assembly GCA_038049695.1 of Cinnamomum chago. Lineage (NCBI taxonomy): Eukaryota > Viridiplantae > Streptophyta > Magnoliopsida > Laurales > Lauraceae > Cinnamomum > Cinnamomum chago. The sequence goes on along the minus strand of CP142452.1, from coordinate 8,872,969 downwards.
CAGATGCAACAGCATAAGCATACCTTCAAAGCAAATATGAAAAAAATGACAATGTAAATGAAACTGAGAGAGAATTTTGAACATGAGAAAGAACGAACCATGGTGGTGAGCCTTAATCTAGTGGACCTCAACATGGACTGAACTACCCGAATGTCTAGCTATCAAATGAAAGTTAGCAATCATAAAAAATGGTCCACATTGAATGTTGATCCAATCAGATGGTTTGCAATCATCCTACGGGAATGATTATTTGGGTATCTCTGATCACAATGGGACCAACCATATTTAATTATTTAAATAACCAAAAGGTGGGCATCATATCTAATGGCTGTGGCCCAGAACAAATGTTCAATGAACCTCGTATATTCTCTCTATTTTAAAAATATGGGCCAAAAGATAAAATGTAGGTGAATAGTTACATTTCAAGCACCCATCCAAATGCCTTATCTGCTTCAGGATCCTTCTTCATTGCTAGAGAAACATTCATCCATGTGGGAGCGATCTTCTTAAGAGATGCCTAAAGTAATTTGACAAAAACATCAAAATCATATAAAGATGAAGAGTGATTTTTCTGGGTAAAAACATGAATGAGAATCACCTTGCTGATGATGACAGGAGAATTTCCAATGGGGTCAATGTTGGTGATTGGGCCCTTGTCTTCAGGAAAGAACTTTCTAAGAGTAGACTCAAACTTTTTCGGTTCGATGTAGAAGAAAGGGAATGCAACTCCAAGCCCGCCTTTTGATAAGTTTGGTATAGGTTTGACAATAATATGATCTGGTTCTGCCATCAGTATATATCTGTTTTAAATTGAAAAAGACCCAGTTAACAAAAAATCAACAAAGATCCATTTCTAACAAGATTAATGATCAAAGTGATTCTTACTCTTCTTCAATGTTTGCCTTTTTAAGCCACTGGACAAATGCCCAAGGTCTATTAAGGACTATATACCCCTGAAATTGTAAGAAAACACACGATTAAAAGAAAGTCCTTCAAGTTGGAAGCATCTAGTATCTGCTTAATCCCAAATAAATATCAGAAAAGGACAAGATATTTGTTATAAATTTAAACTAGTTGTCCCAAGAAGACTTGATACTTTTCAGTTTATTAATTATTGAATAGATAGATCCACACGCCCCTCCCCTCGTAATACTACTAGTGTGGAAACAGAACTACAAATCAAACCTTCAAGTTAAGTAATTATGGTGCATTTGGAAATTCCACAATGCTTCATTTCAAGAGCTGTAATGCATTGGAGGCTGACTTATGGAACAAAGGAATTAAAAATAAAAAAAAAAGAAATAAAAAACTGCCCGATACAGTGCCAATTCTTTCATACACCTCCAAATAGCACACAACACGGAGAAACAATGGCACAATATACCCAAGAGATCTTATTAAGAAGCTTACAGTCCCCACTTACTGAAATGATCACATCCGGTCATTTTTTTTAGGAACTCTGAATGCAAAGGCAGGTCCACCACTACAGAGGTTGTCCTAAGACCACCCTGGCAAGGTGGGTAGCAGATCACCATTCATTTCCAGTCCTATAACCAACTTATCTTAGTTGACAATGTTTCTTTGCACTCCCTGCGTGCCACCATCCATTATAGGCCGTTTTAGTCTTCAAGTGTGTTCATGGAAACAATCAACAGATTTCTCAAGAATGGAATGTAATTAGATTATCGGAAGCACAACTAAAACCCAAATTCCACAAACACAAAGGTCCTATTTAGTTCCTTTGAACTCGATTAAGCTGCATTCAGTTTACTAGTAAATATAATTACATGCAACTCTTGTTACCTATAATTGGCTATTGAAAAGAACAACATAACTCGCACTTACAGGTGATTCGGGCTACCAAAAAACATATGAGCCCTCGTTCCATGTACACCTAGTAACCTGCACCCAGTCTATGAAGATCTAATTGGGCCCAAAACAAACCAATCATCAATCCAATACACCTCCAGTCCGAAATTCCCAACCCAAATAATCCATTCAGCAAAGACAAACATTCTTAACATGAAATCAGCATCATATCATACTAAGAATCATGCTATCCAACTGTGATTTGTCACCATAAAAAATCCACAATACTTCTCATAATTCAGCGCCAACTCCATAATCAACATGGAAAGAGGTTGGGAAAAAGAACGGAAAAATACCATTTTTCCACTTTCTTTCAGTTCAAAAAACGAACTCACAATCTCAAAACCTGAATTTATGAAGGAAAAAAAAAAAAAAAAACAGACCCATAGTCCTAACAATTCAGAAATTCCAATGAAAACCCACAGGAAACGTACTTCTATCAATTGATTCTCCACTTAGGTGATCCATACCAGGCCAAAAGCCATAAGCCATAGTTCATCACCAATAGAAACGAAGAAAAAGAAAAGAAAGAAACCATTTTTCCACTTTCTTTTAGCTGAAAGAACAAAACCCATAATCTATAAATCGAAATTGAAGAAAGAACAGACTCGCAATCCAAACAATTCAAAAACAACAACAAGAACAAAACCCCACATCGAAAAACTCATTCTTTCAACGAATTCTCCACATACCTGATCCATACCGGGCGGGAGGGGATCGGCAACGAAGGTGGGTATCTCATCCATGTACTTGTCGGGCCTACCCGAGTGCAGGATCCTGGTGAACCCGCCCATCTCGGAACCCGGTTCGTTTCTGAATTTCTTGAACCAGTAGTACATGACCCTGCACTGCCAGGTGTTGTAGACAGAGTTGGAAGCAGTTACAGCTGTGTGGAAGAGCCTCTTCTTAGACGGACTGGATTTTCCGTGGGGCATCTTGATGATGGGGTCCACAGAGAAGATGCGGGAAGATGAAGAGATGGGGTTGCTGCTTGTATCAGGGCCAGGAAAGCCCTGTTTGAGGGGGGCATTGGTGGAGATGATGATGTTGTATGTGATTGCAGCTACTGAGAGGGTAATGAAGACTGTGTAGAAGATGCTCTCACACCCCATTTCTTATTCCTCTGTTCTTAATCTTTCTATCCAATTGTCACTCTTTCTCTCTTCACTTTGTCTTCCTGTCTGAGCAATGTATGAGGTTTGGGGATGGGATGGTTGATGTTTCTCAGCTGGCTGCTGGAAAAAGTCTCCCTCTTTTACTTTACTTTATTCTTCTGTTCATCTTTTGGCTTTGGATGCATCACGTGGGGTTATAAATGGGATTTGTATGTAGTGTTATAGGAAATTTATATCCTATATTCCATACGTGCCTCAACTATTCAAAGTACCTGTAGGATAGATAATTGCTTATTAATTTTTCTCATGTTAATCTATTGAGTTAATCAATTGAGTTCACCTTATGATCCATCTGAGTGGATCATAAAACACGAACACCCGCCAGAGGCCTCAAGTGGATCTAACAAGAACCTTACCTTCAACATAAGGTGAGCACCGATGCTGAACAGAGGAAACCTTGTTTTATGAATTTTATGATTTATTAAAATGTAGTTCTTTTGAGTTGAGGGTGTATTTTTGCGAGAAGAGGAGCCCGTAAAAGAGATTAAAATTGTTCTAATTTTTCATGCAGCTTACTATTTCATTGTTTGATGCAATATTTTTTTTTTATGAAAAAGAAATAAATGAGTTAATTTTTCTTGATAAAGATTAAGAAGATCTTGATTTCTTATAGTAGAGGCAGGAACATCGAATTCCTCTATAGCATAAGTGAAAATAGTATGAAGTGCGGAATTCTTATATAACACTCAAATGCTATTTTATGGTGAAAAAACTACTTTCTTTTTTGTTTTCTTTTACGTTTAAAATAATGATTTGTAAAGATGGGTCTTACATCATTATTTGACATGCAATTAGGGGCGGTCAAGCTTTTGCTTTAAACTACAAACCATTGGAAAGTCAACTTGCAAGTTGCAACCTTTGCAAGTGAAGTAAAATCGACTTGCAGATAAATAGGTTGGGGTTATGATTGACTCACCTAACCAAGTTAATCTGTTTATATTATCTGTAATGTGGATGAAACACCTAATAAGTAAATCAATATAATTTGAATAATACTAGTAAATTCCAATATTGCTACTAATCAACTATCTTGTAGTTGTTGACTTGTAATTAAAGTTCATTTCATTCTCATTAATTAGATGTTTGGGTAAAATGGTGCATAAATTCAAATAAACACAAAACAATATTTGAGGACTTACTTGAGCTTAGGCTTAATTGAGTTGCTAGACAAGAATGGTGAAGCTAGTCCTCGAATACTTTAGGTAGGCAAGGTTGGGCCAACATCTAACTTTTTCTAAACCATAAAGTGGAATTGTATCATTTGTTAAAGGGCTTTTGATATTTGTCCGTTAACTGTTGAAATTTAATTAAATCCTGCATAGATGTTTGTACAACAAGGGTGCGATACCCTACGGATGTATGAAACCGCATATATGATATGTGTGATATTGCACAGTCCTAGCATATTACATAATACGATATCACATGCACGGCCAATAGGATATTAAATAAACAGGTAGGAAATTGCTACACTTTAACTATTGACAGATGAATATCAGGTCTAAGGGTTATTGTACGGGTAAAATCCCTTTGATTAGTGTTATTAATCAATATTTTAATAAATTCATAAAAGTTAGATACTAAAGTACAATATCAATAGCATGTGGACTTTTGGATAATTACATTAAAAGGTGACAACCATTGATTTAAGTTTTCCAATAATAATAATATAGCTGAGAGATGTGTTGTTGGAGGAGAGGGAAAGGAGAGTGGTTGGGGGCATTCACCTACTACTTGGGACTGCCTTATGCAACTGCAATGATTGAGCCCGATTTAAAATCAAACATGCTCAAAGGTAAAATTGAGTGTATAGTTGGACTTCCTTTCTACCCCAGCAGCCCAGCCAAAGGGCGGTGGGACCATAGGAGAACCCGCACAAGTGGGGAGGGAGCATTCACACAAGGGATGAGTACACACCCATATATATGGGGAGGGAGTACTCACACAAGGGAGAAGAAGACACCCTCACACATGAGGAAGGAGCACTCACACGTGCAAGTAGAGGAAATTGGCACATGTGGGGAGGAAAGATTCATACATGAGAGAAGAAGAGACTGCACATGTGAGGAGGGAGAGACCTAGGGATTGATCTAGGTGAGAGGCGATGTTTCCAACCAAGTAGGCAACCCCTTTTTATGTATTATCATTAGACTTGTGCCCACTGTAAAATTAACCCCTCTGGAAAATGTGATTAAAATGTAAACGCACTAGGCCTGTTTGTATGTAATAGAATACATAATAATTGAATATATAGGAATCTATATTTCATACTCAAATGAGCTCCACCAGAGGATTATAAATGAAGTGAAGTGTAAAAAATACAAGATGAATGATGAAATATATAAGGTAACAATGTAATTAAATGGGATCTTGACCTTCTTAGAATTTGAATTACTAGATTGATAGTTGGGTATTAATTTCCTATTTTCCCTCAATTGACTTTCCATTGAAGGGAATGTTATTTGACTGTCATTTCTATATATTCACATTCGATCTTCATTTTTAACCACTTATAACACTAATTCATATGTATTCAATTCCTATTTATTCTATGTAAATGAACCGTCCTTAAAATTCTTCATACAAAAACAGGCCTAAGAAGTGAAATCAATTACTTTTTAAACTTTTTGGGTTTAAAGTTCAATTGTTTAGTGTGATGATGGTGAAGCATTTCTCAGGTGAACTATGTTTATATATATGAAAATTGAAAACAATGGAAACCAGTTTTTCCTTTAAACCCATTCTCTCTCTCTCTCTCTCTCTCTCTCTCTCTCTCTCTCTCCATTGTAGGATTGCATATCTGCACCTAATCACAAATTAGAAGAGTGCAAATGTTCCAAGAACATTTGGTAATTAAACCCTGGCATCAAACGATGAAATTGTAAACTATGCTAATACCATTTAAAAATAAATAGATCATGGAGAAAAAGGCTTGACATTATAAGCTCTGCCTAAATCGGGTAGCTCCAAGCTGCAACTGTTGACCAGTGGTTGATCCAGTCCACGATGTTATTAGACAAGCCCTCTGATCACAATCTTTATTGAATTCTCAGATCATAGATCATACCCTACTTATAGATTTTCAAGAGTTTCCATGTTCAAGTCAAACTGATTGATGAATTCTAACACCCTGATCCTGAGAGATTAATTTCTTAATACTATAACAATATAGATTAATCACACTATTAGACAAGTATTTTACTTTAACCAATAGTCAATCCTATTAAATCCAAACGTCGGACCCAGGATTCGAACCCTCGATAGTCTGGTGAGAACTGCGACTCTTTACCCACCACTCCTTACCACTCAGGTGAGGAGCCGTTCTCAAGAAAGAACACAATTTAGAACTCAACAATGGCCTGTACAAACTTATAACAATAACCAGACCAAAAGATTAATCAGAAAGCAACGACAAGAATGGAGACCATGGAAGGAGTCACCCCAACTACATAGGGCTTGATTTTCAGTAGATATATGAAACATAGCTGATAGCACACAGAGGAAGTAATAGAATGATACAACCCATCTAGGCTGAGTGCATCTGATCACTGATGTGGTGGCCCATGTAGTCCAGGTGGGCCTGGTGGAGGTGCATTTGGTCCAGGAGAGCCATGAGGTGAAGGGCCATGTCAATATGGCTCATGATGAGGTGGGCCATGTGGCCCTGGTTGGGCCGGACCATGTCAATATGGCTTGGTGGCTCCGGCTCCGGCTCCAGCTCCGGCTCCCAATGTGGGGAATGACGCCATCTTCTACAAAAAAGGACAATGCATCTTCTTTTTCTCTCTATCCTCTATTATTTTTGGCTGGTATTCGTGGTGTTCTTTTTTCTTTTTAATATAGTGCTATTAAGAAATGCCATTTTTGACAATATGGGGCCCCATGTCTGGCCCTTTGAGAGCCCAAAAGATGACCAAAAGTTCTAAAAAAAAAAAACCCTTAATTTTTATCTTCTAATTTCAAGGTAGCACATGTAGCATGAATAATGAAAGTGATTGTTAGTTTCTACCAAAAGCAGATATAGTCAATGGGAGGGGGCAGATATTTTCATGGAATCCAAGAGCCTGTGAACTTTTATTAATGATGGCCAACAACTCCTAGGCCCACCCAAACCCAAGATATTTCCTTGGACATCTTTTAGGACAATAATGAAAATGCCCTTAACATTTTTTCAGAGTGGCAAAATACTTGTATTTATTCACTACCATGACAGAGATGCAATCACAAGGTTTCTTATCCAAAATCCTTCATCCCATCAATCTAAAACTTTTTTTTTTCTCCATCGGAGGGTTCCCACCTCTTTGGGTTGTATAAATTCCTCCGGACCCACAGAGAAGTCGGGTAAACTCTCATGTAACTTCAGTGTGGTAGTGCAGTTTCAAACCTATAACATTCGGATGCAAACCGTGGTCCTAGACCAACTTAGCTGCCCATTGGGTTTCATCAATCTAAACCTTGCAATTGTCACAATGCTTCATTTTCGCTGTGCTCTCTTTTGTATGAGTTTAGGGCCTGTGGACATTCATTGTGGCCATACCTTCAAACCCATTTTGGGTCGCCCGAGTCAGGGCAGTTCATTTGACTCAATTAATCACTGAGTCCGGCAAGTTGAATGGCTTGACTGAGCTTGCAATGACTTTCCGAGTCGAGTTTCTGACTCTGAAAACACTGATTGTGGGGTTCACCTATGGTTGCACATAGTTGAGCTACCTTGATCCAGCCCAAGCTCAACTCATTTGGCGTGGTTGTAACTGATTTTGAGGTGGGCCTATGCCTGGTATGATGACCCCATGTCCAAACCAGCTTGACCAGGTCATATTCTGCTTGAAGGGCAAAAAAAGCTCAGCTTGGACAAACTTGCACTCAACTACTTGGGCTAGGAATAATCCTAGGCATCTAGAGATTCGTTGGTTGGGATGGCCCATGAGGAAGACTCCACAGATTGAGACTGGCACCACCAAATCCGCGGATGGCAACATGTCTGATTAGAAATGGGCTAGGGTAAACCTATAGCAGTGAGATCGGGTAATATTCAGGTGAGAACCAGTTCCCACATATTATGTGTGAACTTTTTTATGAGGCCCAATTGTTGACCCCATTTGGTGATGGGATCGGAGGGATGGAAAAATCTATGTGAAACCACCCCAAGTATCAAGTTTGACTCCAAACCTATGCCCATAACCTCTTCATCCGTGACTCACAAGTTTCATGGCTTCATATTCAAAAAAATATTCAACCTTCGATTCAACGGTTCAGTCTATTCGGATGTGTGCCAATACTTAGAATTAATGACGGGGTTTCCTATTGGTTCCTAGGTTTGGATGGGTTACTAGTTGGGTCCCGAAAAAAAAAATTCTTATATAATATGTGATAACTAGTTCTCACTTGAATATTTTAAATCGATTGTTAACAAATGCATATTGGGTTGGGTCTGCCAAAACCTGAAAATGCCTTTGTATCTCACTTGGGTCAAAATCTGTTGACCTATACTCACCCCAACCTAAAAAACCAATACCAAGCCCACAGTGGCCTTCAGATTAAAACTGTTCAGAGGGCCCAAACTAATGAAATAAAATTACATCCCAGTCCAGCAGTAAAAGTGTAAATGGTAAAGCTCTGTAGGGTCATTTTAGTAATTAAGAAACTTGAAAAAATTTATATGGGGAGTCGGAAGGGAAGAGGAAGAAGCTCTTCAATTCATTCTCAATCCAACCTCAAAACGAAGCCTTCTCTTTAATCTTGTCTCTGTTCCTTCATTTCCTATTTCAGGTACACTTTCAAGTCTTTCCTTTTGATCTTTACATACTATCTGTTTCTGTTTTGGTTTATATGATTGGATTATGAGAAGAATTTGATTTGCATCTTGTTGAGTTGGTTGTATTCTTTCATCCTTACTTTTCCTCTGGGTTGAGAGATTTCATACGAGATGTGTGTTTTTTTTTTATATAGGATTTGCTCTGTCTGTTTTGAATTCACGCATCTGAAGTTTGTATGCTGTTTGTTGGATTGCATATATGTTGGTAAATTAAAAAAAAAGGTTTTTTTTTTTTTTTTTTGGTCCCATCTGTTAAATATCAGGGATTCCACACATGGGTCTGAATTCTGGGGTTGATGTGTGGGTTTTGAATTTTAAATGAGATAGGATGAGGAAGTTTTTCTGGGTTTGGAGAAAAGAATTGAATGCAAATTGGGTTTTTTTTTTGGGGGATTGATGTTGATGATTTCATGTTAATCGCATTTCTCTTCTACATTAAGGCTATGTTTGAAGGAATTCTTATGCCCAGATCACGAGTGCGCGAAAAACAGTCTGACCCATTTTCAAGCAATCACCATTTTGGGGGTGGGAATCAGGATGCATTTGCTTATGTTTTGGAACAATCCCAACGACCAAGGGGAATAGAAGCTTGTTTATTTTGAAAAATATATACCCAATTCACAATTATCTGAACAGAAAATGCTGCCAAAGTTTCAGATTGTTCTTCTTGTATACGAGATTGGGTAGAGAAAAATTTTATGTATCGTTGTTCAATCTCTTTTTTTTTTTTTTCTGTTAATATTTTTTTTTTTAATAATGGGGAAATTTTTTATTTTTTCAACTAAATGAGGCATATGGAAGAGCAAAAGACACTGTTTTAGAAATTAAAATCAGAAATTTAGAAACAATGAAGAGGTTTTGTTCTGCATATGAGTTGGAAGTAAGACAATACAATAGGATTTTACTAGTTTAATTATGATGTCAATTCCATTGGTTTTTGTGCAAACAGGAATATTGGGATCAATGGAGTGCCTTCCGGATCAGGTTCTTTGGGACATCTTGGGAAGGATTAAGAAATCTGCCGACCGGAATTCCCTATCTTTAGCATGTAAGCGCCTACACGAACTAGATAAAGAACAGAGAGAGTTTCTCAGGGTTGGATGTGGACTGGATCCTGCAAATGAAACTTTGACTTCCCTTTGCATCAGGTTTCCAAATTTGACAAAAGTGGAAATCATTTACTCTGGTTGGATGTCCAAATTAGGCAAACAATTGGATGACTCAGGGCTTCATATACTCTCAGATCATTGTCCTTCATTGATCAACCTCAATCTAAGCTTCTGTACCTTTATTACTGACACGGGTCTACGTCATTTGGCTTCTTGCACAAAGCTTCGAGCGTTGAAGTTGAATTTCACACCTGGAATTACTGGTTGTGGGATATTGTCTCTGGCTGTTGGGTGTAAGAACTTATGCACCCTCCATCTTATTCGGTGCTTAAATGTAAGTAGTGTTGAGTGGTTGGAGTATCTTGGTAAGCTTGGGACGTTGGAGGATCTCTCAATCAAAAACTGCAGAGCCATTGGAGAAGGTGATCTCATAAAGTTGGGACCTGGTTGGAGGAAACTGAAACGGTTGCAATTTGAGGTGGATGCAAATTACCGGTACATGAAGGTGCATGATCGCTTAACTGTGGATAGATGGCAGAAGCAGTGGATTCCATGTGAGCTGATGAAGGAGCTTAGCTTGGTAAATTGCCTCATCAGTCCAGGTAGAGGACTTTCTTGTGTGTTGGTGAAATGCAAAGCTTTGGAAAAGCTTCATTTAGACATGTGTGTCGGGGTTAGGGACAGTGATATCGTGAGCTTGGCACAGAATTCAAGTAACCTTCGATCTATTTCTTTACGTCTACCATCAGATTTTTCAATTCCTTCATTGATGAACAATCCTTTGAAATTGACCGATGAGAGTTTGAGAGCGATAGCTCATAATTGTCCTATGCTTGAAGCGGTCAAGATATCCTTCTCTGATGGGGAGTTCCCTTCATTTTCATCTTTTACTTTAAATGGTATTCTTACATTGATAGAAAGATGCCCAATCCATGTATTGGTTCTTGACCATGTCTACTCATTCAACGACCTTGGAATGGAGGCTTTATGTTCTGCTGATTTTCTTGATTCGCTAGAGCTGGTAAAGTGCCAAGAGATTAGTGATGAGGGGCTGCAGCTTGTTGGACAATTCCCTCACCTGAGTATTCTGAAACTTTCAAAGTGTTTGGGTGTTACAGATGCTGGGTTGAAACCACTTGTGGGGTCGCAGAAATTGGAAGTACTGGTGGTGGAAGATTGCCCACAGATTTCTGAGAAAGGTGTTCAAGGGATTGCAAAGTCCATATCATATAGGCAAGACTTGTCATGGATGTACTGAACTTGCTGCTCGACCATTGATTCTTGTCAGTTCATTTAGCTGTTTCACGAAGAATATTATTGATTTTTCATTTCATTTAGTGGTTTCCTGTCGTTCAGGTGTGTTGATTAGAGCAGTATGCAGTCTTGAAGATCTCTAGTGAAGATCCTACTTTGCCATGCACGTCTGCAAGTTATGCTATCCTTGGCATGTTGTGCATTTTAGTCTCTGAATATGTTGGGTTTCCTCCAAGCTGCTTTAAGGATCATCGCAAGTTCTACATGTATTTAAGTAGCTAGAGAATCAGTTTCAAGAATCCTTAAATTATGGTATATGTAATTCTATAAATTTATCTTACATCAGAACTGACCTGCCTTTCAGTTTTTTATTGTAGTAATATTTCATGTGTTTCAGCTCGTTTTGTGCCCTCATTACTCTATTTGACATGCAACAAATCTAGATGTTTGAGTTTATTGTGGTTTGAAATTTGTTTACATTGCTATGTTTGAATTACTGCTGCTGCTTTTTTTTTTTTAAACGGTAACAATGATTTCATTAAAAGGAGAAACAGAACACATCAAAACTGTTAGAAAATGAAAGGAGTTGGAAGGTGCAAGAGAGGCACACCAGCCACAACCCCAATTACAAGATGACACCCTCCCAAGGAATTAACCCATCGATCCCTTTCTTTGCTAGCACATCTGCTATGAAGTTGGCGGATCTAACCTCACGAGGGAAGGAAACATTGATGCAAGCTCATATCTCCTTTATTTCATTGAAGAGGAATTGAAATTTTCAAGGACTAGTATTTCGGTTAGACACGCACGCAATTGTATTTGAAGAGGAATTGAATTACTGCTTTGAAAATTGGTTGCAGAGTTGATGAAGATTCTAATAGCTTGTCTGCTTGTGCACCACCTTTAGTACATTCATATTTAAAACTTCTTGCCCTACTTCAAGTTGCACTTGGCTCGAGTTTTTTTTAGCAAAATGGATTATATGTTTTGTTGTGCATGGGGGTAGATGGGGCAGAATGAAAATTGAAAGCCTTATTCTCCAGGATATTTTTCAATTTTTAAAAACCATTTTTCGACATTATTGTAGTTTAATCATTCCTTTTACATAAACCTAGTCAACCTTCCAAATACATTTCCATTTTTCCAATCTGCCCCGAACACTTGGGGGTGTGCATTCCTAAAAAGATATATGGTACATCTAAATGCATGGTATGATGTTCTCTTAAACAAGAAAAAATTTCTCATCATTCTAATCTTAAACTGGTTAGAATTGCCTTTCAAGTTATATTCATTTGATTCTGGCTGATGATGTCCACGATGTTGACTTCCGAATCATGTTGGGTGGGAATCCTATGCTCGCTCAAATTGGAGTCTAATTAGGGTCTATTTGTTTCATCTATTGAGTTCTTAGGAATTCGAAGAAATGTATTACTAACTATTGTTAAAAGTGAAAACACGAAGGAGGATATTAAAAACATGTTCATAGAATAACATTTTCTTAATCAAGCGGAGGCGAGAAATGTATACCCAGCCACCATTTTAGTTAATCAAATCCTAGAAAAATCAGGGTCTCAACTGCTTTTCCACCTTATATTATACATCCTTCACCCTGGTATAATGTTCTTTTCTTGGAGTCCATTTCACCGTGAATTCCTAGGAATTCAACTCCATGCAAGAAATGGCTAAATATGCATTTGGACTCAAAGCCAGTTTATGGAGTAGGTGCATCAGGATTCAGGAGGTATTGTTTGAGTCAGGGTCCCATATAAGCTGTTTGTTCTCTTTCGAGTTTGTCATAGCTAATCCATGATCTAAAATAACTATGACCCAAAACACAGTTCACGTGAAGGTACAGCAATCTAGGTAATCCTACGGAGTCACACAGCTTTCATTGAACTTGAAGGGTTCTGTCCTAATCATTGCATTCATTCCATAAAAATTACAAATTTTGTGTGCAATTTAAGGTTCCTTCCTTCTTTACAGCAACATACCAGCTGTGTCCCTGTAAGATAGAAACTTGAAAAATTGGAAGAACAAAAAAACCCCTGATAAGATTTTTTTTTTACTTCCTCCACTATAAATCTGCAGTTTGAGGTGCTGACCACCTGATATAATGAGGTATTCATTTCATCTCTCTTTACTCTTATTGGGCATCTCATTTCAGTCCCTCCATACTGTCGTCCACTATAATTTGACAAGACGTTGCTTTAGATTACAAGTACGAGACTTCTTTTCCTTCACAAGACCTAGGGCATTGCCAGCATGTATGCACCATACCTGAGTGAGTTATTTTATCAATAATCCCTATTCCTATAATAAATCCCAATACATATAAATAAACCTGGTTAAGTTAAAAAAAAATAGTGAGAAGATAAAGTACTGAGATCCACCAACAGCCAATCAATGGTTAACAATGTGACTCTGAATAAGGCAGGGTAGGCTGTCAATGGGCCCAGATAGCTGTAGGGCTTTTAGGTAGGCCTGCTTTGTTAATTGTTTCAATCTCGAACATCAATTTTAGGCCCAAGGATCAGGGACATCCTAAAATGAAGCTTGTTTACCAGAAGGGTCAGTTTTTCAAAAAAGGGTGGGTCATTTTTAAAAAGAGAATAATAATAAGCAAAAGATCCTAAAATATTAAAACAAAGCTAGCTTACCAAAAGGTTATAACTTATAAGTAAGAAGAGGAAAATGCGGCGAAAGATCAGGTCTAAAAGGTAACAAGAAGAGAGGAACATCACAACAATCCCTACACTGTAACAACAATCCGATACCCTAGCGTGCTTTTGCTTCTGGAGTTGAAATCATTCTACTATTACTCAATAGACAGAATGTTACAGTTATCTGCATTGGTTGAAATATGCATTGCACAGAATGCACTCTATCAAGATGTTATAGAGACGTGAGAATTGGGAGGTCAAAGGTACAGATGAAGTTTATTAGAGAAAAAGAGCAATTTAACCTTTGAAGAGTAAAAGGCTACACTACTGACGACAGTGTCTATATACAATAATCTCCCAGAGGACACTAGGAATTTGAGACGGAGCCCGCAGCAACGCCTTCACAAACATCCCCTCGGCAAAGTGGGCATACCCTGTATGAACCAGAAAACAAATGAGAATGCAGAGTCATGTAACTTCAAGTATGCATGAAGAAGAAGACGGAGCAAAATAGTATTGGAGACAGGGTATGCAAAATAGTATTGGAGACAGTGATGATACCCGTGTATTTCTTTCAACCATTTATCAACACATGACATGTGGTATTCATGGCGGCAGGGAAGAACTCTTATTTTATCTCCTTCCTCGTACTCAGCCAGACAGATGTAGCACCTGCAAAAGTTGACCTTTAGAATAATAAAAGGCTTAACAAAGAAAAGTTAAATTGAATGTATGAAGCTATTAGAAAAAAAGGAACAAAAAGAAAAGAAAAACCATCCTATCCACTATTATATGTGAATTAAATACAACTTAGCTGGACTTGTTCAGTCTTAAAGAAACATGGAAAACTCATACATGGTATGCTTGGCACCATCACACCCCAATACATGCTAATCAGCCATTGACAGGTTTGCAATGATGCTATTGTGCTTTGTTAGCCAGAATAATTGTGGAGGCATTAGACACAAAGTGGATTTTTCTTCTTCCACAGTGTTTTTTTTTTTGGGTTTTTACCTGAAAAAACCCCTTAGACCCTTAGTGGCCCAAAAAGGACCCCTAAGAAATTTATGGCCCAGGGTAGTCCCATGGCCCTTTCCGGTTTTTGATTTTTTTATTTTTTCCTGCTTGCTGCCATGGGATAAAAACACATCCTGTGCCCGACCTCTTTGTTTCTTCCTCATCCACATCTCTTCCCTTCCCCACTCCATCGATACTGACACTCCAACCTGTTGTGGTCGCAAGCTCCTCCGGTTCACCCATCTATTGTATTTTTTTTCCAAATTCTCATTTCTCCCAACGTGTCGGCATCTTCGTTGTCTATTTTTTCCTCTTTGTGGCCCACGAGTGGACGACTGGGAAGGTATTCCTCTTACTACTCATCCACCAACCCTTCACTGCTATCGCAACTTCACATCGAGGTAAACAACGCATAACTAACTTTTCCTGATTTTGATTTCTAGGGTATATGAATTTTCCCTCTGTTGAATGTGCTTGATTTTAGCACTGTATGAACAAACTGTTTTTGTGATTTCTGTCATGTATATGAAAGAGTGTGCCGTTGCATGGTTAAAGTTGTGATTTTGTGATTTAAGGGTTGATTGAAGTTGTTACATGAAGGTGAATATGAAGATGTCTGTGAAGGCGGATAAGAATGTGATGCTGAATGTGCTGGTGCATGTCTAGACAGGTGGATGTGCAAAGGTGTGAATTGTCATGTGTAGGCGAATGTGTGGGTGTTGGTGATTAGGAATGTGAAGATGAATGTAGAAGTGAGTGGCCAAGGTGTCTGTGAATGTGGAGATGACTGTCAAGATGACTGTGAATGTGAAGATGAATGTAGAGGTGAATCTGATGGTAACTGCAGAATTGAAATGGTTGTTAGCTTGGTTAGACATAAAGATTGAGGTCACTTGATCATTGTAGGAATGAACTTTCGTGATGATCCTTTAATGTCAATGGTTTTTTTCTTTTTTCAAACCCCCGTATGAGTAGCGATATCTATGCTCAACACAGGCTACCAGTCCCAAAATGACATCTATTCATTGACTTTTAACTGCTGAGCAACGATATTTATGCTCGTAGCAGGCTGAGTCCCAGATTGGTATCTATTCAGTGACTTTTAATTGTCACGAGCAGCGATATCTATGCCCATAGCAGGCTATTGCACATTTGTATGTAAGCTTTTACACATGGATGAATGTAAGCTATTGCACATTTTGGGCAAAATGCCAATGCCCATTCTCCTACAAAGGAACTACTATGACATTAAAGAAAGAAAAATGACTCCACCAACCTCTATAGTATGGCACACCAAACTCTTTAATAGAGTAAAAAATATGAATAAAACAATACATGGGAACCACTATAATAGAGTAATAGAGTCCCACCGCCCCCAACAAAGTTTTAGTTCAAAAAACCCTTTGTTTGCAAAACCAAATCCATAGAAGCAAAAAAGGGGTGGTTCTTAGATGAAAAGGTTGCAGAGATTCTCTTTTCATACGAAAAAGATGACAAATGAGAAAAGGGAATTCGAGTTGGTACATATGCAACGTTATCGCTGCTCATGGGTGTACACGAGCAGCAAAAGTGATAAAAAAAAAAAAAAAAAAAGGAGTAAAGTGCAGCGGGAAGTACAATACAGTTACTAATGAAGTTTTAGGTCCTTTTAGGAAAATAACCCCCCCCCCCCCCCCCAAAAAAAAATAAAAAAAAAGGAGTAAAGTGCAGCGGGAAGTACAATACAGTTACTAATGAAGTTTTAGGTCCTTTTAGGAAAATACCCGCGCCCCCCCCCCCCCCCCAACACACACACACAATATTATGAGTAAATAAGACATATACATGACAGATATGCAATAAATATGGCAAGGACCTGGGCCTCATGCATAAAAATGGAAGTATGTCTATTTGGCTACTTTTAAAGTACCAAAGTATTTCAAAATTCTCTAGAGCTGGTTATTTATGCACGCCATGTTCCAAGAAAATGCTTGCAAAAAGAATACCCAAACATTATCACAAGTTAAAGGCTCTAGAGTTTAAAATATCAGCATCCTAACAATCTATTAAAGGGCTCCATAATTTATAAGTTAAACTCAGGGTCCCTTGTATAAATTGTTAGGACCATCAGATCATGTTGATCTTCCATGATCATATACACAATCCTACAAATCCATGGACCATCCACCGTACTGCAGTGAATGGTATGCATCCAGGCAGTGCCCACAAAATGGTATTAAAATTTAAATATCTTCATCTAGGCGTTCACCCAAATTTGAGGCCGTTGGATTGATCATACAAATTTGGCTCCGGTCCGTTTTATCTAACGGAAAGGATTTGGAAAACATTGAAGCTCTAGTTAGCTTGTAATGGTACCTCCCATAACCATTATCAGATGGTTCCAACATTTTGCTTAGAAGAACGTTAACCCTGTAACAATCTCACCCATCTTTTCCTCCCTCCTCTTAACCCCCGGCAACCCAAATGATTGTCACAATTCTAGTTGGATCCTGCAGGTCAGGCCACAAAAAATGAGTCCCTCCATATATATGTGTCTGTGCACACATGCACGAGTGCATGGATGCGTGCATGCATTTGGGAGTGAAGCAAACAAGTGTTACTCTTGCAGCATAAAATTCATACACATAAGCAGTCAAAATGAAGTAACAACAGAAGAGAGACAACATAATTCCTTGGAGATCCACAAGAGGAAACGAGGATGTAGATAAAGAAACTTACTGTTCCACATCATCTCCACTTTTATGTATTGCAGTCTTTTTGTGACTCTTGAGAGGAAAAGAATTAACCACAGACTCGGGGGCTGGCAATGATACCATCGAAAAAGAAAGCGATATGGGCTGGCGATGAATTTCATCCAAGACCTGCAAAGCAGGTTATTGCAGCAACATAAAGCTTCCACAGAATGAATGATCAAGATTCTTGGTAATATGCCAAATCAATGATATTCATGCAGCACTTAATCACAATAAAAAGACTAGAGGGTATCATGGCATATAGAATAACGACATAAAATGGCAAATCTGATTGTCAAAGAACATGCAATAAGGGAAAGATAGGGCTAATTATTCATGGTGCTTTTTATCAAGGATGAAAATAGCGGTAGCGGCGGGCGCAGCGGCCCGCCGCCAAAACGCTACGAAGCGGGCGATACGTAGCGGCGTAGCGGTGCGATTTGAAAAAATCGCCAAAAA
Organism: Cinnamomum chago; assembly: GCA_038049695.1. Taxonomy (NCBI): domain Eukaryota; kingdom Viridiplantae; phylum Streptophyta; class Magnoliopsida; order Laurales; family Lauraceae; genus Cinnamomum; species Cinnamomum chago. The sequence continues at coordinate 8,854,879 of CP142452.1, read as the reverse complement.
AATCTGAAAAAATTTCAGAAAATCCAGAAAATTGTAAAATGAAAGAAAATGTATTTTTTTTTGCAAAAGTAACTAAGGTAAGGGGGCGTAGCGGTCCCCTCACTGTATGAGGTCTTGTATCGCTGTATAAATAGAAAATAATAGTAATAATCATTTTTTTTCACATGTATTCATGTTGCTTAGTTATACTAACTTAGAAACTAATGAAAGGCTTATAAAAGAAAAAACTATGTCACGAAGTCAAGACTTAAGAGTACCTAGAGAAAAAAATACATCTACCAAGGGTTGTCTAATAGGATGTACTTAGAGAAGAATCATTGAGAAGAACTCTCTATATCGACTGTAATTTGGCGAGTTCATATACTTTTTGGTGTTCTTTTAAACATAAAAGGATAGAAGAGTTGTGTATAAATGTTATTTGGAGAGAAGAAGAAAAGAAATAAGTCTTATTATGCATTTAAAAAAAAAATGGAAAGTAAGAAATTTTCACACCCCGTAGCGGCCGTAGCGGTCATGTAGCGGACGTAGCGGTCCCGTAGCGGACGTAGCGGCCGCTACGGGTGCGACGGCCGATAAATCGGCCGTAGCGTAGCGGTGGCGGCCGCTACGGCCGATATTTTCATCCATGCTTTTTATTAGTGAGCATCTACACATAATTGTTAAAACACTTATCAAGCCACCCCAGACTTCCAAAAAAAACCATACTTACATGAATCATGGTGGAGGAATGACGGTCTGTGACAACCTGAAAAGTATCTTAAATGATATGTGGCATGGTGGTGAGGACCCACTACCCCACCAAATGAAAATCACTAGTCTAACCAACCAATCGAAGGGATGAATTATATGGTCCAAACAAAAACTAATGAGCAGCTCATTATCAACACTTTAGATAGATGGTCAAAAATGTTAATAGGCCTGATTCATATATATGATTAGTTCACAACCTAGTTAAAATGCTCAACATCAGCCATAGTTATAATGCCAGTTATACATCATTGACACTTGACAGCATGGTTTAAAAAATTGGCCAAGTCCAAGTTGACTCGGACTCGGCACACGGCGATTATTTAGACCTTGCTTGGCAGCCCATAAATCAATTATTTGTTATTCAACATGCTTGAAACTAATCAAAGACATGCAAATTTTTGTTAGCTATGCCAAGGTTCGCCTTAACAAAATTTGGTTTGAACTGCATCAGGACCATTGGAAACCCTAAAAAATCAATGATTAAGATTGGATGATGGTTTCTTTTGCTTCTAGTAATCCCCGCATATTCTTGTTAGCATATGCATCTCAGCCACATGTACTATTGTGGTTTGCCTTCTTTTCATCTCATTGTCGCCCAACATTAATCTCCATGAAACAAAGGAGCAACTGTCATCTAACAAAAATGCCCTTGAACCAAAATGGCACTCACCAATGCATGTCCACTTTGCTCAAACCTGTGCAACATTGGATAACTAAAAGCAAGTGCCAAGTGTTGGATTGCACAAGAATAAGGTAGTAGAGAGAGAGAGAGAAAGAGAGAGAGAGAGGAAGTTTGATATGGGTTCAAATGGTAGAGAGAGAGAGAGAGAGGAAGTTTGATATGGGTTCAAATGGTAGATTGTGTTAATCATGTTGCAAAGATAAACATAGGGAATCTTAAAGAAAGAAAAATTAGTGATGGAATGCAGAGTAAGAAGTACAAAATAACTAAAAAGGTATAGTTTCAAGAAAAAGATCCACAAAATAAAAGGCCAAAAGGCTAAGCTCAAAGTTTATGACAATTTTTAAGTTATATTAACAGCAAAGGAATGAAAAAAAAAATCATATATAAGTTAAATATAAGTTAATATTACCAGATAGGTATACAGACTTCGATGAAAGGATAGGATATACAACTCTGCACTTTGTGGAACTCGTGATACAGGTAGGGATATAACCATCTTATCTATAACCGGAAATTTTATATTTCATACTAAGATTTACATATGAAATATTACTTTACATCTTTAGAATCTTTAAATATTTAAAGAAATTGTCTTTTATTTGAAGTCATTGCTAATCATATTTATGTTCAAAAGAAAGAAAGAACACGGATAGCACTTCATGGAATATGAATTTGGTACAATAGGAGACGTTGAAATTGTATCCAACAAGTATCAGTAGCAGTATTATATCATTGAAATATGGAACGCTAACACATGTATCCCAGCACCTTTAATTGTCCTCATCTCATCTTCATTATCATAGCATTACCCCCTTGAGATACACGTGTTATGACATTGAGTGCATGCCAGGTACAATAGTATATCTAAAGTTGTAACTACAGACATGGGTACAAGGCACATATGGAAGGGTTTTAGAATTATTTCCAGGCTTGCATTAAAACTACACAAAGGGGTACAAAAAAGGGTTGTCAGCCTGTGCACCTAATATAAGCTTTTTAGCTTTTGGATGATAAAATCGACATTTAATAATATCAACTGTGGACACACCCACAACTAATGCAGGAGGATCGAATAAAGGACAAACTGCCCCTTCCATATGCTTAAATCTGATAATGTAGAGTGCTTCAATCTAAGGAAGGCCAAACACAGTCTCATAGCCATGATGCTAAGTCACTGACAATTATATAGCATAGCAAGGGTGTCTATGTTGACTCAGAGGCTGGCAAGGTAACCTCTGTGAGAATAGAAAAACCTCACATAGGTACAGGGAACGAGGGTTCGATACAACCTCAAAATTTTAGGATACGGATACGGGTACGGCATTTTTAGAAATATATACATGTAGATATTTAATTAGGAATTTATATAGAGCAGAACATTTATCTTATTTCAATGTAGGTCTCAAATGTGGTGAGGCCCAATGAGTGGATCTAACTTTCAAAGAGATTTAAAGAAAGTATAAGGGCAAAGTGCAAAAATATAAATAATAGAAGAATCTGGACATTTCCGGTAATAAGCCCCAACCATTTTTTTAATATATAAGTGTCCTAGCGTCCTTCTATAAATGAGCCCCAATCCCTTTCTGATAGATGGTCTGGATCCACTGTGGGGGACCATGAATCTGAAGAGTCCTTAGTTTTCTCGTCACATCAGTATCAAGCCTTGAGACAGAAACATCGAGAAAGAGGAGGGAAGGGAAAAGAGGAAAAAGGGTGAGAGAGGAAAGGAAAAGAGAAAAGGAGAAGGAGAAGGAGAAAAAGAGGAGGAGACTGCCTTCGTCGCATTGTCGCCGGCCGTCTGCGATCGTTGTGTAAAGTACTCCCTTCTCCTACTCTCCTTCTGGTTTTTTTTTTTTTTTAATTTCTCCACCTCTAAAAAAAATTAAAAGAAAATGAAGGAACGGCTGCCTGTTTTTTTTCCCCTCTATACAAGGTTTTGTGGTTTCGGTGTATCCTGAAAATCTTTCACATATCCCAGGCGTATCCCGTACCATGTCGGTACCGGTACCATAGGTCAAGTGCCGTATCCGGGTATCATAGCCTTAGAGATAATAGTAGCTAATATGCTAAGAAATGAAAATAGAAACCTTTACTCAATAGGAGGGAGGTTACCTCAAATAAGGCCTCAGCAAGCATCACTATTCGTGAAATACTTGCACGGGAGCTAGACTCTTCTGAAATTAAGACTGTCTCACAAGAACATGTACCATCTGGGTGAATCCCAGATGCACAAAAAGTAGTTCGTCCTCTACGCTCGTCAAGGCCACCATGTAGTCTTTCCCATATCTGCAAGACAAAAGTATCATAATTCAGCAACAACACTTAAAGAGATCAGAAAAAGGAAATAAGTATTATTACTAAAAAACATGCATGCCCATTAAGTGACAGTGCTGCCCAATCATCCTTTAGACCAGCCACATAAAGATTCAACAGAATGTGTCAGAAAATAACCAAAAAAAAAAACATGAAAAGAAATTAAGAAACCTGAAAGGAAGAAGTGGAGCCAAATTGACTTCACTAAGTTTACCCAGAAGTGTATCCAAGTTTACAAGAAGATTTAGGAGGAAGGTAATAACTGAGGAAACACCCAATGCAAATGACACATTTTTTAATCAGCACATGAAGCCACATTTTTTAATCAGCACGCGCACAGAGAGAGAGAGAGAGAGGACATAAAATGTCTACATTATGGTCTAAGTGACTTGGTCAGGAAAACAGGTGCATTTGGCAAAAAATACTAGTGTCATTTATGGCTGCTCCATCATCATCATCATCAACATCAAAGCATTGTCCCAATGCAGAAGCCACATTTTTTAATCAGCACATGAAGCCACATTTTTTAATCAGCACGCACACACGCGCACGCACACACACACAGACAGAGAGAGAGAGAGAGAGAGAGAGAGAGAGAGAGAGAGGACAAAAAATGTCTACATTATGGTCTAAGTGACTTGGTCAGGAAAACAGGTGCATTTGGCAAAAAAATACTAGTGTCATTTATGGATCATCAACATCAAAGCATTGTCCCAACTATGTTGGGGCCGGTTACATGAATCTTGTTTCTCCATTTTGATCTATCCCAAGCCAAATCCTTATAAATGAATTTATGGCAACTTAAAAGAAAACAAATATACCAACAAAATCACAGAAATTTGTCAAAATATCAATGTTCAAATATTATATCGCCGTACCAAATGTAACTACAAAACATAGCCCTGTGAATGATCAATAGAGCTAGCGCTTGAATTTTCTCACATTGGAAGTGTAGAAGTATGCCCACGTGTTGGACAAAGATCCAAAAAGCATTTCTCAAGTATGCTTGTTCCATATTTTGTGAACATTTTTAAAGAGCCATAAAGAATGAACACTGCTTCATAATGCAGAGTATACAGACCCAACAATTGAACCACAGAGGAAGTTTTCAACAAAATGTCATGTTTCCTATCCAAAAAATGGATTAAAAGATAAAAAAAAAGAAACAAAGTTGCCAACAAGAAAGCACTCTAATGAAAGACATGATTTAGAAAACCAAGAAGTAAATGACTCCCCATCCAAACTTGCTTGAATGTGTTTCTTAAAGGGACAAAAACAGACTTTCCTGGACAAAAAATGATTGGTGATGTGCTTCTAACAGGAGGAAAGAAAAGGTGTCGAAAAAAAAAATATTACCTCAGATCTGGAGTGCCATCGCCGTTCATATGGACTGTGACCTCTACTGCTCCGATATCCTAAATCTCCAATTCCATCATCAAAAAGATTGCCACTGAAATCTATGATCCTTCTGGTGTGAGATCCCACATTCTCAGTGTCCTCAGTTGAGAAAATTATTGTTGGAGAGTCATTATTCCTTCTAGAACTGCGTCTTGAAAAAGCATCCCAAAATAGCCTTCTACTATTTTGTCTTGCCTCGTGGCTACTAACTTCCACAGTGCTACTGGGTAAGACATCAGACGTGATAGTTGCCACATCAACATGCAGCACACTTCCATTTCTCAGTTCACTTGGCCTAGCAGTAGGTTGGAGAAATCCTGAACTGCTAGGCAATGCTGCCTCTCGATGTAACTCATCTCTGAGCAGTCCTGAAATCAGTGGTGAATCAGGAACAACTGAAACCGAGCTCATACCAGAGTTACCGGTGCAAGGAGTTTCACCTCTTTGACTCTGAACAGATGACAATCCATTTGCATATGCTTGACCAAGTTCCTGTAGTGGCATACTGCTTGAACATGACCCATCAGTACTGATCTGGGAACGTTCCTCATTCTTAGAATCATCAACATCAGTGATGATGTCCAATCTAGAGTCCCCACTTCCAGAGGTCGATTCCAGACGTTGCAGTCCTTTAGAAGCACTAGCTACGCCTTCAGCATTCTCCTGATTTGAGTTGACAGTACTATAACCAACATCTGCTTGACAAGGAACCAGTTCCTTGCTTTTAGATAGACACATCCCAGCATCCCTTGTTGCATGACTTCTTGAACCAAATTCTTTAGAGTCCCCCTCCATGAGAACATCATTGCTGCTTATACAGGAAGCCCCATTTCCACCCATGGAGCTGGAACACTCATTTTCTGGAGAGAAGAGTGACAAGGGTTCCTTCGCTGAGCTTTGAAGATTATTATCAATAATCGAGTCCCGCTGCCAAGTAGGATCAGCTGATATTCGGAAGAGATTATTTTCCATCTGAAGATAAAGAATTGCATCATTTACCAACTCAAAATGTTACTAATCTGCATTGCTTTTTTGTAACACCAAATTGCAGATGCATTTATGCAACAATGATGCAGAGAACGCAAGGCTTCTCAGCATAAAGCATCAATCTTAATCATCCCTGAATAACTGATTTTCATTTAGAACAAAAAATAAATCCCAACTGGACAACTTGACACTGGCATGAGTGTGTGCGTGTGTGTGAACCTTCTTCCAGAATGGCAAGACCACCTGCAAGCATAGAAGACATGGGGGTTAGTGGTTTGAAAGGTCTGCTTGTGACCAATGTGGGTGCAAACAAAGGGAAACTATCCAATCAAGGGAGGCACTGGCTTAAGGGGTTTGCCATTGTCCAAATCCTAGTGGTTACATAAAGTGAAATGGGTTTGGATGAGTGCCAAAAATTTAGTTGGTGTTAGCTCAGAGGAGGACGGGCGGATTGTAATGAGTGTGAATAGCTCAGATTGATAATGAGGGAGCAAGGTAGGCCCACAGGCTGGATGTTCCTAGCTTAGAAACAGTCTCACTGCATGTGTGTGTACACACGCATAAATGCATATGAACTAGCCCATGAGGTAAATAATTTGTAAATGGCTAGAAGTGCCTAATTCTTCTAAACCCACTGATGCATCAGATAATAGGGTTTCCTAGTCAATTAGTGCCCCAATCTGCGACCCCCAAATACTCAATATGTCAACACATCCACACAAAATATATATAACAACATCGCAAAACTCACTTTTACACAAATTTCAGTTGATAAATGCACAAAAGCTGGATCAAAAATCTACCCCCATCAAATCTTCAGTAAAAAAAAATGAAGCTTTTACTATAATAGTTCTCTCAATGTGTGCCCAACAGGCCCATCTAACATGGGTTCATCGCAAAATTATCAGGAAAAAAAAAAAAAAAAAAGAAAGATTGAAGAGCTTTGTCAAATAGATTAAAGTTCATCTTCATGAAACAGATCCAGCAAACAAGCAATGGAGATGTTTCCTTTGCAGCATCAGTTCAATCCTTCCTTTCAAAAAAGATTGTAATTCCAATTTTCAACCAACAATCCAAATCAAATCCTAATCCCCAATTTCACCCAAATCCCAAACTCAACAAATTCTACAAGACAACCTACAAAAAAGAAAAAAGAAGATCATACATAAAAAATACTCATTAGAATGAAGAACCCACTTTCCAACATACAAAAGGAGAAACACTAAACCGAAAAAACAAACCCTGAATCTATTGAAAGATTGCATCTTTCTTGACCGTGTCCGTACGAACAACGCAACACAAACAGAAGAAAACTTGGGGGATCCCAGAAAATCCAAAAAGAATTCAAGGAATGGGGTTTTCTTCCCTTTTTTCCTTTACCTCATCATCATCGCTGTCGAGGGGAGCTTGGGATCGAGAGGTGCCGCAGAAAAATGGTGCAAACCCGCGTTTCCTCCTTCGCTCGAGCCGCGGTCGAGATGGGTGCGACCCCAATCGACTGTTGCCCGAACCCATGTCAAGATCGATCGAGAGAGAGAGAGAGAAAGATACAGAGCTGTGGGTCTTCTACTCTTCTTATATGTAGAGGGAGAGACGAAGAGAGAGAGAAAGATACAGAGCTGTGGGTCTTCTACTCTTCTTATATGTAGAGGGAGAGACGAAGGAAATGAGAATAGAAGAGAAGAGAAGAGGAAGAAGATGAATGGGAAGAGCATCTGCTCTCAAATTGCTTTATATGGAGTGGTGAATACTCCAATTTTAGTCTTCCACACGTCAGTGATTTCAGGTAACCACACATCCACTGTACACGTGGAGAGTGACCATGACAATCTACCGGTGCTCGAAATTTCATTTCTATTCACTTTGCAAACGACTCTGCGCCTAACCCAGTTCGAGCTGTCTGAGCCTGGCCTACTTAGACCTCTGAAATAGCCCTCTTCAAATTCATCTTCAAAAATCATCTTCATCTACTTTGAGGGCATGTTGAATTGAAGTACACTGAAGCATCAAATCAAGAGATAATAAAATATAAGGTGTTATTATGGTGTTTTGTTTTTAGTTATTTGATATGAATTTTTTTTAACTTTTTTATAAAAAAGTGGAGCGTTTTTTTGTCTTTTAATAGAGAAAGGAGTTTTTTTTTTTTTTTTTACTATTTTTTGAAAAAGATGGAGGGAATTTTGAAATTGTATATTTTTGATATGATCCATTGTCTTTTCTTATCTGAATAATGGAGGTTTTATCTCACCTCACCTCACTTAACCACATATCCAAACACGCCCTAAACGATTTTAACCATAGAATTCAAATTACTCCTGTTGGGGAACTTCACTAGTAGAGTGAAATAAATCTTGCATTTTTTAGACAAAGGGTTATATAAAAGTACACATTCTTAAAATTTTATTAAAAAAGTAAAAAAATCAGTCTCCTTTCTATATTAAAAGACAAAAGAACACTCACTTTTTTTTTACAAAAAGTTAAAAAGATTTTCAACCAAACAACTAAAGACAAAATATCATCATAACTCATTTATATTGTATTCTTTCTAAGCTTTTACTTCACTTTCATTCTACATGTAAAGTTCCCAAACAGGCACGGGTCACAATTAACCGTGGATTTCCACATTGAAGTAGGGATATTTATCTGAAAGTATAGATATTTGAAAAACTTTATCAAAAATTGGTAGTTTTATATAATATAGCAAAAAAGTTTTACGATGTCATAAGAATTGAGCAGTTTAGAGAATGTTTATGGAAGTATCTCAATTTTGGTCACCAGGCATAGAAAGCAACTATAAATGGTGATTATAAAAGAAAAATCCCTCTAAATTTTAATATTTTTAGGTGAAATGGAAATAAAATTTAGTTTTAAGGGCCAATATATTATTGAAAATTATACAATTAGAAATATCGCGATCAAACTGATTTTTGGTGAATGACTAATGTATGGTTTCAGACTTGGAGTCCTGTGATGGTCAACCCTTTTGAAAATTAGTCATCTATGCCCACCACAACATCCTTCACGCAGGTTGGCTTTAGTTCAAACTTACGGAATAATCCAACATTAGCTTGACCATATTGGCTCATGACAAGGAATAATCCAACATTTGCTTGACCATATTGGCTCAAGAAAAAGGACCCCTCTCATGGCAGGATACTGCATGTTGTTAATTTTGAGTCCTGCTCATAAGGCCCACTTCAAAGCATGTCTATCAATGGAATGAGAATAGATTGAGAAGTCTCCTCATGGACAAGTAGAAGCAAAAAGTATCATCCCACCAACTCATCCTAGCATTTGATTGAATAATAGCCTAAAAGTTTAATGACATCTCTTACTATAGATTTTTTTTAACTAGTCAGAGGTGAGTGTAAAATTGGTTATATCAAGAATTGACAAAAGCATCTAAGGGGCTGAAGTGAACAAAGATGGGCCATAGAGTTGGACTGCACATGCAGTCACTAATAGGAGAACATTTATGGTAATGCCCAAGTTTTACTCAAATTGGAATTATATACACATGGTTGTTGTAATACTCAAATTAAAATAATTGTATGCATTATTTTCACTTTATTGTTCTCCTAGGAGCAGACTTGGGCCATGTTTGATAAGTGCAGCCCTTCTAACACTCTTTTCATCCCCACAACATCCCATGAGCCCTAATTTTCCACTCATCGAACCATCGCTCGCCGTTGGATGAATCTGAGAAATAATTTATTATTAAAATGCCATTAAAAATTTACTGTTCTTAAATCAATCATTAGAATAATCTAACGAGGCTGATTTTTTTTTTAGACGATTGTCTACGAGGTGACCTTTCCATCTGCCCTTCTAACTCGGCCCTATAAGCTGAACTGCATTCCAAAGTAATGCAGTCTGCTTAGGTGAACAGATTTTAGCTGTTTGATTGCATCTTAATGATAATTGCCAGATCCTCCTACTTTAAGTTGTGGAGGACTCGCACCCATTCTGCCACTAATGCATGTCACTTTATATCATTTTTGGCCTGTTAATGGGGAGGGAAACGAGTAAAGTGTTCCCTGGCTCCACCACCCTTTGGTTTCTCTGCTTGACTTGGAAAATATCCCTGCAATCATGGGATTGTATTCAGGTGATCTGAACCAATCATCCAATGGGCCATCCATTTAATGAACGGCTATGGGAATGTCAAACAGATGGCCCTGATAATGGGTAGAAGCTACGACGAAATTAAGGTAACCAATAACCTATAATGCACAGATACGGCATGAACACGCCATAGACACGGTTGGAATACGAATTTTTTATATGAAAAATGAAATATCGGATACGTACGATACAATACGATACGTTGTCCATTTTAAAATATCCGTCCACATAGCCAGGAACAATACAATTCAGTCGAAGACCACATGGTGCTAAAAGGCACCAGACATTGTGGAAGAATGCTCACTGACCCCACCTCTTTTACTCCTCCATGTGCATCCCATTTTTAATAACTTTTGTGGGAGATGGATGCAAGGCGGGATCCAGTCTTGAATTATTCTAATATCCAATGGCTGGCCATGATCAAAACATTACAAACAAACAAAAAAAAGAAGCAGCTAAATCTGACATTGGGTATGACTCTGATTTTAAGTGTTCAAATATCAAAGGTGTGCCACACTGATGGATGGGCAAAACAGGAGGGAAATAGGGGACCTTGCCCCACAATGATATATATATATATATATATATATATTCCATAGAGTGGGCCCCCAGTGAGAATTTTCTGGTTCCACCAGTGCTGGTGAAAACACAGCCATGGCCTTGGAGAATTTCTGAATCTCTCCTAATCATATGATCAGGAGAGCATCTATTTTGACCATCTTTTGACAAATATATTGGTAAAGGATTTCTCAGAGCCTCTTACACATATGAGCATCTTATGCTTCTCACTTGTGTCTTATTATTCCAGCGCACTTCTAACTGCTGGATACTTTCTTCAGCTCCAATTTTCTTCAAGTAACAGGAGTGAAGAATAAAATGAAAGAAGGGTCATTCTCCTTGCCTTGACACCCAAGAATCATCATTGTCTTCAAGTAATCTTACCATAATCTAAACAAACTTCCCATTTAATATACCAAGTACATTTTATTTTGTGGCAGAAGGTTTTTATTCAGTTTTTATGGCTACCTCTAATTTTGACTCTCACTGGACCTTACATCAATATATTATTATAAATTGAAGCAAAAGGCTTTTTATTTCAATTTTGACTGTGATGTTTCTAATCTTATTCTATTGAACCCTATGTGACTATTCCTTCATTTATTCAAATTCGTTTATCCCATGACGACCCATAACAACCAAAAGTCCTCAACGTTACTTTGCCTACTCTCTCTCTGTCTCCCTCCTTGTACAACTTTAATTTGAATTTGAAAGCCTCTTTTGTCCACAACAAAAAGTCTTCTTAACAACTCACTAGCATAGCTCATTTTTCTTTCCTTAGTAAGGAAGCATAAGTCCTTGTCCTTCCCTTGTTTTCTATGTAATTTAGTCTAATCTCTGATCTATTGAGTTATGGATATGATAAGTCCTGTGTCCTGAAAAAAAAAAAAAAACTGTGATTGAATAAAATCAGCCAATTGATTATCATGATGCAGTTTTAATTCAACAAAAACTGACGATTGTAAAAATCTTATGATGATGCGAGTGTGTGTGCTTTCTCAAAATTTCAAGGCACAATGTTGCCTTCTATAACAACAGAATAGAACTAAAATGGCAAGCTTTCTTAACCTTCTCTCTCTCGAATTCCTTTAGCTAGTAGAGGCAACATAGATACTTTTCAATATTTCCACTTGGGTGGAGCCTACTCTTCAATACTCCCCCTCAGGTGGAATCCGGCCAAGTGGACTTTTGGCGACATACATTTTCTTCTTTTTGTTTTTGTGCCGAATCATTCCTCATGGGATTCGAACTCACGACTAGTTGACTCTTATACTATATTGAATTCCTTTAATTAAGCATTCATACCAAAGTCTCGGGGTATTAGTAGAGGCAGCGAATTTACTTGTCAATACTCTCTCCACTAACCGATGACTGATATTTGTCAATCAATTGAATCACAATATAAAGCTTGATGAACTCACAATTTCTTTAATTATTAACTAAAAGTTTGTACGGAAAAAAGGGCAGGTAAATTTGTTCTTGATGTGTTAAACAAGTATTATTGTTTCTTAAAACACAAATAAAAATCTGTAGGTTCAAATTAGCAGTAACTGCAATGTAAAGCTCAGGGCAATTTGATTGGCATTTGGGAAGGTAAAAAAGTATGCATGACGCACAACACAATACCCTACCAGAAAGAGGTTGCCTTTTTCGAGTGGATTAGTGGAATGAGGTTGACTAAGTACTCGACCTATCTTGTCCAAGTTCTTGAGCCTTTTGCTATAGTTTTACTTAACTAGCAAGTCTGGATTCTTTTGAGAGCGTGTTTAAGTAACCTCATCAGTCAAATATTCTCCATTTTACATGTTTGGATGAAAAATTAGAGTGAAAAAGTACAGTTATGGTATTTTTTTATTTATTGTAATTTTCCCGTAAACCACTTTTCTTTACCTCACAAAACTTCAGTAAAATATGGTAATATAACAAAAATAAAAAGCGACTACTTTACCATTCTCTATATCACTTAACCTTACCAGATATTTGATCTCTCTTTTACCGCGATGTGATATTCATTTGTTTGCATAGAATTGGATTTATAAGAATTTAAAATAAAATAGGTTTAGTTCTAACAATGAATTGTTAAAAAAATGCGGAGTGAAAGGACATAACGTGGTGATGCTAATGGGAGCCTAAATTTATTAAGATTTAGTTTACCAGGATAATGTTGGGTATTCATGTTCTATGATCTTATCTTAGTTGATCTTCCTTGAAGAGGAGATTATTTGATAGTAATTCATGACTTTTCACTTTTGTTTCTTCAATTTTACTCCCTTTAAACAAATAGATCTCTTAGATGTTTCAGGAATTCAACCACAAGAATATCAACAAGCCATAAGAGCACCTTTCACGCACACATACAGGATCCATTGGTATTTTGGGGCTGGGCATGGCCAGAGTTTTTGGAAATCTACCCTAATGTTATTTTGTGTATGTGTGAAGACCCCTTGGAATAAGATGCGTGGCTTTCCATTGGGCTTAAAATGATGTAATTTAGCTGGTGGGGTGGTATCCCATTGGTCAAGACACTCTAGGTTGATTGCTGCCAAAGGAAATTCATATGGTAAAACTTCAATAGAAAGAAGTTTTCAAACACCTAACTCTGGCTTATCCTCAGAATTAATATGCAAGCATTGTGAACTAAATTTTGAGTAACCAGAGTTTTGTTTCTTCATGTAAGTGTTATTACTTGGAAAGTTTGTTTCTTTGGGCCTTAACTTCATTCTCATTGTCTCATAGTGCATTATTATCATGATCATTTCAATATTTTGAAGTGTTTTTGGAAAAATTAAGGTAATCATTAATGGGAAAGTGATAGAGTGATGCATGTGAGTTGGTGAGACCATCCTTGATAATAACACATTGGAATCCCTCCTTTCCCCCAAGGATCAGATGAGAATTTGATAACATAATGAAAGCTCCTTACAATGGGTTGAATTCAATGCATCATCAAATCAAACATTGGTTTCAAAGCCTTTTTTTATTATTAAGGTCCACCTAATGAGTGATTAAGATTGGAGACAATATTCTCAATGATGTGGTCTTCACTTTTCTTGACAAAGGAGTAGCTGTTCAAGATAAGAGATCCGGCCAATTAACCCGGTTAGTCTAATGTGGACAAATTTGATATGATTTTGATGATCTGAGCCGTTCGATTTATGGTGTGATATGCTTGTTCATGATTAAAATTCCTAATGGTCTCACTAATCGACACATTAATAATGATTAATTGATCATGACCAGCATGGACTTCTAACCAAAAAAAGGCAGAAGTGGCTGCATGAACGGTTTAGTGGGCTGCTGCTGCTGCTTCTTCTTCTTCTTGTTCTTTTTAACTCTGTTAGGAAAAATCATTTAAAAGCTTTCATTTTATGAGAGTTTTGAATTGCACTGAAACCCCCCTTAATTTAGAGGAAATCAATATCATTTTACATATGGCCCCACAAGAATATTTTTATATAGTGGCCACTAAAAAAAAATAAAGTTTTCTAGTTTCAACCTTGCCTATACACAAAGCCACACTTTCTTCAGAAAAGGCAAAAAATAATTGGTTGCTTTTCCACAACAACTTTTTTTTATAATTGGGGTAGCAAAAAAAAAAAAAAAAGAATAGCTTTTTTTTTTTTTTTTTTCATAATTGGTGCAATCACTTTACTGCAAGAGAAAGCATAAAAATGAGTTAAATGTTTACGATTCAATTAGAAATCATTTTCGGGTGGCGGATGTTGGGAGGTTAGAAAAATAAATTTAATTATAAAATAAATGATCAATTCAATATACAAAAAAGAGGTGGGGCTGAGTTAAAAACTACTAAATTTTCAAAAAAGTACCCTTTTTACAAAAATAAAAAAGATACCCTCCTCTCATGTTACTAAATGAAAAAAGTCATTATTTTTTTATTTGACTCTCTCTTCTTTTCACTTCACCATACAAGTAGAATACCCAAACAATCATAGAGTAGAAAAAAAGCCCATCAAATCCATTTTTTTCTTTTACATCCGACGGCATGGAATTATGTGGGACATTAATTAATCCAAGATAAGATTTATATATCATGCCTTTTAACAGGAGTCATCAAATGAAAATGGTAGTAACGAGCGTTAATTCTCACCTCACTCTCCTGGATATGCCATCTTTTCCGCACGTGCAAGCTTCATTACCGAAAGCTTGCAAGCTTTCTTATGGGACCAACTCCCTTGTTTGGCCACTACACTAGTAAGGTGGAGTGAAGTAAAGCCTCCTTTCATGTGTCATTTTACTGTTCGAACCAAGGGTATATCCGTCATTTTACTGCCCCTCAAACGGTCAGTCGGTGTATGCATGTGCTCTGCCTCTGCACAAGTCATGTGGTGGAATCGAATCGACTTTTGCTGGCCTCTACTTGGTTCCAAACGCGCTTTCGTAAACTTCATGTGGCAACAATAATATGTGACACTCACCTCAGTCTTCAAGCAGAAACTGCGACGAAGGTAAATAGGAAGACACGTGGCATGCTGAATCTTATGTGAGTTTGATATACAATCCTTTATCCTGCCAGTTCTGTGCTATCCCCCCTAGTGGGGCCCACTATGGGGCCACATAAATCATGGGGAACGGTGGGGATGGAAATAGCTTGAGGGGATACACTTGTGTGCAGAATTTCATGTCCATTGCACCATGTTAACCTCTTGATCCATTTCCCTCAAGTTTAACAATTTTGTAAGAATTTTCTTAATATCATTCGCAAGGGCGTCAAATGCCTGGATTCGATGACGCCCAAGAGATGGTGGTGGTGGTCTCCATAAGACCAAGTTCACGAATCCAGTGTAATTCAGGGGGTTTCGCATCTATGGATCATTCGCATGAATCATAAAATTTGCTTTACTATATTGCCCTCACCGTAATATGGTATATGCATATGAAGATTTATATATATATATATAAAATTATCATTATCATTATTATTATCAATATAGGAGTGGAGTAGAATGCAAGAAGTGACAATGGAGAGGCTTTTTGGATCCTAATGACTTCCGAGTGTGGTTGTGTTGTCATTTGTGATGGGCCCACTTGTGTTTACATGTGGGTGGGCCTCACTCACAAAAAGACACTCCTCACAAGGAGTCTCGTGGTGATATATGGATAGGAATAGTCTCTATCCTTATCATATCTCTATTCAAATTCAAATTGGAAGAGTTTGATCTAAACCATTTATTCTTATCACCCATTAATCAAAGGGCTATATATAGACATGAGAGATAACCGTTGTTGAGGTTATTCTTAATAGATTATCCCCTAACATAAGATCACCCTCTTCCTTAATTTAGATCTATGAAGAGTAAATCATAGTGACTGATCTCTCATAAATAATCACAGATCTTCACAACTTGTGCCTGATTCAAGCCGATATAGTGATGTAGTCTTTATCGCGTTTGTACCAGCATACTCATTTAAATTTATGGTTCCACAGCATCCGCGACTCCCAGGTTGAATTAAAAGATCAATAGATATTAAGCAATAGAATGGAATATGAAAGGTGGCTCTGCAGAGGCCTCACATGTCCTATTCAACAAGGTTTTCATGTGCAACTGTACCATGAAATAATTGCATAGGTTGAATAGTTGATGTTCCATATATCATCATCACATTCAGCAGTGTTACCTTGTGAATGTGGCGTTGTTTGGTAGGACACAAGACTTTTGAGGTTGGGGAGGACAAGGAACTCGTGAAAATTAAGCGGAAGGAAGGCATTGTCGTTTTGGTGTTATTAATTATTACTACTATGGTGAAAGTTGACCTTGAGAATTTAGTTGCCCTTTTCGTTCTTTTGGTAAAACGAAAATAAACATCACAACTTCGAGAAAATTGGAAAAGGAAAAAACTATAATTGGTATGTCTTTTTTTATCTTTATTAGGGTCTCGAAATCACGATTCTCACTCACACACAAATATCTCTTACAAGCTGAGCTATAACTTGTGGACAATTATAACGAAGTAATTGAAGAAGTCACAAAAGGCTAAGCAAATTATGGCTTCAAAAAAGTTGTATCAACTGGTTTTCAAAATCCTCTCCTCTAGCACATGCACAGCACACCTACACATTAGACCATTGCGACCAATTGATAAGGAATGATGTTCACAATTGGAGATTCTTGTTGGGTTGTCTACATTATGTCCATGTCTGGCTAATGCGTAAATGTAGAGGAAGTTATGTAAGATTCATTCAATTTATATTTGACAAGTAAAATGTATTGGGAGTGATAGAAGCCCCAAAAGGCCAAAAGGTAAGTTTGTCTAGTTTAAAATTAGATAGAGTGATCTCCTCCAACAAGGTGGTGGTAGAGGGATTGATGTAAACATAAGAAGGTGATCATCAAGCTATAGCTTATCTGGTTCAGAAGCAAGGTCTAGCTATCATCTTTATTCTTACATAATGAATTGGTTTGCGGTGTGGTAAAGTTTACCCTCTTATCCTGGAAGGCTCTGTGAACAAGTGCATGGATCTCTCATCTTTTATTTATTTATTTTCTCTATTTATTTACTTCCTTAGAATATTAGCTGTGATTTTGTGAATTGACTCGGGCTTCAATAATTGTGTTTGCGTTTGTTGAATTTCCAAAATAAATCATACAGAGGAGAAAAAGTTTTGCATCACATTAACACTGGTCACTGTGATTGATAAAGGTAATTTTTTTAAGGTCATTGGTATGATTTAAGATGAAGAAAGTTAAAAACACAGAAGAGATGATTAAATTTGGTTGTGAGCATATATGATTTAAGGTTGTTCATGACCTCAAAAGAGATGGTTTTTGCCTTTCAAATAGTTAGAAGTATAAATGAGTCAACGTAGGGTTACCACTCAATTAACTATCAACTTGTGAGCATTTCTTTGTCTTTGGTTGTAATGGTGTCCTTGCCCTTCCACCATGGATGATTATCATCAGTGTTAAAACTTAGGACCAATTCCTTATCTCTGTCATTTTTTTTTAGCTACAATGGGAACTCTAAATTCAGGCACTCTTATTAACTCACATACCCATGTCCATTTACGAGGTACAAACTTGGGGATGCCTTATCTGCTGTCACTTGATAACTGAGTCATGAAAGCAAGTGGCATAGGGGGAAGAACTGAGAAGTAAGTAAGAAATAAAAATAGAACGGTGGCAAACCAAATGGGGGCAAACTTATAAGAAAGAAACAAAGTTTTTGTTGGGAAACACAAGGAACATTTTGAGAGATTTTCTGAGGTCACATTAATGTTCTTCAAGCATTGTACTTAATATCTTCCAACCAAAAGGAAGAAAAATAAAAATCATGTTGGGGAAGTTCCTTGGAATTTCAGAATTATGACTTCATAGAGGGTTTTTATGTTCATTGTTCACCCTTCTCAAGAAAAATAAAATCCTAAATTCCATAACTAAAATGAATGGACTGTAAGAAATGCAAAGCACAAAAAACTGATCAGAGTAAAACTCAATATTTCAATAAAAATATCAGTTTAGAAAGATATGTTCATCATCATACACACTTTCTGCACATATAAGACCCCAGTGAGTTCCATAATTCCCCCAACTACATACAGATACCATGTCATCACTAAACATGTGAATGTACTTATATTCATTCATCCTCACCTTATCTCATGGGCTTCATCTAACCTATCATAGATGAGTTCCTTGGATTGCAGAAAGGGTTCTGGTTATCAGAACTATCATGGTAAGGGTTATTTGCATAACAATTGCTGTTCCTACTATAGTAACAGTCCTCCTTCAGAATATTAGCATGCGTTGTCTTCCCCCCTTGTTTTGATGAATATTGACTATGAAAGAACAGGTTAGGATGTGAATTCTCATCATTGTTGTCATCAAATGCTACCCATCTCGCAGAGTTGCTGTTTCTCTCTTTAGCAGCATTTCGCAAGGTCTCCATCTCCCCGACGTGATCCTTGAACTCTTTCTTCACGACGTCCAGCACAACGTCACCATACCTGTCACACCATGATCTAAGAAGCCCAATTTTCATGCCTAATTCAATTAATTACAAAACAATTGCAACGCTTAACTTAAAGTAACCCAACAATTAGAAACCAGTTATAATCAAAGCCTAATCCAGTTACAGCACAAACACAATGTCCAATCTGGAAGGAATGACTAGTAACAGATAATTGCTTACTTTGGGAAGAACTTCTTCAGGTCGGCTTTGTCAACGGGCAGCCTAGTCGAAATTGCATCAATTTGCTCATTCCTGACAGAGTGAGAATGACAAAAACCATTCAGTTTTGAAGCTCCTCTGATACAAGGTGAGTGGAACAAAGACCCAAACTGCAAGGCAGATAGTAAATTTTTGAGTTGAGAACACAAGTTACGAGAATCCGAGGTTTGGATTGGTGGTGGACAGTTCTGTCTGAATCTGAGATAGCTCCTTCTTTATGTTTTCTCCCAAAACCTACAAAAAAGAAGTAGTGTAATTTAGAATTCAGTTCAGCAGAGAGAAATGATCAAAGTATGTTTTGAGAATGTCTCATATATCCCAAACCTTGTCAATGAAGAAATCTGATGCAGAACCATCAGAATGGAGCTTTTTCTTAATGAGTTTTGTGTTGGGTCCCTCTCCAATAGGGCTGGGAACAAGCACACAAGGAGTCGGGGAAATGTCATCAGATCGCTCTCCTGAAGGCAGATACGGCGCCGATTCCTCATCCAAATTACTTCTCTTCCATTTCTTGAAACCCCATTGTTTCTTTGCAGACTTTGAAACTTTTTCTTCAGTCTCAGTACCAAATTCTCCGCCATTGCCGGTTCCCTCACTCTGTTCCTTCTGAAACAGAGAACGAAAGGCTTTCTTCTTCACTTTCTCAGTGCCCCTTTCTTTTTCTGCAGATTTGAGGGGCAATGGTGGTGAGCTTTCAGCCATAAGAACTGATTGGTTCTCTCTGCCGTTAGCTTTCGAGGGGCTCTCCCAGAAGGGGTTTTCTTTGAAAGAATCATAGATGTTCGTCGAGGGGCGATTGGGATTGATGGGGAACAAGGGCTCTGCTGCAGAATTCACTGTCCCTGTTTTCCCTTTACTTTTCCCAAAAGGGGATGTAATGCCAATCATCGTCACCGCACCTTTAAGATGTTTCATCGGAGTTCGATTCTTCGCCTTGTTATTCGATGAAGCCATGCTATCATTATCGATCAAGCACTGCTCATCCTTAAACTCAATTACAGACCACTCCTCTTCTGAATTTACATTCCCTGCAACAATCACATCCTTGCAGTTGATCTCAGCGCCTTGGACAGCCAGCCTCTGAAGAAGAGGCCTCTTCGAAGAATGGTACTCATCTTCAGAAATGCAATTCGCATAAAACAGCTCCTATAAGAAAGACACAATTTTCAGAAAGATGGGAAGGAAATTGGGTGAATTAGTCCATACCCATTTTGTCCAATGATCTAACCTGCAAGAAAATCAACTTGTCTCGGATGACCGTCGGCTGTTCTTGGTCTACAGGAGATTTGATCAACGTCTCAAGAAGTTCAGACCGGAAGGCCGAGACCTCGCTTTCCTGCAAGATTCCTTCCTTTTGGAGACCGATGAGATTGAGAATGCGGTGGAATGATTCTTGCTGCCATTTTAGATTCTCCGACTGCTGCTTGGCCAGAATTTGCTCTGCCGCAGCGAGGGCGGGCAAGCGCTTCTTCTTGAGAGAGAATGGGAGAACGTTTTTGCAGAGAGAGGTGATTGTGTCATGGAGGGAAGAGTAGTAGGTTGGGGTGTATGTGGTGTAGACCATCTTCTACAACACTGTTGGGGTTGCTATTCTGCTGCAGATGATGATGATTGTCAGAGGTTATTAGGAAGAGCTGATGAATGTGATAGATACTGTTGTGGTTTTTCACTTGTTTTTTCGTTTTGGGTTTCTTCAGATGAAGAAGAAGAAGGGGTTTGTTTGGAGTTCTTGCAGCTGGGATTTACTTTGAATTTAAAAAAGATGGGCCTCTAACGGTAACTTGAACTAGCCGTTGAGGTCTTCCCGTTGGTCATGTATACAGAAATGAAATAGCTCTTTTTTTGCTGAGTTTCGAAATTGCCCTTTCTTAAACAGTATTAAAATTAGGGATGTTAATGGGTATCTAATTCTCATTCTCCAATTATCCGGAGGCTCTGATCCGTTAAAAACAGAGTCTGGGTTCTTATCTAGGCCCGATAAGTAAATGGGTCCGAATCCCGTTCCACCTTTGTTCGGACTCATGGACGCAAGACCCAATATCTTACCTTAATTTTCGAAAATCTCTCCTAAAAATAATATTTTTTTAATATTATTCTCTACCTAAATCCGGACCCAGATCTAGACCCGTCTCATATATGGTTCTGGTTCCGACTCCGGAGCCAAAAAACCGGTTCCAAAACGGTTTTGGATCCGGATCCGGTTCCACCTTCTCCTTAACGATGGGGACCCGGACTGGAACCGGCCCGTTTACCACCCTAGTTAAAATGCTTTTTAGTTTAGGATTTTGAGGGGCAAAATGGACAGCTAAAAATTCCTGATTTTATTTTTCTTTCTTTTGAGGAATGGACTGACAATTCGGGCCATCAATGGGCCTATAGAGGAATGGGCTCACATGGGCTTGGGTTACATGAATACATTCCATATTGGCTGATTGGGGCTGTTAATGGTCTGGATCCAAGCTTACCTGATAAGGTTTACAGGAGGCCTGTAGCTGAGAATGACCAATTAAGGCTTGGTTGCAGAGGTCTTGGTAAAAGGTTGGACCCCAAATTCAGGTTTGGCCAGGTAATAGTATCAGACACTAATATCTTGGCTCTGAGAGGGGCTGTTTGACCTGTTGGATGATCCAACTCCAATTCAGGTCAAATGGATCTGGAGCGGCCAGAAGAGTGATCGTTATGCCCGACTCGCCTTGACTCATCGGAGTTAACTGGCCCAGTAAGTAACTGAGTTCTCCACTTGGTGATCCTACCTAGTCAATCCACCTTTGTGAGTTTTTGAACTATGACTCCAGGTCCTCAAATCTGATGCCCATGGATGTGCTAATAATCTCTTAATTGGCTGGGCCTAGGGCTGACTTTCATGCCCATTTAGGGACCTCTCTTGAATGGTATGCTTTATAAGTAAATGGGATTGGCTTAGTTACCCTTTATAGTAGTCTGAGGCAGGCATTGATTTGCAAAATTACCAACTAAGTATGAAATGATTGCATAAGGTATTGCTTCGAATTGGCTGGACTAGGCCTTAAAGTTGAAGCCATATCCTGCTGGTAGGAAAAACCTATGGCCAACATATGAGACCTACATCTGATCAGGGAAGAAATAGGCCCAGGTCCAGACCTCGGTCATAACTCATAGTCTTTAGAGACCTGACTAGTGAGATGAACTTACACATGTAGGGGAGAGAACCCAGGGATAAAACTCTACAGTTGTTGGGTAATAGTAGTCAGCCATACAAGCAGAGAGTTCTGAGCTCCCAACTTCATGCAAGCAGTCACTTCCTATTTTCAATACTATTCTGGCACTTGAGAATAAAGGGATAGCCCAATGGTTTGGAGTTCTACTATCTCCCAACAACTGTTCAGAGTTATATCGCTGGGTTCTCTTCCCTACGTATGTAAGTTCATCTCACTAGTCAGTAGGGTTGTAAACGGGTCGGTTCCGGTCTGGGTCCAGGGTGGACCCTGAACCGGAACCATTTAGTAAGAGGGGGAACCGGACCCGGATCGGAACCAGGAAACTAGTTCCGGAATCGGTTCCGATAATTTTAATGGGAACCGGAACCGGACCCGTTTGTGAGGCGGGTTTGGTTCCGGTTCCAGGTATGGTTTCGAGTCTAGACTAATACATGCGTTTTTCTTTTTAAAAAATTTATGCTTTTTCCATATTTCAATTGGATCACCTGCAAACACTAATGTGACTTTTGTCTATCAATAACATGCACTTTTAACCAAAAAACTCAGAAAGTAGAAAAGTAAAAAGGATTCTATTTTCATATATAAAAGTTACCTTATGTTAGTGTATATTGGGTCGGGTCTCGGGTCCACGGGTCTGAGCCACTGTGGATCCGGAGCCGGACCTGTTTAGGTATCGGTTCCAAAAAAAGGATCCGGAACCGGAACCATTTGCTTATCGGGACCAAAATAAGGACCCAGACCAGGAACCTAACGGGTCGGAACCTTCGGGTAATCGGAGAATCGGGGACCCATTTACAACCCTACTAGTCAGGTCTCTAAAAGCTCCAGCCACCTTCCCTGATACAAAAAAGGAAAAGAATAAGACACTATTCTAAAACTTATTTTTTTTTACCAAATAATTCAGTTTAAGTGTAGATCAAGGTTAACTCCAAGGGGTAGCTCAGTTGGCGTAGGACCATGGTTTGCACTCGGAGGTTGTAGATTCGAAACTGCACTACCAAATTAGGGCTACAGGTAAGTGACCTCTTTCCGAGTTCCTTCTCATGCCAAATTCAAATGTAAAAAGAGAGAGGGAGATAAGTTGGGATATTGCCGGTTAAATGGTTTTTAGACCTGACATTCGCCAATAAACTGTCGAGATTAAAATATTTTCTAAAGAATTGTTCATGTTATATCCTAGGGTCATACGATATCACACACATTAGACCGTGCGATATCCTAGGAAAGTGCGACATCACACATATCGTCCCATGTTATATCACACTATTTTTGTACACAGAACTATGCGGAAAATATTTAAATTTCATCGGTTCTAAGGCAAATGTCGGATTTAAGGGCAATATCCCAAATAGGTTTTACTAGTAAAAGAGTGCAAGACAATCCACACTGGAATTGGATCTTCCTAAACCAATTATACGTAAAATGTATATTACATGACAGATACAGCTCACGCATTTAGAAAACTTGAGTTACCTGTGAATCACAACTTCTTTGTTCTTTATCATAACCAATTACAGGTAAAAGACAGATAAATTACAAGTTATGAATTGATGGATCCAAAATATAAGACATTTTGCATTGCACATTGCCCTTTTTCCACGCCACCTCCTTTCAAACAAACACTTATAGCACAAAACAAGGGCCAGATAGCACCATCCCAGGAGTCAGTGGTTTTGGCAAAATGTCCTTTTCTTTTTTCTGGCGTATCAATTTTTATTTGCAAGGTGCCTTGGATCCAGAAACAGAATCACTACTGATGGGTCAGGCCTAAATGACTCGGTCCACGATGGCGGGTCGAGTCAAAGTGACCCGAGCCTGTGATGAGCCCGGGTCTAAATCCACCCATTAAGGGCCGGGCCCAGATCCACCGATTGACGGAGTCAATGCGTCGTTCCTTTAAACGGCCTTCACCAAGTCCCGCGGAAGAAATCTTACCTGCTCATCTGTGAGGACAGTTCGGGAGACTCCACCAGAATGGAGCGTACATCGTTGGAGATCGCTGGAGAATCTCCCCACCCGTTGGGGAAAGAGTATAAAAGGAGAGTCCTATCAAAGAAGCAACTCTCCTCCAATTTCGACACATTATCATTGTAATCTTCTTCCTTGTAATTTCTTCCCCAGAGCAGTAAAGTCATTAGTTGAAGTGGACGTAGGTCTCACCGACCGAACCACTATAAACTCTCTCTTTCTTCATTAATTTCTACATTAATTGCATATCATTTGACCGGTGGTGCCCGAAACACTTTTTGGCATCATCAGTTTGGCGTCGTCTGTGGTAACGATAAGATTCCCTTTTTTCAAAACTATGCCGATCACCAGATCAACAAGGCGACAAGATGGTAATCCTTCGCGGGATGGCGAGGGTAATCCTCCACCGACCAACCCTGCACCGAATGCTCCCACTCCCTCTCCTCAACAGATGCTGGAGACCATGCAGCAGCTGGTGACTCTGAACCAGCAAATATTGCAGCTCATATTGGCGGGGCAGGGAGGAGCACTAGGTGCAGGGCCACAGGAAGTACCGCGCTCAGAGCAACCGGTTGCTCCATGCAGAGGGGCACCTCACCCGGGTGCCCGTCCACACCGTGCCCGGGGCCGAGGCGCCAACCGACACCACCCTCACCTGGGCGCCCATTCCCATGGCGCCCAGGGTCGAGGAATACGGGTCTGGGCGCCCATCCTCATGGCACCCTGGGCGCCCATCATCATGGCGCCCACGCCCCGGCCACCTCACTCGGGCGCCCGTCCACACCGTGCCCGGGGCCGAGGCGCCAACCGACACCACCCTCACCTGGGCGCCCATTCCCAGGGCGCCCAGGGTCGAGGAATACCACTGGGCGCCCAGGGCCCTCATGGCACCCTGGGCGCCCATCATCATGGCGCCCACGCCCAGGGCACCTCACTCGAGCGCCCGTCCACACCGTGCCCAGGGCCGAGGCGCCAATCGACACCACCCTCACCTGGGCGCCCATTCCTAGGGCGCCCAGGGTCGAGGAATACCACTGGGCGCCCAGGGCCCTCATGGCACCCTGGGCGCCCATCATCATGGCGCCCACGCCCAGGGCACCTCTGCTGGAGCTCCGTTTGTCATCCCACACGGAAGACTCCTGGTCGACCCTCAAGGCCGCGCTTATCTCGACGTACCTCCTCCCTCGGGTGGAGCCCCAGGAGGGTTGAATCGCGGTGGACTTCCACCTCCTCCCTCTGCTTCCAATGATGAGGATCCTGATTTTCAGGAGGAGGGAAGTGAGAATTACAGCCTGGAAGGCGAGAGTCGTTTCCGAGGTCAGTCCAGGGAAGCCCCCAACCATTGGGACGAGAAGATCAAAGAGATGCAAAATCAGATTGGCAATGTCTTCAATGCCATGAAGGCACAGGTACCAGAATCAATAGACTACCTGGTACAACGAACGAACACACTTTTTAAACCCGCCGTGGCGGACTACTCACTTCCCAAAAAATTCAAAATGCCGACCATGGAGACTTTTGATGGAACCAAGGACCCGCTGGATCACTTGGAAACTTACAAAACTCTAATGCAACTACACAACATCTCTGACGAGATCATGTGTAGAGCGTTTCCAACCATCTTGAAGGGCTCCGCGCGGCAATGGTTCTCTAGTCTCGCCCCAACCTCCATTTCCACCTTTGCAGAATTGAGTAAGTCCTTCGTGTCACATTTCATTGGAGGACGTCGCCACCAGAAGCCCGCCACACACCTGCTCAGCATAAAGCAGGATAAAAATGAAAGCCTCAGGAGCTACCTCACTCATTTTAACGAGGAGGTACTCCAAGTCGAAGAGCCCGACGACAAGGTCTCCATGACAGCTTTCCTGGGAGGCCTTCGCTCCTCAAGCTTCCTCTTTTCAGTAACGAAGCGACCACCAAAGAGCATGCCAGAACTGTTGGCAAAAGCTCAAAAATATATGAATGCTGAGGAAATCAACAGGTCCAGGCGAGGTGAAAAATCTCGTGGATCGCCAAAAGCTTGACCTACCTTTGCACTGTTCTTAAACAGGCAGCATATCTCCAGCTTAGCGGCTCTCTCGTGGGTCGCTAAAAAAGCTTGGCCTAACTCTGCATTGTTCTTAAACAGACAGTCTATCCCCAGCTTAGCGGCTCTCTCGCGGGTCGTCAAAAAAGCTTGACCTACCTCTGCACTGTTCTTAAATAGGCAGCCTATCTCCATCTTAGCGGCTCTCTCGTGGGTCGCCAAAAAAGCTTGGCTTAACTCTGCACTGTTCTTAAACAGGCAGTCTATCCCCAGCTTAGCGGCTCTCTCGCGGGTCATCAAAAAAGCTTGGCCTACCTCTGCACTGTTCTTAAACAAGCAGTCTATCCCCAGCTTAGCGGCTTTCTCACGGGTCGCCAAAAAAGCTTGGCCTACCTCTGCACTGTTCTCAAACATGCAGCCTATCTCCAGCTTAGCGGCTCTTTCATGGGGTGCCAAAAGCACGGTCTCAAAAGGATCTTGAAACTCAGGTCATCTGCAACCCGAGGGACTACCTTAAATTAGTGTACCCAATTGTCTGGCCGCCCCAATGAGTCAAACCAGCTGGAACAGTGCCTATAAGGGCACCTGACACGGTCTGCTCGCCCAAAATAGTTTTCCTTTTGCTCGCCTGGATCAGCATCCCTTGGTGCCTGATGGACTAGAGTAGCCTGCTCACCCGCGTGCTCGCACACATTGGCGCACAGCAGCTTGGCGCCCAGTCCCTCCTCTGCGTAGACCACAGGCACCGCCCATCCGTGGCTCATCGCAGAAATAGGCGCAACCTGGGCGCCCCTTCCATCGCTTGTTGCAGCCTCGCCCGCGCCCAAGGGGGCGCCCCAGCCAACAGCCTCGCCTACGCCAGCAGCAGCAGCAGCCTGGGCGCCCAGCACCCCAGCAGCAGGCTGGGTGCCCAGCATCCGCGCGCAGGATCTCCTCTTCCACTCCCCGCGCGCAGGCGCTCCTCGCCCTCGCTCGCTCGCCCGCGCCCAGGCGGGCAGTGCTGACCCGTCTAGCACCTCCGTTGCCAACATGATTTTTTGGTACGGGGGCAGCCCCCGAACCCCCGCCGGGGGCGCTGCCCCCTGGGCCCCCGCGAGCTAACCGTTCAGCTCGACCACCGCCGGGGGACACCCCCGGACCCCCTCTGCGAAGTGCATGTATTAAAAGGGGAACAGCGGAGACGAACAATATCCAGAAAAGCTACAAATGCTCGGCAAAAAAAAAAAAAAAAAATCTGCTCACCTGGCCTGATCTGGACGCCCTCTCCATGTGCTTGCCCATTAAAAAAAAAAAAAGCTCGTCCAACAGCACCAGGAGCCCAGCATCAGGCGCCCCGCAGCCCAGGCGCCCAGCACCAGCCCGGACCCTCGCCCGCGCTCCTCGCAAGCGCTCTTCGCCCGCGCTCCTCGCCCGCACTCCTCTCCCGCGCTCCTCGCCAGCGCTCTTCGCCCGCGCTCCCAGCGCCCTTCGCGCAAACAACTAGCTCGCCCATCTGGATTGCGCCCCTAGCCTGGATTGCCAATCTTCCCGCCTGGGTCTCCTCTCCCGCATCGCCCCTACAGGCGCCCTTCAGCTGCACGCCTAACAACGGCCCATCATTAAAAAAAAAAAAATTGGAAAAGACTTTAGCTGTTTAGCGAGGCAAAAATATATCATGAAGGGAAATAGTCATCTAGCAGGAGGAGTCTCCACCACCCAGAGCTCAAAAGTTCAAGCTAATGCCCCTTCTCCAAATTTTCTTAGACAAGGGGCATTGAGGGGCAAATGATGGGTCAGGCCCAAATGACTCGGTCCACGATGGCGGGTCGAGTCAAAGTGACCCGAGCCTGTGATGAGCCCGGGTCTAAATCCACCCATTAAGGGCCGGGCCCAGATCCACCGATTGACGGAGTCAATGCGTCGTTCCTTTAAACGGCCTTCACCAAGTCCCGCGGAAGAAATCTTACCTGCTCATCTGTTGAGGACAGTTCGGGAGACTCCACCAGAATGGAGCGTACATCGTTGGAGATCGCTGGAGAATCTCCCCACCCGTTGGGGAAAGAGTATAAAAGGAGAGTCCTATCAAAGAAGCAACTCTCCTCCAATTTCGACACATTATCATTGTAATCTTCTTCCTTGTAATTTCTTCCCCAGAGCAGTAAAGTCATTAGTTGAAGTGGACGTAGGTCTCACCGACCGAACCACTATAAACTCTCTCTCTTCATTAATTTCTACATTAATTGCATATCACTTGACCGTTGGTGCCCGAAACACTTTTTGGCATCATCAACTACTGAGTTGAAATAAGAGACCTTTTTTTCAGCGATGTCCCACAAATGTACCATATCATGCTTTATCAAAGTATGGAAAACTTGCATAATACTTGATTTTGGAATTCACAAACAGTGGCTGCACATTTTGGATTAGCCATTGGCTTCAACACCACCATTGGCCAAACCCATTTTGCATTGGTTAATCTCAGCATTGATAACCATTAACTAGGTAATTTTTTTATTTTTTTTCAAAAAAGAGTTGGAATAGAAAAGGGCTTCTAAGATATTAAAGAGGAAGGTCAATAAAGATCACCACTACCAAAGGCTTCAAGGAGCTTGGAGAAAAAGAAGGTCTTCATTTCATTGTAAGCAAGCATATATAAAGGTGGTAGATAGTAGCATCTCAACATTTGAATATTTAGACAAGAAGAGAAGAGAGTGAACCTTTTAAACGTGTACTACCCCGACATATTTGATGCGTTCATCCATTCTAAGTGTGTCTTTATTTTCTTAGGGCACGTTTGTGTACACACTCTTTCCGTGGAAAGAGGAAATTGCCACGTCAGCAAATTCCATAGAAATGAAAACCTCGGAAAATGATTTTCATAGAATTTAGAAATTCAAGTTTGGTGCAAAAAGAGTTCCTCATTGAATTATTGTAGATGTTGTTTGGTGCTGCTGTGAATTTCTTATAAAAAATCAAAATTTCTTATTTGGTGATATAATTTTTTAAAGAAAAATAACATAACATGTATATTATTTATTTAACATTAAATAATAATTTATATAAAGAAATAAAAAATGAAAGAGTTTTAGGGTTTTTTGGTTGAAATGGACAAGAGTGGGGAAAAGAGAAAGAAGTTTTTCGAGGAAATCTATTTCCCATACCCTCATGGGAAATCCATTTCTACAATTATCAAGAAAAATGTTGACAAGGTAGGAAAACATTTCCGCGGAATTGTTCCGCACCAAACGCTGGAAAAATGGATTTTCTGCAGAAAACCGTCCACTTTTTCGCGGAAAGGTGTTACACAAACATGCCCTTAGTATTCAATATTCATAGAAACTTCATTGAAAATTGAGAAGGAAAAACTAAAACATTGTGGGCAGGATGGATATTAGGTGGATAATGACATTATTGCCTGTATAATGATATCGCTAAACAGGAAACGATATCGTCACGAGGGCAACTCTATAAAAAAAATAATGTACTGCACCATAATCCGTCGATTTTATGTTTTTCATAATCAATTCATCTAATCAATATTTAAAGCTAATTTTTTCATAAAAACCTCTATAGTATTTATATATATAATAACTGCTCAGCCGAGGCTGGGCACAGGCCTATATTGGCTAGTATTTGATATTGGAAATCACAATCAGAGGCTGCACAATGCAAATGACAGGTGAAAACAGTGGGGCATGAAAATGAAGGGAAGAAGAACTAAATGTAAAGATAAATGCTATGTGGCATCACATTAATTGTTCAAGTTTTCCATCAACCACCACCAAATAATTTAAGGGTCCAAGACCTTTTGTGGTAAAAAATCTTTTGAAATTATTTCAATAAATAGCGGCCCATTTGTGTTAATAATTAAAAACACCAATTGACTTATTTGCTTTAATATCCCTACATATGTAGGGAATTGAAGACATGATGTCTACTTTAATACCATATTAATAACCAGCAACATTACAAGTGTTGTAGTAATAATGTATATCAAAAGGGTCCCACAATTTGTTCATTCATAATCAGAAGTTATGTGAGGAATTTACGGAAGGTCCAGTGAAGGAAATGATTGTTTACGTCATCTGAAAAAAAATGAACCATACACGTGGCATGGGATCATGCCATCCATGACATGTTAGTTTTATTTTGAGTGTGATGGTGACAGCAAAAATGCCAAGGCATCATCTGTGGATTTCTCTGTCACCACTGGATCCTGTTTCTTCTTTTCCTTTCTATTCCTTTTGATAACAGTGTTTTATCCTTCTCTTGAAATGAGTAGTAGAACTGAAAATATACCTTCTTTAACACTATTTGTCCTTTTATACCAAAAAAACAAAAAAAAAACTATTTGTCCTTTTATTAGTATTTCAAACCATGAGTTCTAACTTATATGTAGATTACAATTTATTATAGACTTCCTAGAATATAAAATAGTAACTCAATCCGTACCCTCTCAATTACTTTTTTAGAATGAAAAAATCAAGCTTAAAATCTTGTATAGGTGGCGAATGTGGATTGAATGAAACAATATTTTCTTATTTCTACTAAATAGGGATTGGACTCATACAAGCAAGGATGAATCTTTGTTTGTAGAATTGAGGGTGAGAGACTTTAGTGTATTTGGATTGGGTGTGTGAGTACTCACCTTGAAAAACAGGAAAAAAAAACCCAAAAGCACCCACGATGATTTGACATATGTGGAGCCCATCCTTTTAAGATCCAAATAGTCCAATTCAACACAATTTTCCTTTTAACATTCACCCCTCATTATTTATGCATAAGTCATTCCATATCCAACTTCTCTTCAATTGGGTAGTGGGCAAAAGTGATGCATAAAGCTTGAGATAACCTTCACCTTTTATGTCATGTAGGTAAGTTACTTTCAACTTCATTAATTTGATTTATATATGCGACAAGGATCCTGCTCTTCATGATCAGATCTTTATTTTATTATTATTATTTATTTATTTTTATTACCAACCCACTATGAATTTGACCCATCCAATGACTGGTTTGGATTTAATATATAAACACCAAGCAACTGAAAGAAGTCATTGTCTTAACACTGAAGCCATTGCTTCCTACCAACACTGAAGTCACCTTATATGAAGGTTTGAGAATTATTAAATTATCCCATCACAATACCAAAGGTGATAGTTTTCAGTTCTATCGATCACTAAACTCTAAAATGGTAGAATAAGGGACATCATGCTACATATGGGTTCCACACGGGGCTAGTCACTCCCATAATCTCAATCCTAATCCTTAATTAGTGGAGTTTGGAGAAGATCCAACTCCAGGTGAGTGGGTAAAAATCCCTATGTTAGGCAGAGAGGATTGTATAAAGTTACAATAGAATCAGGGATGATCATAGCTATAGGCTATCTCAACCATGTCCCTCTTAATTTTGAGGGGTAACTCAGTTGGTATAGGACTACGGTTTGCACTCGAAGGTTGTGGATTCAAAACTGCACTACCACACTGGGCCGTTGGCCTAGGACCACGGTTTGCACCCGGAGGTTGTGGATTCAAAACTACACTACCACACTGGGCCACAGGGAAATTTTACCCGGCTTTCTCTCTTGGGCCGGGCCCAAATGCTAGGAACCTGCATAATAAAAAAAGGAAAACATCCTGTCCCTCTTGTTGGATTTAAGCTGTGTTTTCAGACCCATGGGCTGACACATGCCTACCTCTCTGGCCCAAGATAAAAGGGCAAACAATGTGCCTATAAATGGTCAAATCCCAAATCTGGCCTGACATATTTAGCACAAAAGACTGAATTTTGCAAAGCGATTGGACCCTGACCTCAATTTCAGGCACAAGGGGTTCTGTGCCTAAATATAAGGTTCAATCAGTAGACCTTTGGGTTTATGTCTTGTACTCCATGTTAACCAGATTGGTCTATTGGACTATTCATGGACCTGTTTTTTGAGTCGAGTGATGTAGGAAACTGCCCAACCAAGTAAATTTCTTATGTGATTTCTCTTTTGTGTGATTTGCTTTTAGTGGTTCGCTTCCACATGCACACAACATATTGGGGTCAGTCTTGGAATAGCTTTGGCTTGACCAGACCTGACCCTTGAAGACTTAGGGCTTGTTTGGCAAATCTTATCTTCACGAAACAGATCTGTATGATATAGATCTATTTCAAATGGAGCGGTTTGAAATTGATGTTTTACAAATAGACTGTTTGGTAAGACATAGATATTTTAAAAATAGACTGTTTGGTAAGATACATGTAAAAATAGATCTAATGGTTTGGGCATTTTGCAAATATATCAAGATCTATGATCATACAACAATTGAAATTTTATCTCAAACACGTGTTCCACATTTTAATTACTATAGGCGGTTTGGATCTTCATTTTGGTTTGGATCTTGCATTTAGGGGCCATGATTTAAAAAAAATTATATATAAATGTCTGTCGTTTTTTATAAATATCTCAAAATCTATGATGATCCAATGGCTAAAATTTGGACCATTGGTCGTGAATGATCTTTTGAATATATCCAATAGTTTGGATCATGATTTATGATGCCTGAATTTAAAAAAAAAAAAAAATACCACACTGCTGTGTACAACTTCAAGACTCAATCACTAAGGCATGGGACATCAATGGTCAAAAACGTTTTTGTAAATATCTCAAGATCCACTTTGAATTAGAGGCTCAATTTTGGGCCCATAGCCGTTTTTGGCCCTCCAAAGAGAACCAACGGATCGGATCTTGAATGTGGGGCCCACAATGTCCGGAATATTACATCAAATGGCTCACGTTTTTTTGCAAATATCTCGAGATTCGAGAAAGATCAACGGCTGAAATTTGGACACGTGGCCGTGTTGGGCCTTCTTCACATTTCTAACGGCTTGGATCATGATTGTGGGTCCCATAAATTAAAAAAAAAATCAAAAACCGGACTGCCCCATGACACCGTCCAAGTCACTGTAGCCTAATAGTCTATCCGCTTCAGACCAAAAGCACTGATTCAATTCTGGTTCATTTGCTGGCTTCTTGAAATGGGGCCAAATCATCTAAAGTCCATTTCAAATGGGCTTTGCAACTTGGCTTACCAAACAAACTTAAAACTGTTACACACAGTTTTAAGACAAGTAGAGGCAATAATAAGAGTTGCCAAACACCACCTTATATGAAGAATTTATGGCATAAAACAATAAATTTTCTAGACCACTTAGTTTCAGATTGTAAAAGTAATTTATATTTCAGGAGCCATTTTTTTTGTGCAAAATACAAACCATTGAAAATCACTTGACTGAGCACTCCTTATAAGAAATGTACAGCTTCAAATACAGACACAGTTTCATGAGAAGGGAGAAAGGAGATTGACAACTGCAAGACTGATGATGACTGTGATTACTAGTAATGTAAAGAGACTGTCTGTTTGTGCTAAGTTAAGACCTGGGTTCTGCAGTAAGGGCAGTGAGCATTGGTCTCGAGCCATGGAACTAAGCAGACAGAATGGTAGCGGTGGGTGCAAGGTAGGTGCACCAGAAGCTCACCTGACTTGAACCCTTCCAGGCAGACCATACACTCTTCCTGGTCTGAATCTGATGGTGCCTTGCCACCTCCTGGCTTTGTCCAGCTGAACTTTTTGGAGCTCTTCTTCTTTGAGCTGAACACCTCTCTCAATAGACTGCTTATCATCACAGACCCAGCAGATCTCTCCCCACCATTTTCTTCCTTTGATCCCATGTTACCTGTGCTCTTATCCCTGTATGAATCCCCCCACCAAAAAAAAAAAAAAAAAAGGAATTTCATAATTTGATTATGGTAAGGAAAAAAAAAATTTCAAATCAAAATCTAGTTTAAATAGATGTTTGGTTCTTTTACAAATTTTCACTTTCGATATAGTCCATTGCTGTTTCTCAAAGAGAAAAGAAAAATGGCTCAACTGAGTTGTAGTATGGCCATGACCCAAATCAATTTCTTATTGGCTTTAGTGAGAAATCTCAAATGCATTGTATCCTTAGTCTCACCACCTTAATATTTTAATTTATTGTTCTTCCTTAATCTAAAACACCTTAAAATCAATCAAAACTGAAAATCTTAACAATCTTAATTTTTTGTTTACAAAAAAAGAACAGGGCGCATGTTAGTGGGGAACCTGCAGTGTTCACTAACGTGCGCCAGGAGAAGAACCACCTAGTCTTTTTTACCTCTTGGATTCTGATTTCCTTAGTGTCTTGAGCTTCTCATCCAACCGTTCCTTGGCTTCCCTGGCCACATCTCCAAGTTGTTCCGTTTGAAAGCTTTGGCTTGTAAAACTCCTATGCTTCTTTTCAATTCAATTTAGAAAAATTCACATGCCACCACCACACACACATAAATAATTCAACAAATCAGAAGTAGTAACCAAAGAAACCACCCCAAAAAAAAAAAGCCAAAATCTTTGATATCTTAGCAAGATAAAAGAACAAGAAGAATTCAAAAAATGGTTGAAATGGTTATGTATGTGTTTGTTCATCAATACCGGGTTGTTGGAGCCGGTATGCGACTCATGGCTGCTAGCATAAAGGCAGAAAGATCTCCTTGTCCCACTTCCCTGCGAATCCATGGTCGAACCTCCTTGATGGAATCGTCTCCTTCGAGCACATTCAACCCCAGGAAGCATTCCAGCCATGATTCCAAACAGACCCAGATAAGAAAACACACACAGCAAACAAAAAAAAAAAAACACACTATGCTCTGTATCTAGATTTCATCTTCCTATGTCTTCCACCTATGAAGAAGAAAGAAGAAGAGAGGGAACCAGAACCAGAACCAGAACCCATCTCAGAAAAACAGAGAATAAAGCATCTAAGAAACCATTTCAGGAGAGAGAAGGTAATCTATATTGGAGGAGAAGTAGAACACATGAGAGCAATCATGGCCGACAGAGCTGGGCCCTTCCATTGAGGAGATGGAGACTGCTTTCCCCATTTCATTTTCATGACTTGAATGCCTTTCCCTTCAGATCTCTCTACAATAGTCCAATCTAGTTTTCGTGGGTGGCATCGTTTCTGAATGATTTTTAGATGGAGGGAAGGGATGCTTCTAGGAACCTACCTCCATTGTTTTTTTCTGCCTCCACGACACTCACAACTAAAACGGTTGTATATTGAAATACACTGGCATGTGACGGCACAGCGTGAGGGCCATCTCTGTGGCCGTTATGTTTTGCATTTGGCAAACTTCCTCACCTAACCCATCTTACAACTTTTTGATTAAGGAGGTTAGTAGATGCTGTGAAAATATTTTTTAATACTCCCTCTCAGATGAAACCCGATCTGCACATATCATTCTAGATTTCAAATTTGAGACCAATTAGCTAGTTCCATCTTGGGACGTTAAAGTTCTTAATCATCTTTTTGGTGGCGTATATGACAACTGTTTAATGTAAATTATGGAAGAATTTAGATTAGGTGTTTTAGACACCATTAATTTATGGGTGACTGAACTCTAATTGAAGTAGAACACGGATGAAGATAAAATAAAATGAAGTAGTAATTTTGAACCATATGCATTTTAGACAGGACCCTGTTTAGCTCATTGAATGCTCTGAGGCCTACCTGTATGTGTAGCGTTAAGGAAGTTTGTTTTTCTATTTATAGTTAGAAACACTTTTTTGTGTGGATTCATAGAGAATTTATTGCACAGATTTTAGTGCTTTTTCTTACGAAAAGATGTTTGCACTTAAGCTTTATTTGTTTACATTAAAATACATAAGAATTGAATACATGAGGTGATTAAAAATGAAGATCATATGTAAATTTTTAAAAAGTAGCATCAAATAATATATTCTTTTTATTCTATCTCCCTAAAAGAAAATATTATTTAATGGTTTTTTTAAATTAATTCACCTTTAATCTTCAGTTTTAATTACCTATGTGTATTTTAATGCAAACAAACAATTAGACACTTTTAAGTGATAAAAGAAACTCATATATAAAAAAATGTAATACTTCTCCTTGACATTTCCATGAAAAAGCATTTCCAAAAATGTGCCCTTTAGCAGCACCTGAATTAATAGCCTCTACTGCTGGGCTAGTGACATTTAGGGTCCCATGAACAATAATTGGAAAGGTGTGGACAAAATGTTAGCTGAGGTTGAGAAGATCTCAACCACTAAAAGATGAAAAATGATGAGGAAAAGACATATCTTTTAATAGTGTAGGACATGGCCCATGTAGACATCAAAGAGTATGTTGAATTAGTCATTTATCAAACAAATGAATATTTGTACCCATCCTATTATAGGTAAAATCTTTAAACAGTGAAGTGCTTTTATGTTTACCGTCTACTGCGTCTTTTAGACTGAATTGCAGGGAGCTTGTTCTGTATATTACAGTGAATTCAATAAACTCTCTTTTATTAGTAAAGTTCATTTAACATAATCTCATCTCATGTGTCTTATTTTCAAAGTCATATCAACTACGCCATGAGATCATTTATCTAATGTAATGTAGCTTTCATGTAGTTCATATTTCAAACTATGGGTCATGAAATTATTGCACACAATTGATAGTCAATTAAACTAATATGATACATCAGTTACTTCAAGAAAGTCATGAGACTTTTGGATCATCTAAAGCTTGTGGTCAAGTGTTAAGTGTTGGCTGGTGAAGAAGATGTACAAAATTAAGGTGCACCAGCAGATGAGTACTAGGACCAATACAGCAGTATGGTTCCAAGTGTCAAACAATGTAATTGGGGTTTATCTTTATGAGCCAACCAAAGCCTAATTCAAAAATTAAAAGGGTATATGTGACCTGAAACATTCCAACCGAACAAAAATCAGTTTCCTTATATTAGTCAACCAAAGCCCAATTTGAATACTAATAGGATCACCCTGAGCTCAACTTGATGCAACTCAACCCGACAAAATTCTCATTTGGTCATTATCCAATGCGGGTCTCGCCAAGGCAGGGTTTGTGAGAGTCCAGGCTGGAGACAGACCTAACATTTTGCAGCTTTGCACATGAATTTGGCTTTTATAAAGGTTGTTGGAGGTTCCACCTCATGAGATGACCCCCTTGAATTCATGTCATATTTTGATATTATAAAAATGACCTTGCATGATAATTGTACCCATTATTAGTTAAATAATAAATAGTCGTGTTGGTTAAAATCTACCAATCTCCATTAAGTTAATTTGACCATTAATCCTTTATTTTAGTTGATATTATAAAAATTACCTAGTATGACAATTATAGCTGTTATTAGTTAAATAATTAATAGCCGTGTTGGTTGATGGCCTGTTTTCAATTGCAAAACTCTCTTTAAATCATTCCCATAAAGAACTCTAAAGAAAATTGCGTAGACATGATGTATGTTTTTGTTATAAATATATAGAAATTGTCCGCTGAGATGGTGCAATATATGAACGGGGTTATATGGGCCACTTGGATATATGCCAACCATGATCAGCACGGGAGATTGATAGTTCTTTATAGGAGTTAGGTATATGTAAAAATCAAATATCTTTATCTCAATCGTCACAAATGTGACTTGTGAAGATAAGGTGGTAAGGTGATTGGATAAGGTTGATTTTCATGCCTAGGTGCACCAAGATCTCTCATTCCACGTGCCCTTCATGGTTAGGACACATCGGAGGGGGCACATAAACTTTGCTCACATTTGGTACCAACTCAGTAGACCATTTCTCATAAATACACATTAATATATGCATGTGAGGTCCTAAAGTCTAAAGTGGTGGTAAAGACGCAAAGAAAGACAAAGGACGGACTGGCAAAGCCTCAATCGCTTTAGAGTGTGAAACTATATATATCAAACATGTTACATGAGTTCTTAACCTTTCCTCTGCTAATTCAAAGGCTTTAAAGAGTAAGGCTTCTCCTAAATTATCACCTTTAACTCACTCTGTGAAAAATTTTAAGGGCCTATTTATTGACGAAAGAGAATAGTGAAGGAGGGTTGAAATTAGGGTTGTAAATGGGTCGGTTCCGGTCCGGAACCGATAAGGAGAAGATGGAACTGGATCGGGACCCGGAACTGTCCGGGTCCGAATTTAGGAAGAGAATGGTATTAAAAAAATATAATTTTTAGGAGAGATTCTAAAAAATTAAAGTAATATGTCGGGTCTTGAGTTCACGGATCCGAACTAAAGTGGAACCGGACCGGACTCATTTACTTATTGGGGCCTAAAGAAGGACCTAGACCCGGTTTTTAAAGGGTCGGAACGTCCGGATAATCGGAGAATCGAATATTTATTTACATCCATAGTTGAAATAAATTTCAACGGTTGGATTCTTTACCCCATGAGGTATTTGTTTGCATTGGCCAGACAAGTAAAGTAAATATCATGTCTACCCAGCCGGCGGCTATTCCAACCCAACTTTTGCTCTCTCACATAGTTACTTGAAAATACCAAAATAAAGTAGGGTGGATTAACTCATTCCTCATTCTCTTTATCCAACCAAATGTAAATTTAAACCCTATTAATTTACACCAATTATCCAAATGCATAAAAAATAATTCATCTACTAATTTATTTCAACCCACTCTTCTTTAACTTTATCTAAACGTGACATCTTACTCTTCGATCTATTTCTCCCCTATTGCAAACGAACAGGCCCTAAAGGTCCACTTACTTGTCCTAAGCTTCAGCACAATTGGCAAAGTGCAAAAGGAAATCCGGGTAGGAGAAGGAAGTGGAATGAAGAGACTCATTGTAGGGAAAAGTCTAGGTTAAAAGTTGGCAAAGCCATGGCCCGAGCAGAACATCCTAAAGTGGTTATACAATCATGAAAATTTTATGGGTCCTTTAAGCAAGAACAAGGCTATTTTTTTTTAGTGTCATGTCTGACCAATTGTTTACATAGAAAACTAAAAATCCATAGGGATGTAAAGAAAAAATGTCACTGTCATTAGCCTGTTACACGATTTGGGCATCCTGGCCCACTAGAATTCACCCATTATGCTGTTGGGAGTCATGAGGGTACAACATATTCAATGGTTTGGGGGTCCGGCTATCCTGCACGCACATGATCCAAAGTCAACCTAGGGTTGCCGATGATTAAAAAAACCTAAGTTGAGCTGAAGCCTTGCCTGGGCAGATCCAGTTTAGTTCTCAGGCCATCGGTCACCAATCCGTTACATATAGATTGACGGATTTGAAATCCATCACCAATCCGTAATTGTTAAAATCCGATCTGATCCGATTCGTGCAGGAGCGGATCGGATCGGATTAATCTGTTCAATCCGCCCCTTTACATTACATGGAAAAAAAGAAGAAAAGCCCTTTGAATTATGAAGCCACTAAATTTGAAGAGCATGAGTTGAGAGTTGTATGCCTATCATATCATCTTCTATTCATAAGGTTACATATTGACCCCTTACACATTTTTTTCTTATTTTATATATATATATATACATATTTATTTATATTTAATGACAACGGATCGGATTGGATCGAATCCACGGATTAAGAGTGAAATCCGCCACCAATCCGTTGCTAATGGATTACACAATTTACAATCCGACACCAATCTGTTGGCCTACGGATCGGATTGACGGATCAACGGATCGACGGATTTTTTGTACACCCCTTATTCGTATATGCTATAAAAATGGACAAGCAAGAAATTTTTATGTTTGTTGATTGGAACGTTTCAAGAAAGGCAAATGGATATTGCTGAAATGGTACCTTTTAACTTTTCACCATTTGTCAAATTCTTATATCCAAGGGGAGGTTTCAAAATGAGGATCCTTCCCTTCATGGAAATAGCTAGGCGGTATGTTTAAAATCATTGTAAGGGCTGATTTGTTAGCTGAATTCAGAGAATTCCTAACTATGATCAGAATTATAAATTATCCGAAAAGGTGTCTCCAAGCAAAATTCTTTAATGCTCAAGTATAATCCAACATTTATGAAATAGGAATTTGGAGAATTATAAAAGGCAGAAAGTGATCTCTTAAAAAGACGAATATTTAAGATTTCACTAATCAAATAAAAATGCCAAAGCTAAATGCATAGCAACTGACCTTACTGTCAACAATTCCCTACGCATGGAATTTCAGTCTAAAGTTCCTCCAAAGCAGATGCCCTCCCTCTAAATGAGCCCTCCTCAGGCAAACCTGTTTAGTTTTGGCAACACCATCATAAAATACAAATGCAGTGCTTATCAACAAATCATTCCTCCATCATCCTCATCCTCATCATTTTATGTTATATCTTGGTCTATTAAGGCCCGAGTTTCTATTATTTATATGTTTGTTTGGGCTGTGATAAAGTTTTACGCTGGCTGTCAACTAACCTAACGCAACCCTCTTTCTTTATCCAGGCTTGAGACCGACAGTAAAAAAAAAAAAAAACCACCTGGGAGAGTTAGTTTCTACTATTTATATAGCTTTACAAAAACTAATTAAGTTATACTAAATTCTAACTTATCCTATAAAAGGCATGGTATAGTGAGTCTCTCTCTCAAATGAACAGTTTTGAGGGATCATTTAACAAAGGGAAAAAAGGGAACCATGATAAGGGCCTGTTCTAATCTTTAATGTGGATTACAATGTTTGGTCATTATCTTAAAAGCCTTAATTTCCAACACCACCACCACATACGCCTTGAATTTTTAGTAGTGTCCCTTTCACTTCAATAAGAGAACAGCACTAACTTTAGACAGTTTTACGAAGTAGGAAATGCCTAAACAGCACACCATCTTTGTTGTTGGCCTTTGAAGGAAAACAAAACAAGCATGCCTAATGAACCTTGATTTAGGGTTACACGCATGAGCAACTCTTGGGCTCCAATTTTACCAAAAATAAAAAAACTCATGGGTTTCAATGGATAATGAAAGGTATTCAAATTCAGAAGCTCACTATTTCATCTGCAGTCTCATAATAAGGATGCCGTATCAAAGATGTAGATCTTGGGTAAATATGCACAATTGCCATTTCCAGGGTTTCTATATTCAATCTATAGTGTTGGCCCCCAAGCCTGAATAAACATGTTGGCGTATTTGGATTTAAATCATGAATGGACAATGGGCCTGAACTCAAGTCAATTACCCCAAGATGTTATGTCCATAATTACAGACCTGAATGACAGACCCAAATAATTAAGTTGGCACTGACCTCTGTTTATTGGGTTCACCTGGACTCTGTTTTCTGGTCCAGTTAATAATCGGTTTTGGCTTCCAGTCCACGGGTCTGGATCCTGATCGAGATGGATTAGGCTAATCCAACGATGTTATGATGCGTGGAATGTTGGGACTGTCAGGCTGTCTCTTAACATGGAAGGGTCTGGCTTGTTAGGCCCCATTTATCCCACCTTTTGATCAAAATCTATAGCCCTGAGATGCCCAGTTGGTTGGGAAGCTTGTTTCTCACCTTAGCTTCGTTCAGGATTCAAACCCTGGGTACCCAGAATAAGCGGGTGTTATATCTCCATGGATGGAGTTTTATTTACTGTGGGAGCAGATATTATCTCTAGGACGGAGTCTCTTACCTCAAAATTAAATATCATCTCCCAAGGATGGGGTATTTAATGGGTCCAGCCCCCTTGGCTGGCTAAAAAAAAAAAACTCAGTAACCCTTGTGCATTGGCACTATGAGAAATTTGACACCCATCTTAATTTTATATGAGCATTTGGAACCGGGTATGTACAGCAGTTGGACTTCTAGGATTTAGACAACCTTAAGGCCTTTCAAATACAACATCCTATCATACATGCTCTCTCTCTTTTCCATCATAAGAAGACTTTTAAAACCTGAAACAACCTCCAGGGTCATGCTTCTAGGTAGCTATTACTATTAGCACAACTGAAGATAAAAGGAAACAGTCATTGGTTCCTTCCTACTCATTAATAATCTCATTGATCCTCTCCCATACTCCAAGATCTCAGATCCTATTGTTTAGGATCTCAGCCCCATGTATACAGCCTTTCTTTCCATTCTTTATAGATTGACTTGTGTATATAAATGTAATACATATCACATAATTGATTCACAACAATTCATACTTTATTTCTTTGTCTATCAGGACCAATGGGTCAAACTATTTTGTGCTCAAGGATGACCTGGTCTTTCATAAAAATGACATGTTAGAAATTCCCCTATGTTTTATATATTCAATTGAGTCTCAATCAGTGTCTAACTCATGCGAAGATGCAAAACTCCACAATAGATCTCATACTCCATTGAAGGAGAGGGCATTCATTTTGAGCAATTTGGACCTAAACAGATGGGCCACCGCAGAGCTTAGAATCCTTCTCACTCATGCGCATGAATAAGACACTAAATAGGATCCGGACTCATACTCAATACATTAGCATCATGTTTTAAATAAAAATTTAAAAAATACCAATGCCGAAGTATATAGTATGAGATCCAGACCTGAATGGCTGAATCCATGGGCCATAGCAATCAGGTTGAGTCCAATTAATTAGATCATCTCATAGTCAGGTCAGTGTAAGGATGGAATGTCACGGATTAGGCTGGGATCCATAATGTAAAAAAGACATGAACCTGTACCGGAATTGGGTGTAGATTACAGCACCCCCACTTGCATCCGACATTAAAGCTATGTCTTGAGTACGGCCATTTACCTTACTGATAAGTGGCGGTAGTTTTCATCTGGCCCATGGTTCGAACTCTCAGTACATTAC
This sequence comes from Cinnamomum chago, assembly GCA_038049695.1. Classification (NCBI taxonomy): domain Eukaryota; kingdom Viridiplantae; phylum Streptophyta; class Magnoliopsida; order Laurales; family Lauraceae; genus Cinnamomum; species Cinnamomum chago. Next base: position 8,812,076 of record CP142452.1, on the reverse strand, counting down.
CTTTTTCCACTTGCATGAGCTTTTTTTTTGCTTGTCCGAACTCTCTCTCGAGTCCCGGCCCCTTTGGTTCGGTTGCAAAAATAAAAAATAAAAAAAAGACGTTAAAGCTATGCCTTGAGCCTAAGACTATACCTGAAGGCCAGAAATTGGCTCTATCAGATCAACCTGGAAATACTTACAAATATACTCCAATAAAGTAGTTATAAATCAATATAATATACTGAAATATGTTTATAATTAGTCGATGGCAATGGGCATATGGGTCAGTCTGAAACACAATGGCCCTAACCCGGAACCTAGTGTGCACGAACTCATACGTTATTAAAAGCTGGTCTAAATATCGGACACTTTTTCTTTCTTTTACACAAAAAGCCAAAAATATTTCCTATCAAGCCACTAAAGATAAAAGACCATCATAACCCACTTATATTTTATTCTCTCTTGATTTGATGCTTCATCGTACTTCATTCTACATGTAAAGTTTCCAGACTGGCTGGGACACAATTTTCATTCCTAGTCAGATGTACTTCTAAATCTTGCACTTGCAAGGGCCCATTTTAGAATTGGGATTCATAAACTAAAATTTATCCTGTTTAAAACTCAAATTGTTATTTTTTTTTTTTGCATTTGCATATGAAAATTTCCATAAATAGAATCATTCCCAAAAAATAAAAATAGAAATTTGATGTGTCTCTATAAGTGCAGAAAATATAACTCACAAGATTAGAAGGAGCTTTGTAGGACTTATCCAAACGACTGCGGAGAGCTGGTTGCTTTTGGAACCTGAAAGGAAAGAGAGAACGGTCAGAGGACCCTGGTTATGGGCAGCGTAGGGTTCTCCGATGGTTGAGTTAGTGCAGGGACTAAGGTTTTAGAAGAAGAGAGGCAGAGTAAGGTTAGGAGATTACATGCATGCGTACCTGGTTTGCATGTCCTTTATAGGAGAAGAGTCTCCAAATACTCAATAATGGGTCTAATGATTTGACTACTATGGTCTCATTAGCCCATAGAGTAATTAATGAGGATATATCATAGCTCACATTGCATTAAATGATGGTCCGATCAGCCCATATTGCATTAAATGCTAGTCACATTGGGCTTGATCTTGCCCTAACCTGTTGGTGGCAAAGGTCCCATCGGATCCTTTCTTGGGCCCTGTCCTGATATGGCTGCAGCCGCTGGATGTGGCTCTGTCAGGGATTTGATAAGGATTCTGGACGACTGAGATGATGCATTTTTCCCATCAACGCGTGCTAGTATCCTGCCACGTATCCTAAGGTGGGACATGGCTGTCAGTGCCTGTTTCGGGGAGGAGTCTGTCATCTAGCAGCAGCCGAGACGCATGACTCCAGACAAGGCACATGGCCGAGATCGTGGTGACCAGTGTTAGTCTCGGTAAGCGCATCAGCGTTCGAGCCGAAACGCCCATGGCCGAAATGAGGTATAAGAGCTGGCGTTATTGCTGGGCTTAGCATAACTTGCGTATTAAGAAAGGCCCACACACAATTGCCCCCTAGCTTTCGACTTCTTGGGATCCTGGATTCCTTGAGGTTGGGAGCTATAATCGCGAAAAACCGTCAGAGATTTTTGCCTTGACGTTAGCTGTCGACACGTGGTCCTTATCCAACTTCTCTTCGCATGCTAGGGGTAGTCATTGCCAGTAAATGCCATGCCCTAATTATTGAGGGAGATAAACTGTCGATGACACGCGTCGTCATCTGGTTCGCCACGCTGTCACGTAGGGTGTCCGTGCAGCCTTTCGAAACGACATTTTTGAATTTCGGAAACGGTGCCATTAATGGGCACTTCCCTTTTTTTTATTATAAATAGTTGTATCTTCTTCTTCTTCCCCTTTCTTACTTCTCATTTTCAAAAGAAGACTTCCAAGAATCCCAGAGCAGAGCCTTTAGCGACGTGCAGAGCACTCACAGCAGAGATCGTTTCCGATTTAGGTCCTCCGTGTCAGTAAGTCCAAGTTCATTTAGTTCCTTACTGCTTTCCTCTTGTTTCCTTCTCTTCCCCCTCTTTTTTTTCTTTTAGTCATGGGGATGTATAGCCACTGGTTAGAGAGCGCAGTAGCCATAGAGGGGTTTAGGTCAGCATACGGAATACCGGACGATGTCTTCGTCCGGCGGGCAGATCCCCTAGATCATGCGACCCGCTCGCATTCCGACGGCTGGATGCCTATCCCATTGATAGCCGTCATAGAGGGCGGGGTTAGATTTCCCTTAGATCCCCTTCTTAGGACCTGCCTCAGCGTCTGGTCCATCAACCCTTGCCAGCTGATGCCCAACGGCTACAAAGTTATCATGGGCACAGCTGTCCTGAATAGGCATCTAGATATCCACCTCGGTGTCCATGACATCGAGGATGTGTACAATATCTGCAAGTCTCGAGAGGGCACCTACTACCTTCGAGTCAAGCCCTACCGAGAGAGCTTCGTCACGGCGCTCGAAGACTCTAGCAAGTATCGGGGGACAACCTTTTGTGCGTCTCAGGCAACTTGGAGTTCGGCGCCGGAGAGGACAGAGCATACAGAGTCCCTCGTCGCCTCAGGGCCGTTCCAAGTAATTATCGTTCTTTTAGGTCTAATTCTGCCTCGTTTCTTTTATTTCCCCGAACTGATGCTTCACTTGGTCATGCAGCTGCTCGAGAGAGGAAACAATTCGCCAGGCAAGTCGACTGGCAGAAGAACGAGGCTTGGTATCGAAGGATCTCTCGGTGCACGGACTTCTCCAATAGATCGTCTTGGGCACTTCTGGACTACGAGCCGAGGTATCGTGGCTACTACAAAAGAGCCGAACTGCCAAAACAGCCGCCCCGAGTGAGTCCGGAGGGAAGTGAGCCGGAGGTCGAAGCGGGGGTCGTTCTCGAATAGTGACCAAGACTGCCAGCGGGGCTACTTCCGGTGCCGAGGCGTCCTCCCCTGAGCCAGAGTCCAATGGGACCCCTTTGAGGAGACGACCCCACCGCTCTTCGCCAAGCCCATCAGAGATGCCTCGCGTTCCGGTCTACACGGACTTGGAGGCCCTGGCGAAGCTTCGTCCCCTCCGCCTGCGGTCTCAGAGGCTGCCGAGACCTCCGCTCGCGAGCCCATCATGATCCCTGTTGATGAGGGAGAGGACGCCTTCATATAAGCTGCACATCCAGAAGCTCGGCCATCCTCAATCGAAACGAGACAAGGTGGGAGCGTCTCGAGGAAGAGATCGAGAGAGGGGACGAGCTCAGGCGTGACATTACCGCCTGCTCCTTGGGAGTCGAGCCTCGTCCTCGACAAGGGCAAGCCTATTACAGTCGAAGCTACTATCCACAAGCGGCCCAACTCTCTCGTTATCGAGACACTCAGCAGAGCGTGCGCCTTGCCGGTAGGCCTGTCAATGGGACGGGCTGAGCCTGGGCTTGGGTTGTCCAATCCCGTCCCGAAAATAGAACGGGCCTGCCAGGTATTGTCCAATCATGGCCCTAAATTGAACGAGCCTACATCTAATCCCATCTCGTACGGGCCCGGGCTGGGACAGGGCCAGGCCTGTGCTTAGCCCGATCCTGGAGATAAGCAAAACATTATCTAATTATTCCTACTGTTACCAGACACCCGGTGTGAACCGGACTTTAAACCCTCCTCCTTTTTCCGGGCTTGGGACCGGCAATGTAATGCAATAAGCAACATGGCGGTGTTAAAAACTCTATTTTTTTTTTTTTTTGCTAATGACAATAGAAAATCAGAAAATCAATAGAAATGAATAAGTATACTATAGGCTATATGGGTCAAGTAATGTAGGAATGATTAAAACCTTTTTTTTTTTAAAAAAGTAGAAAATCAGAAAATCAATAGAAATGAATGAGAATGAGTATCCTATACGAGTCAAGTTAAAGTAATGTAGCATCAGTTAAAAACTTTTTTTTTTAAGTAAAAAATCAGAAAATCAATAAAATGAATGAGAATGAGTATCCTATATGGGTCAAGTAATATAAAAAAGAAATCAACAGAAATTAATTTTCTTTTAATATGTCTAAAACATCTGTTAGTGCATTCCCATCATTATCTAAATCACCATCACTAGTTGTGTCATGACTAAACCAATTTGGGCACAAACTAATGCTTCTACTGTATCTAGTTTCAAAGAAGTCCTATGTGGGTCAAGTACTCTCCCTCCTGTGCTAAATGCCGACTCTGAAGCAGCGGTAGAAACTGGAATAGCTAAAATATCACGAGTCATTCGAGATAAAATAGGATACTTAGTTAAATTTAATTACCACCATTGTAATATATCTATCGTGTCATCTTCTTCTACAGACTTGTCATCAAAATAACGATCTAATTCTGTTTTTACTTCCATAATTGCCTTATTGGTGATTTCATGTCGATACTTCAAAAAAAGAGAACGAGCCTTTCCATGTTCATCATCACCAGCATTTCTTTTAAATGGCCTACTAGTTGCATCATTTTTATCTACTATCTGATCACTTTCTTTAGCACCAAATCTCGCACGATACTCATAAATCTTTTTAAATAGATTACGAGCTTCAATCATACGATTATTTCTATATTCTGTTGTTTCATATAATTTCCTAAAAACCCATTCCAAACACACTATCTTAGAGGAGGGATCAAGCAATATGGCTATTTCAAACATTTGATTATAATTCTTCCAATATTTATCAAAATTTTTCATCATCACTTTAGCCATTCTTGCATAAACAAAATCAAAATCACCTAATTTTTGTACCAACTCATTAAATATTGTACAAACTTCAGGTAAAAAGGTATGTATAGTTGGATACTTTCTAGTAGAGAATCTTTTTGTAGCTTCATAGAACCTTTCCAAAAAATCATTAAGAGTAGCAACATTGTCCCATTCCTTATCTAAAGGAATCAAAGTCTTATAGTAAAAGTCATCTGTTAGAGATAGCTACGAAAAGACATCTTGAAAATACAATGTTGAAGATACCATAAGATACGTGGAGTTCCATCTAGTTTGAACATCAAGAGGCAATCCCCTTGTAGAACTTAGCCCTTTCGCACTTACAATATCACGACACTGATGTATACGATTCGAGCTATTCTTAATGTATTTAACTACCTTCCTGATGTTCTCAATAATTGGGCCAATATCTTTAAGTCCATCTTTCACTATAAGGTAAAGAATATGTGCAGCACAACGCATATGAAAAAATTTACCATTTAAGATGAGAGCATTGGTTTTCATAAATTGATTTTTAAGTGTCCTTACAATGACATCATTTGTGGAACAATTATCTAATGTCAAACATGATAATTTATTCTCAATATTCCAATTAAGTATACTCAGAGTAATATTGTCAGCTAGCATTTGGCCAGTGTGGGGAGGATCAACATTATGAAAGTTAATTATACGCGATCTAAGAACCCAATCAGAGTCAATATAATGTGCTGTATAGCCATATAACCTAAATGCCGGTTCGATGTCCACAAATCTGCTGTGAGTGCAATCCTGCTAGTGGGATCCTTGAATTCTTTAAAGATCTCGTTCTTTTTTCCATTGTACATTTCCATACAATCTGCCTTCACAGTGTTACGTGATACAATCTTGAGTTCGGGTCGTAGAGTCGCACGGAACTCTTTAAAAGGAACATCATGTAAAAACAACATTTTTGCAAGGGCTTCTTGACTCTTTTTTTGTTCAAATTTAAAAACACTAACGCCGGTTTTTGTTTGAGCATTAGTCCTTAAAGTTAGTTGTTTTTTGACTTATCAGTGCATGGTTTCATAAGACACGATTTCAAGTGTCTATGCAGGTGTGAAGTTCCATCCTCAGGTTTACTGACTAGAGGTTTCTTGCAATATTTTCACACCGCTTTAACTTTAGGGACATCCTCACTTTTATTGCTTTCCACTTTTTTACATAAGTGTTTGAGTTCGGCTTGGTCTATGACCCGGACTGGAGGGTATGGCCGAGCTGAAACACTTTGTTGTGAGATAGGGAGTAACATCCCTCTCCATTGCCACTTATGCCCGATATGGCTCCACCACCTCGTTTCTTATGGCCCCCAGCGTGTCGTGATTTCGATACCGTTCACAACGCGTTTGGTGCGTAACCGGGGTTGACGATATACCGACTTTTTACATTGTTTTGAGTGGAAAGACTTCATGTGTATCAACCCGAGGAGCCTTTCTGGCCGAAATGGATTTGTACCTGAGTGAAATATACAAAGGGCAATCTTGATGGCCGAAATAGCTTCATGCCTGGGTATAGACCGACCCTGAGGCAATCTCATCAGTGGCATTGTCCCCGAACTGCCGATAGCTGCAACCAAATTCTAATGACTATGAGCAATAAGAAAGAAGAATGCTTTCATTGATCTTGAAAACTTTGAGTACAGATCAAAAATAGAACTTTTTAAGGTGCGACGCGTTCCATGGCCGTGGTAACTATCGGCCATCCATATCTTCAAGTCTATAGGCTGATTGGTCGGCAGTGGAAATCACTTTGAATGGTCCATGCCAATTCAGCACTAGCTTGCTTTGATTTGGATCCTTATCGCCCGGAAGTGTTTTCTTCAGGACCAGCTCACCAACTGAGAATTTCCTCTCTCTGAGCTTCTGGTTATAGCCTTTGGCCAACTGCTGCTGATAGGTGGTCAGTCTGATTGCTGCTGCTTCTCTACGTTCGTCGGCTTGGTCCAGCCCTTGAGCTAGATTTGCCTCATTCTGACCTTGATCAAAGAGTTCGGATCTCAGAGTTGGGAGGCCGATCTCCAGGGGGGTGACCGCCTCCATCCCATAAGCGAGGGAGAAAGGCGTTGTCGAAGTGGAGCACCTCGGAGTTGTTCTGTAGGCCCACAGAACGCTTGAAAGTTCTTTTACCCACCTTCCTTTAACTCGGTTAAGTTGTTTCTTCAGCCCATCAAGTACCACCTTGTTAGAAATTTCTGCTTCACCATTGCTCTGTCGGTACGATAGAGTAATGTAATGATTCCTAATGCCGAGCTCCTGGCAGAAGCTCTTGAAGAGGTTGGAATCAAATTAAGTCCCGTTGTCTGACACCAAGGCCCTTGGAATGCTGAACCTCGTGATGATGTTCTTCCATACGAAGTTCTTTGAGTCCCGTTTGGTAATGGAAGATAATGGTTCCGCCTCAATCCATTTGGTGAAATAGTCGGTGGCTACTATTAACCACCTCTTATTCCCCGGAGCTCGGTGAACTGGTCCCATGATGTCCAGCTCCCATTAGGCGAAGGGCTAAGGGCTGGAGAGTGGACTCAAATATTGTGCTGGCTGATGGAGGGAATGAAGAATTTTTGGCACTTCTCACATTTTTTAGCGTATACCTGCGCGTCCTTTTGCATATACGACCACTAGTGGCCTTGGCTGATAGCTCGGTATGCTAATGACCTTCCTCCAATATGGCTTCCGCAGATCCCTTCATGTATTTCTAGAGGAAGTCTTCGACTTTGCTTGGATGAACACACTGAAGGTATGGGCCTTTGAACGACTTCCTGTAAAGCCTGCATTCGGGAGACAATCAGAACCGGGCTGCTTTGAATCTGATTCGGTGAGCCTCATTTTTGCCATCGGGAAGCTGGTCATCTTTAAGGTAGGAGATGGTTGGGTCCATCCAACTCGAGCCGAGATCAAGGCATAGGACTTCCCGAGGTGGATGGAGCTCTATACTAGGCGTCGCCAACGACCCTACTTCGATGGTTCTTCTCCTTCCTGCTTCGACATCGGAGGCTAAGTTAGCAAGGGCGTCGGCGAAAGAATTTGATTCTCTGCCTATCTGTCTGATTTCAGTTGTCTAGAATTGAGAGAGCAACCTTTTTGCAAGGGCTAGGTAGGCGGACATCCTGTCGTCGCAAGCTTGGTAGTCTCCAGTCAGCTGGTTCGTCACCAGCTGTGAATCACTGAATACCACTAGCAGTTGGGCTCCGAGGACTTTGGCGCTGTTTAGTCCTGCTATTAGGGCTTCATACTCAGCTTCATTGTTTGACGCCTTGAAATCTAGGATCAGGGCCTGTTCGATGACCAGTCCTTCTGGTGACTGGAGGACAACACCAGCACCAGTTTTCTTAGAAGTTGAGGACCCGTTGATGAAGACTCTCCAGGCAGGGGCAATGCATTGATTCTGAGATGAACCATCAGTCTCCGTAAGTGCTTCCTCATGTCCTCTGTCCCCCAGCTCAGTGCTGAGCTGTGTTGGTTTCGAATTTGGAGAGAACTCCATGATAAAATCCGACAACACTTGGGCTTTAATCACTGTCCTGGGTTGATATTGAATATCATACTGACTCAGCTCAACGGCTCATCTGGAAACTCTCCCTGAAAAGTCAGCTTTTTTGAAAATGAGTTTAAGTGGATGTTCCGTAAAAACCACAATGGTGTGAGTTTGAAAATAATGGGAGAACTTGCGCGAGGCACTAACGAGCGCCAACGCGAGCTTCTCCAATTGCAAATATCAAGTCTTGGCATCAAGGAGGGTTTTGTTCGTATAATAAATTGGTTTTTGAAGCTTATCTTCCTCTCTGACGAGAACCGAGCTCACCGCGTGATCCGAGACCACCAAATATAAATACAATATTTTTAAATGTTTTGGAGTTGAGAGTAAGGGGGGTGAAGAGAGATATGTCTTGAGTGCCTCCAAGGCCTGGTCACACTCTGGAGTCCATTGAAATTTAAATTTTTTCTAAGAAGTTGAAAAAAGGGCCAGCACTTATCTGAGGATCTGCTGATAAAGCGGTTTAGTGCGGCTGCCATGCCGGTGAGTTTCTACACTTCTTTTGCGGTGGTCGAACTCTGCACTTTGAGGATGACTGATATTTGATCTGGGTTGGCATTGATTCCTCTTCGTGTGACCAAACTCCCAAGAAATTTTTCGGAGCCGTCGTCGAAAGCACACTTGGACGCATTGAGCTTGAGCTTGAACTTCTTCAGGATGTCGAAAACTTGACTTAGGTCTTCCAAATGATTTTGCACATGCTTGGATTTGACGACCATATTGTCAATGTACACTTCAATGATCTTGCCGAGCTGCGCCTGGAACATCTTGGTGACGAGCCGTTGATAGGTCGTTCCCGCGTTCTTTAGCCCAAATGGCATTACTTTATAACAGTAGGTGCCTCTGGGTGTTATGAAGGCCGTCTTCTTTTCATCTGGTCCGTACATCGGTATTTGATACTAGCCTCGGTACGCGTCGATGAAGCTTATCCTGTCATGACCAGCGGTGGCGTCGATCATCTGATCAATTTTTGGGAGAGGGAAGTTGTGCTTGGGGCAGGCTTTGTTGAGGTCTGTGAAGTCGACGCACACTCTCCACTTGCCTGTTTTCTTCTTGACCACCACCGTGTTAGCTAACCAGACTGGATTTTGGACTTCTCTGATCACTCCGACTTCAAGCAACTTGTCCACTTCCTCGATCACGGCGTCTATTTGTGGTACCCTAGCTCTACGAGCCTTTTGCATCACTGGATTTTGGTTATGATCCACATTCGACTTATGGCACATGACCTCGGGGTCAATCAAGGCATCTCATAGGGTATCCAGGCGAAAACTTCTCTAATCAGCACTAAGAACTCGATGAGTTCGGACCTTTCCGGCTCGGTGACCTGGCTCCTGAGCAGGAAGAATCTTTCGGGATCATGCAGGTCGATCCTGATCTCCGTTAGATTTTCCACGCTCTTCTTCTCTGGGTCCTGACCGACCTCTCCAACTTTTTCTCCATTTCGGCCATGTTGACCTGCTTGAGCTCTCGCTCTCCAAGCACCATGGCCATTAAACACTGCTTGGCCATCTGTTGGTCTCCTCTGATTGTGACTATCTCCACTCTGTCATTTCTATGTTCCAATGGGAACTTCAGTTTTTTATGGTGAGTGGAGGGGACTGCTTCCATGCTATGGAGCCATTTCCTGCCCATTATGACGTTATAGGGGGATAGCGGATCAACCACCAGAAAGTCTTTCACCATGGACGCTCCTCCGACTTGGACTCTTAGGGTCACCCTCCCCTTCGGGTACACTAGCTTGGCGCTGAAACCCATTAGGGGAGTTCGGGCCTCCTGTAGGTCCTTTTTTTATAGTCCCGTCCTCTTGAAGCAATCGAAGTAGAGGACCTCGGATAAACTGCCGGGGTCAACGAGGATCCTCTGTACCTTGCAGTTTCTCAGCTTCAGGGTGACAACGAGTGGGTCATTGTGGGGGAGCTGGACCCCTTCTAAATCTTCATTTGAGAACCAGATCTTGGGTCGTTCTCTCCGAGCTTTTTTGGCAGCTGATTCGAGCTCGACCGTCATCACTTGTTTACCATGGGAGGCCTGCCTAGATTTGGCGCGAGCTCGGTTACTCCCCTTGAGAGGGGGAACTAGATGGATGATATTTATGAGCTTCTCAGACTCATCATTGTCTTGGCCTTTTTCTTCTTGGCGCGAAGCTCGGTTGTCATCCCTAGTACCTGCCTTAATATAGTCTTTCAGATGTCCATCTTGGACGAGCTTCTCCAGATGCGACCTCAGTATTCTGCACTCTTCGGTCTTGTGTCCGCTCTGCTTATGATAAGCACAGAATCTGCTTTGATCTCGTGCAGATGGGTCTCCCCTCATGGGCTGCGGCCAACTGAAGTATGACTTTGACTTGATTTTATTCATAATCTTATGGATATGTTCTTTGAAGATTGTATTGATAGCTTTGTAAGGGTCAGCGGATAGCTTAAGCTGCTTGCTGCCTCCTGAGGTGGATGCTGGGGCCTTCGCCGAGCTGGCGGGCGCCCAGCATCTGTCCGGCACCTCTCTTCGGAACGATCCCTTATCCTTCTTCGATGGTCTGCCATCTTGGTCCCTCTGTCCAACACCAAAGCTTTCCCGAGTTCGGATCTGGTCGTCCTTTTAAGCAATGAAGCGGTTTACTCTAGCCATTAGTGCCATTATAGATGTCACAGGGTTTCTAGTCAGATCTTTGCGGAGATCGTTGTCTGGCAACAGAGCATTCTGGAAGACACCAGAGCGTTCTCAATCTGGCTGTACACCGTCCAGAATCGCTTGACGAACTGGGTGATATTCTCTTCTTGCTTCATCTTCAAGGCCTTGATATCCGCATCTGTCTTTAGCATGACTTTGTAGGCCTGAAATTTCTTCATAAAGGAGTGCTGGAGCTGTTGCCAACTCGAGATGGATCCTTTTAGGAGTGCGCAGAACCATTTCAGGGGGAGGTCACCCAAGCTGGAGGAAAAGACTCTACAATTCAAATGACCTTCGTCTCCCCAGACAGACATCCTCTAGAGAAGTGTCGAAGATGTGCAGTCGGGCCCGAAGTCCCGTTGTAAGTGACAAACCTTAGGATGGTGAATTTCCTCGAGAGGGGGAAATTTATGATGTTGCGAGTGAAATGGGACGTGTCGAGATCAATGGATTCGCAGACATCCCGCTGGTCTCGGGTGAGACCGGCCACCTCCAAATTATGCTGGACCGTCTGCCTGATGCGCTCGTCGAGCCACTCTTGGTCGTCGTATCTGGCCTCTGGTATGGTTTCTGTCCCTTTCTTCGAATGGCTGCAAATAGTGCTTAAGCCTTCATCACGAACTCGATCACGCCTTTTCTGGTTTAAGTGAGTTCTCAGGTCTCTCTCGGGAGGAGCAGTCTGCCTACTATGAGAAACCTTCTCTTTGTCACGTCGCCGTGAGTGCTATCAGGTCGAGCCCCCTGCTCTCTCCTTCAGCTGTTGCTGGAGCTGATGGATCAAAGCGTCTTTCTCCCGGATAGTGGCATTTTGTGCTCGAATCTCCTCAAGGGTAGAATCAAAGTCTTTATCAGGATTATAATCTTCATCATCATCAACCTCATGATCGGATAGATCTGACCTGTCTACTACTGGGGACTCACTCCGTCGAGCTCGACCTAGCAGAGGATCCTCTCTAAGTTGTTGTCGAGAGTCTCATCTCTAGAGAGACGCCGTTACTCCTCTTGAGAGTGACTCTGAACAAAGATGGTGCTCCTGGACGTTGACTGAGACGAAATGTTGTTTGTCGAGGTCATCTGCAACGGTTTTCGTCCCAGACCTCTTTTTGGCAGGAAGGATGATCGAGGACGGTCCTGCACGACATGTTTTGGATATTTTTCCGCCTTTCGCAGCTCTCTTAGTCATGGTGTCAGGGAAGACTTTACAACTGTCTTTCCCACAGACGGCGCCAATTGTAAGTGCAGAAAATATAACTCACAAGATTAAAAGGAGCCTTGTAGGACTTATCCAAACGACTGTGGAGAGCTGGTCGCTTTTGGGACCTGAAAGGAAAGAGAGAATGATCAGAGGACTCTGGCTGTGGGCAGCGCAGGGCTCTCCGATGGTTGAGTTAGTGCAGGGACTAAGGTTTTAGAAGAAGAGAGGCAGAGTAAGGCTAGGAGATTACATGCATGCATACCTGGTTTGTATGTCCTTTATAGGAGAAGAGTCTCCAGATACTCGATAGTGGGTCTAATGATTTGACTGCTAGGGTCTCATTAGCGCATAGAGTAATTAATGAGGATCCATCATAGCTCACATTGCATTAAATGATTATTCGATCAGCCTATATTGCATTAAATGCTAGTCACATTGGGACTGATCTTGCCTTGACCTGTGGGCGGCAAAGGTCCCATTGGATCTTTTCTTGGGCCCTGTCCTGATATGGCTGCAGCCGCTGGATGTGGCTCTGTTAGGGTTTTGATAAGGATTCTGGACGGCTGAGATGGTGCATCTGTCCCATCAGCACGTGCTTGTATCCTGCCACGTGTCCTAAGGTGGGACATGGCTGTCAGTGCCTGTCTTGGCGAGCAGTCTGTTATCTAGTAGCAGCTGAGATGCGTGACTCCGGACGAGACACATGGCTAAAATCGTGGCGACCAGTATTGGTCTCGGCAAGCGCATTAGCGTTCGAGCCGACACGCGCATGGCCGAAATGAGGTATAAGAGCTGGCGTTATTGCTGGATTTAGCATAACTTACGTATTAAGAAAGTCCCACACACAGTCTCAAAATTCTCCCAACATGGTTTCCTGCAATTCATGTTTCCAAAAGGACTTTAGGCCATTTTAATCCTCGTTGGGCGAGCAGCTTGCCAGGTTTTAGAATATTCTTTTAGAAGAGATCTTGATTGCTGTAAAGCGTTGCATAAGTTAGATAAGGATACTATCAGTCCTCTTAGACCCAAAGAGGCAAATTAAAAAAAAGGAAAGAAAAGAAAAGAAAAGGTAAATGTTAGGTTTAGATATATACCTTAGTCCTTACTTTTGATACACCTTTTCCCAGTAGTAATTTCTATTAAGACTTTATATAGTGCTCGGTGACTCAACATTCACTCACATGCCCGATTGAAATATTATTTGGCAATTATTAGATAAAAAGGACTTTTTGATTGATTTTAATAGTTAAAAAGTTTATTAATATAATAATAAAAGCCTAATTGAGATTGATAGCAATAAAGGTAAGTTTATGATGATGGCTAAAAAGTTGATATCATTGAATGATCACTAACATTTCATGTGGGGGTTTTCATGAAAAACCTGTTAAAAGCAAAATTTGTTTAAGCTGTTCATTATGCATATTCTTAATTCAATGGTTATGATCAACAACATAAATAAATTTTAAATGTATATAATATCACTGCATTTTTAGTATCCAACCATCAATTGTGTAGGTGATTGCGCTCTGCGCCAAAGGATGGATTGGACAACTGATCATCTCTCATCCATGGTCCAAACTAATTGTGATTATGTGTTATAAGTATATAAGTTTCACATCTTATATAAAGATTTTGTTGTGATAGTTACCATTAGAATATAAAGGTTCAAAGTATTATTGATACAATAGATGAGAACTTTATTTAGCATAATTGTACTTCAAAATCCTTTAATATTGGATTTTTTTAACCCTTTTATGTTCTAAAAATTTCAATAATAACTTAAAATAAAAGTGTGGCAAAAACAAGCTAATAAAATATTTTAATATATATTATAGCATATAATATTTGGTGGACTCATATGGGGATTTTCTTCTACGGGAATGATACATGCAAGTTGAGTTAGATTTTTGGTGGTGTTGGATTTTAAGGGCTACATTTTCACAAAAGAATCATTAGTTTGTTAAGAGAAGACTTTCAAATATATACTATCAGAAATCCATTCAAACAATTTAACCTCTCGTTATCTTGCACTACGCTAATAGTCAAAGATATATTTTTTTTTCCCTAGAAGGTAAACTTGTATTAAAGAGAAAAATGATTACAGGGCAAGGAGCCCCCAGAACACAGAGAAGAACCACAGGCAGAAAATGCTGGGAAAAATCCATATAGAGTTAAAAAAACTAACCCCAAATAAATTAGAATGGGGCGAGGATTCAATGATAGTCTTGTACCTGATTGAGAGCTAACCATACCTTTTAAAAGATCCAAAAAAATCCCACCAAGGAAGGCTTCTGGTTAAAATGCTCATGGGCGGGCTCTACATTGATCTCGGTGTGGTCAATTGACCCCACTGAGATCCGAAAAAATATTTTAAAAATAATATTTTTTTATGTAATGAATTGAACTTATGGGAAGCTTTTAACCCTACTCAATTTAAGAGTTTCACCCCACATTAGCTAACTTTCTATCTTTTCTTTGTTGATGTGGTAGTGAACAAAAGTCACCATAAAGTACCTACCGCCTAAGTAAATTGGCCAACTGTCTACCAAAATAAATAAAAAATTAATGGGCCCACATTGCTGACATTCGCTCTAGCAACGAGTTTTTATAACTTAAAGGAATTTGTGACATTACTAAAAAATTAGTAGAGGCAAAGAATAATATTTATACCAATTGATTTATTTGCTTATAAAATTGGCGTTGATTTAACCAGTAGCAACTGCGACTGTAGAAAGAGTTTTTTCAGCAATGAAGTACGTAAATAACATGTTGCATAACAAAATGAGAGATCAATGAATGAATGACTATTTGGTCACATTTATTGAAAATGATGTGGTTGCTAGTGTTAATAATAAAGCTATTATGCAACGATTTCAACACATGAAAACCTGTTTGAGGACAGCTGTAGGAGTTTATATATTTGAATTTTCTTTTTGGATTCAGAACTATTAGTAACAATGTATTAAAATTTCTTCTTTTTGTTTAGAATTCAATATTATTTTTGTCGGATTATCGGAAATAGATTATTTGATCATTTTATATTATATTTGTCGGATTATCAAAAGTAGATGAATAAATTTATTCAATTTGTGGAAAATAAGTCTTTTGTTGACCCCACTGACTCGAATTCATAGCGCCGCCACTAGATACTTGGAGCCATTTCGAAAAGACTATAAAACAGAGATGGCATGAAAGAAAATTGCCGCCGCAAATATTCCAGTATATAGATGTCCGTGGTCTGCTAGATTAAATTCTTCACCAACTCTTTCAAAATCACTAAATTGCAAGGCTTGATAAACATGATTGTGATCATGGAGTTTGAATCAAAGTATAGATAAAGGAGGAGGCTCGGATTTTTAATGAGAGAGAGAGAGAGCAAATGGGACAATGGCCGGCTCGATGTTATGATGGCAACCAAGCCACAATTCGTACTATGTAGAACTCTAAGAGGCTACATTTTCACCAGCAAATGGTTGATTTATTAAGAGGATCGACACTTTTCAATATACACAATTAGCTACCCATTCAAATAATTCAAACCAAAACCACATTCTTAGCATCGCTCTAATCTTCATATTATCTTTCTCAACTTTATCTCTTAGCGTCCAATTAGACTCCCCAATACACGAACAACTACGTACATGATATATCTAATAAGTGGGAACCATTAATTTAATTGGGTCTACTTTTGTAGATGGTAGAGATTGAAAATCCCATAACTTTTCTTGTGAGGACCTATTGGAGAAAATTTCACAACACAAACCCTGCCCATTTAGCATTGGAGCAGTAACCACAAGATAATAAACAAAACAAAATTTTCTAACAAGAAGGTAGATTTTATAAAATAAAGAGAACACTTATCAAAGAATGCTCAGAAGGTCTTGTTTCCATGAGACAAAAATCCGATTAGTGCTTAGTTATTGGTGTGCAAGATCATTAGATTAATGATATAGCTTTTGTTTTGCCATGAGATGTCCCCAGAGCCCAAGAACAGTCTCGAAGAAGAGACTCTATTGTATTCCAAGAAGAGGAAGAATAGGAAAATGAGAGGAAAGGGAGTGTGAGAAAACAAATGAGACCCGCGTGCATGGACCTTCCTTGGGAACACTTGTAGTGATATAAGAATCTACACATGCAGGACAAAGAAAGAGTTTCTACGCAATACAACTGATGATATATTTAGGCCCGACATTCCAATAGCTCTTCGCACTCCCTCTTTTCCAATGTACCATTTTCCTTCCCTACTTCCTATGGTATGGCCCTTGTTTATTTTCAGATTCCAAGTAAGAGAATGAAAAGTGACCTTTTCAGTTCATCTTTTTAAGGGTTGTTTATATATGAACATTTGCGTTTTCTGATCTTTAGAAACGACCATCTTTTAATTTTGGTTTTACATAAAAAAGCTTCTATTCCTATCATAGCATCAACCAATTACAACTTTTAAAAAAGACTGAACACTAAACAGTTGCAAACCTTGTGGTGGGGCCATATGGATGCATGCACATCATTGAGGTAGGGGGATTGGTAGGAGTTGTTGTGGATTAGCAGATGAGAACCACATGATCGCAACCTAATTAATGATCGAAACCACGTGATTAAGGTCTGATGAACTGAATTAGGGATGGTAATGGGTTCTGTTTGGTTTGAGCAATGGTTAAGTTTAAAATAACCCATGTGACACCTACTCTTAATTCATACCCCAATAGACACATTGCAGGTTTATGGGTTTTATACCAAATTGAATATACAACCAATGTACATTGTTGTCTTCACTGAGATGGTCACAATAATTAAATCGTTGCCAGTCCTATTCACTAAGTCCATGATTAGACATTTAGGTCCTTTCTATCCCTAGGATTTTCATTCATCCAATTGGGTGCACATCCAAATTCAGTCCACATCTCAATATTACAATACATCAAGGTAATCCCTAAGTAGAATGTGCTATTAGCCATTTCTATTTTGGTCCGGGTTCTCTACAGGTTTAGCAACAACCTTTTTTAAATGGACTCCTTGTAAAATATGTATTAATCATCCATTTCATGATTTTAAATTATATATATTAGAACTAGTATAAGCTGGACTTGACTACTTAAAAGCAACAAGATCATATAGCCCACTTATAACTATTGGGGCCAGGCCAGGGACTCTCCTACGCATCCTTTTTCAAAAAGACTGTGTTGATGCTATAGAGGATCCGAATCCAAATAAGTTAAGTAAGAATGTCTTTTATTGAGAGCCTTTTGTTGTATAGAAATATTGGGCTGCAAACTGACCTTGTATGTAGCTCACTTGGATAAATGAAAGTCACTAGGATAATAGAAATTGGAAGGTAACATCATGGATTAGAGAAGGGGCCTCACAACAAATCGTTTCAAAGATGGGCTCTGGATGTTAGCAAAACAGTTGGAGAATCAGGATAACAAAGCTATAATCAACATGGAGCATGTTCGTCTTATTCTTGCATTAGGAGGTGCATGTTCAAATCTTGGCTTGTGGTTAGGTTTCATCTCATGATCATATATAACCCAACAGAATAAAGTCCAATATTGTCTAAAGGCTCCTATAACATTCGCATATAAAACCATTAATTTGGGGCCCTTAATCACATCATTACGTTACATTCAGGAAACTTTAATTTGCTCATGTTGGGGGAGTGGACTCATCCACACCTATGCACGACAAGACCTACCAATCCTTTTAAGTAACTATATGATCTCCATGCATGCATGTGATTCCTACATCAAGGCTGGCAACTCAAGTTGAAAATTGCAAATGTTGGCAGCAGAATATGGTAATGTTATCCTGCTCATAAGTGGTCAATGGTGGATCGATGTACTGTACATATGTGCTGCAACATAACCTTGGATCCAAGTGGCCACAAAAGGTTTAACTAGTAACCTGCGATTTGATATCTCAATGTGCTAGAGGCCTTTTATTGTAATAATTTTGACAACTATTCTATTTATTATTTCTTACCAGATTTGGTTGGGTCTTGGGTGCCTCTACCTATCCTTCAATTAATGTACTAAAACTAACATAATCAATGCAGGGTATTCATTTCTCTCAAAAAAATAATTTTGAAAAAAATTGCCCTTGAGCCTGACTGAACAAGTACAAGTGTACAACAAGTAAGGAGGAGTACGGTGGATGGTGGGACCGTTGGGGGCATGCGTAAGATCCACATAATCTATGCTGTACTCTGCAGCTTCCACATGTGCTAGTTTATGAAAGCAGGGCAGAGATTTCTGGGGAAAATGAGATCCCAAACTTCCCTCCCCATCTCATAATAAAATCTCTTTTCCTTTTGGCTTTGCTTGTAGTTTCCCTCTCTCTCTCTCTCTTTCATCCCATCCATCCATCATCCATCCATCGAGAGTTCCAGGGGGGAGTTGGCAGAGCGGTCAAACAATCTTGTCCTTTGACGACATGGTGACGCCCTCCTCCAGTCCCACGCTACCCCTTTCATCTCCCCGAGATCCCATCCCTTTAATCCCCGTCCCATCTTTATTAAACCACCCCCCTGGCCTTCATCCTTTTCAGGTCTCCATCCATTGCCCACCATCAGCTGTGTCTTCCTCCTGTGGGACCCACCTGTTAATGTGGGGCTGTGGCCCACACTTGATGGCCACAAAAGAGCATCTCTCCATCTCTCTCGTATATTTGTTGATGAACGTTGCAACCAATTTTCATTTGATGGTTGGGATATTTGTGATAAAGGCACCCATCTGAATATACACGAGAGATATTAAGTAGCCAAAAAAAGATATCAACGATCTGATAAAACTGAGCTTTTCAATGATCCCCAGTCCCATGGCATAGTCCCCAATTTCCCTGTTCGCTCATCTTCACCACCCACTGGTCAGTTGTCAATTATAGATGGCTATGATTTCCCTGGAGAGAAGGCCTCCTTTCTCTCAGCAGGGTCCTCTCCTGAAGTTGGACTGTGATTGGAAACATTCATAATATACTTCCTATACCTGGATGATCTACTATTGGATGAAACTGGGCTTCTGTTTTGACTTGTTTAGATGCTAACATTAGATATTATTTTCTCGACACAGTATGGAATGTTTCTCGATACAGTATAGTATTTTTCCGACATGTTAGAAAATGACCACAACAAGCCAGATAATTAAATAACGTATACAGTGCAAGAGTATCCAAGTACCAAAGCTGTTGGGGACCCAATGAGAAGAACATATCCCGAAACTCATATGAAAATAATAACACTATAGCACCCACTTCATTTGGCTTTGAGCTTGCTCAGTTTGGATGGTTGACCATAATTCAATATAATGCTATCAATCCATTGATTATTCAGTCAGTGGGGGTAATTCTTCGACCGTATGTTTCATAGTTGAAAAAGAAATTATCAATAACCATTTATAACAGTCTGATATAGTAGAAAGTTACAGACATGGGTGTGTGAGTAAACGGCCGGCTGGCTTTGAATCTTCAAAATTAAAGGGAAAAAAAATGAATGTATGGCAAGAATTAACATAAAAGTCTGATTGTCCAGTCAGTGTTTCACACCCATTATTCTTGCGCATTTCAAAATACTCTTTTTTATTTCAGAATTATCATAATTCTTAATAATAGTTCATGCTAAGAATAACTTTTAGCCTTTTAAATTTTCCTTGTTCCAGCATTCCAAAGGCTGGGGCGAAGTTGATTATTTGAAATTTCACCCTAAAAGCCGCAATTAGATAATCCAAAATCCTTGGAACCAAACAGACCCACACCCAAACTGTACTTATTATCAATGCCCTACTTGTTTTATGAGTGATGATATTATTGACCCCATCTTCTCAAAAATTGTCATTAGTATCTTTACATCATAAACCAGTGTGCATGTGTGCCACGTGTATGTATTTTTCAGAAAACAAATATCAACAGACAAAAAGGTAATTTCCAGAAAAAAGAAGGGCAATGTCTAGTTCATCCGAAAGTGTCCCATACTAGATAGGGTATATCCTGTCATCACTTTCGAGAAGCAGACGAGATGCATGTAATTCAAGGGATATGGTCGTATTGAAAATGACAACAATATCTCTCTCCCCACATTCCTTGTCTTTTACACATTTTCATTGAAATATCTCCCTCCCTCTCTCTCTCTCTCTCTCTCTCCTTCTCCTTTTATATATATATATATATATATATATAGGATTCTATGAAGTATAAATATGATATGATACGAAGTTCGAATAGTTGCCCGGCTGAGTCGCTTTAAAAGGAACAGCTTTTCTTCTTTTTCTTCCTTCCTTTTTTTTTCATGCTGGAATTTCTCTCCCACTGTCCTTTTCATGGAAACCACAGCTCTCTCCTTCTTCATCAAACCAGAGCTCTTCGGACTGGCCGATTCGCCCGACCCGTTACGTTTCCTCACGGAACCCACCTCCGATATCCCCTTCTGTTACACCCCACCTCTACTTACCTCCGACTCGGAAGACTCGGAACCGGTTCTCGAAGGAATCGCCGCAGTCGTGGGCCGAAACATCCTCTTCGGCCAAGACAACACTAACCCAAGCCCCATAAGTGAAACTCCAACTCAAGAAACTGGTACTGAGAAACAGGAACCGGTCGTGGACGTTGGGAGCGTTTCGGGGCAGAGAAATTATCGTGGGGTGAGAAAGAGGCCGTGGGGGAGGTGGTCGGCGGAGATCCGGGACCGGATCGGGCGGTGCCGGCACTGGCTTGGGACGTTCGACACCGCGGAGGAGGCGGCTAAGGCCTACGACTCGGCGGCGAGGCGGCTGAGAGGGTCCAAGGCTCGGACAAACTTCTCCATTCCTTCCTCTTTCTACATTCCTCTGCCGGTGGGTTCTCCGGCGTCGTCTTCTATGGCTTTGGAGAAGAAGAAACAGGTGGGACAGACTCGCCGGAGCAGCGCGAGTGTGACGTCGATTGCGAATCTGTTCAGCCCTGAGAGCGAAGAGAGGAGGAGGCAGGTGAAGCTGGAGCTGGATTTGAAGCTTGGTTTGGCTTTTAGTAACTCAACTGATGCTTCTATGAAGTGACTGTGTTAAAAAGTCTTTTGGGTTCTTTTGGTAATTGAATGTTTTGATGCATGCAGTGCAGAAAGCCTGGAAAGAAAGATGGGAGGGCTATGTTCTTGCATGTTTTTTTTTTTTAGTATACGTGCATGTATTGTCTGTCTGCCTTGTCTTTTGGTAGTGAGAAGAATCGTTGTGTTGAAGAATTCAAATTGGCAGATATGCTAAGACTTTCATGTATATATATGTTTTCATTTCTGTGTTTTTGAGAAGGTGGTTATGTGTCTTTGCTTCATCAGAAGTGGTCTTTTACTGATACACGGACTGGTCTGCTTAGAAAGTATCTAAAAAAATGAAGGGAAGAAAGAAGCTAACATTTTCAGTGACATTGTAAATGTGGGTAGAAAGGAGAATAGGGTCCCTCATTCCTGAATAGTGAATATACACAAGGGACTCTCACAGAAGAAATACATTAATGGACCAAGAGATTGAAGTTTTTCATTTTCAAAAAAGTTGGTGGTGCCTGTCTGGGTTTAAACCAGTATATACTCAAATGAATTGGCACTCATCCACAACAACAACTAGAGTGCAAGACTATAGGAAGAGGGCCATATATTCGTTCCAGTCTCGACTGTTGGATCTGGGTCCTGGATCAGATGGATGACTCTTTTGGGCCCCATATTACAAATACGGTGAGATTTTGAGAAAATCTTAATGATGTGTGACGGTGATTTTTTCTGCTGATGTAGTGATATTTTCAAAATTATTGCCCAAAATCTAGATGAGAAAATTGAGAAAACAACCCCCCAAAACTCTTTAACAAAGTGCTTCTAACATGATTTTGTATTTATTTTGTTTTTCTACAATATTCCTCAGTAATACTAATATCCGCCATTCAGCCCCAACTTTGATAACATCTGGAGGGGCCCAAATGCATGCTAGTGTGAACAGAGAACATGCAGGAGAAATAGTAATAATGGATGTGTGCTCTGGGTTTGATTAGCTTCATTAAAACATCGCCCACCTAAATCGGACATTGTCGGGGGAAGAGAGAGAAAGAGAGAATAGCAGCAGTAGCAGTGGCATGATGGGGTAGTAGCAGTAGCAGTGGCATCGAGTGCGAAAAGACTGGGGCCGTGTGGGGAGTGAAGACTGAGGCTGTAGCTAGGGCCAGTCTTCCGCAATCTCTCCAAATCCAAAACAAATGATTCCTCTCATTATTTCGTCCTTGGCCCAAAAGCTATGTATTTAGAATGTATCCAATGATCCTTGGCCATACCTTTCATCATTTGTATCAGTATCTTCTGTGGTTGGTTTCCCTACAAATTTTCCTGCTGCTTTCTGAACGCTATCCACAGTGTTCTTGTGCGCCGTTTTGCCCTCTATAAAATGCAGGAGGGGGTTCTAGAATTTCCATGTCTATTGCCCTTTTTTTTTCCTCCTTCAGTAAATATTTACACACACAAATGCAAGGTGCCTCACCATTGAGCTAATGTTTGAAATTTGATTTGAAAAGATTAAAAAAAAAAAAAAGACACCTAGTTGTTCATGAATTTATCTGCTGCTCCACTAATGAATCAGTTGTTACAATTTCCTTTTTAATGGGGAGCTTAAGAGTCATTCTTCAGTCTTCAATTTTGATGCATGAGTATCTATTGGATCAAAAATAAAATCATGAATTCATCTGAGAATATCAGAAGAATTACTTGTCATGTACTTGATTTAATGATATGCAATGAAGGAGAAATAAGTGATAATTATAATCCATTTTCAATTACGACTCAAATGCTTTCTTCAAGTTTTGTAGTGTGCACTACATAGGTTAGTTCTCAAACGTTTGACTACTTTAAATTAACATGTCTAATTTTGTGTTTGAAACATTTGTATCCTGTTTGGCTTGTGTGACTTGTTCCCCAACTTGGTAACTATGTTGTTAGTATCATTTTTTAATTTCCTATCCCTTCCACCTTAGTAGAGGGATCATTTAGACGTATGTATATAGGGCCATTATCTATTGCATCTCTAATTATAATATATTAAAGCCAAGCATTTTTTAATTTTATTTGTACCATTGGTTATAATTTTGACGATAAGTTTCTCCTCTCCTCCATTATTATCTCTTCTAACTCCCCACTTCTTATTCCATGCAACACCTATTTTATCTCATATAACTACGATATCTATTCCCTACTTCTCCTCTTTTGGTTTTGGTAAAACTCGTTTCTGTCCATATAGATCTCCAATTCCATTTCTGCATTTTCTTCCCTTTTTTTTATACTTCACTTCTCACATTCTCTTTCTACTCTACCTACTCTCCGACAGTGAAAATAGATACAATCATATATTTTCTTCATTTATTTTCTTTCTAAAATCAACAATTAATGTGCATTGTATTTAGGCAGCCATTTAAGTTAGTGTATATATTTCATTTATAGGAATATTTAATTTACTTTTTTGTTGACATACTCCCGCTCAGTTAAAGCTATTATGCTAGTAGATATGCTATTTTGGAGATGCCAAATTCTATTTGAAGGCTTATGTTGTAATTTAAAGATTTGGAATTTGACTTCTTCTAAAATAAAAACTCCACACCATTTGAAGATGCTCTAAAGCGGCGAACCGATACACATTTCTCACTTTAAAAGTGGACTATATATACTCTATTTTTGAGTGGCAAGGGGCAACTTATGATATTTAACCACTCATTCTACGTTGTGTTAAAAAGTGCTGTTACTTTGTGCTCATGAATTAGCCATTTGGACTTATAATAAAGGTGCATACGATGCACAAGTTCTTAAGAATTTGGACAGTTGCAATTTTTGAAATGGGGAGTAACCCATTTGGACTCTTTTAACAAAGATAGGGGAGGCCATCTTTGGAGTCTTAAATGGATACATTAGTGTTACCACATTCTTTAACATTTAAAAAAAAAAAAAAACAATAATTAAACCCATAAATGCATCTATCGGGACCCAATTCTTAAAATTAAAACCACCCAAAGGAAATGTCCTTGTGCATAGGCATTCGGTTGTACTTCACTTGTTAAAATCCAAATATTCTATTAAGAGTTGATTAATGTAACACATGTGATTACAAAATATATATATATATATATATATATATATATATATTACAAAAGGAATTCCAACTCCAACATCCTATTAAATCAATGATAGTCAGGGGGATTTTAACACTTCCCGAATCACTAAAAAACTCAATAAATACATACAATATGATACATGCAACCACATCAAGTGTTTTTGGAATGAGGTATACATTAAATTTAGGTGGACAGCCCTATACAATCAGAGGAAAAAACTACAAAGCCACCGTTCAAAAATCCATTGCAAAATAGGAGTTTAAGAGCTAATCTATTATTCGTTTGCAATACAAATAAATATAATTATTTTGAGTTAGGCATTAAATAATGAGTAATATGAAATTCTTAAAGCGTATCTTGTGCCATGATCTTGATGATGAATGGTATAAATTGATCTAGAGCTCATCCCACCTTGAGATCAAATGACCTTTATCAAATAGGGTTTTCTCCTATCTCCCTTGTCACTCACTTTGATATACGTGAGAGTAGATCGGCATAGAAGACCGCGAATAGTCACTGTTATAAATAACACAAGGGAGATTTATTTGAAGTTTCCTTAATTCCCTCATATATTAGCCAAACAAGAATCATGATGGATTAGGGGTTTTTAGAACTGAATTTAAGAAAGATTAATTAAAATCCGACCTAAAGCAAGGCCCTAACATTATTAGACGTGTGGTCCTTAGGACTGCTAGCTTATGTCTAACATCTTATTCTTAGACTACTAATTTGTGATGATAATCTTCATACATAAGAACTTAGTCTTTTTTCATCTTTTTGATGGAAATAGGAATAAAAAAATCTCACTTTCTTACATATTTTAGAACTAATCTTGAGATTAAATGATATCAGAGGTTTTATCCCAACTGTTTGAAGAAAAAAAAATTACTGCTTTTAACTATTAAATTTTACAGGTGTTAAATTTTACTTGCTGTAGGTTCATTTTCTAATACATGAGCCTTTATCATATACATGCTTTGGATGAATTCCTAACAGAAAACGCTACGTACAGGAGATGACAAAGACCTTTGGGTAATATCTGACTCTCAATAAGAGACCAATGTGATCTTGTAAACACGCTTGAGAAACTACTTTTTAAGTTGTGGGAGGAAGAGGATCCAAAGTGAAGAGCACCTGTCCTTGGGCTCCTATACAAATTTATTTCTAAATGCGGGAAGTCCTGATATCACCCTCTCTGTGGGTCAAGTACCCTTGTTCACAACACACATAACAAATTACCAAAAGCAAGTACCCTTGTTCGGAGAGCACCTGTAGAAACATCTGAATCAAGTTACGGATGTCAGCATGCATTCAAATCTTTAGCTCTATCTTCCAATTTGTCTACCCAACGGCTTACAATGGTACTTCCCTCATTTAAAGAATAGAAACCTGCCCACTTCCAGAGTGGCCCAATAAGCATAAAAGCCATGATCAGGAGGAAACAATGAAAAGTTTAGAAAATCAGGCCAATCATAGTTTTACATAGTGCAAATGTAGTATAGTGAGAAAATTTGAGGGTGAGTAACGCTTAGATGTGTCAAATGGGGTTCTTTGTTTGGTGGGATGGACTTGTGAAAAGGATTGGATTAATCATGGTTAAGGCCTCTATAAGAAGAGGAACAAAAAAGGGAGCATTCACTTACAATTTTACAGCCCACTCCATTTTTTTTTTTTTTTTGGCAGATACTTGTATTAGAAAGAGGAGGGAGTACAAAAGATGAGAGACTAGAAATGAAGATAAATGGTTTACAAGCCTGATGCCCAGAAACAAATGACTGTTGAGGGCATTAAATGCTTATAAATGAACATCCTATGTAAATCTATGTAAGTCAAGGGGGATTTGTGAATCAAGAATTTCATAGGTTGCAAAAAAAAAAAAAAAAAAGAGAACCCTAAGAAACTTTGAAAGTACATGATCAAATTAAGGCTGAAACTCAATTTTCATAACTTCACCTCATTTTGGTACTCCATCCATTTTAATCCATTTAAAGCCTATATATTTGGTTAGAGGACTAATTTTTGGCCATTGGTGCCTATGGATATCTGGAATTCTCTATTTCATCACCTAAACTCCAAAATTTCAGCATGCTTCAATGTCACTCTAAAACACCAGGCCCTTGGAATTGTCCCACTCATAGACAAACAGCATTAGGAGGATTTGTATATCACCAAAACTTTCCAAATTTCTTCCACACAAACAGGTCCTAAGTTCAAAATCTATACCTGCATCATCTAGTTCCGGATTTCTTTCATTCTAATTTATTTATGTGATTGCATCTACCCTACGTCCCTACCCTACAAAAGATGTGCTCCAAGAGGGATAGCAGATGGATGTGACCAATATAATGATAATTGTATAGTTTTGCATGACGTAGCAGAGAGAGAGAATAAAGTCCATGCGTACGGAGAATCCTCATTCCCCTCAAAAAACAATCCTTGATTTTTGACAATTTTCAACCCCCACCCATTTCCAGGTAAAAACCTCCCACCCACTCCTTTCCAGTTTCCACTCTTTTTTCTCTCCTTTCTTTCTACCCCCTGCTGGAGCACCTTAACCATTCCCTGCACCCCCAGGCCCCAGCCCCGTCAGTCACGTGCAAGTCACACGCAGCTCGGGAACACAACCCACACCCCCCAACTGACACGTGTACGTCATCTCTTGTACTTGGGAATATGTGATGACGACTTGTTGAGTTGTTTCTGTTTGGGAGTTTGATTTTAGTAACGTGGATAGGTGGGAAAGAGAAGGAGAAAAAAGGAATGTATCTATGGGTAATAAAAAGATTGTGAATGAGAATCCAAAATCCAAATCCATGCTTGGATTTTGAGAGTATCTCTCTCTCTCTCTCTCTCTCTTGGGGCGGCGTGTTTGGATTACTAAGTTGATTGGAAACTTAGAAATGACACGTGATTGAAGGGAATTTGGATTTCTGGGTTTTTGTGTTGTTTCTGGGGATGGATTTTCATTGTTTCACACAGCTTGTTTGGCAGTCTTTTTAACTTTGGTAACTGACTCACTATAGATCTTCTCAGCTTTTCTGACACTGTAGCAAATCATTTTATAGATTTACACGACTGCTAAATCATTTACTGATGTTGAGAGAAGTTTAAAAAAGGAGGAGATCACAACCATTTAAAGATGGCCCACCTCATGTCTCTTTGTAGAAGGATCAAATTGAGATTTTTGCAATTCATCACTAACTTGGGTCCACATTTGATTTTGCTACAAGGCATGATTGTGAATCTCTCTCTTTTTAATCTATGTTACATTGTGGTATAGTATATGTTATATATCTATGGTTTTGGTTAGTTTGCAATCATGAAAGTTGTGGCCCCACAGTTTAGAAAATTCATATCTTGACCCATCTCAATAGCTTGTGATTTGTGAAGCTTTGGACAGTGATTGATAAGTTGTTGGTACATCCCCCCCACTGAAGAAAGACAAGATGGGATTGGAAGTTTGGGTAATAATTTTGGACTTTTCACCTTGGGAACTATGAGAAATGTGTTTTTATAAGATGGTAAATTTGAAGAGATAAAGGTGAGAAAGAGAAATCATAAATTGTTACCAAATAATGTTCTCTGAGATGAAAAATGAATACAAAGCCGTCGGTCTAATATCAAAGCATTTGAAACTTTAGGGTCCCACCTCTTTAGTAATCATTTTTTATAAGATTAGAATCCTTTGTTGGAGCCCATTTGTCATGAATGGATAGGAATTGATTCTTGCAAACAAACAAACAGCCCCATGTATTTTAATTAATGAAATAGAAATAACTTTTGACAGCATATAATAGTTTTAAAGCCTAACAATCAAAAAGATCAGAGCAATGACTTTTAAGTCACTTGGTTGATTTTGAACTAAATGAGGTGTATGCTTCCACTCTAGAGGAGGCCACCTGTTGCTTAGGAGCTATTTGATTTCTGGATTTTCATAGAGACTTTGTGTATTCGAGATTGTACTACTACACCGGGCTAAAAGGGGATTTTATCCAGCTTTTTTCTTGGGCCCTAGGAATATTCTGACCCAAAGGACTGGCACTGGGACACCCTGTATTATTAAAAATAGATAAATAAAAAGTCAAGACTTTGTGTATTAATCAGCGTAAAAGTCCATATACAAATCCAAAAGTCTATGCTGATAGGTGGAAGGCCCAAACACCACCTATATGAAGCTGCCAATCCAAAAGTTTAAGCTCATAGGTGGAATGCCCCAACACCACCTATATATATGAAGCCTTGTCAAAGGCATTACTTAGGCGAAATTGGATTTTCAACAAGACTCTGTATAATAATTAGTGTAAGAAATCATATACCAACCCAAAAGTTTAAGTTCATAGGTGAAAGGCCCAAACACCTATATGAAGCCTTGCCAAATGCATTACTTAGGTGATGTGGGATGTGGGGCTATACTTTACCAATACTCTCCCTCATGTACAGGTCCAACAAATTTCATGGATGGCACGTGGACGACATAAAAAAGACAGGATCAAAATCCACTTTGATATCATGTAAGATACCATGTATCATCCTAAAAGCTTAAGCTCATAGGTGGAAGGCCCAAACAAGTATATGAAGCCCTATCCAATTTGAGACTTCCACGACATGGGATGTGGGACTTCCCAACAATCAGAATGTTCACCCCGAACTAAACCAAACTCGAACTATTGCCAATTCTACAAATGCAATTATACGATAGTACGCATGGATAATAGCGAGTTCTTTTAAGGGCTAAAATATTCTTAATCATGTCTAGAGATAATAGCTTATATAGTTTTATGGATTTTCTTGCCAAGCATTTTTAAAGGCCCTGACCCTTTTACATAGTTGACGTTTTGTTGTATGTGTTTTTCTCTAATTGATATTGTTCGATACAACAAGAGAAATGGGAAAACATAAAATTTCCCCAACAAAATAAAACCTATATGACAAGTTTATTTGCATTACCTTACCTAACAATTCAATACATGAATACATAGGGTGATTAAAAATGAAGATTAAATGTGAGTTTTAAAACACGAGCACCAAATAAAATTTTCTTTAAGAGAGACAAATAAAAAGAAGATGCCAGTAATTTTTTGGGTAAAAAAAAGAATATGCTAGTTGATACTCATTTTAAGAAATTCACCTTTGCGTAAGATGCATACTAATTGAATATATAGAAATTCAACGTGAAATGAGCTCGGGGAGGCTATTAAAGAGGTAAGAGGGTGAAGAATATGAAGTAAGAGGTGATGGGGGCGAAGGATTTAAGGTAAAGATGTATGTAATAGCGTGACTTTCCAAGGCATTGAATGACTATGTGATGGCTAGCTATTCATTTCACGTCTTCCAATGTTCAAATTTCATTGAAGGGAAGGTTATTTGATTGTTGTTTTTGGATATTCGCCTTTGGTTTTTCATTTTTAATCACTTCTCGAACTGTGATCATAAGTATTCAATTGCATGAAATAAATAGGCCCTTGATTTTCATTTATAGCCACCCTATGTCTTCAATTCATATGTACGTATGTAGGTTTTTTCTTACTCATGGATTTATTGTTTTCTACTTGGACCCAAGTTCATACCAGCATTTTACATCCAAGTCACTAGCATTCAGTGGATATATTACAAACGTGAAGAACAGTGTTAGATATGGAACTCCAAGTATTAGAATGTGGAGGACATGAAGACAGCAACTTACAAGAAAGTTTTTAAGTGTTAAATGAGGCGATTAAATAAGGAATTATGGATTAGATATGAACAGAAGCTACTTTCTAGGATTTTTTAGAAGAAAACAAACACTTACCAGCAACTCAGTCATAAGGAACCCTTATGTACCAAACGTGAATAAGAAATTTGTCCACACTTTCAAAAAGGTAAATATGTTTTCTGAGAATTAGGGTCTCCAATAGTTTTTTTTTTTTTAAGGACAAGGATTTTAAAGAATCAGCCACTAGCTGAGGGGATGAATGCAAATTATGCATTATATAGTAAAAGAAACTTTATATGGCACTCCAAGCTTTGTTATTATTCCAATTCAGAAGAACTTGACTGTTTAAAGCTGAAAATAGAGGAAAGGTGTTTATCCACAAATAATTAAACTCTTTGCGAAGAGACTCTTATTGGTTTCAGATTAATGGGGATCAGAAGCTTGAGTGTTTTTATTATTATTATTATTATTATTTTTGCTCGGTTGGCCCAGTGGCAAGGACATAGGAAGTAAAAGGGCAACCCAGGTTCGAAATCTGGTGAAGCTTGAGTGTTTTAAGTTCGCAAGCGTGTTCAAAGATCAATGCCACTTTAGGATAATAGTGAACAAGCTGGGTGGGGTGTACAACACAGACTGAAGGACCGTACAATTATTCATACCCATTGGTTGCAAAGGATATTTAATAAAGACAACTAAACTAGGCAACAATTAGGGCAGTTTTGATAAACACAGCAAGGATTCCTCTGTTCCCCTGTAACCATGTTATCCCACCCACCTTGGAGGAGTCACTCCTTGTAACTCAAGTGCTTCTTTGCCTCTAGGATGTGCAAAATTCAATGGAGGGTAATGGAAGAGAGGGTTTTTTTTATGTATTGAGAAGATTTGGAAAATCCTTCTTACTTTTCTTCTCTTCACCCAAATTGGGTTTGCCTCGCACTCGAAGAAAATCAGAGAGGATTCCTCTTTGAGAACATTACCTAAACATGCCTTTTAAGGACTTTGCAACGAGAGAATTATACGCTCCATATGTCTCTACTCTTTTCATGGTAGAAATTAATCTTGCATTCCTACCCTTTCCATAGAAAGTCAAAATCCTTTCGTTCATGAAAAATCAGTTTATCTTTCACTTTTCCTTGAGATAAAAAAAGGCTTCACAACAAGCAAGAGATGAGTAGACTACCAAGAAAAAAAAAACCCTAGCAAAGAGCAGAGATGCAAAAGCTAAAATGGGGGTGAACATAACAAGAAATTATAAGAGTTGAAGGAGTACAGAAAAAATAATTTAAAAAGAAAAACAAGACTTATGGGTAATGCAATAAAGAAGAAAATAAAAAATGTCCCTTAACATTTGAGTTGGTAAAAGCATGAACTCAAAAATAGGGAACAGCTCCTGTACAGCGTCCAAGAAGGCAAAAGAAAGGTAAAGTTCCAACTCAAAAATTTGATTCTTGGATTGGATGGAATAAGATTCCAATGATGATGATGAGGGCATAATTATTTGGTAGATTCCCTCCAGCAAAAAAAACATGGTTGGGACAAATTTTCACTGCGAGGAGAATCTCCAAAAAGAAATCCAATCTCAATTAGAACATCGTCCTAAATAATGTAATGATGGAATGAACATAAAGACCTTCCATATGATATGGAAAAAAATGAGATGAAAATAAAATCCATTTACCCAGAACAAATTGTATGCTAAAACAAAAGGAAAATCCACAAACCCAGAGCAGCAGCTCCAAAAACTAATGTGTAAGTAAATTTAAAACATCAACGCCATGGTGGACAATGCAAACTTAGAACAAAACGAAAAGAAAGATTTGGTGAATTTCTGTTGACATGGATTGGCCCACCTAACCTTCTATATTTGAACAAAGCAGGGACTATAACACAGGTGATAAACATCATATCTAAGAACAAGCCATAGAAGAGAGCATCGATGTCTATAGAGAACTGGAGGCATGCCATTCCAAAAATCATTTGTGTGTTTGGGATTGTATTGTGGGATGCTGATGTTGAACCTGACCCTTTGGAGGAAGAGAAGCCGCCATCACACGTAAGGTGTTAGCAATCTCAGTGAAGCTAGGCCTTTCTGATGGTTCAGAAGACCAGCATTTCTCCATTAGTGAACTCCACTCAGGATCACAATTTTCAGGGATAGGAGGGCGCAGTGTATTGCTCACAATACCACCTGTAGCTCAAAAAAAGAAGAACAGAATTATAAGAGGAACACAACAATGAGAGAACATTTCATGATAAACTAAAGGGTCCTGGCGTTCAGGATAGAGCTTCATGTAGTCCCCAATTTGAGCCAGCGGCCCTTTGTTTCGTCAAATCCAGAGTACAGACTGGATCTGAGGCCGCCTGTCAACGGGCATGCTAAAGACTATCAGAGATGGATTTGGGTCAGAAATGGAGAACAGACTACATGATGAAAATTGGGGACTACAAGAAAATCATTTGTCAACTTTGCCATAGTCAAAGTCAAAATCATACAAGCTATGGCGTTTACATTGAATTTGGGCCATTATCTTGTCTTAACTGTCCATTTGTTTGATATATGTGTAGCCCCACTTGATGAGTGACTCCACAATTTCTTAGCCAGACCAGAGGTTGCATCTCACATGTATAATATGGCTGATTAGGGCCGGATCAAATGCAGGAGGGTTTGGCTAAGCTCTAACAAATGGAAAGTACAACAATGAATACCTATAATGGCTCCATAGTGCAAGTCTGCATACGGTTCTTCTCCTGTGAGAAGTTCCCACATTACTATCCCAAAAGAGAACACATCGACCTGAAAAGACAACCACAGTTATCAGGAAACCAACAAAGTATCATTGCCATTATGCAGGGGAAGGCTAACAATGCTGATTTAAAAGTATGAACTTCAGCAAACCTTCTCAGATACCAGACTGCTACTGCCATTTAGAAGCTCTGGAGCCATCCATGGAAGTGTTCCACGCACACCACCAGAGATTAGCGTCTGACATTTCACTTTTGACAGGCCCAGATCTCCAACCTGCAACGCCATATGAATTAAAAGACTAGCTTAAAATTGTAAGTCGTAGCGCACTGCACAATAACGGCTCGCAATGCTCCCCCCATTCTTTCAACCACTGCTGGAGCCAACAGCATCATATTGGATTTTAAAATAAAATAAAATAAAAAGGAGATTCACAAAGAAAACAATATTTCCTCTCAAATCTTGCAATCAATAATTAGAAAGAAACTTAGCACCATGAGATATCCAAGGACAGATGTTTACTGAACCAAAATGTCCATGAAAACCTATAATCAGACAGTACTATGAAAATGTTTCCGTTGGCAATTGATTTCAATGTGTACAATCATCACATATGGAAGGGGAACAAAAGAAGGAACTACACAGAACGACGTGGATAAAACACCAAGTATAAAAGACATCAACAATGTGCTTAGATCGCATTTGAATAGAATTCAAATGTAATAATGGGATTTACAATGTATTTAGCGTTCAATTTGATTCAACCTATTAGAATTTGACATACAAATTACTACTTCAACATATTAGTCCTAACACGAAACAATGTTTTAAGAATTGCCTCAAGTGGCATAAGGGATCCTGGTGTGGCCATTTAACACAACTACCCAACTCTTGGCAAGCAAACTGCCATGCCTTAGCATGTGATAACAATTCTTCTCTTTCCAACGCATAAACGCTGAAGAATACATGAATCTTCTTCCTCATCAATTTTATATCAAACAGCAAAATCTTTCATATAACATTTCATGTAGTGCATATGCATTGACAGAGCTGCATATTAGCCGAGGCTCACCATGGTCTTCAGGCTTGAAAATCGGCCAGATTTACTTCAGGTTATTGTGACCCTTATTTTTTTCTTTTTTATCTCCAGACCCAGACCGTTCTCTGTTTCCACACAGTTTTTGTCACTGAACAAATTGTTAGTCTGTTTTACTTTAACCATCCATTTCAGTCACCAATCACACCATCAATCCACCTAGTTAAAGCACTATGACCATCCAAGGTGATAACCATTGTTGGCCAGTCTAGACCATTGTAATTTGTGCACATGCATCTTTATCAAGATCACGAAATTTCTCTCAGCAGTAGGGAAAAGTTCAAGCAGAGAGGAAAAATCATAAAGTCATCAAATGATCCGCCAATCAGATGGCTGCAGCCCTTCTGCAAATTTCAAAATATGGAATGATAGATCCATGAATCATGGCCCGTTGATGTAGAATGGAGAACTATGCTTCCTGGAACCCTTTTAAATAGGCCTATCGACCATGCAGCTTTGGAGGGTGTTTAGCTAGATCCAAACACTTGGCAACTTAAATAAATAAAGAGAGAAAGCCCCGCTTCTCTTAAGAAGAGGTACAATGAATCGGCTGATCCTTCACCAATCAGCTGCATCTCTTACAATACAAAAAGATCAGACACAGAAAAATCCTAAAAAGAGCCCCAATGCCACAGACACACATGCTAACCTCCTCACCTGGAAGAAACAACTTTCAAAGAAAAGTTTGCTAGTACAACTATTTCTTCCACTAGGTTCCTTCCAGGTGATTTTTGCCAACACTGAACTCTCAGCACTACCAGATCCTTTTTTTTTTTTATGCTATCAAGCAAAGCTCTCTAATAAAGATGACAATCATTATGCCATACATCATCCCAGCAGCATTCCTGACCCCTTAGCTACCCCAAATCAAATTTTGAGGCAAGCACACATCGCATGGCTAATGTCACTCCATGCACCTGACCTCTATGCATCTATGTCATGCTAGTAAGCTAACCTTGCCTGGATGTCCAATATTTGCAGCTGATTTCTTTAATCCCACTCTCGAGCAAAAAATTGTCCATAGCTTGTGATTTGATTTGACACAATATCACGATGACCATAACACAAATGCTGGAACCATCCTCCACATAAGACTGCCCTGTTTTTAAGATAGTCATGCTTCGTATAGATCATCAAGAGATTCCAATAGGGGGCCAAACTGTACCAGACAGATTAAAAAGCTTATATAGAAACTTTGGTCGCACTGACTAAAGGACGATCACACTACCCTACAGATCATCCCAACAGTATTCTTGAGCCCTTAGCTTGGGGGCAAAATTGTGCATGGCTGATGGCTCGCCAAGGCACCAACCTCTCCGCTTCTATGTCGTGCTAGTAAACCAGCATTGTCTGGATATCCCATATTTGGGAGAGATTGCTACAACCAATTTCTCAAGCAAAACATTGTTCATAGGTTCAACTTGATTTGATACAAAATTGCAATGACCACAAGACAACTACTGGAACCTTCCTCCACATCAGCTAGTTATTATCCCTACACATCCTCGAGAGATTCCATAGAAGGCCAAGCAATATGGACAGATGAGTAGCCTATCAAATTCTTATGGTAACATTGCAACTCAGAAAATGATTTGATCATATCATCATCTCTACACAGCAGGCAAAAAGGACTCCAGTTTGTAGCATTGTCTTCCCATTTTCTGACAATAAAACCCTCACAAGTGAACCCTCCTCTGTTTTTTTTTTTTTGAATGTTAACATTCAATAGATGAAAAGACTTAACAGTACAAGAGAGGTATACAGAAAAGCAAAAACAAAACGAGAAGGGAAAAACGAAGCCCATCAAAAAGAAAGATCACAAGACTAAGCTACAATTAAGTCATAAAAGGAAGGCCCACCTCCCTCCAATTCCTTAAGAAAATATTGAAAGGAATCCCTAGGAATTGAGGGAGGAAGGACACCCATGAAGCTATTTGAACTGAATGACAACTGGGAATGCCATCCTACAGATAATTGGACCCCCCTGGTGCCATTCAAAAAAGAAAATAGGGGGAACTTCCTGGCGACAATAGGAAGCCTCCACTCACGGAGCAACCTAGCCCAAACCACAGTATGAGCTTTTAGTTTCCAGTGGTCATGAAACGAGAATTCTAAAGAATAATCTTGTTGAAAATTTACTTATCAATATCCCTAGCACAGTTGAAGGTGCTCAATGCCACAACCAAGAAGTTGAATATGATGTAAATCAAATTTAAAAAGAAAAAGAAAAAAGACAGGAACAACTAAACTACTGGGCTAAACCAATTTCTCAACCAACCATCAATAGACAGTTAAAATAGACACAACATGAATATTCTGGATAATCCAATGTTACAGACTAGATCTGCCGCAGTCAAACAATACCTGATTTTGGTTGTAAGGCTGCCAGCTGATTTTGAAAGTAATGAATAATCCATTTGTAGGAAGTATTAATCTACAACTCCAGATCACTATACCAATCTGACAAAAAATCTGAAATTTGCAACAATCTGATATGGACACAGATCATGAGATGAAGGGCACAGCAGTAGCAGTGGGGTGGCTTCTACTCTATGATACACCGATACTTCAAAATAGGCAACGTATCGTGTCGTATCATATCCGATACTTCACTTTTTATGTGTAAAGTCGTGTGCCTGCCACGTCCATGGCGTGTCCCTATCTATCCATGCCTATCCATGCCGTATCTAGGCATCATAGTTTCTACTTCCACCAGATCAAGATTCCATACAATAGTATTAAGGAGGTATTTGGTGCTCTTTCTAATCCTATCCCTAAATTTAAGAGGTTTTAATCCATTTCTTTTTAATCTTAACTAACCCTAAATTAAAAATTAAAGAAAGCCTTTTTGCAGTCTTAATTTTCATCTGTTAATTCAGCTCATCCCACCCAACCTACCACAGTACTCCAGTCCAACCATCTCCAGAAAATTCAGTGCCAACAGAGAGGCATTTTCAAACTGGTACTGACACAAGCATCAATTGATTTCTCAAGTGTCCAACACCACCTGTAACTGATCTGAAGACTGTTTGGTAAATAATGGCTGCACCAGACCCTTAAATCTTTCCTCCTCATCAATGCAGATAGAGAAATTCTGACCTGCACATTATTGGCTTTCCCAGTTTGGCCTAGAGAACCTACATCAGCTAGTAGATCAACCATTTCGATGCTACTTCCAAATTGAAAAAAAAAAAATTCCATAATTCTTTTAGCTCTACCCCACAACTTTTCATCATCATCAAAGCCTTGTCCTAACTATGTCGGGGTTGGCCACATGAGTTCCGTCTCTCCATTCTGATATCCTGAGCCAAATCCTCAGATAGGTTACACTTCTACCCTGCAACTTTTATCATGTGAAAATCTAATAGTACAAAAATCCCTACATTTACACCATGACAAACCCCATTGATTCTTCACAGACTACAGCTCACTCAAAAGTCCTTGATTCCATTATTACCATTTGGCTCACACACATTAGATGCCCAATGAAAGTAATTATCGGTTGACCTTTCTTTGGATAGTGTTCTCATACTGTGCATTGGCGCCGTCCGACACGTGGGACTCGGGTGAACTGTGTTGACAGCACCAATGTGCAATGCGCACAGGTGTGCATGCGCAGGAGACAGATTTCTCCTTTCTTTTAAAATTTTTATTTTTTTATTTTTTAAACAAACAACAAAAAAAGGGAGAACCAAAAAATAGAAGGAAAAGAAAAAAAAAATCAATGTCAAACTCCCCAAACTGAATGCAAAAGAGAGGGATCCCTGGATCACAAAATAGCATTCCAATTTCCAAGTTCAAAACACTAGCGTTTCTCTCCTCACTGTTAAGATGATCTAAGGCTCAGGTCACTCATACGATAGTTTTTATTCTTAAAGAACCTTTAAAAAGAACACTTGTTTCACAAGGCCAACAAAACCACCCGAAGCTCACTAAGAGGTCAGCTGCCTCCATCCAAATTCCTTAAACAAAATTCAACAATCATGTTGAGGCCCCCACTCTAAACTTAAGCTCGAATATTGCATTACATCAATACTACCTTTCCACCCATTTTCTAATTATCCTGTGTTTTTCTTCCAGGCCCATTCCTTACATTACGCCAACAGCATCATCATCTATGGGGCTTCTTTGCAATCCATGTATGCCATAAATTTGGATAATGATTATTGTAATTAAAGCTGCATGATAACCTAACGGATTGTTAGACTTTTTCACATGCAAAATGAAAATGGGCTTCACATTAGCAAAGGATTCATAAGTAACATTTTCATATACAAATGTTACATATGTAAAACACATTACCATGTATGTCAAAATCACCATTTTCACATGAGTAAAATAGTACATCCAATGTTTTTTTTACAAATTTCACAAAATCTTTGAAGGTTTATGATACAAACTAAATTTTTTTATGCTTATCATTAATATGGGAAGATTGAAC
The DNA here is from genome assembly GCA_038049695.1 of Cinnamomum chago. Taxonomy (NCBI): domain Eukaryota; kingdom Viridiplantae; phylum Streptophyta; class Magnoliopsida; order Laurales; family Lauraceae; genus Cinnamomum; species Cinnamomum chago. The sequence goes on along the minus strand of CP142452.1, from coordinate 8,773,891 downwards.
AGTTTGGATCATGAATTGGAAGCCCAAAAAAGTACAGAAACTAGATCTATAGGATTTTTTTTAATGGTATATAGGTTGTTTTTGGGCGTTTTTCACAAATTTCTCAAAATAGATGAAGATTTAAGATATAAAATTAAACATCTTTGAATTTATTAGCCCTATAGAGAAGATGAATGGAGCAGATTACCAATTTAAAGACCATAAAGGTGAATAATAAAAACAACAATAATAATAATAATGTGTTGGATGGGGTTCAAACCCGCAGCATGTTCAAAGTGGAAGCCCTATTGCAACCAGTATCATCGCCTCTCATTTTCATACGTACCGCCTCTAGTATGTAAATGAGAGGCTGAAAAATGGCCTCATTTACACGGATCCATAAATGAATACAAACAAACAAGATCATGTGTAACCATTATGCATGTGCATCATTTACAAATGTAAATGAGTGCAAACAAATTACCCCTAATAGTTCCTTTTAATACCCCAGATACCAAGTGACTCCCAATCATCGTGCACGGGCCTTTCATTCATCAACATCATTGAAACATATGACTCAATGAGTTCTACTTATCCAAGCAATGCCATTTAAGGATATTTTGTGTCCCTGAAACTAGATTACCTTATTTTTTCAGCGTTAGAAACTCTTTGCTGGCAATCCTCATCATGGAATATACGCTCCGATCTACCATCACCACACAGCACAATTCTTGATCTTGTTTGCTTTGATTTCACCTTCCTATCACTGCCAGAACACACATGAATCCACCTGCTTTAGCGCACTTCCCTAATCACTTTTCTCTAACAAAACCTCCTCTTCCCGAAGATGGCCCATCTCAAATTCCATGAATCCTAAAAAACTCTGCCAGATGTAACTACCTTAAATCCTGAAGATCCTGAAGTTGTTTCATCATTATCTACTGACATGATTATTCATTCAGGATTATCATATATTCATATGCTTCATATGGGAACTATGCTTCACATCTTATAATCTCTCTCCTGGCAGCAGTTCTTTGATAATTGGCTTAGAAGCCACAAATCACAATAACAAGTATGCAGTCCAAGTTAAGATCATAAAGGCCCCCAATACATGGCAAAGTTCGTGCCGCAAATGAAAACTATACTATGGGCGAAGGTTCAGTAAATGTTTCTCCTAATTGATCATTGCCTTACTGCGTATATGTCCCACAATCTGCACATAATTTGGTTTCAGACCGTTCTCTCACCAAATCTAATAACTGTAGCATCATATTTGATACAACATATTGTGTTTTTCAATACTTGAAGATAGAACAGACAATAGGTGGTGGCCACAATGTGTAATAGCCTTTATTGTGTTGATCACAGCCCTTCAGTCATCAGCTAATACAGAGAACGTTGTGAGATAGCATAGGCATTGGGGTGTCAGTCCAAATACTGAAGAATCTCCATCATATTCTCAAAATTAGAATTTAGAAGTGATTCAAGGGATTAACTGTGAGGTGAGTCAATTATTAAACAAATGCAGGAGCTCTTATCCAGCAAGTTTTGTTGAAAAGAATTAGTGTCATTTTCTTTGATACAAGTAGATATTTGGTATCCTCCTCTGACATTGGTGACTGGTCATAGATGTTTTATTTCATTTATTCATGATGGCAACAAGGTGCACTTGGGTGGGTGTATCCAATGAAGTCTCATAATACGCTGCCACTATATTTGAAAGTTTTCATAAAATAGATGGCAAAACGTTCAATGCAAAAATTTGAGTAGTATAGATCAGGTAATGAAGAAAAATATACTTTCAAAGAATGTCAATCATATTTAGCAGCAAATGGAATATAGTCTCTCTCTCTTCTTTTTTTTCTTTTGTGAATGGTGCAAATGAAACATAGTCTTCACATGCCCATAAAAGCCAGAACAAAATGGGACTACAAAAAAAAAAAGGCATTTACTAAATGTTCCTATGATTTTTTGTTAGACGCAATGCTTCATTAAGCATTTCTCATCAATCGAATTCCATCACAAGTGTTGAATGGAAAGTCATCATTGCAAGTATTATATGCTTCAGCTCCATTATTTCCAGTTCCACCTAAGAAATTTGGTTGCATCTATCTCATTCATATTCCGAAACAATGGGACAAATTAGGCACAAAGGCAGTTAAGTGGGCACCCAAAAGAGGTATAAATGTTATCTGCCAAGAAAGAATAAGCACCAATCCATTAGCATGGATGTCACATTCTTTGAAAACTTTTATTTTATTCTCCAAAAAGTAAAAGAGATAACTGAGTCTTGTTGTAAGCTATGATGCCCAGATATGGATACGGACACTAATACAAGGATCAAATCATGGATACGATTCCTCAATTTTGAAAATCTAGGACACAGATACAGATATAGGTGTCCTAATTTTTTCTTTAGATCACTTTTGAATCAAGGAAATTATCATTGTTTTCATCCCTTTCTAGCATTTTTTTTATGGTGAAAAGTAAAAATATTAAAAGAACTATATGAAATACAGGACTTTATAAGTAGGATATATCAGACTTGTTCCCTAGAAGTATCGGTGCAGTATCAGGTACCAATACAAGTATCGAATTGGTCCATGGTGGGAAATAGTCTCCTTGAGCTTAGTTCAATAGATTTAATCAAACCACAAAGAAGCCATGGTACAAAAGATGTCAGACAGAATTGCAGTTCATACATTGTTCATGAAGCAAAATGGCTTATGGGCTACCATTTCAATTGTTTTAATGTAGATGACACTGTTGACATAGGAAATTATATTGTAGGGGTGAAAAGCTAACGAAACATCTAAGATCACTTTTGAAGTTAAAGGTCTTGGTGAATTAAAGTACTTTCTTGGAATTTAAATTACAAGATAAAAATAAAAGGAGTTGTAATATGCTAGCAAAAATATACAATTGATCTACTCAAAGAAGCAAGCTTGTTATCAGAAAAACCTGTATATACTCCTATCTAGCAGAATCATGGTATTGGTGTAGGAAGCGGAGAATAACTCCATGATATCAAATCTTAACAGAGACTGATTGGGTGACTATTATGCTTGACTATAACTCGTCCAAATATTTCTTATGCTGTTACCATTAAAGACTGGGACATTTAAATCTTGTATATAGGATTTTGAATTATCTATATAAGTCACTAGGAATTATGTATTCAAGAAATGGCCATTGGACTTTGGAGGCCTATACTGAAGCAAATTGGTAAAAACAAAGATAGATAGAAGGTCAATAACATATTATTGTACTATGATTGACAAAATCTGGCTTTTTTTTTTTTTTTTTTTGGTATAAGACAAAATCTGGCTTGAAGAATTACAAAACCTGTAGAAGCAAGATCCAGTTATGAATTTGAGTACTGAGCTATGGCACTTGGAGCATATAAATTGTTAAGGCCATGGATCTTATTGTCTGACTTGGGATTTCTAATATAAAGATCCAATGATGTTACATTCTAACATCACACCAGCGCGGCAGATTGAAACATATCCAATATAACATGAACGTACAGACACAATCCATAAATAAGAACCTCCATCTCAAAAAGTATAATTTGAACACAAATCTAATGGTGGGATGGCTTGATATTAACCATTCAACCCTACCGAAAGATAAAATTAATATAAAACTATACACATGAACTGTCACATCTCAAATAAACCTAAATAAATTATAGAAAAAAAAAACCCTCATTACAGACATTCAAGAAACTAAATGTCCTGTGAAACCACCCAAAAGGCTTAACTGTACAAGTTTGACCATAGACCCCACACTCAATATGTGGGTCTTTTACTCCATCAAAGATCAACTATGGATGGATTCCCCCCAACTTCTGATCTTCAGGTTTATGTAAGTGTTCCAAATATTGTGGTGACATTTATATTCAAACCCTAAGACAATCATTCAATGAATAGACAATGTTGCAGAATGTTCTCCTACAAGGAGACAGCAAATAGCTTACATGCAAGTCCAACTCGTGGTGCCTACTTAGATGCAAATTTACCAACTACGGAAAGGACTCCTCATGGACAAGAGGGATTCAAAAAATCATCCCCACCAAATTATCCTAGCCCTTGATTTAACAGCCTTAAAAGTTAATGACATCTTAACCGTAGATTTCTCGGGACTCAAATCCAAGAGTGAGTGAAGATTCGGTATGCGTAAAATTGGGCCTGATACTAGATCATGGGGTGAAAATGGTATGAAAGGAGCTATACTAATGAAAGATGGGATCAAGTGTGCCCCACAGTGCTGACTGCAAGTTCAGTTGCTTGTAGGTGAATATTGTTAACACCCCACTGAGCCACCACTTATCCCAAAACCCGCAGGTGATAGGAAGGGTAGGATCAATGGTTTTAAGATCGCAAGGGCGGCAAGTTAAGCACTTCTTGAGCTGGGGCTAACACTGTTTGAAGCCATCTCCCAGTGGTAGACTGTTGGTGCCCATACACCTAACAAATATTTCCATAATTTTTGCAATATTCAACCATTCTAACAGAAGGAAAAAAAAACTGCTCATATTGTAATTTTATAGATTTTTTTTAAACACTGTAGAAATCTTAACAAATCATTTAACTCTAAGATTTCCAGTTCACCATTTGGACCCTCTACAATTTTACAACACAAGTTGAATTTGGAATCAGTAAAAGGTTTAGTTATAAATTTAGGGTATATAGAAGGAAGCTCTTTATCTAACCAAGATTTCAGCCCCCACAACTCACAACTCCTGCTCCGTGTGTGTGTGAAATAACCAAGAAACATGCATTTGAAATTTGTGGCATAAAGTTTCAGTAGCTCAAGTATAAAACAGTCATCTGAAAATATTTATAAAGCACAATCTCCCAAAAGCACTGCTTAGAGAACCCTGCTCTACGAAAATTTCCTGATATTAGAATATTCTTCAAAAAGTAAAAATGAAAAATCTGGTACAAGATAAAACCACTAACCTTGCAAATTGGGCGGTGAGGATCCCTCAGATTGACAAGCAAATTGTCACTTTTCAAGTCAAAGTGTACTATATTTTTCCCATGCAAATATTCCATCCCAAAGGCCACATCCATTGCAATCAAGAGACGCTTGCGGTAATCGAGTGTCCTGTCAATAACTAGTGATGAATCAAATTCTAATCATTATTGGAATGTCATGCCACTATAAGTGCAAGACATCGCAATATGATCCTTTTTTTTAGGTACATCCATCACATATTCACATGATTATAGATGCCGTCACAAAGAACGAGGAAAAAGCCAATTGCATACTTGTCATTTCTCTGCAAAGCATGTCTGAGTGAACCATTAACCATGTACTCTGTTACAGTGGCCACAGAACCCCCAGGACCATCAAGGACAACACCATAGAAAGCCACAACATTTGGGTGGTGCAAGTCAGCAAGCTTGCATGCTTCATTCCAAAAGTCATTTCTCTGATTGAACAGAAAACAACAATACAGAACAAATGGGCATTTAAAAAAAACAAAAATATATTTGAGCAGAGAAAAGGGGGAAACCATGACAACGGCAAAAGAGGTTGCCAACATAGTTGAGATGTGCCTACCATGCGTTCCTGTTCTGAAGGCTTCCCAGCAAAACACCTATCATTGATTCGCTTTATCGCAACATCAGTTCCCCTCCATTTTCCATGATACACGGTCCCAAATGTGCCAGACCCCAGCTCCCGCAATTGTTCAAGATCACTATTCTTGATTATCTACCAAGTAAGTGTGGGATAGATATGAACAACATAATCAACAAATAGTGGGCAAGTATACGAGTGACCAAAATCATATGAAATGAGTCTCCAACCTGCAATCGGTTAATGCCATCCGCAGTTGGAGTTAAACTGGGACTAGCCTTATCCAAAAACTTGTTCTTGATACCCTGGTATACAAATTGGACAAATAGGTTGATGTTAACACCATAAAGATGAATAGAAAGAAAGGTAGACTGGGGTGCATTGATACATCATGGTTCATTTGGATGATCTCAAAACAACATTCAAATGCTTTTGGCACAACGGATCATCAACCAAGATGATGATGATGATGATGGTCATCAAATTGATGAACTGGTCATCCAATTGACTTTGGTTATCTGGTGGCATCTATATAAAGAACCACAGTACATGTGATATGGTTTTACATTTTTCTGCCATTCCGTCACTAAATCATTTAATGGAGCAATAAGAAAATATAGTTAAGAACAACAGTAAGAGAAACAGCATATCAACTAACATAGTTTGAGATTTCTGCACGACATCAATAAGGGTTAAAAAAACTCAGAGTCAAAATATTCAGGACAATCATGATTCCGGTAAATTCAAATGCACCCTGAATCACTTGATTGAGAAATCACCTGTGATACTGTATTCTGTGTTTCTTCTTCATACTGGTGAACACCATCTTGGTTGGGTTCCGCAGAGGACTCATTCCTTTCCCGTGCTGAAAAGGATGGCAAGGGAGGTGTAGACGATTGAAGAACAGATGCTGCTACGCCCTCAGCAACAGCTTTCAGTTCTTGCTTGATTTGCTCTTCTGCTGACCCTTTAACAGCAAAGGACAAATCATCAATCGAAATGTAATAATGCCATCCAATCTTTCTAGAGGATGTTGTGTGCATCACATCATGCAAGGAAACACACAAACAAGGGAAAAATAAAATAAAGTTAATCCATTTATTCCCGTACCTTAAAGATATCCATATACTAATAATTTTGGTTCTTATACCTCTCAAAAAATTCATAAAAAAAAAGGTTCACATGCATTTTAGTCATATTAACACGTTTGTCCCTACCTGTAGCTCACAGCTGATTAGGAACATAGGGCGTGTGTGTAAGAGTGCACAAGATCAAGTCCTCCGTGTAGGCAAAAAAAGAGAAAAAAAGTGCACATTGTTTAAACTTATGAACTAGGACTTACAGAATAATAGAGATTTAAATATCATTACCTCTGTATGAACATGATGGTCATCCATGTCATTACGAATGCCCAAAAGCTATTGCACATTTTTATCCCAGTTATTTAGGCATATAATCATTTTATAATTTCAATGAAAGAATATAAAGAAAAAAAAATTAGAATTACAGTATTGCTTACCTTTGACAGATTGACCTGTTTCTGAACACGAATCCTTGTTGAGACCATCCGAAGGCTGACGGAAAGTCCCTTCCTCTCTCTGAGTTGTTATACCTAACTCACCGCTGCTACCTGAACGATTCTCACCATTTGAATCCCTTGGAACCAAGATCTCTCTGCTAGATACCTTGGGAACTTTTGGAGGAATATGCATATCATGTCGCAATTTCCAAGGATCTTGGTTGCTGAAAAGTGAGTTTGATGGAACAGGAGGATCTCGACTATCCAGCACCAACCCATTAGCGGGGCCTGCATTTAATGCAGAAAATGGTGCATTACTATTTGCAGGAGCAGCCACATCATTGAAAACCCTCCTGCTATGGAACCTGGAAGCTTCATCTTTCCACTCCCCTGGAGTGGCAGTTGAATCGATATATGAGAATGCGGGCTTGCCATGCCACATTTCACTGGGAAGTGAAGGATCAATGCCAACTCTGACATGTTGATACGCTCCAGCATTTCCCATTGCTAGATTGGATTCCTCAGGTTGGAAATTATGCAAGCTAGCACCCTGTAAAGAAGGTGGGAAGGGGTCAGTCTGCCCCTTCAAATTCCCATCTTGAATAACTCCAGGGTTGATAAAGGCATTAGTCATATACATCTCCTTGCCTGCAATTTGATCCCTGTTATCTGGGATCTCTTCTCTAGCAATATTCACATTCGACAAAGTAAATGGTTCTGTTACTCGAATTCCAGACTCTGCACCCATCAGTACATTTTCTGGCTTTATGTCCTTTGCAACATTCGTGTTGGATTTATTTTGCGGTCTGTAATGTTCAGCAATCCCAGGGATCTCAGGTGGCCGTATATGAAGTGCTTCCATCCTTCCATCAATGGGCCTAAGACGGTCACATGAAACATCCAAGACGTCTTCTTTCGGAACAAAAACATGATTTTGACCAGGAAGTGAAGGCTCTGAAGTTTGGAACGGTACACTTCTCATAGTAGGGATATCGGTACCAACTGTTTTGCTGGGCATTGTATCTTGTTTAACCTGGTATTGAGATGAGGCAGCAGGTTCCTGCAGAACAACTTCCTGAGGAGATTGAGGAAGATTACCCATGAACATACCATAAGAGGCCTGCCCATCAACTGGAAAACCTGCCACACCAAGCGGAAGCAGTGTCCTTGGATAATCAGGGTTTTCTGCCTTTTGCACAAGAATCCTCTCATTGTTGTGTTGCAACTCTGGAACCTGAGAAAACCCATATGACACTAAATTGGGTGCGGTGACTTCATGAATATTAGGCTCAATGTGCCCAATAAACTTTGGTCGAATTCCTGATCCAATTAAACCAAGTGTGGTTGATTCTACACCCAAAGGACGCTCACTTTGGTGTTCTCTCGGAGCCTCCGCCCCCACCATGCCTACTCTTGATGCAAGCCTAGATCTCACACTCTCATCGGAATGGTGACTCTGTAAGACCGCATTACTGTCCGAAATGGTCTTTGCAATGCCAGGGTTCACATGCTCTTGCAGCAGAGAATCCGAATGCACATGAGGCAATCCCTTGTGGCACATGTAACAGTCCTCTGATCTTGAGGTTTTCTCAGGTGAAACTGGAAACACCCCTTGCTGATGAGGCTGTGGGGAGGTGCAAATCCCATGATCAGGTGGTGGCACTGGTGGCACCTGACGCCAGTTATAGTGTTCGAAAGTTTGTCCTGCGTGTAGGCCAGGGGACTGAGCCTGTGATTGGAAAGCCTTATAGCTCTGATCAGCAGGAAGCTGAACAACACGGCCCCCCATTGCACCTTCTTCCAGATAGGGTTCGACCCGCATTTGCTGCAGTTGAACAAACTGCTGCCCCCCACCCATCGGTTTCACACTCAATCTAGGAGAAGACGGTGCTACAGTAGCATGAACCATGGGCACAAATTGATGAGATGGAACCTGTTGTGGGTGTTCAGGGGGAAACCTGTAAACCTGCCTTACAGGTCCCATTGATTGAGGATTCATGTACCCAATTTGAGTAGAATTATGCATATAATCAACCCGATTGAATACATCTTGATTGAAATCCGAATAACTCTGCACATAAGTGGTAACAGGACGATAATCAACAGTAGGAGGAGGTAAATTGTATACCGGTAATGGCTGCCCTGTGGTGGGAACTGATCTCTCCGATTCGGATTCAGACCCAGCTGAAGAGCGCTTTTGCGGGCGTCCCGTTGCAATGGGAGGAAGATTCAACTGCACAGGTTCTGCAATCAGAGCCGAGCTGGGAGGCATATACACCAATCTCCCAGTGTCCTGACCCGCAACATCTGTCGGGGACAATACGGTCGGCGATGGCCCATCGACAAACTCCACTTGCCCGCCGGAACTCTCCCCAGCCTCGCCGCCACTCATCAGCCCATCAGAATTCTGCGTGGAGGACATGCTCGCCATGCTCCCCTTCCTCCGAATTCCACCGGCACTGTCCGGAATTCCGTTCACCGCATCGACATACCGCTGCCCGCTATCCGAAAGATCCCCAAATTGAACAGCGCCGGACGGGTCGACGTCCGACGGCGAGAACAGAAAGACCCTGAGCTTCGCCGACCCGTCCGACGAGTTCTCGGCGAGCTTCTCATACTCCTCCATCATATTCTCCAGATCTTCAGGGCAAGAAACCGATACCAAAGCATCCAGATCCTCATCCGGAAGCTGGTATTTGATGCCGACCAATTGCCCACATGTCTCCACCATCTTCTGCAACAGCTCTTGAAACCCCACATCCCGCCGGACGCTGATGATCCGCGTCTGCCCGCCGACATACCGCAGCGCGCCGTCGCTGGGCCGGGGGAGGATCTTGCCGCCGAAGCTACAGAGAAACTTCACCTTCCTCGAACGCGAATCCTCCGCGCCACCATCATCGCCACCCGCCGACTCGACAGCAGGGCGGTTGGCGGCGGCAGACGGCGGAGGCGCCCATCCCGCAACAGAGCTGGCATTCCCAAACCCCAGCATTCCGACGCCGGCGTCAGGGGCGGCGACCGGATAGTAGCCAGTTGGGAAAGGAGGGCTGGGGAAGAAGCCCTCGGCAGCGGGAGGATCATCCACCGGCGCCCGATTCAAGTTCAACGGGCGGAGATCTTTGGGTATGGAGCTCTGATCGATCGCCATTCGAGATAGCAGAGAAAGATTGGATTTTTAGGGCTTTTAGGGCTTTTGCTCTGCTACATTCACGAGAAAACCCTAATAGGAATAGAAGGAATAAGACCAGAAGAGAAGAAAAAAGTATATACACCAAGACTATGGTGTATGTCCGATAAAGGGAAGTTTGAGGTTTCTGGTTTTATTTTATATCTCCATTTGGAGGAGTAGTAGGAGGAGATCTATATCAGATTATATCATGATATTACATGTGAAAGTGAAGTCTCTCTCTCTCTCTCTCTCTCTCCTTTTGGAAGAAAGATATCTGTAGATGGGGATGATGAGAGAAGCAAGGGATGAAATTTGGGAGTTTGAGTTGTGTGTCTTGCAAATGGGGGTATTGGGGTTTCTTACTTAGGTATTAAGGAATCCAGATGGTGGGAGAGGAGGAGGCACGTGGACGTGCTCCATGCAAAAAAAAAAAGAAAGAAAAGAAAAAAACCACACACTCTACCTAGCAGAGAGAGAGAGAGAGAGAGTGGGGGCGGGGACAGCAAATGGCAATAGACGGGGGGGTTTGTGAGGGGTTTTGGGGTAGGTTTCAGCAACAGTGATTGTCATTCTCTTTGTTTAAAAATAGGAAAGAAGATTTATTAGAGTTGGAGTAGGGATTGAATTGTTAAAGGAGTCTCGTCTCTTCCAGATGTTGCAAGTTGTCATTTTTTAAGTGGGAGGGAGTATTGACTTATTGGACTTGTATGACTCACAGCCTTTCTTTTTTTTTTTGGTAAATAGATATTTTATTAAAAAAATACAAGAACAACAGGTAAAAAAACAAATGAAAAAAGGTAAGAGAAAACAGTTAGCCCTGTACAAAAGGATACTTGAGGCTCATTTCCAGTCTACATCTTATATACTAGAAAAGCAAAACTTAACAAGCCTACGAGCTTGCTCATTTAGAGCTCTAGGAATAAATTCAAAATCTATTGAAAGAAATAAGGAAGTCAAAGATTTAATGTCTAGAATAATTGAGTTAATGGAACAATCAAAGCCTCCCTTCAAAGCAACAACCACTACTTGAGCGTCCGTCAAAACACAAAACCTATCAAAACCATTCTCCCGTCAAAACAAACTCACACGGTCTGTTGCTAGTAGGGTGGTACGGTGGATGACTAAGATTACAACTTGGGTTGTTTTAGGGTGTTTAATGTAATTGAAATCCTGGTAATCTCATACTTGAATTTTTAGAAGTGTTTAAAAGATGATGAAGCAAATTGAATATCTAAAAAGGAACAATAAAGACTCTCTCTCCTCTAAAATATAGAAAACCAGTAAAAAAGGAGATTGGAAATGAATATGTAGACATAAAAAATTCAAGATAGTAGGAAAGTGAATGTCACATCTACATATCGATCTTGCATACATCACCCCTGGCCTATTTAATGATAATTTTTCTATTCAGCCCATTTAACTACGAATCCTTGTACATCACCCCCTAGCCTCTTTAATGATATTTTTTTTTTCTATTGAGCCCATTTAACTACGAATTCTTGTGTATTTAGTTTCATGTAGACAAACGGGCCATAGTGTTTCGTGATCTAAGATCAGTTGAAAGCATCTAATTAATCAAGTAATTTTCACACCATAGTGGCCTCTCACCATTTTATTTTTGACGGTGATTGTTCTTCTCCTCTGTTTTTACACTAGATTTATTAGAGATAGGGTAAGATTGACTTGTGAGAGTTCCTTTAGATCTAGCTAGTTGTCATTTTTAAAGTGACAGTGGATGGGGGAGTATGGAGTTATTAGACTTCCATTGTATGTTGCTAGGAGAGTGGATGATTAAAATAAAAACTCGGGTTTTTAAAGAGAAAAAAGTAAAAACCTAGTTTATTTGATGCTGCATGAAAGTGAGTGCATGGAATTCGTAGTTCAATGAGCTCCAACAAAGGATCATTAAAGAAGTAAGAGGTAAATGCCGTAAAGTAGAGATACATATGAGATCCTAACTTCCTTGAGAACTGAATCACTATACTAGTTGGGCATTCATTTACCAGGTCTTGTTCCATTCATTTTTTATTAATAATGTTAGCGATAAACGATTAAGCAAGTTTGAGTTTATTAGAGATTTAAGTAAGTTTGAATTTTAAATAATGTTATATAAATTCATTTTATAGGATTGCAATACCTCTTCTTCTTTTTTTTTTAGAAGGACTACAGTGCCTCTTGAATTTCTTCATGTATGATGTGGCTGGCCATGATCTTGTCTCTCATACTTCTCCAATAAATAACATTACTGTGTTTTTTTTTTTTTCGTGAATAAACAACCAATATTTTTTTTTTTTTTGCTATCGGAGGCTTCCAACCCTTTGGGCCAATGTGATGGACTAGATTTTGATAAAAGAAATATATGAATAAGAGCGTCATAATCATTGATTTGAGGGCCTCAAAGTTTAGTAGTTTTATAAAGTTTCATTAATTATAAAATTTAATTCAACATTGAATATAATTCAAAACAATATCAAACTATGGTGATTGTCTTCACATGGGTTCAGTGTTTGCAAGAACTGTGGCTTGATGCATGCGTCTCATAAAGGACTAAATGTTTACCTCTCACACTAGTGCAATAATTAACATAAAGCAGCGAAAATACGCTACAAGTGGGAACACTTATTTTTTACACGAGAAAAATCTGAAAAATAAACTAACTTTTTTAGAACCATTTTTTATAGAGAAGGGCCGGGATAAAAATCATGGAAAATGAAAAAAAAAATTAACAGTCACACCAAGGTACCCAAAGACTAAGGCCTGTGCACCTATAGCTCATATGATTTGGGTCATTGGCGAGTGTGATTTGAGTCCATGAGATGCTGAGAAGAAAAAAAAATCTATTGGACAAGGCCTGTGAATTTTCAACTCTAAAATGGGTCTTAGTTTAATAGGAACATTGCTAGATTCCTGCTGGTAAGCCATAGAGGAATAGGATCTATATCCATTCTTTTTCTTTGTTTTTCATGGGAATGTGGTGGTGAGTCTTTTCTTTCATAGATTTTGGGCCTACCAAACCAGCAAACATCACTCTCTAAAGCAGAGGTTGCATTTTTTATGTGTATCCCTTTTACTAGACTTGGGTCGTTGGATCAGTTTGTTTTTCCTCACTGAAAGTGACACTGACATCCCATTGCTGGTTTACTTTCAATGTGGGCCACTTCCTTTCTGGGTTGCTACCTCTGTTGGGAATCACACATTCTCATGCAGTCAATTTTGTCCCTCAAAAAATGTGAACACCATCATCATAATGGAAGAATCACCTCATCCATTTGGGGTGATCTCACAATGCATGTATGGTCAAAAAGATAAAGATAGATTGGTCTATTGTTCATAGTCATGGCTGGCTAAATACATGCCATTGATGTAGACATGATTATCAACTTCCTTAAGTAATTATAAAAAGTTCTTGGGTATGAGTATGACCCATTCAAAGTGGGGCCCACAAAGTGGATGGTTACTGTTCAGGCAAAGGTGTGGAAACCCATATGAGGGAGAGTATCAGTGGATTCCAAATGAGGGAGAGTATCAGTGGATTCCAATCTCTCTCTCACTTTCAACTGTCTTTAATTCGACCATATCTCTTGCTTTGCACTTATCCTTTACCTTAACCTTTTTTGCTTCAATCATGGTTGTAGACTTGTAGTTGTAGAAAAGAGGAGGTGCTCAATAGATGTAAATTGTAAACACTGTTTCTCAACATGATCTACACTGAATAGTGACAGTGGGCCCTATCCCTTTATTACAAAATCCCCATAAAAAGAGTTGTAAAAGCTATATAGAAGTGTCAAATTGTTCAGTTCTAAGTCCTCGATCTTTTTGTCTACATTTTCCTTTTACTAGTTTTCTTTATATGCACAGCACCTTTTCCTTGGGCCCTACGGTGCACAACTCCTATTGGGTCCATTCCAATTTCATACCGATCCAAATGGATTGGATCATTGGATGCTTGTTTATTTATTTTTTATTTTTTGATATAAAATCGTTAAATTTGTGGGCTACGGATCAAGGGATGCAGATGATTTGATGGATCTAAGGTTTTTTTTTTTTTGGCAATTGTAGAGCTCATCCAAGAAGGTTGAAACGGCTTGTACAAATATTTGTATTTTTAATTAACCTTAAATTAAGGTTGATTATTAGAAAAACTAATGGTGTCCATACTCATTAACTATTTTCTCAGGATTTGGAGTGATATATGGTGCAATTTTTTTCCCATTTATTATCTGTTGGGTTTCGATTGAGAAGAATGAAGGAAATTGGAAATATGGAATGTATATTTTTATTTACAAGGTTGCCCTTCACAATTTATGCCTCATACAGGTGTTTGATTTTCACTTCATTATTTTATAAGTTATTATTTGTAAAAGAATTTCTCTAAATGAATGATGTAAACGGAACATAAATTAATATCGAGTGTTCTATTAATTTTGAGATATATATGTGTGTGTGTACCCTACACATATATGAGATTACTTCAATGAAAAGTAGGATATACAAATCCAACCCCTATATGTATGGTTTAAGCTTATTCGTTAAAGTTATTTTTCAAAATGTTACTCTTATATATTAAAGAAAAGAAGAAGAGGAAGAAATACCTTGTTTCTAGATATTTGTTACCAGAGAGCCTAGGAGGCATGTGTAATTGGAGGTTAGAGAGAGTATGAGACAAAAATTCAAAACATAAGTTTGTAGCTACAATAAAAGAATATCCTTGCAAATGATGTGGAAGAAACTTTTGCCAATATATTGATAGATTGGTGGTGAGTCATCTCTGTCTCCAAAAAAAATAACTAGGGATTAATCATTTGGTTCCTAACTCTGTTGATTAGACACTTAGGGCCCGTTTCTTTTGGAGAATTTCTAACGGGTTTTCCGTCTGTCTGGGTTTTTTGGAAAACCTATTAGAAATTCCTTGTTTCTGAGCAGAATTTGATGAATTTAGAAATGCTAGCATTTTGGAATACCCAAAACTTGGGGTTTTGAAATCCCTTTGAGCCATCGAGCTTTTGAGAAAACAGAGTGAGAGAGGAATTCCGGCACAGACCTCGTCGTCTCCGATCTTCTCAACGGTCTTCTTCATTTTGGCTTCTCAAATCACGGCTAGTATGGTTCTTCTTCCCTTGTTCTCCTCCATTCATCTCTCTATTTATCTTACAAACTAGAGCCCCAAAATGCGTGCTTAGAGTAAGAGGGTTTGATCCAAATCCCATTTTCCGACCAAAATGGAGGAAGATAA
Source organism: Cinnamomum chago (assembly GCA_038049695.1). Classification (NCBI taxonomy): domain Eukaryota; kingdom Viridiplantae; phylum Streptophyta; class Magnoliopsida; order Laurales; family Lauraceae; genus Cinnamomum; species Cinnamomum chago. The sequence goes on along the minus strand of CP142452.1, from coordinate 8,758,396 downwards.
GATCAACCCATTTGAGATTAGCATGTTTGATTTCTGGGTTTTCTGTGATTGCCCCAAATGATTACATCTTGATGTTGGTTTTTTGTGATGGTTTTTTTTTCCCCATCTTTTTTTTTTCTTGTGTGGAAAACGGTTATGCAGTTACTTTTTTTTTTTTTAAAGAAATGTGTATGGGTTTTTATTATTTCTAATGGATGATTGATGAATGTTTGTAGAGAAATGTATGTGGATTCTGGGATTTTTCTTAATGGCATGATGAGTGATTTGCATTTGCATTGATGGAATTTTCAATTTTTTTGGTCTTTTGGATCCAAAATGGTGTGTGTTTTCTTTGTTTGTTGCTGATTTCTTTTGTTATTATCATATATTATTGTGGATTTGTTTGAGATTCTCATATTTTGTGCATGAGAAGCAGATCTGTTACTTGTTTTTGGGGCTTTTGTCTTTGTGAATGTAGTTTTTGGTTTTGTTTATGAAAGATGAAATGCAGAAAGTTATGTCCTTCGAAATCTTTTTTTTTATAGCAGCAAGACAATTCTCAATGAAAGGAGCCTTGAAAACATCCCTGAATCCGTCTTCCCCCATACTTTGGCTGAAATTGTTTGTTGCAGATTCCAGCAATGTGTACTCAATCCGCATACCATCTAAAGACAATAATTGGGAAAAAAAAACTCATGAACAAAGTGAAAAGATGATGTGATTTCTACTTCACACTATCATACAAAATAAAACAATTTAGAAAAGGACTTCCATGAGCTCTTTGTGACTTTCAGATGAGATTTTGTTGGTTCTTATGCAGACAAACACAAGCACAAAAAGAAAGCAAGATATGAAGAAGAAATGGATAAAAATAGGCTATTATTCTTGTAAATTACTAGTATAATATGCTTCAAATCAAATCAGTTAGAAACTTATGCAGAATAGATAATTATCAATCAATGGTTTTCATTTGGGCCTACTGGAAATCCAAAATCAAATTACCTAGGATAATGTTTATCTGACCTTTTTTTCTTCTCCCCACATTCATTATGTAGCAATTGGTAAAAAAATATATAATATGATTTAGAGCAGAAAACGAATAACAGAGAAGTGAAAACTTCTTTTGTACTCTTTGAAATGTAAACTAAATAAAATGTTGCTTATTGTTTCTCTCTAATGAAATGGATAGTTGCGAGACCTGGAAAATGGATTGACAAGGTGATGATTACTTTATGCAGGCTTTATATTCCCTTTGATTGTGTTGCCATGTGCCCCAAATTGTTTTTGGCAGAATGGATGGCTATACTCTTAAATTGAAAACTTGAGTACCATGAATGGGTCTATTGTATTGGGTGTATAGTCCTTCATTTGCTTCTTGGATCAGACTTGAGTATTATATTGGATGTTTCACCATCGGGATATTCTCCGTGTAACCTCTTGCTTTGACGAGAAAGGTTAGCTATGTTTCACCATCATTTATCGTTAGATTGATTGAAAGTCAAGATGCAATGTAGTTAATTTGGTGTTTTCTTATTGCAGGATTGGACCTAATTAAGTTTGTTTATTCAAAGTTGTAGTCTTAATACTCAATGGAAGGCATCATTTCTTCCTAACTTTTTCCTTGGCTTCAGTATGATACTAGTGGTTCCATGATATGTACAATTCGTAAGATTGACCATTTGAATATAATACTAGCTATAGTCTTAGCATTTGATATGTTTACTCGCCTTGTTTATTTTTTTTTCTTGTACATAATGACCTTCTCAATTACAACAGAATCCTTAAAGTTGCGTTTAGTATTTGTTGTTGGTGCCGCTGTCGCCGTATGTTGTGTGTCGGCTGAACAATGACTAACATTACAAGAGAAGCAAACTAGAAAGAAACGTCGAATGTCATATTTATCTGGTAAATCATGGGTAGAAGAGCTTTTATCAAGTGAGGGCCCTCAATGTCATGAAAACCTACGCATGAGTCCTGATAGTATTGCGTGAAACACTTATGCAGTGTGGACTCCTTCAAAACACACGAGTGATGTCCATAGACGAGCAATTAGCAATATTTCTCCACACATTGGCCCACAATGTTACTAATAGAATTGTTGTTAATCGGTTCAACCATTCGGGCGCCACTGTTAGTTGTTATTTTCATAAAGTATTAGATGCGGTCTGCAAAGTCTATCCAAGTTACATTCAAGTTCCAGAACATGCCCCAACTCCACATCAAATTAGGATACACAGTAGATTCTATCCTTACGTTAAAGTCAGTTTTTTTATTAATTGTTCGTTTATCCTTATTTATTCTTTTAGATCAGACGTTTTCATTATCCATAACTTTTTCGTTGAGATGATAGGATTGCATAGGTGCAATAGATGGTACACACGTACCCGCTCATGTACCAACTACGAAACAGGCTAAATATCGAAATAGGCATGGTCAACTCTCTCAAAATGTCTCATGGCAAGCGGATTTGATATGAGGTTTCAATATATGCTTGCGGGATGGGAAGGATCCGTGAGTGATGCTACTATGCTTTTTTCTGCATTAAACAGAAGGGACAACTTAACAGTACCAGATGGTAATGGAACTATACAATTATTTATGTCCAAAATATAAGTATATTTTTGTAATTATGTGAAGTCCCATTTTACATTCAATTCTTTAATATGCAAATGTAGGTAAATTTTATCTAGTAGATGCCGATTTTGGTAATGCGCCAGGATTTTTGACACCATATAGAGGTGTGCGTTACCATCTGAGAGAGTTCGAAGAATGTCCTCCAATGAATTGTCATGAGCTTTTTAATCTGAGACACTCCTCATTGCGCACCACCATAGAACGAGTTGGAGTTGTTAAAAATTGTTTCCCCATTTTACGAATGCCACATGGGTATTCGTTGACAACTCAACGAGATATTGTCATTGCTTGTTGTACTCTCCACAACCACATAGTTATGCATAGTGTAGGAGATCCAATGCTTGAAAGTATCTCCACCGGGACAAATTCTAGAATTGATCCTCTTTTGACAAATACCAGAAATATAGAAATAGTGTCACGCTGGAACAGAGACACTTGACATTCATTTTGGGACTCCATAGCTGAGCAAATGTGGAATGATTATGAGCACCAACAAGAAGATAATGATAATGTCGAATGATTTTTTCCACACTCCTGCACTTTAGTTTTACAAACAATGTATGGTTTTGGATGTTGACGATGTAATATTATTTGACAATATAGAGATACATTGTATGCTTTTTGGAAGTTTATTTATGTTGAATAAATGTTTTTTAAATCTCATTAGGATGGCAAAGAAAAGAAAATTACAAATGGAATCCAAATCAAGAAAGGGTTTTAATGGACACACTTCTAGAGATGAACCTTGCAGGAAGAAAAGTTGAAAAAAACTTCAATGCTGCTTGTTGCAAGGAAGCAATAGCAAAGATTAAGGAAAAAATCGGATTAGAACCAATTGTAGACAATGTCAAAAATAAGTATAAAAACTGGCGAACGCGATACAGAGAAGTAAAGCAACTTGTCTCAATGTCTGAATTTGGCTGGGATGATACATTAAAAATGGTAATTGCTTCAGATGATGTGTGGGACTCCATGGAGTAGGTACATTTTTTACAACAATATTTCGACATTGTATGTGTTCATTTTTTTATTTTTTTTACTTAAATGAGTTACATTCTAACTAAAAGGACTTTCTACAGGCAAATAGTAAGCTGGCTAAATACAGGCGTATCACTGTCAAGTTTTTTGATGAAATACATGATCCTATTGATGATGATGTTGCAGAAGGCGATGTGACCCTTACAGGAACTGAAAGGATCGAGCGAACAATTTTTTTCAGAAATGCCAACTGATGATGAATTTATGAATGATGGCTTTCGTACCCAGACACTTGGGTTGGATGATATGGATGAGGCTAACTTGCCTCAACATTGCGTAACATCACCAAGGCATACAACTGCGCCATCAAACCAAATTGGTACCAACAGATCTTCAAAAAAGCAAAAGTCAATGGAATGTGAAGAAGTGAGAAGTACGTTGCATAAAGTTGCAAATGCAGTCATTAAACTTGCAGATAGCGTAAACCCGCTCGAATGCTTGATTTCACGAGTTAGTGAAGTTGTGACTACACATCTTCTTATACCAGAGGATATTGAAATGCTTGTTCTTGACTTTTTTATTAGTAATGACATGAGGGCATTAACCTTCTTGAGCTTGAATGTTGAGAAGCAAATCAAATGGCTGGAGACAAATTTCCATCCCGGATCATCAGGCCACACTCCATGAATGAAAAGTCTTTCAGTATACATTTTGGTCCATATGAATGGAGGACTTTATTAAACTTTATTAATTTCAAGTGGTTAGATGTTTAAGTACTTTCTGCCTTTTGGATGACTGTAGTAAACATAATTTAGATGTTTAAGCACTTTCTGTTTAAGACCTTTGGTGTCTATAGATGACTGCATTTGATCTATATTATGTTTAGCATGTTTGATGTGGAACTCAACTTATTTTTGGCAGGTTTGATGTGGTTTAAATGTACAACTCATTCAACTATTTTAGTTATTTGCTGAAGGACAAATCATGGATTCAGTGTTGTTAGGAATTTTGTAGGTTGCAATTTGATGGATGCATCTTCATTCAAGCATCATTTGATTTACACACTTGCATTGATTTAAAGTAAACTTGAAATCTTGTTTTATTCATGCATTGTTTTTAAGATATTGTTTTATGCATGATTTGTCTTTTTATCTTGGATGCATTTGATTTAGAAAAGAGTTTTCAAGAAATCAAGCAAGCCTTTGTTTTAAAAGTTTTGAATCTTTTTAGGCTTTTTATGTTCCATGTTTTAAAACCCTTAGAATGATTTAAAACATGTTTTAAAGCTTGATTTTATGGCCCAAATAATTCCACAAAGAAAAACTTTGTTTTTGCAAAAATTGGATTTTGGGGCCACTGCAGTGTCGCCGGTCGACCGGCGCAGAGGTCCCGGTCGACCGGGAACACTGCAAGGCAAAAATTTGGCCTGGCGCCCCAACGGTCAGAAATCTGACCGTTGTGTGTTCCCGGTCGACCGAGGCCTGTTTGCCGGTCGACCGAGGACTAGCCGTTGGCAACTTTTTGCTATAAATATGAGTTCTTTCCCTTGCCAAAAGTTGGGAATTTTAAGCCCCTCCTTGAGAGGTATTGAGGCATATCAAAAGGGAAAAGAACCAAGGGATGAAGGGGATGATTAGGAAAGCTAAAGCTTGGATTAATGAAGTTAAACCACCAAGTAGGCTCTTCCTTCCTTAATCATATGTTTTCATGCTTTTGTTTTATTTTTGGTAAATCATTTCTAGCATGTTAAACTATGTTTGTGTTGTGTCCTTAACATGTGTTATGTTTTGAGTTGATTTATTGTTTTGGATACAACACCATATGATTCAATCCAAGTAGTACTTAACTTTGGTAAATCTAAGTAGATCATGTTAATGGAAAAATCTTTGAAATCATATGTAACATGATCCATATACTTGGTTGAATCTTTGGTTGTTGTTTTCCATCATAAGAACATCTCTTTCAAAACTAACTTATGTTTTGGATTCAACTTCTTTACAAATCATATGTTTTCATGTTTTGTTTTATCATTGGTAAATCTTAGTAACATGTTAACCTATGATGTGTTGTATCCTTAGCATGTGTTATATTTTGAATAGATCTATTGTTTTGGATACATCACCATTGATTCATCAAAGTAGTACTTTATCTTTGGTAAATCTAAGTAGATCATGTTAATGAAATATGTAACATGATTCATATACTTTGTTGAATCTTTGGTTGTTGTTTTTCCATCATAAGAAAATCTCTTTCAAATGTATCTTATGTTTTGGATTCAACATGTTTACAAATCATATGTGTATTATTGTTTTAAAGTTTCACAACTTGCATCACTTTGATAGGTAAATCATTTTCAAGTTGTATTTATAATTACATATGATTTGTCCCCTCATTTCAATCAAATCTATTTTTATGTTTTGAGCTTCATTGATGATTTGATTGACGTCCCTATGCATCACATGTTTAGAGCTAATCCATTTCATACAACTTGTGTAACTTTGATATCATTAACAAGTTGTTACTTTTAACTTGTGATTGCATTACATCCTCAATCATAAATGTTTTATGAGCCAAAACTTTCAAAAGCCTTAGGCATACATTTATGAGCTTTCATTTTCTAAATGATTGAGGACCACACACACACACTTCATATGTTTTCATCTTTGCATTCATAGTGTGAGTGTGTATTAGAATTACACTTCCATATCCGCCTAATTAAGAGGCAATGTAATGAGCTAAATAGAATCTCCATCAAGTGTATGTTAGACACTAATTAGTGAGATAACCAACCTTGTGGTTGAAGAGGTTATTGCTTAGCCTATAAAAGCATAATGGATAGGTTGATGTTAAGCCTTGAAAAACATCAATGTAAAGGTTATTGCTTAGCCTTGGAAAGCATATTGTAAAGGTTATTGCTTAGCCTATTGAAAAGCATAAATAGTGGAAATCCGGTGGGGTGTTGGATCACAAGCCGGTAGTGGATGTAGGCATTGAGGCCGAACCACTATAAATCCTTGTGTGATGGTGATTGCTTTGTGGTGATTCTTTTGATTAGCTTCCGCATCTTGTATGATTAATCATCACTTGTGACTAGTTTGTTTTTAAGAAGTTAAATTGGTTAAAATTGGTCATAATTGGAGCTCACCCTATTCACCCCCCCTCTAGGGTTCGGATCCCCATGGACTTACAAGTGGTATCAGAGCGGGTTACTCCATTTTAGGGCTTAACAACCCGGAGTTGATCCTTGCTAGATTTGAACCCTAGTGTTGTGTTTTATTGCATATCTTTTCAAAGATTTCCACTATGATTGAAAATGTATTTTTCCCTAGCCTCATTGCACCACTCTAAGACTTTTCTAAGTTATATCTTTAAGAGTTGGTGAGTCCTCAAAATGTTCTCTCATGGACAACCTTTTCAAGGCTTTAGGTGAATTTTCAAAGGTAGACTATTTGAGTAACCTTAAGGCCTTGATCCCACTAGACCAACCTTTTCTTTTTAGTTATATCTATTTGTTGGTCATGATACATTTGCATTTTGTTTCTTTTTAGTCACATCTTTTAAAATGCAATGTTTCTTTGTGATCATTTGATTTTGTCTTCATGAACTTTTAAAGTTATATCTCATGGTTTTCAAAATCCTTTGATTGCAATACTTTCATGATGGATTTGCATTTTGATCATATAGTTATATCTCTTGTAGTGCATATCTATTCATGATCAATTGATTGTGATTACAAATGCTTTCATAGCTAGTTTTTCATGATCAATTGATGTTGGAAAATCATTTGATGTTTGTCATAGTTAGATCCTTTTTGGAAATCAAATGATTTGAAGCAACCTTAGTTTTCCATTGATTTACAAGTTATATCTTTTGATATGGAAAATTTGTAAGTGTCTATTGTTTTTACAAATTGAAAATTTTACAATAGTACACTTCTTGTTTTTCAAATTCACTTGCTCTTAATTCTAAATGATTCTTTGTTGGAATTTCATATATTGAAGTGATTTGAGAAACTTTGGAAAATGTTCTATGCTTTATTGGTTGTATTTTTAGAAGCATTTTCCTTGAATTTATTTCCTTGTGCCTAATTATGATTATATCATTTGGAAGGAAATAATGTTTACAAACAATTTGCATCTTTGCTCTTTTTAGTTACATACTTTTTATGCAAATTGATTTTGTTGTCTTACATTGCATGGTTGGATATGCTTCATTGATTTGCATGTTTGTGCCTAACTTGGTATATATATTTTCATTAATGCAAATTGATGTTTGGTTATGTGCTTTATAGTAAAATCTTGTATTTGAGCTTTTTAGGTACATATGTGTTTGTATGTGCTAAGTTCATTTGGATTAAACCACATATCTTTTTCCATTGCTTTGTAAGCTTAGTACATTTGCTAAGAGTGGAGATGTTACATGATAGATTGATTCCTTTTAACTTCATACATTCTTGTGCTTAAATAGTAATATTCTTTTTGATGAATGGTATGAGTTAGATCTTGAGTGTTGATTAATCCTCTCTATGCAAATGTCAAATTGTTCTATGTATGGTTGTGATATTTATTATATTTGTTGAAACCATACTAGAACCCAAATCCATCCTCTATGCCTTCTAGTCATTTCTTTTTGGATGGTTATGATGTTGATTCATGTAGATTTTCTTGGAGTCATCTTTATACATGTTTCAACCTCATAGTAGTGTTCTTGATCATATGAGACTCTTTGAAATCCATTCCTCATATGTCTATATGTTTGATGGATATCTTAGATGTTGAATTCATATGATTTTGACACTTTGGAAATTGCATGCATTTCATAGTTATATTCTTTTGCATTGCAATTTACTTTGTTCATCACTATGCTCAATAGTTATATTTTTAAAAGTGATGAATATGCATTTATGATGCTTGATGGAATTTTGTCACATTCTTGCTCTTTATCATGTTATCAAATTCAATTGGATTCAATTGGTATAATGTTTTGATTGATTTGATTTCTTGTGAATGTGATAAACTTTGTGTGCATTGGATTGAACTTGATAAGTAATATGATTGTTCCATGTCACACACCATTAGCATCATAATGCTCATGTTGCCACCTCTCTTTTGCTTATATAGGTATATCTCATGACCACCATGTTTATGTGTTCATAATATTGGTTGGTTATTAGTTGAGGTTGGCTTCATGTTTGAATTTCATTTCACTCATCTTGCACTTTAATAAGTCATATTTTTTGATTGAATGAAATGATTTTCAAAACCTTACATAGCATATGATTTTCATTAGTAATATTGATTGATGCTATGTTTGAGTAAACCCCATATCATGGATAGCTCTAATTTGGATTTTTCCTAATAGGTAAACTTTTAAATCCATTTTAGAGTGATTGATTTAATAAGTCATATCCTTAAATCTCAATTGGTATTCTTTGTTTTTCCAATTGATATCCATGATTGCTTTTCCCATTGACCTAGCTCTCTTTTGGTAATTTGATCATATTGAGCCTTATAGTTATATGAATCTAATCCTTTCCTTGAAGTTGACCCTCACTTGGATAAACCATATACTTCTTGAATCTAATAGTTATATCTTGTCAAAAGCTTGACAAAAGAAGAGAATGGATTGAGGGGGAGTGTAAACCTTCATAGGAAGTATTAGTTTGATCAAATTCACCATTGGATTGCCTTTGAGTCCTTAGAGATAACTTCCATACATGATAGCCTGTTATGAATTTCATTTTCGATTTCATTTGTTAACAGGTGCTACTAAAGGTATTTTCTTTGTTTCATGTGTGTAGGTACCTTTGCAATTTAATGGCAAAGGGGGAGAAATTATGCAAGTTCTCAAAAGGGTAAAGAGAATGTCCAAGCTTCCTAAGGGGAGAGTTGTGTATGATCTTCTACAAGGGGAGAGAATACATACCTTGCCAAAGGGAGAAAGAGGCATGGTCAAAGGGGGAGAGCTAATAGAAGAAAGAAAGCTTGGAAGCTAAAGAAGATGCTTGGCTAAAGAAAGAAAGATTGAAGAATGATCAAGCTCCAAGCATCATGAAGAATGAAGATTGAAGCCCAAGAGCCCAAGCTAAGAGAAGAAGCATCCAAGAAGATTTCAAGCCTTGTCCAGTTGAGGGGGAGCTGAAGACTAAGTGTGTAATTTCAGTGGTGAGTGTGTTTGCCATCAAATTGCAAAGGGGGAGATTGTTAGGAATTTTGTAGGTTGCAATTTGATGGATGCATCTTCATTCAAGCATCATTTGATTTACACACTTGCATTGATTTAAAGTAAACTTGAAATCTTGTTTTATTCATGCATTGTTTTTAAGATATTGTTTTATGCATGATTTGTCTTTTTATCTTGGATGCATTTGATTTAGAAAAGAGTTTTCAAGAAATCAAGCAAGCCTTTGTTTTAAAAGTTTTGAATCTTTTTAGGCTTTTTATGTTCCATGTTTTAAAACCCTTAGAATGATTTAAAACATGTTTTAAAGCTTGATTTTATGGCCCAAATAATTCCACAAAGAAAAACTTTGTTTTTGCAAAAATTGGATTTTGGGGCCACTGCAGTGTCGCCGGTCGACCGGCGCAGAGGTCCCGGTCGACCGGGAACACTGCAAGGCAAAAATTTGGCCTGGCGCCCCAACGGTCAGAAATCTGACCGTTGTGTGTTCCCGGTCGACCGAGGCCTGTTTGCCGGTCGACCGAGGACTAGCCGTTGGCAACTTTTTGCTATAAATATGAGTTCTTTCCCTTGCCAAAAGTTGGGAATTTTAAGCCCCTCCTTGAGAGGTATTGAGGCATATCAAAAGGGAAAAGAACCAAGGGATGAAGGGGATGATTAGGAAAGCTAAAGCTTGGATTAATGAAGTTAAACCACCAAGTAGGCTCTTCCTTCCTTAATCATATGTTTTCATGCTTTTGTTTTATTTTTGGTAAATCATTTCTAGCATGTTAAACTATGTTTGTGTTGTGTCCTTAACATGTGTTATGTTTTGAGTTGATTTATTGTTTTGGATACAACACCATATGATTCAATCCAAGTAGTACTTAACTTTGGTAAATCTAAGTAGATCATGTTAATGGAAAAATCTTTGAAATCATATGTAACATGATCCATATACTTGGTTGAATCTTTGGTTGTTGTTTTCCATCATAAGAACATCTCTTTCAAAACTAACTTATGTTTTGGATTCAACTTCTTTACAAATCATATGTTTTCATGTTTTGTTTTATCATTGGTAAATCTTAGTAACATGTTAACCTATGATGTGTTGTATCCTTAGCATGTGTTATATTTTGAATAGATCTATTGTTTTGGATACATCACCATTGATTCATCAAAGTAGTACTTTATCTTTGGTAAATCTAAGTAGATCATGTTAATGAAATATGTAACATGATTCATATACTTTGTTGAATCTTTGGTTGTTGTTTTTCCATCATAAGAAAATCTCTTTCAAATGTATCTTATGTTTTGGATTCAACATGTTTACAAATCATATGTGTATTATTGTTTTAAAGTTTCACAACTTGCATCACTTTGATAGGTAAATCATTTTCAAGTTGTATTTATAATTACATATGATTTGTCCCCTCATTTCAATCAAATCTATTTTTATGTTTTGAGCTTCATTGATGATTTGATTGACGTCCCTATGCATCACATGTTTAGAGCTAATCCATTTCATACAACTTGTGTAACTTTGATATCATTAACAAGTTGTTACTTTTAACTTGTGATTGCATTACATCCTCAATCATAAATGTTTTATGAGCCAAAACTTTCAAAAGCCTTAGGCATACATTTATGAGCTTTCATTTTCTAAATGATTGAGGACCACACACACACACTTCATATGTTTTCATCTTTGCATTCATAGTGTGAGTGTGTATTAGAATTACACTTCCATATCCGCCTAATTAAGAGGCAATGTAATGAGCTAAATAGAATCTCCATCAAGTGTATGTTAGACACTAATTAGTGAGATAACCAACCTTGTGGTTGAAGAGGTTATTGCTTAGCCTATAAAAGCATAATGGATAGGTTGATGTTAAGCCTTGAAAAACATCAATGTAAAGGTTATTGCTTAGCCTTGGAAAGCATATTGTAAAGGTTATTGCTTAGCCTATTGAAAAGCATAAATAGTGGAAATCCGGTGGGGTGTTGGATCACAAGCCGGTAGTGGATGTAGGCATTGAGGCCGAACCACTATAAATCCTTGTGTGATGGTGATTGCTTTGTGGTGATTCTTTTGATTAGCTTCCGCATCTTGTATGATTAATCATCACTTGTGACTAGTTTGTTTTTAAGAAGTTAAATTGGTTAAAATTGGTCATAATTGGAGCTCACCCTATTCACCCCCCCTCTAGGGTTCGGATCCCCATGGACTTACAAGTGGTATCAGAGCGGGTTACTCCATTTTAGGGCTTAACAACCCGGAGTTGATCCTTGCTAGATTTGAACCCTAGTGTTGTGTTTTATTGCATATCTTTTCAAAGATTTCCACTATGATTGAAAATGTATTTTTCCCTAGCCTCATTGCACCACTCTAAGACTTTTCTAAGTTATATCTTTAAGAGTTGGTGAGTCCTCAAAATGTTCTCTCATGGACAACCTTTTCAAGGCTTTAGGTGAATTTTCAAAGGTAGACTATTTGAGTAACCTTAAGGCCTTGATCCCACTAGACCAACCTTTTCTTTTTAGTTATATCTATTTGTTGGTCATGATACATTTGCATTTTGTTTCTTTTTAGTCACATCTTTTAAAATGCAATGTTTCTTTGTGATCATTTGATTTTGTCTTCATGAACTTTTAAAGTTATATCTCATGGTTTTCAAAATCCTTTGATTGCAATACTTTCATGATGGATTTGCATTTTGATCATATAGTTATATCTCTTGTAGTGCATATCTATTCATGATCAATTGATTGTGATTACAAATGCTTTCATAGCTAGTTTTTCATGATCAATTGATGTTGGAAAATCATTTGATGTTTGTCATAGTTAGATCCTTTTTGGAAATCAAATGATTTGAAGCAACCTTAGTTTTCCATTGATTTACAAGTTATATCTTTTGATATGGAAAATTTGTAAGTGTCTATTGTTTTTACAAATTGAAAATTTTACAATAGTACACTTCTTGTTTTTCAAATTCACTTGCTCTTAATTCTAAATGATTCTTTGTTGGAATTTCATATATTGAAGTGATTTGAGAAACTTTGGAAAATGTTCTATGCTTTATTGGTTGTATTTTTAGAAGCATTTTCCTTGAATTTATTTCCTTGTGCCTAATTATGATTATATCATTTGGAAGGAAATAATGTTTACAAACAATTTGCATCTTTGCTCTTTTTAGTTACATACTTTTTATGCAAATTGATTTTGTTGTCTTACATTGCATGGTTGGATATGCTTCATTGATTTGCATGTTTGTGCCTAACTTGGTATATATATTTTCATTAATGCAAATTGATGTTTGGTTATGTGCTTTATAGTAAAATCTTGTATTTGAGCTTTTTAGGTACATATGTGTTTGTATGTGCTAAGTTCATTTGGATTAAACCACATATCTTTTTCCATTGCTTTGTAAGCTTAGTACATTTGCTAAGAGTGGAGATGTTACATGATAGATTGATTCCTTTTAACTTCATACATTCTTGTGCTTAAATAGTAATATTCTTTTTGATGAATGGTATGAGTTAGATCTTGAGTGTTGATTAATCCTCTCTATGCAAATGTCAAATTGTTCTATGTATGGTTGTGATATTTATTATATTTGTTGAAACCATACTAGAACCCAAATCCATCCTCTATGCCTTCTAGTCATTTCTTTTTGGATGGTTATGATGTTGATTCATGTAGATTTTCTTGGAGTCATCTTTATACATGTTTCAACCTCATAGTAGTGTTCTTGATCATATGAGACTCTTTGAAATCCATTCCTCATATGTCTATATGTTTGATGGATATCTTAGATGTTGAATTCATATGATTTTGACACTTTGGAAATTGCATGCATTTCATAGTTATATTCTTTTGCATTGCAATTTACTTTGTTCATCACTATGCTCAATAGTTATATTTTTAAAAGTGATGAATATGCATTTATGATGCTTGATGGAATTTTGTCACATTCTTGCTCTTTATCATGTTATCAAATTCAATTGGATTCAATTGGTATAATGTTTTGATTGATTTGATTTCTTGTGAATGTGATAAACTTTGTGTGCATTGGATTGAACTTGATAAGTAATATGATTGTTCCATGTCACACACCATTAGCATCATAATGCTCATGTTGCCACCTCTCTTTTGCTTATATAGGTATATCTCATGACCACCATGTTTATGTGTTCATAATATTGGTTGGTTATTAGTTGAGGTTGGCTTCATGTTTGAATTTCATTTCACTCATCTTGCACTTTAATAAGTCATATTTTTTGATTGAATGAAATGATTTTCAAAACCTTACATAGCATATGATTTTCATTAGTAATATTGATTGATGCTATGTTTGAGTAAACCCCATATCATGGATAGCTCTAATTTGGATTTTTCCTAATAGGTAAACTTTTAAATCCATTTTAGAGTGATTGATTTAATAAGTCATATCCTTAAATCTCAATTGGTATTCTTTGTTTTTCCAATTGATATCCATGATTGCTTTTCCCATTGACCTAGCTCTCTTTTGGTAATTTGATCATATTGAGCCTTATAGTTATATGAATCTAATCCTTTCCTTGAAGTTGACCCTCACTTGGATAAACCATATACTTCTTGAATCTAATAGTTATATCTTGTCAAAAGCTTGACAAAAGAAGAGAATGGATTGAGGGGGAGTGTAAACCTTCATAGGAAGTATTAGTTTGATCAAATTCACCATTGGATTGCCTTTGAGTCCTTAGAGATAACTTCCATACATGATAGCCTGTTATGAATTTCATTTTCGATTTCATTTGTTAACAGGTGCTACTAAAGGTATTTTCTTTGTTTCATGTGTGTAGGTACCTTTGCAATTTAATGGCAAAGGGGGAGAAATTATGCAAGTTCTCAAAAGGGTAAAGAGAATGTCCAAGCTTCCTAAGGGGAGAGTTGTGTATGATCTTCTACAAGGGGAGAGAATACATACCTTGCCAAAGGGAGAAAGAGGCATGGTCAAAGGGGGAGAGCTAATAGAAGAAAGAAAGCTTGGAAGCTAAAGAAGATGCTTGGCTAAAGAAAGAAAGATTGAAGAATGATCAAGCTCCAAGCATCATGAAGAATGAAGATTGAAGCCCAAGAGCCCAAGCTAAGAGAAGAAGCATCCAAGAAGATTTCAAGCCTTGTCCAGTTGAGGGGGAGCTGAAGACTAAGTGTGTAATTTCAGTGGTGAGTGTGTTTGCCATCAAATTGCAAAGGGGGAGATTGTTAGGAATTTTGTAGGTTGCAATTTGATGGATGCATCTTCATTCAAGCATCATTTGATTTACACACTTGCATTGATTTAAAGTAAACTTGAAATCTTGTTTTATTCATGCATTGTTTTTAAGATATTGTTTTATGCATGATTTGTCTTTTTATCTTGGATGCATTTGATTTAGAAAAGAGTTTTCAAGAAATCAAGCAAGCCTTTGTTTTAAAAGTTTTGAATCTTTTTAGGCTTTTTATGTTCCATGTTTTAAAACCCTTAGAATGATTTAAAACATGTTTTAAAGCTTGATTTTATGGCCCAAATAATTCCACAAAGAAAAACTTTGTTTTTGCAAAAATTGGATTTTGGGGCCACTGCAGTGTCGCCGGTCGACCGGCGCAGAGGTCCCGGTCGACCGGGAACACTGCAAGGCAAAAATTTGGCCTGGCGCCCCAACGGTCAGAAATCTGACCGTTGTGTGTTCCCGGTCGACCGAGGCCTGTTTGCCGGTCGACCGAGGACTAGCCGTTGGCAACTTTTTGCTATAAATATGAGTTCTTTCCCTTGCCAAAAGTTGGGAATTTTAAGCCCCTCCTTGAGAGGTATTGAGGCATATCAAAAGGGAAAAGAACCAAGGGATGAAGGGGATGATTAGGAAAGCTAAAGCTTGGATTAATGAAGTTAAACCACCAAGTAGGCTCTTCCTTCCTTAATCATATGTTTTCATGCTTTTGTTTTATTTTTGGTAAATCATTTCTAGCATGTTAAACTATGTTTGTGTTGTGTCCTTAACATGTGTTATGTTTTGAGTTGATTTATTGTTTTGGATACAACACCATATGATTCAATCCAAGTAGTACTTAACTTTGGTAAATCTAAGTAGATCATGTTAATGGAAAAATCTTTGAAATCATATGTAACATGATCCATATACTTGGTTGAATCTTTGGTTGTTGTTTTCCATCATAAGAACATCTCTTTCAAAACTAACTTATGTTTTGGATTCAACTTCTTTACAAATCATATGTTTTCATGTTTTGTTTTATCATTGGTAAATCTTAGTAACATGTTAACCTATGATGTGTTGTATCCTTAGCATGTGTTATATTTTGAATAGATCTATTGTTTTGGATACATCACCATTGATTCATCAAAGTAGTACTTTATCTTTGGTAAATCTAAGTAGATCATGTTAATGAAATATGTAACATGATTCATATACTTTGTTGAATCTTTGGTTGTTGTTTTTCCATCATAAGAAAATCTCTTTCAAATGTATCTTATGTTTTGGATTCAACATGTTTACAAATCATATGTGTATTATTGTTTTAAAGTTTCACAACTTGCATCACTTTGATAGGTAAATCATTTTCAAGTTGTATTTATAATTACATATGATTTGTCCCCTCATTTCAATCAAATCTATTTTTATGTTTTGAGCTTCATTGATGATTTGATTGACGTCCCTATGCATCACATGTTTAGAGCTAATCCATTTCATACAACTTGTGTAACTTTGATATCATTAACAAGTTGTTACTTTTAACTTGTGATTGCATTACATCCTCAATCATAAATGTTTTATGAGCCAAAACTTTCAAAAGCCTTAGGCATACATTTATGAGCTTTCATTTTCTAAATGATTGAGGACCACACACACACACTTCATATGTTTTCATCTTTGCATTCATAGTGTGAGTGTGTATTAGAATTACACTTCCATATCCGCCTAATTAAGAGGCAATGTAATGAGCTAAATAGAATCTCCATCAAGTGTATGTTAGACACTAATTAGTGAGATAACCAACCTTGTGGTTGAAGAGGTTATTGCTTAGCCTATAAAAGCATAATGGATAGGTTGATGTTAAGCCTTGAAAAACATCAATGTAAAGGTTATTGCTTAGCCTTGGAAAGCATATTGTAAAGGTTATTGCTTAGCCTATTGAAAAGCATAAATAGTGGAAATCCGGTGGGGTGTTGGATCACAAGCCGGTAGTGGATGTAGGCATTGAGGCCGAACCACTATAAATCCTTGTGTGATGGTGATTGCTTTGTGGTGATTCTTTTGATTAGCTTCCGCATCTTGTATGATTAATCATCACTTGTGACTAGTTTGTTTTTAAGAAGTTAAATTGGTTAAAATTGGTCATAATTGGAGCTCACCCTATTCACCCCCCCTCTAGGGTTCGGATCCCCATGGACTTACAAGTGGTATCAGAGCGGGTTACTCCATTTTAGGGCTTAACAACCCGGAGTTGATCCTTGCTAGATTTGAACCCTAGTGTTGTGTTTTATTGCATATCTTTTCAAAGATTTCCACTATGATTGAAAATGTATTTTTCCCTAGCCTCATTGCACCACTCTAAGACTTTTCTAAGTTATATCTTTAAGAGTTGGTGAGTCCTCAAAATGTTCTCTCATGGACAACCTTTTCAAGGCTTTAGGTGAATTTTCAAAGGTAGACTATTTGAGTAACCTTAAGGCCTTGATCCCACTAGACCAACCTTTTCTTTTTAGTTATATCTATTTGTTGGTCATGATACATTTGCATTTTGTTTCTTTTTAGTCACATCTTTTAAAATGCAATGTTTCTTTGTGATCATTTGATTTTGTCTTCATGAACTTTTAAAGTTATATCTCATGGTTTTCAAAATCCTTTGATTGCAATACTTTCATGATGGATTTGCATTTTGATCATATAGTTATATCTCTTGTAGTGCATATCTATTCATGATCAATTGATTGTGATTACAAATGCTTTCATAGCTAGTTTTTCATGATCAATTGATGTTGGAAAATCATTTGATGTTTGTCATAGTTAGATCCTTTTTGGAAATCAAATGATTTGAAGCAACCTTAGTTTTCCATTGATTTACAAGTTATATCTTTTGATATGGAAAATTTGTAAGTGTCTATTGTTTTTACAAATTGAAAATTTTACAATAGTACACTTCTTGTTTTTCAAATTCACTTGCTCTTAATTCTAAATGATTCTTTGTTGGAATTTCATATATTGAAGTGATTTGAGAAACTTTGGAAAATGTTCTATGCTTTATTGGTTGTATTTTTAGAAGCATTTTCCTTGAATTTATTTCCTTGTGCCTAATTATGATTATATCATTTGGAAGGAAATAATGTTTACAAACAATTTGCATCTTTGCTCTTTTTAGTTACATACTTTTTATGCAAATTGATTTTGTTGTCTTACATTGCATGGTTGGATATGCTTCATTGATTTGC
This sequence comes from Cinnamomum chago, assembly GCA_038049695.1. Classification (NCBI taxonomy): domain Eukaryota; kingdom Viridiplantae; phylum Streptophyta; class Magnoliopsida; order Laurales; family Lauraceae; genus Cinnamomum; species Cinnamomum chago. The sequence goes on along the minus strand of CP142452.1, from coordinate 8,740,175 downwards.
ATGTTTGTGCCTAACTTGGTATATATATTTTCATTAATGCAAATTGATGTTTGGTTATGTGCTTTATAGTAAAATCTTGTATTTGAGCTTTTTAGGTACATATGTGTTTGTATGTGCTAAGTTCATTTGGATTAAACCACATATCTTTTTCCATTGCTTTGTAAGCTTAGTACATTTGCTAAGAGTGGAGATGTTACATGATAGATTGATTCCTTTTAACTTCATACATTCTTGTGCTTAAATAGTAATATTCTTTTTGATGAATGGTATGAGTTAGATCTTGAGTGTTGATTAATCCTCTCTATGCAAATGTCAAATTGTTCTATGTATGGTTGTGATATTTATTATATTTGTTGAAACCATACTAGAACCCAAATCCATCCTCTATGCCTTCTAGTCATTTCTTTTTGGATGGTTATGATGTTGATTCATGTAGATTTTCTTGGAGTCATCTTTATACATGTTTCAACCTCATAGTAGTGTTCTTGATCATATGAGACTCTTTGAAATCCATTCCTCATATGTCTATATGTTTGATGGATATCTTAGATGTTGAATTCATATGATTTTGACACTTTGGAAATTGCATGCATTTCATAGTTATATTCTTTTGCATTGCAATTTACTTTGTTCATCACTATGCTCAATAGTTATATTTTTAAAAGTGATGAATATGCATTTATGATGCTTGATGGAATTTTGTCACATTCTTGCTCTTTATCATGTTATCAAATTCAATTGGATTCAATTGGTATAATGTTTTGATTGATTTGATTTCTTGTGAATGTGATAAACTTTGTGTGCATTGGATTGAACTTGATAAGTAATATGATTGTTCCATGTCACACACCATTAGCATCATAATGCTCATGTTGCCACCTCTCTTTTGCTTATATAGGTATATCTCATGACCACCATGTTTATGTGTTCATAATATTGGTTGGTTATTAGTTGAGGTTGGCTTCATGTTTGAATTTCATTTCACTCATCTTGCACTTTAATAAGTCATATTTTTTGATTGAATGAAATGATTTTCAAAACCTTACATAGCATATGATTTTCATTAGTAATATTGATTGATGCTATGTTTGAGTAAACCCCATATCATGGATAGCTCTAATTTGGATTTTTCCTAATAGGTAAACTTTTAAATCCATTTTAGAGTGATTGATTTAATAAGTCATATCCTTAAATCTCAATTGGTATTCTTTGTTTTTCCAATTGATATCCATGATTGCTTTTCCCATTGACCTAGCTCTCTTTTGGTAATTTGATCATATTGAGCCTTATAGTTATATGAATCTAATCCTTTCCTTGAAGTTGACCCTCACTTGGATAAACCATATACTTCTTGAATCTAATAGTTATATCTTGTCAAAAGCTTGACAAAAGAAGAGAATGGATTGAGGGGGAGTGTAAACCTTCATAGGAAGTATTAGTTTGATCAAATTCACCATTGGATTGCCTTTGAGTCCTTAGAGATAACTTCCATACATGATAGCCTGTTATGAATTTCATTTTCGATTTCATTTGTTAACAGGTGCTACTAAAGGTATTTTCTTTGTTTCATGTGTGTAGGTACCTTTGCAATTTAATGGCAAAGGGGGAGAAATTATGCAAGTTCTCAAAAGGGTAAAGAGAATGTCCAAGCTTCCTAAGGGGAGAGTTGTGTATGATCTTCTACAAGGGGAGAGAATACATACCTTGCCAAAGGGAGAAAGAGGCATGGTCAAAGGGGGAGAGCTAATAGAAGAAAGAAAGCTTGGAAGCTAAAGAAGATGCTTGGCTAAAGAAAGAAAGATTGAAGAATGATCAAGCTCCAAGCATCATGAAGAATGAAGATTGAAGCCCAAGAGCCCAAGCTAAGAGAAGAAGCATCCAAGAAGATTTCAAGCCTTGTCCAGTTGAGGGGGAGCTGAAGACTAAGTGTGTAATTTCAGTGGTGAGTGTGTTTGCCATCAAATTGCAAAGGGGGAGATTGTTAGGAATTTTGTAGGTTGCAATTTGATGGATGCATCTTCATTCAAGCATCATTTGATTTACACACTTGCATTGATTTAAAGTAAACTTGAAATCTTGTTTTATTCATGCATTGTTTTTAAGATATTGTTTTATGCATGATTTGTCTTTTTATCTTGGATGCATTTGATTTAGAAAAGAGTTTTCAAGAAATCAAGCAAGCCTTTGTTTTAAAAGTTTTGAATCTTTTTAGGCTTTTTATGTTCCATGTTTTAAAACCCTTAGAATGATTTAAAACATGTTTTAAAGCTTGATTTTATGGCCCAAATAATTCCACAAAGAAAAACTTTGTTTTTGCAAAAATTGGATTTTGGGGCCACTGCAGTGTCGCCGGTCGACCGGCGCAGAGGTCCCGGTCGACCGGGAACACTGCAAGGCAAAAATTTGGCCTGGCGCCCCAACGGTCAGAAATCTGACCGTTGTGTGTTCCCGGTCGACCGAGGCCTGTTTGCCGGTCGACCGAGGACTAGCCGTTGGCAACTTTTTGCTATAAATATGAGTTCTTTCCCTTGCCAAAAGTTGGGAATTTTAAGCCCCTCCTTGAGAGGTATTGAGGCATATCAAAAGGGAAAAGAACCAAGGGATGAAGGGGATGATTAGGAAAGCTAAAGCTTGGATTAATGAAGTTAAACCACCAAGTAGGCTCTTCCTTCCTTAATCATATGTTTTCATGCTTTTGTTTTATTTTTGGTAAATCATTTCTAGCATGTTAAACTATGTTTGTGTTGTGTCCTTAACATGTGTTATGTTTTGAGTTGATTTATTGTTTTGGATACAACACCATATGATTCAATCCAAGTAGTACTTAACTTTGGTAAATCTAAGTAGATCATGTTAATGGAAAAATCTTTGAAATCATATGTAACATGATCCATATACTTGGTTGAATCTTTGGTTGTTGTTTTCCATCATAAGAACATCTCTTTCAAAACTAACTTATGTTTTGGATTCAACTTCTTTACAAATCATATGTTTTCATGTTTTGTTTTATCATTGGTAAATCTTAGTAACATGTTAACCTATGATGTGTTGTATCCTTAGCATGTGTTATATTTTGAATAGATCTATTGTTTTGGATACATCACCATTGATTCATCAAAGTAGTACTTTATCTTTGGTAAATCTAAGTAGATCATGTTAATGAAATATGTAACATGATTCATATACTTTGTTGAATCTTTGGTTGTTGTTTTTCCATCATAAGAAAATCTCTTTCAAATGTATCTTATGTTTTGGATTCAACATGTTTACAAATCATATGTGTATTATTGTTTTAAAGTTTCACAACTTGCATCACTTTGATAGGTAAATCATTTTCAAGTTGTATTTATAATTACATATGATTTGTCCCCTCATTTCAATCAAATCTATTTTTATGTTTTGAGCTTCATTGATGATTTGATTGACGTCCCTATGCATCACATGTTTAGAGCTAATCCATTTCATACAACTTGTGTAACTTTGATATCATTAACAAGTTGTTACTTTTAACTTGTGATTGCATTACATCCTCAATCATAAATGTTTTATGAGCCAAAACTTTCAAAAGCCTTAGGCATACATTTATGAGCTTTCATTTTCTAAATGATTGAGGACCACACACACACACTTCATATGTTTTCATCTTTGCATTCATAGTGTGAGTGTGTATTAGAATTACACTTCCATATCCGCCTAATTAAGAGGCAATGTAATGAGCTAAATAGAATCTCCATCAAGTGTATGTTAGACACTAATTAGTGAGATAACCAACCTTGTGGTTGAAGAGGTTATTGCTTAGCCTATAAAAGCATAATGGATAGGTTGATGTTAAGCCTTGAAAAACATCAATGTAAAGGTTATTGCTTAGCCTTGGAAAGCATATTGTAAAGGTTATTGCTTAGCCTATTGAAAAGCATAAATAGTGGAAATCCGGTGGGGTGTTGGATCACAAGCCGGTAGTGGATGTAGGCATTGAGGCCGAACCACTATAAATCCTTGTGTGATGGTGATTGCTTTGTGGTGATTCTTTTGATTAGCTTCCGCATCTTGTATGATTAATCATCACTTGTGACTAGTTTGTTTTTAAGAAGTTAAATTGGTTAAAATTGGTCATAATTGGAGCTCACCCTATTCACCCCCCCTCTAGGGTTCGGATCCCCATGGACTTACAAGTGGTATCAGAGCGGGTTACTCCATTTTAGGGCTTAACAACCCGGAGTTGATCCTTGCTAGATTTGAACCCTAGTGTTGTGTTTTATTGCATATCTTTTCAAAGATTTCCACTATGATTGAAAATGTATTTTTCCCTAGCCTCATTGCACCACTCTAAGACTTTTCTAAGTTATATCTTTAAGAGTTGGTGAGTCCTCAAAATGTTCTCTCATGGACAACCTTTTCAAGGCTTTAGGTGAATTTTCAAAGGTAGACTATTTGAGTAACCTTAAGGCCTTGATCCCACTAGACCAACCTTTTCTTTTTAGTTATATCTATTTGTTGGTCATGATACATTTGCATTTTGTTTCTTTTTAGTCACATCTTTTAAAATGCAATGTTTCTTTGTGATCATTTGATTTTGTCTTCATGAACTTTTAAAGTTATATCTCATGGTTTTCAAAATCCTTTGATTGCAATACTTTCATGATGGATTTGCATTTTGATCATATAGTTATATCTCTTGTAGTGCATATCTATTCATGATCAATTGATTGTGATTACAAATGCTTTCATAGCTAGTTTTTCATGATCAATTGATGTTGGAAAATCATTTGATGTTTGTCATAGTTAGATCCTTTTTGGAAATCAAATGATTTGAAGCAACCTTAGTTTTCCATTGATTTACAAGTTATATCTTTTGATATGGAAAATTTGTAAGTGTCTATTGTTTTTACAAATTGAAAATTTTACAATAGTACACTTCTTGTTTTTCAAATTCACTTGCTCTTAATTCTAAATGATTCTTTGTTGGAATTTCATATATTGAAGTGATTTGAGAAACTTTGGAAAATGTTCTATGCTTTATTGGTTGTATTTTTAGAAGCATTTTCCTTGAATTTATTTCCTTGTGCCTAATTATGATTATATCATTTGGAAGGAAATAATGTTTACAAACAATTTGCATCTTTGCTCTTTTTAGTTACATACTTTTTATGCAAATTGATTTTGTTGTCTTACATTGCATGGTTGGATATGCTTCATTGATTTGCATGTTTGTGCCTAACTTGGTATATATATTTTCATTAATGCAAATTGATGTTTGGTTATGTGCTTTATAGTAAAATCTTGTATTTGAGCTTTTTAGGTACATATGTGTTTGTATGTGCTAAGTTCATTTGGATTAAACCACATATCTTTTTCCATTGCTTTGTAAGCTTAGTACATTTGCTAAGAGTGGAGATGTTACATGATAGATTGATTCCTTTTAACTTCATACATTCTTGTGCTTAAATAGTAATATTCTTTTTGATGAATGGTATGAGTTAGATCTTGAGTGTTGATTAATCCTCTCTATGCAAATGTCAAATTGTTCTATGTATGGTTGTGATATTTATTATATTTGTTGAAACCATACTAGAACCCAAATCCATCCTCTATGCCTTCTAGTCATTTCTTTTTGGATGGTTATGATGTTGATTCATGTAGATTTTCTTGGAGTCATCTTTATACATGTTTCAACCTCATAGTAGTGTTCTTGATCATATGAGACTCTTTGAAATCCATTCCTCATATGTCTATATGTTTGATGGATATCTTAGATGTTGAATTCATATGATTTTGACACTTTGGAAATTGCATGCATTTCATAGTTATATTCTTTTGCATTGCAATTTACTTTGTTCATCACTATGCTCAATAGTTATATTTTTAAAAGTGATGAATATGCATTTATGATGCTTGATGGAATTTTGTCACATTCTTGCTCTTTATCATGTTATCAAATTCAATTGGATTCAATTGGTATAATGTTTTGATTGATTTGATTTCTTGTGAATGTGATAAACTTTGTGTGCATTGGATTGAACTTGATAAGTAATATGATTGTTCCATGTCACACACCATTAGCATCATAATGCTCATGTTGCCACCTCTCTTTTGCTTATATAGGTATATCTCATGACCACCATGTTTATGTGTTCATAATATTGGTTGGTTATTAGTTGAGGTTGGCTTCATGTTTGAATTTCATTTCACTCATCTTGCACTTTAATAAGTCATATTTTTTGATTGAATGAAATGATTTTCAAAACCTTACATAGCATATGATTTTCATTAGTAATATTGATTGATGCTATGTTTGAGTAAACCCCATATCATGGATAGCTCTAATTTGGATTTTTCCTAATAGGTAAACTTTTAAATCCATTTTAGAGTGATTGATTTAATAAGTCATATCCTTAAATCTCAATTGGTATTCTTTGTTTTTCCAATTGATATCCATGATTGCTTTTCCCATTGACCTAGCTCTCTTTTGGTAATTTGATCATATTGAGCCTTATAGTTATATGAATCTAATCCTTTCCTTGAAGTTGACCCTCACTTGGATAAACCATATACTTCTTGAATCTAATAGTTATATCTTGTCAAAAGCTTGACAAAAGAAGAGAATGGATTGAGGGGGAGTGTAAACCTTCATAGGAAGTATTAGTTTGATCAAATTCACCATTGGATTGCCTTTGAGTCCTTAGAGATAACTTCCATACATGATAGCCTGTTATGAATTTCATTTTCGATTTCATTTGTTAACAGGTGCTACTAAAGGTATTTTCTTTGTTTCATGTGTGTAGGTACCTTTGCAATTTAATGGCAAAGGGGGAGAAATTATGCAAGTTCTCAAAAGGGTAAAGAGAATGTCCAAGCTTCCTAAGGGGAGAGTTGTGTATGATCTTCTACAAGGGGAGAGAATACATACCTTGCCAAAGGGAGAAAGAGGCATGGTCAAAGGGGGAGAGCTAATAGAAGAAAGAAAGCTTGGAAGCTAAAGAAGATGCTTGGCTAAAGAAAGAAAGATTGAAGAATGATCAAGCTCCAAGCATCATGAAGAATGAAGATTGAAGCCCAAGAGCCCAAGCTAAGAGAAGAAGCATCCAAGAAGATTTCAAGCCTTGTCCAGTTGAGGGGGAGCTGAAGACTAAGTGTGTAATTTCAGTGGTGAGTGTGTTTGCCATCAAATTGCAAAGGGGGAGATTGTTAGGAATTTTGTAGGTTGCAATTTGATGGATGCATCTTCATTCAAGCATCATTTGATTTACACACTTGCATTGATTTAAAGTAAACTTGAAATCTTGTTTTATTCATGCATTGTTTTTAAGATATTGTTTTATGCATGATTTGTCTTTTTATCTTGGATGCATTTGATTTAGAAAAGAGTTTTCAAGAAATCAAGCAAGCCTTTGTTTTAAAAGTTTTGAATCTTTTTAGGCTTTTTATGTTCCATGTTTTAAAACCCTTAGAATGATTTAAAACATGTTTTAAAGCTTGATTTTATGGCCCAAATAATTCCACAAAGAAAAACTTTGTTTTTGCAAAAATTGGATTTTGGGGCCACTGCAGTGTCGCCGGTCGACCGGCGCAGAGGTCCCGGTCGACCGGGAACACTGCAAGGCAAAAATTTGGCCTGGCGCCCCAACGGTCAGAAATCTGACCGTTGTGTGTTCCCGGTCGACCGAGGCCTGTTTGCCGGTCGACCGAGGACTAGCCGTTGGCAACTTTTTGCTATAAATATGAGTTCTTTCCCTTGCCAAAAGTTGGGAATTTTAAGCCCCTCCTTGAGAGGTATTGAGGCATATCAAAAGGGAAAAGAACCAAGGGATGAAGGGGATGATTAGGAAAGCTAAAGCTTGGATTAATGAAGTTAAACCACCAAGTAGGCTCTTCCTTCCTTAATCATATGTTTTCATGCTTTTGTTTTATTTTTGGTAAATCATTTCTAGCATGTTAAACTATGTTTGTGTTGTGTCCTTAACATGTGTTATGTTTTGAGTTGATTTATTGTTTTGGATACAACACCATATGATTCAATCCAAGTAGTACTTAACTTTGGTAAATCTAAGTAGATCATGTTAATGGAAAAATCTTTGAAATCATATGTAACATGATCCATATACTTGGTTGAATCTTTGGTTGTTGTTTTCCATCATAAGAACATCTCTTTCAAAACTAACTTATGTTTTGGATTCAACTTCTTTACAAATCATATGTTTTCATGTTTTGTTTTATCATTGGTAAATCTTAGTAACATGTTAACCTATGATGTGTTGTATCCTTAGCATGTGTTATATTTTGAATAGATCTATTGTTTTGGATACATCACCATTGATTCATCAAAGTAGTACTTTATCTTTGGTAAATCTAAGTAGATCATGTTAATGAAATATGTAACATGATTCATATACTTTGTTGAATCTTTGGTTGTTGTTTTTCCATCATAAGAAAATCTCTTTCAAATGTATCTTATGTTTTGGATTCAACATGTTTACAAATCATATGTGTATTATTGTTTTAAAGTTTCACAACTTGCATCACTTTGATAGGTAAATCATTTTCAAGTTGTATTTATAATTACATATGATTTGTCCCCTCATTTCAATCAAATCTATTTTTATGTTTTGAGCTTCATTGATGATTTGATTGACGTCCCTATGCATCACATGTTTAGAGCTAATCCATTTCATACAACTTGTGTAACTTTGATATCATTAACAAGTTGTTACTTTTAACTTGTGATTGCATTACATCCTCAATCATAAATGTTTTATGAGCCAAAACTTTCAAAAGCCTTAGGCATACATTTATGAGCTTTCATTTTCTAAATGATTGAGGACCACACACACACACTTCATATGTTTTCATCTTTGCATTCATAGTGTGAGTGTGTATTAGAATTACACTTCCATATCCGCCTAATTAAGAGGCAATGTAATGAGCTAAATAGAATCTCCATCAAGTGTATGTTAGACACTAATTAGTGAGATAACCAACCTTGTGGTTGAAGAGGTTATTGCTTAGCCTATAAAAGCATAATGGATAGGTTGATGTTAAGCCTTGAAAAACATCAATGTAAAGGTTATTGCTTAGCCTTGGAAAGCATATTGTAAAGGTTATTGCTTAGCCTATTGAAAAGCATAAATAGTGGAAATCCGGTGGGGTGTTGGATCACAAGCCGGTAGTGGATGTAGGCATTGAGGCCGAACCACTATAAATCCTTGTGTGATGGTGATTGCTTTGTGGTGATTCTTTTGATTAGCTTCCGCATCTTGTATGATTAATCATCACTTGTGACTAGTTTGTTTTTAAGAAGTTAAATTGGTTAAAATTGGTCATAATTGGAGCTCACCCTATTCACCCCCCCTCTAGGGTTCGGATCCCCATGGACTTACAAGTGTTTGGTTGTTGGCATTTTAGGAAAGAAACCCAATTTTTGGCTCATGGACAAGTGATTAGTTTTTGCATGGATTATGTTTTTAATTTTTAATTTTTGCTGCTTCAATTGTGAAAGTGGTATATAAATAATGCATACAGGAGTAAAATTCCAATCAAAAATCCTTATAGTTATGAAACAGAGAATTCAGTCAATTCAGGAATTCATGAATTCTAAGGCAGGAATTCAGGCATAAAAGAAACATGGAATTAAAAAATGACAGAATTCAGTAGCATTTCAGAATTCCAGCATTTGAAAATCCCAGACAACCACCATACATGAATTTCAGGAATTCTAGGAAAGAAACGGGCCCTTAGTGTGTTTATGTGTCTGTGTGAGTATTCATGAGAGGAAAAGTGTTTTTCTGAAAGCAACCTTCTATGCAATCAAAATCAATGGGGCCCACTTGGGCTACCCTGTGATCTTTGGTACTAGACCTAATTTCATGTTCATCAAACCTGTATCCGCTGTTGGATTGAATCTCTAAGAAATCTATGATTAATAGACCACTAAATTTTATGACTATTAAATTAATACCAGCATGCATGATATTTATTAAGCATACAGCTTTTGTAACACTTGTAAGCTTATCATAATATATATATAGATACTTTTCAAAGTCCCACCTTTCTTTACACATCATCTGCGTCAACTTTATGTGCTTTTTGTTCTTTACAATGGGGCCAAGACCTACATGGTATTCCTTTTCAAAAAATCCCTACTTTGGGCGTGCCCTTTTTCTCTGTCAATCAAAAGCTGAATAGTGATAGCTATGACCTCTTCTGTTTTTTTTTTTTCCCCTTTCTGCATTGGTTCATTGGTGCAGGAGCCATGCTTGAACTTGACAATCCAGGGATCCATTTCTAGCCATATGTGTGGGACTGAAATGTAGGCACCACTCAACCATAAGCGTGTTGGCAGTTATGGCTGTATATGGTTGTACTATATAGACATGCGTCAATGAGCAGTATTGAAAATAGATAAGAGGAACATGAAATCAGCTAGATCAAATGATCTTCACCTGATTTTAAGTCTTCAAAGTTTAATAGCTTTATACTGATAAATTTTATTGTGATATAAATTCAAAATTGAATAATGTCTAACATGATGAAAGATTTGGATCAATATATATTCAAAGGAATCAGTTTGTACAATGTGTCAACAGATTAGATTGATTAAAGATGACCCCCAAATATGAAAAGTCAAAAGGGGCACTACATGAGTGGGTTAGTAGGAGAATTCCAGACACAAACATATATGCATGATCATCACCCCCACTTTATTTGTGCATATAGATAACATAATTCTGTGAGTTAAAAATTCTGAACTTCTGTTGATGTAAGACCTGGTCCTTGATTGTTCCTTTTATGGCTTAAAGTTAGATCCTCAGGGACTCTTTAGTTCCAAACATATTTCATTCTTTAATTTTTGTCATATGTGGCACATTTCATCAGGAGTGTCATCACATACACAGCCTAATCCAGTCTACTTTAGGTCGGATTTGTGATTTCAACATTTTGCTTATGCATATTTAAAGGAACGTCTTTCGTAGCTTCTTAATCTACATGTCACCTTTCACTTAAGCTTATACTAATCTTTTCTTACATTTTTACTAACCTAACATGTTTCACATGTTATGAGTTAAAATCATTGGTTTGTAATATTTTTAGAAATATTGCATCAAAAGTGAATCATGATGATGGTAGAACTGGATATTTGAAAAGAGTACAAATGAATGCTTCAAGGAGTGTTACAATGACGCTCAGCTAGAGTTTATGTAGACTTGCACTTGTTGGCCCCATTGAGGAGTGGGCTCTACCAAAGGAGGAGTATTTAAAAGTATTTATGCTATCTGTACTAATACCTCAAGATTTTGGTAATAATGGTTAAGTAGAAGAAATTTAATATGGTATCAAAGCCAACTCAACTAGTTATGAGTTCGAATTTTATGATGAATAACTTGGCACGAAAAAATATGTGTCACCAAAAATGTGCGAACCGGGTTCCACCTGAGGGGGAGTAAGCCACTCGACGTGAAGATAAAATGCATGTCGCCAAAAGTGAGATGACATGTTTCCACCTAAAGGAGAGTGTTGAGAGACGGTTCTGATCTAGAAAGGTGCACACCATTCCTAAAGACAGTAACTGCCATTGCTAGTTGATAACAACCCATAACCACCCTTTAGGCCCATCAAATCCAACCTGGCCTAAAAACAATTTAACTCAGCCCAAATAGGGGCTAAGTCAACCGGAGGCCTGATAAACTTCAAAATAACTGCACCTTCATTTTGCCTAACAGCTTTCGGCTGAAGCCTACCAATTAGGTCAAAGTCTTTTAGACTAACATGGTTAGTCAAAGAGCAAGTTTCCAAATAAGAAATCAATTCTCTAAATGGCTCTTTCCAATGAGTTTTGAAATACTTATAATTTTTTCCTAATCTTACTAGATATAAAAAACGGGTTTGTATATTTTCGAAAAAGAAAAAAGAAAAGAAAAATACATTACTAAATCCATTAGACATTTTCAGCTATTGGATCTTGTTGAGATGTGTCTGCCAATCTCATTGTAGATCATATTTGCTGAATTTATTCTCAAATTTAGTACAATGAAGTGACATCTGAGTAATAATTAAGCAAACAACTAGAAGGTTTGAGGGATTGGATGGTATAGTCATGATTAATGGAAGATGGAAAACTCTAATCCATGACAAACTCACACGCATCAATATAATGGATGCCAAACCCTGACCCTACATAGTAGCCAGAGGCGGATCTGGTATACATCGGCCCCCAGTGAATTTTATAAGTTTTACTTATACTTATGGTGAGGCCCACTAATTTTCTTCATAAGGCCCCCAATGAATTTTTTGGAGGCCCACAGTGGATTTTATAAGTTTTACTTATACTTATGGTGAGGCCCACTAATTTTCTTCATAAGGCCCCCAATGAATTTTTTGGGCCCCCAGTGACATTGAATCAGGCCCCCCAATGAAAAGTGATCACTTATCAGGCCCAGTATATATCCACTGGGGGCCTGCGCAATCGAATGAGTGATCAATTTATGAATGATTGTCTTGTATGTTTTATAGAAAAAGAGTTGCTTGGAACAATTACTAATGATATTGTAATAGAACTTTTTCAGAATATGAAAACTCGTAGAGAACAATTGTGATAAATAAATATGTCTTATTTTATTGTTTGAAATTATTATATTATATTTGTTCCATATAAAAGGTTTGGGGTAAATCTGCACACTATTTGTCATTGCTAGGCATGATTTGCAATGCATTGGAAATCTATAAACTATCTGTCTTTGAATGCACCTTTTTGTGTATTAGTTACTGATAGTGTATGTAAAAGGTCCACTATTTTTTTTTTGTATTGTTTTTTCTCAAGCATGAAGAAAAAAACATTTGCAATCATATAAATAACCCAAAAAAAAATTCCGGGGCCGTTACCCCCGGACCCCCTACTACTTAATCATGCCCCCAGTGATTTTGAATCCTGGATCCGCTACTGATAAAAGCAAATGGCAGACACATTACTTTGTGATTAGCTTTAATAAGGTAATGAAAGAAAGTGCCATGTAGAGGGCACAACTAACGGTTAGGAAATGTTTCCTTGTAGTTGACTCTTAGTTCTACATCTTTATGATTATCTTATTCAATTGAATGTTAGCTTGGTGGGGCTGGTTTTGCTTCATTCAAACGTTTCAATAGCTAGAGCTGTACGTAGTCTTTTCAAAGATAAATGTCCCTCCCTCCCTCTTCTTGACCAAACAATCAATACTTGGCCTCTTCTTGACCAAACAATCAATACTTGGCCCTTGTATGCACATAGGGATTTTGACCCTAAGGTCATGTCTAAATGAGGATTCCTCCCTCTCACTCTAAATGAGAATGCAATGAGATATTGCAATTTTTATTATTTTTCCTCCTCTCTCTCTCTAAATGATAATGCAATGAGAAATTGCAATTTTTATTAATTTTTTTATGTTGAAAAACTGAACCTTCCTTCTATGTGATATCAGAGCATTGATTTTCATATGTGATTTTAATATTGCAATTTTTATTATTTTTTTATAATCACACTGTTCATCGTATGGGTAAAAGCCTTGTGGTTTTAATATCGAGTCGGTACCTCCTGTCATGTCAATTAAATGCTTTACGTGCAATAGATACCCAAAACTCCACCATGGGCCTGTATAGTGATAATCTAGATAATTCGAGATGAATATCTTTCCCTCCAGTGAGATATCATCAAATTTTACTTTAATAAGAGTGGATCCTAAAATCAAATTGAGCACATTACTTATTATGTGATTAGCACAATCTTATGCATTACTCATAGTATGCGTTAATCCCATGATAAATCACATGCTTAATTGAACAACATGGCATACTCCTATTGAACTGAAGTTTGAGGATATCACACTAAAAGAGTTGACATCCATTGTAAACGGTCTAGATTATAATTGTTGTAATAGACATGGCAAGGGATCTAGGCTCATGTAATTTATGATTTGTGCTTGTGGGGCTTTTGCCATGCCATTTGAACAACTTGATCTAGAGTTTGGGTCCATTGAGGCACGTCCTAGCAACAAATTTGAGAGCTTCTTTAGTGGATCCACTTTTATTAACGCTCTTAACTGCTCAAAATAATTGGACATTTCTTAAAGTGAAATTGCACTTTTCTCATACTTCTATTATATTGGGCTCAGCAGTCTAGTGGAATTTAAGTGAGGTGCATATAAGAGAGAGGCATTTATTTTTAAAGAATTATGTCCAAGTGCTATTGATTCACCAGATTTTCTTTGATAAATCATGAAGAAAAGAAAAAATCTATGCAAATAGAAAATAGGAACCATCCATTCATTTAAAATGTTCAATATTTTTTTTATTATTTAGTCACTTAGTATTTTACTTAATTAATCGCTTAATACTTCAATTTGGAGGTAGGCCAGACTCGCAGGAAATAAATAAAATGGTGATTCTGAGGGCTTTAGATAATAAATGTGGGTCCATTAATAGGCTTTTTTTAGTATGGGCTGAGAGAATCTAACAAAGACAACCCCTAGTGCATTGAAAGAGAGACATGTGAGATAGTATCATGAAAAATGTGATTTTGAAAGAAATTACAAAGTGTATTATTAAAAAAAACAAAAAAAAAGTCTGCATTAGATTCTGTTTTAAAACATTGAAGATATCCTACTTTAGCATTTCTCTTTCATTCTCTCAAAGTGGATTTTGATATACTTACCACTTTTTCTCATTTTCTTTCACATAAACAAAGTGATATGATTTTCCATGCATGGTGTTCATTTAAGCCACATTTCTAAAGAACAATTTTTTAGAAGAAATTTAAAGTATTTTTCAATCTTTACATATCCAAGTGCTTTTAGAATGCTTTTAATTGATGATAAAGAAAGTACCAAACTAGAATATAAAATATGTGAGCATGGAGTTCTTTCACATGCATACATTGTAACATACGATATTTTAGGGACATGCAATATCGTACTATTAATGTGGCTTAAATATACTATTAATGTACGAGCAAATATGCATGAAATATTTGAACTTGGACGGTTTTGGGGCAAATGTTGGGTCAAACGACATTCATAGCGGGTTGGGGTTGTACCTGGGCTAGACTTTCAGGTTGGTTGGCTGGATCCGGGCCATGAACACATTAGAGAAAATTCCATCAAATATGGGGCCTATCAGACCATCGTGTTCTACACACAACATGAGCTTCTGTCGAGGGAGGGTCTTGTAACCCCTTAACAATTGCCTAATTTTCTGGTCAATTTTAATCAAAGTCAATGTAGCCTGTCATTTTTCAATGGTTGGATATCATAATTTAAGTTGGCAGTTGATCATTTCTCTTTTGGGAATCCCCATCTGAAGGAAGGTAGTTCCCAAAATCGAAAACTGTTGTCAAGTTGGGCATCTGATTGCATCATGACAAGGGCCTATCTTATTCTTCAATTAGTCACAAACCATCTGCTACAGTCAAAGAGGAGACTTCATTAAATAAGGTCCTAATCAGGTGGGGTCCACCAAAATTTTCTTTTAGGATGGATTGAATGACTCGAATTCCATGATGTGCCCGGAATTCCACAAGTGCCTTCATTAAACAAAGTCAGTATTTTCATGGATGACCTTCTTATAACAAACAAATGAGTGCAAATTCCAGCCCTTTGATCCTCAGTTGGGATGGCCCAGTGGACACCATCAATGGTCAGTTTTCTTCATTTGTATCCAAAAGACACTCTGAACGGTGAAGGAATGTCTACTGAATATAAAGAAATAAGACTTGGGAGGGGAGAACTTTTAGGGGATAAAGATGGTATGTTATCCTATCTCCACAACATATATTTGAAATTCAAAGTTACAACAGGAAAAGATATTGGAGAACCATGAGATGATTGAGTTGGGAAGGTTTGACTCAAAAAAAAAAAAATAATAATAATAATTATTATTATTATGAGTTGAAGGATTTGGAACTCCACAATCGGGCTCACTTAATGAAAATTTAGCTAACTCAAAATAAACTGGCTCTCAAGGCATTCTCAGATTTTACTCTAATAGGAGTCGGTCCCAATGTGAAATTGACCATTTGATAAAAAAAAGAAGATAATGATTATGGATATGATTGTGTTTTCCATCACACGGTTAACCTTGAAGTGAAACTAACTTCAATTGGAGTAAAATTTGAGAAAATCTTATACACCCGTAGGGTAGAGTGTTTCTTTAGAGGAACACTGATTATGGCCCCAAGATAGAGTTCCCTCCAAATATTTTTTAAAGTCAAAGCCCTCGGAAGATCCAGACTGGAGATATTTTCACACTTGAGTCGTTCACCTATAGGGCCCCACATCCCATACCACTAACATTCTCCACCCATGAAGGGAAGAATTTAATATTTCAATTGCCATAAATGAGAAGCAGATCAAGAAAAAGGAATAATTTATTTATGTTCTTTTAATATTTTGTCATGATATAGAGCAATAGAAGTGAAGTGGGACACAATTAGATTTTAACTAATGGGTTGGGCCTGGGCTTGCTTAAGAAGAATGTAGCCCAAATCGGGCTTTAGTGATAGGCTCAATATCTAAATCGGCTAGTCTGGACCAATATTCTTTCTGGCCCACTTAACCCAATGATATTAGACCAACCAGTTTGTAAAGAGTCAATTGGCTCAATAAGAAATGCTAGTGGCTCAATAAGACTGTCTTGATTAGTCACTCGGGCGGTTTCAACTCGCATGACCCGCTGACATTCCGAGTCTGCCAGTTGGGCCAAGTTCCTGAATCATGGTTTGGGCTTATTATTCCCACAATCAATTTGACCAGGCTGGGTTCATGTATTATTTGCTAATGGGCTGAATTCATCTCTTACTGTTAAGATGATGGGCAGGATCAGAGCATGAATATCAAACTCGATGAGCAAGGGCGGGTCAATGTAGTTAAGAGTATGTAAGAGCCCAGCCAAATATGAAGTATATCTGGACATGAATTTGGGTCCAACAATGCGGATTATATCCTGGTTTAAGCTCTTTAATTATACGGGGCTGGATTCGACACTTGAGCCCACGAACTCTCATTTAGACATGTTTGCATTTCAGATTTGGGCTGTAATGGGCCACTCCGGTTGCACATTGGGCACTGACTTCCTGCAGGTAAGAACTCAGACAATCTGTTGGACCGATTAGTTCCACTTTTATGCAATAGGCCATAGCTGATGAACAATAGGCCATACTTTTTATACTATATCAAGTTGATAACAGGGTGGGCCACCCATATAGATGGTCTAGATCCAAAAACTAGGGATGTAAATGGGTCCCCGATTCTCCGATTATCCGGAAGTTCTGACCTGCTAAAAACTGGGTCTGGGTCCTTATTTAGGCCCGACAAATAAATGGTTTCGGGTCAGGTTCCACCTTGGTGCGGACCCATGGACCCGAGACCCGACATATTATCTCAATTTTCGAAAATTTCTCCTAAAAACCATGTCTTTCAAATATCATTCTCTACTTGGACACAGACCTGGATATGAACCCGTCCCATATATGGTTCTAGTTCCGGTTCCAGAGCCAAGAAACTAGTTCCGGTTCCGAATCCACCTTCTCTTTAAATATGGTATATATCTTACATATATATATTTTTATAATAAAATTAAAATATTTATACAAATTACTTGAATTGGAGATAGAAGAGAGGGATGAAATTAGCAAGTACAGGTATGAAAAAGTGCAGCCTATTTGTGGATTTGACCCAAGATATATACGCTGTAATGACGAAACATAATTCATGTAGTTGACACCAACATAGTTGGGATAAGACATTGATGATCATGATGATGAAAATAATTGGAGGAATTTGAGTATTATGAAGGGACTAGATTGGACCAAACTAGGTTATCAGTCAGTTCCAAAAAAGGCTCAGATTTAGCTTTATATATCACATAATGGAGCAATGAAAGAAAGTTTCATTGGATGTTTGGGAGCCTTCAAATCTAAAGCTATGAAACTACCCATTGCATTAGATTACATAGAAATGGAATGCATAGGAGTTCATAGAGAAATGAATACCACCGAAACATTACTAAAGAGGTGAGGCGCAAATGATATGAGATAGCAATGTAGATTGGTAGATGTAGCCTTGACTTGATTTGAGTCACTAGGGTGATGACTCTGCATTTATTTGCCATCTTTCCTTTATTTTATTTTTTCGGATATTCACCGTTTTTGTTCTTCATTTTAACCACTCAAGGCCTATTTATTTGCATATGATACATACGTATTCATGCTCTAAGTGATTAAATATGAAGATCAAAGGTGAAAAAAAAAAAAGGAGTCATATAACCCCCCCCTAAATTACATAAAGGCCCTTGGGATTTAATAAAACTTAAAGGCCTTCTTTTAGCAATGGCCCCTACATCCTAGTACCACCCCATCCTGGTAAATAAAATCCTAGAAAAGTCAAGTTACATTTATATTGCTACATTATATCATTCGTCGCTCACTTCATATCCTTTATCCCTCACTTCTTTCATAATCTTAAAATGAAGCTTATTTAGCAACAAACTCCTAGGAACTCAATTCCCATGAAATTGGCTCGTAAATTTCTATGTATTCTA
This sequence comes from Cinnamomum chago, assembly GCA_038049695.1. Lineage (NCBI taxonomy): Eukaryota > Viridiplantae > Streptophyta > Magnoliopsida > Laurales > Lauraceae > Cinnamomum > Cinnamomum chago. The sequence goes on along the minus strand of CP142452.1, from coordinate 8,721,620 downwards.
TCCATACAAACTAAGGGTGTAACAGTTTGGTTAACCGTGTGTTTTGGAAAAACCGTTAAAAAATCGAACTGTGGTTAATCGTATTAGACGGTTCGGTTACGATTAATTTTCACTTAAAATACATGATTTTTTTTGTCAGTATGTCAAAAGTCAAAACCAAATATCCTAGATCACAAATACATAATTCTAAAATACTAAAGTAGCATTAAAATGTTCACATAGACAAGTAAAATAATAAAGTGCATTTTTCCAGCAACACATCATTGATCCTTCACTTTTCTCTCTTTCATTTTATGGTCCAACGATTAGGGCTCAATAGTTAAAATGTGTTATTTAAGTTATAAAATTACACAATAGCCCATTTCTCCTTTATTTTTTTCTTTTAAATTGGGGTGTAATAGTTCTGTTAACCATGTGTTTTGGAAAAATGGTTAACTGAATCGTTTTTCACGGTGCGGCTCAGTTAATAACTGTAAGTCAAGACTGAAAACCGAAATCGAACCGTAAAACACGATTTTCTAATTTTAATAATCAAAACTGTGGAACACATTTATTAACCATTGGTTCGGCTCGGTTCGGCCGGTTAGACGATTTTTCAATTTTTTTGTACTCCTAATACAAACGGCCCTAAAGGGTAATGTTTTCTGCCCGACCATCTACTTCGAGAAAGAAAATTGATATTCATCCAAACAGAATCAATCTTCTTTGAATCTTATTTTCCTTAATAACCCACTTTTGTGTGGTGTATCCGGTTAGTCCAAATGTCTTATATTTGGAAAACCATATAGGATCAAGATCAATCCTCATATACAATTTTTTTTTTTTTTAAACCACGTGGCGTGCACGTATAAGCTCCAATTCGGATAGAAAGAGGAAGGCACGCATGTCTCTTCCTAGTGACCAGCCACAACCACTAAAAGAAAAACAAAGAAAAACTCAACATAGAAATCAAACAAGAACCCTCCTTCCCATCTCCTCATCACATCCGCGTAACGACAGCAAATGAAGCCGGCAAGCAGTGTCCAAACCATTTCTTCATGCCTTCCTCTTCATTTCATGCATTTATACATAGAAACAACTTCAAACCTTCTTAGATATTCCCACCTCTCTTCTCTACTCTCCTCCATTTCCTCCTTAGTCCTTCCTCCACCTAAATAAAACCCCCTCATCCCATTTCAAGACACACCCATCTCTCTCTATCATGGCCTCAGACGACCCTGATAGACCCACCATCACCAAAGGTGTAAAACCTCTACATGAACAAGACCAAGCCCAAGATGAAGATGAGGAGTCCTTTGCATCCAGCTGTTGCATTCCTCAATTATTCTGCTTCCCATGTGGACGTCGCAACTCAAACAACACTGAACATAGATCCTTGCTTCACGGAGAATACAGAGAGTCATGGTGGATGAACAGGTTCAAAAAAATAAAGGAATTCACAGAGGTGTTGGCTGGGCCGAAATGGAAGACATTCATACGTAGATTCAGCTACAGCAATATCACTCATAACAATTGCAAAAAGAGGAAGCAACCACTACACCAAAAATCGGAAATTGGAACGGAAAAGCGTTCCTAATCCTTCCGTTCCTAATCCGTTAAAGTGTTCCAATTTCTGTTCCAATTTGGTACCAACCGTTCCTAATCCAAATTGGAACGGAAATTGGAACACTTTAACGGATTAAGAACGGAAGGATTAGGAACGCTTTTCCGTTCCTATTTCCGATTTTTGGTGTAGTGAACAGTCTCAGTATGATCCCCTGAGCTATGCTCTCAATTTCGACGCTGGGGCTGATCACGAAGACTGCGGTGGCCGGGTCGATTTCACGGTGAGGTTCGCGTCATCCGGGAAGTATGTGTAAGTGCAGAAAAATATACTCACAAGATAAGGATGCCTTTAAGGACTCACTCAAAGTACCAGAGGAGAAGCTGCGTGTCTGTTGAACCTGAAAGGGGAGAAGAGAACGGTCAAAGGACCCTGGCTGGGGCAGCGCAGGGCTCTCCGACGCTCAAGTTAGCAGTGATCAGAGAAGAAGAAGGAAGGGATCTCTAAGTTGCATGTAAGAGAGAGTGCATACCTCCTTTGTGGATGGTCTGTTGCCTTATACGAGAGACTGTGTTAGTGCTTGTGCCAGCAGGCCTCGTGATGCGACCAGGGTCTCATCAGCCCACTTAGTCCTTAATGAGGGTCCATCACAGCCCTCATTGCATTTAATGAGGGTCCGATCAGCCCACATTGCATTTAATGCCAGTCACATTGGGCCTGATCTGTTGGCGGCTGAGGTCCCATCGAATCCCTTTCTCGGGCCCTGTTCTGATAGGGTCGTGGCCAATGGATGTGATCGCATCTGTTTGTAGCCGAGACCAAGCGGTGTGGCGCGGCCGACCTGGCCACCACTTACCGACATCAGCTACTAGTGCCGAAACCGAAGCAACGCCGGGCCAACGTCCGAGGCCGATAACGATCCGCCTTGCCTAAACCGAATAGGGAGTGGGCTCGCGAGATGACTCCCACACAATAGTCCCCCAGCTCTTGACCTCCTGGGCTTCTCGGGCCTCGAGGTTGGGAGCTGAACTGGTCTGCCGAAGCCACTCAGCATTTATTATACAGGCGCCTCCAGCTAAGGGTTCCGACTTGTTCGGCGTCAGGCGCCGCCATCGCTCTGTTCGCCCGAGGCAATAGAGGGGGCAATAAATGCAGACTATGATTGGCATTGGATGGCGGACCGTCAGCGCCACGCGTTATTGCCCGAAAGGCTTCCTTGTCACCTCGAGGCGGCGTGGGGAGGGAATCGAGACGACACCTCGCACGCCTCTTTGAATTTCGGGATGGCGCCCCTCTCCTCCCTTTAAAGCCTTGCAGGCTTGTCTTCTCTCCATTTTCGCTTTCGTTCTCTCTTGCCCTCTGCGTTGGTCTCTGCTTCCTCTGCTAGAACTTGGATCTCCGGCCTGAACCAGTGCTTCCAGACCAGAATCAGAACTCCTAGTTGTTCTTCTGTGGCCATCGCCTACAGTCCGTCCGTCAGTCAGAGCCTGCCTCTGTTGAACTAGTGAGTCCCTCATTCTTTCTTCTTCGTTTATATTTCTGACTAAGAACCCTAGGGTTCCCTCTGTCCCCCATTTTTTTTGTTCTGCGTCTGCTCCTCCTTAGGGCTTCGTTAGGATTTCTTAGATTTAGGAATGGGGGCTTTCAGTCACTGGATAGATTCCCAATCGGCCCTAGCAGAGCTCAGGAGGACCTTCAAAATCCCGGAGGACGTCCGGATGAAGGCCTCCGACCGGTCATCTGACTACACTTTCTGTGACGGCTGGATGCCATTCCCCCTAATTGCCATTATCGAAGGTGGGGTTAGATTCCCCCTTCATCCCCTTCTGAGGTCCTGCCTCCGAGCATGGAACCTCTGTCCGTGCCAACTGATGCCCAACGGCTACAAGATCATCATGGGCGTAGCCGAACTGAATAGGATCTTAGGAATCGGCCTCGGCGTCCATGACATCGAAGATGTCTATGATCTCTGCAAGACCCGAGACGGCAACACGTATTATCTTCTGGTCAAAGCCAGGTGTTCTCCTCTCATCACGGCCTTGGAGGACTCGAATAAATACGCCGGAGATGATCGGCTACTCATCTCCGGCAACTGGGAGTTCGGAGGGGCCGAATCCGAGACCACATGGAGAGCCCAGGTCCCGCGGACCTTCGGGACGCCGCCGAGTAATGCCCTGTCCCATCTGCCGGGTTTCGGATTATGACTTTTCTCGTTAACTTTTATTCTAAGTCTATTCTTTCCTTTTCCAGGCCTCCAACAGCGAAGACGGGACGCCAACCTAGACCGCTGGCGGAGGAGCAAGGCCTGGCTGGATAAGATCTACCAGTACCGAGGCCACTACAACAGGGCTGCCTTTTCGTTACTAGGGTACGAGCCGAAGTACGCGTCATACACGCGGAAGTCAGGCCGCCCTGGGGAGATAACTCTTGCTTTGGCCGAGGCTGCGAGCGGGCCTGTCACTGTTGCCGAAACTTCCTCGTCGGCTGCTGCGGCCGAGAGCGATCCCTTGAGGGAGGTCGAAAACTTCTCAGACTCCGAAGAGATGGAGAGGCGTCGGCCAGCCTATCAACCGCGCAATTTAGCAGCGGCCATCGTTGGCGAGCAGAGGGCCGCCTCCAGCGCCCGTCCTTCTAGCACCTCGATCTTCCCAGCCGTCCCCGAGGCCCAGCCCGCCGCTGAGGAGAGGGAGAGGCCCCGAAAGAGGACAAGGGGGAAGTCCCCTGTCCGCGAAGACCAGCCGCGGCAATCGCTGGCTATCAGGGAGAGGGCCAGGGTGGAGGAGCCAATCCGGTCCGAGGCCTCGCTGGATTGGCGCTCCGAGTCGCCTCGAGCCGCGGTCTCGGCCGAACCGGAGGCCTTCAAGCCCAATCTGGAGCAGTGGCCGGGGAGGCCCTTCAATGTTGAGGATAAAGTTGTGGGGAACCTGCCTGTGATTACGACTCTCTGCCGAGCATGCGCGCTCCCCAAGGACGTGGAGAGGCACCAGGCAGAGGATAGCTCTCAGCTACTCATGAGAACGCTGCAGCACTCCTTCCTGGTAAGTGTTGAATCTATGACTAACGATTATACTAGGCTCTCTGTGCGCAATGCTAAATCTCGTCCGCCTCTTGCAGGGCTGTTCAAAGGCTTCCGCTGGTCCTGAACAGGATCGCGGAGGAAGACGCTCGGCTGAACCGCTTGGTGGAGGAAAAAGAGGAGGCTGAAGCTGCCTTGTCGGCCAAGAGCGAGGAGTTGAAGGAGGCCGAGGCCAAAAGGGCCGAACTGGACGCCCAAGTGGTCTCGGCGGTGTGCGAGCTCTCCCAGACTAAAGCTGAGTCATTGACCTTACAGGAGAGGCTCGTCGCCGAAATGAAGAGGTCGGCCGAACTGGCGGCCGAGTTGGAACGAGAGAAGGAGGCTAGGGAGGAGGACCTTGCATCTCAACAAGCAGAAATCGACGCCGCCTTCCTCGAGGGAACAGAACACGCTGGCAGGAACTACACTGACCAGATAACACAGCTGAGCCAGCAACTGTTCCACCTCGGCAGTCGGGCCGCGCTCAAGGAGTACGGGGTCCCCGAAGACCACCCGTTATTTCTGAATCCTCCTGAGTTCCGGCCCCCATCTCCTGCTGAGACCACAGCCTCACCGCCTCCAGAGACTCCTGCCTCTCCTCCGCCAGAGACTCCAGCTTCTCCGCCTCCAGAGATCCCTGCTCCGCCGAAGGCTTCAAGCGAAGCGGTTCCGGAAACCTCCGGAACCGTTGCGACGGTCGAGGACGCAGTAGTTGTCATTGAGGACACCGAGGCCGAGACTTCCTAAGCTTTGTCTTTGACTTTTTGATGAAAAATGTATCTTCACCATTTTTGATGAAAAATGTGTAGTAAACATGCATTTATCAATAAAATTTCAGTTTGCTCAACTCTTTTTGTTTATATTTACTTCCTGGCTTTGCTCGTTTGCTTTCATTTTCGCATGATTCCACGATTCCACGTGTCTGGGCTCGGATTGAAAAGAAACGATTAACATAGGACACGCCGTTGGTACTAGTTCCTTGCCGAGATCACTAGCCTCGGCAGCATAACCGTCATGCCCTAACGGGAACTGTCATTTCGGCTTCACGTTTAGGTGGCTGGGTGCCATCCTTAGGCGATCTCATCATGGGCCATTTCGGCCTTTACGTCTAGGTGGCTGGGTGCCAGCCTTAGACGATTTCATCATGGGCCATTTCGGCCTTTACGTCTAGGTGGCTGGGTGCCAGCCTTAGACGATTTCATCATGGGCCTTTTCGGCCTTTACGTCTAGGTGGCTGAGTGCCAGCCTTAGACGATTCGTTGGCCGTTTCGGATTCATCTAGGTGGCTGAGTGCCAACCTTAGACTCATCGTTGGCCGTTTCGGATTCATCTAGGTGGCTGAGTGTCAACCTTAGACTCATCGTTGGCCGTCTCGGATTCATCTAGGTGCCAGCCTTAGACGATTTCATCATGGGCCATTTCGGCCTTTACGTCTAGGTGGCTGGGTGCCAACCTTAGACGATCATCCGCGTTCACACCATTGCTAGACTGCCATCGACCACCAGATTGCCTCAACTTGAAAAACGGGTGTATTTCTATTAAATCCAAGAGCATTGTACAAGTGCAGACTAAAAATAGAATTTCTTGAGGTGTGATGCATTTCATGGTCTCAGTAGTGGCCGTCCTTCCATATCCTCGAGTCTGTATGCCGACCGCCCAGCGATGGAAGTCACTTTAAATGGGTCATGCCAATTCGGCGCCAGTTTGCCTTGATTCGGATCCTTGTCCCCCGGGAGTGCCTTCTTGAGAACCAACTCTCCTACCGAAAATTTTCGCTCCCTGACCTTCTGGTTATAACCTCTGGCAAGTTGCCGCTGATAGACTGCGAGCCGAACTGCTGCTGCTTCTCTTCGCTCGTCGGCCAGATCCAACTCCAGAGCCAGATGCGGCTCATTTCGGCCCTGATCGAATAGCTCGGACCTTAGAGTTGGAAGGCCGATCTCTAAGGGAATGACAGCCTCCATCTCATAGGCCAGGGAGAAAGGCGTTGCCGAAGTGGACCTCCTTGGGGTTGTTCGGTAAGCCCATAGTACACTCGGGAGCTCTTCCACCCATCTTTATTTCGCTCTGTCAAGCCGTTTCTTCAGCCCGTCGAGTACCACTTTATTGGAAATTTTTGCCTGACCGTTACTCTGTGGGTAAGCCGGTGTGGAATATCGATTTCGGATACCGTGCTCCTGACAGAAGCTTCTGAAGAGGTTGGAGTCGAACTGAGTCTCGTTATCCGAGATCAGTACTCTGGGGATACCGAACCTTGTGACGATGTTTTTCCATACGAATTTTTTGGAGTCTTGCTCCGTGATGGAGGACAACAGCTCTGCTTCGATCCATTTAGTGAAGTAATCCGTGGCTACTATCAGCCATCTTTTGTTTCCAGGAGTTCGGTGGAGTGGTCCCACTATGTCGAGCCCCCACTGGGCAAATGGCCACGGACTAGAAAGCGGACTGAGGTCCTGTGCTGGCTGATGGAGAGAGTGAGAGAATTTCTGACACTTCTCGCATTTCTTCGCGTACACCTGCGCGTCCTTCTGCATATATGGCCACCAGTAACCCTGGCTGATAGCCCGATAAGCTAGTGACCTTCCTCCGATATGGCTTCCGCAGATTCCTTCGTGTATTTCGAAAAGAAAGTCCTCCACTTTGCTCGGATGGACGCACTGGAGGTACGGGCCTATGTACGACTTCCTATAGAGCTTGACTTCGGGAGACAACCAGAACCGGGCTGCTTTGAGTCTGATCCGATAGGCCTCGCCGCTGTCTTCGGGTAGCTTATCGTCCTTGAGGTAGGCGATAATGGGGTCCATCCAACTCGGGCCGAGGTCAATACACGACACTTCCCGAGGTGGATGGAGCTCGATGCTGGGTGCGGTCAAGGATCCGACTTCGATGGTTATCTTTCTTCCTGCTTCGGCAGCGCTGGCCAAATTTGCAAGAGCATCTGCATGGAAGTTTACTTCTCTGCCTATCTGTTTGATTTCGGCCGTGCTTTTTTGCCAGGGCCAAATACGCAGCCATTCGGTCGTCGCGAGCTTGGTAGTCCCCAGTCAGCTGGTTTGCCACCAACTGTGAATCACTGAAAACCAACAGCTGTTAGGCTCCGAGGATTTTGGCGCTGTTCAGTCCGACTAAAAGGGCTTCATACTCGGCTTCATTGTTCGAGGCCTTGAAATCTAGGGTCAGAGCCTGCTCGATGACCAGTCCTTCTGGCGATTGGAGAACAACTCCTGCTCCGGCTCTTCTCGAGGTGGAAGATCCGTCGACGAAGACTTTCCAAACTGGGGCGAGGGCTTGGCATTGTGACTGTTCAGAGCTCGTGGGCGCCTCATGCTCCCTGCCCCCCAGTTCGGTGCCGAGCTGGGTTGGTGCCGAACTTGAATCGAACTCGGCAAGGAAATCTGCCAGAACCTGAGCCTTGATCGCTGTCCTGGGCTGATACTGAATTTCATACTGCCCTAGTTCGACAGCCCATCTTGAAATTTTTCCTGAAAAGTCTGCTTTTCTGAAAACAGATTTAAGTGGATGTTCCGTAACAACCACTATGGTATGTGTTTGAAAGTAATGAGAGAGCTTCCGCGAGGCACTAACGAGTGTCAGCGCGAGCTTCTCGAGAGGCAAGTATCTGGTCTCGGCATCAATCAAGGTCTTGCTCGTATAATAGATGGGTTTTTGGACCCTATCCTCCTCTCGGAGGAGGACCGAGCTCACTGCATGATCCGAGACCGCCAGGTATAAAAACAAAAACTCTCCGTGGACCGGAGTTGACAGTAGAGGAGGTGAGGATAAATAGACCTTAAGCGCCTGCAAGGCTTGGTCGCATTCCGGAGTCCACTGAAATTTAAAATTCTTCCTAAGAAGCTGAAAGAAAGGCCGGCACTTATCTGAGGATCTGCTGATAAACCGATTTAGTGCGGCCGCCATTCCGGTTAGCTTTTGGACCTCTTTAGCCGAGGTGGGACTCTGCACTCGGAGGATAGCCGAGATCTGATCTGGATTTGCCTCTATCTCTCTACGTGTGACCAAGCTTCCCAAGAATTTGTCAGAACCGACACCAATGGCGCACTTGGAGGCGTTGAGCTTGAGCTTGAACCTCTTCAAAGTGGCGAAGACTCCAGCTAGGTCTGCCAAATGGGTGTGGGCTTGCTTGGACTTGACCACCATGTCATCGATGTAGACTTCAGCAGTCTTGCCGAGCTGATCGTGGAACATCTTGGTGACAAGTCGCTGGTAGGTGGCTCCTGCATTCTTCAAACCAAACGGCATGACTTTATAGCAATAAGTCCCTCTGGGTGTAATAAAAGTTGTCTTCTCTTCATCCGGCCCATACAACGGGATCTGGTGATAGCCGCGATACGCATCGAGGAAGCTCATTCTATCGTGTCCGGCCGTGGCATCGATCATCTAGTCGATCTTTGGGAGGGGAAAGCTGTCCTTGGGACAGGCCTTGTTCAAGTCGGTAAAGTCGACGCACACCCTCCATTTTCCGGTCTTTTTCTTGACGACCACGGTATTGGCTAGCCAGGTCGGGTATTGGACCTCTCTGATGGCGCCGGCCTTGAGCAATTTATCCACCTCTTCGACCACGGCTTCGGTTTGTGGCACCCCAGTCCTGCGAGCCTTCTGCATCACAGGTTTATAATTAGGGTCTACATTCAATTTATGGCATATTACCTCAGGGTCGATGCCAGGCATCTCTTGAGGCGTCCAGGCGAAGGCTTCTCTGTTCTGCACCAGGAACTGGACCAGTTTGGTCTTCTCTGGCTCTCCGAGCTGACTGCCGAGTAAGAAGAACCGTTCCGGATCTTGTGAATCGATCATGACCTCGGTCAGGTCCTCTATGCTCTTCTTCTCTGGGTCCTGGCCGACCTCGTCTAGCTTCTTCTCCAGACGCTTCTCCATCTCGGCCATATTAACCTCCTTGCGCTCTCGCTCTCCGGACACCACAGCTGTCAGGCATTGTTTGGCTGCCTGCTGATCGCCTTTGACAGTGACGATTTCAACTCTGCCATTCTTTCCTTCCCACGGGAATTTCAGCTTCTGGTCGAGAGTGGAAGGGACTGCTTCCAAACTATGGAGCCAAGACCTGCCCACTATAGCATTGTAAGGCGAGGGTGCGTCAATCACCATGAAGGTCGTCTCAACAGACGCGCCGCCGGCCTCGACCTTGAATGTCACCTTTCCCTTGGGGTATACCGGCTTGGCGCTGAAGCCAATGAGGAGAGTTCGGGCCTCCTCCAGGTCCTTCTCCGTCAGTCCCATCCTCCGGAAGCTGTCGAAATAAAGGACCTCGGATGAACTACCGGGGTCGACGAGGACTTTCTTCACGCTTTGCTTGGAGCAATCAAACTTCAGGGTGACTATCAGCGGGTCGTTGTGGGGAAGCTGCACCCCTTCCAGGTCTGCATCCGTAAACCTGATTTCGGGCCGCTCCTCCTAGCCCTTTTCAGTGCTGAGCCGAGTTCGGCGGCCATGACCTGCTTACTGTGGGAGGCTTGCCTGGCCTCGGCGCGAGCTCGGTTACTCCCCTTTGGCGGGGGAGCTAAATTGATGACGTTAATGATCTTCTCTGACCCGTCGCTGTCATGACCCCTCTCATCTCGGCGCGGAGCTCGAGTGTCGGCTCTGGTGTCTGCCTTGACGAATTCCTGCAGGTGCCCCTCTTGGACGAGCTTCTCTAAATGCGACCGCAATATTCTGCATTCTTCGGTCTTGTGGCCGCCCTCCTTGTGATATGCACAAAACCTCGTCTGATCTCGGGTGGACGGGTCGCCTTTCATGGGATCCGACCAGCTGAAGTACGGCCTTTTCTTGATTTTATACATGATCCTGTGGATAGGCTCCTTGAAGATTGTGTTAACTGCCCGATATGCATCTTCGGACAGCCTGCGCCTTTTGCCTCTCGCCGAGGTGAATGCCTGAGCCCTTGCCGAGCTGGTGGGCGCCCTTCGCCGGTCTGACTCGTATCTTCGTCACTCGTCTCTCTGTGGCTCATCTCTTCGGGACGGCCCCCTGTCCTTCTTGGAGGACCTCTCACTTCGGTCCTTCTACGCAGATCCGTGGTTTTCCCGGGCTCGGGCCTGGTCTTCCTCTTGGGCGACGTACCGGTTGACGATGGACATGAGCGCTGTTATGGAAGACACCGGGTTTCTGGCTAGGTCTTTACGAAGGTCACTGTCTGGCAGCAGGGCATTCCGAAATGCGAAGACGGCCACTTCATCCTTGGAGTCTTCAATCTGGCTGTAGACCGTCCAGAATCGCTTCGCGAACTGGGTGACGCTCTCCCCCTGCTTCATCTTCAAAGCCATGACATCTGCATCTGTCTTCGGCAGGATCCTGTAGGCCTGGAACTTCTTCATAAAGGACTGTTGGAGTTGCTGCCAACTCGAAATGGACCCTTCCGAGAGCGCACAGAACCACTTCAAGGGGAGGTCACCCAAACTGGAGGAAAAGACTCGACAGTTCAGATGGTCCTCGTCTCCCCAGACAGACATCCTCTGGGAGAAGTGCCTGAGATGTGTAGCCGGGTCCGAGGTCCCGTCATGAGTGACGAACCTTGGGACGGTGAACTTCTTTGGCAAGGGGTACTTCCTGATATCGCGAGAAAAAGGAGACGCGCCGAGATCGATGGGGTCGCAGCAAACATCCTTTTGGTCTCGGCCGAGACCAGCCACCTCCAGATTGCGCTGGACCGTTTCCCTTATGCGCGCGTCCAACCACTCCTAATCATGGTACCTGCTCTCCGGAATGGTTTCTGATGCCTTCCTCGAGTAGCTATTGCTGGCACTCGAGCCTTCGTCTCGAGTTCGGTCGATCCTTCTCTTATTCAGATGGTCCTTCAAGTCCTTCTCAGGGGAGTCGGGGCGCCTGTCACGAGACATCCTCCTCTCGTGCTGTCGCTGTGAGCGCTGTTGTAACGACCGCTGCTGCTGCCGCGACTGCTGATGTCCTGCTGAACCCGTAGCTTTTTCCAGCTGCTGCTGGAGCTGGAGGATCAGAGCATCCCTCTCCTTAATGGCCTCATTCTGTACTCTAATCTCTTCAAGGGTGGAGTCAGAGTCATTATCAGGATTATATTCTTCATCCTCAAAGTCCTCAGCATCCTCTATCTGATCAGAAGGACGTGGTCCATCGACCACTGGAGACTTGCTCCGCCGACTTCGACCCGTCAGGAGGTCTTCCTCGGGCTGCTGCTGAGAGTTTCTCCTCCGGAGAGCAGACTCCAAGCGAGAATCACGCTCCTGAACGTTGATCCGGACGAGGCCACGCTCGACGTCGTCCTCTGCAGCTGGTTCCTTCCCGGACCTCTTCTTAGCAGGGAGGAGTTTAGAGGACGATGCTGCACGCCTTGCCTTGGATGTTTCTCCACCTTTCGCAGCTCTCCTCGTCATGGTGATAGGGAAGATTGTAGAAATCGTTTCCCACAAACGGCGCCAATTGTAAGTGCAGAAAAATATACTAACAAGATAAGGATGCCTTTAAGGACTCACTCAAAGTACCAGAGGAGAAGCTGCGTGTCTGTTGAACCTGAAAGGGGAGAAGAGAACGGTCAAAGGACCCTGCTGGGGCAGCGCAGGGCTCTCCGACGCTCAAGTTAGCAGTGATCGGAGAAGAAGAAGGAAGGGATCTCTAAGTTGCATGTAAGAGAGAGTGCATACCTCCTTTGTGGATGATCTGTTGCCTTATACGAGAGACTGTGTTAGTGCTTGTGCCAGCGGGCCTCGTGATGCGACCAGGGTCTCATCAGCCCACTTAGTCATTAATGAGGGTCCATCACAACCCTCATTGCATTTAATGAGGGTCCGATCAGCCCACATTGCATTTAATGCCAGTCACATTGGGCCTGATCTGTTGGCGGCTGAGGTCCCATCGAATCCCTTTCTCGGGTCCTGTTCTGATAGGGTCGTGGCCAATGGATGTGATCGCATCTGTTTGTAGCCGAGACCAAGCGGTGTGGCGCGGCCGACCTGGCCACCACTTACCGACATCAGCTACTAGTGCCGAAACCGAAGCAACGCCGGGCCAACGTCCGAGGCCGATAACGATCCGCCTTGCCAAAATCGAATAGGGAGTGGGCTCGCGAGATGGCTCCCACACAGTATGGTAGTGAGTTTGTGTTGGTGAACAATTCCAAAGTTGCTTCCCAAAATAAAATCTGAAGATTTGGATGGAGATAATATGGAAAATAAATGAGTCAATGCGCGGCCTGAGCTGAATTTTTTATGGGAGTGTACATGGGACATGCTTCCTTTGTGTTCATGGTCCATTGTCATACAAGTCCAGCCATGGTGGTCTGTTCTAAATTTTCTCTGTTTCTCTTTTCACCTTTTCTTGTAAAGATTTCGGGAGTTTGTGTTGGGGACTCGTTTCTTCTTTATGTATAACTCTTTATTTGATGTTTTTCTGTTGTAGAAGAAAATTGCTGAAAGAGTGATGTGCATCTTCTCAAAGGTTCATGCCATGGTTGATTTATTTTGGCTTTGATATATATAATGGTTTAACCACTTCAGGGCCTATTTGTTCTCATTAGAATACATGGGAATTAGCATCTTTAAGAGGTTAAAACCGAAAATCAAAAGAGGACATCCAAATTGAGAATCAAATAATAATTTTGTTTAATGATAATAGAACCAAGGAAAGAAGGAAAATGAATACCAATCGGTCAAATGCTATATGAAAGTCAAGGTCTCATTCACTGCCTTATGTCCTTGAGCCCTCATCTCTTTGAAAATCTTAGAGGAGTGCATTTAACTAGGAATTCCTATGCATTTGATGTAAACAAAGAGGCCATTAGTCTCTTTTTGAAGATCCCTTATTCAATGACCCATTTCTCTAGTCAAACATTTTGTAATCATTGAGTTGCAATAAACTACCCTGCATTGCATGAATAAAGGAATAAAGTTATGGGAGATACAAGATTCTTAATTTAAGGGATCCTGGTAAATGGACCCACCCTATTTAGAAATTACACCCAACCAATATGTTGTAGACTTTTGACAATAACATTGCACCACCTTGGTGCCATACAACGTGTCCTGCCCGAGTATCCTGCGTGATCGTGACAACCCGAGTATATGTCCTGCGCAATCTTATCACACCATCAAGGCGGTGCAATCTTATCACGTGTCCTGCGCGATTGAAATAGCCCGAGTATGGAGTCTTGTTGACTATTCGTTCTAGGGCTTCTTTTCGACGGCTGAGATCATGTCTAGATTTGAGATCAGTTGTGGACCGTCCGATGTATTTAGAGAGGCGCAGAAGCTGAAATTGGTTTTTTGTCCACCTTTTCATCGACTTCGACTAAATTTCATGCGTGAGCCACTTTGAGAGCTAAAACTACTTAAAAATCATTGACCATTTTCATTTATCTGACTAAATTTTACTTTGTTTGATTATCATCATATTGATCAATGCCTCTTTCCTGTTCTTGTTTTTTACTTCTAAACTTCCCGTTGTGGTTGATCTTGCTGTGGCCTGAAGTTACTGTGGTCTAAACGTCAATTACTATTATTTTTTCTTGGTATAGAATAGGGTTGTAAACGGGTCGGTTTCGGTCCGGGTCCATGGTGGACCCGAAATCAAAACCGTTAAGGAAAAAGTGGAACTGAATTCGGACCAAAAACCGTTTCGTAGGGTGGGTGTAAACGTTAACACCCTTAGTTCAAACAGGATAAATTTTGTTTGGTCCTAAAAGGAGATCCGGATGCCATCTCTTGAAAGTACTTGTTTTGATCAAAGGTTGTGGCTGAGTGGGGCCTTTGTTACTCGCATGAAAATGATATCTCTTGAAGATATAGGGATGTTGATTAACACATCAGCCCTTTTTTTATGTCATCTTAATTTGGAAGTAAGGCATAATTTAGTTAGAGAGCAGGTTCACACTAATAACATAAAATCTTCTTAATCTCAAAAGTCTTGAATATTTAAAACAAATTTATTCAAACATATTAAAACATATTACATTCATAATCTTCCAACACAATGGTTTCAAAAGGAAACCTAGAACGCATATCTTGCATGAACGCATTAATTCGCTCCGTATACGGGGTAGCCCATGCAACTGCACAATCATGCCTGAAGTGAACCCATTGAGGCATAATGGAAGGCATCGGGTAACCATCTGTCAATGCAACCTGGACATAGTGATTATTATTTACATACACGATAGCAATAGCAACATGTTGATTCGACGGTGGTGGAGTAGATTGAAGTGGCAAATACGTAAAGCTCTGTGCAACACTTAAAACGTGTAATATCACATTGAACCTCGAAGCAATTAAGAGACCCATATCTGGCATGATCATCCAATGCTCAATCGGTGCTCCTCTATCTAATGCAAAAAAGTTCACTGAGTTGTAAACATGAGTCCACTGGTCATCACTATCAAATATTGCAACATACTATGTCCTGAATGTGTGCAATTCTTCTATTAAGTTATACCGGATAGTTGGTCATGCATCTTCGTGAAGACCAAGACAGACAGCTATTGCCCGAAATCCGCAATTTCCATCAGGTTTTACGTTTTATACATGCATAATGTAAGGATGCAATATATGTGGAAACTGATGAACATATGTATGTATAGAGTTGTTGTAAATAGAGTACAACAGAGGAGTAATTGTGTCTCGCTGGTTCTTGAAACTGGAAAATATTTGTTGCAACTTTTTTTTTCAAGGAGGGGCGTCCACAAGTGTTCGTCTTAACAGCAGGTTCACGAATTAAAGTTGTTGATGGTGTGATTATCTCTTTCAACTTTCTTAAAAGACTGAATTTATCATGCCTTATTTGCTGCTTAAACTGTTTCGTGAACACTTGTAGCTCGACGTCACAATCGATGTCATCATCTTGAAGAGACACACACGATATATTGCCAAGAAGAACCATATCTATGTATATATAGATTAAAACACAGATCTGATGGAACTAAAGAGACACACTTTAATAGAGAATATATTCCCTGTAGCTACTAGTGAGATGAGGTCCACTTAAGTACACTTGACATGGTCAGACTTGCTGCTGTTATTGCATCAAACGATATGTACCTGAAAAAGCAAATATCAATCCTCATTATGACATTCTCTTATTTTTGGAAAACCTTGAATAGTGCAGCTCTCTTGATACATTGATCACTGCAAGATCCAGCATAGTGCTAAAAACAAAGTTGGTTTTTTCTATTAAAACATAAAACAACCATTAAACAACTTAATTTAAAATTAAAAAAAAAGGATTCATAATCTTAGAATGATTTTAATAATACTTTCAGGTGTGCACCACAAGCTAAACTATCCTAAAGCTAGTAAAGATCTGCCCATTCCTAAAATGACTCCTTGAGCGGGAATACAGTGCAAATAAACAAACCCCATACCTATATTTTATTGCAAAGATGATACAGTAATTATTACAATGCAAGTATCAAGCTGAAGTGATTTGATATTGACATGGAGGGTGAGATTTGGAAACTGTGGACCACCCCTTCAAAACCATATGACAAGAAACCATGTAACAGGACACACTTTACTTTTATATTCAGGTGAAAAGTATTTGCTGTAGATGCTATGAATTAGATGATAAGACAGTACATGAATTGACTAGATAGGCAACACCCTCATTTAAATCCTATTTGAATACTAATAATAATATTGATATAAGAATCTTTCCTGATTATTTCGGGTAGGATCCTACAAGCAGTACACAAACAAGGGACCATTGCCACAACTACTAAATCGCTTCGGCAGACCAAGGCTGGGCCTCATGCTACTTACATATACAACATAGAAAAATATTCTTTTTTGATCAGACCGCATATACAATGCAACTCTGTGGAGCCTACTTGGTCCCACCTTTAATCAATGCACCCCCCTTCAATAACCTTATCATAGCATCAGGCACAGTTTTACACGCACTGAACATTCACGCTCCGTTGGATTGGATCTCAAAGAGATCTATGATTAAGAAACCATTAAATTGTTGAAAACAGGCACACCTAATCTAGCCCTTGGGAATTCACATGCAACATTGCAACCATTGTGCTTTGGCGCTATTGCTGTTTTTGCGGTTGCCTAATAAAAGCCATTTAAAAGCTAAACGGCAGACGTTCATCTATTTCAATTTTTTGCAGTTCAGCTTTCAAACAATAGAACTGAATATCATAACAATTACCACATATGCATGAAATTATTACAATTTATAACAACAAAAACTATCACAATTCTAATTCGCAGAGGCATATGTAGGGAGCCAAGCCGGAACTAAGTCCGCCGACATGAGAAATGGGAAGCATCCAAAGTCAAGTTACAGTATTTATATCATAATAATCAAACATACATCTGCGCCACCAGTCAAGCTGCAACATGATTTTAAATAGACTACTTCAGTACTTCCCACCATCTGATCCGTTTGCTTTAGCAATGCTAGGATGCTCTGTGTTGACATGGTCTGAAAGAGTACCCTGATATCCACGTGATAATAAAAAAAGAAAAAAACCAGAGCTGACCGCAGATGGCCAGCCGCAAAAATTAGAAAGCAGTAAACACCCATCAGGTGTACTATATGTGTATGATGAATAAAACTTGTCGCTCCTTTCTTCTAATAATCCATTTTTTCATACATGACCGTGAGTAGACAAGCTGGATTTAGGTCAGAAAATGTTCACAGTATGACCCATCTGATGAATGGTCTGGACCTCATACGCATGTCCCAAGTCAGGATTTTGGGCTGAGAATATAGCCTTGAATGATATTGACGTGGGTATCATTTGTGTTTTCTCTAGCATTAAGCAGACTTCAGAAGATTCCCTTGCAGCTATGATTATACACCTATCTGTATTTGTAACACGCCAGATTAGGAAGGCTTCGTTTCTGGGATTGCGATAAAACCACGGCCATCATCTACATGAACTGCTCAGCATTGTTGTCACCTGCATTACTTCTTTACAAAATTTAATTGGCAACGAACCTTTGTACGCTTAAATTTTTAATAATTTTAAATGGAAGCATTACCATACCTCTTGCGTTTGCTCTTAGTAACAGTGGAGGATGAAGGGTTGCTGTGCCAGTTCCTCTTCCTCTGGTTGATGAACCAGTTGTTGATCTGCTTTAATTGCAATCCTGTTTCTTGCACCAACCTTGCTTTGTCATCCTCCTGAAACAAAACCAACAGCCAACAGCGATTATATGTTAAGGAGTTGCACAATAAAGGCAGACCAAAATTCACAACACAGAAAGACCCAAAAAAAAAAATAGAGATTTTGACTTGTCAACAGAGAACTCTCAAATGCTTACAGTTACTCAATCCTTCAAATGTATAGTATAAAAATTATTTAATATGTTAACAGCTCTCTACTCAAATCATTCAAATGTATAGTATCACAAGCTTGCAGTCCATCTATGGCTGGACCTAGTAGATTAAAGGTCAAAATCACACATAGTAAAGCATGATGTGTTTGTCTTTCTGACCCTCAACAACTGAATAGGAAAATGCTCAAGTTAATACTTTCAAGTGTCAACTGATCCAAAGGGCTTGTCCAAATCATGTCAGGTAACAGGATCATATTTACAATCAGTCAGATCCATTTTAATCTCAATCTAATACATTTACAGTTGTTAATGGTTTGCTATAGAGAAAATTCACGAATGAAACCGACAGGCAGTATGACTGTACACTGGGCTTAATATATTACATTTGGGGGGGCGGGGGGGGGCAGGAATTCACACTTACTGTTGGATATGGCCACTTGGAATGCGTCTGCCACCAAGACTTTAAGAGTGAGGTGGTATCCCCAGGGAGTTTACCGGCTCTTCTTTTGCGCAGAATCTCCTCCCGTATGTCTACAATCTTCTCCTTGTAACCCTACAATGGAGAATGAGTTAGCAACCTTCAACACATGTAGCAGCTGTTTACTTCAATACTTCAAATTGGTGGTGCAGTGTCCCTTTGTCAAGTTCTACTATTAAATGTTAATGCTTCACCTGACATGTACACAAAGCCACACCTGGGTAGCATAGTTTACCAGTTATGTAACATCCATCCTACCTGTTTGAGATCATGCTTCAGCTCTTGCCTCACACGTTCCATGAGTGATCGCTCGCTCTCTGTTGGAACAAGAGGACCAAATCCCAAGCTGTCTGTCCCATCCAAGCTTCCATCATACAAGTTGGGATCACTCTCTGCTTGGTCATCTTCGTCATCTGACATAGTTGCACCCGTGCCTTCACCAGGAGAGACACCTGCCAATTGCCCATCGTTGTAATCATTAGATTTGGTTGTAGAATCATCCAAAATGCATCCACTAGTTATGGTGAGTGCAAAGATTTGAATAAACTGATCAGATACAGACTGTTGAAAAAAAAAAACCGATCAGATACAGATACTGCAGCATGGATGGTTAAAAGTCGATCGTTAAAATTATGAAAAGAAAATACAGATGAACCGCTGTGCAAATAAAAAAACAGCGGAATCTGCAAAGGGGAACAAGTTCTAGAATGGGTCAATCAACAAGCCCCACCTCAGAAAAGCAGGTGCTTGCAGATTAAAAGTCAGCCCCATCAGATGTTGCTCGAAGTTCGATCAAAGTGATTAGAACGCTTTCACTGGTTTTGATACTCGATCTAATGTTAACAATCTATTTTCTCACTTGCTATTGGATGACTACCAACATTCAATGGGGCCGAATAAAATAACCAACTGCACCCATTAAGAGATTCGACCATACATGCATACATGTCCTTTACCAGTAGCTAGCTTAGTTTTCTATTTAAAAATGCTAACAGCCATATAAGTCATCAATTGCAATTAGATGATAAATATTCACGTGGCCCAAATTGTTCCAACACTCTGGCCGCAACTTGCACAAAACTATATGGTTGATACGCCTAAGGATTTGCACCTCTCACAGTCCATGACACACTAATAGAAATCCAGAGAGGAAGAATGCAATATACCACGAGAACACAGGCACTATTGTGCCTAGATAACATGTCCACACATTCCCACAAGCGCATTATGTGAAACAGGTCCCCTACCAGGGACCTGCATAAAAACACAGTGAAAACACCCCAAAAAGTTTCCCACACCCATTCTTGTTGCTATTGCTGGGAATGACTAGGGTAGCATTAAGGTTAATCACAGCCATTAGTGAATACTAACTACTAACTGGATGTTAATGTAGGTTATCCAAATTTGGATGAGATAAAAGTTACTCACTAGAGTAAACTAGAATGTTAATGTAGGTCTTTATTAATTCTAGTTCCAGGGTATGATTCCCTTATAACTTCTTGTTTTCTCACTCTTTAAACTAGAATGTTAATGTAGGTCTGACATTCTTAATCGTACACTCGATCTTATGGAGTGCCCAAATCCTATTGAAGTAAACTTTAGAACATCCCGCATAGGAACCACCAGTGTGTGACCCTAAGGGTACCCAAACACTTAATTTCACATTATCATATCATTTACACCTTCACTGATCACCTTATCATGACTTCCTTGCTACCGTAGCATTGTGGCCCATCAAACGACCATGGCTAACCAATCAATCGATTTCCATTAATTAATTGTGGGTGGTTTCATGTGATTAATCCGACAGGATCCTACTTTGATTGGATTGAGAGTATATTTATTAATTTCATACCGTTTCAGCCGAAATAGCCAAGATTTTTCATTACTCAATCCCAAAACGGGACAAGCTCTCAATCAGGTCCAAGTCCAGATCATTGCATAACATTCGGGAAAAGGTCCTGCGACAGAGGTATAGGTCTCTGTACAGATCCCCTCCCTGTTGCTTGGGTAAGGGGCCAGGTCTAGTATGATTATCCCTCCATTTACTGGTAACTGGTAACAACCAGTGTCATTCAGATAGCAAGTAATTTTGTGTTCCATGAGAGAACGGAACTTCTGCCACAGAAGTGGGATGTCATTCCATTTGAGAATAAATGGCAAGGACGTACTCCCTCATATGTAATCCAGTCTTCAAAGGATACTTCTACCAAATCTATCAATACAGATCATCACGAATTTCAAGAGGGAAAATTTATGACTGTTGGTCACCAGCATAAATTTGAGAGGAAGAGTGAAAAGAACAATGTGAGTACAAAACATTTTGGTACACCTTCCATAAGCAAACTGGTATGCATCCTTGACCACTTTATGTAAGCTATCTCATAAATTTGTGAGATAAGAGATGTACAATAAGGATTGTGCCTAGAGTGTAATATGATTGTCAAATGACAATGCCTATCTTATATGATAGGCACGATACTTTTATTTGAAGGCCCTAGTACACATGGAAAAAAAAAACCACCATTCTACTTGCAGGCTATGTCCATGGCCAAAAGCACATATTGGGACGCTCGAGAGACAAGAGGTCATGTGCTTCAGCAGGGGGTTGGGGTGCATTTCCACCCAACATGAAATATTATCAATCGACAATCGCTTGCCCCCTGCAAGAAACTCCTTGCTCCATCGGGCTTGAGTGGGGAGCAAGGGGAAGCAACAGTCAACCGATAATATTGTATACTTAGTGATTTATCACTCATTGTTTTAAAATAATTTTTTCTTACAGTTTTTTAATAATATCTAAAGAAAAGTTCTAAAGTTGAAAATATCCCAACAATTTCTCAAAACTGTGAGGCAGTTAAAACACAAAAATTGTAAGATTTGCTTTAATAAATCCTAACCGCTCAAAATAATCGTCTTCTCCTTGTTTTAACAATGGAAATTGCATCTCACTCTACAAGTATGACCCGTGCCAAATTGATCACATATAAACCAATCCACCCTTAATTAATTAACAAAACTCCATTGATTGGATACTTGTGATTGCTCAGTAGGAATGGACGGTTGAAAAAGCAACATCTAAATTATATGATTAAGAGTCTGGATCCTCGAGTGCCACATGCTTCCCTTGAGAGGCGTGGATTATGGAACTGGAGAATGGGAACTACTTACTGAATACCTAAACTGATAAAAATAAACTCCCTCCCTTTATGTGACTTTTCCCAAATTGTATTCTAATAAGAGTTGTGCTCACCATATGATTGCGCATATTATTAAGGTCATATGCTCAACCTAATAGTGGGACCAACTCCTATTGGCGTAAAATTTGGAGTCAGCCCACTGAAGGTGAGCGCCTTCATTTTTAGCAGTTCATATTTTCAATAGGTGGTCCCTTTGTGGAGTTCCACTTCTCTCATGGTAGCGTGAGACTTCCGCCTCATGCCCAGCACCCCAACGACCAGATTGGGCCTCAAGTTTACACGAGGAGGAAGGTCAATGATAAATCTACACTAGGGAAGTGGTATACTAGTGACCAAATCAAGCCCGTGGACAGTGATCACATGGCATTGGCAATACAGGCACAACGAAAACCCTATTTCAGCTCTCATGCTATTATTGAATATTTTAGGCGTTCAATATTTGCTGTTGTGTGCAATATTAATATTACCTACTGTCTTGAGGTGTTTCGGAATCTGTACATATTTTAAGCCCTCACGATAGTCAATACCATCTTCCAAGCTTGATTTAGTGGAAGATTGCAGAAAATGAGGGGAAATTTTTTTAATAAAAAAATGCACATGTCCATGAGAAACCATACTTCTGCAAAACGCCTTGACATTTCAACCAAAGAGTTTATATTAGTATTTAATTTAGGCACTCTCAATACCATGTTCCAAGCTTGATTCAGTGGCAAATTGGAGAGAATGAGGAGAAAAACAATAGAAGAAAAAAAAAGCACATGTTGTCCATAGCAAACCTACTTTAAAACGTGATGATATTCCAGCCAAAGAGCTTAAATTGGTGTTCTATTTATGCCGTTTTGGCAAAAATGAAGCATATTTGACTACTATAATTATAAATGATTAGAATACACTCATGCAGCATGTGCTTACTATTGTCTAACTTATATTATAGGGTAAAACAGAAAGTGAAGAAGAAGAATAAGAACTGACCTGTTAGGCTCTGTAGCGCTTGTTCGAGCTCCCAACAAGCCATTACAGCTTCCATTGCATGGACACGAACATGCTGCTGTAGTTGTTCCTTAAAGGAACAGAGCAGCAGAACATAATGTGTCTAAGAACAAGAAAAAAGAGAATCAGGAAAATGTGAAATTTGACCAAATGGAGAAACGTTTGAACAAGTCCATCAAATTTTATGAAACACGATATTTCACCAATGTTTAATTAATGACAGCGCATCAACTTATATTATGCAAGATAAGTAACACTACAGAAGTTGAATTGCACCCAGAAAAGAATTCAGATTTTGTTATAAACGTCCATTTGCAACTTGATAATTTAAAACAAACACCAATTAAGTCCAACATGTCACTGATTAAGTCCATGGTATTCAATATGAAAGATCTCTAAAAGGGACTACAATGGTTCACAACTTCTGCTTTATAGTAATTCAAATTTCAAAATTATGCACAATTCTCTACTGGACTTCATGGGTACACAATTTCAAGTTCTTTTTTCGTCTTTCCCTCATATCTATACAGAATTTTTATACCTGTTGCAATTCTACCAGCATAGTGAAACCTCATTAGAACTTCAAATTATGAACCACCAGATTTACACACTGAAACAATACAAATTGATGCTATGAAGAAAATGAGAGAGCACAAACATTAAAAGAAAAGGAAGTTATATATTCCAAAGGTCCAAAAGAATTAAAAAATAGTCTTCTTAAAGATCTGACTTTCATGATGAATACTCTAATATCAAATCTAATTACTGCCATTTATTCTATCAACCTAAGAATCTTCATCACCACCATCATCCAGTACTCCTGGTATTCAATACGAGAGACAAGAATCATCCCGCAATAACTACATAATTAACACTCCTGAGGTACTTCACCAAAATTAAATCCAATGAATTTCATCTTTCTATCTTATCCCAACCTTTGAACCCTAACTCCTCAACCATCAATATCCCTTCAACAAAAGCCTTCCCTTTACAATAGAAAGAAAAAAAAAAAAAAAAAGAATTTCATTAGCAGCTCTGAAACGCAACAAAAGCTTAATAAAAACTAGTTAACATGATTAAAACGTTTTCCATATCACCCATTAACAGTACTTTGCAATAAATAGGATAATAAGTCTACGCACCATTACTGTGGAATCTTAATTAAAGATCCCAATTAGAAGTACTGATACAAGATCTCTTAAATGGGCACGTTTGGGTGTCCAACACATCCAAATTCCAAAGCAGATTAACTCAAAAACACTTACGCTCAACTCCACGTAAGAAAAAATTCCTCTTTTTCACGCAAGCTCAAGCAGCAGCAATTCCCAAAAGAAATAGAAAAATCTAATATTTTTCAGGAACATCCAAACACAACCGCCAAAAACAGTGGAAGAAATGCAAACAGATTTTAGAGAGAGGAAACGGACCATGAACTGATCGAGCTCCTTGTCTTCTCCAACAAGCAGCTGATTCCCATGCCCTAGCATCGAATACTTCGCCACCACGTGCTGCGACTGCGAGAGCTGCGCGTCGATCCGCGGCAGCTGATCGACCGGCGTCGCGATCCGCAAGCACGCCACGTGCGCTGACAGCAGCTGCTCGTAGAGTTGATGCGCCAGGATATCCGCCTTATACCTCGCGCTCTGCCACGGCGGCGCAACATCTCCCTGCTCCGCAGCCGCAGCGGCTCCACCGTCTCCATCCGCCATCTCTCCGCCGCTGCTCGCCGCTTGATTCCGGTTCCCTCCATTCAGATCCGCCGATCCCTGCGACATCCCCGCCGCGGCCATCATCGAATCGCTGGACACAGGCACGCCGTCGCTCCCTCCGCCGACGTCACTGGCGTTCCTCTGCAGGACCGACCGGGGCAGCCACTGGCTTCCGCCGGCAGAGGCGACAGAGTCCGACGCCGTCTGGAGGTGGAGAAAGCTCCGGTCGGCGTACTGGCTCTGCTGACGGAGAATCGCGCTATTGAGCCAGGTCGGGGCGTTGCTACCGCCGGGAGGTTTTCCGGCGGAGTTGGCCGCGTCGGAGGAAGAAGGCTGTCCGAGGTGGTCAGGGATGATGGAGCGGAGGACGGAGGGGCTTTCGCCGAGTTGCTGGTCTGCGAAATGCGGGAGCGCCATTTCGTGTGGTAGATGGTTGTGGTACGCCATCTGAAAAAGTGATTTCACTGCATCGTTTGAAACGGATTTAAATACGTACGTAAACGGAGAGAGAGAGAGAGACTGAGAGAGAGAGAGAGGAGGCTTGTGTTGTGTGTTGTGTATTGTGGAAGGATGAGAGCGAGTGGGTAAAAACTGTTATTCTGACGGTTCGCTAGATTTCGGGGGCGGTGCCGCTGTTACTGAAGCCGCCGAATTTAATTCGATCGATGATTTAAAGGAGTTTTCACACATGAGTAACGTGCACTTCGAGTGCAGCGTAAATTTTACACTACGGGTCGTGCTCGTAGTCGTGCGCATTAATGCAGGCGTGCTTGACCAGTTCTGCTCATCGCCCTGCCTTGGATCAATGCCGGCCTTTCACACTCTTATCTTCATGTGATTCAGTACAAGGGCTAATTTAGCTTAAAATCAAAGTTATTAATTTGATAGTTACAATGATCTAACAATATTTTTCAATGTATCCTGCCAGACTTGACTGTCAAAAAATAATAAATATATCTATAGTGGACCTCATAAGTTAAACTACACTTACGAACGAAAAGAACATTGCCCTATTCAAAAGAAGAAGGAACAAAAATAAAAAAAACTATATATAAGAACAATAACGTTGCATTTAAAACTTAAGGGTGCGTTTGATCACAACAATTTCTTAGCGATTGGCTAAACGCAAATACAAGACAACAACAAATTACAGCGACAGCTTTTAAAGCCACAAATCGCTGATTTTCCATAATCTCGGTTCCCTCAACTGCAGCAACAGCTTCTACACAACCTCTGTTGCTATTAGTAGTTGCTGTGACCAAACACAGTATAAATATCTGAATTTTTCTAATAGAAAAATGGTTGAGTTGTCAAAGGATCAAGTAGAATCTTCTCCGCTAAAGAGGTTAAAATGAAGTCGGCTCTTCTCTTTTCACACTAAAGGCGATAAGAGGATGTTGACTTTCGAGAATTATTTTGTACATGGGTAATTTAGAAGCTGTCAAAGCGTTAAGAGGAGTTATTGATTGGAGCCACACTTAAGGTTAACTTTTGAGTTTGCTAAAACTTCTTACATTCCTAAAATGTTTAATAAGATAGAGAAAGTAGATCTCAACTTTCTATGGGCTAAGGACCCCTAGCAGTGGGCTTAGTTTCTTGGACAGTTTTCAAGGAGGGTTGTTTGTGTTTTATTTGATTATTTTATATTTTTATAAAAAAACTAAAAATATAATTTATATTAATAAATTTGAAAGCAAGTCAACTAAAATTGAAGTAAAACTTTTCCACTTGTGAGAGTTCCCCTCCCAATTGCACAAAAACTTGAGTCACTGTGACCAGTATTCAAATTCCTACCGACTCTATATGCAAAAAGATCAGAGAAAAAAGAGGGAAGAATACGACAAGAGGAGAGAAAGACAGGCAAAAGGAAGAGAAAGGAGGAGAGAGAGAAAGAGTTTCCCCCTTCATTCCGCCAGTCTAGGATAGCGACCTCTCTGTCAACCGGACACGCGTCGCGCTGAGAGAGCGAGGACCACACAAGTAAAAACCTCATCGAAGCACGCGTTGACTCTCCGCCAATGGGAACGCTCCACGTGGCGGGAGCAGCTGAGGTGGGGACCATCCTGGAATTTCAGGAGGGCCTACTCTATGCTGTCTGGTGCGCCGCCGGCTTAATTACGCTACAAATGGTCCCCTCCCCATCCCCGTCCGAAAGCAGGTGGTCCTGATCCTAGGGCTCTGAGACCGTTCGTCCGCTTAACGCGTGGGCCCCACCAGCTGTGTGTGTGGCTTGCTCTCTCGCTATCGGACATTCCACGTGGATGCACGCAGGGTTCTCTTCTCTGTGCGCTTTCGTCAGGCCTACGGAGCTTTTGTAGAGTTGTTATGTGAAAAGTTAATCCCATGCAATGAAAGTTATTATATTATTATTATTATAAGTTTGCAATGAGCATGGCCATGGCACATTCATACAACAATACCTTCTTGGTAGTATTGTCATTTTTAATTTTCTTAACTTTAGTACCTTATTGGTAATTTTCTTGGAAAATAAAGGTAAAGTAAAAAACATCAAAATAAGAGAAAATAAAAAGTATTTTATTTTTAGTTATAAGTTTTTAAACTTTTCATATAAAAAGTAAGTATTTTTTTGTCATTTATTGAAGAAAGAAGGTGGTTGTGAACTTTTTTTTTCTTTAAAAATGAGGAAATTTTATAGATACGTGCTTTTGATGTGACCATTCTCTAAAAAAAAAGGAAGTACTAGCATTTCTTTTACTTTCATAGTAAATTTTCAAACCGGTCAAGTCGGTTTGGAAACTTCACAGGTAGAATGAAGTGAAATAAAGCCTTAAATAGTAAAAGAATAAAATGTAAGTGGGTTAAAATAATATTTTATCTTTAGTTATTGGATAGAGAATCTTTGTAACTTATTGTATAAAATGTGAGTTTTTTTTTTCTTTTAGTGGAGAAATGAGATTGTTTTTTTATTTTTTCTAAATATGTACTTTTGATATAACCTTTTATCAGGAAAAAAAATAGAAGATTTACTTCACTTTTTTTTTTTTTTTTGCTAACGGAGGTTTCCCAATTCTTTGGACTGGACTAATCCCTCCGGGCCCAGAGAGAAGCCGGGTAAACCCCTGTGGCTCCTAGGTGTGGCCCTTAGGTGGTAACACAAGTGGATTCAACCTTCGCTTCCTGAAGAGGGGGGAACTGGGAGTCGATACCAGGACCTCTAGCTCCGGAAGAGAGAGGAACCGTGGTCCTGACCACTCGGCCAACCCTTTAAGATTTTACGTCACTTCTCTCTGCCAAAGTTCCCACACAATAGAGTGAAAAGAAAACTAGATTTCCTTCTCCTTTAAAACAGGAGTTGTGATAAGCCTCTATGGTGGGGCCTAACATTTAAAATCTAGACAAATGAATTGAAAGTCTTCTCATGTAATGACTCACTTCAATTGGAAATGTCCCACATTCAGAATCATGTACGAGGGAAAGTTGGGGAGAGCTAATGCAAGGAACAAACATTTATTGTTTTAAATGACTTGAGTTTTTTCATGTAAGCAAGCCTGCTATGGAACCTCATGACATGTGCGGTGACATTCCGGGCATCACTAGGTTGGATGAAGCATCACATAAATAGAGATGTGACCTATAACTAGGGTCATGTAATGTGAAGTCTCCGAAAGGTGTAATGCTACAAGAAGTTAGGTGTTGATCATTTTTACTAAAAGCCTTTTGGTGCATATATTTATTTAGAGGTATTTCTTACAAGAATTTCTCATGTTCCTGATTTTGACATTAAGATGACAGTTGTTCCCCTGAGATTTCAAATGCCATGTCGCATAAATGGAATTCTAGATTTCGGTTCACCTGAAAGCCTAATAGTCTCTCTCCAACATCAACATGGCCCATGAGATTTAGAATTTTGTTTGGGGTTATTATTTGGTGAATTTCAAATTCTATTCTTTAGACAATAATTTTCAAGATTCTTGCAAAAGAATAAGCCATGGAACTTTCTTAAACATCTGTTATTCTTTTAAGAATTAAAAAAAAATCCTTCTTTGGAGAATTTACAAATTCTCAAAATGTTGTCTACCACGTTGAATTTTAAAAACCTCATGAAAAGGAAGTTGGAATTTAGAGAATTCAAAAGGATGTTTGTGATAAATTATAATAGCTTTTTTCACTAAGTAAAATTATTATCAAGTTGAGAGAGACTAAGTATGCGATGGCTTTTACTGTGACACGTGTGGTTAAGAAAGCTCGAGCCATAACATGAAGGAATGAGGAATCTAAAAGAGGCGGGCAATTTGACATTCCTAACTATGGGGTGGAAGAAAACAGCACAGCCAATAAAATTTTGCCACGTAGTATAATGTTATTAGAAATGGGCCCCTCATTACCTACTACAGTCGCTAGAAATGCAAGATTCCAATGCGTATAATGATGCGCATGTCGGGTGGGTAGCTTGATCGGTCTCTGATGGGCCCCACCTTTGATTTCCCCTCTCCATTTCTAATTTTTAAGATTAGGAATTCCCAATCCTCAAAGGAGAAGTCTGTTCAAAGACTTTCATATAATGCCAATTTTGTCCAAATATTTCTTACCCAAATACGTATGTTTTTAACTCCAAGGTGTAGCTTAGTTGGCTTAGGACCACGGTTTGCATTCGGAGATTGTAAATTACCACATTGGGGCTATCTGGAAGGATTGATTCAGCCAAAAGGGTTGAGAACCCTCCAATGACAAGAAAGAAAGAAAAAAAATACTATCTAGGTTTTCATCCCTAACTTTCTCCCTTGATGTGCAAGTGTTCTCTCCTTAAATACATGTTGTATTCGGTTCTTGGTAATAAAATGTGAAAGTATTTCAGTTATTTTCCACTCCTAAAACAAAATTCCCCAAATGCGTTTCCCATTTGGTTTCTCAAAACACTTGTAGAACATCACAACATTTAAAAAAAAAATTTGAAATTAACAATATTTTACAGGCCAAAAGTGACTTTATGAGTTTAATTTTATGAATCCTAGTCATTCAAAGAGGAAATTCAAAATTTCAAGGCTAAAGCAGCTGTGATTTATGTTTAGGAACTTTCTTACACAAAATCGCCTCAAAATAAATGGGCCCCTTCACAATCCAGGCAAATGATCCCTCCTAGATTTTCAAGAACTAGAACATAGGGCACATCTATTAGAGAGGTTCACATTCAGATTCTTATTGTCTTCAATGGGCAATTTAATGGGCCCCAAATGTCACTTCTACAAAGTGATATCCACTGTTGGATAAGGACTTGTCAGGCCAATCTAATGGTGACTATCACGTAATATCCTAAATTGTTGGACCCAGTGTCAGAAATAAATAAATAAAACAATTGAAAGGGGAAGCACAGTAATTTTGATACTATGAATCATTTGTCATTACAACAGGCCATGTGTGGTACATGCACTAAAGATCTCCACCCCAGCAGAATCTCCTCCCTTGTGTTGGTGGCCAGAATATGGACAATTAGAAAATAAAATACAACAAACTCCATGATCATCCATGATTGGGTTAGGTAGGATCTCATGGTCTGCTCTGCTGGTACTTTCTTCACATGTATCATCCATGATGGGGCACATCATATAGACAGTATGGATCATCAAGCCACGCCACAAGCCATAAGTCGATCGCGTCCGTTGATGCCTCAGATACTATAGTTAGGATATATTCTAACATATGTGTTTAAATTTATAAATAAAATAAATAAGTTGTTTTTTATAGATTTTTTTTATTTTTTTTATTAATCTTGACAAGTCTTATTTAGTTTTCTCATAAATGTAAAGAAAAAAAAAAGTCTAAATGAAATGATTGACATAAAAAAAGCTAAAATAAAATGATTGACCCTAATGAGTGTCCACCGCAATTATACTATATAATGGATGTTTCTTTTTAAATTTTCGATTTTCTCCTGAAATTTAAGACTAAATCAAACAAAAGAATAAAGTTTTAAATTAATTGAAAAAATAAGAAGTTATAACTTGTCTTAAAGTTAAATGAAAACTCAGAAGTAAATATTTAACATATTAACCATGTGATCAAAATATCATAAACAATAACAAAATTCTAATTGCCTGTGAAAATACAATTAGAAGGAAATAAGAAAAAAACTAAATTAATAGTCCAAATAAAATCGAGCAAGAAAAACAGTAAATCTAGAATATAAAAAAAGCATGCATAAATAAATATTTTTGCCTAGATAATTCTAGCATCTCACTTACTATCTAAAAAATATCCATTTTTATCTAAGAAAGAAGAGATGTGAAGAGGGCCTCAGATTGATTGGATGGTGGTGAGATAGGGGTTGAAAGATTTGAGTGTGCGGCAATATATCACCTCCATTTGTATTTAGGCAAAAATATTGTCGCTCAACCAAACAAACCAAAAGAAAAGAGAGAAATATGATGGGACCCCTCCCCTCACCTTTTACTTTTATTCTCTGTTTATTTGACTATTCACTTCACTTCATACAACAAGTGAATTACCCAACAACTAAAGATCCAGTGAAAGTGGCTTTATGAGCATGACTTGATGCTGATCATAATCACCAAATGAGGTCTCCAATATTGAGCGACTATATATGTTTATAAAATTATTAAACAATGATGCTCTTAGTCTGTTACAATTACCATCTTGTGGCCATGTCAAGAAATAATGATCATGCAGATGCTAGGCAGCTAAGTATTACTCAACAAATATGGCTGATATATTAAATTTATTAGGGTAGTATTATCTCTGGTTTTCTCTTTTTCCGAAAATACCTAAGTGGTCATTTGTTTGAACTCATTTATATATGTAAATAATGTAAATGCATAATATATATATATATATGTATGATCATCCGTTTGCCCTCATTTATGGACATAAATAAGGTTTGAAAATGGTGAGTAAATGAAACTATTTTAATAGCGGATCATTTATATGCTCATGATGTGGTAAACAGTTAAATATATATATATAAATGAAGAAAAGGTGCATCTAAAACATGGATTAGGACGTTTCTCTGGTATAAGATTTGATTTTGAGAATTTATGAAAATATTCAAAAAGTCCCAACATATAGATCTAGCATTTTTGTGGGCCCCTAACTCGTGGCCTGAGCCATTCAAGATCTTTTACTAATGATAGACATCATGATATTTAGCTTCATATATTAAATCTTCATATATTTTTGAAAAAGATGTAAAAAAATAAAAAACTCAAAACTTATCTAAAATCGTTGAATGTATTTATTTATTCATGTTAAAAGAGTGCTTTTAAACGAACATCACACGTTAATTTACATAGAAATTATCAAGTGCACGCTTGCTCCTGGGGTGATTTGGTGTGTGTTTAATAGTGGGCTCGCTTGATGGTCCGACCAAATGGACCACAAATAGACCTCCCTCCCTCTCCTCTGAATTACGAATTCTTGAATTTACACCCATCTAAATGGACTACCTATTTTTTTTTTCTAAGAGGTAGAATGATCAAGTGTGCCCCAAAATCCATACACCAATAATGCTCACCCTGACCTTCCATCACTCAAGTCCCATCCAAAGATGGCCCTCTTAGAGAGGTGCACAACAACCCCTGCTGAAAAATACTGAAGTGAACCAGTACCCCATGTTGCCAAAAAAGAAAAAAACCCATGATAACTACAACTTATATTGCTGAAAAAAAACTACAGGGTAGACATCTAAATGCACAAAAGCATCTTTCTTTTTAATTTCTTTTCCTCGGACAGATGATTCTGTGTCAGTACATTGGGCATTTGGGTTTACCAATCCTTATCATGAAGACGACTAGCCAAACTTTAAGCCAGACAAACAGGAGTCTATTTCCATGTGAAAATGATATGCTGATCTTGACTCTTGGGGCCTCTGGCTCTTGTACGGTGGTGTGAAATGGAGAAGAAGTTGGCTCCACCATATTAAGTACACTTGCCAAAAATTCAACTGCTCTGCCAATCGAAAAGACTGAAGTTAGGTCAATTAAATAACCATTACAGGTCAATAAAGAGTGCTGTTTGGATTTTGTTTCATACACTGCAGCCAATAAGTAAAACCATGTGGAAAGACCATCTAAAATCCAAAATAAAGTCATAGATTTTAGGCCACATATATTTGTAGGTGGAATGGAACCAGATTTAAAATAAGGGCATACTGGTTGATAGTGGTTTAGATTTAAACGCACCACTGTTCTTTAACGAGCTGAGCTACAGACATAAATATCAATTAAAGCTACCGACATAGACACCAGCCAACAAATTTGTTAGTCCTCTTCTTTTAAATACTATTCCTTCATTGAAAAAGCAAGTAGTGAACATAACATAATAGGGACATGTAATGTATCAGTCATAATAAACTCAATACAACCAAAATGATAAACATAAACTTCATGAAAAAGATGCCATTAAGCACAGAACAAAGCAACCGATAAAGTGGAATGGATTTCAAAGTGATGGTGAAAAATGATGCCTAATGTATACAGTATACAACATTTCATAGTTTCCCTGTGGCCATTCCTATGTAAGAGGTTGTTTATTACTAACTAATCTAATGCTTTCATGACTTTGATCCTTTTAGTGTTAAATCCTCAAAGTGTAATAGCTATACACATTACATATTTTTTGTAATAAAATTCAATGGTGAGTCATATTTTCATCATTGTGAAAATTTGGATCATTGCTCAGGATACAAATGTGTATGATGTTAAATAGTGATATAAAGGGTTATCAGGATATTTTGGCAACTAATGTGCAGATATGGGTTTTTTTTTTTATTGATATATTAGGGTGGTAGTTTTGTATTGGATTATAATAGGAGCTTTTTGCATATACCCCCTAACATTGGTTTTTGTATTTGTAAATGGGTCACTGCTTTTATATTTTAATACCTTTCGTGTCCTACCCTTCCAACCACCAAAAGTCTTTAGAGTGAAATGACACTTTTTCCCATTTCTTTATCCCCATGTGCATAGATTCAAAAGTTTGGATCTATTTTTTTCAAAGCTTGTAATATTAATAATTACATTTAATGGGAGAGAATTACCATATGTAAATCATTTTTCTTATCAATACATGGTCTATTTCATTAAATCCAAATAGATCATAATTATAATCAACGCCTGTGCCGACCCACCATTAAATTGAAGAAAGTTTTAAAATATATGATTATGCTTTATGTGCATTAAACAGTTATTGAGAGAAACCATTGGCGCTTGGGATAAATAATGATATTTTTGGAGATAATAATATACTCACTTTTCTTTGATTGATATTAGGGCAAATGTGTCATTTTTATAAAAGTTTAACACAAATCTCTCGGTGGGTTCTCATTTTCAATATAAATACTGATTTTGGGGACATGAAATGTATTGAAATTAAAAAGTATGGACCTATTTACAAACTGAAACCACATGAACTTATTTACAAATCATGGAAACCTTAGGGGGTATATATATATATATATATATATATATATATATATATATATATATAGAAAAAACTCTTATAATAACTAGGAACTTATTGACAAATTCAACATTCCTATGCCCTGACATGGACATTTCCACTGTATCCTCCAATATTTATGCAAAACATTGGAATGGCTTACAACTCAAATAAATACTTTTTAAAGGACAAATCCAAAATGGGTCCCACCATTTGAGCAATTGAGATCGTACACATTTTTTTTTATTCTAAGAAAAATGGTGCATGAACATAGAGAAGTTGTATTCATGTGCATGGATCAGGAATCAGCACTAGTGTCAAATGTTTCCAATAACCTTATCAGTACACTGCTCTCTCTGGCATCATATGCAATGATGCAGTAAATTTTTTGATTCATTCCATATTTCATGTCACGCATGGCACAAGCTTCTTCAAACTGTGATGTTGGCATGACCCACCTTATCTAGCCATTGTAAGTCATCATTTACAATTACTATTGATCTTTGCCAAAAGGACTAGAAAGGTACGTCTAAAGAACAATTTGTTGCACTTCTTTTGTGCCCCTTTCTTATCTTTTCTGATGAGAATGACTGGTCAGTGCTTTCATGCAATGGGTAAAGTAGATCCCGAAGGTTTGATTGGGATTGGTTATTATCACTGGTTTAAAGCATCTCCTATCGTTGTAGTCCATGTCACTTTCAATTCACTACCTTCAGAACAAAATTCTTGCAAAAGATTTCAAAGGTTATACTGACATGAAATGGTAGTGTCTGGAAATGATTTTTGGGGCTGAAATTAGGAGGTTATAAATTTTTAGATTTCTCCTCAGAATCTCTGTAATGAATTCTTTCTTGCTACCCATCATCTAGTAAGAATTCGAAAGTTGAAGGAAATCAAACAAAAAGTGATATTTTAAAGATTGGGTTTTTTAAATTCCACTAATCAAACAAAGAATTTTAGAAGTTCCATGGACAGTAACGAATATTGGTGCGTTAAATGCCCAACATATAAACAGATGTGTAAAATGAGAAGAGGAAATGCAATGGAAAGGTTAGAATGTTGATTAAGATAATGCGTAAAAATTTTGGTAGCTATGTAAGGTCCAAATTATTGTGATAAATACATGAGCCCTTTTATGAAAAAAAATGGAAGAAGTTTTAAAAAGTGGACATTTTTGTGAATTCGCAAAAGAAAGAACAAAAGTACATTTGTGATGCACTAAAAGGTAGACAAATGTTGGCACAGTAGGCAGAAATCCTAGTTCCAAATAGAAACCACCATTAAACTCGAGCTTCGAAGGAGAACAATTTGTTACCCACGTGGTAAGGAGCGGTAGTTCTCACTGGCTGTGCAAGGTTTGAACTTTGGGCATACCCCTCTATTTGCTTGTGCAGGCTTTCTTCCCGAATGTGTGAGCTGCTTTCCCACTTGAGTGGATTGACTTCCCGCATGTGCGGTCTCTCTTTTGAGTCTCAAGCCCCTTGACTGAAGTACTAAAAAAAAAAAAAGGAATTCATGCATGAAACAGCGTGACAGGGTTGCTAATAATCCAGCATAGGTGTGGATTGAAGTTGATATGAGGAAGACAGTTGATGAGGCTCATTTAGGCCCAACCAATCATGTTGGATAGGTGTTGGAAAGATTCATGTCTCCCAATATGCAATTTTAAGTTAATGGATCATCCTAACCTCTTACTTATGGCTCACAAGTTTAACCGTTTATCTTAAAAAAATAGAAACTAGATCTAACGGTCCAATCCATTTGAAATTGTCTAAACCTCATGGGATCCGTGACATAGTGGGGAGAGATTAAATGTCCATTCGGATTAATCATAAGGTGTGCTTGACTTACTGTCTCAAGCATTTTAGATATATGTGGTGAAGAGAGTTACCTCGGTAGGAGGATATGGGTGGACAAACTTGAAGGAGATTGATCCATGGAAGTTGTCGGTGTCCTAACTTATACCTCTTTAAAGAGTCTGTGACGGCCAAACTGTGTCATGTCTTTGATCCACATTGTCATATCAACCCAAACAGCACCACCACCACTTATTTTGGGGTGATGTTTGGCACCTTTCATCACTCAAATTCAAGTCTGGATTTTTTTGTTAGGTTGTGCCTAGGACACGGAACTTTGGGCCAACCATATAAAAAGAAATCTGTGGATTAGGTAGAGAAAAAACAAAACAACAAAAAAAAGAGAAATTATCCCATGTTACATGCACTGTTTGGAAATGTCCTCAATTTGGCCACAAATGGAATGTAAATATTTCACACATGATCAATTGAAGTTCTAATATAAATGGTTTTATGAGATATGAACGGATTTGATTTGGTGGCATGAGTTTCCTGCTCAGATCTTGTGTTCAAAATCACCCCAGATTTGCTCGATGTGCGTTTGTGTGGGTTTAACAGGCTCCACCCGGGCGACTAGTCCTCCTTTTGTGCAAAGATGTCTTACATTCAGTTTGACCATTGTCATTGAAAACGATTACCTACCCTTGAGCTCTGCGCAAAACTTGCTAGGGTGAAGGGGGGCATCACCACCGGTTCAATTCTCTAAGCCAAATCGATTGGGTTAAGTCAACCTATGGTTTCTTTGTCATAAAAATATTTTGGGTATCTCCTTGTAATCAAGCCGTTTATATAAATTGTTATTTTTTGGTATAGAGTTTCACGAACTAGAGTTTTTTCCTATTTAGAGAGAAAGTATTGCTAGCTTCGAGAGAAAGCATTGTTGAGACACTGTAAGAGTGAGAGTCTCTATAATTTTTTTGCTTTTCTTAATTAAGAAGAAGATTGTCTTCGTGGATGTAGCCTTCATTGGATGAACCATATAAATCTTGTATGTCTATGATTGGTTTGATCCATTTCTATCTTTATTTTCTAAGCACCTCTTAAGGTCAAATACCCATAAAAATAAGAGATTTGATTATACAAAAGGTGCCCCCACCAGCAATAAAATCAGACTTTAGCTGCGGTTGTTTGAAATCTCGAATAACAGAAGGGGTATTCCAAATAGAAACCTGTAATGGGCACAAGTTAGACCAATGTACATGTAATCATCATCCTCACAAGCTACTTCTGTCATTTTCAACTGCAAAGGCAAAAATGACAGGGGTCCCCCCCTGTAAGTAAATCAGCCAGGACCATAACTCTTCCATGGCACTTGATGAGATAGACATCATTTTATAGTGGAAAAGAGTGAGATGTTTTCCATCATTCAAATTGAAATGGAAACTAATCAGAAGCCAGTTTCAAATCATTGCCACTAACACAATGAAAAATACTACCTAACAAAGCATATGTCGTATACATGACTAATCAGACAGACCTGTGGGCCACTGAAATTTCTAGTTCTGTATTCCACATCTCTGCTCTGCTCTCCTTGTGCCAGCATTTTTGCTAGAAGTGGGGGGTTATTGGCCAAGTGGTCTATGTTGATGGGATGGATGGGTTCACTTTGAAAAATCAGAGTTTGATTTGATATAATAAGCATTTAAACATCTGGCAATGTGAAGAAGGTCCAAACCATTCAAACAAACCCATTAGGGTTGAGATTTGGAGTCTGGGATCCTCTAAGGAAATCCCTATGGTGACTGTGAGTGGACTAATTAAGGTCCGCCGTATCACTGCGGCAGCCTGCCATACATTCTGGCAGAGCCACGGTGACGCGGCGGACCGTGATTGATCCACTCAAGGTCATCGTAGGAAAAATTCTCGTATAATTCCGATTCTGAGATTTGTGGGTGAAAGAGAAAGATCTTTTCCACTCATTTTAGAAATTAGAATTAGGGGTTCCTAATTACAGGCCTATGAAGGAAGGATATCTTGAATATTAGCTTACACTGTCACATCCAAGCTTTTGTTGGATCACCTATATATTGGTATGATCTTTAAGAGACTATTTGTTTCATGTAATTGAATATCTATGATTGTATTTATATAACTGGTTAATAAAATGAAGGGCCAAAAAGGTGAATATCCAAAAGGGTGAGATTTTGATATTTTCCCCAAAAAAACCACTGGACCCTGAGGTTTAAAATTGGGCATGCAGACTGGGGTTCTGAAAGTAAACTCATCTTATTTTATTTTTATACAATGCAGCCCACATATGATAAAAATTCAAATCATGTCACATACCCAACACTAGTGAATTGACAACTCTATTATTTGAGCATTTCCATCACTGGATTAGATCAGGATACAAATGCACTTACAAAACCTTTGAAAACTAAGGCCCTAAAATCAAGGTCTAGGTTGATCTAATTAGAGTGTAACTTAATTTATATCACACCCCTTGCATTCGACTCTAGCCCTATGATTGGAGAAATCCAAGTGGACCCCACACAAACAAGGGATTACTTTTGAAAAGCAAACACAGTTTTTCATTGCACCCAAGGCCCCCCCCTCTTCTTAAAAATCTAAGACTAGAATAGTCTAATTGCAACAATGATTGACACTCCTAACCTATGTTTAGATTGTCCCATCCCATTCCCACAGGTCCATCCAATAGTTAGAATTTGAGCAACTCTTTGTCTATAAAATTTCAAAAAATCTCTCAAATTCTTAAAACAGAACTCTTTCAATGGAGTTTCCTCAGATGCTAAGAAATTTCACTTTCTCGGTTGATGAGAGTTCAACTCTCTCAAACCCATAATAAAACACAGATTTTGGATTCCATGGACTGTTGCAGGTTGTCATGTGTAAATGTAGATGTGGATGGATACTGGATAGTCACCACCAAAGTGTTGCTGGGTGCAAACTGTAAAGAAAGACATCAGTTAGTGCCATGGAAAAATTGTCAACAGATTTGAAAGGATGATGAATATTGATGCATGGTAGTAGTTGCACCCCTCCCAAGGAACTTAAAACTCCCTTTCTGATCAATTGGTAGACTGAATGAAAAAGGAGAAAAGAGAAGGAAAGAAAAAAAAAAAAAAGTTGTGGGGGACCATTCTACCCACTTTGTGCAAGCAGAGTAGGCATCATCAATGGACATGTGCCAGAGACCCATGTTTAGGGCCTTCTTTTTTCTTCAGATGGATACACACTGTGAGGCTGAAATTGGTAGGGTTAGGAAAGTCTGCAGACCAACATGTGAAGGTAGCCCTGTCACTACCACTCCACTCACCGGTATGAAGGCTCCCACCTGTTTTGAATCAGAGAGGGTGGTGCAGACATGTGGGTTCGCAGATTTCGTTTGGGACCATTTGAAAGTAGGCCCACAGGCTCACATTATGCAGAAGGGGTGGGACCCTGGACGCATCCAATAAACAAGACAGGGGTAGCAATTGGTTGGGGTGGGCTCGGGTTAGGCTGACCACGAAAGTTGACCTGAATTATTAATTGTGTCCGACCTGTTTCCAACCTGTTTATTAATTGGGCTGTAAATGAAGACAGCCTCAGAAGTCACTTCCTGCGTAGTCACCTTCCCTCACCCGTGGTATTCTTCCCCCTCCAGAGGGAGGGCTTGGATCCCGGCCCCCTAAGCTGGGTACCAAAAAATCAGGTTATAAATGTGAATCTAAACTAACTCAGAAGTTAAAAGGGCCGGCCCAAATAGTGAATTACCAACTTGGGTTTCAATCAAGTTGGTGGGTCAAAAGTGCACTTAGTACTGTTAACAGGATGGGTGGCAAAACTGAGCTGAACCCTAGCACCACCTGCCCTGATCTGCACCAAACCCTCCATATCGACCTGATCTGTGACAAGTTTAGGAGATGGGATGCAAAATCTGCCCCCTATCATGGGTTCGGGTCAGAGCGATCGCCCTTTTACATGACCCATTACCACCCGTTTGACATACTGGATCAGGATCTGATGTCTAATTATTATGAGGAGCCATTGAGAGTTCCATCCAGGCCTGATGTGGGCCATTTGTGTGCATTTCATGGTGTGTCTTACGAATGAACAGGATTCTTGATGGATCCTAATGCTCAACATCATGAGGAAAGTAGGGCTGGAGTGCAAGAAGAGGAATAAGGCGATGAAACTGCTTGGCCAATAGCATAGTATGTATAGGAAATCAAAACATGTTGGGAATGTAACTTTGGTATTCTACATCTGGGTTCAAATTATATATCTTCTTTAATTCTGTTTCCCTTCCAATAAAATTCACCTACTTAGCCAAAAAACGAGAGAAAGGCACCCACATTAGGATTGCAAAAGGAATGGTTCAGGGTCGGAACCACAGTGGACTCAAACACAGAACACGTTCTCAATAACGGTTTCGATTCCGATTCCGACTTGGAACCTATTTTATTGGTTCTAGACCCAATTCCGCAACAAGATCCAACTAGAGGATTGCATTAAAGACTCGTGTGTAGGGCCCTAGGTCTATGGGTCGGAACCTGTATGGACCCAAAACTGGACCCCTTTATCAATCGAAATCTAAATTAAGTTCTAGACCCATTTATGAATTAGAACACAAAACAGGTTCCAAATCCGATTTTTTATGGGATAGAACCTCCAAATAATCAGAGAATCGGATATCCATTTGCATTCCAACCCTTGACCTTCAAGTTCTTTGAAATGCAAGCTTAACGATCATTCAAAATTAAAAAAAATAATAATAATAATAAAAGAAGATGAAAAAATCGATGTAGTACTGAAGTATTAGAAAGGAAACTCCTTTAACTTTAGGCAAGTGCGGAATTCATAGGTGATAGGAATGAGGGCCTCCAAAATAGGTTGGGCTGGGCACAGCCAGGCATAAGCAAATAAGCCTAGCCCAAGCCCGTTAGTGAAATTATCTCGTCCTTCGTGTTGAATTTGTTGAGCTAGTCTGAGCATCCTGCCGGGCCTTTAAGAAGCAGATTTGACCCAAACACAAAACATTACCTTTGGGACAGCATCTTAGGCCATATTTTAATCTACAGGCCCATAAGAACAACTATATACACTCCAAAAAGGGCTCGGAGTAGATACAAGCTTGCCTAGCCCACACCCTAAAATCAGAAGGTATAAAGGGTCAGAGACTCAAGTTAGGTTAACGAGTGATCATAATATCCCTAACTTTTCCTTCATATAGTTGAATTAAATGTTCATACTTACTTCATAGGGTGGGTTCATTTTCTAAGAATACAAGATAAAATTGTGTTCATGGTCAAATGAATTCCTCTGAAGGAATATTAGAGGCAACGGGTGAAAGACATTAGACGAGACAAGGATATATGATAGAAATGTGCATGATACCTCAATTTTTTTAAAATTTAAATTACTAAGGTGATGGTTGAGTAATCATTTCCCATCTTCCATCGATTCATTTTTTTTTTTTAATGAAATGGGACGTTATTTGATGGCCATTTTTTTATATTCAACTTTGATTCGTCATTTTCAACCCACCTACAAAAATACATAGGCAGTAGAATTCCTAGGAACTCAATTACATGAAACAAACAAGCCCCAAAAGATAAATTCTGCAATCAGAAGCACTTCCTTTGTAACTCTTTACAGTGATCCAGGATCATTAATTCTAGAAGATTAAAAAATACAAATACCAAAATATTCTCTCTGCCAAACAGAACACTAAATAATAGAAAATGCTTCAGTTCCAGCATTTCATTAAAGTTTAGTGGATTCGTCTGTCTGGATGAGGAGAATAAGGTGAAAAAAGCCAGTCTGCAATTCCACAGTTTAAACTGTAGGGCCCAGTTAGATTTGGAGAAAAGGGGATATCTCTCCACCACCATTTCCTTTCCCCTGTCGTTTGGATGTGAGGAAAGGAGGCAGAGAAAACTGTAACTTTATGGCCCATTTGTATGCAGAGAAAACAGGTGGAGAAAACTGCTCAGGATTTTATGCATGGGTTACTCCATCCAAATGGCAACAATAAGCACCTTCTAACTGTGCTATGGGCTCTTATTAAAATTTACCTCAATGCACCTCGGAATGTACATATATAATGGACAAAGATTACACATGTATTACAGACAAGCTTGGACATATATTTTTCCCTTTTTTTGTTTCAGAAACTATGGAACATAAAGCAGCAGAATCACCCAAGCCTTACCGCATCTCTAACAATACGATATATAAATATATATATATATATATATATATATATATATAAGCACAAAAATGAAATGACATTGCAAGCAAAGACTATGAAATGCAGTAGCAATGTAGCAATGTGCTATGGCAAGGTAGGGGGAAGTGAAGGCTTAGCTACTTTCAGCTCACCACAATCGCCGATGTAAACCGTTTTCAGTGGTTTGTCCCATATAGCACGAGCAATCTGGGCCCTATCATCACCGAGGAACTCGGCAAAGTCATTAAATTGACGAATCCGTTCAGCAGGCTTGTAGGTAGGGATGGCTGCTATGGTCGCCACAACATCTAATCCTGAAAAAAGACAAGTCAATTGAAGCCGAGAGATCTTCTGGAATATTTATAAAACATTCCCTCATAAATGCACAAGAAATAAAATTAAATGTTTAAATCTAGGGATGGCAATGTGTACATTTACAACAAGGACCTGACTCAGTTGAACCATTCTGTGCTCGGTATCTACAGTAATGGATCCAATAAAATTGCAAGACAACTTGGGAGATTGATTCCCAATGCCTGCCTCAAGTGCCCCACACCTCTACTTCCTAACTTTTTTTAAGCCCATCCTGCCCCCACAACCCTGAGGACCCATTTGTTTGCATATGAATTTGAAATCCTAGGAATTCTAAGATGGTATACCTTAAAGTGGCTAAAATTGAAGCAACTAAGGTGAAGTTCTATCTGTGGAATTATTAAACAATCAACCTTTAATGGAAAATAAATTAAGGGGAGATGGAAAATGACAAAACTTAGTTCAACTTCCATTAAAGGGGAGATAACTTGATTGTCATTTATGGATTTTCACCCTCACCTTTTCAATTTTAGGCACTTTTAGACATACGTTTCTTAGAATATTAAAAAAAAAAAACTCTATGAATTCAATTCCATGAAACAATCAGCCACACTCGTCCCACAAAACCGTAACACTTTCCACTTCGCTCTCTCCTCTTGGCTCTCAATCTAGTGACACTGGAGATGCTATTTCCCAAGATCTGGCAAGAATACAGGCACGAGTATCACCACTAATCATTTGATACCATGAGCAGGAGCCAACATTTGGTGCACCCAACTGTCTATCTTCAACATAAAAG
Organism: Cinnamomum chago; assembly: GCA_038049695.1. Taxonomy (NCBI): domain Eukaryota; kingdom Viridiplantae; phylum Streptophyta; class Magnoliopsida; order Laurales; family Lauraceae; genus Cinnamomum; species Cinnamomum chago. Next base: position 8,678,803 of record CP142452.1, on the reverse strand, counting down.
AAACGGACAGGATTAGATGGATAGGATCTTAAAACTGAGATTTGTCACAAGAATTATATTTCATGGCCCCATCACATCAACCTTTCAGTTGATATTCAAACTGAATAGTTGATCCCACTTCCAAATTTTGTTACATAAAAAGTACGAGTGATGTGCTCCACCATTCTGATAGCTAGTCATATGCATAACTTAAAATTGAGAAAAAAGGTGACAAGCCTCACATGGGATACAAGAAGGTATATATAAATATAATTATAAATGAAAGGTGTTCCATAAGTCATAAAGCCTAAGATCATCTCCAATGGATATGTTATTTTGGAGATGTCAAATTTGATTTGAAGGCTTACGTGGCAATTTGAAGGTTTGGAATTTGGCACCTCCTAAAATAGGAACTCCCCCCGATATGCCAAATTTTTTATTTTATTATATTTTTGTTTGGACTTGAAGGTTTGGAACTCCACCCCATCTACAATTGTCCTTTTTTTTCTCAAAAGATTTGACCCCCATTGCATAAAATATTCCAAAATAATAAAAGGCATTTGACTTTTTCATACTTCAAATTTGGCAACCCCATCAGCCATGCCAAATGCCACATCACAAATGGCATCTCTGGTGGAGACACGGTCAATGCAATTTTTGATCGTTGCCACTGTCATGTGGCAAATGGCATGGCTGTTGGAGATGCTCTAATATGCCTAATTAGATCACATCAGGGACCTGTATCATTTCAAATGTCCGTTGACTATGGTTAAATAAAATAATAGCACAAAAAGGGATAGAAAATTCTGCCCTGAACTTTCCTATGTACAGGAGGTAAGAGCTGGTTCTTCCCCTACATTTTCCTGCATATGGAAAGAAAGAGTTGCATCTTCTCAAGCATTTCCCTGCATACAAATGATCTCTCTCTCTCTCTCTCTCTCTCTCTCTCTCTCTCTCTCTCTCTCTCTCTCTCTCTCTCACACACACACACACACACAAAGTAAGAAAAAAAAAAAAAAAAAAAAGGAGTTTTATGCTGTCATCTAGTTTTGCTCACACGTTGGAGTTCTGACAAAAATTTACGCCCCGGGGCTGTCAACCTACCTGATGCCGCTGACAAAAGTTGCTCACAAGTGGCAAGTATATCAACAACAAAGTTGCAGATAAAAAAAAAAAAAGACTTCTATAGATAGTGCACCACACCGCAAGTAGGTTATGCATGACCCAGATTCTTATTTTCATTTGTTCAAACCAGTCCATGAAAATGATTCACATTTCAATTTACTCAACAGTTCAATGTCTACTTAGGTTTATTTACAAATTGGATAGTACAGATAATGTGACTCAAACCAGCAACCTTCATGATTTTGTTAGAACATGCTAATAATGTACCAACCTTTTTCTAATGGTATCAAACTTGTTTGTTAGTTGTATTCTAATTACTTTTAATACAATTACAATCATCAATCAAGAATGGGGAAAAAATTAGGGTTTAGGTTTTGACATCAAATACTTCATCTCCTACACTGTCCTCCTATGACACATATATTCATGTCATTTTGAGGTACATCCAAATGCAGCCTTTCAGAATGCAGACAAATCAACAATAATCAACTGATTATCAGCAAGCAAGCAATCATTCATTCATTTTAAGATTAAAGGAATCCTAACATATATATACTGACCTTCAAGAACAGTTCCAAAGACAATATTCCGGCCGTCAAGCTCCGGGCACGGCCCCGGCCCGGTCGTAATAAGGAACTCGACATTCCTGTAATTGGGATTGAGCTTGATCTCGTCCTCATCATCGTTCTCCCCCAAGCACAATGACAACGTCCCGGGCCGCGAATGCGTCAGCAAGAAAGCCCTAGAATCAACGGTCTCGATGTTCCGATCCAGATCGACAGGCGGCAGGACCTCGCTCTTGTCCCGGCGGCCCTGACGGCCGGCGGCGAAGTACTGGCCCTGGAGGATCTTGTGGACGATGGTGCCTCTGTATCCGGAGCCGGTGGCACACATGGCCTTGAAGTTGGCGACGGTGCGGGGGAGGAGGCGGCCGTAGAGGCCGAGGACGACGCGGCCGAGCGGCACGGATTCGGAGCAGGGAGTGGAGGCGGCGGCGTCTCCGAGGGTGCGGTCGGGGAGGAAGGAGGTAGGGCAGAGGCGGAAGTCGATGAAGACGCGGTCGGTGACGGTGGTGTCGGGAGGCGGAGGAGTCGGAGGGGGAGGCGGAGGAGGAGGGGTAGTTTGGTCATTGGGGAGGGATGGGGCTGTGGAGAGGAAGAAGAGGAGGGAGCGGCGAGAGAGAAGAAGAGGAGGATTAGGGTTTTGGTAGGAGGAGGAAATGAGATGTGAGGGTTTATGAGGATTGGAAATGAGAGAGGGTTTGGAGGGAGGTAGTTTAGAGAGGAAGTTGGAAGGGAGAAGGGAAGAGCAATACAAAGACATTGAGACGTTGTGGGGGTGGTGTTGGCCATTTTTGGGTCTGGAAAGGGTACAAGAACATGAGAGAGATGAGAGGGTTTAGCTGCCACTCAAAACATTAAATTTCTGAGATATACAGCAGATATTTCTGGCAAACAGGTTTATTATTATTATTATTATTATTTAATTTAATTTAATTTTAACCCTAGTACTAGTAAAGGGGACCTGAATCCAAGAGAAGGCCCCACACCAGCCCATTCGAGTGGGAAAGGAGCTTGTATAAGTGGAGAGATATGGGCGTTCCAAGGATTTAAATCTTAAACAATAAGATGAGAATTATTACTCCTTACCACTCTAAGTAAGAAACCGTTCTCAACAGACATGTTGAGTTAAAGTAAAAAGAAAATTGAATTTACTAAATGGATTTTGCATAAAAATATCTCTTAAATTGGTTGAAAATAAAAAAAATAAAGGTCCTCTAACCACTTTTTTTTTTTAATAATTTTCTCGTTGTTTTGGTGAGTAGCAAGTTACTCGTATATAATGGGAGCATCCATATCACTACTCGTGCCATCTTCTTTTTTGCCTATATCAGAAGTGCTACAAGGCTTTGACAAGAATGATTCGGCTCCAAGATTTTTGATTGTTTAGATTCTTGTTCAAAGATTAATCTTTCATACTAAAACAAAAACCCTTAGCAAATTTAATATGAAGGAAAAAGAAAAAGTTTAAATTTTTTACAAAGCCCACCTGCTTCTCATTGAGTTCCTAAATAACTTGAGAAAATCGGGGTAGATTTAATCAAGTTCTTCACAAATATCTGAAAGTCTAGATAAGGATTAAGAATTTCAAAGTATTTCAAATCTTTAAAAGTGGAATTGTAGGTGAGCGTTTGGCGGTGGAGACCAAGTTTATTTGGCCGCTTGATTTGAAAGTTTGGAGATGATTTTAGAAAACAAAGTGGGTCATTGCTCAACTGAATGGGTGAAGTGTGAAATGAGCATGGAAAATGGAGAAGAATGTGATATAGTGGGCAGCAATCTTACAATTTAAGTATATAGGTGAGCAGCAATATCGCTGTTTAGAAAAAAGAGAAAAAAGAAAGGAAAATTGAAACGGCCCTCTGTGTCCAGTCCGGTGCATAAAATACTTTGAGGACTTGGTCTCAACCAGGTTTAAGGGAAATCTTCCTGTAAAATTCTCAAATAAGTTTATATCAAATAGAACCTTTTTTTTATTTTTTTTTATAGAAATAGATAGTTCTATATTCGACTCAATGAGATTTATTTAAAAAAAAAACATATTTGATAAACATACAATAAAAAAGCTTATTACAAGATGGTTTTTGTCTTCTCTAAAAAAATGTAATTTATTATAGAATTTACGTTCAGGAGATGACAGCTGATTGAAAGTTTATGATTCATCACTAGCACAAATAAATGGTTTTTCAAGTTAAGGCACATGTGCAATAGTCTCAATCAGGGATTGAATGGAATGGGCCTTTTAACAAGCCCAACAACTCATGGGATAATCGGTACAAGTGGGGTCCAAATTGTGCAATCCGCACTTTCACTAGTGGGGTCAATTTGGGGATGTAAATGGGTTGGGACATGGATACAAACCCAAATCCAATTTGTGGCGACACATATATAACAGTGGGCCTCAATGTTGTCCTGAGTGATCTTTATCAAAATGGTTGGGTTCTTGATGTGTTTGAGTATATGGACTAATTCATGCTTTCTGGTCTACGAGCCTTGTCCCAAGCCCAATTTGGGGTCAGTTGAGGGTGAGCTCAGTATTGTACACTACACAGACCTGATACCTAACAGGTCCATAGCAGCAAACCTGAATTCTAAGCCAGTTGTCTTTAGGGCCCAAAATGTGACCCATACCTGGACCTATTGGGCTTGATCCTTCCATTTCCAAGATGGCAGATCCAAACCCTTTTTTAAGAAAAATGATAAATTGTCACCAGCCACTGTCAACAGAAAATTATGAAAAACATTGGGTAGGATAGATCAGGATTTTGCTGATAACTCCTCTCTCAGCAACAAAACCATTGATGCATATCAGGTCTAAAGCTACTTCTAACAACCAACCCTAACTCTACAATCAACAGCCAAAAAACGACGTTGTGGATAGCAAGCCTACTCCTACAGCTCCACCCACGGATTGCCCACTCGGGTGGGCACGTATCTTTTTTTCTTTCCTGTGTGAAAAGGTCAAATCTATGCCGTCAAGGCGGTGGCTCAGTTGGCTTGAGCTTTGGATTTGCTCCCCAAGGTCTTAATTAGTTCGACTCCCACTCCGCATATTATCTCTGTACTATATGTGCAGCCATGTGTGTACCCTTTGAGAATAATCCTTCCTCGTCAGAATTGGGTAACCCCGGCCCAGAGGCCAAAGGTCCAACGGCCGGACTGGCCAGGGATACCCGAGTCATAAAAAAGAGGCCAAATTTGTGAAAACTTTACTTTTGTAAAACTTATTAGAGCTTTTCAATGCACAAAGTGAATTCTATGTGTGAAAATGTCATTTTTCTAAATTTCATTATAGCATTAATCCACAAAGCAATGTAGGTGAGTTAACACTGAGAAACATAGGTTTCTTTAAGGACTTAATGCCCATGTCACACCTATCTTGTTCTTTGACATAATTCCTCTAATGAACTCATTACAAGTAAACAGATTTACAGCAATTAAAGTAGCTTCAGAGTGGCACAGTCTAGTTCTAAGGATCAAACCTACATATCCCAGACAATGACGTAAAACGTTTCATGTTTACATGAAATCAATCTCCTTCCAAAGTCATCAAACCTACCATACTCCTTGTGTGATACACTTTGCCAAATTACATCATAATCATGTCTTCTTAACATGGCTTTACTTGTACATAACCCATTATAGATGCCATAAATAGGCTCACTCTTCAAATGTTTGATAAGAATACCTTGACAAATGATAGAATTCGAGATCAAGGGTCTAATCCAAGTTTTTACAATAAATATACAGGGCCAAAGAAGATACTAGAATTCCTTGCCACAACAACTGCCAACATAGACCATTTGGAGTGTTTAGCCATGGGGGTGAGACTGCACCTATTTTGGGCTGATAATTTAAATGGGCTACGTGAGGGCTGTTGTGTGTGAGTGTGTATATTTTGGGCTGCAACTTATGTTATTATAAGCTGAAATTATCTGTAAAATCATTTCTATCATAAACTGACTCAAATTATCGTCTCCAACCCAGCGATAAATCCAATCAGAATTGGATTTCCCACTTCCGTAAAGCCAAAAACAGAAAAGAATAACAACGATGCACTATTTTATAGCTTGATGAAGTGGCCACCCTGCACTACATATTCAATAAAAAAGTAGCCGAATATTTTGTTGGTGGGCTGGGCTGTGGCCTTTGTATCCACATTAGAAACTTAGCTCCAACTGCTTCAGTATTTTTGTTAGATGATTTTGTGTGTTATCCATTGATTTGTGATGACCTCTCCATCTTGTGTCTTGGTAGGTGCTGGCCTCAAAGTTCAAAAAAAGCCCACCCACCCAAGTCTCTCATCATCAACACTACAATAAGGAATTTGATCTTTAAAGGAAGGTGGCCTCACCAACTAAGCTACCAATGTTTGGCTATATAAAGAAAAGTCGACTTCTTGATAAGGAATCAACCATATAACTTGTAATCAAATTTTATGTCTAACTTTTGTATGAACCCAGCACTCCACCTCTCACATTATTTGGAAAAAGTTATAGTTGGTATAATATCTATCCATTTTAGTATAAGCTTATTTGGGGTTATTTCTAGGTTGAGCCGGTATTTCTTTTCCAAAGGGTTGTCTGCAGGTGCGGACCTGAAGTGGTCGCCCCTTGGTCCACTCCAAAAAAAAAAAAAAAGCCCTAAAAAATATAATGGGCTTTGACCATGCCCAAAGGACTGCCCCACTCCCAAAATGTTTTATACTTTTGCCCATAAATTAAAAGCAGCAGTTCCACATGCGGGCCACTTATATCCGCTCTATGTATGTTGCACACTTATTTGGAAAGTGTGTCTCTAATCTAACGAAGACACATGTTGAAACATATAATATTATAATAAAATTAGAATAGTAGGGTCGATAATAAAAGTATTAAACTTCTAAAAACTAAGAAAGTCTTTAAGGGAGTCTTGAGAGAAGTGCCATGACACTTGGACAGTGTCTTCTTGTTGAAATGACAAGTGCTTTGGAGTAAAAATAAAATAGAAAATACTTAAGAACCCATTAAACCAATACCACATTCTAACGTCACAGCCCCATTAGTATAGAGATATATATCCGAGTCAGTTCCACTGTTGGATTAATCGTTTGATAAAAAAAATAGAAATAAATATACATAAAATTATGTTAATCACGTTTTTATGAAAAAATCAATCGAATGGTCGAATTAATTTTGATTCTCGATATCGTATACATTTTGAAGGCCTTTATTATGCAAGGCTCGGATTTCAATAATTGAGCTCTACTATAATGTTCCACTCTTTTTTCTCAATATATGTTCAAGTACAATTAATGAAAAGCTCAATGTTGTTCAAAGCATTTGTAAAAATCACATGAGAATGAAGAGGGTGTTGTTTTGGATGCTCTACACATAGCCCCATAGCCCCATTAAATAGTATTAGCTATTCAATCTCATTCATCAAATCAAAAGGCCTTTCACGTATAAAATTGTAGAAATTGAGCTTTAACTAATTTTTTTTCTTTTTGTTTTTAAATGCAATACATTTTCTCTTTCACTATTTGTTGATGAGAGAAAGTCTAGCAAAGTCTAGGAAAATTTAGCGCCACCTAAATAAAATTCCTGGGTCCGCCACTTGATGTCTGGACAAGTGAATGTCTCACGTTTTGAAAGACAAGACGGGCCATAAAACTTACCATTTTTAAGTATACTTTTGAATATTGCAGCATCCAATTTACCTCCTCTGAAAAAAGTTATTTAACTGATAGAATATCTATCCATTCATGTTTAAGTGTGACGAGGGTCATTTGTCGGTTGAACTGGTATTTCTTTTCCTAAGCTCACCAACAACAAGAACATAATCATGTCTTAACTTCTAGTAAATGATTAGAAGTCGAGCTCATAGAGCCTACTTAGATACAAGCATACCAATTGGAAGGAGGGCAGATTGAAAAGTCTCGGGGGATCCATTAACAGGATTATTCTAGCCTTTGATTTAACAGTTTTAACGTTTACTAACATCTTAACCATATATTTTCTTAAGAGTAAATTCACTGGTAAGTGAAGGTTCAGCGAGTATAGAATTGAGCACGAAGCCAAATTGACTTTCAAATTACTTTTACTTTATAAGAGCATAAGAATCAACTTTAACAAAACAGAATTCAATATCCAAGATGCAATCTAGTGCCACCCATTTCAACAAAAATGAAAAATTAATTAGAAAGAAAACCATCCATGCCTCAAAATAATCCAAAATATTATAAATCATAAGCACCAACTCCAAACACAAACAGGAGGAAAAACAAATAAAAATGATAACCATAACCATTCAAGTTTCCCATAGTACACTCTCCTCCTTTAAACACAATACCTCATGGGTCCTCTCCAATCTAAGAGAAGTACTAGAAGGATAAGATGATGAAGGAGAAGGAGAACAAGCCATAACCAAGCAACTCTCACTCCAAGCACGTCGAATCGGATACGATATCTTTGTATTGCAATTAGAAGCTTTGGTGCACCCTCTGGTGTTGTGCAGGGCACAACCACAATTCCGATGGTAAGGCCGCCGCTCGATCTCCATATCATAGGTGGCGATACACCCTTCGAAGACGCACCGGAGCAATCCGTCGGAGGCCATGGCTGCTCCCACAATTACCACCGATGGATGCTCCCTTTTATGTCTGAATTCTTCTGAGGAAATCCTCCTAACTGCTTGGAGACACCATGCATTGGAAGGGTTTATATATGTGCTGTTGGGGAGGAAGGAGAACAAGGTTAGGGTCCACATGGGACAAGGTTTCTTGGGGTAGTCCGCATTAGGGTTCGAGAAGGCATGTCCTGGGGGTTGCAGACAAAGGTGGTCTCATAATTAGGACAAGGTTGCATGGGACAAGAAAGGACGTTGGTTGTAGTAGCACGAATGAGTTGGTATGGAGTTACCTATAAGTTACTCTAAGCTTTGCCTTCGGGGAACACGGTCTCTGATCACTAAGTTGGGGTACCTACTCACAAACACCTTGCTAGGGATACTCAAGGGCTGACCCTGGCCCGGTTACGGTCGGGTTCAGGATTTGAGTTTTAGCATTTGGACCCGATTAATATTTGGCCTACGCTTGGATTAAGTGATAGAAAGCCTGAAGTCTGTTTTGAATAAATAATGCAGATAGTTTAATAAGTAGTGATTGATTTGTTTAAATGAGTCGTAGAAATCCAAACAAGTGATAGAAAGCATGGCCTGGTGCGGTCTGGTTGACTAAATGGATGGACCCAGGCTTCACATGTTAGAGGCGGTCGGGCTCGAGCCATGCACTTCAAGGGTAATGTCTGACTTTGGCAGAATATGAGCCTGGATATACCTAGCCCAACATGGCCATGAACCCACATACATGTTGCACTAGTATTGAGAGAGTGCATAGTATCCTGAAGCAACACTTCTGAAACTCCTCTGGATTAAGATGGTTGATTAGATAAAAGGTTGAAGGACACATATGTGTAGCATTTGTAGAAGGAACATTTGCCAATTTTTTCTTTTTTTTTAAGGAACGTCGTGTCTGTTTTTTTAGGGGTACCCCAACCAAAGGGGTTGGGACCTAAGAGAGCACGTACATAGTGACACACATGGAAAGTGTGGCATAGATAGGTATAGATTCTTGGACATTAAGGTGAGATGCAGAGTTGCCAATCAACTAACAAGAACACCCGCCTTGTCGAGGAATTTTTTATTATATAAATCTGGACATGTTGTTACCATTTGAATTGGCTTTAATATAAGTTTAACTAACTATTGAAAGGGGTTGGCCGAGTAATCAGGACTACGGTTCCTCTTACTTATGGAGCGAGAGGTCCTGGTATCGATCCACAGTTCCTCCCTCTTCAGGAACCGAAGGTTAAGTCCACTTGTACTACCACTTGGGGGCCACAGGGGTTTTACCGGCTTCTCTCTTGTAATATTCCTCTATATTTTTCCTTCATTCAACTGTCTCTTGTTTCAGTTTTAAATTACTACTCTCAAACCAGACAAGGGTCTTGGTAGGACCTGAAACGCTAACTTTTCAATAATTGCCAGTCTCAAAATATCACTAGAAAATATAAGCATTCAAGAAAATCAGAAAAAAAAGGAAAAATAGGAAAATATATATATATATATATATATATAAACTACTTTTAACATTATTTTTTTTAATTTTTTTTATCATTATCCAAATATTTCATTAAAGAAAAAAAAACCGCAAAATACAAAATATCATTACCAACAACAAAAAGAAGCAATGGTATAAAGCATTATTTTTCTATTTGTTTATTACTTTTGAATATTTAAAAGTTAATATACTTTATGCATTATTTTTCTAATACTTTTTTTTTATAACAAGGGTATCCCCACCCAGCCCCGCCTAGCCCAACCCAGGGGCCTTTGGCCTTGAGCCGGAAGGACACTCGATTCTGGACATCTGAGAACTAATTCTTAGAGGTACATGCAAACCCTCCTATCCACATACACCGAGTAAAACTACGAGAGGTGACTAAGAAGATATGTGTTGAAAACAAGACCTCTCCGCTTCATAAGGCACAGAATCCTTGGCAAACCGAGCCATTATCTTTTTAATATTATTTGGAGAAAATCTCAAATTTGAAAACACCTTGACAATTTTTTTTAAATCAATATTGTTTTGCGGTACATGCCACGAATCAGAGTTCAAAGTTTTGCGGTTTTTCCAAGGTTCTTGAAAGAATAAATTAAGGTGGAAACTGTTTCCTGTGTTTACTTGGCAAGGTAAATGAGGGAGGAAGCAGTCACTGGTGACCATAAGAAAACAACAACAGTTACTAGAACAAAGAGTCTCTCCTTTAACTTATTGAGTTTGTATTGGAACTTCCTAGGAAGGGCCATCCCCCATGTCAATTTGTCATTTTTCAAGGTGAGTGTGAGTCAGGATCCTCTTTGTCTCACTCACACTTCCTGCTACCACCAATGAAAAAAAAAAAAAAAAAAATCACCCATAGAAATGAATGCCTTCTCCTCTATGGGCTGCCCCTAAATTTTAATCTAGTACAACTTCACCATATGATTGAGCATATTATTAATAATGTAATCAAAGCATATGATTAATAATACATAAGATTTTCTCTAAAAAAAATTTAATACATAAGATTTTGTTAGTTATATCATCAGACATATCCTCAATCTAATGGTGGAAGCAACTTATCATTATCATTATCACTATCATCATCATCATTATCATCGCCTTATCCTAACTATATTGGGGGCCAAATCCAACCGGCCCCTTTTCTTGATGGGCCATCAACTTATATTAGAAATTTGTTCTCACTAGCTAGCATCGGTGTTTTGGATGTCCAAATCATATCTAATGAGTCTCTCTTAATTTCTCATCTATTGATACTACTCCTAAATGCATTCATTTCAAATGTGTTCTTTCCTAATTTTACTATACATGTATTTCAATATTCTCATCTTTCCTTGGTACTGATTAAAGAAAAAGATAAGGTGAAGGCCCATATTATTTGCAGAATGTTATATTGTTTGTGTTAAATTCCATTTGGGCTCTAAAGAGTAGATCAGGCCCAGTAAGTTTGGCTATTGGAGCATAACATTTTTATGACTATCCACATCCCATGGGCCTCAAAATCCAAAACGCAACCCAACAAAGGAAAATCGGAGTATAATATTCATTGCTTCACAATAACAAGGAGAAATGAATAGTCATTTGTCTGTTCGGATTGGGGGAGCTCATTGTTTGGGCGTCCCCATACTGAGCCCAGTCTACACTAGGCTGCAGTTGGGCTGTATTTCGAGATCTGTGGGCTCGATGCAGGCCTGATTTTCTTGCCCAATAGTTATAAAGGCCCAGCTGCACCTTTCCATCCTTAAAGTTGGCCAGGTCACTATAGTTAGGTTAAAGGTGTATATATTGAGTCCGGATCACCTATCGCAGTTGTTATACTTTCACCGTGAGTAGACCAATAGCAGTCCGCCCGTCATCCAAAAATTTAGGTGATTTTGAATCTAAATTTTTGGATGATGTGGCGGACTGCTATTGTTCCACTCATGGTGAAAGTATAACAACAACGAAAGGTGTTCCGGACTCGTATATATTTTGCAATTGAGCTAAGCATGTGCCGGACTTTCAGCCCTACCACATCAAACTTTTGTGCCTGAATTGGGCTGATTACTTGATGGTCCGAGCTTGGACGTGCCGCATTAGCCTGGACAGACCTTGCCCATGAGTAAGATATCTCAAAAGATTTTGAAATTTATGAGACTTCATAGATCCTAACCGCTCGGACTAAGGTTAGACCCACAATCAGATTGACCACGAGTAAAACACATGATACAATCCCCCTTGATTTTTCATGCTAATAACATATTTTACACGCAATCAAACTTATTGTGGCCACCCAGATCATCAAAGTGGGAAGTTTACATTCGATTCATCTTTAATAACAATTACAAGACCTATTTACAGAGTACAACAAGATAAATCAGGAAATTTAATCTAATCACAATAATGAAAAATTATCTCCTAATCTAACTTAATCACACTAATCGCAACATTAAGGATACTATCCTAATAAAATTAAGAAAACTCTTCACATAACTAACAACCCCAATTTCCCAATCTGGTATTTTCCATCAAGCCCTCATTTTGACCTGTTTGAAATTATGAAGGTGGGCCCCTCCTGGCAGACCCCCCAAAGAAGATCCGGACCAGCAGGATGAATCAACCACTGGGTCTATATTCAAAGGACGTTAGTTGGCGCCAAAACTTACCTACCTTTTAAAAGCCAACGACAGTTACAAAGTCTTTACTAAATTTACCCATTTGTATTTGCTAATCACCCCCAATGAACCAATATACCTTTCAAAAAGGGGGCATAGAGGCCCCTTGAGAGGACCAGAGACCTTTCCGGGGCCTATCTATTCTCTCCTTCATTGATCTTCAAGGCTCCTTCATCCTTCACTTTTTCCTATTTTTGCCCAGTTTGAATTTTCACAGCTTCTGAGGAGGGCTTCTGCAGGGAAGACAATTCGGGGTATCCGTGTCCAGCAGACAAAGTTACACCGGATTGTCAATCCTCCTCCTGCTAACCACATTTGGGTGCATTTGTAATCGCGCCGACCCACATTTCTTATTGAACCAAAAAAAAACAAAAAAAGGGAGGCTATTAACAGGTTCTGATTGGTTTCCTTGTTCTTTAATTCATCATTAGGATGCAGTTTTAAGATTAGTTCTTATGCTCACATTATCAAATTGCGAACATGTATATGCGGTTTCTTTCATACTATCTTTTCTTTAACAAATTCTTAAGAAGTCTCTTTGGAGGCATTTGATAAGATTGTAACAAGATAAAGAAGATTAACATTGCCCCTGTGCAATGATGATATGAATAAAGACTCCATTAAGAAGATTTTTGCAGAATCAAAAAGGCTTTGTGGGTTTCTTGTTTAGTTTCCAATATTGTTTTGTTTTGTCCATCCATAATCATAGTGTCTACTACCATAACAATGAAAAGAAAGATGGGAGGAAACTAAAATCTGTTATAGATAGCAATCCACAATATAAACTGTTGAATATATTTTGGCAGGAAGGATGTTTATCAACTCCATTGAACCTATCTTGTATTCCAGTTAACATGAATTCACCCCAAAATTGTATGGACTTCGGCTTCAGACAAGTTTTCCCTGAATTCTATTGAAAATGCTACCTTATAACTCTTTCAGGAGGTTATTTGTTTCTACCTCAATTCAGCAGGGATTAAACATAACCATTGCTAAACTTTAAAAAATGATCTCTCTCTCTCTCTCTCTCTCTCTCTCTCTCTCTCTCTCTCTCTCTCTCTCTCTCTCTCTCTATACATGCACACACATTGCCATCTAGTTGTAAAACCCTCATGTTTTCATGTTTCTTTTTGTAGCATGAAATCTACAATGCATGCTAACATTGCAGCTTTGCAAGCCTGATTGGTGCAGATAAAGTCTCACTTTTCAAAGGGCAGGTGACATTGTTAAAGCCAACCACGGACAAAAACCCGAGAGGAGGAGGAGACTGAGTGCCTTTGAGGCTACTACCGAATCAACTGGGCTGCCAGGACTGTTGCAAAGACAACCAGGCAGCAAAGCAAAGATTTGCTTAGTTAAGACTGATAATGGAATCTGCAAATGAAAAGGCATCCAAACTCGAGAAGTCAAACTCTTCTTCCTCCAATGAAGATATTATCAAACTTGATGCCAGCAAATCTGTAGCTGGTACCAGCGATCATGGGGGGCCTCAATTGGCTTCTGGAGTTGATCTTGGGGCTGGAAAGCTCGAAAAGTCTTCTTCCTCCAATGAAGATTTTACCGAACTTGATGCAAGCAAATCTGTAGCTGATACCAGCAATCATGGGGGCTCTCAATTGGCTTCTGGAGTTTATATTGGGGATGGAAAACTTGAAAAGTCAAACTCTTCTTCCTCTTCTTCCTCCAGTGAAGATTTTACCGAACTTGATGCAAGCAAATCTGTAGCTGATACCAGCAATGGGGGCTCTCAATTGGATTCTGGAGTTGATCTTGCGGCTGGAAAACTCGATAGGTCAAACTCTTCTTCCTCAGACGAAGATTTTATCGAATTTGATGACAGCCAATCTGTAGCTGATACCAGCAATCATGGGGGCCCTCAATTAGCTTCTGGAGCAGATCTTGGGGCTGGAAGCCCATTCTCACCCAATGCTATAACCGGGATTCAATCTCCTCCGAATCAAGTGATGGGAAAATCTGATGAACCAGATCCACATAGGATTCCTTCCTCTGTTTTTGCGAGGAAAACATCAACATCGCCAATGGAATGGAGTATGGCTTCCAATGAATCTTTGTTTAGTATTCATGTGGGCAATTCAAGCTTCTCTAAAGACGATGGATTCCTATACCGGTCTAGTGAACTCTCAAACCTTTCAAGCCCAATCGAATTGTTTTCACCTTCTCCAACAACAGATGAATCCAGAACAAGCAACTTTGGAGAAGGCTTACAGAGTCCAGCAGATGCAACCGAAGCGGCCAATGCTGAGACCATGAAAGAAGTTCTAAGAGCAGCTGCCGATGAACATGTTCAAGCCGGGGCAGAACCTAATAATGCGGACCATGTTTCTGCTAGCTTTTCTCAGCGCTCTGAAAGCACAGCCAGCGCCAAATCCTTTGCATTTCCAATGTAAGAAGCACTCAGTTCTATCTATATTCATAGTCAACTCATGTAACAACTTCATATCTCATGGAAATATAGAATCCATCCATCTTAGAAGATTCATAAAATCATTGCTAAAGACATCATATAGGGTTGAAGAATGTTTAATACTCCAGCCCGCCCGCCCGCCCGCCCGCCCCCCTGCGCACGCGCACACACATTTCATCTGGGTTTTCAGCTCAGTAACCATGATTTAGAACCATGGGATGGTTGCGTCCAATTGTGGGGGAAGGCTCACATGCAACCATTTACAGTGTGGGATATGATACAACATATCAATGGTAAAATTCATCAATTAGAACCAAACTCCATTATTTCATTGGATTTAAGCAATCGGTTTCGTCTCACTTATCATCAATTGGATGGTTAAGCATCGCCAAGTAATTAGTAATTCCACTTTAAGGTATAAGAATATGGACTACATGGATTCTAGTTCTGTAGAAGTACCCTTTTCCGGTTGATATCACAAGTGTGTTGGAACCTGGGACTCTATTCAAGCTAATTTATTTTACATCCACAGATTGGCAGAAGGAAAAAGTGGTTCAGTGAAGGAGAACCCTGAGCAACCGCTACAGCCGCCACCACAGCAACAACTGGAGTCACAACAGCAGGCCTCTGAAGCAGCACCAAATGCAGCGGAAACTAGGTTGTTTCCTTGTTTTTCATGCTGCCCATTTTGCTGCTGAGACAGAGTAAGTATTGCAACACATAATTGCTTAAATTTGTAATTGGAGTAGGCCCAACCTCCTTTCACTCTCCATTCTTCCTCCTGTAGATTTCTCAACCTGCCACATTTGCGGAAGTTGAAGAATCTCTGTACATAGCTATTGCCTCGGCGAAAGCTTAAAGAGCCAAGGGTTTTTCCAAATTGCAGTGTCTTTAATGTTTTGCAGCAAGTTCCCTCCGATAGATCAAAGAGATAGCCTTGATTAACCTACGCCATTTGTATGGGTTGGTTTCATTTGTTGAAATTACTTTATTTCATACAGTAGTTCAACCCAATATGAAAGGAAAGTGGAAGAAAGTTTGTATTTTGATCTTTTTTCGCCTCGCCTCCTTTTTCTCTAACAAACTTGTATTTAAATCCTTATGTGAAAATCACAGCTTTGTGCTCGTAGTTTGTCATTAACAAATTTAATCTCTTCAATTACTGTATGAAAATTATAACACCGCCCCAGGTAAAACAACAATAGAAAGCCATCGAGGAATGTTTACACAAGTTATTTAATGCCCCATTCCATTCCAAGCAGACCAAAAATTCTGGCAACCGAGTGTAAGCTCCAATTCCATCAGAAAATGTATAATTTGGGTAGGTCGTAGGTCTTCCCATTATCTCCATAAGTGAGCCCTACCATAGTTTTCATCGTTTGGATGATCCCACTTGTTTCCATCAATTGGTTGGCTCTTTTCTGTTTTCATAACTGGACACTTATGGGCCCAAACTGTGATTTTCACCCTCAGGTAAATCATCATGATTCCATCATTAAGCAAGCGCGCGCGCGCGCGCACACACACACACACAGAGAGAGAGAGAGAGAGAGAGAGAGAGAGAGAGAGATTAGGTAATTCCATCCAAAAAAAGGAATTAAGGGCATGTGTTGAGAGAAGTTTTCCACATCACACAATCAATAATATAAATAAAAAATCTAACATGGAGTCCATACTCTAAATTATGGCCATCCATTTGCTTTCTGTTGATAAAAATATAAAACTTGTCTATCATGAATTCATGATTTCTTGATAACACAGACAATCAGAAGTGAAGTTCACCTGATGGGTGGCCAAATGATTATAGGACCACGTCCATTTACACAGGTCTTCTCCTGGTATACATTATGAATTATGAGTAAACCCACAAAAGGGCTTCTACAAAGCTGCACTCTAGAGTTCAAGACCCAAGATTAAAAAATAAAAATAAACAAATGTAAAGAGTTAAAGTAGTGAAGCTAAGGGATTGGGTGGATCCAAAAGAATATTAGCTCGTTCGCAAAGAGGATGGGTTGCTCCCAAAGAATCTTTTCCCTATCAGACGCCTGCATATATACACTTAAATCACCTTGAGTATTATGTAACATTCACGTGTAGTCGCCTTCAGATAAACTACTCTTCAGGTTCAGGTGTCGTATTAAGATCTGGGAGTCTGAAAAGGGCCCTTCGAGAAGAGGAGGAAGCCACTGCCTTCGACGAAGAGCTAGCTACTCCCACCATAACTCTCTCTGGTGCAGCAACTGTTGCCTCAATTGACATAGAGTAAGGTAATGCCATGGGTAACTGAGAGGAAGCGCCTACAACTTTAATAGGTGGTACCGCGACCGCAACTTTCTCTGGAGAAGCTGCTGCTGCATTTGACGATGAAGGGTGAGGCAACGCAATGATTAATGGAGAGGATGCAGCTGCATTTGACGATGAAGGGTGAGGCAACGCAATGGTTAATGGAGAGGATGCAGCTGCATTTGACAATGGAGGGTGAGGAAACGCCATGGGCAATGGAGAGGATGCAGCTGCATCTATATTCATCCCTGAAGGTTGAGACTCCAAATGCATCTGCATAAACATAAAAGCCATCTTTTATCATTCTTGTTTTTCATATGTTTTTCAGTAAAACTAAACAGCAAAATTCATTCTTACTTCTCATTTGTTCATCAGTAAAGAAACCATAAGCCCCATTTGTGACAGTGAGGGCATTATGCTAGGAATTCATGAAAGTAAGGAAAATAATGGTACAATACATTTGGTTGAACCTCAGAAATTCTAAAAAAGATTCCATGGAATCCTCAATTACCACAATCTGTTAAGGAGATCCTCAACAATTCCAAGCACACTATGATTCCATGGGGAGCAAGGTTGCCAAACATTCAAAGACCTTATGTTTTTCATGAAATTAATTCTATGAATCCTCCACTGGCCACTTTGTCTAAAGATTGCACCAGTTCACCAAGCAGATACCGTAAATGCTTTAAGTAGAATGCTTGATAGCCAAAATCATATCTCTTAAGTTCATCTTTGTTTGAGCCCTTACATAAGCCTAGTGACCATTTTGAATTGTAAATTAACCCACTAGGAGTATATTACATTACAACTATGAAAGAGTTGTTTTTTTTTTTAACAATAGATGCACACTTAAAAAGAACACCAAATACAGCACTACAGCTATTTGTCCGTCATATACTACTATTGGTCATTTCTTTTTATATCCCCCTTGACTGGTCCCCTTGATTGGTAACATGACTAAATCTGTAGTCATTTACTTTGTAACTAGAATGAAGAGCACATCCAAATGGCTATCCCATTTAGGATGCAATACATGGAGCAATTACTGACACATTAATAAACTCTCCTTCATGGTATCAGGGTTTTAAAAATTGGATGCATCAGGCAAACTACTGAATTCAGAGGAAGAATTAAGGGCGTAGATGCATAATAACAAAAGCATCCCTGTCTGGTAGGAAATGATTACCCACCCTTCAACCTATCAAAATAAATCCTTAGAATTTGATGGTCCCTTATACTTCTTCATCCTTGACCGGCCCTTCAAGCTTTCACCAATTCAATAAAAGCCCCTATTCATATGGTTTTCCTGGGAATTCAGTAGGAATTTGAAAAACACACTCTTACCACTTGAATTATTTTCTAAATGAATATTCCATCAGATTTAGAGATGTTACATCTTTGTACTTTGCTTCCTTATTACCGGTATTTAAAAAAAAAAAAAAAGGGTCATCGGGCCCATAATATTGGCCGCAAGTTTCAAATCTATGGTATTTGTCCAAGCGAAAGATTGGACAACCCTTTAAACTATGGGAAATTTTCTTGGAGGTGGAGATGCCATATAATTTTTAGTTTTTTTTGGTTCATTACAAATCCAGCTACATTTGTACAAGCAAACACCACACTAGAATATGTGAGAAAGGATCAAGTGCAAATTGGTTGCATTAGAATACAATGCAAAGTGGGCTGGTGGGGAAACTGCTTCAGCCCATATATGCATGGTGGATAGAAAGAGCTCTGCATGGATTGCATATGGGCCGAAACCTAACCTTGAGTTGATTACCATAATTATCTATTGGTGTAGGCCATGCTATTAATTTTACATGCTCTAAATTGAATGAATTATGACAATCAATCAAGCTACAATCAATATTAGTTGCTTCCTATCCAACCATTAATCATACATTCAAGGAGTAGGCCCCACAAATGTATTGTACTGTAATGAGACCAGGGTAAACTTGTTCATTCCCCAGAAAGGCTATGTAAAAGACTAGAGACTAAATGAAGCAAGATGGATAGTCTAGGGGATGACTAGAAGATAAATTTCACTTGCACAATGATCTGGGAAGTTCACTCACATATGATGATCCGTGATGTTTAGACTTTGTGCAAAAGCTAAACTTTTACAGAAAATACAGAGATATTTACCCAACTATATCTGTTTATACAACAGAAGAATTTAAAAGCAAGAAATAAATTAAAATAATAACAGGTAAATGAAGAAAATAAAGATCGTATATGGCTCAAGATAGCTCAAAATGGAGAAACAAAATTCATGTACCCGACCCCAACATAGTTGGGACAAGGCTTTGATGATGATTATATGGGGAAAATGACTGACCTTCAATTTCTCCTTCAGGCTCAGATTTCTCCTGCTCAGCTCATCATAATTAGTTTTCCACTCCTCCAGCTTCTGGTCAAACCAAAAAATAAATAAATAAATAAAGCACAATATTCTATAGTAAAGGACTAATTATAGGCCATGACCCTAAGTACATGTACACCTTGCATGGCTCCCAATTTCACTCAAGATCCTACAAGGCTACTTCCCAATGAGTGTTTGCACACACATATAGGGAGATGCTTCTGAGAGAGTTACTTTCACGGAACCATAAGAGCAAGGGGTGGGGGCCCTCACATTTAGGCTCTTGGCATTGGATATGGATCGACTAAAGAAACCCAACTGGATGAAATTAGGCACTTGCAGAGGACCGAAAACCAATCTAGAGTAGTGGAGCACATGGACCAATAAAAGTACCTTATGCAAATCAACCTTTTCCAGCAACATATTGTTCTCCTCCTCTTTCAATTCTGCAAGCGACTGTCCAAACCAATCGAAAATTGATTAAACTCAATTCAATTTTAGTAACCAAATTCTAGCAATCCCCATTAACATTTTGGTTAATCCCCCTTTCATTTTCACGCTCTACCTAATCAAAAGAAATTGATGAGCTAGCAAATAGTATAATTACCTTCTTTTTATTCCTTCCTCCAATAGTAATTTTCAATCGCTTGCTCACATCAATCTGTATAAGAATGTTAAACAGTTAAATCTGAATCATTCATATATAAAGCAAGCACATAGATGAAAAACTTCATATGAATTAAATACGAAAAAGAAACTGCCCAGCTACAAGATTTTACTCCACTGGAGCAAGGTCCATCTTTTTTTTTTTTTTTTGAGACAAACCCAATGCCAAGCAGGTTCTGGCTTCAGGTAATGGGAGCTTGCAGGATCACCTTATTGATTTTCTAGTATTATTCTTTTTTGTTTTATCATCAATGCAAAAGAACAGCACAATTTAACACACACACAGTGCTGGTCCCAGGCCTGAGCCACACACACTGTACTGGTCCCAGGGCCTGAGCCCCATAAAAGCCAAGTTTAGCAATGCTCCAACTCCATCCCAGGGTTCAGCTGGATAAATATTTAGGACTCCAAATTCAATTGGGACCAACCTGCTAAGTCCAAGGATAGTCCAATCCAGTGTTAGCAACCTAAGTCTGTTTACAGCTCTCACAGTGACCTTGGATTTGACTATATAAATAAAAAAAAAAAAAAATTCAGCTCCTATGTACCGAGTCATTTGTGCATTAGATTAAATATAAACACCAACGAACATCTCCCAATCACCAATCACCACCTAGGTCAAATGGTTACTCCTCCCCTTCTAGTTGGAGGGGCCTACATGCCATCTGTCATGTGATTTGTGATACTGGATCCTCTGAGGCTTTGACTTGGAGAAATCTTGAATTGAATGAACAAAACACCAAAGTAGGGCCACCTATTAAAAATCCAAGCCATTGAAAATAAACTCCCTCCTAGTTTATGGGTTCTCCATCATTTTATCCTAATAAGAGTTGGTCCCATCGTAGGATGGACCTTTGATAAAAATAAAAAAAAGTGATAAACCCAATCATATGCATCATTCATTAATCTCCTTTTTTTATATCAAATGGTCACTCCTACTGGTGTAGAACGAAATCCTATTGTGGTAAAATCTCAAGATATCCCCATATGGGTGACGACCTTATTTTGAATGAATTGAATTTTCAATAGGTAAGGCCAGTGTTGAATTCAACTCCATCAACTCATGATTTCTTCAAGTCAAAAGAAGACCGGCTGGACATGTGACTTGCTCTGTCCAAAAAGGGCCAGCAAAACAGGAACTAGGAAGGCAGTAGGTTTCCATTTCCATGCCTTCCACAAATGGTAGTCCACGGGGCCACCCAATCTGGTGGTCCACATCTAGATATAAAAAAAAAAAAATCATAACCATAAAAAGCGCAGCAGCAGGTGATTGCAAGGGAAAGCAAGACCAAAACCCTTGTGTCTAAAGCAAAGATAACCAACACCCAGACACTGACAAAGAAAAGAACACAGAAGAAAGCTGTATGCTAGAGAGAGAGAGAGAGAGAGAGAGAGAGAGAGAAATGAGAGGAAGAGAGAGAAATCCTTGGCCTCATATAAACCCAACAAGTCGGCGTCCTTCCAATCCAAAAAGTAAAGTAAAACCAAACGCAGTCCAACTTTCCCTCTGGGCCCACCACACCACACGCAAAACCACACTCTTTGCAGGAGAAAACGAAGAAACCGCATGAAAGACTTCTCCCCCCACCCCAACGCTTCCTTTGACCAAAACGCCCCTCGTAGACCCATTGACTCCCCCTAATGCTACGACAGTCTCCATCCAATCCGGGGCTTTCAAAGGGTCAATATTGTCATTCCAAAAAAAAGCCAAGGATCAACGCGGAAACTTCAACTCCTGAAAACAAACATTTATCTCATACTTGCCTCCCAACATCTCATTGATAATGAAAAAACACCAATACAGAGTAGAAGAAAAATTATCAATATCAAGAGCATTTTGGGATGGAGATTGGTTTTTTGCTCTACTGTCCATCTGATGAATTCCTCAAAATAGAAGGCTGACTGGGTAGTACAAGGCTCTTAATTTTTAGATTCATGAATGGAAAAGGATCAAAAGAAGGCTAACTGGCTGGCACAAGACATTAATTTCATGCATGAAAAAAAGGCTGATGCATTTGAGTACTGTGATTGATTTTGTAACAGTAGACTAGAATTAGAATGAAATCCCATCAACCACCACCGGGTAAAAACATCCCAATTCCCAAGGGAGAAATAAAAAAACCACAAAACGCATGCAACAAGAAAGCACAAAAACCAAGAAAAACACATGCAGGAATCCAAGGAAATCAGACGAAAACATAAAAAGAAGTCGAATTTTCTCATCTACTATAGAAGGAAAATCAACCCACTTCCTTGTTTTCTTCAAAAGGGCAATTTCGTCCAACTAAAAACACCAACCAGATACACACCCACCGCAAAACCCAAAACAAAAACACCCAAGAAAACAAAATCCCATCATCCAAACAGAGGAAAACTAGACTGGGGGGAAAAAAATAACACTTACCGTAGATTTATCTTTCTCAGCCGTTCCGCCAGAGGCGGCGCCGCCTTCGGCGCACCGGCTGCTGTTCGGATTCTCGCCGCCGCTCCAAGACAGTGGCGACTTGGGGCTGGCTCTCGCCGGCTTTCCACCCCCACCGCCGTCTTCCTCCTCCTCCTCCTCCTCCTCTCCTTTAAATATCCTGATTCCGGCCAGATCTATCTGCCTCGACCGCGGCTTCCTTATACACCATTTTAGAGGCTGTTGGACGACATGGAGCTTGAGGTCCTTGGCCGGCCGTGGCCGGGAGAGGAGCATGACCAGTTCTGCAGCGAGATGGTCGTCTTTCATCGCTCTCTCCACCGTGTTGTCGTCTCTTTCTTCGTTTTCTTCCATTGATTCTTCTCACTGCTATCTTTCTTGTTTTCCTTGAAATCGTGGTGTTTCGATTGAGAAAGAATGAGAGAGAATGACGGAAAAAAAAAATGAGGAAGGAACTTGTTGGTCTTGCGATATCTTCTATTCTTCTTACAAGAGAGATAAAAGAGAGGAATTGGAAAACAACTGGGTTGTATAAGTATTTATAGAAAGTGGGATTTGCCTTAGTTTGTCTATTAGAAATAGAAATCGGCTGGGTCTCCTGTTTTGGGTGGGAACAATGTAAAATTTGTGAGGCTGCGGTGGGGTCCATTTTCTTTTCTAAGTATAGGTGGGTCCTACTCGGATTACAATCCCACATGGTATTGAATTCCACACTGAATTCATCAAACATACTGATAATAAAAAAAAAGATCAGGATTCAGAGGTCATTGAGAAAGTGAGCGTAATCCCTGCAACGAATCACAATGAGAAGAAAGCGAAATATCAATCAACCGGAGTTTTTTTTAAGCTTAGTTGCGATTACAGAAATCACCCGAATCCCAAACACCTGGAATTCTTGAAACACTTTGGTGGTGACAATTTGGCTGCATTCATTCACAGCCCTAGCTCATGTACATGGTGGAATGAGGAAAACGCGGCTGGTTCGAAAGATCAAGAGCTGTGAGCCTGAGATCATCAGGGGCAAGGAGGACCGAACGTCCTCATGGAGACGTTGAGGGCGGAGCGAACGCGATTGGAGATGGAGAGGAAGTTGGTTCGAGGTGGTGGTCTTGAGTGGATTTGATGCGATCCAAGATTGCTTCCCAGCATTAAATCTTCCCAAGCCTCTGCCATTTCAGAAGAAGAGAGAGTATGAGAAGAAGAGGAAGATCATGAAGAAAGAAGAAGACAACTTGAGATTTTTTTAGGGTTTTGGGAATTGGAGCGAGAAGAAAGAGGATGTTACTTCAAATCATTTTGTATTGGGACTTGAATGTAATAAGAGTAAGTCCACAGGGAGATAGATTTGGCAAAGAAAGGATTATAAACTATAATGTAACAATAACACTAGAATTTTACATCATGAAAATTTCTATTTTCACGGAAAAGAGGAATCTTATATTCGTACTTTCTTTTATAGAAAATCAAAATCCTCTCCATCGAAAAAGAATATCAATTTAACATTATTTTTCATAATAATTATCTCTATTATCAAAGTTTTCATTGCACAAAAGCACCCTTTAAAGACTTAAGTAATCTAGATTTATAGCTCGTTTGGAAATTTAGTTGATTGGGTTAATTTTAGTAAATGCTTGAGTTATAGTTAATGTACAATTTCAATGGTCGCAAAATCACATTATGAGAAAATGTTGAAAATTATGTTAGAATTGGAGATTTTTTGAATTATTAAAAATAATAATAAACATCTAGACTTCAATTGAGCTCCTGGGCCACTCTGGGGACACGAGTATGCCTGTCAATGAGAGGGGAAAGACCTGGGCTTGCGTTGTGCAATCCCATCCGAATATTTGGTGGGCTTATTGGGGGTTGTCCTGTCCCATCGCGAATATTTGGCAGGCCTATCGGGGGTTGTCCAGTATCGACTCTAAACTGAACGGGCCTATGTTTGATACCATCCCATGTGAGCCCGTGCCAAGCCAGGGCTTAACACGATCTTGAATATAAGCTAAACATTTTGTAATGATTCTTATACTGCAACCGAACTTTAAAACTTCTCCATGTTTTTCCGGGCTTAGGTACCGCAATGCAATGTAACAAGTAACATGGCGGATTTTTTTTTCTTTTGCCGGTGACATAGTAGAAAATAAAAAAATCAACAAAAATTAATAGAAATCAGCTAAATATCCTATACGGGTCAAGTAATGTCTAAAATAACTCAACAAAAATCATTTTTTTTAATATGTCTAAAAGATAATTTAGTGCATTCTCTACATTGTATGAATCATCATCACTAGTTGGGTCCTGACTAAACCAATTATGGGCACAAACTAATGAATTAATCTTGGGAACAAAAATGAGTGAAATGGGCTTGCGGCTGGGCCGGGCCTGCTCTGCCCATTCCCGATCCTATTTTTGCCGGGCTTTAAAACCACCGTTTGAGGCCCTCTTCGCTGAGCTCAAGTTTTTTAAGAGCCCTGCTGGGCGGGCCGGGCCGGGCCAAATACCCATTTTAACAAGCTCAATTGACACGCCTACACATGACGAGGCTGAATTTGGATATAGCTTCAAAATCCAAAATTGGTTGATCTCGCGTCGGTTTCAACTTTCAAAGCATTTCTTGAAGTTGTCTGTCCAATATAACAGATTCATCAGTTAAACGAAATTCAAAATTATTACAATGTTTTGTCTATGCATGTATCTTATAAGTGATGGTATAGTTTCTTCGAGACATTGGTTTTACAGACTTTTCCTCTTCTACAGCAAAAATCTTTTCCACAGATACGGTTTTCCACACTCATGAAATATCACCTCATTTTTTAGCTACTTTTTTTTTTTAATAGCAGCAGAACCAAATGCAGAATTTTTTTTTCCCTGGCTTTGTCCTTAGAAGGTCGTTTGGGTAATTTATGTGTAGGAGAGCCCATTCGAGAAGAGATAATAAAAAAGAGAGCTTCTAAATGCATCTCTCATTTCTCTTTGCACACCCACCATTTTTTAAAAGAATTATTATGAATATATCCTTGTAGTAAATCCCCAGACTCCCCTTTATCGCTTCTCTCCTTCTCCACCTCCCTATCCATCTCATCTACATCGCCCAACAACACCTTCGTCGTGCCCTCCCGCCCCACCCCCCCCCCCTCACCCTTTCTCTCTCCTCCATGTCTCTCTCTCTCTCTCTCCATGTCTCTCCCTCTCCGTCTCGCTCCATCTCCCTCTCCCTCTCCCTCTCCCACTTCAAGGGTGCTGTTGGATGGGACGATAGTGTCTAGGGTTGGGGATGTGGCTTGAGATGAGATTAGTTTAGGTTTTATGGGGTGTGCAAAGAAAATTTTGAAAATTTCAAATCTAATGGTGGATTTAGAGAGAAAAAAGGGCGTGCAAAGAAAGATGAGGGGTGTATTTAGAAGCTCTCATTAAAAACAAAACAAAAAAAAAGAAAAAGAAAAAGAAAAAGGGAAGGGGAAGGGGAAGCTCTCATTAAAAAAAAAAAAAAAGAAGGGGGAGGGGGGGCGGGGGCGGGCGCTCACAGGCCAACCCTTCAGGGCATTATTTGAGATCTGCCTTCATTGTTGTTGGACTAACAATTAGCTCATGTGGGGCTCACTTTTTCTTGATCTAAATCATCAATATCTCATGCCCTCGAATGAATGATTGGTGGCCCAAATTTCATTATAATCAAAATAATATCAAGGTAGACCAATATAATATACAAAACACGAGATTATCCATTAACATGAGTCTCTACTTGCATATCAAATAAATGAAGTGAAATTTGTTCAGAATGAATATTTAGGGGAAGGGGAAAATTTATAGTGAGAATTTGAGAACTGAGAAAACTTTTATATTCTTATGAAATATTCAAATCTTCGTGTACTTTCTTAAAAATGAGCTAAAAGTTTTATACTATTTTAAAATATTTCCTAATTTAAATCAAATAAATGTAGAACCCAATCATGGGTCAAACTAACTAGCATATATGGAAAAAAATTTCCCAATGACATCATTAATCATTTCTCTATATTTATATTCTATCACTGAGGATCACAGCTTTCCTAAAAAGAACACTCTCCCCTGTGTCAAACTTTAGCTGAGTTGCATAAATTTAAAAGGTAGAAGATAAACATTACCTTGCCAAGTGTATTTGCTGACAATGGAGCGATCACCTTCGGGAGAGGATCCCTTGATTCGTCCAAACAGGGTTTCATCCAAACAGGAGAGCCCTGTTTGGACGAATCAGGGGACGCCATGTGTGGGGGCGGAGGGGGCGGATGAAAGAAAAAGTACATCTCTCTTTCTTCCGCCCCCACATGTGGCGGCCTCTGTTTCGTCCAAACAGGGATCCCCTGGTTGGACGAAACAGGGGATCCGGATCCATCACCATCAGATCAGCCCATTTGCGAAGCTCAATTTGAAGCACATTGTCTCCTATTTCCTTCCAAATGGGCCATTCGTCATCATCTGTCTAAAAGAGGACATCTTTAATTGGCAAAGATGCTTTATCAATGAAGTGCAAAGCAGACTTGGTCGCTACTGCTCTTATTTCCGCCCATTCAGAAAAGCTATGGCACAGGTTTGCAGACTTGATAGCAGCCACACACTTCCACTGGCAGCCATGAGAATCCGTCGTTTAGCAGGCCCTTGGAAAAAATGGTTAAGAGCACCGTGATTTTTTATTAACTTTGAGCCAAAATAAAAGTGAGACCTACTTATCCTTTTAGGTGGGAATATATGGAAATGTAATATACTCCATAAGTAGATTAAGGACATGCATTGGGTTGCTCTAATCCATTAAAAAGTGAATGAAAAATTACCTCTTAACACCACTACTTGAATATGTTAAATATGAAAATAAAAGGAAGTGGTGAATTTGCATCCCACATTGCTTGGGAGCAAAAGTCTCTTTGAATATAAATATACTTACATTGGTAGTATAAGATGAACCCCAAAGGGCATCCCTCTTTTGTGGAATAGGGAGGACCTGGGGTGTGTCCAATTGACATAAAATAATGTTATTTGATCTAATCCAACCCGGCCCACTATTTTATTGATGGAAGTTTTAAATAATGATCAGGATTCCTTTTATTTAAAATAAAAGTCATTTTTGTTTAATGGACGTAAGTGCAAAGCAATCATTTTAATAAGAATTCAACACAATCGTCACTGTGGTCGGTCATTCTCGTTAGGAGTAGGACAATTGATTCAGGGGCCTACTTATCAATACTATAACCACAAGGGCTTATTTACAAATCCCAGAAATCTTAAGGGCACATGAAAAATACTCAATTATTTACAGGATATGGAAAGGACCTTAACCCAACAATCTGGGTAGGCAAAAGTAGAACAGAGGTATTGCTCCAATAAAAGAAAAACTGTTGATTCCAATACACAGTTTTAAATAGAAAAATCATTAAGTAAATGATACTGCCCTTTCCCACAATGGTCACACAACTATTTACTAGCCTCCCTTTTTAGTAAGAAGTGCAACCAGCCTTGAGCATAATTAATGGAGACCAGGTTAGGTTCAAGAACCAACTCAACTAGAAGGAACAGCAGAAGATAAAAGAAAATTTTCAGCTTAATTGTCATTGCTTGTTCCAAACCATTGTTTTTGACAATGAAAAGCAACGACAGTCATATGAACCCGACACGACACAGCTATTACCTAGAAAGTATGGACAGTTTATGTGAGACCCCAATCTGCCTTGGTAATCTCTTGAGGCAAACTCAGGTCAAAAGATCTTGTGAGTCAAGAAAGCAGAATCTGTAGGGTAAGAGTGCAGTGCTCCAGCTAGCACTGTGAGGCTTTCTCCAAGTCCCGCATCGGAAATATCCAAGTCCTGACTCTAAGCTTAGAAGTCAAACCCCGTCTTAACTCAACATGATGTTCTAAAAGATATACGTCTTCGGATCCTGTAAGAATTCAGACTCGAGCAGCCTAAAATAGGCCATTAGACTAAGCATATTTTACCAGGTTGGACTGTTGTTACTTCCTAGATCAGTCAAACTACGTTGGAGAATGCTGAGAAAGAAATGTTGAAGCAGTAATTGTGAGGGCACAAATAAAAGATGGTCGAATCACAGGAATATGCAATTTAACAACAAAAAAAGCTTGCATACAGGAGCAATCTTGGATTTAGAGATCACTATTTCAGATATCAGAAAAGAGAATATATTGCAGATCTTCAATCTATACTTGCAGAATCATACATTCATGCTCTTATCTCACATTGGACACTACTGGAATATCTTTTCTCACCGCCACTGTTTCTAGAGTTTCATCTTTATCCACACAGCCAACTCTTCAACATTAAAATCAAAGAAAGAACAAGAAAGCCTGCACAATATAACAAAACAAGAAGTCTCAAAATAACATGTACTTTGCAACAATGGTAAGAGTACTTAAGGACGTGCAAGCCGAACTGGCCACCATTCTCAGGGTTCTTCCAAATCTTGGGGTTGTGTACTCAATGGCATGGTAAAAAAATGTAACTTCGTGGAATGAACAAGGCTGCATAAAAACTACTGCTACTAGTACTCAACACCACCATCATCATATTTAACCTTATTCCATCGATCAATCTGTGTTCAGATACAACTACCGCTGATATAGGCCTGAAAATTCACTCAAAAGAATACAAGAAAAAAATATAAAGTTATATTTAGCTAGAGAAATATTATTTAAAAGGACCTCTTTTGATAGTCTGAGGGGAGGCTCCAACTTTCCTGTCACAAGCTCAACATCATCATCAATCTTACCCTGACAATCTGGGTAGGCAAAAGCAGTACAGAGGTATTACTCCAATAAAAGAAAAACTGTTGATTCCAAAACACAGTTTAAAAAGGAAAAATCAATAACTAAATGATAATTCCCTTTCCCACAATGGCCACACAATCATCTAAAGGATTCATCATAATTTCAGTTCAGATTGTCTCATTTGGTGCTGGACAGATACACGGACATCTTCTCTGTCTCTTTCGCCTTAAGAAACTCAGTGTTAAATAAGTAGCTACGTGAGCGGCCATTGGACGACTCAGATTCCGGCAAAAACCACTAGTTTATGCAGGGTCAAGCAACTTTAACCTACAAATGTGCAGACAAATTTGGTTAATCTAAAGCTCAAATGGAAATTCATTGCATAGAAAATGGATGTGCGACCCACATAACAAGAAACACTACGTAAGAAAACTACCATCAATTTTGGATACAGTATGATTGCCATTTTGTTAGGCCATTGTTACCTGACTAGAATGAGTGTAGGAAATGTCTCATTTTATAGCCAGAGTTTGCACGGAAATGTTTACCTGGTGAATAGGTCTGAGTTGGGATACTTTCACATTCAGAAAGTAATAAAAAAAAAAAAAAACACACCAATCATAATTATTCCAAGAATGCTGTGGGAATTCTTATTGCTCAGTGTTTGAATACTGACTATATTTTCACAATGACAAAATTTTACCTAAAAACTATAAACTTTTGGTCTATCTATTTTACAGAAATGAATTATATACTTATAATATTTCCATATTTAGATAAAAATCCCCAAAGATCATTGAGCCAAAAATTTTAACCCAAGGTTAAGGTAATTGAGTAAATTAGCTAAGATTCATTCACAATAATCAAACATAAAAGGGGCTTTATTATGTCGGTGGAAGGTCATGTTAATCTTTTCGTGGGACACAACTCCAACTTTGAGCTCTGATTCATCTCTCCTCAACTTCTGGCACTGGTCTTAAAGAAATCTTGAGA
Organism: Cinnamomum chago; assembly: GCA_038049695.1. Taxonomy (NCBI): domain Eukaryota; kingdom Viridiplantae; phylum Streptophyta; class Magnoliopsida; order Laurales; family Lauraceae; genus Cinnamomum; species Cinnamomum chago. The sequence continues at coordinate 8,648,479 of CP142452.1, read as the reverse complement.
GATTTCCATGGAAGGCATGAGAGCTGGTGAGCAAACACCTGATATGTTAAAGCTAATGTGCCCACATGGTCTGTCATAATTGTAATGATTAGTTAAATACGAAATGGCCTCTTGTTCAGTTACTAATTCTGTTTCCTACCTTTGTCACTTCTTAGAAAGAAACATGCATGGTTGCTAGTGGATGCTTGTTTGATATCTCTAAAAGCTTCGAGGTTGTTTCTTCTATCCCACGCTCACTTCGTTGGAGTTAACTTTTGTTGATGTTAGACGCGTAAGCTCAAAGCCAAAAAGGAGGATAACACATGAAGACACAAATCGAGTGACTAGATATAACTGCTCACAGGAGTTTTTGTACAGAATTCTACAGCTGGATCTGTATCTTCTCAATGTTTAGCTTCATTTACTACAATTTCATATTCAATAAAGACCTTATTATAGGCTTGATCATACAGAGATATTATTCATCATTATTCAGGTTCCCGATGAAGTTCTAATTGACAGAAGTGTCGGAAGAAGGATGGATCCAATGACTGGGAAAATCTACCATCTTAAAAATTTTCCTCCGAAGACACGGGAAAATGAGGCAAGACTTGTAACTTGTCCTCGTGACACTCCTGAAAAAGTAGGCATACCTTCTCTTGTCATTTCTGATATAGCATGATGCAAGACAGGGAAACTAGCCTAAATGATGCAATCTGAGACCAAGACAATTAATCATCATTTATAATGAATCAATAACATAATGTTTTCCAAGCCAATCAAAGAAGAAATCAGCTAAGGCAATTAATTGGCAATCCAAGGCCCTGTTACAATCCTGCAGATGAGTCCCTCAAAGAAATGAGAGATGGACCAAATGGAAGGTTAGGACTTTCACTTGCCAAGGGATTCGCCAACAACAACCAGATCTTTTGTGCAGCTGTGCCCCTCAAGAATTTGACAAAGTCTTGGCTCAGGCGGTTATCAATCAACAGATGGGAAATGTTTGTAATGGAAATTCAAATTCAGATTTAATTAAATAATTACCACCACTTATTAAGGCCCAAAATAAAATTCAGATTGGCGATTTGATGGAAAAGTATGGCTTGTGGAATGATTAAGGAAGGAAAATAGGGAATTTGAGGGTTAATGGGGTCCAGCCAGGCTTGGGATGGGTTGGGATGTGGTCGGCCAAGGTTAACAGGGCTGCGGTTTGGGTTTAGGTGGGGGATTAGTGCTGGAATGGGGTCTTGGAAGAGGTTTAGGGTTTAGGGCTTGGGGATAGATCTAAGGTTTTGGTGAGAAAATAGTACTAGATCTATAGTTTTAACTTTTAAGGGATGCACATAGGCAGAAAAGGGGAGGATAGGGTTCGACCACAGGGGAAAGAGGGGAGGTCGAGTGGGAAGGTGCACGCCCACATCGGGATCCACGCACACATGCCTAGGGATATGTGCCCATAGACCATGGGAAGCTTTGGGGTTCCTTTTGGTTAAATACTTGAGGAAAAAGGTGAATTGAGGCTTTGGGCCTCAAAGAACTAGAAGATTGGGGAAGAGAGTACCATTCATGCAAGAGAAAAATCTTCATTCATTCATTCATTCATTCATTGCCCTTCTCTCAAAGAGAGGTAAAAGGTGAATAGAAAAGACAATAAGGAGCCCTAACAAGCAATGGCTCAGATTAAATCCTAACTAAAGCCCTAACAACAAAAGGCTCAGATGAAACCCTAACTAAATATGGATTTTTTTATTTTTTTATTTTTTTGATAACCTAGGGTATCTCCCGCCCAACCCAGCCCAGTCCAGGAGCCTTTTGCCCCGAGCCCAAGGGACACTCGATTCTGGACAACCGAGAACTAATCCCCAGGGGCACATGCAAGCCCTCCTATCCACATGCATCAAGTAAAACTATGGAGGTGGCCAACCAAGGTAGGTGTCAAACCTAACTAAAGATGAATTCATCCGCTTAAATAATATAACATAAACTAGAATAAAGAAAAGAAAAGAAAGTAAATAAGAAAAAAAAAAAAGAGGCCATGCATAGGGGTGTGCGCATGCATCCCTAAGTCCCTAAGCAGATTCGGCCATGCCACGGGCCCACTCTTTGGGCCCTCTTTGATATTTCTTTTGTTCCTCAATTTCTTCATGTCTTCATGCTTGGATCTTCAGTAATTCTTCCCCTGTGGCCCATCCTATTGTGGGGTCTTTCTCATGTCTGCCACAAGAGGTCTTCATCATGCCTAACATTAGATCCAACGGTGGATCTTCATCTGAAGACAGATTGAATAGTTGATCTTCAAAATATTGGTGGACTAAGCCCATGAAAGGCTGATTGTATGATGGAAAAAATATTCTGTCTACCCAGACTTGGGTTTTATTCTTCTGCGTATGGTATTATGAGGGCTCATTTTAAAATACTATGAATGCTTGTTTACTTTTCAAAGTGCCACTTTGTATCATGTAACATGAAAGCACATAAGCAATTGGTTTGTATGAACTGTTATAATTAAGAATCTCATTTTAAAAGTTTACTGTTAGGACACTTGTCTCAATAAAATAACATGTTATGAAATTCATACCAATTAAATAGCAGGCGCGTGTTAGCATGGCAAATCCTGAAATCAGTTTTCTCCTCTTAGTTACTGTCTTTGGAACTGATCTATGGCTTTAATGCAAGATTCTTAGTTACTTTAGAAGTTCAACAGCTTTCCAAGTTGATGTAGCATAATCTCTTGGTGAATCCAAGTGCTCACTTGCTTAAGTATCAGCTTATATGCCTGGACTTTTAAGAAACCTTAATAGAGTCAAAGATTTCAGGTGCATCATCTCAAGGGTACCAAAGAATAATATAGTCCCGATTATGAAGAGGTTATGCTATAATTTTGGTTCACTCGCTACTGAATGTTGAGAAACCAGCTCTAACAGGATGATGAGCCTAAAATAGAAAATCCTGGACAGACTATTGTTTTTTTTTTTTTTTGGGGAATGATGACCTGAACCCGCAATCTCATGGTTTTGACAATGAGCACCTTCCAGCTGTGCTACAAGTGTCAAAGTTGCTGTTTCTTTTTTAATTTAAAGAAATGATTCAAAGTTTGCTGAATTGCTGTTTCTATTTTATTCAAAGAAATGACTCAAAGGTTACTGAATTGTTGTTTCTTTCTTATTCAAAGAAATAACTCATTTGAGATCCTAATGTGATCTAGTGTTAAGCCACCATTATGATTCGGTGCATTAGAATTGCATGTCTCCACCATATAATAACCATTATATTTGCCACTTGCCTTGAGCCACATTTCGTTCCACAAAATCAGACGAAGGTGATTGTGGCTTATGATCTGGAAAAAATCTCTGAATTACATAATGTGTCGGTTCCCTTGCATTTTGGTAATATGGTCCTTCTAAATCTTTCACTCAAGGGATTTCTCAAAATCTAAAGGGTGGATTCTACCCATAAAAAGGAAAACAAGTTTGGCCATCTATAACCTTACCCATGGTTACATGAAGAACCTCACATCTACAATTAACAGGCATTACATCAGCTATTTTGTTAAAAAGTTAACAAGGGAAGAAGGTACATACATCGGCATCCAAGAAACAAAATATAAGCTAAAATGACATGATTTTTATTGCAAGTCATGAGAAAGTACACTAAAAAACAACCATAACAAAAGTCAAACACAGTGGAAATTCAAATTCAGAAATTAAATGGACTTACATCACAAAGCTGTCGTAATACTTTGAAGTGAAATCGTTATTAAGCAGAAATGACTAGAACTCCATGTCTCAAGAAGAGATCCCTCAACTCCTTGGTAGGTACTGTACCAGACCAGATGACAATATTATTGTCCTCAGTGATGGACTGGAGGACTTCATCCAGGGAAAAAAGTCAGCACTCAGATCATCACAACAGTCATTTCCATTCAAATTTCTCATAACCTTGCAGCTTTTCAGTAACTCTCTAAACCCTTTCTCTGTGACTCCACGACAATGTTCCAAATCCACCATCTGCAGCCTTTGGCATCCTCGCCCAATCATCTCCAACCCTTCATCTGCAATTCCTGATGCAGATGCCATCAATACTTCTAATTCCGAAAATTGTAAATCTGACCCAAGATTCCTGACCTTGCAGCACGCATCAATTTCCAGCTCTGTGATCTTGGTGCAATACTTTCCAATTCCACCAATTCCTACTTCTGTGATGCCGGAACAATAACTCACATCAAGGGATCTGAGTTCTGGGCACAAAGTCCCTATTCTTTCGAGTGTTTCATCTCTCAGTTTCTCATTGTGCCCCAATTTCAAAGACCGAATTTTGCAATTTTTTCTTCTTAATTCTGAAACTAAATCCTCTCCACCTAAACCTAACCTTGTGAAATCCATTCTGATGTCTTCCAGGGAAGAGCAGTTCTTTGCCAGGTTAAAAAAGGTTGAGCTCGTCAAACGATAGCAAAAACTGAGACTAATTGAGATTACATGTGGGAGGTGCTCTGATAAAGAAGTCATCATCTCATCAGTGAGGAAATGTGCTGCAGCAAGACCCAAGTGCTGGAGTGACTGCTGACCAAGAACAACTGCGGAGAGGCCATCATAGGTAAAACCACCGGAATGACAGAGTACAAGCTTTCGTAGAACAAGGTTGTGTTCCCCAATCACACACAGCAATTCATCAGAAACATACATACTAGTGAAAACAAGGCATTGTAGATTTATGGCATTCGAGCCAACGCTCTTTATAAAATCAGGATGAGGTGACGATGATAAAAAATTTCCGGAAATAGAAAGGGAGCACAGATTATTACAGTGCTGCATCACATAGTTGATGCCGCTGATGGTTAAAAGACTACACCAATGAGCCGAAATTTCACTCAACGAAAGACAACGAGAAGAAAGCTCGATCAGAGAAACATCTGAAATGAATCTGTTTCCAGAAATATTAATGGACCGAAGCTTTTGAAGCTTCTCCGCAATTACAGAAATCCCATCATCCGTTACACTTTCCAGAATAGTACGAGCGACACTTTGATCGTTATGATTTTCTTCTTGATAGCTAATATCGAGCTCTTCTAGATTAGGAAAGGAAACTGCAATCTGACGCAGATCGTGAAGTCCCAAACTAGTCATGCCTGAGCAGATAAGAGTCCTCATTGCAGCTTTCATTTCCGGTCTTAGGTAACTTATGGCGAAATAAGGAAACCGCACCTGGTACGAAAGATCGAGAGCTGTGAGCTTCTTGAGATCTGATTGAGAAATTTGTTTGATGATGTTTCTGACATCGTCCGTGCTGAGAGAATCAGTGAAGTTGATTCGTTCGAGGCGGTTGAATCTGCGCAATAGAGGGGAGATGTCTCCGTCATCAGGGGCAAGGACGACCGTCCGGTTGGAGACGTTGAGGGTGGAGAGAAGGCGATTGGAGATGGAGAGGAAGCGCTTGCAGACGAGAGAGATTGTTTCCAGGTGGGGGTCATGAGTGGATTTGATGCGATCAATTATTTCTTCCGAGCATTCTTCGGGCAAATCTTCCCAAGACCTTTTCATTTCAGAAGAAGACAAGAGTATGGAAGAAAAAGAAGAATGGAGGTTTTTATTTTATAATAACCAATCGTACAACGGGACAAGCTCTTTAAATACAAAATCCAGTGGAGTGTGAGCCTGATAAAACTCTCTAACGACTCATTTGTGCGACGATAGAATTTTGCATTATGTAAAGTTTTATTTCCACCAAAGCGACGGATCTTATATTCATACTCATTTTATAGAAAATCAAAATTATCATTAATTTGACAATTTTCATAATAATTATTTCCATTATCAAAGTTTTCATTGCACAAAAGTACCCTTTAGGGCCCGTTTGGTAATTTTACTAATAAAGTTAAGTTAAGTTAAACATCCCATCAAAAACACTTTTTACAAAAATTTCCTCCATCTTTTTCAAAAAAAGTCAAAAAGCAACTACATTTACTCACTAAAAGACAAAAAATCTACATTTTCCCATACAAAAAGTCAAAAATATTCAATTCCAAACAACTAAAAACAAAATATCATCACAACTCACTTATATTTTATTCATTCTTTTCATTTCACTTCACTCCACTTTATTTTAAAAGTAAATTACCAAACGGGCCCTTAGTGACCCAAGCAATCTGGATTTATAGCTCGTTTGGAATTTAGTTGACTGGGTTAATTTTAGTAAATGCTTGAGTTATAATTAATGGACAATTTCAATCGTGACAAAATTACAATACGAGAAAATGTTGAAAATTTTGTTAGAATTGGAGATTTTTTGAATTATTAAAAATAATAATAAACACCTAGACTTCAATTGAGTTGCTAGGCCACTCCGGGCACACGAGTAGGCTTGTCAATGGATGAGACGGACCTGGGCTTGGGCTGTCCAATCCTACCCGAATATTTGACGGGCTTATCGAGGATTGTCCACTCCCATCCCGAATATTTGGCAGGCTTGTCGAGGGTCGTCCAATATCGACCCTAAATTTAACTGGCCTATGTCAGATATCATCCCGCGTGGACCCAATCTAGGCCAGTGCTCAACACGATCTTGAATATAAGCTAAACATTATCTAATTATTTCTATATTGCCACCGGAATTTAAACTTTCCTCCTTTTTTCCGAGCTTGGGTACGGCAATGCAATGCAATGCAACAAGCATCAGGCAACATTGTGCAATTTTTTTTTATTGCCGGTGACAAAGTAGAAAATTAGAAAATCAGAAAATCAACAAAAATTAATAGAAATAAACTAAGTATCCTATGTGAGTCAATAATGTCTAAAATAACTCAGCAGAAATTATTTTTCTTTAGTGCATTCTCACCATTGTATGAATCATCATCACTAGTTGGAAACTAACTGAACCAATCATGAGCACAAACTAATGAACCAATCTTGGAATCAAAATGAATGAAACGTATTTGCGGCCGAGCGGGGTCGGGCCTTTCTGCCTATTTTCAGTCTCATTTTAGTCGGGCTTTAAAACTATTGTCCAAGCCCATGTTTTTTCAGTACCCATTTTAACATGCTCAATTGACAAGCCTACACATGATGAGGCTGAATTTGGATATAGCTTCAATATCCAAATTTGGTTGAGCTCGCGTCCGTTTCAACTTTCAAAGCAGTTCTTGAAGTTGTCTGTCCAATATAACAGATTCTTCAGTTAAATGAAATTCAAAATTATTACAATGTTTTGTCTATGCATGTATCTTATAAGTGATGGTATAGTTTCTTCGAGACATTGGTTTTGCAGACTTTTCCTCTTCTACAGCAAAAATCTTTTCCACACTCATGAAATATCACCTCATTTTTTAGCTACATTCTTTCTTTTTTTTAATAGCAGCAGAACCAAATGCAGAATTTTTTTTCCCTGGCTTTGTCCTTAGAAGGTCGTTTGGGTAATTTATGTGTAGGAGAGCCCATTCGAGAAGAGATAATAAAAACGAGAGCTTCTAAATGCATCTCTCATTTCTCTTTGCACACCCACCTTTTTTTTAAATTATTACGAATATACCCTTATAATAAATCCCCAAGACTCCCCTTTATCGCTTCTCTCCTTCTCCACCTCCGTATCCATCTCATCTACATCGCCCAACAACACCTTCGTCGTGCCCTCCGCCCCCCCCCCCCCCCCCCCCTCCCTCCCTCCCTCCCTCCCTCCCCCTTTCTCTCTCCTCCATGTTTCTCCCCCCCCCTCTCTCTCTCCATGTCTCTCCCTCTCCGTCTCCCTCTCCCTCTCCCACTTCAAGGGTGCTGCTGGATGGCACGATGGTGTCTAGGGTTGGGGATGTGGCTTGAGATGAGATTAGTTTAGGTTTTATGGGGTGTGCAAAGAAAATTTTGAAAATTTCAAATTTAATGGTGGATTTAGAGAGAAAAAAGGGCGTGCAAAGAAAGATGAGGGGTGTATTTAGAAGCTCTCATTAAAAATAAAAATAAAAAGGGGTAAGGGGGTGGGTGTCACGACCCGGGCCCGGATCACGATAACCACGGGCCGTGAATCCATACTTATTCTCGTAAACCCCGAATTAACCAAAGTTAAACCGGAATCCACAAGGGATCACATTCTCAATAAACATGTCAAATACACAATAATGTGGAATCAAATTTCGATTTACATGTATACAAAAAAATAAGGTTCTTATACATGTATCATTCCCATCATTTCTTGCCAATCGGTGTGTACCCAAAACACCATGCAGTAATAATTAATTACATTCCAAAATGATTAAACAAAAACACTTGTCAACGTTTTTCAAAAAGTTATAATTCCTTTTTGCGCTCGAATACCCATCAAACGGTATTCCGACCATTCCAATCGTTCAATCCTCCTGGAGGAACCGGAGCGGTCTCCTCCGCTGGTGCCGGGGGCGCTGCCGCATCGGCAATGGCAAACGGGCCTGTGATGTCATCAATAACAATAATGAACACGACGGTTCAACAATGTATAAACAATTCTTGTAATAGCTCATGTTAGTACATATAATGAAGTCATTTAATTCATTTGGTAACAATTACCATTCTAGACAAATCTAGATAATTCCTACAATGACAATAGGTAACATAAGAGTTTATCAATAAACATTCACTATCATAACTTTCATTCATTTCATTTCGTTTCATTTATCATTTCGTTCATTCCATTTCATTTCCTTTCATTTACCATTTTCCCTCAAATGAATGATTCATCTTCCAAATGGAAGGCATCAATCAATATCCATAGATACGATTGGAGCATGTGGGACTTACTAGTGTCCAGGCCAGGGACAACTAGCATCACCACGGAGCTCCGGAACGCCCCTAAATCCATCTACTGCAGCAGGATTATTCATTTCATTATTACCTTTAGTAACTGTTCATTCATTATATCGTTCAGTTCAGCTTAGTAACGAGCTCAAGGGATCAATAAGTAGTGCCATATTCAGAAATTTGCATCATATCTATTAATTCTATTCAAGTTAACAATCAAATTTCTAAACCAAATAAATGGGTGAAACGCTTGTTATTTAATGTACGTATTATTCTTGATGAACATCACTTTTTATAGTAGTTTGTACATTCAAATAACCTAAGCTAACACTCATGCAGGTTTAGACAACCATTTGCAGAATTAGTACTTAATTGTCACTATTCTTTTCTCTTAATTTCCTTAATCTCGATAATCTTAGATTAGGGCATAATTAGTTCCAATACTAATTTATAGACTGTATGTCCGATCGATCGGACCTGGGCGTATTGCAGGTCCGTGAAAACCTCAGTTTTCTCTCCTTTTCATTTCTTCTCTTTTACACATTCAAATCACTTCCAATCCTACAAGAAAATGGAACTTCATGTTCCTCTTCCATTTATCATTTCATTCCATCCAAAAACAAGTTGCCAAACTAAATGGAAAACACATTAACTCCAAATCTATGGAAAACTCAATGAACTTCCACAATGTCTAACACTAATCACAAACAAGTATTTATACTTGCCTCTTATGAAGTTTAATAGCAAAAGCCCTCTTTCCTTGGCTTGACTTTGAGATGAAAATCCCCAAATGGAACCCTAATTCCATGAAAATGTGAAATACACAAACCCATAAGCTATTTGGGCTAGAAATCAACTCAAATAACCAATAAAACTAGGAAAATCCTAAAAGGAGAGTAACTACTCACTTGTGGCTCAAAGAAAGAAATCTTGGGATCTTTCTCAAGCTCTTTCTCTTCAACAATGGGGGAAATGGCTTAGGGAAGATGATGAAGATGATGCCTCTCACACCAAACCACAAGCACCTTTCCTAATCTCACACTTGATGAAGGAAATGGAAGGGAAGGGAGAAGATGAAAATGACTCTAGGGTTTGCTTGAGAGTGAAATGAATGCTAAGGTTCATTTCATTCTAATATAAGGATGTCTCACACTAAAGCCCCCTCCCATTTACCTTTATTACATTTTGAGTCAAATGAAACCTCATTTGGTCCATTTGACGTCAAATGGAGTCACGTCTATTATAAAAGTTGACGTACTACTCGAGATACACACGTTAGTATCAAGGGTTTCCGTATTTGACGAAATACGCGAAAACTCGTATTTACGGAAAAGTCCTTAGCCTAACATGCTTGAGTCTAAACTCATTTAATCAACATAATTTCATTTCATTATGCTTAATGCATCATTTGGGACTATCTTATCTCTTTTTGGTCATTAACCTTGATTAGTCCATTTATCCATGATTAATTAATATTAATCTCAGTTAATTAGCCTTAATCGTGATTAGTTTGGGTCGGGGTGTAACAGTGGGGGGCGGGGGGCGGTCTCACAGGCCAACCCTTCAGGGCATTATTTGAGATCTGCCTTCATTGTTGTTGGACTAACAATTAGCTCATGTGGGGCTCACTTTTTCTTGATCTAAATCATCAATATCTCATGCCCTCGAATGAATGATTGGTGGCCCAAATTTCATTATAATCAAAATAATATCAAGATAGACCAATATAATATACAAAACACGAGATTATCCATTAACATGAGTCTCTACTTGTATATCAAATAAATGAAGTGAAATTTGTTCAGAATGAATATTTAGGGGAAGGGGAAAATTTATAGTGAGAATTTCAGGAATGAGAAAACTTTTATACACTTTTGAAATATTAAAATCTTCATGTACTTTCTTAAAAATTAGCTAAATGTTTTATATTATTTTAAAATATTTCCTAATTTAAATCAAATAAATGTAGAACCCAATCATGGGTCAAACTAACTAGCATATATGGAAATTCTTTTCCCAATGACATCATTAATCATTTCTCTATATTTATATTCTATCACTGAGGATCACAGCTTTCCTAAAAAGAACACTCTCCCCTGTGTCAAACTTTAGCTGAGTTGCATAAATTTAGAAGGTAGAAGATAAACATTACCTTGCCAAGCGTATTTGCTGACAATGGAGCGATCACCATCAGATCAGCCCATTTGGGGAGCTCAATGTGAAGCACATTGTCTCCTATTTTCTTCCAACTGGACCATTCATCATCATCTGTGTAAAAGAGGACATCTTTAATTGGCAAAGATGCTTTAGCAATGAAGTGCAAAGCAGACTTGGTCGCTACTGCTCTAATTTCCGCCCATTCAGAAAAGCTATGGCACAGGTTTGCAGACCTGATAGCAGCCACACTCCCTCTAGCAGCCATGAGAATCCGTCGTTTAGCAGGCCCTTGGAAAAAATGGTTAAGAGCACTGTGATTTTTGGTTGATTTTGAGCCAAAATAAAAGTTGGACCCACTTATCCTTTTAGATAAAAATATATGGGAATGTAATATACTCCATAAATAGATTAAAGACATGTATTGGATTGCTCTAATCCATTAAAGAGTGAATGGAAAATTACCACTACTTGAATATGTTAAATATGAAAATAAAAGGAAGTGGTGAATTTGCATCCCACATTGTTTGGGAGCAAAAGTCTCTTTAAATATAAATATACTTACATTGGTAGTATAAGATGAACCCCACAGGGCATCCCTCTTTTGTGGAATAGGGAGGACCTGGGGTGTGTCCAATTGACATAAAATAAAGTTATTTGATCTAAACCAACCCGGCCCACCATTTTATTGATGGAAGTTTTAAATAATTATTAGGATTCCTTTTATTTAAAATAAAAGTCATTTTTGTTTAATGGACGTAAGTGCAAAGCAATCATTTTAATAAGAATTCAACACAATCGTCACTGTGGTCAGTCATTCTCGTTAGGACAATTGATTCAGGGGCCTACTTATAAATACTATAACCACAACGGCTTATTTACAAATCCCAAAAATCTTAAGGGCACATGAAAAATACTCAATTATTTACAGGATATGGAAAGGACCTTAACCCAACAATCTGGGTAGGCAAAAGTAGAACAGAGGTATTGCTCCAATAAAAGAAGAACTGTTGATTCCAAAACACAGTTTTTAATAGAAAAATCATTAAGTAAATGATAATGCCCTTTCCCACAATGGTCACACAACTATTTACTAGCCTCCCTTTTTAGTAAGAAGTGCAACCAGCCTTGAGCATAATTAATGGAGACCAGGTTAGGTTCAAGAACCAACTCAGCTAGAAGGAACAGCAGAAGATAAAAGAAAATTTTCAGCTTAATTGTCATTGCTTGTTCCAAACCATTGTTTTTGACAATGAAAAGCAACGACAGTCATATGAACCCGACACAGCTATTACATAGAAAGCATGGACAGTTTCTATGAGACCTCAATCTGCCTTGGTAATCTCTTGAGACAAACTCAGGTCAAATGATCTTGTGAGCCAAGAAAGCATAATCTGTAGGGTAAGAGTGCAGTGCTTCAGCTAGCACCGTGAGGCTTTCTCCAAGTCCCGCATCGGAAATATTCAAGTCCTGACTTTGAGCTTAGAAGTCAAACCCCGTCTTAACTCAACATGACGCGCTGTAAAGATATACATCTTCGGATCCTACAAGAATTCAAACTCGAGCAGCCTAAAATAGGCCATTAGACTAAGCATATTTTACCAGGTTGGACTGTTGTTACTTCCTAGATCAGTCAAACTACGTTGGAGAATGCTGAGAAAGAAATGTTGACGCAGTAATTGTGAGGGAACAAATAAAAGATGGTCGAATCACAGGAATATGCAATTTAACAACAAAAAAAGCTTGCATACAGGAGCAATCTTGGATTTAGAGATCACTATTTCAGATATCAGAAAAGAGAATTTATTGCAGATCTTCAATCTATACTTGCATAATCATACATTCATGCTCTTATCTCACATTGGACACTACTGGAATATTCTTTTCTCACCGCCACTGTTTCTAGAGTTTCATCTTTATCCACACAGCCAACTCTTCAACATTAAAATCAAAGAAAGAACAAGAAAGCCTACGCAATATAACAAAACAAGAAGTCTCAAAACAACATGTACTTTGCAACAATGGTAAGGGTACTTAAGGACGTGCAAGCGGAACTGGCCACCATTCTCAGGGTTCTTCCAAATCGTGGGGTTGTGTATTCAATGGCATGGTAAAAAAATGTAACTTCGTGGAAAGAACAAGGCTGCATAAAAACTACTGCTACTAGTACTCAACACCACCATCATCATATTTAACCTTATTCCATCGATCAATCTGTGTTCAGATACAACTACCGCTGATATAGGCCTGAAAGTTCACTCAAAAGAATACAAGAAAAAAATATAAAGTTATATTTAGCTAGAGAAATATTATTTAAAAGGACCTCTTTTGATAGTCTGAGGGGAGGCTCCAACTTTCCTGTCATCAATCTTACCCTGACAATCTGGGTAGGCAAAAGCAGTACAGAGGTATTACTCCAATAAAAGAAAAACTGTTGATTCCAAAACACAGTTTAAAAAGGAAAAATCAATAACTAAATGACAATTCCCTTTCCCACAATGGCCACACAATCATCTAAAGGATTCATCATAATTTCAGTTCAGATTGTCTCATTTGGTGCTGGACAGATACAAGGACATCTTCTCTGTCTCTTTCGCCTTAAGAAACTCAGTGTTAAATAAGTAGCTACGTGAGCGGCCATTGGACGACTCAGATTCCGGCAAAAACCACTAGTTTATGCAGAGTCAAGCAACTTTAACCTACAAATGTGCAGACAAATTTGGTTAATCTAAAGCTCAAATGGATAATTCATTGCATAGAAAATGGATGTGCGACCCACATAACAAGAAACACTACGTAAGAAAACTACCATCAATTTTGGATACAGTATGATTGCCGTTTTGTTAGGCCATTGTTACCTGACTAGAATGAGTGTAGGAAATGTCTCATTTTATAGCCAAAGTTTGCACGGAAATGTTTACCTGGTGAATAGGTCTGAGTTGGGACACTTTCACATTCAGAAAGTAATAGAAAAAAAAAAAAAACACACCAATCATAATTATTCCAAGAATGCTGTGGGAATTCTTATTGCTCAGTGTTTGAATACTGACTATATTTTCACAATGACAAAATTTTACCTAAAAACTATAAACTTTTGGTGTCTATCTATTTTACAGAAATGAATTATATACTTATAATATTTCCATATTTAGATAAAAATCCCCAAAGATCATTGAGCCAAAATTTTTAACCCAAGGTTAAGGTAATTGAGTTAATTAGCTAAGATTCATTCACAATAATCAAACAAAAAAAGGGGCTTCATTATGTTGGTGGAAGGTCATGTTAATCTTTTCGTGGGACACAACTCCAACTTTGAGCTCTGACTCATCTCTCCTCAACTTCTGGCACTGGTCTTAAAGAAATCTTGAGAGATTTCCATGGACAGCATGAGAGCTGGTGAGCAAACACCTGATATGTTAATGCTAATGTGCCCGCAAGGTCTGTCATAATCGTAATGATTAGTTAAATACGAAATGGTCTCTTGTTCAGTTACTAATTTTGTTTCCTACCTTTGTCACTTCTTAGAAAGAAACATGCATGGTTGCTAGTGGATGCTTGTTTGATATCTCTAAAAGCTTCGAGGTTGTTTCTTCTATCCCACGCTCACTTCGTAAGAGTTACTTTTGTTGATGTTAGACGTGTAAGCTCAAAGCCAAAAAGAAGGATAACAAATGTTGACACAAATCGAATCACTGGATATAACTGCTCACAGGAGTTTTTGTACAGAATTCTACAGCTGGATCTGTAGCTTCTCAATGTTTAGCTTCATTTACTACAATTTCATATTCAATAAAGACCTTATTATAGGCTTGATCATACAGAGATATTATTCATCATTATTCAGGTTCCCGATGAAGTTCTAATTGACAGAAGTGTCGGAAGAAGGATGGATCCAATGACTGGGAAAATCTACCATCTTAAAAAATTTCCTCCGGAGACACGGGAAAATGAGGCAAGACTTGTAACTTGTCCTCGTGACACTCCTGAAAAAGTAGGCATACCTTCTCTTGTCATTTCTGATATAGCATGATGCAAGACAGGGAAACTAGCCTAAATGATGCAATCTGAGACCAAGACAATAAATCATCATTTATAATGAATCAATAACATAATGTTTTCCAAGCCAATCAAAGAAGAAATCAGCTAAGGCAATTAATTGGCAATCCAAGGCCCTGTTACAATCCTGCAGATGAGTCCCTCAAAGAAATGAGAGATGGACCAAATGGAAGGTTAGGACTTTCACTTGCCAAGGGATTCGCCAACAACAACCAGATCTTTTGTGCAGCTGTGCCCCTCAAGAATTTGACAAAGTCTTGGCTCAGGCGGTTATCAATCAACAGATGGGAAATGTATGTAATGGAAATTCAAATTCAGATTTAATTAAATAATTACCACAACTTATTAAGGCCCAAAATAAAATTCAGATTGGCGATTTGATGGAAAAGTATGGCTTGTGGAATGATTAAGGAAGGAAAATAGGGAATTTGAGGGTTAACGGGGTCCAGCCAGGCTTGGGATGGGTTGGGATGTGGTCGGCCAAGGTTAACAGGGCTGCGGTTTGGGTTTAGGTGGGGGATTAGTGCTGGAATGGGGTCTTGGAAGAGGTTTAGGGTTTAGGGCTTGAGGATAGATCTAAGGTTTTGGTGAGAAAATAGTACTAGATCTATAGTTTTAACTTTTAAGGGATGCACATAGGCAGAAAAGGGGAGGATAGGGTTCGACCACAGGGGAAAGAGGGGAGGTCGAGTGGGAAGGTGCACGCCCACATCGGGATCCACACACACATGCCTAGGGATATGTGCCCATAGACCATGGGCAGCTTTGGGGTTCCTTTTGGTTAAATACTTGAGGAAAAAGGTGATTTGAGGCTTTGGGCCTCAAAGAACTAGAAGATTGGGGAAGAGAGTACCATTTATGCAAGAGAAAAATCTTCATTCATTCATTGCCCTTCTCTCAAAGAGAGGTACAAGGTTAATAGAAAAGACAATAAGGAGCCCTAACAAGCAATGGCTCAGATTAAATCCTAACTAAAGCCCTAACAACCAATGGCTCTGATGAAACCCGAACTAAATATGGCTTTTTTCTTTCTTTTTTTTTTGATAACCTCGGGTATCTTCCGCGCAACCCAACCCAGCCCAGTCCAGGAGCCTTTTGCCCCGAGCCCAAGGGACACTCGATTTTGGACAACCGATAACTATTCCCCAAGGGCACATGCAAGCCCTCCTATCCACATGCATCGGGTAAAACTATGGAGGTGGCCAACCAAGGTAGGTGTCAAACCTAACAAACGATGAATTCATCCGCTTAAATAATATAACATAAACTAGAATAAAGAAAAGAAAAGAAAGTAAATAAGAAAAAAAAAAAGGCCATGCATAGGGGTGTGCGCATGCATCCCTAAGTCCCTAAGCAGATTCGGCCATGCCACGGGCCCACTCTTTGGGCCCTCTTTGATATTTCTTTTATTCCTCAATTTCTTCATGTCTTCATGCTTGGATCTTCAGTAATTCTTCCCCTGTGGCCCATCCTATTGTGGGGTCTTCCTCATGTCTGCCACAAGAGGTCTTAATCATGCCTAACGTTAGATCCAACGGTGGATCTTCATCTGAAGACAGATTGAATAGTTGATCTTCAAAATATTGGTGGACTAAGCCCATGAAAGGCTGATTGTATGATGGAAAAAATATTCTGTCTACCCAGACTTGGGTTTTATTCTTCTGCATATGGTATTATGAGGGCTCATTTTAAAATACTATGAATGCTTGTTTACTTTTCAAAGTGCCACTTTGTATCATGTAACTTGAAAGCACATAAGCAAATGGTTTGTATGAACTGTTATAATTAAGAATCCCATTTTAAAAGTTTACTGTTAGGACACTTGTCTCAATAAAATAACATGTTAAGAAATTCATACCAATTAAATAGCAGGCGCGTGTTAGCATGGCAAATCCTGAAATCAGTTTTCTCCTCTTAGTTACTGTCTTTGGAACTGATCTATGGCTTTAATGCAAGATTCTTAGTTACTTTAGAAGTTCAACAGCTTACAAAGTTGATGTAGCATAATCTGTTGGTGAATCCAAGTGCTCACTTGCTTAAGTATCAGCTTATATGCTTGGACTTTTAAGAAACCTTAATAGAGTCAAAGATTTCAGGTGCATCATCTCAAGGGTACCAAAGAATAATTTAGTCCCGATTATGAAGAGGTGATGCTATAATTTTGGTTCACTCGCTACTGAATGTTGAGAAACCAGCTCTAACAGGATGATGAGCCTAAAATAGAAAATCCTGGACAGGCTATTGTATTTTTTTTTTTTTTGGGAATGATGACCTGAACCCGCAATCTCATGGTTTTGACAATGACATGATTTTGATTGCAAGTCATGAGAAAGTACACTAAAAAACAACCATAACAAAAGTCAAACACAGTGGAAATTCAAATTCAGAAATTAAATGGACTTACATCACAAAGCTGTCGTAATACTTTGAAGTGAAATCGTTATTAAGCAGAAATGACTAGAACTCCATGTCTCAAGAAGAGATCCCTCAACTCCTTGGTAGGTACTGTACCGGACCAGATGACAATATTATTGTCCTCAGTGATGGACTGGAGGACTTCATCCAGGGAAAAATGTCAGCACTCAGATCATCACAACAGTCATTTACATTCAAATTTCTCAGAACCTTGCAGCTTTTCAGTAACTCTCTAAACCCTTTCTCTGTGACTCCATGACAATGTTCCAAATCCACCATCTGCAGCCTTTGGCATCCTCGCCCAATCATCTCCAACCCTTCATCTGCAATTCCTGATGCAGATGCCATCAATACTTCTAATTCCGAAAATTGTAAATCTGACCCAAGATTCCTGACCTCGCGGCATCCATCAATTATCATCTCTGTGATCTTGGTGCAATACTTTCCAATTCCACCAATTCCTACTTCTGTGATGCCCGAACAATAACTCACATCAAGGGATCTGAGTTCTGGGCACAAAGTCCCTATTCTTTCGAGTGTTTCATCTCTCAGATTCTGATTGCCCCTCAATTTCAAAGACCGAATTTTGCAATTTTTTCTTAATTCTGAAACTAAATCCTCTCCACCTAAACCTAACCTTGTGAAATCCATTATGATGTCTTCCAGGGAAGGGCAGTTCTTTGCGAGGTTAAAAAAGGTTGAGCTCGTCAAACGAGAGCAAGCACTGAGATTAATTGAGATTAGATGTGGGAGGTGCTCTGATAAAGAAGACATCATCTCATCAGTGAGGAAATGTGCTGCTGCAGCAAGACCCAAGTGCTGGAGTGACTGCTTACCAAGAACGACTGCGGAGAGGCCATCATAGGTCAAATCATCGGAATGACAGAGTTCAAGCTTTCGTGGAACAAGGTTGTGTTCCCCAATCACACACAGCAATTCATGAGAAACATACATTCTAGTGAAAACAAGGCATTGTAGATTTATGGCATTCCAGCCAACGCTCTTTATAAACTTAGGATGAGGAGGTGACGATAATAAAAATTTTCCGGCAATAGAAAGGGAGCACAGATTATTACAGTGCTGCATCACATAGTTGATGCCGCTGATGGTTAAAAGACTACACCACTGAGCCGAAATTTCACTCAACGAAAGACAACGAGAAGAAAGCTCGATCAGAGAAACATCTGAAATGAAACTTGTAAGTGCCTAAAAATTACGGACTTAGTTAATGGAGGATTAAGCTCCTGATGCAAGGTTTTGAGGGAGGTAAGGGGAATGGATCGAGCCTCCAATGACCTGAAAGGAAAAGAACAACGGTCAGAGACCCTGGCTGTGGGTAGCCGAAGGCCCTCCGACGGTTAAGTTAGTGCAGGGACTGAGAGAATGGAGAGAAAGAGTTCTGGGAGGGAGAGATTATGCGTGTGCGTACCTTTCATGGATTCTCTCATGCAATATATAGGTGGAGAAGTCATCATTGGACTGTCTTCCTGAGGAGACGGGAGTCCCATCTGAGCGTACTCTCATCTCCTGAGTGGGGGTAGGTAAAAAGGGGACGTCCCATCGGACCAGCCCTCCTCGCCTATGGATATGATTGTAGATATGGCGTGCTCCTTGCGTAGGTCCGGAGCCCATTATGTTGTCAGACCGCCGATCCTGATTTGGCAGTGCATTAATGGCGGCATTTATGATTGAATGAAAGGAGGCCGAGCTCGGTCGAGGCTGAGACCGAAGTTGGGACTCGTGACGCAATCACTGGGGCCCGCTCCATAATTACCCGAGACGGCGATGCAGCCGAACTTGGCGGCACCGAGATCACGGGTTACCGAGACTGGGTGGTGGCCCCGTTTAATTCCATGATCACGGAATGACCCCACACAATTGCCCCCTAGCTCCCTGATCTCGGGCTTTCTCCGAGGTCGGGAGCTAAGACTTGGATGTGACGGGGCTGTCTTTTCGTATCCCGCCTTAGGAATATCCTCATTATGGCGCCTCTTCACCTGCCCTAGGCAATAAATAGGGCGTCATGATTGCCCTGCCACAGCGGATACGGAGAGCGCCGTTTCGCATACCCGAGGCGATTAATGTCGTACCAGAGGCATGGCGGAATACTTATCGTCTCCGCCACGTGGAGCCTTCTGTCTGGTAGGACACCGAAGTCGAAGCGGCGCGGCATGCGGTAATCAAGAGGGGGCGCTCCTTTATAAAAAGGGGCCCGCTCCTCTTTCTTCTTCTTTTACCCTAGCTGTTAGTTTGAAGGAGACTCTGCTGCAACTTTGTTCAACCCAGAAGATCGCCGAACTCGGAGACTCTTCGACCTTTGCTTCCCGTTCCTTGCCCTTCCGTCTTCTGCAGTCCTCTTTGCTTTTTCTGTGAGTTATGCTTCTTGCCTTCATCTCCTTTCTGTATTTCTCCTTCTTCTGCGATTTCTGAGACTCCTAATCCCTTAGGCCCTCCCAGCCTTCGTTCCCTTTCTTCTATTTCTTCCTTCTCTTCTGTTTCAAGAAAATGGGAATATACAGCCACTGGGTAGAGGGCCCTGCAGCCCTAGAGGCTTTTAGGGAGAACTTTAGGATCCCAGAGGATGTCCTGGTGAAACCCTTTGTCTTCCAGGGCTCCGTCAAGGGTTTCGTCACCTATAAGGAATGGATGCCCTTCCCTTTGCTGGCTGTGTGCGAAGGAGGGGTAAGATTCCCCATCCACCCACTCCTCCGGTCCTGTCTCCACGCGTGGAACCTCTGCCCCTTCCAGCTAATGCCGAACGGCTTCAAAATAATAATGGGCGTGGCCCAGCTGAACTGGATCTTGGACATCGGTCTCGGCGTACATGATTTAGAAGATGTCTACGATATCTGCAAGGCCGCGGGGGTTGAGGACGCTTACTACCTTCGGGTCAAGGCCAGGCGCCGTCCCTTGGTGAATGCCCTGGAGGACTCCACCAAATACGCCGGAGATGACCGCTTTTTGATCTCGGGAAACTGTGAGTTCAGGGGGACCGAGACCGAGGAGGACCGGAGGATCCAGGTCCCACGAAAACCAGGGACACCCCCTAGTAAATGCCCACCCTTCTAGGTTTAAGCTTATCTTGCCTTTGCCTGCTATTATGCCGAACTGATGTCCTTGCCCATTTTTCCGTGTAGGCATTCAGAAGAGGAGGAGAGAGGCCGGTTTCGACAAGTGGAAGCGCAACGACGCGTGGCTAGAGAAGATTGAGCGCTACCACGGTCATTACGACCGAGCCGCCTTCTCCTTGCTGGGGTACAAACCTCGGTATCAGTCTTACACCAGGAAGGCTGCCGAGATTCCTCTTGCTCCGCCAGGGGAAGTCGGACCCGACCCTGCCGAGACAGACGGTCAAGACACGGATCCTCGGGACCCGATAGTCATCGGTGACAGTCCTCCCCGAGACCGAGGAGAAGCAGAGGAAGAGGAAATGGAGAGGCCGCGCCCACCCTTGAAGAACCTGGGGGCCCTGATTTTTGGAGGTATGGCCCCGGAAGCCCTCAAGAACGTCCCCAGTGGTGCAGGTGCCGCCCAGGGATCCGCCCCCGCCGCCTTTCCTAGCTCGTCGGGCGCGGCAGGCGCTTCTTCGGCCAAGCCTTCGAAGGGGAAGTCGGGGGAGTCTTCCGTTGCCGCTCGGCAGACGAAGGACCCTCGTCCGCTCCGAGAAAGCAGGCCGCGGGTGGTGGACCCCGGGAAGGAGACTCCGCCTCCTCCGCCGCAGAAGGAAGCCCGGCCTCGGTCTGCCGCTGCCGGAAAGGAGGGCGAGAGGCCCCCTCCCGAGAAGAGGCCCCGCCTGTCGAGCGCGGAGGGGAGGCATCCGTCGGCGGAACCGCAGTCCCAGCAGTCCACGCCAGCTCCTTGGAGGCCCAACTTCGACCTCAACCCCAACGAGCCGATGACGGTGGGGGTGCAGCTGGGGACGAGCTGGGAGTCGGTCATGGCTCTCGCCCGGGGATGCGCCCTCCCCCAGGATATGGAGAAGCACAGGAAAATCCGGTCTCCGAACTTAATCCATCATACCTTGAGGGCGTCGCTCGAGGTAGCTTTTCTCCCCTATTTTCTAAAATTTTCACTTCTTAGTCACCCGATCCAACCTACTCACCGTTTCTATTCTTTTCACAGAACGCGCAGAGGCTCCAAGTACTGATGGAGAGGGAGGCGGAAAGAGCTGCCCAGATTGATGGGCTAGAGAAGGAGAAGAGGAAGCTGGGGAGTGCGCTGGAGGCCAGCGCGGCCGAACTCAAGAAGGTGGGGGAGAAAATCGCCCAACACGCAACGGATCAGCAAGCAGCGAAGGCTGAGATCATTAAGTTGCGGGGCGAGAACAACAACCTGAGGAGCGCCGCGGACGAGAAGGCGAGGAGGGCGGCCCGGCTGGAGGTTGAGCTCGTCGAGAGGGGGGCCGAGCTCGCGAAGAAAGATGCCGTGGTTGCCGAGAAGCAAGGCGAGCTGGCCAAGAAAGAGGCTGAGCTTGAGGCCTCCAAGAAGGAGAGATCCGAGGCCGAATCCATCCTGCGAGATCAGGCTACAAAGGCTTACCAGGACGGGGTGGATTGGGCCTCGGAGGATTACGCGTCTCAGATCACAAATCTGAGCTCAGTGCTGTACGAGATGGGGTGCAAGGCGGCCCTGCTCAAATATGGGGTCTCTGAGGACCATCCCATCTTCTCGGATCTTCCTCAGTTCCGACCTGCAGCAGTGGGTTCAGAGCCAGAGCCAGGCTCCAACCCTTTCGAGGCTCCGGCCGATGCCCCCATCGCTCCTCCTCCGCCCCCGACCTCTGCCGAAGTCCAAGGCACTCCTCTTCCTCCTCTGACCCCGGCAGAAGCTGAAGGCGCTCCTCTTCTTTCTCCGACTCCTGCCGTCGTCCCGGTGGCCGAGACTCTTGCTGCTGCTCCTTCATCTGCTTGTGATCCCCCCATTTCCTCTGCACCTCCAGAGTCGGAGACCCATAAGGAGGTGTCCAAGGAGTAGACTTAGGAATTTTCTCTATTCTTCGATGTAATTTTTCTTCTTTAAGTGCACAGAGATCATGTAATCGTACTTCCTGATTAATGAAAAGAAGTTCTTTTTCAATCTTGCTGTTTCTCTTCTTTTGCAACGGTCTGTGGATGCTCTGATGTGAGGTGATGTCCAAAGTGGATGAGGTCGGTAGGAGGGGCCTGCCTCGGGCAGACCTTTTCCAGTCTCGGAAGACTAGGTTGTCCCTTTCCTACTTTTGAATTTCAGCGAGTAAGCGAGTCATGCTGTCGTTTGACCGAGGGTTAGGCCTTAATGGCATGTCTTTGAGGGGGAGGTTCCCAGGGTGAAATGGTGGCGAGCCCCCGACTTGCATGCCGGGGTTCAGCTGAGGCCGTGCTCCCACGGTCTAGGTGAGACCCTAGGGTAGGCCGAGTTCCGCGGTCAGACGCCGCAGAGGACGTCTCTTGGTCAGTTGGCCCTGCACCCGAACTCGAGTAGGGTGGCGCGAGTGCCGGATCCTTGCGGAGTTGGTCCTACGACCGAACTCGAAGAGGATGGCTCGAGGGCCGGATCCTTGCGGAGTTGGTCCTACGACCGAACTCGAAGAGGATGGCGCGAGGGCCGGATCCTTGCGGAGTTGGTCCTACGACCGAACTCGAAGAGGATGGCGCGAGGGCCGGATCCTTGCGGAGTTGGTCCTACGACCGAACTCGAAGAGGATGGCGCGAGGGCCGGATCCTTGCGGAGTTGGTCCTACGACCGAACTCAAAGAGGATGGCGCGAGGGCCGGATCCTTGCGGAGTTGGTCCTACGACCGAACTCGAAGAGGATGGCGCGAGGGCCGGATCCTTGCGGAGTTGGTCCTACGACCGAACTCAAAGAGGATGGCGCGAGGGCCGGATCCTTGCGGAGTTGGTCCTACGACCGAACTCAAAGAGGATGGCGCGAGGGCCGGATCCTTGCGGGGATCGAAGAAATTCAAGGCAAATCTGTGTCAAAAGGTTCTTCTTTATTGATCAAACATCTTGAATACAACTAGAAATAATATTTCTTTAAGTGGGCAGCGTTCCATGGCCGGGGCAATTCCTTGCCGTCCATCCCTTCTAGTCTGTATGCCGACCTGCCCGAGATGGAGACTACTTTGTAGGGGCCGAGCCAGTTTGGTGCCAGCTTGCCATCATTGGGGTCTCTATCCGCGGGGAGCGCTTTTTTCAGGACCAGTTCTCCAACCGAGAACCTCCTCTCTTTGACCTTTTGATTATACCCTCGGGAAAGCTGCTGCTGATAGGCGGCCAGACGTACGGATGCTGCTTCCCTTCGTTCCTCGGCGAGGTCAAGTTCTCTGGCGAGGTTCATCTCGTTCTGCCCTTGATCGAAGAGATTTGTTCTTAAGGTCGGGAGGCCGACTTCAAGGGGAATTACTGCCTCCATTCCGTAGGCCAACGAAAAAGGGGTGGCCGAAGTGGATCGTCTCGGGGTGGTTCTGTATGCCCAGAGGACACTTGGCAATTCCTCCGTCCATCTGCCTTTAGCTTTATCAAGCCTTTTCTTCAGCCCCTCCAGAACTACTTTGTTTGAGATCTCTGCTTGCCCATTGCTCTGCGGATAGGCCGGAGTCGCATAGAGGTTTCTGATGCCGAGCTCCTGACAAAAGCTTTTGAAGAATTTTGAATCGAATTGGGTTCCGTTGTCCGAGACCAGAGCTCTGGGGATCCCAAACCGTGTGACGATGTTTTTCCACACAAAATTCTTTGTGTCAAGCTCGGTGATGGAGGATAAGGCCTCCGCCTCAATCCATTTTGTGAAGTAATCGGTGCCCACCATTAGCCATCTTTTGTTTCCCGGAGTTCGGTGGAGAGGTCCGACGATGTCCAGCCCCCACTGAGCAAAGGGCCATGGACTGGAGATCGGGCTCAGGTCCTGAGCTGGCTGGTGGAGGGAATGGGAAAACTTTTGGCATTTCTCACATTTCCTGGCGTAGATCTGGGCATCCTTCTGCATGTATGGCCACCAGTAGCCCTGGCTAATAGCTCTGTAGGCCAGCGATCTTCCCCCGATGTGGCTTCCACAGATTCCTTCGTGGATCTCAAATAGAAAATCCTCTACCTTGCTAGGATGAACGCACTGGAGATATGGTCCGGAGTAGGATTTTCTGTAGAGCTTCTCATCTGGAGATAGCCAAAAGTGAGCTGCCTTCATCCTGACCTTGTGGGCTTCGTTCTTGCCCTCTGGGAGCTTGTCCTCTCTCAAGAACGTCATGATTGGGTCCATCCAGCTCGGACCGAGGTCAGTGCACAGAACTGGCCGAACTGGGAGGAGCTCTATGCTCGGCTTCTCCAACGTCCCTACATCAACTGTTCTACTTTTTCCAGCTTCTACAGCCGAGGCCAAGCTTGCCAGGGCGTCTGCATGGCGATTGAACTCCCTACCAACTTGCCTGACTTCAACCTTTTCAAACTGGGAGAGGAGCTGCCTGGTATGGGCTAGATAGGCCACCATTCTTTCGTCTCTGGCTTGGTAGTCCCCGCTCAGCTGGCTCGTCACCAACTGGGAGTCGCTGAAGACCACCACCCTCCCTGCCCCCAGTATTCTCGCACTGCCGAGGCCAGCGATCAGTGCTTCATATTCTGCTTCATTGTTTGATGCTTTGAAGTTGAGGGTTAGTGCTTGTTCTATGACTAACCCTTCTGGGGATTGGAGGACGACGCCGGCGCCTGCCCTCTTGGATGTAGACGATCCGTCAACGAAGATTTTCCAGGCTGACTCCAGAAATTTTTCCCAGGATTGGTCTTCCTCAGTCTTGGTGTTACCTTCATTGCTGCCCTTGGAGTCCCCCAGTTCGGTATCGAGCGAGGTCGGTGCCGAACTAGGAGAGGTGAATTCGACGACGAAGTCCGCCAGGACCTGTGCCTTGATTGCCGTTCTGGGCTGATACTTGATGTCGAACTGACCCAATTCCACGGCCCACTTGGAGATTCGGCCAGAAAAGTCCGCCTTGCGGAAGAGGGACTTGAGCGGGAATTCCGTGATGACTACCACCGTGTGAGTCTGGAAGTAATGGGAGAGCTTGCGAGAGGCGCTGAGCAGTGCTAGTGCTAGCTTTTCAAGAGGTAGATATCTGGTCTCGGCATCGAGCAGGGTTTTGCTGGTGTAATAGATGGGGTACTGTTGCTTGTCGCTTTCTCGAACCAGCACCGAGCTCACCGCATGGTCCGAGACTGCAAGATAGAGATAGAGAAAATCGTCTTGCGACGGAGTGGACAGTAGAGGTGGTGAGGAGAGGTACCTTTTGAGCGTCTCTAGTGCCAAATCGCATTCTGGAGTCCATTGGAACTTGGAACTCTTCTTCAGTAGCTGAAAGAATGGACGGCACTTGTCTGAGGCGCGGCTGATGAAGCGATTGAGTGCAGCGGCCATCCCCGTCAGTCTCTGGACCTGCTTGACCGAGGTGGGGCTTTGGATAGCCTGTATGGCCGCGATCTGCTCCGGATTGGCCTCAATCCCTCTCCGTGTCACCAGGCTCCCCAGGAATTTGCCGGAGCCGACGCCAAATGCACACTTCGAGGCATTGAGTTTGAGCTGGAACTTTCGGAGGATGGCAAATGTTTGGCGCAGGTCTGGTAGGTGGCCCTGCGACTCCTTGGACTTGACTACCATGTCGTCAATATAGACCTCCATCGTCTTTCCGAGCTGATCTCGGAACATCCTAGTGACCAGCCTCTGATATGTCGCTCCGGCGTTCTTCAGCCCGAAGGGCATCACCTTGTAACAGTAGATGCCCCGAGGTGTGATAAACGCAGTTTTTTCCTCATCAGATCTGTGCAGGGGGATCTGATGGTAACCTCGGTAGGCGTCCAAGAAGCTCATTCTGTCATGCCCCGAGGTGGCGTCGATCATCTGGTCGATCTTTGGGAGCGGGAAGCTATCTTTGGGGCAAGCTTTGTTAAGGTCGGTGAAGTCTACACAGACCCTCCACTTGCCGCTCTTCTTCTTTACAACCACTGTGTTGGCTAGCCACTGGGGATAGTGCACCTCGCGGATTGCCCCAGCCTCGAGGAGCTTCTCCACCTCCTCTATAATCGCCTCTGTCTGTGGGATCCCCGTTCTGCGAGCCTTCTGCACTACGGGCTTGTGTCCGGGGTCCACATTTAGCTTGTGACATATGACCTCGGGGTCAATCCCGGGCATCTCGTAAGGAGTCCACGCGAAGATATCTTTGT
This sequence comes from Cinnamomum chago, assembly GCA_038049695.1. NCBI lineage: Eukaryota > Viridiplantae > Streptophyta > Magnoliopsida > Laurales > Lauraceae > Cinnamomum > Cinnamomum chago. The sequence continues at coordinate 8,621,937 of CP142452.1, read as the reverse complement.
TTAGGAGTAGGAAGTCCAGCAATTCGGCCTTTTCAGCGTCAGGGAGCTGGCTACCCAGCAGGAAGTAGCGCTCCGGATCTTCAGGATTGATCCTGACCTCGGTGAGATCTTCTATGCTTTTCTGCCCTGCTGTCCGCCCGACATCCTCGATCTCAGCTTCGAGCTCGGCCATGTGCGCTCGTCTCGGTTCCTCTTCTCCAGGTGCTACGACCACGAGACATTCTCGGGCCATCTGTTGGTTTCCGCACACAGTCACTATTTCGACCGTTCCTCCAGGCTTCTCCAATGGAAACTTGAGTTTTTGATGAAGGGTGGATGGCACTGCCTCCATGGCGTGCAGCCAACTTCGTCCCAATATCACATTGTAGGGGGACGGCGCGTCTATCACCATAAAGTCTGCTACCTTTGCTGCGCCTCCGATCCGGACTTCAAGTGAGATCCTGCCTTTGGGGTACACCGGCTGGGCACTAAACCCTATCAAGGGGACGTGGGCCTCCCGCAGGGCGGATTCGGGCAGGCCGAGCTGTTTGAAACAGCTATAGTACACAATCTCGGTGGAGCTCCCTGGGTCCACAAGGACGCGCTTGGTAGTGTAATTGTTCAGCCGCAGGGTGAGGATGAGGGCGTCATTGTGGGGGAGCTCGACTCCCTTCAGATCCTCATCCGAGAACCAAATCTTGGGCTTTTCTCTCTTACGCCTCTTCGAGGCGCTCTCCCACTCTGCCGACATCACCTGCTTGCCATGGGCAGCTCTCCTGGCGTCTGACCGAGCCTGGGCGCTTCCCCTGCCTGGGGCGGGTGCTAGGTGGATGACATTGATGGTACCCGCCGGCTCATCGCTCTCATGGTCATCACTGGGTCGAGTGCGCTGCTGTGCTCGGTGGACCCTTTCCTCCTGTTTGATATACTCCTGGAGGTGTCCGTCATGGACGAGCTTTTCGAGATGGGACTTCAACGCAAAGCAGTCTTCGGTCATGTGCCCGTGCTGCTTGTGATAGGAGCAGCGCTTGTTCTGGTCTCGGATGGATGGATCGCCTGTCATCGGCCGAGGCCACTGGAAGTATGGTTCTGCCTTGATTTTGTTCAGGAGTCTATAAATAGGCTCCTTAAACACAACACTGATAGCCCTGTAAGGATCGTTGGCAGGCCTAGCGGACTGTGACCTCGGCCTCTTGCTGCTGTCCGAGGCGATCGAGAAAGAGCGGGCGGGCTTCCTTTTATCCGACCTCGGTCGGGGGAATGTTTCTTCCTTGGTGGAGGCCTGGTGTTTCTTCGGGAATCCGAACCGCTCTGTGCCATGGGCCTCGTCTTCTTCCTGCTCAATGTACTGCTTTACCCTTGCCATCAGTGCTTTCATCGTGGCCACGGGGTTTCGGACTAGATCTCTGCGGAGTTCATTTCCTGGGAGTAACCCCTCCCTGAAGCACATGATGGCGACTTCGTCATTGGCGTCGGTAATCTGGCTGTATATTGTCCAGAATCTTCTGGCGAAGGCAGTGATACCCTCACCGTCTTTCATCCGGATCGCCATGAGATTGCTACCTGTCTTCGGGATGACGCGGTGCGCTTGAAACTTTTCAAGGAAAGAGCTCCGGAGCTGCCGCCAGCTTGAGACCGACCCGGGAGGGAGTGCGCAGAACCACCGGAGAGGGAGGTCTCCCAGACTGGATGAGAAAACCCTGCAGTTTAAAAGACCGACGTCCCCCCAGACCGACATCCGCTGAGTGAAGTGCCGTAGATGCGCCTCTGGGTCTGAGGCCCCGTCGTAAAGTACGAACCTTGGGACGTTAAATCTCTCGGGGAGAGAGAAATTTTTAATTTCCTGCGAAAAGGGGGACATGCCCTGATCGTCCTCTTCATGCTCATCAGTCTGGTCTCGGGCGAGACCGATCTCGGCCAAACGGGCCTGGACCTCCTGCTTGATATAGTGGTCCAACTGTGCCTTGAGGGCCGTCTGGTCATCGAGTCTCGGGGATTCCGGCTCGCGCCGTGCTCCCCCGAGACCACTAGGCAGATGACTGCTGCTCGAGCCTTCCTCCTCGCGGTGAGACCTCCGTCTGTGGTTGAGGGCATGCCTCAGATCTTGGTTACCCGGGTGGGTCTGCTTCCGCCGGGGAGGCGGACCACGAGACTTCCTCTCATTCATCTCGAGTCGCTCCTCTAGACGACGAATCACCTCGTCTTTATCTTGGAGAGCCTGGTCCTGGGCATCGAGCTCTTTAAGCAAGGGGTCGTCATTTCTCGTTTCACGGATATGATGGAGAGATTGGCCGTCGTCGCGAGAGTGACGGTGGGACGTCGCCCTGATAGGGGTTTTGCCCCTTCGCCGAAGATCCGACGTGGGGGCGTTCTGCTCCGGACCCCTTTGTGATCGACCATCAGGATGGAGAGGGACCCCTCGACGATCATCGTGGTGGGGGCGCGCAGTCGTGGGTCGAGACGAAGAGGCCGATTGGACTATGCCCTCCACGTACGCGGTTCCCGACCTCCCCCCAGACCTCCTCTGGCGTGGGGCCTCTGGTTCCTCCTGCCTGACGGGAGGAGCCGCAATCGGCCCCGGAGGGGGAAGAAGAGCGGAACGAAGGTCGGGGGGTGGTTCCGGGACAACCGACTGGGCTGGTTGCGACGGCAAGAATGGTGGGAACGCAGGTTCCTCCCGAAGCGGGAAGGACGATGCTTTTTTAGACGTCGATGGTCCTCCGCCACCGTTTCTGGTTTTTGGAGGCATGGCTTCTGTAGAGGCTTTGGCACAGATCCTATTCCCACAGACGGCGCCAACTGTAAGTGCCTAAAAATTACGGACTTAGTTAATGGAGGATTAAGCTCCTGATGCAAGGTTTTGAGGGAGGTAAGGGGAATGGATCGAGCCTCCAATGACCTGAAAGGAAAAGAACAACGGTCAGAGACCCTGGCTGTGGGTAGCCGAAGGCCCTCCGACGGTTAAGTTAGTGCAGGGACTGAGAGAATGGAGAGAAAGAGTTCTGGGAGGGAGAGATTATGCGTGTGCGTACCTTTCATGGATTTTCTCATGCAATATATAGGTGGAGAAGTCATCATTGGACTGTCTTCCTGAGGAGACGGGAGTCCCATCTGAGCGTACTCTCATCTCCTGAGTGGGGGTAGGTAAAAAGGGGACGTCCCATCGGACCAGCCCTCCTCGCCTATGGATATGATTGTAGATATGGCGTGCTCCTTGCGTAGGTCCGGAGCCCATTCTGTTGTCAGACCGCCGATCCTGATTTGGCAGTGCATTAATGGCGGCATTTATGATTGAATGAAAGGAGGCCGAGCTCGGTCGAGGCTGAGACCGAAGTTGGGACTCGTGACGCAATCACTGGGGCCCGCTCCATAATTACCCGAGACGGCGATGCAGCCGAACTTGGCGGCACCGAGATCACGGGTTACCGAGACTGGGTGGTGGCCCCGTTTAATTCCATGATCACGGAATGACCCCACACAAAACTGTTTCCAGAAATATTAATGGACCGAAGCTTTTGAAGCTTCTCCGCAATTACAGAAATCCCATCATCCGTTACCCTTTCAAGATGAGTACGATCGACACTTTGATCGTTATAATTTTCTTCTTGATCGCTAATATCGAGCTCTTCTAGATTAGGAAAGGAAACTGCAATCTGACGCAGATCGTGAAGTCCCAAACTAGTCATGCCTGAGCAGATAAGAGTCCTCATTGCAGCTTTCATTTCCGGTCTTAGGTAACTTATGGCGAAATAAGGAAACCGCACCTGGTACGAAAGATCGAGAGCTGTGAGCTTCTTGAGATCTGATTGAGAAATTTGTTTGATGATGTTTCTGACATCGTCCTTGCTGAGAGAATCAATGAAGTTGATTCGTTCGAGGCGGTTGAATCTGCGCAATAGAGGGGAGATGTCTCCGTCATCAGGGGCAAGGACGACCATCCGGTTGGAGACGTTGAGGGTGGAGAGAAGGCGATTGGAGATGGAGAGGAAGCGCTTGCAGACGAGAGAGATTGTTTCCAGGTGGGGGTCATGAGTGGCTTTGATGACGAGAGAGATTGTTTCCAGGTGGGGGTCATGAGTGGATTTGATGCGATCAAATATTTCTTCCCAGCATTCTTCTGGCAAATCTTCCCAAGACCTTTTCATTTCAGAAGAAGACAAGAGTATGATAAGCAAGAGGAAGAAGAAGAATGGAGGTTTTTTAGGGTTTTGGGAATTGGAGCGAGAAGAAAGTGGGTACAAGCTCTTTAAATATAAAATCCAGAGGAGTTCGACGTTTGCTAGCCATCCCCAGCAAGGATTCCTTGCATGTTTTATGTGATTCCGTGGAAAATCCACGTTTGGCAGGGCAAGGAAAATTATATCAAAGAATCAATGCATCATGCTCTCATGCATAATCCAGGTCAGACCTCCCCCCCTCTGAAAGACAAAATCTACAAACCCACTGAAAGGTGGAGCTACAGTGCATCGCACGGTAGTATAGGGATGTCCCTTTTTTTGAAAATCTGACATTTTCTTGGCCCCACAAGTAAGATCTGAACCAATGATCTTGTTTAAAATGCCCAACACGAATGGGGCGTCAAATATAAACCGTTGATTGTTCACAAATTTTGAGATATTATTAAAAAAGTCCAGACCGTTGGATGGTAATTTCTGAAATTCTATGGGGCCCATTTGTGAAATCTGAACCGCCCAATCTCTTCAGAATGCCTAAAACGGCTATGGGTTTAAATTTGGCAGCCTGATTGATCATGGATCATGAGATATTGGCCAAAAACAATCTGACCGTTGATTTCACATAATGCAAAAAAGGGGATGTAAAACGGTGTGTTTTTTTTCAATTTTTTGGTTCCTGTGGGGCCCATAATCATGATCTAAACCGAGAGATATCTCTGGAAGGTCAAAAAGGGCTAGTTGATCAAGTTTCAGTCGTTGATCATGTCTAGATATCGAAATATTTACAAAAACGTCCTGAGTCTAAAATATTAATTTTTTATTTTTGTGGGGCACCTCCGCACGATCCGAACCGTTCAAATACTCCAGATGGCCCAAATTGACTTTGAGTAAAAAGTTGAGGTCTTGATTCTTCATAGATTTTGAGTTATTTCCAAAAAGCTTACAACTATTGTATCATATATTCTATTAACGGTGGGAATCCTCTTTCAATGCCAAACTTGGAACTCTCTTTACAAATTCTATATAAGGATGGCTTGATTCCATTGGAATAAAGGAATCATCAGAAGCATAGAATCCCCTCCCTACCATGGATACTTACCAAACATGCCCTAAAGGTGAGCCAGATAAAACTCTCTAACGACTCATTTGTGCGACGATAGAATTTTGCATTATGTAAAGTTTTATTTCCACCAAAGAGAGGGATCTTATATTCGTACTCATTTTATAGAAAATCAAAATTTTCATTAATTTGACAATTTTCAAAATAATTATCTCCATTATCAAAGTTTTCATTGCACAAAAGTACCCTTTAGTGACCCAAGCAATCTGGATTTATAGCTCGTTTGGAATTTAGTTGACTGGGTTAATTTTAGTAAATGCTTGAGTTATAATTAATGGACAATTTCAATCATCACAAAATTACAATACGAGAAAATGTTGAAAATTTTGTTAGAATTGGAGACTTTTTGAACTATTAAAAATAATAATAAACACCTAGACTTCAATTGAGTTGCTAGGCTACTCCGGGCACATGAGTAGGCTTGTCAATGGACAAGACGGACCTGGGCTTGGGCTGTACAATCCTACCAGAATATTTGGCGGGCTTATCGAGGATAGTCCACTCCCATTCCGAATATTTGGCGGGCCTGTCGAGGGTTGTCCAATATCGACCCTAGATTTAACGGGCCTATGTCAGATATCATCCCGCGTGGACCTAGTCCAGGCCAGTGTTCAACACGATCTTGAATATAAGCTAAACATTCTCTAATTATTTCTATATTGCCACCGGAATATAAACTTTCCTCCTTTTTTCCGAGCTTAGGTACGGCAATGCAATGCAACAAGCAACATTGTGGAATTTTTTTTATTGCCGGTGACAGAGTAAAAAATTAGAAAATCAGAAAATCAACAAAAATTAATAGAAATAAACTAAGTATCCTATGTGAGTCAATAATGTCTAAAATAACTCGGCAGAAATTATTTTTCTTTAGTGCATTCTCACCATTGTATGAATCATCATCACTAGTTGGAAACTAACTGAACCAATCATGAGCACAAACTAATGAACCAATCTTGGAATAAAAATGAGTGAAATGTATTTGCGGCGGGGCGGGGTCGGGCCTTTCTGCCTATTCTCAGTCCCATTTTAGTCGGGCTTTAAAACTATTGTCCAAGCCCAGCCCGCTGGGCTCAAATGTTTTTAAAAGCCTTGTATTTTCGGGCTTGGGATGGGCCGATCAGATACCCATTTTAACAGGCTCAATTGACAGGGCTACACATGAGGGGGCTGAATTTGGATATAGCGTCAAAATCCAAATGTGGTTTATCTCGCGTCCGTTGCAACGTTCAAAGCATTTCTTGAAGTTGTCCGTCTTTGGGATACTGGTTTTGCAGGCCTTTCCTCTTCTATAGGAGAGACAGTTTTCCACAAAATAATAATTAGGCCTCATGTGTATTAGAGAGTTATTAAGTGAGACCGTTGAAAATTGACATAAAATAAAGTTATTCTTGTAAAATGATATACTTATAATTGGTTTTAATTGATTTAATCCATCCACAGCCAACCATTCGATTGATGAAAGCTTTTAAATAATGATTAGGCTTCCTGTGTATAAGAGAGTTATTCAGTAAGAGAGAGACCTTTGAAAATCGAGATAAAATAATATTATATCTGTAAAATAATAGTCATTTTTGTTTAATGGACGTAAGGGCAAAACAATCATTTTAATAAAAATTCAACACAATCTTCACTCTGGTTGGTCATTCTCGTTAGGACAATTGATTAAGGGGGGCTACTTACAAATACACTAACCACAAGGGCTTATTTACAAATCCTAGAAACCTTTTTGGTATATGAAAAATACTCTATTATTTACGGGATGTGGGAAGGACCTGTTTTGATAGTCTTGGGGGAGGCTCCAACTTTCCTGCTGCAATCTCAACTTCATCATCAACACGACCTTACCCCGACAATCTGGGTAGGCAAAAGTAGTACAGAGTTATTACTCCAACAAAAGAAAAACTGTTGATTCCAAAACACAGTTTTAAAAGGAAAAATCAATAACTAAATGATAATTCCCTTTCCCAAAATGGTCACACAATCAGCTAAAGGATTCATCATAATTTCAGTTCAGATTGTCTCTAATGGTGCTGGACTGATAACATGGACATCTTCTGTTTCTCTTTCACCTTAAGAAACTCAGTGTTAAATAAGTAGCTACGTGAGCGGCAATTGGACTACTCACATTCCGGCAAAAACCACTAGTTTCCGCAGAGTCAAGCAACTTTAACCTACAAATGTGGAGACAAATTTGGTTAATCTAAAGCTCAAATGGAAATTTATTGCATGGAAAAAGGATGTGCGACCCACATAACAAGAAATACTACAAAAGAAAGCTACCATCAATTTTGGATACAGTATGATTGCCATTTTGTTAGGCCATTGTTACCTGACTAGAATGAGTGTAGGAAATGTCTCATTTTATAGCCAGAGTTTGCAGGGAAATGTTTACCTAGTGAGATGCTTTCACATTCAGAAAGCACGGAAAAAAACACACCGATCATAATTATTCCAAGAATGCGGTGGAATTCTTATTGCTTAGTGTTTGAATACTGATTATATTTTCACAATGACGAAGTTTTACCTAAAAAATATAAACTTTTGGTCTCTCTAGTTTACAAAAATGATTTATAGACTTATGTTATTTCCATATTTAGATAAAAATCCCCAAAGATCATTGAGCCAAAAATTTTAACCCAAGGTTAAGGTAATTGAGTTAATTAGCTAAGATTCATTTACAATAATCAAGCATAAAAAGGGGCTTTATTATGTCGGTAACCAAGTGGAAGGTCATGTTAATCTTTTCGTGGGACACAACTCCAACTTTGAGCTCTGATTCATCTCTCCTCAACTTTTGGCACGGGTCTTAAAGAAATCTTGAGAGATTTCCATGGACGGCATGAGAGCTGGTGAGCAAACACCTGATATGTGAATGCTAATGTGCCCCACATGGTCTGTCATAATTGTAATGATTAGTCAAATACGAATGGTCTCTTCTTCAGTTACTAATTCTGTTTCCTACCTTTGTCATTTCTTAAAAAGAAACATGTATGGTTGCTAGTGGATGCTTGTTTGATATCTCTAAAAGCTTCAAGGCCGTTTCTTCTATCCCACCCTCACTTCATTGGAGTTACTTCTGTTGATGTTAGACACGTAAGCTCAAAGCCAAAAAGGAGGATAACACATGATGACACAAATCGAGTGACTACATATAACTGCTTACAGGAGTTTTTGTACAGAATTCTATAGCTGGATCTGTATCTTCTCAATGTTTAGCTTCATTTACTACAATTTCATATTCAATAAAGACTTTATTATAGGCTTGATCATACAGAGATATTATTCATCATTATTCAGGTTCCCGATGAAGTACTAATTGACAGAAGTGTCGGAAGAAGGATGGATCCAATGACTGGGAAAATCTACCATCTTAAAAATTTTCCTCCGGAGACACAGGAAAATGAGGCAACACTTGTAACGTGTCCTCATGACACTCCTGAAAAAGTAGGCATACCTTCTCTTGTCATTTAAGATATAGCATGAAGCAAGACAGGGAAACTAGCCTAAATGATGCAATCTGAGACCAAGACAATTAATTATCATTTATAATGAATCAATAACATAATGTTTCCCACGCCAATCAAAGAAGAAATCAGCTAAGGCAATTAATTGGCAATCCAAGGCCCTGTTACAATCCTGCAGATGAGTCCCTCAAAGAAATGAGAGATGGACCAAATGGAAGGTTAGGACTTTCACTTGCCAAGGGACTCGCCAACAACAACCAGATCTTTTGTGCGGCTGTGCCCCTCAAGAATTTGACAAAGTCTTGGCTCAAGCGGTTATCAATCAACAGATGGGAAATGTATGTAATGGAAATTCAAATTCAGATTTAATTAAATAATTACCACAACTTATTAAGGCCCAAAATAAAATTCAGATTGGCGATTTGATGGAAAAGTATGGCTTGTGGAATGATTAAGGAATGAAAATAGGGAATTTGAGGGTTAATGGGGTCCAGCCAGGCTTGGGATGGGTTGGGATGTGGTCGGCCAAGGTTAACAGGGCTGCGGTTTGGGATTAGGTGGGGATTAGTGCTGGAATGGGGTCTTGGAAGAGGTTTAGGGTTTAGGGCTTAGGACTAGATCTAAGGTTTTGGTGAGAAAATAGTACTAGATCTATAGTTTTAACTTTTAAGGGATGCACATAGGCAGAAAAGGGGAGGATAGGGTTCGACCACAGGGGAAAGAGGGGAGGTCGAGTGGGAAGGTGCAAGCCCACATCAGGATCCACGCACACATGCCTAGGGATATGTGCCCATAGACCATGGGCAGCTTTGTGGTTCCTTTTGGTTAAATACTTGAGGAAAAAGGAGATTTGAGGCTTTGAGCCTCAAAGAACTAGAAGATTGGGGAAGAGAGTACCAATCATGCAAGAGAAAAATCTTCATTCATTCATTCATTCATTGCCCTTCTCTCAAACAGAGGTACAACGTTAATAGAAAAGACAATAAGGAGCCCTAACAAGCAATGGCTAAGATTAAATCCTAACTAAAGCCCTAACAACCAATGGCTCAGATGAAACCCAAACTAAATATGGCTTCTTTCTTTTTTTTATAACCTAGGGTGTCTCTCGCGCAACCCAGCCCAGTCCAGGAGCCTTTTGCCCCGAGCCCAAGGGACACTCGATTTTGGACAACCAAGAACTAATCCCCAGGGGCACATGCAAGCCCTCCTATCCACATGCATCGGGTAAAACTATGGAGGTGGCCAACCAAGGTAGGTGTCAAACCTAACAAAAGATGAATTCATCCGCTTAAATAATATAACATAAACTAGAATAAAGAAAAGAAAATAAAATAAATAAGAAAAAATAAAGGGCCATGCACAAGGGTGTGCGCATGCATCCCTAAGTCCCTAAACAGATTCGGCCATGCCACGGGCCCACTCTTTGGGCCCTCTTTGATATTTCTTTTGTTCCTCAATTTCTTCATGTCTTCATGCTTGGATCTTCAATAATTCTTCCCCTGTGGCCCATCCTATTGTGGGGTCTTCCTCATGTATGCCACAAGAGGTCTTAATCATGCCTAACATTAGATCCAACCGTGGATCTTCATCTGAAGACAGATTGAATAGTTGATCTTCAAAATATTGGTGGACTAAGTGTTAGATTGTATGGACTCAATCCATCAGTTAATGTAATAAATTGATTAATTTCTTTATTTATCAATGAAATCATGTTTTCCTTTCATGAGATGAATGGTATTTTATTACGTAACGCACATAACCAATACATATGATATAATGGTTCATGAGATGAACCGGGTCCCATTAGTATATTAGATGTGATATATATATATATGGATGAGATCCATATACGGGAGATATGTGTCACAAATCTTATACTTAAAATATCTCCACAACCATTGATGAGACTGAGCATCTCATCTGATAAGGTTGCAGCACTTTGATAACTATGAGATAGTGTGATTTGTCTCGATCATCAGAATGTAAGATTCTGGATCATAGTATTGGTACATTGAATGTATGGAATGACAATGAGAAGCACCTTATGAAACACTATCTCGATTTTAAGGTCTACTCTCATAATTTCCTAGCAATAGGCTCTCAATCCTAAGACTTTGATGAACTCAAGTTTATGTCTATTCTTTTGCTTTGAGTCACCAATGAGTGAGGCCAATTATAGGTCAACACCTTGGTGTCTTGGGTACGTGGTAGTAGGACTGTGGGAACATCTAATGATCAAGATGGAATCTATCTATATTATCCCCTTGTGCCAATTAATGGATTTATCATTAGTAAGTGCACACTCATCTCGATTAAGAGTTAATTGGATGGTACTGATGATCACTGTGATTAATTGGGGCACAAAGATAATAAGATGTGGATCTAAGATTGGATGAAACAAATTTATTCCAATTGATTCATGGATAATAATAGAATGGCCTACTTGTGGTAATTGGGAAGTTTAGAGTCTTCATTGTAATTTATTCCTAAGACTGGAGTGTAATTGCATTTATATAGTGGTGTTATTTGCAATTAACTGTGGGCCCGGATTGCACATGAGATGTGGGGTCGCAAGTCCCAGTTGGAGCCAGCTTTCTAAAGAATCCCTAGTGGTCCCCACGCTAGCCCAAGAATTAGAAAGTTACTAATTCTACTAGAACTCTAAAATGAAGGAATTAGAAAGTTGCTATTTCTAATTGAAGTGAAACTTCTAATAGTGGTAATAGTAAGCTACTAATTTGTGTGGAAGTGTGACTTCTAATGCAATTAGTAAGAGAGTCTTAAGAGGAGTTTTGTAGGCCATAAATAAGGAAAGAAACCCCTTGGACGTACTACTCTAGTATCCACGCCCAAGACTCCTCAAGTGCAAGAGTTGCACATCTCTCCTCTTCCTCTCTCTCTTCTAGTTTGCTTAGAGTTTCTAGTAGGGTTTTCTCTTGGAAATCTCACACATCTTTTTGAGAAAAGAGATCTGATAGATGGTCATAGCGTGGAAGACAATAAGGTCTTGGAGATCTCTAATTGTTTCAAGAAGAGTTCTTGATCAAGTTAATTATCTTCTCCTCCATTAGAGCACTACCGGGCTCCAAAGGTATAATCTACTTCTCTACTTGTTGTAGATTATTTTGTTGCATGTAGTTGCTGATTTCTATCTTCTAGATAGGTTATATTGCTGTACATGATTGATGAGAATGAGGGATTGCATCCTGGATTGGGTTTTGTAGCCTTATGGATAGTTGATCCCTGAGTCAAGTGAGTCAAAAGTTTTAAAAATCTATTCACGAGGCCGACCTACTTCCAACACTAAGCCCATGAAAGGCTGATTGTATGATGGAAAAAATATTCTGTCTACCCAGACTTGGGTTTTATTCTTCTGCGTATGGTATTATGAGGGCTCATTTTAAAATACTATGAATGCTTGTCTACTTTTCAAAGTGCCACTTTGTATCATGTAACTTGAAAGCACATAAGCAATAGGTTTGTATGAACTGTTATAATTAAGAATCCCATTTTAAAAGTTTACTGTTAGGACACTTGTCTCAATAAAATAACATGTTAAGAAATTCATACCAATTAAATAGCAGGCGCGTGTTAGCATGGCAAATCCTGAAATCAGTTTTCTCCTCTTAGTTACTGTCTTTGGAACTGATCTATGGCTTTAATGCAAGATTCTTAGTTACTTTAGAAGTTCAACAGCTTTCCAAGTTGATGTAGCATAATCTGTTGGTGAATCCAAGTGCTCACTTGCTTAAGTATCAGCTTATATGCTTGGACTTTTAAGAAACCTTAATAGAGTCAAAGATTTCAGGTGCATCATCTCAAGGGTACCAAAGAATAATTTAGTCCCGATTATGAAGAGGTGATGCTATAATTTTGGTTCACTTGCTACTGAATGTTGAGAAACCAGCTATACCAGGATGATGAGCCTAAAATAGAAAATCCTGGACAGGCTATTGTGTGGTTTTTTTTTTTTTTTTTTTTTTTTTTTTTTGGGAATGATGACCTGAACCCGCAATCTCATGGTTTTGACAATGAGCACCTTCCAGCTCTGCTACAAGTGTCAAAGTTGCTGTTTCTTTTTTAATTTAAAGAAATGATTCAAAGTTTGCTGAATTGCTGTTTCTATTTTATTCAAAGAAATGACTCAAAGGTTACTGAATTGTTGTTTCTTTCTTATTCAAAGAAATAACTCATTTGAGATCCTAATGTGATCTAGTGTTAAGCCACCATTATGATTCGGTGCATTAGAATTGCATGTCTCCACCATATAATAACCATTATATTTGCCACTTGAGCCACATTTCGTTCCACATAATCAGACGAAGGTGATTGTGGCTTATGATCGGGAAAAAATCTCTGAATTACATAATTTGTCGGTTCCCTTGCATTTTGGTAATATGGTTCTTCTAAATCTTTCACTCAAGGGATTTCTCAAAATCTAAAGGGTGGATTCTACCCATAAAAAGGAAAACAAGTTTGGCCATCTATAACCTTACCCATGGTTACATGAAGAAACTCACATCTACAATTAACAGGCATTACATCAGCTATTTTGTTAAAAAGTTAACAGAGGAAGGTACATAAATCGGCATCCAAGAAACAAAGTATAAGCTAAAATGACATGATTTTTATTGCAAGTCAAGAGAAAGTACACTAAAAAACAACCATAACAAAAGTCAAACACAGTGGAAATTCAAATTCAGAAATTAAATGGACTTACATCACGAAGCTGTCGTAATACTTTGAAGTGAAATCGTTATTAAGCAGAAATGACTAGAACTCCATGTCTCAATAAGAGATCCCTCGACTCCTTGGTAGGTACTGTACCGGACCAGATGACAATATTATTGTACTCAGTGATGGACTGGAGGACATCATCCAGGGAAAAAAGTCAGCACTCAGATCATCACAACAGTCATTTACATCCAAATTTCTCAGAACCTTGCAGCTTTTCAGTAACTCTCTAATCCCTTTCTCTGTGACTCCACGACAATGTTCCAAATCCACCGTTTGCAGCCTTTTGCATCCTCGCCCAATCATCTCCAGCCCTTCATCTGCAATTCCTGATGCAGATGCCCTCAATACTTCTAACTCCGAAAATTGTAAATCTGACCCAAGATTCCTGACGTTGTGGCATCCATCAATTCTTAGCTATGTGATCTTGGTGCAATTCTTTCCAATTCGACCAATTCCTACTTCTGTGATGCCCGAACAACTACTCACACAAAGGGACCTGAGTTCTGGGCACAAAGTCCCTATTCTTTCAAGTGTTTCATCTCTGAGATGCCCATTGTACCCCAATTTCAAAGACCGAATTTTGAAATTTTTCGCTAATTCTGAAACTAAATCCTCTCCACCTAAACCTAACATTGTGATACCCATGCGGATGTCTTCCAGGGAAGGGCAGTTCTTTGCGAGGTTAAAAAAAGGTTGAGCTCGTCAAAAGACTGCAATAACTGAGACTAATTGAGATTACATGTGGGAGATGCTCTGATAAAGAAGACATCATCTCGTCAGTGAGGAAATGTACTGCCGTAAGACTCAAGTGCTGGAGTGACCTCTGACCAAGAACTGCGAAGAGGCCATCATAGGTAAAACCATCGGAAGAGCAAAGTTCAAGCTTTCGTAGACGAAGGTTGTGTTCCCCAATCACAGACAGCAATTCATCAGAAGCATCCATTCCATTTCCACCGCTATCTCCAGTGAGATCAAGGCATGGTAGATTTATGGCATTCGAGCAAAAGCTCTTTATAAAATCAGGATGAGGTGACGATAATAATGAATTTCCGCAAATAGAAAGGCAGTACAGATTCTTACAGTGCTCCATCACATAAATGATGCCGCTGATGGTTAAAAGACTACACCCCTGAGCCGAAATTCGGATTTCGGCTCAAGGAAAGACAACGAGAAGAAAGCTCGCGAAGAGAAACATCTGAAATGACTCTGTTTCCAGAAATATTGATGGACCGAAGCTGTTGAAGCTTCCCCGCAATTATAGAAATCCCCTCATCTGTTACACTATGATCGTTATAATTCTTTGGATAGCTAATATCGAGCTCTTCTAAATTAGGAAAAGAAGCTGCAATCTGATACAGAGCCTGATCGTTCAAAATACCCATACGTGCGCAGATAAGAGTCCTCATTGTATCTTTCATTTTCTGTCCTAGGTCATATATGGCGAAATAAGGAATCCGCTTCTGTTTCGAAAGATCGAGAGCTGTGAGCCTGAGATCTGATTGAGAAATTTGTTTGATGATTTTTCCAACATCGTCCGGTTTGGGAAAATGAAAGAAGTTGATTCGTTCGAGGCGGTTGAATCTGCGCAATAGAGGGGAGATGTCTCCGTCATCAGGGGCAAGGACGACCGTCCGGTTGGAGACGTTGAGGGTGGAGAGAAGGCGATTGGAGATGGAGAGGAAGCGCTTGCAGACGAGAGAGATTGTTTCCAGGTGGGGGTCATGAGTGGATTTGATGCGATCAAATATTTCTTCCCAGTATTCTTCTGGCAAATCTTCCCAAGACCTTTCCATTTCAGAAGAAGACAAGAGTATGATAAGCAAGAGGAAGAAGGAGGAAGAAGGAGAAGAAACGAGGTTTTTTTGGGTTTTGGGAATTGGAGCGAGAAGAAAGTGGGTGTTATTTTAAATCATTTTGTAATAACCAATCGTACCACGGTCAACGGGACCAGCTCTTTAAAAACAAAATCCAGTGGAGTTTCACCTGGTGAGCCAGATAAAACTCTCTAACGACTCATTTGGGCGACGATAGAATTTTGCATTATGTAAAGTTTTATTTCCACCAAAGAGAGGGATATTATATTCGTACTCATTTTATAGAAAATCAAAATTCTCATTAATTTGACAATTTTCATAATAATTATCTCCATTATCAAAGTTTTCATTGCACAAAAGCACCCTTTAGTGACTCAAGCAATCTGGATTTATAGCTTGTTTGGAATTTAGTTGACTCGGTTAATTTTAGTAAATGCTTGAGTTATAATTAATGGACAATTTCAATCGTCACAAAATTAAAATACTAGAAAATGTTGAAAATTTTGTTAGAATTGGAGATTTTTTGAATTATTAAAAATAATAATAAACACATAGACTTCAATTGAGTTGCTAGGCCACTCCGGGCACACGAGTAGGCTTGTCAATGGACGAGACGGACCTGGGCTTGGGCTGTACAATCCTACCAGAATATTTGGCGGGCTTATCGAGGATAGTCCACTCCCATTCCGAATATTTGGCGGGCCTGTCGAGGGTTGTCCAATATCGACCCTAGATTTAACGGGCCTATGTCAGATATCATCCCGCGTGGACCTAGTCCAGGCCAGTGTTCAACACGATCTTGAATATAAGCTAAACATTCTCTAATTATTTCTATATTGCCACCGGAGTTTAAACTTTCCTCCTTTTTTCCGAGCTTGGGTACGGCAATGCAATGTAACAAGCAACAAGTAACATTGTGGAATTTTTTTTAATTGCCGGTGACAGAGTAGAAAATTAGAAAATCAGAAAATCAACAAAAATTAATAGAAATAAACTAAGTATCCTATGTGAGTCAATAATGTCTAAAATAACTCGGCAGAAATTATTTTTCTTTAGTGCATTCTCACCATTGTATGAATCATCATCACTAGTTGGAAACTAACTGAACCAATCATGAGCACAAACTAATGAACCAATCTTGGAATAAAAATGAGTGAAATGTATTTGCGGCGGGGCGGGGTCGGGCCTTTCTGCCTATTCTCAGTCCCATTTTAGTCGGGCTTTAAAACTATTGTCCAAGCCCAGCCCGCTGGGCTCAAATGTTTTTAAAAGCCTTGTATTTTCGGGCTTGGGATGGGCCGATCAGATACCCATTTTAACAGGCTCAATTGACAGGGCTACACATGAGGGGGCTGAATTTGGATATAGCGTCAAAATCCAAATGTGGTTTATCTCGCGTCCGTTGCAACGTTCAAAGCATTTCTTGAAGTTGTCCGTCTTTGGGATACTGGTTTTGCAGGCCTTTCCTCTTCTATAGGAGAGACAGTTTTCCACAAAATAATAATTAGGCCTCATGTGTATTAGAGAGTTATTAAGTGAGACCGTTGAAAATTGACATAAAATAAAGTTATTCTTGTAAAATGATATACTTATAATTGGTTTTAATTGATTTAATCCATCCACAGCCAACCATTCGATTGATGAAAGCTTTTAAATAATGATTAGGCTTCCTGTGTATAAGAGAGTTATTCAGTAAGAGAGAGACCTTTGAAAATCGAGATAAAATAATATTATATCTGTAAAATAATAGTCATTTTTGTTTAATGGACGTAAGGGCAAAACAATCATTTTAATAAAAATTCAACACAATCTTCACTCTGGTTGGTCATTCTCGTTAGGACAATTGATTAGGGGGGGCTACTTACAAATACACTAACCACAAGGGCTTATTTACAAATCCTAGAAACCTTTTTGGTATATGAAAAATACTCTATTATTTACGGGATGTGGGAAGGACCTGTTTTGATAGTCTTGGGGGAGGCTCCAACTTTCCTGCTGCAATCTCAACTTCATCATCAACACGACCTTACCCCGACAATCTGGGTAGGCAAAAGTAGTACAGAGTTATTACTCCAACAAAAGAAAAACTGTTGATTCCAAAACACAGTTTTAAAAGGAAAAATCCATAACTAAATGATAATTCCCTTTCCCAAAATGGTCACACAATCAGCTAAAGGATTCATCATAATTTCAGTTCAGATTGTCTCTAATGGTGCTGGACTGATAACATGGACATCTTCTGTTTCTCTTTCACCTTAAGAAACTCAGTGTTAAATAAGTAGCTACGTGAGCAGCCATTGGACGACTCAGATTCCGGCAAAAACCACTAGTTTACGCAGAGTCAAGCAACTTTAACCTACAAATGTGGAGACAAATTTGGTTAATCTAAAGCTTAAATGGAAATTTATTGCATGGAAAAAGGATGTGCGACCCACATAACAAGAAATACTACAAAAGAAAGCTACCATCAATTTTGGATACAGTATGATTGCCATTTTGTTAGGCCATTGTTACCTGACTAGAATGAGTGTAGGAAATGTCTCATTTTATAGCCAGAGTTTGCAGGGAAATGTTTACCTAGTGAGATGCTTTCACATTCAGAAAGCAAGGAAAAAAGCACACCAATCATAATTATTCCAAGAATGCGGTGGGAATTCTTATTGCTTAGTGTTTGAATACTGATTATATTTTCACAATGACGAAGTTTTACCTAAAAAATATAAACTTTTGGTCTCTCTAGTTTACAGAAATGATTTATATACTTATGTTATTTCCATATTTAGATAAAAAATCCCCAAAGATCATTGAGCCAAAAATTTTAACCCAAGGTTAAGGTAATTGAGTTAATTAGCTAAGATTCATTCACAATAATCAAGCATAAAAAGGGGCTTTATTATGTCGGTAACCAAGTGGAAGGTCATGTTAATCTTTTCGTGGGAAACAACTCCAACTTTGAGCTCTGATTCATCTCTCCTCAACTTTTGGCACGGGTCTTAAAGAAATCTTGAGAGATTTCCATGGACGGCATGAGAGCTTGTAAGCAAACACCTGCTATGTGAATGCTAATATGCCCCACATGGTCTGTCATAATTGTAATGATTAGTTAAATACGAATGGTCTCTTCTTCAGTTACTAATTCTGTTTCCTACCTTTGTCATTTCTTAGAAAGAAACATGTATGGTTGCTAGTGGATGCTTGTTTGATATCTCTAAAAGCTTCAAGGCCGTTTCTTGTATCCCACCCTCACTTCTTTGGAGTTACTTCTGTTGATGTTAGACGCGTAAGCTCAAAGCCAAAAAGGAGGATAACACATGATGACACAAATCGAGTGACTAGATATAACTGCTCACAGGAGTTTTTGTACAGAATTCTACAGCTGGATCTGTATCTTCTCAATGTTTAGCTTCATTTACTACAATTTCTTATTCAATAAAGACCTTATTATAGGCTTGATCATGCAGAGATATTATTCATCATTATTCAGGTTCCCGATGAAGTTCTAATTGACAGAAGTGTCGGAAGAAGGATAGATCCAATGACTGGGAAAATCTACCATCTTAAAAATTTTCCTCCGGAGACACGGGAAAATGAGGCAAGACTTGTAACTTGTCCTCGTGACACTCCTGAAAAAGTAGGCATACCTTCTCTTGTCATTTCTGATATAGCATGATGCAAGACAGGGAAACTAGCCTAAATGATGCAATCTGAGACCAAGACAATTAATCATCATTTATAATGAATCAATAACATAATGTTTTCCAAGCCAATCAAAGAAGAAATCAGCTAAGGCAATTAATTGGCAATCCAAGGCCCTGTTACAATCCTGCAGATGAGTCCCTCAAAGAAATGAGAGATGGACCAAATGGAAGGTTAGGACTTTCACTTGCCAAGGGATTCGCCAACAACAACCAGATCTTTTGTGCAGCTGTGCCCCTCAAGAATTTGACAAAGTCTTGGCTCAGGCGGTTATCAATCAACAGATGGGAAATGTATGTAATGGAAATTCAAATTCAGATTTAATTAAATAATTACCACAACTTATTAAGGCCCAAAATAAAATTCAGATTGGCAATTTGATGGAAAAGTATGGCTTGTGGAATGATTAAGGAAGGAAAATAGGGAATTTGAGGGTTAATGGGGTCCAGCCAGGCTTGGGATGGGTTGGGATGTGGTCGGCCAAGGTTAACAGGGCTGCGGTTTGGGTTTAGGTGGGGGATTAGTGCTGGAATGGGGTTTTGGAAGAGGTTTACGGTTTAGGGCTAGATCTAAGGTTTTGGTGAGAAAATAGTACTAGATCTATCGTTTTAACTTTTAAGGGATGCACATAGGCAGAAAAGGGGAGGATAGGGTTCAACCATAGGGAAAAGAGGGGAGGTCGAGTGGGAAGGTGTAAGCCCACATCGGGATCCACGCACACGTGCCTAGGGATATGTGCCCATAGGCCATGGGCAGCTTTGGGGTTCCTTTTGGTTAAACACTTGACGAAAAAAGTGATTTGAGGTTTTGAGCCTCAAAGAACTAGAAGACTGGGGAAGAGAGTACCATTCATGCAAGAGAAAAATCTTCATTCATTCATTCATTTCCCTTCTCTCAAAGAGAGGTACAAGGTTAACAGAAAAGACAATAAGGAGCCTAACAATCAATGGCTCAGATTAAATCCTAACTAAAGCCCTAACAACCAATGGCTCAGATGAAATCCTAACTAAAGATGGCTTCTTTTTTTTTATAACCTAATTGCAGTTTCTATTTTATTCAGAAAAATGACTCAAAGGTTACTGAATTGTTGTTTCTTTCTCATTCAAAGAAATAATTCATTTGAGATCCTAATGTGGTCTAGTGTTAAGCCACCATTATGATTCAGTGTATTAGAATTGGATGTCTCTACCATATAATAACCATTATATTTGCCACTTGCCTTGAGCCTCATTTCATTCCACATAATCAGACGAAGGTGATTGTCACTTATGATCTGGAAGAAAAATCTCTGAAGTACATAATGTGTCAGTTCTCTTGCATTTTGTTAATATGGTTCTTCTAAATCTTTCTCTAAAGGGATTTTTCGAAATCTAAAGGGTGGATTCTACCCATAAAAGGGAAAACAAGTTTAGGCATCTATAACCTTACTCATAGTTACATGAAGAAACCCGCATCTACAATTACCAGGCATTACATCAGCTGTTATGTTAAAAAGTGAACAAAGGAAGGAACATAAATCGGCATCCAAAAAACAAATTATAAGGCTATAAGCTAAAATGACACGATTTTATTGCAAGTCATAAGAAAGCACACTCAGACAACCATAACAAGAAGTAAAACACAGTAGAAATTCAAATTCAAAAATTAAATGGACACACATCACAAACGTGTTGTAATACTTTTAAGTGGAATTTTTATGGGACAATTACCGCAGAACTGTCAAAAAAGTCAGCACTCAGATCACAACAGCGTTTTAAATTCAAATATCTCAGAACCTTATACCTGCTATCACTTTTCAGTAACTATCTAAGCCCTTCCTTTGTGACTCCACGACAATCTTCCACATGCAAAATCCACAGCCTTTGGCATCCTCGCCCAATCATCCCCAACCCTTCATCTTCAATTCCTGATGCAGATGCCATCAATACTTCTAATTTCGAAAATTGTAAATCCGACCCAAGATTCCCGAGCTTGCGGCATCGAACAATTCTCAGCTCCGTGATCTTGGTGCAATACTTTCCAATTCTACCAATTCCTACTCCTGTGATGCTCCGGCAAAGACTAACACCAAGGGATCTGAGTTCTGGGCACAAAGTCCGTATTCTTTCGAGTGTTTCATCTCTCAGATTCTCATTGTTCCACAATTTCAAAGACCAAATTTTGCAATTTTTTCCTATTTCTGAAACTAAATCCTCTCCACCTAAACCAAAACTTGTGTACGACATGCTGATTTCTCCAAGGGAAGGGCAGTTCTTTGCGAGGTTAAAAATGGTTGAGCTCGTCAAACGACTGCAAGAATCGAGACCACTTGAGATTACATGTCGGAGATGCTCAGATAAAGAAGACATCATCTCATCAGTGAGGAAATCTCTTGTTTCATCAAGATCCAAGTGTTGGAGTGACTGCTGACCAAGAACAACTGCGGAGAGGCCATTAAAGGTGAAACCATGGCAATAGGAGAGTCCAAGCTTTAGTAGAACAAGGTTGTGATTCCCGATCACAAACAGCAATTCATCAGAAACACACATTTCGGAGAGCTCAAGGCTTTGCAGTTTGCTGGCATTCGCTCAAAAGCTCTCTATAAAAGCAAGTGAGGAAGATATAGGGTTTTATAGAAATAGAAAGGAAGCACAGATTATTACAGTGCTGGATCACATAGTTGATGCTGCTGATGGTTAAACGACTACAGCTTTGAGGCAAAATTTCACTCAACGAAGGACAATGAGAAGAAAGCTCGATCAGAGAAACATCTGAAATGAAATCATTCCCAGATATATTAATGGACCGAAGCTTTTGAAGCTTCTCCGTGATTCCAGAAATCCCCTCATCTGAGACACCTCCGAAGAGATAATCTCTTGGATAGCTGATATCGAGCTCTTCTAGATCAGGAAAAGAAGCTGCAATCTGATACAGATCCTGATCGTTCAAAATACTCATGCGTGCGCAGATAAGAGTCCTCATTGTATCTTTCATTTTCTGTCCTAGGTCATGTATGGTGGAATAAGGAAACCGCTCCTGGTCCGAAAGATCAAGAGCTGTGAGACTGAGATCTGATGGAGAAATCGCTCTGATGATGTTGTTGACATTGTCCTCGCTGAGAGAAATAGAGAAGTTGATTCGTTTGAGGTGGTGGAATGTGCGGAATAGAGGGGAGATGTCTCCGTCATCAGGGGCAAGGAGGACAGTCCGGGTGGAGACGTTGAGGGTGGAGACAAGGGGATCAGAGAAGAATTGCAAGCGCTTGCAGACGAGAGAGATTGATTCCAGGTGGTGGTATTCCGTGAGTTTGATGCAACCAAATATTGCTTTCCATAATTCTTCTGGCAAATCCTCCCAAGACTGCTCCATTTTAGAAGAACATAAAAGTATGAGAAGAAGAGGAAGATCACGAAGAAAGAAGAAGAAAACCGAGATTTTTGAAACAACTCTACTCCATTTTCCACCACCATTTTCTTCACCTTTTGTCTTCATCCGAAGAGACACTTAGCCTTTTCAGTAGAAGCCTATTTCTAAGAAAACCTGAATTATTCATCACAAACTACTCAAAACAGCCATTTACCATGCTGAAAAACATCCACAATAAACAAGCACCCGAGAAGCGTACATGTATTTCAGAGATTAGAAGGAAACATAAATACATGAAGTAGTTATTCACAAGTGCACAATGATGATGAGTCTTTTTCATGCAGAACACTCAAAAGTCACTTACTGCATACACAAGCAAAGAGCATCCCTCCTATTTGAAATCATGCCATCATCTCCATTGCCTGTTACTTTTTACCTCTAAGCTTCACACCAAGAACCCTCTCCAGCTTGGTTATTATCTGTTGATTTGGAATAGCTTTCCCAGATTCATACTCTTGAATTACTTGTAGCTTCTCAATTCTCATTAATCAGCTGCAAAACATTGGCACTTACATGTAAGAAACAAATTCAGGGGCATCACATTGTAATTAATTGATGAATTGACATGTGGAAAAAATACCTGTCCAAGTTGAGCTTGGGTAAATTTCTTGTCCATTCGAGCTTGCATGATCTTCTTCCTCAGTTCAGTAGGAACTCGTTCATCTAGAGCAAAGTATTAGAAATGAGTAACATTTACTTCCAGTAACTCTCATCTCATGAATCACTAGAAACGTTAACTAAGTTACTTCCAGTGCCTCAAAAATATGATTGTACATTAGTTCTCTTGTGTGATATCCGCAATGCTAAATTTAAGAGGTATTGGCACTGGAAACCGTGGGCAGATTTATTCTACATCATTAAGGCTGTGAAATGTGGCCAGCCTGGTTTGCAGGCCTATCACTAACAAAACTGGGATCACCCAGTTTTTCAAGAAGAGATAGGCCAGGGATTGATATGGACCAAGTTATTAGCATTAGCTGTGCCCAGATAGACCTCAGCCCTATCCAAGTTAAGTTAATTTTTTTTGCTCTGTTATTCTTCATATAGAGAAGAGAAGTAGACCTGAATGTTTGTGATGGTGGGAGATGCAAGCTTCTTAGGTTCTGGTGTGGACACAACAAGCTTGTACGTTGGAAAAATAGGAAATTTCTCACATTACATGTACCAGCCAACTTTTATTCTTTCTCAGCAATTGGAAAAATAGAAACTAAGGGGGAAACCTTTAGTGGAGAAAATAAGCTGTAACTCCCTTCAAGAAGTACTTCCTTTCTTCGGCCTCCAACTTTAGATATCATAAGCGCGATATTGCAGGTACTAATTACAGAAAGCAGTCATGACAACATAAAGAAAAGTGATATCCAATGGGTGTGCTACGATCCTAACATCAAATTTAGCTACTGCACATCAATAGTCTAAAGAATCAGGAGCTTAGAGGGGAACTACAAGAGCCTAATAAAAACACAACCGCACTAACATAGAAATGCAAAAAACACACAAGAAAAGACACACAACAGCAAGCAGTAACACACGATTCAATTTCAGAACGAGATTCCAAACCTGTAATATCAGTCACCATCACCCTCCCTCATTTTGCCCTGTTCTCTACAATAAGGACCACAAGAAGCTGATGTTACCAATATCAGTTAAAAAACACAAAGTCAAAAGTTAAGGCAATGGAAAGGAAGAGAAATTATTGACAGTCACTGACGCAAAGTACAAAAATCAAAAGTTAAGCCCCCTCTTTGGGCTTTCTTTGATATTTCTTTTGTACCTCAATTTTTTCATTGTCTTCATGCTTGGATCTTCAACAATTCTTCCCTTGTGGCCCATTATATTGTGGGGTCTTCATCATGTCTGCCAGAGGAGGTCTTCATCATGCCTCCCATTAGATCCAACAGTGGATCTTCATATGAAGAAAAATTGAATGGTTGATCTTCAAAATATTGGTAGACTAAGCCCATGAAAGGTTGTTCCATCCATAAAGAAGCTCTTGAGTCGTTGATAAACTCTGAAGTGGTTGGAAATGATGTCCTCATCATAGCAGATAGTAAACTATGCTAGATTGATGCAATATGGAAGCCCCAAAAAAACCCTAGGCCCACATGATGGACCTAGCCATCTAACCCAGACCTTTGGGTTCAGTCCACATGCCCGATTGGCTAAGAAGCTACTATGGCATGCTAATTCTATCCTAAGTCTATTTTAATTAGGGAATTGTTTCTAATTTCATTATTTGATTAGAATTGGTAGCTCTCTATTTTATAATTCTTATTATTACACTATATCTATAGGAGCCCTTTGTTGTATTGGGACATGTTTATTCCAATTAATACAGATCTCTTGAGTTTCCCTTCAAATTATGGTGTGTTTCTTGATCGTGAGCGTGCCTTAGGGCTAGAATCCACATTAGATTCGTTCAATCCTTCGGGAGATTGATATATTCGTCGATCACAGGTCCGGGGCTGCACCATAGATCCCCTCATGTGAATTACATTATTATATGGGAAGGTTGTATACTATATAAATCTGCAGAGCCCTTCTCAAATGTTCTAAAATTGCCCCTTTCCTAATTCCTGAAGAAAAAAAATAACATGAATAATATGCTCATATTCAAAGCTATATAATTTTATTTCAAATTTTTAATTGATTGATGCAATAAAATGGTGGGGGGTTACAAACTGATTACATTAGCACTAGTTTGTCTCCAGAACTTATGGATTTGTGAATGTTCTTGTTGGTATGAATATGATAGAAAAAAATTCTGTCTACCCCATATGGTATTTTGGTATTATCAGGGCTCATTTTAACATACTAAGAATGCTTGTTTATTTTGCAAAGTGCCACTTTGTATCATGTAACTTGAAAGCACATAAGCAATTGGTTTGTATGAACTGTTATAATTAAGAATCCCATTTTAAAAATTTACTGTTAGGACACAACCCTTGTTGTCTCAATAAAATAACATGTTATGAAGTTCATACCAATTAAATAGCAAGCGTGTGTGATTGGGAAAGCCAACCTTGTTCTACGAAAGCTTGTACTCACCTATTGCCATGGTTTCACCTTTGCTGGCCTATCACCTTTGCTGGCCTATCTACATTAGTTTGTGGTCAGCAGTCACTTCAGCACTTGGATCTTGAAGGAACACATTTCCTCACTGATGAGATGATGTCTTTTTTATTTGAGCATCTCCCACATCTAATCTCAATTGGTCTCGATTCTTGCAGTCGTTTGACAAGCTCAACCTTTTTTAACCTCACAAAGAACTGCCCTTTCCTTGAAGAAATCAGAATGCAGCACACAAGATTAGGAACAAAGGATTCAATTTTGGAATTAGGAAAAAGATGCAAAATTCGGTCTTTGAAATTGGGTGGAATACTTATCTGAGAGATAAAACACTTGAAAGAGTAGGGACTTTGTGCTCAGAACTCAAATCTCTCGATGTGAGTCATTGTTGGTGCATCACACAAGTAGGAATTGGAGGAATTGGAAAGTATTGCACCAAGATCACAGAGCTAAGAATTGATGGATGCAGGTAGGTCAGGAGTCTTGGATCAGATTTAGAATTTTCGAAATTAGAAGTATTGGTGGCATCAGCATCAGGAATTGAAGATAAAGGGTTGGAGATGATTAGGCGAGGATGCCCAAGGTTGCGGATATTGGATGTCAATGGTTGCCTTGGAGTAACAGAGAAAGGGCTTAGACAGTTACTAAAAAGTGATAGCGGCTGCAAGGTTATGAGAAAATTGAATTTAGAAAAATGTTGTGATCTGAGTGCTGACCTTTTTGCCTAGATGGTGTCCTCTAGTCCATCACTAAGGACAATAATATTGTCATCTGATTCTCTACCTACGGTGAAGTCAAGGGATCTCTTCTTGAAACATGGATGTCTAGTCATTTCTGCGGAATAAAAGTTTCACTTAAAAGCATTACAACTACTTTGTGATGTAAGTCCATGTAATTTTTGAATTTGAGTTTCCACTGTGTTTGACTTCTTTTTATGGCTGTATCTGAGTGTACTTTCTTATGATTTGCAATAAAATCATGTCATTTTAGCTTAAACTTTGTTTTTTGGACGTCGATTTATGTACCTTCCTTTGTTTTTTTATCATAGTAGCTGATGTAATTCCTGGTAATTGTAGATGCAGGTTTCTTCATATCACCATGAGTAAGGTTATAGATGCCCAAATTTTATGTGTAGAATCCACCCTTTAGATTTGGAGAAATCCCTTTAGAGAAAGATTTGGAAGAACCATATTACCAAAATGTAAGGGAACCAGCGCATTATATACTTCAGAAATTTTTCTTTCAGATTATGTGGAATGAAATGTAGCTCAAGGCAAGTGGCAAATATAATGGTTATTATATGGAGGAGAAATGCAATTCTAATGCACTAAATCATAAAGGTGGTTTTAAACTAAATCACATTAGGATCTCAAATGAATAGTCATTTCTTTGAATAAAATAGAAACAACAACTCAACAAACTTTGAATCGCTGAATCATAAAGGCAGCTTAAAACTAGATCACATTAGGATCTCAAATGAATTATTTCTATGAATAAGAAAGAAACAACAATTCAGTAACCTTTGAGTCATTTCTTTGAATAAAATAGAAACAACAACTCAACAAACTTTGAATCATTTCTTTAAATTAAAAAAGAAACAGCATCTTTGACACTTGTAGCATAGCTGGAAGGTGCTCATTGTCAAAACCATGAGATTGCGGGTTCAAGTCATCGGTTTTAAGTCACCCACCACCTGATGCAAGCCAGACCAATGGGCCCCGTTTGCAGGTTTATTCCAGAAGGCCCAAAGTCCAAGCCCATAAGTAAAGAAATTGAAAGATTTCTATCGGCAGTTTCCTATTTTAATAGAGTTCTAGAATTAGTAGATTTCTTTAATTGCTTTGATTAAAGAAACTTCCCAAGAATGGTTCTGCTTCCCACCGAAATGGGTGTGCATTTGAGAATGTAATTGTGAGAATAAATTTGATTGAAGGAAAATATTCTTCAAGGGAAATAAAAAAACTAACGTAATTGTGCTTTTGAACGGTTTAGATTTTAAATGTGGATCTTGCTTTTATATGTACATATCAATGAAACGATAAGCAGTAATTTCAGCTCAATGAAAGAAGTGGTGACCGTGAAAAAGAGAAATGAAGAAATAAAAAAAGAGTTTCAGACAATGAGGTACGTTACATTTTTTCTATTGTGATATACGTACGCAGATACAAAGAAACAAGGAACCGTACGTGAATGTTAAAGTGTCTAACCTCCTACCTAGAAAGAGGATTGTGAAAGATCCAGAGCTTTTCTATAAGAGGTGGGGCACACTGTTCAAAGATCGAAAATTGTTGACATCAACCTCTCGTGCACACTGACCATGTCCATAAATCGGCGTCCAAAAAACAAAGTTTAAGCTAAAATGACATGATTTTATTGCAAAGCATAAGAAAGTACACTCAGATACAGCCATAAAAAGAAGTCAAACACAGTGGAAACTCAAATTCAAAAATTACATGGACTTACATCACAAAGTAGATGTAATGCTTTTAAGTGAAACTTTTATTCCGCAGAAATGACTAGACATCCATGTTTCAAGAAGAGATCCCTCGACTTCACCGTGGGTAGCGAACCAGATGACAATATTATTGTCCTTAGTGATGAACTGGATGACACCATCCAAGCAAAAAGGTCAGCACTCAGATCACAACATTTTTCTAAATTCAATTTTCTCAGAAAATTGCAGCCGCTATCATTTTTCAGTAACTGTCTAAGCCCTTTCTCTGTGACTCCAAGGCAGCCATTGACATCCAATATCCGCAGCCTTGGGCATCCTCGCCCGATCATCTCCAACCCTTTATCTTCAATTCCTGATGCTGATGCCACCAATACTTCTAATTTCGAAAATTCTAAATATGATCCAAGACTCCTGACCTGCCTGCATCCATCAATTCTCAGCTCTGTGATCTTGGTGCAATACTTTCCAATTCCTCCAATTCCTACTTCTGTGATGCACCAACAATGACTCACATCGAGAGATTTGAGTTCTGAGCACAAAGTCCCTATTCTTTCAAGTGTTTCATCTCTCATATAAGTATTCCACCCCAATTTCAAAGACCGAATTTTGCATCTTTTTCCTAATTCCAAAATTGAATCCTCTGCTCCTAATCTTGTGTGGTGCATTCTGATTTCTTCAAGGGAAGGGCAGTTCTTTGTGAGGTTAAAAAAGGTTGAGCTCGTCAAATGACTGCAAAAATCGAGACCAATTGAGATTAGATGTGGGAGATGCTCAGATAAAAAAGACATCATCTCATCAGTGAGGAAATGTGTTCCTTCAAGATCCAAGTGATGAAGTGACTGTTGACCACAAACTAATGCAGATAGGCCAGCAAAGGTGAAACCATGGCAATATGCAAGTACAAGCTTTCGTAGAACAAGGTTGGCTTTCCCAATCACAAACAGGAATTCATCACAAACATGAATTGCAGAGAGATCAAGGCAATGCAGATCACGCGCATTCACTCGAAACCTCTCTATAAAATCAAGTGAAGAAGAGAGATCGTTTTCCTGTACAGAAATAGAAAGAGAACCCAGGTTCTTACAGTGCTGGATCACATGCTTGATGCCTCTGCAGGTTAAAAAACTACAATTTTGAGCTGCAATTTCACTCAACAAAGCACAACGAGAAGAAAGCACGATCAGAGCATCATCTGAAACAAAATCATTCCCAGAAATATTAATGGACTGAAGCTTTTGAAGCTTAGTCGCGATTCCAGAAATCCCCGAATCTGACACACGGTGAGAATTTACTGGATAGCTGATATCGAGCTCTTCCAAGTCAGGAAAAGAATCTGCAATCTTCATCAGATCCCGATCTTGCAAAATATCCATCTTTGCGCAGATAAGAGTCCTCATTGTAGTATTCATTCTCAGTCCAAGCTCATGTATGGTGGAATAAGGAAACCGCACCTGCTTCGAAAGATCGAGAGCTGTGAGCCTGAGATCTGAACGAGAAATCGCTCTGATGATGCTGTTGACATTGTCCGCGCCGAGAGAACCAGTGAGGTTGATTCGTTTCAGGTGGTGGAATCTGAGGAACAGAGAGGAGAAGTCTCCCTCTGGGGCAAGGAGGATCGTCCGGATGGAGATGTTGAGGGTGGTGAGAAGGCGATTGGAGATGGAGAGGAAGCGCTTGCAGACGAGAGAGATTGATTCGAGTTGGTGGTCTTGAGTGGGTTTGATGCGAACCAAGATTGCTTCCCAGCATTCTTCTGGCAAATCTTCGCAAGGCTTTGCCATTTCAGAAGAAGAAGAAGAAGAGGAAGATCACAAAGAAGAAAGAAGCAGCAAAGTGGAGATTTGAGGGTTTTGGGAATTGGAACGACAAGATAGAGAATAGTGATATTACTTGTTGTTAGGGAAAGTTTCGAATCATTTTCAAGGGGGCTGGCCGTTGATAAAAGAGAATCTTGTGACTTAAATGTAAAATCCAAAGGTACATGATTTGGTAAAGCAAAAGGATTATAAAGTATAAAGTGAAGTGTAGTTTGAAATTTTGGGCGGGCTCGGGGAATAATTTGATTTGTGAATGTAGGCTGTGTAGGGTTATTTTAAGAGATAAGGAAAGGAGAGGGGTATTATTATCACAATTAAGATTTCATAATGATACTTTCTTCTACTATTGTTTTTCCTCTTAAAGTTATCCTCATTAAGTATTCATTTTACAAGTGAATTATCCAAGTGGACCGAATTATTGTTGTGATTAATGATTTTGAACCTTGTTCATACTTAAGTTTACGGAGTTCGCTTATTTAATATTTGAGCCACAAAATGTTAAAAGCTTTTTCGATTTTCCTCCGATGTTTGAAGTTCGCCTTATTATAAGATTGACCAAATGAACGATGCAATTAATTTTATTTTATTCATTATATTTTTTTAATTATATTACTTTTTGTACAACCAGTCGTTGACAAGCTCTTATTTGAACAAAATTTGGTGAAACCCACATAAAAGGCAAGGACAATTATTTCATATTACTCAGACATTTTAATACATAATTCACACTGTGGAGTTCCACTCAACTCTCTTAGAAACTATGTAAGGATTAATTTGTGTGACAATATGATTTTGCATTATGTAAATCTTTATTTCCACTAAAAAGAGGAATTTTATATTCTTACTCACTTTATAGAAAATCAAAATCCTCTCTATCCTAAAAGAAAATCAATTTAACATTTTTCAAAATAACTCTTTTTTTATAAAATGGTTTTTCATAATAATTATCTCCATTATCAAAGTTTTCATTGCTAAAAGGCACTCTTTAGAGACTGAAGCAATCTAGATTTATAGGTTGTTTAGGAATTACTTGATTGGGTCAATTTTAGTAAAATGCTTGAGTAATAATTCATGGGCAATTTCAATTGTCGCAAAATTATTCCTTACAAAAATTATAATCTATGAAAAATGTTGAAAATCTTGTTAGCATTGGTTGTTTTTGAAATTACCTTTTTTAAAATTAATAATAAACATCAAGACTTCAATTGAATTGTGAGGCCAATTTAGGCAGTTGAGGAGGCCGAATTTCATTATAGCTTCAAAATCCAGGCCCACCTTCAACTGTAACAAACTCAGCCCAATTTGAAACTTTACCATAAAAAAAAAAAAAAAAACAACAACTAGCAAAGCATGCACGCTCTAAGCCCGAGCTCAAAAATAAAAACACGTCCAATTTGAAACTTTATCATAAAAAAATAAAAATAAACAACTAGCAAAGCATGCTCGCGCTAAGCCCGGGCCTAGAAATAAAAACACGTCCAATTTGAAACTTTACCATAAATAAATAAATAAAAAAACTAGCAAAGCATGCCCGCGCTAAGTCCGGCCCAAAAATAAAAACATGTCCAATTTTGTGGCTATTTTATGGGATACTAATTAATAGAAAAATAAATATAAAATAAATATAAATATAAAACAAAACAAATATACCATTTATTATGGTTCGAAGCATGGCCCAGCCCGACATTTATACAAAGTAAATATTACTTTTTATATAAATAATTATGAAACTTCAATACTTGTGTAAATTAACATTTATAAAATTGTATGTGACCCCATCTTTAGGAATTAGAATATGAGACCCACTTTAAAAAAAATTATTGTATGTGGAGCCCATATGTATAAATCAGTATCAAGTATCCACTTTAAAAAATCACAAATATTAAGGATTTTCTAACCATAATAAATATATTAAAATTCTAAATCCACCTAAAGAAAACTCATTTTAACTTTGTTGGATAGAGTTATTGAGTAAAGTGGATTTTTTCATTTGGACTATTTAAACACCTATCCATAATAGATATATATTAAAATTTGAACTCACATAAAGAAACTTAACAAAAGTGGACCCTGAATTGATCGATAGAACTTATCTCTTGAAATTGATTTGAGATCAAATTTCTCAAATTGATTTGAGATTAGAGTCTAATTTTACAATTGATTAGCAAATCGGATTCCAATTTTAGAATCAATGCATACGTTTGTAATAAATATTAACTAGCAAACCATGCCCGTGCTTAGCACGGACAATTAGCTCATAATATTAAAATTTTATAAATATTTTAAAATAATACCTTTTTGGTCTGAATTATAGTGAGATGGTAAAAGTACCATGTAAATACCATCGACATTTAAAAAAAAAAAACTGTATCAAAATCAGTTATTATAATAATAAAAAGAGTTATATTTGGTTAATTTAAAACATAAAAGCACTTAATAAAAGAAAATAATAGAAATTGAGAAAATCAAAGTATTACATCTTAAAACATTTCTATGCTCGTTTTTAGCATGGCCAATATAATTTATATTATTTAATATTTATAAAAAAATATTAAAAAGAGATAAACTAATGAGATTATTCTGTGTCAATTATTTTGAGATGGTTTGCAATAAAAGTCAATAGCATGATAAATATAAACTAACTAAGTCCGGACGGCCAGACTCAATTAAGAAACGTATAAGTGGTTAATATCATACGCCTACGCAACCATAAAATAGGTTGATTGGATATGGGAAAATCAGTTTTTAATATAAATCTGTTGCCATGTTTTGGAGCAAAATGCCCCCTCATCATCGTCATCCAATCCATCAACTTTAATGGTTGGGATTATCAAATGGAGTCAGTTTTAGCCACAACCAATCAATCACCACATGGCCCAATGATGGATGGATCATATTATGTTGGTTCATAATCCAACCAAACATGCCCAAGAGAATTCTAAATGGTAATGCTATCAACCCTATGGTCAAATAGTAGAAAGTCCTCATGGTCTACTTTACCAACACTTATAGAAAAATAACTCATATCCATTAAACATCAAATATTACATGACTTATAGAACTGTAACTTTCTTAAGCCCCGGCTCTAATTAAAAAAGTGTATAATTTCAAAATGAGTGCCTCTTTGCTTGGTTTGCAATGGGAACGAGAATCTTTTAAAATCCATTGCAGACTTTTATCGTGATTAAAGAATTTTCATTAAAAAAATATAAGATTTAAAAATAAGTCACTTTGAAAATAATTCTTTTTTACATGGTAAAAGAAGTTTGTTTAGTAAATATTAAGTAATTATAGAATGTATTCAGACTTATAAAAAGAATTTTTAGTAAATATAAATTCACTGTAAAATATATTTAATATTTATAGGTTACGGATACAGAAAAGCCATACTTTATATAAAATAATTATCTCTTATATATTCCATTCTTAGATATGAAGAAAAATATGATACTAAATTAGGACTAATAAAACAGGGAAGATAGTTAGCAGAGATGGAAGAAGGGGTCATGAACATTTATTAAATACTTTAGCACATAGAGAAGTAGTATAGTCTTATATTTGATCCCTTTCTAGATTAGAAGAAAGGTACAAAGTTAAAGGATAAAAAGTGTCTAGTCTAGATTTGAATCCGGATCATCGATGCCTCTTATCCCCACAAATGGACTTGGTTAGATGGTGTCATTAAAAATTTGGAAACCGTTTGTAATGTAATAGTGATTAATTAGGAAAGAATTTTATTGGATATACTTTAAGGATAGGGACTATTACATTCCTATCTTGGACAGAGAGATTGGAACGGAACTTTTAGTATGAAATTATGGATCAAACCAGACTACTATCTTGTTAGTTGAAATTATCATTGGTAACCTATTTTTTTTTTTTTTTGAATCACTGATAACTTGAATGAGATGCAAAAGAGTCTAAATCTTCTTAAAATTATGAATAATCTAAAATCACTAAGAAATAAGAAAGACTGGCTAAAATAAGATTGAGAAGAGAGTTAAAATAAAATTAAGAGAGTCTGAGGGCTGATTTCTCAAATGAGATCAAAATACATAATGACATGTTGATCTCATTTGTTGCACATGAGAAATTATTGGAGAATGTTCATACCAAGCACCAAGTAGGAACATAAACACCAAATATAAAGGGACATGCAGATTGAGCATTTAGCAAATGATAGAAATAATCTATAATCGAAACCAATGATAGGCATAGTAGAATAGAAGAATGCACCAAACATACCAATAGAATTTATCCACTTACATCAGCATAAAAATCCCATCTTTTTGAGCCTTTTTTTCTTTCTACTACCAAAATCAAGTTGTAGCGAGATCAAACCATATCTGCTTAAACACCTTCACAATCATGTCAAGATACTCATATGAATTTAAGAGAAATAGCAAGCAAACAACTCCTCCAAGTATCTTGACTCTTGGATGTTGTTATCCACAATCAACTCTACCATTGAATCCCTAAAATCCTTCCATGGATCAAACGGCAACTTGACGACTGCAAAGTCCTATGTTGCTGTCTTCTTCCTTGTCTTTACTTGAGTCATGGGTGATGTGGACTTCAACTTGACCGTAGGCTTTTCGAGATGGTCGCAGTGGAGATGATGAGGGGAAAGGAGTAGTTTTGATGAGAGGGGAGAGGAAGATCTGGAAATCAAAATAAATGGGCATTTCTCATTTAATAGAAACGTTTAGAGGAGTTATTGGAGGGAAGAGTTGGTGGGGAGAGAGAACGTGGAGAGAAGAGAATCTTTTTGTTAAAGATCTTATTAAACGTCTCAAAATAGGAATTAGTGCAACAAAACGTTCCGTGGAGTTAAGTACAGGAGATAAAGTTGGAATGTGGAGATAAAAATCCATCTTAGAGGGTCAAAACAAATTGGCTGGTCAAAATAAATTGGATTGAAATAGGCTGATTTTTCAATTGAAACAGTCTCTTTCATATATATATATATATAAATGGCTAGCCCAATCAATGACCCATCTTTCTCAATAATAAAATTGTGCAAACACAAGCTGATGGTGGGCCCCATGAGATAAAATCCTGTCAATTGCTGACCCACCTTTTGTGTAAACACAATCTGATGGTGGGCCCCATGAGATAAAATCCTATCATTTGCTGACCCACCTTTCTTAATTGTTATGTGAAAACACAATCTGATGGTGGGCCCCATGAGATAAAATCCTGTCATTTGCTGACCCACCTTTCTTAATTGTTGCATGTGTAAACACAATCTGATGGTGGGGCCCAATGAGATAAAATCCCGTCTCATAAAAACGTATGGCATGAAACTCTTATCAATTTGGAGGCCACTTCCTTCCTTTCTCTTCTTCCGTTTTCGTCTCTAACAGCGAAATTCTGCCGCAATGGCGCTCAGTCCTGCTACCGTACTGCAGCCCCCACAGCACTCATATGCCACGTGGCATGCATCTCTCACAGTAGCTTCTTCACGTTCGTCTCTCCCTCTCTCTTCTGCTGCTGCTTCTTCTTCTTTGTCTTCATCTCTTTCTCTCTCTTCTTCTTCTCTGTCGCTTTCCTTTCCTGTCGTTGGAGGTTCCAGGAGGAGTCCTAAATCTAAGGTGAGAAAGATGGGTTCCCATGATTTCAGAGGGAAATCAAAACCCATTGTTTGGTTTTTCGTTTTTTTGTTTGTTTCAGCATCATTGGATTTCGTTTCGTTTTCTTTTGCAGGGATTGAAGGTGAACTGTTCGAATGCGGCGCAGAAGCCGTTGAAAGTTATGATCTCTGGGGCTCCTGCATCTGGAAAAGGGACTCAGTGTAAGATGATCGTAGAGAAGGTAATTTATTATGAATAAAAGGAACCCATGTGGGGCCCATTAATGGGGTCCACGTATGTAGTTCAAACCCCTCAAAATCACTGTTTCCTTTTGTCTTAAAGACCGGGGAAACATTAGCTCCAATGGGGCTGTGTCCACTGATGTACACTGGTGGATTGATCACTTAACAACTCTTCACTTGGGAGAAGTTTGGCTTGGTAGTGGTACCAATGGGTTGGTTGGTGGGCAGTGATTTTGAGAGGGCTGCATCCAGAGGTGGGACCTAATGATGCATTTATGGGGCTGCACTATGAAAGTTATCTCAGTACTGGCCTCTCAGCCCTCAGGGTCTTTCTTTTATTTAGATCTCTTTTAGGTGAAGAACAGTGAGTTTTGATAGAGGTAAATAAAATCTGCATTGTAGGGTTTACTTCTCTCCAAAGTAGATTGTTGGATCAAACTCTTCCTATGATTGGAATGATAGTTTTAAGGATACATTTCCCAGAAGGAGTACCCTTGCTAGTTAGCACTGGTCCTTGTTTAATACTATCCCTACCATTATGCAGAAATTTGCATTATGTAAGGCCATTGAAATTTATGGCCCTCGAAATAGGGTCTGGATCATTTGGTGGGGTCGACATTGTGACCACCCTCATCCACTTTCAAATCTATCCATAACCTCCTACTGCCTTGGGTTCTCATTTGGTGGATTGTTTTTTTTTAACTGCTGGGGCACTCTGTAGTCAGTCTCTGATTTAGATTCTTATTCTTTAGTTTTTAAATAAGGCCTTTACTGTTTTAGCAGTGATTCATCTAATTCCAAGGATGGCAGCCAAAAAAAAAAAAACTCCTTTAAAAACTTACAAAAGCATTCTAA
Organism: Cinnamomum chago; assembly: GCA_038049695.1. NCBI lineage: Eukaryota > Viridiplantae > Streptophyta > Magnoliopsida > Laurales > Lauraceae > Cinnamomum > Cinnamomum chago. The sequence goes on along the minus strand of CP142452.1, from coordinate 8,585,539 downwards.
CACAGGGAGAGGTGATTTCCGCAAGGTTTTACTCTGTTCTAGGCATCTGCACCTTTGCAACAGACTATTTTACTGGATAATGTAGCGCTTTCAGCAAACACTGTCACCACCGTGGAAATTGTCATTTATATACATGTTTCTGATGTGGGATATAAGAAGGTTGGCATTGGAGAGGGTGTAGTCTGACCTTTAGTGGTGCAATTATTCAAAGTTTACGAAACCTACCCAAGCTATGAGTTTGGATAAAGCAGAGGGTAACGCATTATTGGATGGCTGCCATGAGGTTATCAATGTGAGGCAGTTAAAGCTATTGCTGAGGGGATTCTTTCTGGAATACGGTGTTAATACAGACATACTCTGTCTGTGGACTTGTTGGGGTGCGTTGAAGAAGCTAGATCATTAGCTTGAGCTGGTATCTTCTTTTTTTTTTTTTGCAAATTTTATGCAAGTTTAACTTCGCGGTGGATCTGCTAGTTTAGGAAAGGGTTAAGTACTTAAAGTGGCGTTTTCTTTTTGTGAACTTTGAGATGTTTTGTATTGTTTAATTTTATTCATTTCTCTGAAAGAGAGAAAAAACTTATAAAAAAACCCATGTTTTTGTTTCTGATACTAGGATGCAATAATAAGTGCAATTCATGTTTTGGTTTTTCAGTATGGTTTGGTGCATATATCAACTGGAGATCTTTTAAGAGCTGAGGTGTCATCAGGAACAGAAATTGGAAAGAAAGCAAAAGAATACATGGAGAATGGCCTTCTGGTTCCCGATCAAATTGTCACAGCTGTACTACTTCCTTCCTTCCTTTTAGATGGTGTTCTGTTTTTCTTTCTCCAATAAGTTAATAACTGTCTATTCTTCTCATAGATGGTAATGTCACGTTTATCACGACAAGATGCAAAAGAGGGAGGGTGGCTTCTTGATGGGTACCCAAGGAGTTTCTCACAAGCACAGAGCCTGGAAAAAGTCCAGATTAGACCAGACATATATATTGTTTTAGATGTATGTAGAAATCCTTGTTCAATGTTTTGTAGATGTTGATTCTTAATACGGACAGGAAATTGTTTGAAATGTGTTTACATTACTTATTAACCTTTTGCTTATGTTGGAAAGCGTATATGATTTGTTTAGTGCCATATCACTTTGAATCCTTTTTTTTCCTTTTGAAGTTTACTTTCATAAAAAGTACTCAAGTTATTTTGTAATGATTGGTGATAATTACTCTCTAGCCTTGAAAGATGCATATCTATGTGGAAGGGAGTCAAAAGACTATGAAGTGTTTTGCATCACTGTCTCCATTTCTATCACAACGACATGATGGTATTAAAAGACTTAAAAGTTTCTGCAAAACTTTTTGTAAAAAAGAACATCAACCAGATGCCTCTTTCTGTGATATCGATTTGCTTAGTTGTATCCCCCAGCACATAATAAAATGAAAAAAAAAAGAGATGAAACTAGGCACATTGGACCTTTTCTTTTGTTTATTTAACTAGGCAAATTAGATGAAAAGATAATAAAATTTAAATGGTAGTAATACCCTTCAAAACTCCATAAATCAGAGACTGGACGTTAATGCTTGACAGTGATATTAGTGCTGGTCTCGACTTTAGTAATGAAAACTAAAGTCATCTACATTTTGATGCATCGTAGCTATGTGAATCAGACAGAGAGAAGCTTGGTTCTAGCCTTTATCTAATGACATGATGCCTTATATGCTTTGATTATTCGTAAAGCACAGGGTTCAAAGGCAATGTGGAAGCAACTCATATTGTTATGAAAAAGAGAACCACAAGTCCACAGTGATGGAATCTAGGTCTCAATACCTACTTCAGAACTGTCACTAAAAGTCGACAATATTTTGGAAATATTGTGATATTTTTGCTAAAAGCCAAAACATTTATTGCTTGTGGTTTTTGCTTACGTTAATAGAGACCCATTCGCAATATGCAAGAATAAAAACTCATTATCATGCAGGTAACCAAGAGGAAGGTCATGTGATTCTTTTCGTGAAACTCCTACTTTGCAGGTTGTTAAAACTTGCACTAATTCTGGGCTAATTTTTTTGTTGTAGTGAGGCTTCTCTTAGAATCAATACAAGAGTTCTTAATTTTGAGTGATTTGGATTTTGTAGATGGGTCATGCTAATTGATTTATTCTATGAGATAATGGCAGCGATGATGCCACATAACATGTGCCTCATCATTACACAAAAAAATGTGTCTTTTAACACATAAGATATTATGTCAGGCCATTTTATACCTATCATCATCGTCATCAAAGCCTTGTCCCAACTATGTTGGGATCAGCTACATGAATTCTTTTTCGCCATTCCAGTCTATTTTAGGCCAAATCCTTGCATAGGTTGTGCTTCTTCATATCTATCCTTATTACTTCCATCCATTTCCTATTCGGCATACCCCTTTTCCAATAAACAGATGGGAGCTTGGACCTATAAAGATCCCAAATAGATGGGGAATGGGATCTCTAAAAATTCCAAATAGGTGGGGATCGGATCTCTGAAAAACCCTGCCAAAGATCCTCATTATGATTCTCATTGATCTTGGTATAACACCCTAAGAAAGATTCCCTTTATAGTCAAACCCATAGGATCAGGTTGAGTCCCTGACGATGCGACTCGGCATTGACCTAGTCTGAGTCGACTTGGACTTAGGGAAGTTCTATTACTTATATTTTGTGCTCTGATTCATTTCTCCTTAAGTTTTGCTCTGGTTTTAAAGAACTTCAGAGATTTCAATGGAGGAGTTTAGGGCTGGTGGACAGACACCTGATATCTTAATGCTAATATACCGACATGGTCTTGTCATAACTGTAATGGTTAGTTAAATACAAAATGGTCTCTTTTTTGTTTACTAATTCTGTTTCCTATCTTTATCACAAATTAAAAATAAATATGCATTGTTGCGAGTGGATGTTCATTTGATATCTGTATGCTTCGAGGTTGTTTCATCTATCCCACCTTATTTTGTTGGAGTTCCTACTTCTATGTTAGATGCGTAAGCTCAAAGCCATAGGGAGGATAACACATGATGGCACATGAATGGAATGACTAGATTTTGCAAATGCTCATAGGAGATTGAATTTAGAATTCTACATATGGATTTGAATCTTCTCTATGTTTAACTTCATATACTTCAATTTCATGTTCAAAATGTTGTTACAGACCTAATTATATATTTGATCATGCAGAAATATTATCTGTTGTTGTTCAGGTTCCCGATGAAGTTCTAATTGACAGATGTGTCGGAAGAAGGATGGATCCGGTGACTGGGAAGATCTACCATCTTAAAAATCTTCCTCCAGAGACGGAGGAAATCAATGCAAGGCTTATAACTCGTCCTGATGACACTCCCGAAAAAGTAGGCATCTATCCCTCTTTCCATTTCTGATATAGCAGAAGGTAAACTATGCTTAATTTCTTCTATGGAAACTAAACTATTATATGGGTGGTTATATATGATACAAATATTCCAAACTCTTCTCAAATCTTCTAAAACTTGCCCTTTCCTAATTCCTGAAGAAAGAAGTAATATCATTAACATACTAATATATTTGATTGATGTAATCGATTGATGGGGATTGGGAAAAAATTGTCACTAGTCTGTCTCCCAAATTTGTGGGACATTTGTGAATGTTTTGGTTGGTATGGTGGGAACTGTTTACCCAACCTTGGGTTTTATTTTCTTCATATGGTCTTATCATGATTCATTTTAAAATTCTAAGAATTCCTGATTATTTTTGGGAGTGCCACCTTGTTGTATCATGTAACTTGAAAGTGATAAAAAAAAAGTGCAAAATACTGCTTCAGGTCTGTGGAGACAACCAGTTAATAGCAAGCACTTGTTAGCATGCCCAATTTGGGTGCCTAATCATTATGTGTAGATCCTGAAACAGTATTCTTCTCTTAATTACTGTCTATTTAAGTAACCTAAGCCTTTAGTGCAAAAGGAGTTAATATTCTTAGTTATCTTAGAATTTCAACAGCTTTCATGGTTGATCTAGCCTAATCTCTTTAGATATTGAACATGGTAACCTCATTTTTGGGGATCTAGATGTTTATAGACCTTTTGTCTACATGAGAACATATGTAGCGGGTTAGTTGGCTTGAAATCTACACTTTGGGGTCTACAATTTTTGTATCCAGAGTCCAGACCCATTCATTCAGCACCCCCATGTATTTGCAATAGCACGAATATGACCAATATCAAAGTGATAGTCACGCATGTCTGACATTTTGGATTCAGGAGCAGTTGAATCTACAGTAGACATTTCAAGTTGGCTACATGGAATTGCCTACTTACTAGCCATATGTAAGCCATCCGCATAAGGATGGTGCGGTCTGCTTTGTGGAGCATGTGGCCCCCAAAATAGACCAGGCCGCACATTAGAACTGTGCGTACATATTATATATTTTATATATAGTTTTTTTTGTATTTACCCCCCTATGGTTTCAAAGATTTACAAATAGGCCCCTATGATTTCAGTATTTGTAAATGGGCCTCAGCCTATGCATTTTATTACCTTTCATATCCCCAAATAACTAGATTTGACAGTAAAGAGAAAGGGTCATGAGGTTTTTGCTCAATTTCTATAAAAATGATACTTTTGCCCTTACAATCATCTTTTATATATACCCCCTAAGGTTTCTAATGTTTATAAATAGGCCCCTATGGTGGGTTGAATAATAACAGACCCTTCTCCACTATTGTGGTTAGTTAAATTTTCTCAATCCTATAAATGCGTCACTTCTCAAACCATGCTTGGAATTGATTGCATTCAAAGACCATTTTAGCAGAGCACGTAATTGAGTGGGGTTCCATTTATTCTTATTGATATCTGCCATTAATTGTTGTTTTTATTATTTTCATTAAAGTATCATATATTCATTTAAATGGGTGGCTCAATACTAGAAATCCTTTTCAATTGGCCCTTTTTTCTTTCTCTATAGAGGACTAAAATTTTTTCAACCTTGTGTTCTCTAGTTACAATTAACAAGTTAGAATAAACACAGATTTTGTTATATATTATGGGGACCATATAGGTAAATACATGTCTACAACAAAATTGTAAAAAATATAATGATTTACAATATTTTATGGAAGGATTTTTTTTAATATATTATAAATAGCTTTTTATAATGATTTTCCCCAAATCCAGCACAGATAAAAATCTATAAAATCATTCAACTCAAACCTGACCCATTGTCTTTGCTTCAAGTTGGAGTAACTTCATTTATTTTTTATTTCTAATTTTTTTTACTATCAGTTGCATGCATCCACTGAAGTTTGGTGTACAACACCCCCCCTCCACGCAAAATAAAATAAAATAAAATCTTAAGCATCTAGCTCTGAATGAGAACCTAACCACCAGACCTCTATAATTTACTAATCATAGAGCATGATGGGTTATACGTTAAAAAATCAAAATTTTGACTTAATCCTGACTTCATTTCGTTTCAATCACTTTAAGATCTTAAGCGTAAAGTAAATAGTGAAATAATTTGGAATATTGCTCATCTTCACTATCCAATCAGTGGACAGTTACCTGTTGCTTTGGATCGTCTAATCAATTATGTATTTCAAAATTTTCTTGGTTGGATGGGTGGAAAGAATCATTTCATTATATTTAGATTTCCAGTATTTAGGTAGCTATTTTATTCAGTCAAATTTTTTTTTTAATGAGAGAGAGAGTTCATCAAATCGTTACTGGGACGACATAAAATAACAAAGCTCCTTTTCTTTTTGGTAAACACTATTTCTATTCTACCTTGTTTCAAAAAAGACTGATGCAAAAAGATTTCAGAAGAAAAGCCATATGTGAAGAAAACTTAAAAAAAAATACCTCGATGTTAGAAGAGAGGTTGTCATCAGCCCTTGATGGTGAGGAACTTCGTCGATGTACACGTGATGACCAGATTATGTAAGGAGCATGATCAACGGGGTAGGTTGAATTAAGAAAAAGAAAGTTAAAGTGAAAAGGTAAAAAAAGGATTGTAGGAAGGAGAAGGGTTTTCTTAATGATAAATAAAGCGATGGGCAAAATGGTCAAAATAATGGAAAACCTAACACCCCTTTTTCTTTACCGTCAAATCCATTTATTTGGGGATATGAAAGGTATTAAAATGCATAGGTAGGGGCCTATTTACAAATTCTGAAACCACATGGACCTATTTGCAAATCTTAGAAACCATAGGGTGGTATATACAAAAAAATCATATATATATATATATATATATAGAGAGAGAGAGAGAGAGAGAGAGAGAGAGAGAGAGAGAGAGAGTTATAAAACCTTTCTGGCACTGTAAAAAGTTAGTTTCTTGATGCATATTTTCTTCGTGTAGGTTAAATCACGTCTGGTATCTTACAAGCAAAATGCTGAAGCTATCTCATCAACGTATTTGGACGTGATGAATAAGGTGTTTATGTAGTTTTACATACTGTTTACTCAATTTTACTTATAGTTGTCATATGAAGCTTTAAAGTGAATCTTGTTTCATGGTTGCTTATGATATAGATTGATGGAAATCGTCCTAGAGAAGTGATATTTAATGAAATAGAGTCACTGCTACTTCAAGTCCGAAATGATAAATCTACAATCTTTCAGGGTATGTACTTCAAGGCTTGGTATATTGTAAGGCTGTGTTGTCTTCATCAATCAGACAAATTTTCTTTGTAAGGTTTAAGCTGATACTTCGCTAGATCTCAGCCAAGTATCCTGTAGAATGGTGCTGAAATTGGTGTTTCCTCATTCAATGTGACTTTGCTTGCTGAAAATCTGCTGCAGTTGATTCCTTTTTTTTACACATATCAATTAATTTGTTTTGTAATCTTGTGGAGAGCATCTTTAGTTGTATATTGTTGGTAACAGTAACTTGAAGTGCAAGTAATTATTCCATTCTATAGGGCCAGTGGGGAATTCTGCTCATCTTATTAGCCCGAGTAGTACCTAAAGGAGGTTCTCTTGATAGATATTTTGACATTCCTAAGATATTGTAAGTTGGAATGTAAGTACCCGATAATTGTATAGACAATATGACACCAATACTGTTATTATTCACAGATACTTGTAGAATATGCTTTAAGCATATCTTATCGTCTTATGTTTACTATATTTGAACTCCTAATGATTTTTTTCATAGGATAATAACAGTTCGAATTTAAGGGTCCACAAGTAATGTTAAAGCATATTCTACTGTTATTATTTGACTGTCCACAGTTCTCACATCAATACTGTATACTGTTATTATAAAAAAGTCATGTGGGTCCACAAGTCACTTCTCACATCACTACTGTTAGTTCTAATTCAAAGGGTCCTACCCATTAATAAAAAATCTTATGAGAAAGAAATTATCATCATAGTATTAGTATTATTCATCCAAGTAATTAATACTTATATAACCCCCAAATATATATTACATATCCAAGATATATGAATCAAGAAAATTAAACATTAGAAAATACTCCAGCCCCTAACTCAGGGTTGGGGATATTACAAGTGGGTCCCAACTAATCCTCCCATCCGAAGCAGACTTTCATGGGATTATTTAATCTAAACCACCCTAACACAAAAGCATAAACATTACAAGACATCCTTGCTCTGATGCCCGGATACGACATGGATATGGCAAGGACACGTGATGGACATGGCAGGGACATAGGTTTTACACATAAAAAGTGAAGCATTGGATACGATATGTCACAATACGTTGCCTATTTTGGAGTATCTGTGCATCATACTCCTCAAGTCATTGCTTAAATAAGAAAAACACACTCAAAATTGATTGCCCTCCATAACTTTGAATGAAAAAGACCTCAAGAAACAAGCAAAAACTGTCCTGTCCTTCAGATTGGATGTGTGGTCCCAAAATTTTCTAGTAGTGCCATTCTTCTTTCTTTGGCCTCAATTAGAGGATCCTCAATCCTTAAATTGATTGCCCCCTTACCAACTGGTCGAAGTACATGGGATGGCTGATTGTTTAACTAAGTAAGGGGTAGATAGATCTTGTAATTTGAGTGCCTCTATTTTGTAGTTTGTGGCTGGTACATTTCTCTTGTACTGGCAATACTTTGAAAGTTGTTCTTCCGGTTGTTTTAGATGTGTTGTAATTGTCTCTCTTTAATAAAATTATTTTGTTACTGATAAAAAAAATTGTGGTATTGTGATCCTCCTCAATTGTATCCCCATGAATTTCACTCTACGGGTGTTTATTAATTATGCCACGCATCATGGCTACAAATCTACTAGGCCTGTAGACTCTCTTACCAGTTTTGGTCATTACTCATTGATCAACTTCTGAGTTCTTGTTCTTGCTAGGAAAGGTAAAACTTGAGAATGATTTGCAGTCAAATTCTCCATCTCCAAGCCAGGTATGGAATTACTTTCTTTTGTCTTTTAACCTTTTATTCCAATTATTTCCAATGTAGCAACATTCATGCTTAAGATTTGGTAAATGGTAGAAAAGGAAACCATGATAATAATGGTGGGAGATTTTCCTTAGTTCTTATTTTTAAAAAATCATTTTGTCAGGATAACTGGAGAGGAATACCTACTCGTTTGAATAACATTCCACATTCTAGAGAAATAAGGAAATATTTCTATGTTGATGTGCTACAAGCTACTCAAAGGGCTACAAAGGATGAAAGACCCCGATTAAAGGTTAGATGCTGTTCATCTTCTCTTTTTTTTTGACATATGCTGCTGCTGCTTTTCTATAGCAGTTTAGGTTGTTGCGTGTGAACGCTCATGAGACATGTTTTCTTCATTCGATATTATTTATTAATGTGTTTGGTTAACAACAAAAATAAGAAAAGAAACAACAAATTCCTAATACAACCTTACAATTATGTGATATCCTTATTTTTATTGGATATGCTTTTGACTTTTATGAAGCAATGTGTGTTTGGATATAAGTAAATATTTATAAATATGCTGCTTCTACAGGTCTATATATGTTTGATAGGCATTTTCTCAAGTGTTGACTGTAATTCTGAATTGGCAGGTGGAGATCAATATTCCTGAACTGAACCCAGAAATGGTAAGACATTTTTTCTTGTGACTTTTAGAATATTACTTGGTTTTAATAGTATTTTATAATGCGCAGGATGTTTATCGAATTGGTACATTAATGGAACTTGTTCGAGTTCTTGCTCTTTCATTTGCTGATGATGGAAAACGCGTCAAGGTATGTATGTCTCACTTGGGCCAATTACATGCCTACAGTACAGTGAAGTCTTTATGTAATACTTCAATGGAGGAAAGTTGGTATTATCACATAACAAGTACTTATTAGGTTTGCGTTCAAGGGTCCATGGGAGAAGGCGCATTAGCAGGGATGCCATTGCAGCTTGCTGGCACTCGTCAGATTTTGGAATTCATGGATTGGGGAGAATATGGTGCTATGGGAACCTTTATCAACATTGGTTCAATTGGTATTGGACTAACTAAGCCTTTGATTCTTTTATCTAATCCATTCGCCCATGCCTTACAGGAATTTTCTTTTAGGACATATATTAACAATGCTTCATTTGAACTATTTGAAGGCTAATAGTGGTTTCTGAAAGAAAGGGGATTTTTTGTTGCAGGATATTTCTTTTAGCTTTTGCCTTAATGGAATTTTCTTTTTGGACATATTAACAATGCTTCATTTGAACTATGTGAAGGATAATAGTAGTTTATGAAAGAAAGGGGATTTTTTGTTGCAGGATATATCTTTTAGCTTTTTAATTCATCCCCCCATTCCACTGTTTTCAAAGCGGACCTGAGGCCAACACCACTTGAATTGACATTTGATCTGAACTGGTCGGCATAGTTGTTAATTTCGTTTCGCACTCCATTTTGGTTTGGCCTCCAGAATGAAATGTTTTGGCTGATTCAGAATTTCGGTGAAACATTTTGGAGTATGTTTTCAAAAAATAAATAAAATATATACATATATGCTAAAAAAATAAAGAAATAAATAATATAATATAGAATGTAATTTATGCATTTCATTCATTATGATAAAACAACATTATAACATATAAGTATCAAATTTAAGCACATTCCTTACCATAATAAAGTTTAAACAAAATTTTCAAAACCATATAAGTTAACAATCTTTAAAATTGAAGTTTGGAAACACTCCCAAAATATTTTGGCAATTTCGGCACTTTAGGCCGAAATCCATGTTTTCTGCCGAAATTTATCAAAAGTCAAACCGAAAAGTTACACCATGCATTTCATTTCGGCTTCATGACCGAAATGAAAATTTTGGCCATTTCGGCCAAAACGAAATGAAACTGATAACTATGCTGGTTGGACCAGTCCTTTCTCCTCCAGTCATGGCATCAAATAGATTAAAAAAAAGAAAAGAAAAACCTTACAGAGTTCAATAACATTGGTTCAGCATGGTCTGACTGCTGTTTCATATCAGTTCTGGTTGTTTTGAGCTTTGACCTTCCAGACAGTTTGAATCTGATTGTTCCAACTTCCAACAGGACACTGGGTCTGGTCAGACCTGGTTCAACTGGCTTGTCTGGTCCGGTTTCTTTAATGAAGCTTTGTACAATGTTAAATATCATTAGTTTTTTTCCTTTCGTGTTCACATGAGATTCTACAGATGATGTTTTGCTGCAATGTTCTCTTAATATTCTGATTCCTTGAAATACTATAAGATTTACAGCTAGCTTCTTTATCATTTACAGTAGTAACTAATTTTATTTGTTTTTCATGACACAGCCATTTATTTTCTGTCACAAGATGCGCAACCACTACCAGTTAGTTTTGGGTGTTTATGCTTACTTTCTATGAATTTCTATTTAGTATTTATCTGTGAATCGAAATAGAGGGCCTACTATTTTCCTCCAACAAAATCTTAACACTCAGTTTTCAGTATAAGGCACTTAAAAAATTCAGTCAGTATAAGCCGGTATATGAGAATCAAAATGAAAAAGTCTCTCTCTCTCACACTCTCTATCTCCTATTATGGTTCTTTCATCCAATCTTGGGTTTTCATAGATCCTCTTAATTGCAGGTGCCAAAGAGGTTGAAGAACAAGATGACATATTTATTTTAGTGGCTCCTCAGAATGCTGTTGGGAACTGTATAATTGATGTGAGGAACTTGCACAGCACCATTTTATTATGATACAGTGCACACATCAACTCACATGTTTCCTAGTTTTGATGTTTCTTTTAACGCCCTTTGTCTGGACATATAGGACCTAAAAGCCATGACAGATGCAGCTGGGAACCGTCCTGTCATTCTCATCAATCCTCGTCTCAAGGTTGTACACCTGCACGTGTAAATAACTTGCACCTTTTTTTTCCAATCGTAACTGGTATCAATAAAAATAACAAAATTAATGACCGAACAAGTTTACTAAGATTTTAGCTATTGAATTTGAATTGGCGTCTTTATTGAATATAACAGCTACCCCTAAAAAGTGGAATGCTAGGACATCTCTTTTTATAGAATTTGAACTTTTCACTCGTGTCCATGATGTATTATAGATTGATCTTATCAAACTAGTTTGCAGTGCAGTGAGAATCAACTATATACCACATGCCATGATGTAGCAAATGCCACTTGGGTTTTAATGACGGTCAAAATTTGGCTAATATGCTTTTTCCGCCCTTGCTTATAATTCTGTTAACTATTTTTATTGCATGTAAAATTCAAAAAGTTATTAATCCTATGTTCCTAGAGCCATGCAGAAAACTTCTAAAAAGGTCATTACCCAGTGTGGGTCCCTCCAAAACAGGGTCTTGGAGGGTCCAGACTGGAGATAGACCTAACCTTTGACAATTTTGCACAAAGTGGCTGCTCACAGGTCTTGAACCCACCTAGGCAGAAAACTTCTAACCTGTCAAACTAATGAAACCAGACTCTGAGAAGATTAAAATGGAAGATCTTGAGTAAGGATTGAACTAAACATTTTGGAGAATACTAGCTATACTCTTGATTTGTAGATCGATGTGTAGGTGCTGTTTTGACTAAATGCACTTGATTTGTTTACTAGCTCTTACCATGGAGCATATTTACTCATTGAAAGCTTCCGCATTGTTCTGCTTTTAGACTATCGTTAACTATCGAGAAATAATTTGCTGATTAGTTTATCTAGTGTTTACTCATGCTCGCTAGGATTTTCTTCATTTTCAGGATTTACCTGGTTCAAGTGGCATAATGCAAGTACGCATAATCTTTCATTTGACACTCATATCTCTTCTTGATTGATAGTAGACTTCTATAAGATCCTAAGGGTATGGTTTTGCGGAACATTTTCTGTGTAAAATTAAAATGGTTTCTGATGGAGTATGCCTTTCAGTTGTTCCATGTAGACGTTTTCTGCAGATTTCATTTTTCACAATTTTTTCTGAAAGCAGAGTCAGACCCGAGGTGGGGAACTACTTTCTGCAGTCTTACACAAAGGATAGAAACAAATTTCACTGTGGAAAATGTGTCATCATATCAAACATTACAAGCTGTAGAATACGAATTCTTCAGAGAAATTGAAATCAGTGGAAATAAAATGCAGCGGAAAACTGTTTTGCAAAAACATGCTCGAAAGGGACTCAACTTGATTTCTAACCATCAATTTCTAACTATGTTGTTTATCTTGAAGACAATGGGAAGAGATAAGAGATTGGCGTATGCAGCATCATTCCAGAATTGCTACTTCTTTCGGCTTCTTTACTATGCAGGCACTCAATATCCAATCATGGGTGCTCTCAGGTGAGAATTGAAAGTACAGGTGTGAAGACTTTTTACTATTAGCTAACATTTTGATATGCTTTGATATTTATGTGCTTGAAGGTGATGTACAAGCAATAGTTTAAAAATTGGACTGATGGGTGATTCGGTCACCCTTGAGTCAACTCTGCTCGACCAAGATGGACCAAGTAGCACTCAAGAGCCCAAGAGGGATTAAGAAGTTGTGAAAAATGATAAAAGATCTAAGGAGTTAGAAAATTTTCCCATGAATCTAGACTCTTAAGACTCACTGTGTTTTAATTAGTCAGAATGAAATCTAGTAATGACCATTCAAAATAAATTAAAAAGAAAGGATAAAATCTAGTAATTGGCAGTGATGTTCGATTTCTACTCAGCCAGGTGAATAGTACCTTTAGTTTGAATCCTAGATTGTTGCAGGTCTAGGGTTTTATCTCAAGAGGCCTAGAAAATCCCAAAGTGAAAGAATGAAGAAAAGAGAGAAGTAGAGAGAGAATGGAAAAGTAACAGAAGAGTCAAATAACCCAGTAGGTTAGGCCATAGTTACTTGATTTGCAATTCCGTCAATTCGCATTCGAGTTCGTAGTTAGCAATTCGACGTTCAACCTAATTCGAAAATTCGATGGGGGTAGGCTTATTTGATTTGTTTTTTTATTTGCTTGATTTGTAGTTCAAGTTTATTAAATTCAAAACACTAATTCAAATATATAATTCAATGTGGTTGGTAATGATTATAAGTTTAATTTAAGATACATACACAATTTTCAAAAGTTCTTACATGCTGCAAAAGGGTATACAAAAATGATATTTTTCATAAAAAAATATACAAAATGATTAAACAAATTTGAATTCAAACAAAAAATATCCCATCCGATCAGTGTGGTCAATGGAAAACAAGCTTGGAAAAATCAATGATTATTAGATTATCAATGCCTGTTTTTAATGGGCTTACAGATGGAAGTGGGCCCAAAGTCTTTTCATTCTCTCTGGGACTCAATGTCTCAACTAGGCCTCACTGCCTCCACGCTCACCACTTTGTTTTGTAATTTAGAGAAGTAGGACGATGAATAAATACTGCTCAATACTAGTTTCTTATAATTTAGGAGACTCTCACTTCGATGATTTTATATCCACCATTCAAATAAAAGCATATGATTAAAACGAATAAAGAAAATAAAAACATTTTCCTTAAGACACGATCAACCGGACGCTGAAAATCATCTCTCGATTTCCAAAAATGGGCCATTTGTAAATGTTTCATTGGGCTGGAGGAATTATTGCCTTCCAGAATCCATGAGACACAAGGGCAGTATCGTGCAAATAAGGAAGTATAAAGCCCTTTCCTTTCTATTCCATGTCCTTAGCTTCAATTGTGGAACGGAATAGGAAAGAGACATTTTCTTCATTTGTGGAAGGTAAGAGGGGAGAGCGATTATCCAGACGAGGGAGATCTAAAAAGAGATTTGGAGAGATTCTACTATTTACCAACTGTCATGGATGGATGTACTGCAAATCGGTTGAGAACTGGGAATTTTTCGGATTCACCGACGCAATAACTTTATGTTCCTCATCTAAGAGAGGTATCTATTGAACAGCTGCGAATTAAAGGTTCTCAGATTTCCGAATAATAATGAATCAAATAACGAATTATTTCAAATGAACCGTTCGTGATCCGGCACCCATCTGAACGAACTAGGTAACTATGGGGTAGATGACCCATGTTATGTTATTATTTCATTATTTTTGAAAATTAAGAAAAAAAGGCCCTCGAGTTTCTATTATTTACAGAAAAGCCCCTGGCTCACTAAAAATTATAAATTAGCCCTATTCCTATTCTGACTCACAACCCCTTTCACCCTTCAATGCTTAGATCTACTTTTATTTTTTGCTAAATGAGGAAATTTAATTAAAAAAACAAATGGAATGGACACATGGACACACAAGACAAACTGCAATACCCAGCAACACTACAACAACAACAATATTAACAACAATCAACACCCAGCAACTCCTAAAACAACACTGTGACAACAACAATATCAACTACAACATAAACAACACCACCCTCAGGGGTGGACCTAGGGGGGCTCGCATGGGCCGTGGCCAACCCAACCCCCCCCACCCACCCAACAATACACCATAAGCTTCTCCCCACCCACCCACCCAATACACCATAAGCTTCTCTCTAAGAAGCTTGCTTTGGCCCCTCCATGGTGTAGCCATCCATTCCAATGTTTATGGCTCTTTTAACATGGTTTGACTCCTAGAAAAATGAAAATAAAAATATTGTTGATTTTAAGAAACACTTAAAATGAAAATTGAAAGGAAAAGAAAAGGGAAATGAAGAAAATGAGAACACAGAAAAAAGGCTTAATGGAGATTGGCGAAGGGATTTTTATAATATTCAATCTTAACCTGACTACACTTGCCCCAAATCTTATGATCCAAGAGAGGAAGAGGACAAATCACATCTTCTTATTAGGGATATTGAAAGGAGTAGTAGGTTGCAAACTTGCAGAGCCTTTAAGGTTTTGTTTGTGCAGGCTACGTTTTAGAGGATAGGGGCTAAAATCCGGTGCCTTCTTCTCCCCCTGTCGGGAGCCAAAGCCGCGGAAGAGGAAACCATGGCTTTGCACAAACGCACCCTATGTGCGTGTTCGTGTAGAGAAGTTTGTTGTGGAAAGAAGAGGAATGGAGAAATGTCCCGATTTTCCCCTCCGTTTGTGCTTCAATTCCGCGATGGTGTGGAAACGAGCTTCCCACCTAGGGTGGTAGGAAATCGATTCCGCGGAAAAGGAAACATATGGTTTTCTCTTCCGGGGCGTTTACCAAACAAACCCTAAGATATGAATAAAGAAGAAGAATGACCAACCACTTTCTCTTTTATAAATTTTTTTACATTGCAATTTTGTTTGAAGTCTTTTTTTTCTTCGGCCCCCCCTAAATAAAGCCCCTAAACACCCTCGGCTATCCCTCCGCTGACTAATTATGAAACACCTACAGATCCTCATATTACATCCCAAAAGTAACACTTTCAAAATCCCTGGCAGCTCCCTCCTCTCTCTTCAATAGATTCTTCATTAAGTTCCTGTATATCCTGTGCCTAAAGACAATGTATATGATCTGGAAAATTTTGATGAAAGAAACACAGAGAAGGCAGCTTTAATTTCGAGAGTGATCAAAAAGGCTATTTGCTTTCCTTCGCAGAATAAGACTTTCCAATGAAGGATGCACTTCGAAATCATTAGCATCTGTTTCTGTAAGAGCATTATGTTCCATGACACCGTCTTATCATCTTGAGTAAACCAGTTATAATGAAAGAGCCCCCCCTTTTATAATGTTATGAAGATTTAATTCTCTGCAGGATTGCAGACAAATCAGAAGTGTTTTAAGCTCTGTTTTTAAGGGGTGATTTGCTTCGACCTGAGATGCATAAGCCTCGATTGTCCTTCCCTGTTGATCTCCGATTATACCTCCTATCGCAGTATTGTTAGTATCATTATAATCACATGAACCATCAAAGTTCAGTTTAAACCATCCTGCTAGTGGAGGTGTCCAGCAATCTGTAGGTGGACCACCCCTAATTCTTAGATCTACTTTACAACTAACTCGAGGGTGAAGGTGGGGAGTGATTCAACTCGGCAGGCGTGGAGTGTATATGATTTAAGAATAGGTTTTGACAGCATTATTTGGTAGTGGTCCTCTTTTATTTATTTTTATTTCATCTTAGCATTATTATTATTATTATTATTATTATTATTATTCCTCTTTGTGGGAAATAAAAGGTGTCCATCAGTATCAGAAAAGCTGGATTATATAATTACACTTAAAAAATCCTCCTAAGACATTCGGAGCAGTCCCATCAACCTCATAAGTCCTTTAATTTTGTTCCATGAGCATGAAATCATCTTCTCCATTGGACTCATCACTGTAGATATAACTTATTGATAGTAGTATTGGTGGTCTATTACACAGGGCTTGGGAAAGTCTGCTTGAATTAATTTTCTGAGTGTCATTTGTTTGTACTTAAGCCATCTTTATTTTCTAATAACTAACACACGTTCCTTACCAGCTGAGCTACAGCTTTGATACTCGAACTTGCGCACTCTCACTTACACACACATGTTCCTTACCAACTGAGCTACAGCTTTGGTACGATAACATATTATTAATGAGGACTCAATATGAGAATCGACATAATAAAAAAAAACCAATTTCTTTTGCTATGCCTTATATTGGAGCGTCTATTGTTGTACTTGCTTCTGTATGTAACTATGTATTCTGCAAGTGCTACTGCCATGAATACATTATATAAAATTATACCTGTTTGGTAATAGTATAGAATTTTAGTTCTTGTTGGTTATAATGTGATGGTCTCATGATTTTATTTTATTTTTGTTATTTGTACTCTTTACCTTTTGATTCAGGATGTCTTATCCATATCGGTATGAACTCTACAAGAGGGTCGATGAGCCCTCGGGAAAAGAGAAGTATGTTATCCTGGCTACATTCCCAGAGAAGCCTACAGTTGATGAAATAAATGATGCATTTGAAGGGAAACCTAGGTATTCAATTATGATTTTTTTTTCTCATGTGAGCTCTGGTTTGTGACTTTCTTTGGCTCTCAAAACATTTATCCTTGATTACTACTAAAATCTTTGTTTGGCACCTGCAGAAAAAAGGAGAAAGCTGCTTCTGGAATCTGGTATAGAACTTACATGTTCTCAACATTGATAGAAGCTTGCCTCTGTACATTTGTTAATTGACTTGTTTCTGTTGTAGGGGCTTTTTGAGTGGAATACTATGAGAGAATATTGAATATATTTTCTTGAAATTTGGGGTGGATCACAAGTCTTGGTTTCAAAGGTTTGTGACAGCCTTATATTTGGAGCATAAATTGTGATCTTGTTATTTTATTTGATTGATCAATGCTCCTTTTTGCAGGCCTCTATGTCTTTTGAGCTCTGCAAATTGGACTCAGAATGAACGCACCATGTTAGAAGGAGGATCATACCTTGTAGTTATTGCAAGCAATATTGTTTATTTAGGTCAGAAAATGCCTCATTTCTTTTGATAATTTTCTCTCACAAGTTATACGTTATGTTGATTTGTAATACTGTACATTTTTTGTTTAAGTTGAAAAAAATTATAGCACTTGCATGAGCAAAACACTTCTGAAGGGGTTAGTATCATTAGTGGAAACATCTCTTAGTAAAGGAAATTTACATATAACTAACTGCCTTTTTCTAATGCATAACCAACAACCACGTCTATATTTTTGGGTTTTACATACAACCACCTATACTATCCTCGCGGAAAAAAAAAAAAAAAGGGGGGCCTTTCCAAGACTTTTGACATGTTATAAAAAGCAGACTGCCCCAAAAGGATGAAACTGTCCTTAACTACTATCACCTTCCAAATTTGCCCTTGGTTACCGAATGATGGTAAAAGTACTAAGGCAATTCTAGTTAGTTCATGGTGAAGACTGTAATTTATTACGTTGGTGAGCTATTTAATCTGGGTCTGAGTTTACTGAAGTTCATTGTAATGTAAGGGCATTTTTTTTACCTTTTCCTTTTCCTAATATTACTTGTCTTCTATCAACAGGACGGCAACACAGGTCTCACCTCTGGTTCAAAGGTAAATCACCGGTGTTGTTTGGGTCGAGTGTATTTGGATGGTTGGTTGTATGTAAAAATTAAAAGTAAAGATGGTTGGTTAGTAAATATTAGAATGCTGTTGGTTATATGTAAATTTCAACTGAAGGATAGGTGTTCTCATGGACCAGGCCCAGCATGCTTTAGTCTGGGTTTGGACCTAAGGTTTTAGTATTACGGTGGAGCCCAGAATCTAAAATTTGTGCTGGTCTTGGCTTAAGTGATAGAAAGCCCAAAGCCCGGCCAATAGGTGGGTTCTGGCCTGACATGTTTCAGGTGGACTGGGCTCAGACAATGCACTAATGCCTTGTGTCAGGCTTGGGCTGAATGGGGGCATGTATTTCTAAAGTCTGGCTGAGTATGAATATGCCTGAGCTTAAGGATTCAGCAGACTGAAGAGTCTTTGAAAAGTTGGGTTGTGAAGGGTAATCTGGCCTCATAAGAAGGCGCATTTATGGCGCGTTTATGTATGGCCCATGCCAGGGCCTGAGCGGGCTATATAATCTTTGGTTTGGGCCTGTCTACAATCACATTAATTTTTAGGCTTCACTGGCTTGGCCTAACCAATACCAATAGGGATGTAAACGAGTTGAGCCAACCTGAGATGGACTTAGCCTAGTTTGAGCTTGGATTGAACATTAAATAAGCCGACTCATGCTCAAACTGTGCTTAGCCCAGCTTGGGCCTGGCTTGAATGAGTCGAACTTGGCTTAATACTACTAAATTGAGCTTGAGCTTAAAATCAATTTACTTCGACATCGGTTAAAGATCAATTAGAAAGAAGTGTTAAAAAGTATACCTCTTTGTTTGCTAGTGAGGATAATATGATCATTTTTCATGTAACTATACCACCTTGATTTATTTTTCAACAAGTCACAATATGGTTAAGTTTAGTGCATTATAGTTTAAATATATTTAGCAGTACACCCAATTGAATTGATTTTTAAAAGTGTCAAATTAATCATATTTTATGTGTTGCTCACCTAAAAGATTATATTTTGTGCTAATTATGACCTTAAAATGTACATTATTTTTGTAATGGATGTAATTATCTTTTGAGAAACAATCACAAAAAGGGCCCCAAGAATTTGAAACAGTGCCAATCGTGACTGAATTTTTTGGTAAGAAGAAGGTGCACCCACTTATTGGATAAGCGTAACCAGATCCCTTGTGGACATGTACTAATGAAAGCCACACATTGTGGATCATTCCAGTCATATATTTCAATTAAGATGGAATGGATCTTCTCCATTCATTCATCCATGTATGTTTTACTTGAGATTGGGATTTCATAAAGTTGATGAAATCAAATGCATTAATCTTATAGGCATTTTCACATCTCTAGTAATAGGAGACATCACATTTGTTTAACTCAAGATACATGTCTTTTGGGTTTTTTCTTTTCTTGATGATGTAATTTTGTTGGGCTGTTTAGGTCTACAAAGGCTCATCATCACTTCATTATTTACTATAAATCTCCTTTATTAAAAATCCACTAGCCAGGACTAAGGAGAGTAAGATAATTTCGATTGGAAGACCCAATGATTAATCTTTGGGTATGTATTCAACAATAAGTGTGTTTATTGAAACCTATATTCATTTGCCAAAGAGGCTCTCCACATATTTCCCATTTCTTAAGAATTGAACGTGTGGCATGTCATGGGTCCTACTTGTTTCACTTGATATGGATCCGGATCCCTGTTTGGACCAATCGGGGGTACCACATAGGGGAGAGGATTTTTTTTAATTCAATGGAGGAGATGAGATGCAGTGATTTGACATCCTCTCTCCCATGTGGCACCCCCTTATTGGTCCAAATAGGGGATCCCTTTCCACTTGATATTATTATAAAGAAAATTTTCAAATAAGGTCTTAGATTTTTGCCTTTTTAAAAAAAAGACACAAGTTTAAGAGCTTTTCCAATTAGGTTTTAGTTTTGAAAGTCAATTTTCAATTAAGAACATCCAACCATTTAAAGGTATATTCTGGTGAGTTTTTTCCTCAATTTTTTAAATACCCAAATTACCTTTCATTGAAATAAAATCATCCTTCACCTCATTTCCTCCTTTGGTGTTCTCACAGTGATCAACAACAACTACAGTCTCCACAGTGATCAGCGGCATATAATGGCTGTCGAAACATATCATGGCTTTAAATGAAGGGTAATTTGGACATTTAAAAAAAAAAAGTGAAAAACTCATCGAGAAACACCTTTAAATGGCCGTACATCCTTGATTGAAAACTTACCGAAAAAACTAGGCCTTAATTTGAAAGGTTTTGAAACTGTGTGGGATGTTTCTCTAATAACGAGATTATGCTAGTCTTGGTAACAGTATCGACTTGACTTACCTCGATCTCGGTTTGCAACTCGGCAATGGTGCCAAGATATATCCAACTTGACAATAGTACCAGCTAGCACCGAGCTTGAGTTTCTTCGATAAAAGTACCAGTTAGACTTGCCTTAGTCTCGGTCTTAGGCACCTCGGCAACAGTGTTAGGATGCGCCCATACCCGATCTCGGTATTATCTTCGGCTCGATCAACCGAGATAAGTACTGGGTCATAATTGTATTACAGCTATGTTACAGAATGTACCGACAGATAAGATAGGCGTCAGATATAGATAAGGAGTTTTCTTTATCCGATGATCACATCCGTAATAATACAAGAAGTCAAGGCATGATCCGATGAGACAGTACCTTCACCTACCTCCACTAAGAAAACATGATATGAGCTGATGGGATAATACCTCCACCTACCTCCACTAAGGGAGCGCCTGATGGGACTTTCGCCTATATATATACAAGGGCAAGATCACAAAGAGGTACGTAACGCAACGTGACTCAACATAAGCATGCACATAATAGTCCAAACCTTGCATTTCTTCTCCAGTCATTCATCTTTTATTCAGTGACTGCATTAACTTAGGCATTGGAGTGCCTTCGATTGACGGCAGCCAGGGCCTCTAACTTTTATTTTCTTCCCTTTCAGGTCTCAGGCATTCAATCTCTCCCCAAAATAAATTTAACAGTAGTATTATAAGTTTTATACTCTCCTAATCAAGTCCGTAATATTTAGGCACTTACTGAAACTTGTGTACTTTTTTAACATAAGAGAAAAGCATAAGCCCCTCTTTGAAAATCTCCCCCAAAAACCGACGTTACATAAACCGCCTTTCCTATGCCCCTTGACAATGAACAAAGAACAACTTTTAGCAAAAAGTCAAGAGTCCGGATTCCCACAACCAACAGGCTCTCAAATTGTCAGCCGCATATAAACAAATACAGATGAACTGAACCTGTCATCTGTCGATCCACAAAACTACTGGTCCAAATACACCACCAACATCTCCATATATAATACAATTAAAAAAAGACAACTCCTAAGACCACGTCGACTCCAACAATCACTGGATACAAGATACATCCTCCCTTCATCTCTTTGGGTCTACGTTGCTCCCTTTTTTGCCACACCTGACACAGTACACATCCCACTTTGGTGTCTGTCTTCAAAATATAGGTGGAACATACAGGCCAGGATCATCATAAGATTTAACAAAAAGGCTTACTTGCTATTCGACATAAGAGAGACTCAGCTGTTTCACAACTTGTCTGTTTCCTTCCCTTTCCCTCTTGACTCTTCAGAGCTGAAAATAGCTGATGCGTTGCACCTTGCGTCTCTTTGTGGTGAAGTTAGGTCGCACAGAGCCATATAAATGGGCTTTTGGCTCTTGCCTTGCTTCTTCAATTATACTAATTAGTAGATATGAGAGAGACTTGCTTCTTCAATTATACTAAGTAGATATGTGTGTGTGTGTGTGTGTGTGAGAGAGAGAGAGAGAGAGAGAGAGAGAGAGAGAGAGAGAGAGAGAGAGAGAGAGAGAGAGAGAGAGAGAGAGAGAGTTGTTTTAGTCGCACACGGCGTGGTATGACCATGCAATGTTTGTTGTTGGGGTCAGTTAATGCATTGCATTTGAAGTAATGGTCGTGCCACACTGTGTGCGTCTGAAGAACCCTTTCTCAGTAATTAATGCACCAAGGAGTTGTTTTCTGAGGATGGAGAAGAAGATGGAAGCTGATGACAATGGGTTTTCTTCAAGTGTATAAGGTACGGTTTTAGTATGTTTGCTCAATCCCAAAACAAAAATAAAAGTTGTATTTTAGATTTTACTAAGAACTTTCCTTGAGTACTGGAAGTGAAACCTACAAAAAGTAAGTAGAACTATTAATTAACTCTCCTAACATATAATTTTGACCGATTTGTCCGTTTTGTTTAATTGGGCCTGAGGATGGAGATGAAGATGGATGGGAGTTTTTTTCCTGGCTATGGCCATTGGAGAGAGGCAATGGTTTTTCTTCCAAGTGAAGGTATGTCTTATACATCTTTTTTTTTTTTTTACCAAAAGGCCTCTATATGTGTATGCACAATTGAAAAAGAAAAAATATATTTTACGCTTCTACTAAAATTCTGCTTGCTCGATTAGCAGTCAAACCTACAAAAAGCATCTTACCAAAAAAAAACAAAAAAAAAAGTAAATTGAAGTGTTTCAATATAAAAATTAGAGAAGGTTTATAACTAACTTGAAAGAAATTAAAGACTAAAAAGTTAAATATAAAAAATCAAGGGGGAATCATGTTGCTGTTTTAATTTAATTGTTGCAAATTAAGTCCAAGAGTAGGGTGGAACTTGGGGCGTGTAGGGGGCCATGACCCCTTAGAATTTTGAAAAACCACTCCAAGATCAGTCATTTCTTGAAACATGTATGAATATCATGATTTGGAAGCTTGACAGTCCAAAAGGTTTTCCAAAAAAAATGGTGTTTAGGGGAGTCTAATGGTCAGTCTAAAGTGTAAAAGTAGTATTTGCTGAATTGTTGTAGGAAGAAAAGAAGTGTGAAGATTTTATGGGATAATTGTGAATGTGTGAAGTGTAAGGTGTGAATAAAAGAGTGGCGTGATTATAATTAGTTAGACTGTATAATTTGAGTTAGAGTAGGGACTAGGACAGCCCTTTGTTTATCATTTAGCCATACATCTCCATATACATGTACTCATTTATTCCACTTATCTTTCTTGTTTATTTTGTTGTCAAAGACTTATTATCTAAATATATATATATATATATAGGGCCATTCAACTAGTGACCTTCCATCGTGCTTTACTCATTTTGAATGATTTAGTCCACCTTGATTAGGATCCATGGCCTTGTTGACTGAGAAGTCCACTTGATGAGTCAAGTTAAACTGATGACATGTACAATTGGCTGAGTATGGATTGACTTTGGTCTAATGGGCCCATTACTGGATCTGAATGGAGATGTAGAAACAAGGGTGGATCCAAAAAAATTTCCTTAAGGGGGCCATTATGTTAAAGAAAAAAGAACTTTTTGCATATACCCCATAAGGTTGGTAGGATTTATAAATAGGCTCTTATGATTTTAGGATTTGTAGATAGGGCCCTGCCTTTTTTTAATTTAATACCTTTTGTATCCTCAAAATCAGTAGCCTTCTAACCACCAAAGGTTTTTAGATTGAAATGACACTTTTGCACATCTCCTTATCCCTATATGCATAAATTTAAAAGCTTGTACTTATTTATCTCTAAAACTTGTAACATTAATAATTATATTTAGTGGGAGAGAATAACCGCATATAAATCTATTTTTACTGGTATAGGGCCTATTTAATTAGATTCAAATCAATCATAATGACAATGAAAGCACGCACTTATGGTTGATTATAATTGATTCAATCCATGTATAACCGACCGTTAGATTGATAAAAGTTTCAAAATACATGATTGACCTCCATTTTCATTAAAGAGTTATTAAAAGAGATAATTGGAACTTGAAATAAAATAATGATATTTTTATAAATAATAATATACTCAATTTTATTTAATGGATGTAAGAGCAAAGCTGTCATTTTCATAAAAGTTCAACATAAATTTCATAATGGTTATCCATTCTAATTAGGAATATTGATTTTGGGGACATGAAGGGTATTGAAATGAAAGATTAGGGGCCTATTTACAAATACAAAAACTACAAGGGCTTATTTGCAAATCATACTAACCTTAGGGGGGGGGGGGGGGGGGGGGGTATGCAAAAAACTCAAGAAAAAAAGTAAAATGTAAAAAGAAAAACAGTCTAAGGTGGCAAGATGTAAAATACCTTTTGTACCCTGGCCCCCTGCCTCCCGGCCTCTGAATCTTTGGTTGACAATGATGTGCCCACAGTATAGAGCAAGGCTCTTTGTATCCACTATGATTTTGAACAGTGCAAAGAGCTTGGATGTATTAAATCAACTTGGATTGGGTTTTCAGATGGCCATGGATTCAAGGATGGGCATTGAAAAGGTAAGTTGCAAAAAACAAATTAAAGATTTCTGTACCTTGCCTTCTCTGAATAGTTTCTAGTTCTTTCCCTGTGCTATACCTTTGTCTCATATTAACCAAGTTGGATTCTGTAGACACTTGTAGAACAGTAGAAGTCTCTCAGTTTCATATCACACTTTTTTCCATGCATATGGAAACAAACATAAGCCCACAGATACGAACACATTCCAATAATTTCAATCAAGCAAGATGGTCTTTCGATGGAAGGTGAGTAGTTAGCATCACTTACTTACTTCACGGATTTCTTCTTTGTTTTTTGTCAAAGCGGCTACTATAGTCTACAAAGAAAGCTCTCATTTAATTGTCGTCATGCACAAGTGTTCGACAGTGGCACCTATAAAAAAGTCCAAGAGACATTTGTAATATTTTGTGGGTCAGCCCAGATATTCAGATATAGGATCCAGATATTCTTTTGTAGAAATCCTGATCATCATATGTATGCCATGTCTATAAATCTATTAATGTGGTCCACTTATGGATCCGAATCACTCCAAAGTAATCTCTCCATTGGCATTGAAGTTGGGCCGAATCTTGCTCTATGGATCATATGCTAAACTTATGATATCAATCTATGTTTGTGTATTTTAAACATATTTTATACATAATTAATATGACGATGGGATTAATTTCAATTGAAGTGAAATTTGGTTAGCGGTTAATATACAACTGGATATTAAATTTGTGTGGTTTGGATTATGTAAGTAGCTCCAATGTAACTATACATACTCAAATCTTCAAGAATTGTAGGGATCCTCATTTGTACAGAGGGAAGAGGTTGATGGGTCCTATTCTGTTGCTTTCAAGGAAGGGGATGATGTGTTCATCTTTGTACGTAGGACTATGATTACATATAAATGTTCATAGTTTAAATAATTGTGTGTTTGCAAGTGCTTTAACGTGGTATTCCTTACATTTATAGCCTTATTCCTTCTTTATCTTTTTTGCCTTGGGAGTTGGTAAAAGTGTTGCAGTGGTGTTTTCGTGCCTGAAAAGGAGTGGAAACCGACGTCTGTTTGGATGTTTTTGTCAAGAGAAAAGGAATCTTAGTTCAAGACAGTTAACAGCTGATTTTGATTTAACATGATCGAATGAGTTTTATTCAACCCACTCGGATCACATCATATTTGTATATAAAATTGGATGAAGAGGCTCAGTGATCGCACAGTATTTTGAGCCGGACTAGTCCCTACTGGCTTGGGGGCGACTCCAGTTTGGCGACACAGTTTTAAATCCTCAGCCTCTGGGAGCAAACCGTGACCAGGTTAAATTTAGGCGGGCTCCGGTCTGGTCATATACCCATATTTTTGAGAAATTTTTTTTTTGGTAGAACCCATATTTCTGAAGCTAATTCCTTTTTGAAAGTGTATAAAATGTAAAAGATGTACATACTTCTTATATATGGTATTAGTTTACATGCGTCGGGTTTGGCCATGTAAAACCCTACACATGTGACAGCATTTGAAAAGAAGTTGCAAATGGAAGTGCCCAAATCATTCAAGGCTAGCCTGTTTAGTTACGGGCTTAACGTTTAGGCCCAGATCACACGACAGTCCTTAGAAACAGGTCGGTCCAACCTTTTAGTAGTGTATAAGGCCCAGGTGTTCCAAGTATCTCAAGCTAGTCCAGGTCATATAATCAGATCTTTAGCAAGAAAAATTAAGAACTACTCTTATGAGTCCAGAAAATGGGCCCATTCTTAGGTCCATGGGCCAATCTCTCAGCCCAAATGTAGTAAAAAGTGTTGTGGTTAAGGTTTCTAATGGCTGTATTCTCATTATGGTTTATGGGCTGCCACTTGATTAGTGCAAATGTCTAATCCATAAGACTGTTTGGCTTAATACATATAGAAACAATCAGAATGACAATAAACATGAATTATAGGATATAATGGATCTAACAAGAATATCCCTACCTCTGAAACATGGGAGCAAATAATACAGGGAATTGATGAATAACTAAAAGGCCCATTTGGATCTAATTCTAGTTACACATGCATGAGCTACAGTTGTTTCGTTCGGGCATACTAGTTCCTCACCTGAGGGCTCTCTCACCTTGAATATCTCATTCGAGGTCTTCCTTTCTTCAACAGAGGGCTTTTTTATATCACCCAAAGGCTTCTCCCACTAGCGTGAATTCGATAGGGTCCCAACCCCCTTAGCTGGGGTACCAAAAAAGAAGAAAAAGAAGAGTCTACACGAGTTCGTTCTTTCCACGAGTTCACAATTAAAAGAAAATAGAATAATTAGAGCTACAAGTCTGGTAACATTACTAGGACCCAAAGTATGGCTTTCCATGGACTTCTATTAGCATGAGCCGAATCCACCACATTTGGACTATACAATGGTCTGCCAACACACATATGGTTGAGTGTCGGTAGCACCTTAGTATCACACATCCCAGGGACCAACACCTGGTTCTTCGAGTTTAAAGTATCACACCTGATCAGTAGTAGACCAACTTAGTAAAAAAAAAAAAAAACAAAAAACAAAAAACAAAAAACAACAAAGGCCTAATGGGTCTGAGCCAAACTTGGGCTTGGGGCACAAAACACTCATCATGCCAGGTTATGATTCAAAGTTCAACACTTACCACACTTCGGCCCTTATTTAGGCAGTGCACTGAATTGCACCTTGCAATTGATATGAGTGGCAACTGTTTCTATAACTCAAATCTACACAGGAGGTAATAAATACATTATGGATCTTCTATTGGATCGAGGCCCATATTCTCTTTGATTTCTAAAATACATCCACTTCAGCAATCTTAAAACAAAGAGGGAAAGCATGTTCGTTTGGAAGAAAAGGTACTTTAATTTTTAATTTTCTAGTGCTTGTATGATTGAGAGAAAGAATCATGACCTCTCCTTTGTGGGGCCAATGGCACCCTCCTAATACATGGCTAAGGATGAAGTAAGACGGGTAACCAATATCTCGGATCTGACCTAGCCCCAACTTATAAAAGTAAGGTGCAGGTACTTGTCTTGGTCCCATTTAATTTTTAAAGTCAAGACCTATTTGGGTAGCTCTAAGTCAATTAAGCTATAGACCTTTGGACTTAAAATCAAGCCTCAACAATAAGCTTTATATTAGAGGAAATGCTCATATGAGAGTAACTCTCACACTACTGGAGCATTTTCATATATATATATATATATAAATATATATATGCATATGCGTATACATATAAGGAAATTGCTCTTATGAATATGTGTGAGACACCTAGTGGGGCCCACTATATGAGCAGTCCAAATGGACCATCTAAACCCTCCCCCTCTCCTCCATATCATGGTTTTCATAAAATTTGCACTGATCCGAATGAATTGAACTGTTGGATCCATTGTGAAAACTCTTTCTATTATTTTGAACCATTAAACTCGCGGGCCAGAAACTAAGAGACTAGGATCATTGGATTGACTTGATGAAGCCCCAAGAGGGCCTAACAGCTGCCTCACTCAAGAGCACTCCCTTACATTTGATATAAATAAGATATATTTTTAATTGGAGATGCTTAAATGAGAGATTGGGTGGGGGCCTCACATCCACATCCACATCCAATGCCAACAACTTAAATGTGAGGCCCCCCACTCCTATCTCTCATATAAGGTGAGAGATATCTCTCATTGGAGTATTTCCCATTTTTAATTATGATCATTATAGCCTCATCTCATTATATATTTAGCATAAAAAAATCTTTCTGTGCCCCAATCCTCTTAAGTGTCTTACTCATACTTGCCATGTGGGAGCAGTGGAACCCGATAGTAGCGCCCACCTACTGAGAATCCAAACTAGTGTCTTCAGAATCACTCCAAGTTGATCTCACTGTAAGAATATTAGGCAGAAGATTAATAATGTGATCAACACATTCTTTTTTTTATGCATTAATCACATTTTTAATCAGTGCTTAATCTCACCCTGGCAAAGATATCCCCCAGTGAACTTGTTATGGGTCTTAATTCTTCTTAAGCTGTATCAGTTGGACCAGAACTTACACCTGAAACTGATGACATAATTATTTATCCCGTTCAAATCTGGACTACTGCCATTTGTTTATACACTTGGCCCTTTCTGGGTTGACAGTAGGATTCAGACTCTATGTACCATGATGAGCTCAATCCAAATTGTGGGCCCTGTTAGTGCTGCTGATTGAGCATCTGCCAATCATTTTGATTTTGGCCTTGGCAAGATCCATATGCAAATGCATGATTTAAAGCCCATTTGAGCCTCTTTCATCAAGGACAAGTTGGCATCTCCATTATCATCACATGAATGACTTGGATCACAGAAGGGATGGCACACTTATGGAGGTTTAGATAATTCTGAACCCCAGCAAAACAACTCTGCATCAAATGCCTCTTGTACTATGGGGTTGGTGGGTTTTTATTTTGTAATGAACTGGACATTGTTTCTATAAATAAACCTGATGCCATTGTCTGGAAGTAAGCAGTTGAGTGTACGTGAGGTTAGCTGAGAGATTCTTCTTCAACAAATGAGAGGACTGGTAAGGAGCACACATGCCAATTTGGCACTCGTATGATATACCCAAGCCCACTAGACATGGGGCCTTACTTTACTAGAACTTATTGTCCATTCATCAGTTTAACAAGGATCAATGGCTGTTTTTATGAAAAAAAAACTCATGATGAAGTCTAGTGGGGGATATTGTCATGATAAATATGTGTGGAGTTGGAGAGTATAACCTGCATGGAACAATGATGATGATGATGATGATTTAAAGAGAAAGTTGGAGATGAATTTACATTGGAGCAGGTTATTAATTTCTTCGCGCATGGAGCAATATAGGTAATTGATTAGAACTCATGCACTCTTACGTATGTCCTTGACCATCTAAGCTACAACCTATAAGTATTATTTCTTTCTCAAGATCTCTTTTATAACAAGAGATGGACATGGTGACCATGTCAACTAAAATTTTATTTAATTTAGGTGGGATCCATTTGTGCGGGGCTGCCCACTCATGTTACAAGTTCTCCATATAGAAAGCCAGCTTCAATTGCACTTTGACAAGATTTTATTTGGAGGTGGATTGATCACACGTGAAACACAACTATATATCTCATGCTAGTATATAACTCTAAAACTCGTGCCCTTAAACCCAAGAAAAAAAAACTATTTATCTTATACACAATCAAATCCAATGGGATACATCAATATGAACGCAGTCAAATTTGG
This sequence comes from Cinnamomum chago, assembly GCA_038049695.1. NCBI lineage: Eukaryota > Viridiplantae > Streptophyta > Magnoliopsida > Laurales > Lauraceae > Cinnamomum > Cinnamomum chago. Next base: position 8,555,578 of record CP142452.1, on the reverse strand, counting down.
TCAATACTTGCTGCAAGTGCAGGTCAAATTAATGAAGGTATACTGCAAACAAATTAAATCAGATTTAACCATACAAAGCAGCACAAGATCTACATTTTTTATTTTTTTTTTAAAGTTTGCCCCCATTATTTACAAAAGAGATTGTCTGCTATATTACTAAAATAATAAAGTGTTCAAATAAGATAGGTCGAATAGTTAATCTAAAAGTTAACTGTATGAACAGGAGACTAGGGGGCACACAAAAGGCAAGCAAATCAAAAGCTAGTGAGCCACAATCCCAACAATTGGGGCCACAACAGGCCTTTGTTTATAAAGATTGTCAAGTAAGGAGTCCACATCAAATCCCACTAATCAAACAGTTTAATAATGACCAATGGATGTGATTTTTTTTGTTTTTAACTGGCCATTTTTAATATTGGGTCAATCCTGTGGGTAGCCTAGATTTATGACGACGCAGACACATGCATGAAGGTGATGGGCTGTAGGGCATCCACACATTGCCTTAATTGAAAAACTGCCTTAAGTCAAGAATATTTGGGAGACAGCAGGGCCCAAAGATAGATATTGCATATATTATAAGTTTTAGCAACAGTTCTCGAATCTCTTGAGAAGGACATCTACAGTGCTTTGTTTGAGTTATCCTGGCCACTGGTCTTAGGTTCCCCTACTTGAATATTCTATGCCTTAGAAAACTCACCATAAGGAAAGATAATAGATATATGGATAAAATGGTTAAAAAAATTACCCCATTTATTTAAATTTGAAATATAAAAGGCTATAAACGGCAAATTTACAATGCCAATATGACACTTATCCAACTGTTAACTGTTAAATTAATTAAAAAAGAAAAAAAGAGTGGGGTATACAAAATCTTTTAATTTTAAAATTTAATGGTCTCAAGCAAACCCTTAGAATGGTCTTTAGAGTGTATTATATGCAAGATTTGAACGTTTCAAAAAAGAAAATTTATGTAAGGTTTGAAAACTTGTGACTAGAACTCCACTCGTCCATCTCTGAAATATTGACTAGGAGAGAGTCAACTTGATCACTTGGGAAAATCATGCTTTTTAAATAATATTTTATAAATATTTAAAAATAGATCAAACACTTATAAAATCTAGATATGCATGTATTTACAAGCATTAATAATAATAAACTCAAATTAGTAAATTTATTACGTTTCAGATAATCATTTTTAAATTGCAAACTCCAAACAACAAGCATTAATCACTTATATCTTATTTGATCGGCCGAGTTTACTTGATATTTGACTTGGTTCTTTGTTAAAACGAAATGATTCGGCATACTCAAGAGTCAACTTAGCAAGTTGTTCAATTGAAGTACATAATAATTTCATCCTTTAACACTTGTGATTTGGACTCTGTGTGAATTGGGGTTTACTTTTTAAACACGAACTTTGTACCTACTTTGTTTGCATTAAAATACATGGGAATTAAATATACAAGATTTTATGGTCAAATGAGCTGCACCTGAGAAGGAGATATGAATGATATAAGGTATTAATGTGGATGAGAACCCGACTTTCCTAGGTATTGTATTAGTAAAGTGATGGCTGGGGTATTCATTTTCCATCTTCCCTTGATTCAATGTCCATTAAAAGGATTGTCATTTTTGGATATTCACATTTGAGTCTTCATTTTAAACCAATTAGTATGAATTCCTATGTATTCTATACAAATAATAGTCCTGTTGGACTTAGAAAAAACAGGCCCATAGGATTTATATGTATGATCATACCATTTCAACCGCCACTATTTGATCTTTAATTAGAATTTATTGTAAGTTTCTTCTAGTGTACTTGTTTTTTTTTTTTTCTTTTTTTAAGAATTAGATTTTTCTTGGAACTCCACGTATTTCTCTTGTTCATTTTTTTTTTTGTAAAAAGTAACTTAATTCTTTTACTTTCTCTTTGTTGACTAAGATTTAGCATCCTATGGCATTGGGGATCTAATTGTTGTTTTGGGAAAAACCCCTTTAATTGAAGTATCCCTCTATGACTAAAGTTTTCTATAACATTGGGAGGGAGATTGAAAAAGAAACTAAAATTTTCTATAACATTGGGAGGTTTTCCAACTGGTGGGGTTGCTTGTTAGTCAATACTTTACCTGAAAGCAAAATACTTATCATAGAGATCCAACAAAAATCTTCTGTTTTGCTTAATAGATTTCATATCTTATTTTGGTCTGATATTTTCTTCTTCATTGTTTATTTACCCTTCAAGGACCAAATGGCTAGAGGTGGGGACTACGTTAGAAGAAAAAATGGCTAGGATGGATCCATTGAGTGGCCCAAACTAGTTAAATGATTTAGGTAGTGTCACATCCCGGACCCGAGAATGCCTTGTTTATGGTGGTTCCCAAGGTGTGACACACGTACTCCCGTGAACTCGCATCTATTCCGGACCAAATCCGAATTCACGAAGGAGAAAATTCCACCTTTTACGTGTGAGGATTACTCACTGACACCTGTCAATGCACATTTATCTGCGGAAGCATGTACAATATCAAAATTTAAAACCATGATCAGTCCAATAGCCAATCCATTAAATTACAATTTCCCTGTTTCAAACTAATGATTTAAATAGCTTAAATGCATAGTGCACAAGTACTCCAAAGAACAACTACTAGATGCTTATCTCAAGGGAATATATTCCTATTACAATGCGACATAACTAATCATATGTATTACCTTAAACTATGTGCAATTGCGCTATCTATTCTCGAACTCAAAATTACCCTTCTGATTCGTACTCCGGCAGTCATAACTAACCGTTAAGCTTACCGATTAACCTCAAATTTGAATGGCTAACAGTAACTTCCTTTGGTGTCTTGAATCCCTGTGACACCAAGAATAGTCACTACTACAAAAATGAAGTTTACCGACGCAGTCAATGCGTCGGTAAACTAAAATATGCGTCGGTAAATAAATTTACCGACGCTATATGCGGCGTAGGGAAAAAATCGTAGGTAAATATACTTGCCGACGCGTTGACCGGTCGGTAACTTTAACCTTATTTTTTTCCAATCCTTCATTGGAACCGTTTTATTATTATATTAAATCAAATAAATTGGGGCTTTCACTTTTTCATCAAGTTTGTTGAAAGGTTTATCCCATCTGACCGGTAAATGGGTTCGAGCAAGGTATCCCAAATCATGTCCCCAAGTACCATGATTGTCACCTATTGCTCTGTTGGTCCCCTCATCAAATGCTATACGTAATTTTCCATCAGTGCCTTCTTTGTGTTTTTTTTCTGTGGTTTTTCCAGTATATTTTCCTTTTCCTTTTTTATCATTATTGTTACTGCTTCCTCCTTGTGAAGATGACATTATGTACAACCTTTTTCAACAAAAATAGTATAATTTGTCAACATGTTCCAATCACATAATATAAAAAAGTACATAAATTAGACATTTGAAAAAGTATTTACAATTTATTCACTATCATCATTTAGTAATTCTACTGGCTCATCACTGTCATAGTAATTATTTGAGTGTTTACATAAATTTGTAATCACAAAAGTTCGCCCAAGAATTATACAGTTTATATGTTATTTCTCTATTCATAAGCTCCAGTTAACAGCCTTAAGTTTTTCTTGCTTTTGAAGGAGAAGCCAAGGTTGAAATCTCCAAAGCCTATGAGATGGCTAGCCCTATCTATGACCATCTTTATGGGTTTTTAAATTATAGCAGTTCTATATGTTGGTTAGCCCTTTTGCAGGTTTCTAGTTGTCTTGCCTAGAATTATTATAGACAATGTCTTTAGCAGTTGGGGTCATCTTCATGATACTAGTTTAAGCAGCTGGAGCTAAAATTGTTATCTCTTACACAATCTGTTAGATGTACCTATATGTAACTATAAGCACAAGTACATCATAAACGTAAAACGGAGTTGTATGTAAACAAATTATATACAGTTGTAAATCTAACAACGAACCATTCCTATAAGTCGCTTTTTCTTCCTCCAATATACCCCTTTTGGTTGCATAGGGGCCTTACATCCAATCAATCTAATCACTTTACACACGCAGACTTCTTAAATTCACATCCACAATGTTAATCACAGACTTTATCGCAAATAAAATTTCCCCACACATAATCATTAAACGCGATGACCCAATAAAAACAAGCCTCGAATCATTTAATTAATTTGACGTCATCCCCTCTTTTGGTTGTCATGTTTATAGCCGGCCCCAAAAAAAAAAAAAAAAAATTCACTTATCCTAGGTATCTCCATGCCCACCCCAAACTTGACCTTGACCCATTGCCATCCACATCCACTCACTTTACTTGGCCCTTTCTCAAGTCACTCCACAACTTTTCACCCCCAAAATAAAAAGTCATTCCAAGTTCCACAACAAATACACTTGTCATCATATTTGTATATACAGAGAGATACAGACTTATTGAAATATATACACCAGAACAAGAATAGAAATAGTTTGAAAAAGACGAGGAATGTGGCTATCCCCCACATTGATAAAATCAAACATCATGGGATAACATGTGATAAAGTTTAAGAAAAGCCAATTACAGCACATCTTTGTTTATTTGCATATAGAACAGCTTTCACGATAGTTAATGAATGATTATTATGATATCCAAGTCAGAAGAGTGATTAGAGAGAGCTGTATGGAACCATTTTTGTTGAATGCAATTGGGTTATTTCAATTCTGTTTTCATCTTCAATTTTTCAATTTTAGCGTTGGTTCCAAACCAAATGCCATGTACTAGTTTTGAATTGCACCGCATGAGTTTAAACAAAAAGCTAATTGGAAAGAAAAACCATGGAAGGCCTAACTTGTAAGCCCAATTTGCATTTAATCAATAATTTGGTTTTTGGATTTTACATTTTTTAGGTTTTAGTAATAAATGAGAGGTTTAGGTTAAAAATATAAATTTATTATCTCTCATGGTCAACCCAATGAGAACCACAAGAAACCCCCCACAAGTGCAAGTTGGATGCAGGGAATTCATAAATGGGGCAAAAGATGGAATGGGCATAAACAAAACCAACGACAGAAAGAAGAAATTTTTTTTTTCTTGAAAAGTTAAAAGAAAATTTTGAAAGGTACAGATAAAGAAGAAAATTGGTCCCTATCATTTGTCACTGCATACACTACCGAGGACCATTGGAGTAAAAATCGGAGAACATTGGTTGAAAAATCTTGGGTCCTAACAACTACAGAGAGGGTCCCAAAAAAAGAGATAGACTGGAAAGGGTTCTATCTATGAAGCGTAGTCGTATGCATTAGTTTCCTATTTATTTTTTATCCATGCTAAAAAGAATGCAATAGTTTTCTCGCAGATCATTGTCCAAGTCAGAAGAGTGCAAACAGCGTATGAAAAAAAAAAAAACCCCAAATAAAACATTCAGATAGTAATAATTATATAATCATATTCATTCTAAAATTTATAAAATAAAACATATTACTAAACTAATTATCAGATAAATAAATAAAAACCACATACCGTATGAAGAGAGAACATACGCAGAGAGAAGAGTGTGAAGAAGCGATGCAGAGAGGTTGCAGAGAGAATGGCGATGAAAGGGGAGAGAAGGGGAAAGGAGAAGGGGAAAAGTTGGGTACATATAATAAACTTGCCGACGCCATATGGCGTCGGTAACTTTCTCCCAATAAACTTGTCGACGCCGCACGGCGTCGGTAACTTTCTTCCCACTAAAGTTGCCGACGCCATATGGCGTCGGTAACTTCCCTCCCACAAATCCGCGGGAAATGGGTTGACGCGAGGAAGTTCCCGACGCCAAGAGCGTCGGGAAATTAAACATCATAACTTACCGACGCCATTGGCGTCGGGAAGTTGTCCACTCCCACGTGTTCTGTACAAGACATTTACCGACGCTATCTTTTTGTAATAGCGTCGGTAAAATTAAAAATTACCGATGTTTTTATTGCGTCGGTAAGTTCTCCGTCATCTATCTTCACTTTTCTTGTAGTGAGTATCTCAAATACAACGATTTAGCAAGTATAGGCAAAATAAGATTTCACATAATGTTTCAATTTGAATTTAAGACAAGTAAATTAGTGGATAGCAATGATAAGTATCAGCTATGCAAATTGTGCAAAGATTGAATAATTATGCTGGTGAATCAATAAATGAGAACCATACAAATTTGGCTACTACTTTAAGCTCATCCTCTCAAAGAGAGCAAATCTAGTTGGGATGTCTCCAGCGGCCCGCCCAAAGGCTAACTGGCTACCCGGTTCTGGAGTTCCGGTGCTCCAGACGACTTACTGCAGTAGTCTCTCAAATACGAACCCAAGTGCTGGCCCCGTCGGGCGTCACAGGGTCAAAGCTCAGTAGTGCCGACTCAATCGAATCAAACAAATCGAATAATAAGTGGATTCAAGTGAGTTTGTATTCCAAATCATTTCTAAATAGAATCAATCCAATTCATATATCATCGTATCGTATCCTCACTCAATCCACATTTCACATGAGTATTGAATCAATATACCATCTGTAGAGAATGACGGAGGAAATAGAACTATTAAACCTCAAAGGATATTGATGATGAAATAAACTTATTTATTTATAATGATTGATCTACCAATGGAGATGTAATTCAATATGCAAATGCAATAATTTAAGGAATCAAGATCTTTTACTAACCATTTCTAAACTATTTATTTTAGTCTTTCACCGTCCAATACAAGGTAAGTTTAGCAAAATCAATGTATTACTACCTTTTCAGGTGTCACTATTTATGAGGGGTACATTGAGTTTCTAAACTAACCCTCATGGCATAGCGTTAGACTAATAAATATCCATTAGGCCAATTAGTAAGGTTAACGGTTCCATTTTAAGGTCTTATGAGTCAAAAGAGTCACTAATTCTCTATGGAATAGGGTAGGCACCTTAAGTATCCATTTGGAACATTTAAGGTGGGTTAAGATAGGTTAAGGATGATAATTCACCCAAATTTTGGGGTCAAAAAGGGCCCAGCTATAGCATTAGGTTCGCTTGAGCGGATCCTTTCCAGAGAGTTGAAGGTTCGAGCGCCCTTATTTGTTCGCTCGAACGGTTTGTTCGCTCGAGCGATGTGTCCAGTTCGCTCGAGCGAACTGTCCAGAATCTCATTTCCGGATTTCCCTTCCCTTCCATTTCTCATTTCTCATTCCCTTACATCTTTCCTCCCACTACTAAACCTGCAAAGAGAATGGAGCCTTCATGCTCCCATTCATCATATACATACTAATAATTCTCCCAATCACTTCTATTAACTTGAAATCATTCCAAATCATTCATTTACCAAATCATTTATTTAATAAGAGCTAAGAGCATTGAATAAAGTATCATTGAGTCAATGAAATTAACAAAATGTAAATCCATATTATGCATATACTTGCCTCAAATTTAAGCTTTCCACAACTCTTTTACTCTCTTGGTGTTCAAAACCCTAAAATCCCCAAATGATTCAAACCCTAGACACAAATCAACAAAAGATTGCAATGAATACTATGTAAAGCTACCCAAGAGTCTTTTGACTCCTTTTTCAACTCAGACATATCATCAAGGAGGGGTTTGGGTCTTACCTTACAAGGAAATCCAGAAGTGGAGTTGGAGAGAAAGGGTTTTCTTAAAAACAAGAGTTGAAGAAGATGGAGAAGATGATGAAGAAGAACCTCTACACTTATCTCTACTTGCACCATGCCAAAGTAATTGAAGAAGGAAAGGAAATTGAAAGGAAGAAGAGAGGAGAAGCTCTCTTACCACACCACCCACATGCAGGAAACGAATGAAGTGAAGGGGTTGGAGTGGTTGTGAGTGATAAAGATGGAAAATTTGCTAAAAAGTCCACTATGTTTATGTATTTCCCTTTTGAGTCAAATGAGGGCCCACTTCTTCAACAAGTGATCAAATGAAGGGAATCTAAATACGAAAATCGACGTGCTCAACGAGATACACGTGATGACGCCAAAATGACGTGAAAACGATGCAAAACGAGAAAATCTATGATTACGAAAAAGTCCTTGACTCCTGAGTCAACTCTACTCTACTCGCTTATTCAAGACTCAAGACTCAATTAACTCGGTCTCAAGGACTCATGAATACTAATTTCGATGATTTACAACTAAACAAAATTAATTAAACTAAATTTCCATTAATTAACACTAATGAAAATTAAATGGGGTTGGGGTGTAACAGGTAGTCAAGTAAGAGCCTTACTTGGCATGACAATTTATGAAATAAGAAAACAGTTGTGCTATATGTCCCGAATGGATCCTTGGATCCAACGACCCGCATGGGAGCCCGGGCTCCCATTCGGGACAAGAAAACTTTTCCATAAGAAAATTGCAATAAATAAAGCCAAAGGGCTTGAACAATAGTACCAACTTCAAACTGTTTTAACGCACAAGTATTCAATTTGAAGCTATCTAATGCTCTACCACATGAACAAGTGGAGAAGGTGATTGTTGTTTTAGGGCAATCGAAGGTCGTTTCAAAGGTCAAAACACAGTTTTCTCGTGTAAAGACTTGTTAGCCTTAATGGATTGGGGCCCACAGCCATATTTATATCAGCAAATATGGCCCCAACCACATATGAAAAAACGCCCCTCACTCTAAATGCCTCTTCCATTTCCTCTTCTTCATGAGGGAATGGAAAAGGCCATTGAAACCTCTTTATTCCTCTCTTCAATGGATCTTTTCTCCCTCGCTATATAAAAATGATCACCAGTGGAGAAGAAAATATACAGATCTACCATTCCTATCTTTGTCATCCCTTTGGCTATCAAAAGAGATTCGGTCCATCCACCCATTAGCTCATTCATTAGGCGACTCTAAACATGTCTCTAAGCCTATGGACAATAGGGAGTGATCTAAGTGGGAGAGAGTTCTATTAAATTTTCTTTGATCTCTTGACAATACACTGTCTCATTCTAATCTTGGATCGGTCCTTTGCGTTGTAGCAGACTTCTAACACTCGATCTAAAGCTTCCGCAACAATCTCCGACCAACAGTAATTTTCTATTTAGCTTATTTTAGCAGGTTTTAAATTCGTTATAGTCAAAAATTTTAGGAAGGTCTTGAAAAGTAATTGAGAGACTAGTTTAATGGTTTTTATGTAATTAGGGTAGTTCTCCTTTGTAAATTTACTAGATTGATGAGGACATTGACCTTTTTATCTAATTCCTTTTGTGCTTTCTGTTACACCATAAAGAGAGCCAGAGGATTTAATGCATCCTTGGGCGACCCGACTTTGAAATAAGGTGGTCCACTTGATTATAAAACTCCCTATACTGGCTACTTCTTAGCTGTAAGGGTCAGCATTTAAAATAACAAAAACATCAGACAAGCACCAAAACCCATGTCCACTGGTCAGATCCCTTTCTTTTTAAATGAATAGAAAAAAACACAATATTCCATTGGCATATTCATTGCCTTAATTCTCTCCCTGTTGTTTGAATACTTCCACTATTAAATGAGAGGCACTACTCACTCTAAAAAAAGAATTAAATCATGTGGAATTTCCCCATAGTGACCATAAGTGGACCAATTAGGATCCGTCACATCACCATGAGCAGTCCCAACCTTAACTTAAGGCAGGCTGCTCATGTGCTAGGAGTGCTCATAGGCCGGGTTAGCCCCAGGCCTAACCAGATCCTGGCATAGCCTGCTTTGGGCTGGTCTTGAATATGTAATTAGGGCTCGATTGATAATTGAATTAGGCTTGGATTAAGTGATGGAAAGCCCATAGCCCGGCCCAAGCTTGTGTAAGAAATGCATGTGATTTAATTTAATTAATGCTCTAATGCCCACAAAAGTGATAAAAAGCCCGATTTAGCATGGCATGATTGATTAAATGGGTGGGCTTGAGCCTAACTTTTATGGCCTATGTTGGGCCTGGGCCGGTGTTTATAAAGATGGGCTGGGCCTGGATATGCACTACCCCAGGCCAACCCATGAACACCCCTACTATGTGTATTGTAGGCTGCCTACATTGACGTGGCGGACCCAGATTGATCCACTCACAGTCATGGTGGGAAGAATCCTTACAAACCCGGACTCCTTGAATAAAAATAAGAATAATAAAGTTACAATAACAGTAATTGTAATAATATAATATCAAGACACCATTCCAAATCACTCACAATAAATGGATATAGAATATCCTGATGAGACCTGACTGTATGTGCTGCTGATATAAACTAGTAAGTAATAAGGCTTTTGTTTTATTCCACCTGAGAGCGAAATCACACCACAGTAGCTGGTATGATACAAACAGGAATACCATTTTCAATCCATGGATAATATGTATTAGTTTTACACCTGCTAATGCAGGTAAAGTATAGAAACCTGGGGACTACCTGCACCGGTTTGTGACTTTGGCATCAGGCAAATTCCAAGATTATCATTTTAGGATGCAAATTTATTACCAACCACGGGGTTAGTGTAGATGTTACCAAACTCACCTTGTGACTGGTACTAATATGATCCGCTTTTATATGGGCTACCGTGTGCTCTTTTCTATTAAAATCTTACATTTTATATATAATGTGTTATTAGTAAGGATAATATTTCCATGCATCCGGCATGCACGGTCTTACGTACAGTGCACACCCACCTAAACCCCATATATCATGGGACATGAAGGGGATGGAAAGATTTACTCATGATGGACCCGGATATTAAAAAAAATGAGGTCAATCTCATGCCTCTAATCCCTTGATTAGTAACCACAAGTTTAGCGACTGTCATTGAGGAAAAGAATTGACCTTCATTACAAAACCCAGGGTTCCTTGACTATGAAAGGGAATCACATGTGTATATACGGTCTGGATGAATCATAGAGTAGGCTCCTTGGAAGCTCTCACTATAAGGATGTACAAAAACATCTCCTCGTGTGATATGTAAATAGGTTATAAATAGATATGGCAGATTGCGGTGGGTCGCATTTAACCTGCAAAACCAATTTCCAGCAACCCTAATTAATAATGGCGAGTTAAACCAGCCGTTTTCATATCCTACCTGTCTCCGGTTCATCATCATCATCATCATTATTATATATTTTTTTCTAATGTGGATTTGTTATTAGGAAAACAAAGTAAAAGTCCCCGCGCTATATGTTACAAAACACTAAACAACAATGGAGGTTAGTGGAAGTTGTTGCTGCAAGGTCATATAATGTTGCACCTGAAGTTTCTTAGAAAATGAGAGTAATTCATAGTGGTAAATAATGGATCTGGATGTGGAGACTCTAAAATGTAACCAGAGATATATGTGTATTCCCATGAATGAAAAGCATTGCAGATCCCTATGCATCTGTCTCAACTTATGAGAAGGGAAGGAATACCAACCCCATGACTCAATCATCTATTATAGACACAAGTCCTAACGAGTCACGCTTACAAAGACTTCTTTACCAAGAAACCCATGTACTTTTAATACTATTGGGAGTCTTATTTGTGGGGCTACATTGAATCTTTGTTTACAATGGGACTCTTTAGAAAGCCTTTTGGCATGCTTAATATGATAATGTGGAACCCATGATATGTGAGCCACACAATCTCTTACAGTAAAGAGGTGCCAAACTGCAAGTTTAGCCAAAATGTAAGCTTCCCTGTTAGCTTGTGATTTCTGAAGTCGGTATGCTTGCAATTTCAGCACCTAAATCTATGGCCAAAGTCAGGGAGACATTTCACTTGTTTAAAATACGACCTTCCTTTCTTTATTCTCCTTTGAAAGTGGTATGTTTTTTTTATCACTTGAGGAATGATCAAGTCTGAACCATTATATTCATCCAACGAGCACCAACTCTTGACACTTAATTGTGAGGGGATTAATTCCTAAGTATGCTTCTCTAGTCCCATGTGTGGACTGTAGTTATCCTTTCCTTTGTGGGCTTCCTCTTCTGTCTTGTGTGGGCTCTTTGGATCTCTGCCTCTTAGGTTGGGTTATCAAAAGACAAAAAAAAAAAAAACTGATGTCTTGAGTTCACTGGCCATGGAAAAATGGAACATTCTCCTACTCTATTAGTTAGTACATTTGCCCATTGAATTTTCCAGCTATCAAACTTTCATTCTCAACTGTCCATTTGATTGCAATTACTCAAATCTTTAGGATCATAAAGATGATGCGATTGTCAGCTGTACTCATTATGTAGTCGGGCCAGAAATCATACCACAGGAATGCGAGTCCGGATCCTTTAAGGGGTCAATCTCACACTTCCTATGAGTGGGACATGTCGAACTTCTTCAGACCCACCTGCTCTTGATCCAGACCATTAAAATTGCATGAAATATGATCTAGTAGCATCTCCTAAAATACTACTTCGATAGGACTCAGTCCCACAATAAGATTGAATACATGATTGATAACATGATTAGCACAATCAAATGCATTATTAATCCTAAGCATTGATTACATTATCAATCTGAGGATTGCATTCAATTTTGATGGGCCCAATCGACGGTAGGTGGACCCCATGATGACTTCCACATGGGAAGTTTGTGATTTTTAGACCACTCTGGCAAGAGGACTCACCGGGAATGCCACCCTTTTATCGGACTGTAGTCTAGTACTATCAAGGAATCCCCTAAGGGGTAGCTCAGTTGGTCTAAGACTGCGGTTTGCATCCGGAGGTTGTAAGTTCGAAACTGTACTACCACACTGGGGCTACTGGGGAGTTTACCCAGATTCCCTCCGAGCCTAGAGGGATTAGTCTAGCCCAAATGATTGAGAACCCTCTGATAGCAAAAAAAAAAAAAAAAAAAAAAGAAGGATCAAATGGACGGTGGAGATATGAATTCCTCCATTTATTGTCTATCTGTTCATTTCATGATTTTAATTTGAGGGTTAACAACATCCATCCTGTCTCACTCTTTATAGTTATAATCTACTTACTTTTGAGGGGCCAGGGCCTGCAAGTATCCCACATACATTCATTTTAAATTTTTAAAAAAGTACCTGCTGCAGAGAGATTTATGAGGGGAAGGCCTGGACTTGGAGAATTTGAATTCTTGTTGAATGCAATGATTGAGGAACCTTGGACTCAGAGAGTTGAGATTTGTTTGGTCTTTTTCATTTTCAGTAAAAAGTAGAGAGAAAGTTTTGGATTTTTCACATCTCAAAAGCTTTCAATGGTTTCCAAGAAGTGAAGATAGCAAACAGTAGAAAGAGTGTTTTGGGTGGACAAATTGTGACTACTAGTTGGGCAAGAGTGATCCTATATGAGAGTGGGAATAAGAGGGATCTTGAGTCCAACCTTGCATAGAATAAGTAGGAATCAATATGATTATTAAAGAGGTGGGGTAAATGATATAAAGTTGTGATGTAGATGAAACTCGACTTTCTTCGAATTTTAATTATTAGGAGGATGACTGAGTATTCATTTCTTTTCTTTCACATTGCATTAGGGGGTAGGTTATTTCATAGTAATTTTTTTGATATTCACATTTGATTCATCATTTTTAACCATCGATAATGTTACAGAGTCTCAGGATTTCTATGGACTCAATCACATAAAACAAACAGGCCCTAGGAAATCATTGCTTCATCACGGTTTATACATAAATTAGTTTTCCATTCAGTTCCATTCAGATAAAGTTAAATGCATGCAATTAAAATAAGAGAGAAAAAAAAAGAGTCAAATCAAGTTTCTATAATGATCAATGTACCGGTGGAATAGCTCCAATTGAATTGAATATTTGGACTCAAGATAAAAGAAGAAAGGGTAGTGAAATTGAGGTGTCAGAATCTACTGGATCATCTTGCTAATGAATTTATAGCATTGAGCTCACGGGCAGACCTGGACACAATCACGTGGGTGTGGTCACACCTGTTAAACCACGGTGCACTTATCCTTAAGATCAACATGAAAATTGTCATTATATCCCTAAAACTAAATTATCTATTAAGATTCGCACCCCTCAAAACGAAAATTCTGGGTCCCTCACTATTTGAGCTTATGACCCATAGAGACCCGACCTCGATGATTGTGGTTTCAAATGTATGCATTACCAATTCAATATAGAATATGAACACATCTTACCCAATATATTTACAAGTGCTTTTAAATCTTTAAACATTAAAAACTCTTTTTAAAGTGTTCATGGGAATGCTCCTTTTTTTTTTCTTCTCTTTTGCACTGTACCGTTTCAAAGAAAATTATTCTGAACTCCCTGTGCATGGACAAACAGCCCTAGAGAGAAACATTGTTTTCTTGTACTAGGAATTAGAAAGATAGGATACATTGTTTTTAATTTGCATCCAATGGGAAGAGAAAAAGTACACGTGAATTTATGCTGGCTTTGAAAACAATGAACACCCTCCCAATAAATACCACTTATCCAAAGGCCCACCATGTGCTTATGGGTGACCCATGATGCAAAGATAGCATGCACTGGCAGCCCTAGAGAGATCCAACTCCACCTTCCCATTCAAACACAAATGAAAGGTATTGGTAAGTGAAACGTGAAAGCATGACACAATTGATAAACAATTTTAACAAAATTGGATGACTGAGATCCATTCATTTGTTCATCCATCCCAAGACCCCATCTATTTACGATTTGCACTCGGAGGTTGTAAGTTAGAAACTACACTACCACACTGGGGTTATAGGAGAGTTTACCCGGCTTTACTCTGGACCCGGAGGGATTAGTCCAGCCAAAGGTTAGGAACCATCGGATAAAAAAAAAAAGAGACCCCACCTACTGTATAAGTGGGCCCGGTCCCAGAGACCACAATTTCAAGTAGTCCCATGGAACCACCACAAAACAAAATCCACTGCATAAATGGAAGAGGCTCCAAGCGGCCCACGATCCACGTTTCCAACCGCTCCATTCCATTAATTTACAAAACGATACCACTTTCCAAGTCAACACCTGCCCCTAATTACGAAAACACCCTCATGTATAAAAGAAGATTTCTTTTTTCCTTGAAAGTGGGTTCATGACAATTGACAAGTAAGGTGGTTAGGACCCATGTGGGCAATTTGGATTTTGGTGTGATTTTTCTCAACTGCTCTCCTCACATTCAGTTTCTTTTGCTTTGTTTCTCATGCAATAGAAGGATCATTAACTCACATTGAACTTTTTTTCTCCAACTTTGTCTGGGTTAGGTAAGCCAAAAGCTGCCAAAGCCAAAGCCAAAGAGACTTGACTTCCTTCTAAGTATGTTTTATACATTTATAGGGGTGGAAAAAACAAAACATTGGAGAACAAGGCATGCATGATGCACGTGCGAGATGTAGAAGTGGAGGGGACAGTCAGCATCATAGTGGGGGACAGGCAATTCATAAATTGAGAGGAGAGAGAGAGGAGGAGGAGGAGGAGAAGAAGAAGAAAAGTTCAAATGGGAAGATCCTAACCTTTGTCATCTCCAAAGAGGAGAGAGAAGGACTTAAATTAAATTATTCTGTAGAGGATTACAAAAAAAGATGTTTTTATACATGGGGTTTAGAATTTTTGTTGTGAAGTTGTAAATCTAATTAGATCTGATTTTTATGTTGGTTGTAGGATGGGGCCACCAGAAAGTTGATGATTATTCCACTTTGATCACTTATTAATGGGAATTACTTAGGATAGTAAAAGTTTTGGATTTGACATGACAGAGGATTTGACATGACATAATATGGAGTTTTCAATTTCATGTCTAGTCTAATTTGGGGTCCTTGATTAGAGAGTCAAATATGTAGTTGTTGCCTTTCATTTCTGCTTTTGAGGCTCTGTTTATCTTGAGGACCCAAGGCCTATAGATAACCATGCTATGGTGATTGGCTAAATTAAATCTTCATCTTGATATGATTATGATATTTCATGATATTTAAATGTGATTTAGATTTAAGCACATGACCTGACCTAATCAGCTGGTGAGGATGTAACAATTGAGGCCGAACTTAGACATTGAACCTAATATGCATCTGTGTTAGGATTTATGCCCATTACTTCTTGGAGATCAGGATTTATGAAAAATGCACTACTTAGGGCCTCTTTTTTTTTTTTTTTTGCATGGGGAATATTTCTTAAAAAAGTTTCAAGAAATGTATTCTTATCAAAGTTTTTATAAAGACAGTTTGAAGGGCTTAAATGAGTGGCTATGGATGGAGGGTCCACTTTTTATCTTTTACTTTTGGGGAATGAGTTCATGTGGGGCCCACTTCCAATCACTGTGGTCCCTGATGGACTTACTCTTATCAGCTAGCAAAAGCTTTTTTTCAGGAAAGGAATCATTTTCCTCATAAAAAAGTACATAACACAATGGCCAACTCTTGCACAAACCAAATTAAACGACCCCACCCTCCACAATTATATCTATTTATTAGAGGATGTTCCTTCATTCCTTGCCATGGAAAGATCACTTCCATACCCATACAAGGTCAGGATGGATTATGAGAATCTAACACAGGTTCACTTCTCACTAAATACCATCTAGTCCCTTCTTCTTTCTACTGCCCAAACATACCCCTTTCAATGGTATTCATAGTGTCAAATGAAGATTCATGTAACAAGTCAAGTATGATGCTAAATCTCAGTTTACTGAATCATGTGACATGTAGCATGTTGATGGGGCTCAAATGCAGCTTTGGAAGTTTTCATTATTTTGAAAAACTCTGGATTGATTGAAGTGGATGTAGAAGAAATCTGATTGTCCTTTGTCTAGGAATAGTATTGTGGCATCAGTAGTCCACTAATGTTTATTTTGACCATCTATATCAAACTCTAAAATCTAATGACTACTGTATGATAAGGTTGAGTTTGGGAAGATAGTTCAATTGGATTAAATGAAGGATCAGTGATCAGTTAGCTCATCAGCATGTCATGTGTCACCCACCATAGGAGGCTAATCACACTTTTTGTGGTTTCCCTAAATTTCATAGCTATTCACGGGAAACTGACTTGTATCAATTGGACTTAATGAATGATCAAGGTTCGAGAAATATGAAATCCCTACTTATTCAAATTTATTGGGAGAGAGGGAATGGGATTTTAATAATCCCTTGACCACTCTTAGTCTTAAAGCCTCTGGTAAGGGGTTGGCCGAGTGGTTAGGACCACGGTTCTTCCCTCTTCCGGAGCTAGAAGTATTGGTATCGACCATCGGTTCCCTCCTCTTCAAGAACAGAAGGTTTAGTTTACTTGTGCTACCACTTATGGGCCACAGGGTTTTACCTGACTTCTCTCTAGGCCCAGAGGGAATAATCTAGCTCAAAGGGTTGAGAACCCTCCGTTAGCCAAAAAAAAAAAAAAAGCCTTGGTATGTTGATTTTCTTGAAATTCACCAAGAACTTGTCCAACGTGCCGTAAAGAGACTACATTTACAGAAACTTATGCTTACTAGATTCGAACTGTGAACTAGTTATTTTAAATAGTTCTCAATCAACCTGCCCAATGGTTAGATGTTGATTAATTTAGTTTATGGATTGGATCTAATTATTGTGATTTCATTGAAGATATAGTTTTGCATCTCTCAAATAAAATGTGCTAAATATTGTTATGTTAATCTATTAGGTAGGCTAGGTCTTAAAAAACCTGGAGTTTGTGGAGTGGAATAAGGCCTGTGCTTACTCCCTACATCTTTTATTTGAAACTACCCCAATTTTTTCAATATATATTTTTATGAATTTATCAAACACCCCCCGGGGAATTAGTCTTGTTCGGTCAAAGACCTCTAGGATACCCACATCATAAAAATAAAAAAACTGTATGTCTAAAATTCAATAAGGTCATATATAGTCCATTTGGATCGGTGAAAATCGATAGATCCGGTATTATTCAGGGTCTATAGTGTGTGTAGATGATTTGGATGGATCATAAGGTCAGTCCCACTATATTTCCCTTATCATCTGCATATGAAAATTTCTCTCATATATAAATATATAGTAGAAATTTAATTTGCACCTAAGAACTGGAATGCAAATTGAATCAAACTACCTAATTTGAAATTTTAATTTCCCTAATAAAGCTTTTGAACTCAAATTATGAAGTGGACAAACCAGAAAACAAACTCAAAACTTATCCAGATTGGTTAGCAAATTGTGATAGATAGCTAAGTACCAAGGACTTTGAAAGAGACTGCAAATAATAAAAATAACAAAGATACTTGGTGAAAAATGAAAAAACTGCAGCTTTACCATTAAATGTATCACATCAAAAGCAACAGAGTACAGTGGTATTTTTTAAAACTATATTAGGCTATTGGTTAAGGAGTAATTCTTTATCAGATGACCAGAATCCATCAATGAACATGTTTGTGAAACTAAGAGGCCAATACCACTAAACCATAATGTGTTGGACAATATTGGTTTCATGAAATTATCTACTTGGTTACTCTAAACAAAATGTATTGGTTTTATAGGAAAAGAAAGGTGAGTATCAAATCCAAAGGGTGTTTCTTACAATTGAAGTTCCACCGCTGCAGTCAAAGGGTAACAAGGGTGCTTTGGTCATTTGAGTGGCAATGGCATCCCCTCCCTCTTTTCATATCTGCCTCAGCCTTTTGGCTTCTCCTTTTGATAACTGTCACATGATTGCATCTACCCCAGAAGTCTCAAAGAGCTTTCCTGTTCTTTCCCTGCAAACAGTGTTTGTCCTTTGCAGCAAAAACAAAAGACTCAATTTCCCAGAAACAGGATCCAAGACACCTATCCATGCCTCTGCACTCCTTTTCATTTGAATCTTGAGTTAAGAGGCCTTTTCCTTGTCTGTCTCTATAATAGATTTCAGAAATCTCTCACTAAAAAGATGTGGCCTTTTCTGCTTCATCTTCTACCCATTTGGGTCCTCTTCTTCTCTCTCTTTGCACCCAATCAGGCAAGAATTTCATCACTGCTTTCTCCCATTTCTGGGACTTTTTTATCTCCTCAAATGCAACCCATTTCACCTGTTCCAGTAACAGTGGCAGAGGCTCCACTGGGTAAGCAAGGAAGGCATTGCATTATCTTTTCTTTTTTTTTCCCTTTTTGTTTCCTGTCTGGTTTCTGTTTGGTTTATCCTTTTCCATTCAGTGTATTTCACACACACAGAAATAAAGAAAAAGCTCTCTCAGTTGCTTTGTTTCTTTCTGGGTTTTGGGTTTTGTCTTTTCAAATCATTAGATTCAGTGCATTTGGAATTTTCTTTTTCCTTTTCTTTCTTTTGTGTGTGTGTGGAGTTTGGATGTACTCTGTTTAATTCTTCTGATGGTGTTTTAGGGTGCATTTAAATGTACCCATGATGGTAATCAATTTCAAAATCTTGGCAGAAGGGGAATGTTATCAATTCTAGTACTATTGTTATTCGTTTTCTGCTCTAAATCATATTATATATTTTTTTACCAATTGCTGCATAATGAATGTGGGGAGAAGAAAAAACTGTGAGATAAACACTATCATAAGTAATTTGATTTTGGATTTCCACTAGGCCCAGATGAAAACCATTGATTGATAATTATCTATTCTGCATAAGTTTCTAACTGATTTGATTTGAAGCATATTATACTAGTAATTTACAAGAAAAATAGGCTCTTCTTATCCATTTCTGCTTCATATCTGTACATTTTCTCAAAGGTTTATTCCTTTGCATCTTTACACGCTCTTCTTTAGAATTTCAAGGAAATGAAAGAAAAAAGTTGCTTTCTTTCAACTTTTTCCGATGTTTATTGTATGAGTTTTGTTGGGTTTGGACCTTCTTTTCCTTCTAGAATCTGTGCATATGATCAGAAAACTTGAATTCTTCTGAAGCAGTGACGGCAATGACAAGAGACCAGCCCCATCACTTGGGCAGAGATTTTCTTTTGGCAATCATCATAGTTCCTACAGTTGTTGGTTCAGTAATCTTGCTTTCTGTTTGTGCTTGGGTTTGTCGACATAAGAACCCACAAAAGTCTGATCTGAAAGTCACAAAGAGCTCAGGTATGTCCTTTTCTAAATTGTTTTATTTTGTATGATTTTGTGTGAAGTAGAAATCACATCATTTTTTCACTATGTTCATCAGTTTTTTCCCAATTATTGTCTCTAGTTGGTATGCGGGGGCTTACATTAGGCCCAATTTTGGGTAAGTTGAGTTCGTTCAAGACCACGACGGGGAAGAAGGGATCTGTCGCTGTGATTGAGTACACATTGCTGGAATCTGCAACAAACAATTTCAGCCAAAGTAATATTTTGGGGGAAGGCGGATTCGGGAGTGTTTTCAAGGCTTGTTTCGATGACAATTGTCTTGCTGCTGTAAAAAAATTAGATTCTGGAGGGCAGGATTCTGAAAAAGAATTTGAGGTATCCTTCAGAAATTTGCATTGCTTTTGGTTCTGTTATTCAGTTGGTGGTAGAATTTTGCAAACCTCTTTTTCTTTTTTATGGTTTTTTTTTGTTAATTTATATATTCAAATTGCAGAATGAGGTTGATTTGATTAGTAGAATCCAGCATCCAAATATCATCTCTTTTCTGGGGTACTGCATTCATGGCAATACAAGGCTTATTGTTTATGAATTGATGCACAACGGATCACTGGAAACACAATTGCATGGTATTTTTTTTCTCTCAGTTCTTCATTTTCTTTTAAAGAAGAACAATGAGAGAGAGAAATAAAACTGAATATTTTCTTTGTTTTCATTAATCTCAGGACCTTCCCGTGGATCAGCATTATCTTGGCACCTTCGCATGAAGATTGCATTGGATGCGGCAAGGTGAAGACACACAGTTGATTTGTATCATGTATGAATGTTTGGCAGAATGGGAACCTATCTATTCATCTATGCAATAGAGGCAGGGTGGAAATCTAGAATCACATTTGCTAAGATGCCATTTTTCCTACTTTCCCACACAAATCAATATGAATAACTGGCGCTGTTGTTTATGTGGGAATAGGAGGCAGAATCATACAGATTACCATGCATTCTAAGACCCACTTTTGCAGATAACAATCAAATGGAAGCATCCCATGTCTGCAGTATCTAAAACAAACAGATTACCAGCCATTCTTCTGAATTTTTCAAAAAAATTCACTATCTTGGGACATTCAAATGCACCCATTTGCATGATCTCACATTCTCACTGTGTAATTTACGCAACATCGTATTTTCTCATACTTCCATTTGTTTTAATGGATGCCAAACAGAGGACTAGAGTATCTGCATGAGCATTGCACCCCCCCTGTGATCCATAGAGATCTAAAGTCATCTAATATTCTTCTGGATTCCAACTTCAATGCCAAGGTAAGCCTACACAGTCATGCAGGATGCGTTGCAATTTTAATGTATCCTCTTTAGAGACACAACCTTAAGATCTCTTTTTTTATGAACTTCTTTCTGGGTACAGATTGCAGATTTTGGTCTCGCGATAACTGTAGGAAACCAAAACAAGAGCAGCATCAAGCTTTCGGGCACTCTGGGATACGTAGCTCCAGAGTATCTTCTGGATGGTATGGTACTAAAGTACATCTGGTTTCACTTATGATTAATTTAGTAGTTTACAGACTCCTTTGGTTGTACAGTTTGGGACCCCCCCTCCTGTCATTGGGAGGCTCCATTGCTCTGGGCCTAGTTCCCTTCATGTTCAACGAATGGAGAGTCAGCGGGCCACCAACTTTAGTCATCTTTAATCATTTTCTTGAACCTGATGATTATTTTTTGTTTTCTTCAACAAAGAACTTCTCATCCTTTCACTTGATAAGATAGAGCTCAATGTTTCTCATTAGTATCTGTAGAAACTACAATGAAATCCAAGAACAGTTGAAGTAACTGATTATTGATGAAATTATGTTCTCTTTTTTCCTCTTTGCCAATAGTTTGAATGAAAACATTCGCAGTTTGTGTCCACATTGAATCTATTGCCACTTGCATTTAGAGAGGATAATGTATTCAAATAACATTAATCGTTGGATTTTTAGGTAAGCTGACTGAGAAAAGTGATGTCTATGCTTTTGGGGTTGTCCTCTTGGAGCTTCTGATGGGAAGGAAACCCATAGAAAAAATGGCACCATCTCAATGCCAGTCCATTGTCACATGGGTATGTGTTGCTTTTAGTCCCTCGTAAAGCTATTATTTGTTTCATGAAAATTTTTGCTAGGTTCATTTTGCAGTTTCTAATTTCATTGAGACTATGCAGGCTATGCCCCAGCTCACTGACAGATCAAAGCTTCCAAATATCATTGATCCTGTGATTAGAAACAAAATGGATCTGAAACACTTGTACCAAGTACGTTGGCATAGAACCCGTGTTATACGATGTATTGAGAGATACAATTTTTAAAATCTAAATTTGTGCCAAGGAAGTGGAACTCCACCTAAATTTACATGTCCTTAATACCGTCATGAAAGGGACCATGCTCTAGTACTTTCCCTATTGAATCATCTTGTCTACTCGGTGGCATTGAAAGAAAATAATTCTAGATATTGATCCAGGACCGAAAGGGCAAAATCAGATTGTTAAGAAGATCCAGTGGGGAAGGTTGTTGGGTGATGCCCATTTATGGTAAGGGCAGTATATCGAATGAACGTTTTGAATTGCCAAATGATGGCCCCACTTCTAAGATTGTGGCACCAAGAGTTGGCAACCAAATGCCATATTGACTCATATGGAGTCCGCCATGGCTTACTTCCCATTCTTAGTAATAATTGTTCTGTCCTGAATGGATGATATGGTTGTGCAGGTTGCTGCTGTAGCCGTGTTGTGTGTGCAACCAGAACCAAGCTACAGGCCATTGATAACTGATGTCTTGCATTCCCTCATTCCACTTGTGCCTGTCGAACTTGGAGGGACCCTGAGAGTTACAGAACCTATGCCACATGCATGCTCCAAGTCATCTGCTCACTGACTATACCAGCTTGCAATGCAATTCTTTTATTCGATCTGCTTTGCAATCCTCCAAAGAGTTTGTTATCTATCGGGTTCTCCATTGTCCAAAATACAGGTTTGCAGGTTCTTACCTGTTGCACCTTGGGCTGTTTTCGATGCCTTCCTGATTGTATGCTCTGATATTTCTTTCTTTCGTGGTTTAGATAGAAGGAGATGCCCAGTTTGAAGGAAATCTGTTTCCTTCATTACAGTTGTAAATTGAAGCAAACCATATGCGATTTGTTCCATCACATTAAATAGAAGAAAAAAAGAACACTTGTTGAGAAGGCATTGTTGAAGTATGATCCAGTTTATAGCTTTGGTACTGAGATACTGAAAGCAGGTAAAGCATCTTTCTTGGTCCTAGGAACTATATGATCCTAGGTTGTGGTTGTGTACTGAACTCTTGAGACTTTAGTTTGTACATGTGAAATTCGCGGTCAAGTTTCTAGGACTGTAAATCTAAGTTGGCCCATGGTGGTGAGACTGTTCCAAAAATAGCCAGTTTAGAAGCACCAAAAGATATTTGGTGTTTCTTTTACATTGAATGTGGATTGTTGTTATGCCTTCCTTGACCATTTGTGCAGAGGCCATCAACTTAATGTTGGGTCCACCCCTTTGGTGATTCTCAAGATAAGGTCTATCAGTTGGGTGGTGCCTGCCATTAATGGTCTGGATCCTCAAAACCCCAACCCCATGTGCCCAAGGTTATCAAGAATTGCAACTTTAGATATATAGGGTCCAAAAATCATGTTGCATGCTTGTGATATTTCTGTCTTAGCAGTAACTTTTTTGGATACTAATGCACTTCCTTTCTTACTTAGAGATTGTGTCAGCCAAAGTTTTTCAGATCTCAGTTCCTATCAAGTTTTTCTTTTGCTTGGTCATCTTAATCTGTTCCACATGCCTCAAATGCAATGATGACAATATTATTGAAAGGCAGATTGATTGGTGAAATAGTTAGGTTTGTTTCCTTGGTCAGGTCATCATCAACAGTTCCTTATATCTCAAATGTGACAGTGACAGTGAATTGGGTCATTGAATATTGTGTGTATGCTTATGGAAAGAACTTTACTTCAGTTTGGTCCCTGTAGCTGTTCTTGTCAATGAATTCCTCCCATATGCTTCATCAGAAAGCTCACTTCAAACAGGCCCATGTAATCAATTTCTTGGGCTCCATTGGTGCCAAGTTGGGCTAAGAAACACACACTTCATTTTCATGAGAGCTTCAAGTATACATTAAAAGGTAAAGGACAAAAAACCTAAAAGAATTACATTAGTCAAACGATCAATTCTCAAAGTTTTCTACGAAATAAGAAAAAGAACATTTCAATGTTCCTAATGTGTGGAATGTCCAGACCAGTTATCAGTATAACTTGAATGTATATATTTTTTTAATCTGGTTCATTCATCACATGGCCTACATTGTTATATGTACTAGCAGCCCACCTGATGAATAGCCACATGCAAAGTGGTCCCACTTGATGAGTAGGTACAGTAAGTACATGTTATAGATGATTATCATGCAAGTCCTCTGGCCAAAATTGAAGTTTTCTCTGCCACATTGAACCAATTTGAGCTGTCCTGTTCAGTCATTCATGTGAACATCACATGTAAGAAGTGGGTATCATAATCATAAAGTGCCAGAAATTGAAAATGTCACGTTTGAATTCAAATTTGAAAATGTAAACATTTATGTCGATCGGCTGATCCCAACCGTTGAGATGGCAAAAGCTTCCATGGCCCTTGGCAGGGCCAGAACTGGGAATTTGAAAAAAATCCCCCATTGTTAATGAGAGAATTTTCATTTTTTTACATTGGCTTCCCAAAAGCTTTTTATGTCGCCCCCAGGCAGATTTTCACTCTTGGCCTTTGGGCTTGTGATGGTTAAAATGCCTTCCATATGAATAATTCTAACTACTTGAAAAATAGTACTGTGTGAACTGTAAACCATTGAACCTTATAGCAATTAGGTGATGCACCCTCTGACTGCCTCTCTCTAACTGTCTTTATCTCTCCACTATTTCAATCTCTATCTCTGTAGCTGTTTGTAAGTTTGTATACAAGGAGATTTGATGACCTTTGTATTCTCTATCAAGAAAGTTACAGTAACTGTTATATTATCCATCGATACAATGGATTAGATTCTTTGCAAGGTGAGCTATTCCACTGACTTATAAGTTATAACTGATGGATCTATCTCTCCTTTTATGTTTTAAGTTCCAATAAAATTGAAAGTTCATTCCAAAAGAAAAAAACCAACTATATAGAACCTGACTAGTTCTCTAATCTAATAAGGATGACAATCATAAAGCAAAGAGGTCTTGTGTTGACACCTATCTCCGTTGGTCATCTTTCATAGTTTTATCCGATGCATATGGGTACGAGGGTTTACATGTGCCTCTAAGAATTGGTTCTCGGCTTTCCAAAATTGAGTATCCATCGGGCTCAGGACCAAAGGCTCCTGGGTTGAACTGAGCGAGAGATACTTTGGGTTATCAAAAAAAAAATTAAAAAAAAAAAAAAAAGGATGACAATCAAACCAGAATCTGAAGCTAGGCACCTACCACCCCATTGAGCGAGACAATGAACAGGATTGTCTGAGGTTTTAATGATATAATGAAAAGAAATCACGGACACATTCAAATCACTCCAAGAGGATGGCATGGAAGAAGTGGCATCTATTACTTCTTTACATTGTAGCTTCCCTTCCACTCTATAAACTTCCACTGACAAAAGAAAACACATTCAAAGGAGGGGTTACAATTCAACTTTTTAAAAGCCTTTTCCTCTCCCTTGAGCTCCACCCATGAGAGAATGGGTTCAGTTGAAACTCATGCAGTGTATGTATTTATATTACCCAGACCTTAGTGAGGCCCAATGCAATGCTTAAAAAATCGAAAACTCACACTACTTGAAGGATCATCAAACCCAGTTGGACTCACTCAGACATTCAACTTGCTCAACTCAGATAACTTATCAAGTAGACTTGCTCAGACTCAAGCAAGAGCTAGTTTTATCAAGCACCCAATTCAGTTTCATGCAGCTTTGGACCAGAGAACAGAGGGCATAAAATGGTCCTGGACCTGTTAGTCTTGAGATTTGTTTTTGTGGGGCCTACCCCAATTGAGATGATTCCCTAACAGTATAAGTAGAAAAAATAGGCAAGTAGGGAGATTCTAGCCCACCCACTTTCAGTATATTTTCTACATATAAGCCGGACATTTGCAGTCTTCTTTTTGACCATCAATTTGGAAGCTTAATTTGGTCAGAGGGCTGGGATTTTCAGACAGGTTGAAGTTTTCATGTATTTTCCCATGTTTCATGCTTGGCAATAGTTGGCATCTTGGCCATCACCTGTCTCGGTCACCAAACCATATACCCACATGTAAAAAACTCAATTTTTTTTAAAAGACAGCTTTTCCTCACCTCACGTTTGGCAACCAAATCATCATAAAAAGATTTTTGAATTTCATGAAGTCGTGGAAAATTTACGTTTGACAATTGTAATTCCTGAAGATTTAAACATATGAAAATCCTCAGTCTTGAGGACTTTTAGGTCTGACCTCTTCCATACGATTTGAAAATCCTCGTTTTGTGGATTTCCAACGAAATCATTTTTTCTCAGCTATATGCATCCATACACACCAATACTGATATGAAATCCTAAGCGATGAATCTCTACTCTAAGAGCAGTGAAGGATCCATAAATACGTAGTGAATTCCTCATCGATTCTTACCTTTTACCAAACATGCTATCTGTTTCTAGTAGTCTCAATTTGTTTGGAAACTCTAAAAATAAGTTGTTATTTTATGATTTAGAGCTTATTAACATATTAGAGCATTTGGTAAACCTCAAATTGTATATTCTATTTTGAGAGCTTATTTACATGATATTAGAGCTTTTAACTTTAAAAAAAATTAAGGGGTTTCCTTTTTTAGTATTTTTTTTTCATCTAAAGCAGATGGAAGCAAACAATACAAAACTTACAAGCATTTTGGATGAAAATAACCCTATAAAATCTTCAGAATGAAGAAAATGATGATTCTACATTATAATTTCTAAAACATGAGCCGCAATTACCATAGTTCCTAAAGATGGATCATATATTCACAATCACAAAAGGTGGCCCCACTTTTTGATTCATAAAGATAGGCCAGGATCACAAAAGGTGTTCCCACGTTATAATTTTTATAAATGTGGGCCTATGTTCCGATTCTTAAAGGTGGGTCCCTTGTTGTATTTCTAAATATGAGCCCCACGTGTAGAGATTTTTTGGAAAATTAAATGACAGAGTTATGCTTCTTTAATAAGCTTTATTATGTATGTCACCAAATACTCTATTGCAAAATAAGGACTTTCTTTTAATCTTACCAAACTAATTAATATTTATAAATTAAAACTTAAAATTAGAGCTTTTATTTTAGACCTTAATCTAACTCTCTTATTAATTAGACTAGAGTTTCCAAATGACCCCTAAAATTAGAACTTATCAAATCAAATGGCGAGGCCATGTTAGGCAGTAAGTATCACAAGGTCTGCCTCATTTTAAGAAAAGTTTCCAATGGATAATGATATTTGCCTTGCGGACACCAAAATATTTTGCTAAAATCAAAGAGACAAGGAAGGATTTGTCATAACTCTTTTCATCCTATACAAGGCATTCATGGATGCTAATTCAAACCAAGTTCAGAACTCACAATGGATAAAAACACAAGAAAAAAAAAGTCAATTTAGTGAGGCTACCCATTTTATGAATCATTAACCAGTTTTACTACTCATTTTACTTTGACAATTTCAATGGTGAAAACAGTTGGTTGCAATCATACCAGCGATAAAGCACGTAATCCATTAGCTCCGTACAGTAAAATTAAGCCAATACATTGGTAGCTCAGTGGTGAAGTCCCTTACTTCAATAGAAATAATTAAGGATCAATCCGCGGTTGTAAGGCTGATGGTGAGGAAAAACTTGAGATGAGTATGTGTAGTGGTGTGTGAGTACTTACCAAAGAAGAAGAAAATCATGATCGATGACAGTTTGATCAATGCAAGTTGCATTCTATTAACCCGCATGCCACATAAAAACGCCCAAAATTCTGAAATGGATTTTTAATTTTTACGCGTCTTAATGTTTTAATGGCTGATTTCATCTATAATTTATATGATTTTCAAGATATAAAACATCAACAATGGGGGGAATTTTATTAGGAAGGAATGAGGTGGAGTGAGTGCATAAGAACAAGATGTGGACTACAAAATAAGGACTTCAAATATTTACATGATACCCTAATTGAGCTTGTCCGAGCAAATATTTCACAATTTGCAGTTCTGCAATTTTAGTCTGAGTTCTCTGTATGATACTTACATAGGTCATAAACCACAATATATTCGAAGACCCTCACCTTTATTTCTCATAGTAAGGTGAGAAATGCTCCTATAAGCATCTCCCTTATTTGATACATCATTTTTCAGACTGCATTTGGCTACATGTATTTCCATTAAAATGCAACTGTAATGCAATCATTATATAAAATAGAGTGAAAATTTGAATCTAAAAATAAAATTGAAAAGACTACATTTATTCTATGTTCAATCATTTACATCTATTCTCTCATTTCCATCTCTGTTCTATTGCTTAAATTAGAACAAAGAAGTAGAAGTATAAATATGCGTTGGAATAAGGGAAAGAAAACGCTCCATATGGGAATAAAAACCATCCAAACACCTTTGTTTTTTATTATTTTTATTTTTTATTAATTGAGAAAAATGGAGAGAAGAGAAGAGAGCCCCATTTTCTATGTTAAAGTCATTAATTTTACAAACTGTCCCCCTTGGCCTTCAAAGTTCTTATGGTAGTAGATTTTTGTCAAAAATATCTGCACCAAACATTAACCTAATATGCATAACGTACAAGGAAAAGTTCAATATTTTCATGGCAATGTTGCTGCCAAGTTGAGAGACATGGGACACACCATTAAAGGTGTCTCATCTCATCCAACTACTTAAAGATCGATTTTTAGATTGACAGGTCTTCACCAGTACTATACCACTCCCCTCTAGCAAAAAGTTAGAAGTGTTGCTGCCCAAGTAGTCTTTTGATGGGGAATTTCTCTGACAGGACACCATATGTGCCTTTAATTTAATTTAAGGGGTTCCTAGAATTGTTTTTATGAGCCTTCAAGATGAGGTGGTCTTGATGGCTCGGCCAACTCATGATTCAACTAAAATTGCCAGAGTTAAAACAATCGGAATAAAAAGTTGAGGGACAAATCATAAAGGCAAGGAAAGAAAGCAGACAGAAACCATTGTTTAACACCATAATAAGAATAATAATGCTCTTCGAATGTCACCTGCTTGGTCCACTTTATGTTTTTTATACCCTTTAAAACACAAAACCTCTCCATATCTTTATGCTTACTTTATGATCATGTACTAGCTTTTGTGATTATTATGGTGTGCTTATGCACGTTCTTATCCATCAATCATAATCCTTCACGGGGTCCTAGGCCTGGTCAAATGTAACGTTGTTTTGTATCATGAGGGCCCATGCATGGTTTTGTGGAATGGGCAAGCCACTGGTAGCAGATGATTACTGTTACCACTACTTTATTGGAATTGGTTGGACCAAAAGTTTATCTAAAACCATAGTAGGAAAACATCGCGACTTGACTCTTTTGACTCCACTGTGTAACCTTATTTGGACGAAGGACTAAATTAAATATGGGAGAAACTCAGCCAAGTCACCATGTTTGATAAGCTAAATCATTTGACAATAAATAATTTAAAATAATTGATGTTTATTTTTGAATAATTAGTAATTTGAGATTTGATAATTTAAAATTGATGAACATTTTTAAAGTGTTTTTTTTAGAAGAAACGTGACTCTCTCTATTTGTCACGTTGACTCTCTCTGAATCAACTGTTTAAAGCAATGGGTCAAGTCCAAGTAATAAGTTTTCCAACCTTGTCCCGTATTAGATAAACTCAGTCAGCCATAGTATAGTGCCCCCTTAAGATATATGGTTTGAAACTTACATGTGAAATTTGGATGGAAAGACTTAGATCCATAGTGATTTGAATTCATTGAAAACAATTATTGTATCTATTTATATACAATTGAGGAAGAATGGAAGAGAAATGAACTAATTTAGGAGGCAAAGACCAACATTGATTTATCAAACTTCCTCATACTAGCTACATGTATCTCATTATATAGGACCTTGTGCGAATTTCAATCTAAACTGAGTGATATGTTAGATTCATTATGTGTGAAATGGATATATAGTTATGATTTTTATACATGATCAGTGTACTTGATACAACTTAATTCCTGTTAAATGTCATCTTATGCATAGGATTTAGCACAAATTAATTCCTGTTACATGTCATCTTCTGTATAGGATTCAGGACAAATTAATTCCTGTTACATGTCATCTTATGTATAGGATTCAGCACAAATCTTAGTCTCAGCATATTAATATGTTAGCTTCATCATGAGTGTGAAATTATGGCTATGATTTTTAGGGGATTTTTCACTTGCAGACGTCCTCCATGAATGTGAGCGTTCATCAACGTCGTCATCTTGTAATCCAGGGGATTTTAATCTTTTGCTGGGCCCCAGGCCTCTTTCACCTTCCAATCTCACATCCACTTGTGGTCGAATATTTTGCATGGTTTTTGTTCCTCTCTGGAGTGAAACTCAAGTTAGAGCTTGTTTTTATATATAGGTTGATTTGATATGAATGGAATGATGATAAATGGTGGGTCTAATCACTAATGCAGGTGAGGAAAAGAAAGAGAAATATATACAGGTTGATTTGATATGAATGGAGTGATGATAAATGGTGGGCCTCATGCAGGTAGGTGAGATTGAGAGAGAGAGAGAGCAGCACTAATCAAAGCAGCATAGGATAATTTAATCCTGAACTTCTTCTTTTGCACAAATGAAATGACACACACGGTGTCTTTTGCTGTTTCTGCAATATTCCTTAGCCTTACTTGCATGGATTTATCCCATTGTAATGAGTGTCTCTCACGTTGCATGGCATGGCATGAGATTTCCTTTATGTGCAGCACGTGTGACCGAGACCAAAATAATCTCAGTAGATTCAGGTGGGTCCCACAGCTGATGACCGATACAACCAACTTGCATAAGGAACGTGCGGCTTAGATACGTTTGGTGAGACTCATGATTCCATCATTCTCTTTTGCATGTCTGCCCTGATCTCTCTCTATCATGGGATGTGACCCTTTCCCACCATCAAACCAACTTTCCCTTCCCTTTTTTGACCGTTGGATGAGGCCTTTCAAATTCAAATGGCAAGTAGCTCTTTCCACACACTCGGTCGGTGCGTGTTTCTCAAGGTGGTAGAAAGAGATAGACTTCACCTCAAATCAGTAATCCCCAGGTAAAGAAAACTCCACAAAAGGTGGGGTGTTTTTTTTTAGGAGTAACAACAGTGCATCCGATGCAGATACGTACGTATCAGACGTAACAAGATTGCGGTCTTCCTATGTAAATAAAGAAAAGAAAGGCAAAGGCATTTGATTGTCATCTCCAGTGGGGCACATCATCAGCTATTTTGGCTGCTTCTTTGTGGAGTTTCTGGTTCTCTTTTTCTTCCCTTTTTATTGCCTGTTTGCACGTTTCCCGGGATCATTCCATTCCTATCTTTCTGCATGAGACAGCTTTATACTATTCGGTGCCCCATTTACTTGTATGGGAGGGTCCTTGTGGAATCAGTCCTCAGAGGCTGAGGTGATGGGGTGATCAGAGTCATTGCTATCAATGGTGATTAAAGAAGATTTCAAGCTGGCATATTAATCCATGACTGAAAAAATTGTGAATTTGAGCGGCAGAAAAAATTCATCGGTTGTCTTTTTTCGCCACTAAAAATACCATTTTTATCTTGAAAGGCACCATCTAATATTTATTTTTTTATTTTTTTATTGTTTTAGCTGTGGAAAATGACTCTTAGTTGACTTTTAATGACGGAAAGAAGCTGTTGTTAAAATCGGATTTTTCGGCCACGAAAAGTTACATTTCTTGCAAATTTTGACTTTGGTGAAATAAACTGATCACAGCTAGGGGCTTCTTGAAAACACTTGTCTCTACAAGTGAAACAAGGGAAAAAAAAGAAGAAGAAAGAAAACACTTTATTATGATTCTAAATTGTTATAAGATTTAATTTGACATGTTCCATCAGTCCTGACGCTTTTGGCGTATTAGTTAAGTCCATAATATTTGATATCAGAGCCAATCTTCACGTTTCATATTTGAGTTACGGAAATGGCTATTTGGAGTAGAGTGAGAGCCGTCTAAAAAAATAGAGAAAATGACTACCTACTGCCAGGGTGAGAGCCGCCGTGGAGAGGGCCGACTACCTGGAGCAAAGTGTGAGCCGTCCTAAAATGAAAAAATGGCTACCTGCCGCCAGAGTGAGAGCCACCAAGGACGTCGGTTACGGAAGCATGGTAGTCTATTATGGTTCTAAATAATTATAAGATTTAATTTGACACACTCCATCAGTCCTGAGGCTATTGGCATATTGGATAAGTCTATAACATTTAAATGGGGCCTGTTGACTATAATGGAATTGATATCGAGGTTAAAAACGAAGATTCGGAGTGAATACAAAAATTGACCAATAGATTTTCACTTCAAATGTGTTGATATACACCAGTCATGTTGATCTTCATTAAAAATAGAAGTAAGACAGTATATTTATCAAATACAAGTTAGGGGAAGGCAATGGGTTGTTGAACATGTGATATGGCCTACCCCTCAACTTGCTGAAGATTCAGTGATTTTGTCAGGTTCGAGTTATGTTTAAGCCTATATATATAGGTTATTAATAGAATATGATATACAGATGTTGTTACCCAAGCTCCTTAAAAAAAGTAGCCAGTGAGGGGAAGAAGAAGAAAGCAGTGAGGTTGGTGAGGTTGCAGGTTCTTGTGACATGAGTTCCATCAAAGGTGACCCTCACCCTCACAGGTGAACTTCACAAAGGGTGAAAGGTGGCTAAAAAAGTATGTGATATCATCATGTTTTCACATCCTCTATAATAACAGAAATAATAAAAGTTATGAGAGTTTCCTGTCTGGGTTTCGAAAGCTTGAAAGATAATAGCAATGTTTTGCTTTGGAACCTAATTAAATAAATCTATAATATGCTAATATTATGCAAGAACTATCACATGCTGACATCCACAAGGGAGTACCCATGTGGACCCCCTCCATATAAGTATTACACTACTGCAAATGAAGTGAATTTGAAGTGCTCCCTATTGAGTAGGAGCTTGTGTGATTTGAACGCATTGAATCATTTAAAAGTGGGCCTATCATAAGTTAAATAGAAGTCCGAGCATGAAAACTACTATAGTCCATATTTGATCATCAGTTCTGATATTACTGGTGTCAATCAAAAATCAAGAGGTTGTGAGGAATTCAACATCCAATGTAGAACTTCCCACAAGAATAGCATGCAATGGGTCCCTGTTTGTGGAAACTGAGAAACCATAAACTGCACATTTCTCAAGATCTGGAATCCATGCTTCTCCCAAACAAAGGATGATTTGAACATGATCCACTGGAATGGCTTTTCCTCACCTGCCCAATATAATACTGTGTTGTGTTGAATTTAATGTAAAAGACTACCTTCATGCTTAAATATCTACAAACAAATTCAATCAGCTGGTTTGTATGTGATCCTTATCATCCCCCAATCAAGAGTGGGCAGTGATGAGGGGGCACCTAACTGGACCCCACCAGGCACCAACTCCTATCTAAAAATCAACAAAGCAAATGAGGAGCTTTCTCTTGTTACAATGTTCTCATCTCTCAGAGAGCAAGAATACCAATGGTCCAATACTACTTGAAATGAGAGAACCAAACCCCACAATTCAGAGTGGAATTATTGGATTCCCAAAAGAGAATTAAAAAAGAGAAAGATATGCAAATGTAGATAGAAAGCTTTCCCTCCCTAATGGCAAACACCATCCAACTAAACTACACCCACATAGGCCCCCTCCTGCACCCAAAAGCTACAGACCAGTATTCCCTCATTTTTGCCTTTTGAGAGTTCCAATGCATCTCCATCCCTTTGATGGGTATAAGATAATCCTGCAATGAGATCACTCCACTCCAGATGCCACCTTCTTCTCAACACCTTCTTCCACACACCACATTAGAGTTCCAATGGCAACAATTCCTTGGAACCTCGCTCTTTCTCTGAGTCTCTACCTCTCCATTTTCCTTATCCAAACAAGGGTTTTGGTGGCATTGGACCCTTTCTCAGAAGCATTGCTTGGCCTAAAATCAGAGCTTGTAGATGCTTCCAATAGCTTGCATGATTGGACAGTTCCAAGTAAACAAAACTCATCTTCTGCTGGAACAATCTCTG
This sequence comes from Cinnamomum chago, assembly GCA_038049695.1. Taxonomy (NCBI): domain Eukaryota; kingdom Viridiplantae; phylum Streptophyta; class Magnoliopsida; order Laurales; family Lauraceae; genus Cinnamomum; species Cinnamomum chago. Next base: position 8,521,378 of record CP142452.1, on the reverse strand, counting down.
CTTGTTCTTGGTCTGGAATCACCTGCACCAAGAACTCAAGCATGATCATTGGTCTGGACATTTCCCAGAAAAATCTTTCTGGGCCAGTTTCTGGCAACCACATCAAGGTCTTAATCCATCTCCTGGACCTGAACCTCAGCTACAACTCCTTATCTGGGGAGCTCCCAGCAGAGATGCTGACGTTCCTCACCAATCTCAGAAGCTTGGACATAAGCAGAAACAACTTCAATGGCTCATTCCCTGATGGAATCTCAGCCATCCAGCATCTGGTCATTCTCGACGCCTTCAGCAACAGCTTCTCAGGTCCACTTCCTGCAGAAGCTGCACAGCTGAAAAACCTCAAAATACTGAACTTGGCCGGGAGCTACTTCGAGGGTCCTATTCCAAAGGAATTCGGGTCTTTTCAGAGCCTCGAATTCCTCCATTTGGCTGGAAATTGGCTCGGTGGTGAAATCCCAATTGAGTTGGGGAATCTGAGAACAGTAACCCACATGGAAATCGGCTACAATTTGTACCAAGGAAGCGTGCCATGGCAGTTGGGAAACATGACCAAACTCGAATACCTTGATATTGCCCAGGCAAATCTCTCTGGCTCTGTTCCTCCCCATTTGGGAAATCTGACCCATCTGCAATCCTTATTCCTATTCGGTAATCGGCTTTCTGGGTCGATCCCAAATCGGCTCGGAAACGCTACCTTGCTTGAAAGCATCGATCTTTCAGTCAATCTGCTCTCCGGGTCGATACCGGAGAGCTTTGCAGCGTTGAAGAACCTCCGTCTTCTCAGTCTCATGTACAACGACATGACTGGTTCTATTCCCGAAGGAATTGCAGAGCTTCCTTCTCTCGATTCTCTCTTCATCTGGAACAATCGGTTTTCCGGGGCTCTACCCCAGAGCCTTGGAAGAAACTCGCAGCTGAAATCCGTAGACGTTTCCACAAACGCCTTTGAGGGTGTTGTCCCAGCTGGGCTCTGTGCAGGAGGGAAGCTGACCAAGCTCATGCTCTTCTCCAATCGCTTCACTGGTGGGCTCTCTGCAGCCCTCTCCAACTGCCCTTCTCTCGTCCGTCTCCGCATTGAAGACAACAGCTTCTCGGGCGTTCTCCCTCTGCAGTTTGGTGGGGTTCTGAAGAACGTAACGTATGTGGATGTGTCGAGGAACCAGTTTACAGGAGGGATTCCAGATGATATATATAAAGCAGAGAAGCTTCAGTACTTCAACATATCCCAAAATCCAGGTCTTGGAGGCAAACTTCCTGAAAAGTTATGGTCTTTACCTCTTCTGCAGAATCTCTCGGCTGCTTCTTGCAACATTTCGGGTAATATCCCCCCATTTGAGTCCTGCAAATCGGTTTCTGTGATTGAACTGAGTGGGAACCATCTATCTGGGAGAATCCCAAATGGGATTTTCAGTTGCAGAGTTCTTGAGAAATTGGATTTGAAGAACAACAGATTAATGGGTAACATACCACCAGAACTTGCCAATCTTTATTCATTAAGCATCCTTGACCTGTCGTACAACGGATTTACAGGTCCAATACCTGAAAAATTGGGGAATTCTTCCAGCTTGGTGCTCTTAAACATGTCTTTCAATAACATTTCGGGTTCCATTCCTTCATCTGCTGCTTTCAGATTGATGGGTGCAAATGCCTTTGTTGGAAATCCCAATTTGTGTGGGGCTCCTCTGCTACAAGCCTGTGCTGATTCAAAGGCGTTTGTTCATGTGGGTGGTTTGGGATTTGGAAGCAAAGGAGCAGAGAAGCTCACATGGGTCTTGCTTCTCTGCTCTGGGATTGTTCTCCTCATTGTAATATCAGTTTCTGCTGTTCTGTATACCCGCAAATGCAATGAAGGGCAATGGAGAATGGTGTCGTTTACAGGGCTGCCTCAATTCACTGTGAGTGATGTTTTGAGAAGCTTGAGTTGCAGCAGGGACTCTACAGAAATCGTGTCGCATTCATCAGCTCTGTTTTCCAAAGCAGTTCTTCCCACAGGGATCTCAGTTGCAGTGAAGAAGATCGAATTGAATAAAAATAGGACGGGTGAGGTGCTGGAATTCATAACCCAGATGGGGAATGCTAGGCACAGGAACCTGGTGAGATTGCTTGGGTACTGCAGCAACAAGAAGGTGGTGTATCTGTTGTATGACTGCTTGGCCAATGGGAATTTGGGTGAGAAGATGGGAATGAAGAGGGATCCTGCAATTAGTACATGGGCAGCTAAGTATAAGGTTGTGGTGGCGATTGCAAGGGGGCTCTGCTTCCTTCACCATGACTGCCATCCTGCTATCCCACATGGAGACCTGAGGTCAAGTAACATCATGTTTGATGAGAACATGGAGCCCCATCTGGGAGAATTTGGGTTAAAGAGACTGTTACAGATGAATGGAGGAGGTTCAGCTCCTGGCAAAGTCTCCAAGATTGGATCTGTCTTGAACACAGGTATGCTTGTTTCTCCTTTGTGCCTCATTTTTATTTTAGGGACCATGATAATTAAGGCTATAAAATGGAATGGGTTGATTTAAGGGCGGCAATTCCTGACCAACCTGCCAATCCAACTTGGTAATTTTGGGTTGGGTTGATATTTCCAAACTGATTAATGAAGTGTGGACACATTCAGAAAGCCATGGTTATCTAGTTTGGAGTTCATGACCAATTCGTAATTTGAGACCCAATTTAATTCAAAATTTCAATGGGATAGGTTCATCTGATTCACCATATTCGGAATTCCAGTTGGACAAATTAAATGGCTGATTGTCTAGCTATAAATCCATCACTAGAGCCCAAATTTGAAGTCAAAATAACACTTCTTCCTTATTTTAAATCTAGGTCAAATTTCACTCTAACAAGATTTGGGCCTACCATAAGATTAATCACATGTAAAACACGTGGTTAAAATAAATCAATTGTAATTAGATATGGACTGTGGTTAATACATTGGCCCTATACTGTTGAGTATTTTGGATTTCTTAGATGGCCCTCATTAGCTGTTTTGTAAGAGTTAGCTTAGAAAATTTTATGAGAATAGTCTGAGACTGAACTGTTCATAATTCGAGGGGCTTTTTAGTCGACTGTGTGCCTATGATGAAAACCATCATATGAAGTGTCATGGACAAACAGAATGCAATTTCTTCAACCCATCTGTTACAGAATCTTTTAGTGACAAGCACGCCTTTTGCTTCTCATGTAACAGGTGAACCAGACACTATTGTAGAGGAAGAGATCTACGGAGACATTTACAGTTTTGGCGAGCTTCTATTGGAAATTCTAACTAATGGCCGACTGATAACTGCGGGAGGCAGCATACAGAGCAAACCAAGAGACACCATCTTAAGAGAGATTTATGATGAGAATGAAGGTGGCGTCGCTGAAGAGTCAAGAGAGGAGATAAAGCTGGTTCTTGAAGTAGCTGTGCTCTGCACTAGGAGCATGCCATCTGATAGGCCATCCATGGAAGATGCATTGAGACTTTTGTCAGGTCTCAGGCCCCACAGAAAACAATAGTAGAGTTTTAGTTAATGCATGATTGTATTACAGACTTGTCAAGTAAAGAGAGTAAATTTATGAGAGTTTTAGTTTGAGTTAGTATTGATATGTAAGTCTGAAAGCTTATTTGTAAAATGCAGTGATGTAACATAATAACTACTGTGTGGACTATATTGTACTAGAGCATTTTTAATGTAAATGTCTTTTTAGAAAGTGCAGGTGAGTCTCTTGACTCTTGAGGCTATGGCACTTGTGTTATTACTGAATGCAACTGGGCACAACCCCTTTCAAAGGGCTGAAAGCCTCAAACAAAGACCACAGCTATAATCCAATAGGGTTCTCTTTCTATCACTTTTCATTATTTTAAATGGTAAAGTTTATAAAAATCTTGATAATTGTAGCCCGCAGACCTAACCAGTATAAACTTTGAAGCTTATCCTATCTATTTTTAGTAACTTCTGTGAGTTTTATTTTCCCATCTAAGGGATGTTTGTTAGAATAGAATGCATTGAATTGATTGCACAGGATTTGAAGGCCAAATGAGCTCCAATGTGGGATTATTACGACAACATTCATGCAGCAGCAAATCCACAGAAATGTAGTGAATTAAGATCATGGTTCTCTGCACCTATTCTTTCTCATAGTTTGATACAACAAGACTCTCCATGGAGAACCTTTTTTGTTGTGTTGGGGGGAATTTTTTTTTTTTTTTTTTTTTCTCCACTAGAGTGGAAAACGGAGTTTGACCACTCACTTCGAACTTCTATTTCCATGGAAGAGGAAATCTGTATTTCTCTTCTATGACATTTCGATATTTATCTACTCTATATTGCTTTTATAGAAGCGAAGAAATGTCATGCTTGATGAATTCTCTACACCCAATTCTTATCGCACCCACTTAGATGCAAAGTGTTTTAAGTTGATGCAAATTTATATACTCCATACTAAAAGAGAAGAAATGTCGTGCTTGATTATATACTCTATACTAAAAGAGAAGAAATGGCGTCCTTGATATTTCTTTCCCACCACCAACTTATACAAAAGCTCTTTTAATCAAAAGAAGGGAGTGCAGAACCAGAGCTTAAAGAGCTCCTTCATCATAAGAAGTAGAAGCCCATCGAGTAACCTCTTGTCCCAATTGGTACTGCTACTACTAATCTCTCTCTTTCTTTTCCAGAACTTTGTCTGGGTTGGAAAAATGGATAGAGGATTCAAATTTTTTGCTCAAGTTTGAGCCAAAATAAATTTGGGCCCCACTTATCCTTTTAGGTGGGATGATATGGGAATGTGATCTATTCCATGAGTAGATTAAGAACATGTATTGAGTTGCTCTACTCAATTAAGGAGTGAATGAGAAATTGACTCATAATACCACTACTTGAACACGGTAAGTATGGAAACACAAGTAAGTAGTAAACTTGCATCCCTAAAGATTTTTTGGATATAAATATGTTTGCTTTGGTAGTAAAGGTTGAGCCCAAGGGGCATCCTACTTTTGTGGAGGACCTAGTCGGGCTCACCGCTTGGCTCGGCCCCTTCAACTTAAATACTATATTTGGAACATTAAAGTATTTCGAGGTTAGTTCAACTCCTTTCTCGCGACATCGAGACTTGATTTGGTGTATTTGCAGTATTTCTAAGCTGTGGGGGTTTTTTTTTTCTCAATTCTCAAACTCCCTAGTTGATTTTTTTCCCTTTTCTCATTAGCTCTTAGATCTCCCGATCTTCCAATTACACACTTTTGAAGAGCAGATCTAAGGGTTAATGAGAAAATGGAAAAACCACCTAGCAAGTTCGAGAATTGAAACAAAAAAGTAGCCTAGAAATACTTAAATGTACTAAATTAAGTCTCAATGTTGCGAGAAACATGTTGAACTAACTTTGAAATACTTTAATGTGCTAAATCAAGTCTTGATGTCGCGAAATCAAGTCTCAATGTCGTGAGAAAGGGGTTGAACTAACCTCAAAATACTTCATTGTGCCTTGTCAAATCAAGTCGAGATGCGAGCAAGGGGTTGAATTAGCCTCGAAATACTTTAATGTGTTATGCCAAATCGATGTCGCGAAATTAAGTCTCAATGTCATCGGAAAGGGGTTGAACTAGCTTAAAAAAACTTCAATGTGTCAAATCAAGTCTTGACGTCGCGAGAAAGGGGTTGGAGGGGTAATTTGGTTTGGAAAAAAATGAGAGTATGCTTTATAAGATGCTTTTGAGCATTACATGTATTTAAGGATGCTTTTGGAGGTATAGTGATTTTGAAGATGCTTTTGGTATAATCCCCTTCTTTTATACATTTGATTTTTTGTGTAGGTGTAGATTTATCGACCTTCTCCTCCACATCTGCATAGGTGTAGATTTATCGACCTTCTCCTCCACATCTGCAATCATTCATACATCTCACCTAGACATGCTATCCGTAGCTCATGAGCATAGATAGCTTCATTTGAATTTTGAACTGTATGTATGTGTGAGCACAAGAAAACTCCCGGAGAGGGTTTTTTTTTTTTCAAAAGTCTTCCCTCTTAGTGGAGCCCACCGTTATACATTATAACCATAGAATATCGTTGGATAGAAAGATATAGATAAGATCTACTTATATTTAAAATTTCAGCTCCATTAGATCATTCAAACACCTGAATCTATGGCCCTAAAATTTAATGATTTTAGATACTTCATTTTCTTACGATTTTAATCCAATGTGAGCAAAAACTGAATGAGTGTCAAATTTGAACTTACTCCAATTCATTTGGAGGTAGTGCGTGTATGATTATTGGACTGGGTCATATGGGTTCATGGCCTAAAAAGGTAGTCGAGCAAAAAAAAAGTGTGTTTTTTAAAGCGGTACAAAGCACTCCATTATCTTCTGTGAATGAGAATGTGATGCATTACTTTCTGGGCTGTTTTGTAGGAAGGAAAGTTTAAGGCACTAAATCTCTACTTTCCCTCTTAACAAAGCAATTAATCCTTTCATATATTTTCTCTTTCTTTAAATAACCCATTTAAGCCTAATACTCCAAAGATAGTTCTGCACTTTCCTTCTTTTTCTCGTTGCACACTTCCCATGTTCTTCTCTTTCTCAATAGGCACTCTTATTTTGTGATTCAATGAGTTGATGGTTGGCTTGGTGATCAATAGCTTTCATCATTTAATTGAAACATGCATTAGAAACCCATTAGTGGGGCCTTCTTAGTTTGTATTAAAATTACAAACCATTAGATTGATTCCAATTAAAAAAAAAAAAAAAAACTTGATGAATGGAGGCCCACCATAATGAGCTTTAGCATTGAGGTGGACCCAAGTGTCTAACCACACCCGCGAGATTTGAAAAACTCTTTAGATAATACCTTGAAAGTTTCTATATTATTATTTAACTTTTTCACTTGACCATTGCCCTTACCATCCAATTGAAAATCTTGAGATCACCATGACAACATTGCAAATCCATCAATGGGCCTCTTTTATAAATCTCAAACTATTAGAACTTCACCATGTTGATCTCCAATTCACTTTAAAAGGATCTCCTAGAAGAAGGGGGATAATAAAAGCAAGTTGACCGTTTCTTTCTCTTTTATTTCTAGCAGCTAGAAGGGTCCTCCTCATTGGATCTTAGATAGGGGCAAAGATTAGAACATCTCATTTTTAGCTCTCAATTATGATGAGCCAAACACACCTATATATTTTCATCTGTATGATCTTTTATTTTATATGACTGTCATGTGTCTTCTGATTGATGATTCCAATCCAGTTGTGATGGGTTTCCCATTTGTCTTTAAAATTTGACTGATGAAGGAGATGAAAATCTTCCTGTGCTCCACAAGATACACACTTAACAATCCCCTAACATTAACTCGGGTAAGCGCTCATGTTAGGGGTTGAACACTTGCGTGATCTACAAAAACACATACAATCAAACACAGCACAAGACTAAAAGAGTACAATCTCTAACGGTCTCTTTTGGTCTCTCTCAATCTCTTAGGCAATCTATTCAATCCCCAAAAGAGTACAACGCTCTCACCACCCAGTGTAAATGCACGAACTGAAAACTTCAAGACGCCCATATCTGTCAGATCTTGTGTGGAGCATTTCCATAATACCGAGGTTGTCCTAGTTCCGGTAAAAGCACCGGCTAGGCATGTTTGGGTCTCGGTTCTATGCATTTCGGCAATAGTGCTAGAATGTTGTTCTAGATTCGGTAAAAGTACCAGCTAGGCATGTCTTGATCTCCGCCTTATTCATCTCGACAATAGTGCGAGAATGGTCAACCGAGACAAGCACTCACAACGCGACGTCTACATCGAGGTAAGGTCCGATCGGACTCTACTCTCAAGACATCAGGGTAAAGTCAATGAGACTCTACCTCCAAAAGTCAACTCTTAGCCTATATATATACAATGAGCAAATCTAGAAGAGGTACGCATACACATATACACATATATTTTTAGCTCTCCCTTTTTCTTCACTCACTCATCATTTGCCTAGTTGTTGAACTAACTTAGGCATCGGAGTGCATTTGGCCAAGCAGGGTCTCTGACCTTTGTTTTTCCTTCCCTTTTAGGTCTTATGCATTTGATATTTCCTAAGAAGTTCTATATTCGTCTACACAAGTTCATAAATACTTAGGCACGCACAGATCTAATCTTATAACAAATGGTCCAGATTAAACTGATAAAATTTAAGATTTACCCGTATAAATAAATAATGTCTAGGTCAGCCTTAACCAACCTCACTTTGACACCAGATCAATCAATGGATCAGCCTAACCTGACCCTAAACCTTAAATGGCACAAAAGTGTCATAAACTGAACATATTTCAAAGTGGGTCAGGCCGGGCAAGCACTTTCAGACCAGGTCCAACACAGATTTACCCACAACAGCCACACAGGAGAAGAGAAAAGAAAAGAAGAAGAAGAAGAAGAAGATGATGATGATCTCTGCACGCTTCGATGAAAGATTTCTTGAGATTCTCGATTTTGAAGGAATGGGGGGACGGCTCTACCCTCTATATCTTCGAAGGAACGAATGCTCTGTCCGAGCAGCCGGGACACATGTTCATGGTACTCTCTGCTCTGCTTCATCTCTTCTTCTTCCTTAGGAACAAGTCTTTCTGAGTGGACATGAGGATTGCAAACCCAACAATTCAAGATCTTGAGATGACCATCTCTCCCTTTTTGGGAATTCCTATATGTCAGGTCTTATTCATGGTTTCCATTATCTACACATGCAATCTAGTGGCATGCATGACAGAGTCTATGCTATCAAACTTAAAACTTCTCTTTGTTGTGTTGTATGCATTTCTAATCTTAAAGTTTCTCAACCACTCAGTGATAATGAAAATTGTTCTCAATGTGTTCATAATCATTTAAGTTGGCTTGTTTCTGTTACATAGGTAGCAATGTCAAGAGCCTCGAATGGGATTGGTCTAGTTATAGTGACACCTGCCATTCACTCGCACCAACACTGCATGTGGTGTGATTTCTACACCCCCAAATCATTACTAGAGCCAATTGCTGATGTGGAATTGGGGTAGAGATGTATGGAAAAATAATGCTATCCTATTCACTGGTGGACCCAGGATTTTTGTTTTCGGGGGGGGGGGGGGGGGGGGGGGGGGGGGCGCGCGCGGAACCTAATAGGTAGTTTGGTTTTGGGGCAAATTAAGAATTTTCATGTGGGTTTTGAAGGTGGATCCACAATTTTTATTGGATTTTGGGAAGTGAATCTAGAATTTTCATATAGGTTTTGGAAATGCACGTGGCTTGACGGGTGCAACCGCACCTGCGTGCCTCTACTTGGGTCAGCCTCTGATCCTACTTAATGTCATTTGCAATGACCAAGAATGCAACAAGTATAGGTCTTACTGTTGAAATAGCAGTTGGTTGTGTTGTTCTCATCCTTGTGCTTACAAGAGTGGCTGTCCATCCCTTCGTGCAAAAGAAACATGCAGAAAATCCATTGAATTAAGCAAACCTCTCAGTAAGGTGCCCAAAAACTATTAGCATTTGTTAGTATAGTACCAATACTGCTAGCCTCTTAGATTATTGAATAAAGATAAGTGCAAGATGTAGAATGTAAATTAGTAAAACAAAAGTTCATGAAGTTGTTTGTTGAATTTTGGTTTTCAAAAGACTTTGAGGTTCACAACTCAAGTGAGTACTTGGATAAGTTGCAGTGCACATCTGAGTTCTTGAAGGATTTTGAGAAGTGTAGAGAAGTTACCAAAATGAATGAGACAAGTACTTGTTTTACTCAAAGGATTGAGTGAAACAAATAAATAAGACGAATGCAAGTGCTTAATTAAGCTTTAAAACAATGTTTAGAACTGTTGTTTCCTGTGTAATTGCAGCATCTTGGGCACCGAGAGGTAAGGACAGTGGCAATGTACTTCAGTTAAAGGAGCAAGCTGTTTATTTTTTTTTTACAATGAACTTAGAAAAGCACTGGCAATTTTGCAGAAAGCAAAGAGATTGGATCAAGAGGCTATGGCAAGGTGATCCATTTCCTCACAAGTCTTTATCAAAACGAGGTTTAAAAATCCTTCAAGTGTCTAATCTTGCAACATATTTTCTCCTCAGGTCTATAGAGGATTACTGCCAGGTGGGCAAATGATGGGTCTTACTGATCGGTATTGGTGGATCTTCAGTACAGGTTGGGATTGGATCAAAGAAAATGTCCAAAAGCAGTGTAGCTGTGTTTGGACGCCTGCAGGGCTCCACTAGCTTACATAACCTAGAGGGTTGAGGGGTGAAGAATATGAGGCGAGGAGTTTAGATACAAGGTAACAATGTAGATGCAGCCCTCACTTTCTTAGGATTTAATTATTAGGGTGATGGCTGATTATTCATTTCTCATCTCCCCTTGACTCATTTTCCATTAGAGGGGATATAGTTTCGATGTTCATTTTTTAAAATTCACATAGGTTTCATCAATTTTAATTTTTAACTATTTTTAGAAATACAAGTCTTACAATTCTCACATTTTTAATTACATGAAACAAACATGTCTGTAATAATATTTAAGCTACCATTGCCCGGTCTAGTACTGAGTCAGAGTATCATTCATTGGCCCACACAAGGGCTGGATTATTTTGGATTTGCGTGGTCCTCCGTGATCTTGGTATCTATCTCACATCACCAACGCTGCTCTATTGTGATAATATTAGTGCAATATCATTAGCATTCAATCATGTCTATTAAATCTGGATAAAGCATTTTTAAGTGGATTATCAAAAGGTTATCTGAGGCTAAATACATATTGATTTTGTTGAAACAATTAATCAAGTTCACAGGTTCCAATATCTGCTTGTGGGGGGGCATGTTAATCATTTCTTTTTCAAAATTTTCAAATTCAGAAATCTTGTCCCTGTATTTATGCCCAAAAGTTTTTGTAAAGAAAAACAGAAAAAAGTTTGATGATTTTCATTTGTATAGGCCATTGTCACATTTTTTACTAGATTTAATGTCTTTAATAGTCTCTTATTTTCTCTAGTTATTTAAACTTGCTACAGTTTAATTCTTCTTGATCTTATTGATACATACCCATTTCAAGCAGAATTCATTAATTTTTCTCTTCTATCGAAGTCAATTCTCTGTTTTTTTTCTCTTTTTTAATTCAGCGCTTCCTATTTTCAAATTCACATATGAGTTGCCAGGGTTGGTGGTGGCATTAGGCGACACGAGGGAGGATAACCAGAGAGTGGAGGAGGAGGGCTGCTAGGCGTTGATCCAGATGTTAGCGATGCCAAATAGTGGAGGAGGAGAGATGACATTAAGGGAAGGGCAGTTTGGCTAGAGGGAGAGGGATTGAGTGAAGGATTAAAAAATTGATTTTATTCTATTAAAGAAGATTGAAGGATAAATTAAGGAGGTTGATGTTGCAAGAGGAAGCTGACATGGCTCCACCGAAAACCAGAATCAGCCTTTTTCAAGGGAATGTTTAGCTTTAAAGTATAATATTCTTTTTTTTGTCTATGTTTAATGAAATATGATTTACTTCGGCAGAATGTGCAAAAAGAAACTTTTTTTCAAATATAAAAATCTTTTTTCTATGGAAGGACTTGGGGTTTGTTTTTGTAACACCGTGGAAAAAGGCAAAAAGAAACCTACCGCGGAAGAGGAACCCGTGTTTTGTTTCTTCTTTTGTTGGAAGGAGGGTGGGGGGTGGGGTTTCTTTCCTTTGTAACGGTGAAAAAATGCACACTTTCGTAACTTTTTTGCGATGAAGCTGTCAGCATTGAACATATATATAGCATATGGAGCGGCTTCCACTTTCGCAGAAAGCCATCAGGTGCACAAATGCATCCTTGATTTTTTGTAGAAGGAAAAAAAAAAAAAAACCGTCTCATTTTTTAGTGTTACAGAATCATGGCTTTAATATTTTTATTGTCAAGAGGGAGGTAGAACTTGGAAAGTCTCATTGCATGGCGTTACACAACCGTGCCCTCAATGTTGACTTTTGATTTTCAACAGTGGGTGGAACATACATTTTCATACTAAAATATGTAGCATCTGCCATCAATTCAAACTGATCCACAATTTATGTAGTGCCAATCGGCATGCATCCAGCTGATCCTAAGATAGTATGAACCCGGCATGCATCCAGGTGATCCTAAGATAGTATGAACCCTGACTTATGCCAACCAGACACATCACCAATATAGGTATCCACCAAAATCTAAAATCTAGGACCATAGAATCCATCTCAAGTTGTGCGAAGTAACCGCTACATTCATGGTTCATGCGTTCATTTTCTCTACATTGCACATGGTCAGAGATTTGTTTGTGTCACTGTTAGGTTAGCGTGCAGAGTTAATTCTATTATTGGGATATGTAGAGGTTCATGTATTTGCATTTATATTGATATGGGTTGAAATACTATGTAAGGATGTAGAGCTGTAATTTGCAAACCATGAAATAGATATTTAACACATTGTGTCTCTTGCACCTTTCTATACTTGTCTAAGTTTCTATAGAAAGGCTAGAATAGCCTACAAATATCACGTGTTTCTGCTTAGTGTCCTTAGCCTTCTGCTGAGGCACGGAGAGTTCTTTGACATGGAGAAGAAGACCTTGGGACCTGAAGATAACATTGAAGCTGGGAATGATGATGATGGATTGGTTTGATGGCGTTTTCTTTCATTTTTTTAGTTTCTCCTACCTCTTTTGCTATTTTTGGTTTGATGAAAAAATGAATGATATGGGAATTGGGAACCCCAAATGTCTTCCTTTTTCCTTTTCTTTATTACCCGAAAAGTACTGAAATGTTGTCTTTCTCCTTTTGTTTTCTGGTCCATTTGCAAGCCTCCGGTTGGATGGCTAGGTTGACCTGATCAGTGACATTTGTCTAATTGTGACTTTAAGTGTCTTGTCCATACAGCTACATCTATTCCAAATAATATATGTTAAGTGAGGTTATCAAAAAAACAATATATGTTAAGTGAGACTTTTGATAAACTTGCTGGGGAAAGGGGCTTTGGGCTGTTCTTTCTCAATCTTTCAAAAAATGCTTGCATTGCTTTAGACCTGATTGGTTTATTAATGAGAAGTGATTTAGTGATTTATGGTGAAATGGGTGTTTATTTATCCTTTCTTGTACTTTGTTTGGGGCAGATGAGTAAGAAAGAGGAAAACACAATGCATGATTCTTTCTTTATGCATTTTCCAAGTCCTTGTTGAATTTATAGGGTTTTAAAAAGTTCCAAGTACGACCGATTTGGTGTCGACTAGAATTATCCTGATTCCAAACTGGCTATTTATTGGTAGATATGTCAGAACTAGTCTTGAGAAGACAGAGCATCATCGTCTTATGAAGCATTTTTAGGCTGCCTGATTTCCATCCATTTCAGAGGATGAGATGAACAATCCTATGGACTCTTATTGGAAAATCTAAGGGCCGTTTATGCAATTGAATCCTAGGAATTCTTAGTAAAATGTATTCTATTGAATAAACTTTAAGAGGTGTGTTGTGAAGGAAATAAGGTGGACATGTAGATGTAGTTGGGATCCTGACTTTCTTAGGATGTATCAATTCCACAAGAAGGGAGCTTATTTGATTGACATTGAGTAGAAATCCACTTTTTATCATCAATTTTAACCACTTCACTTTGATTGGGATAAAAACTGGATTTCCTTTGTGGGTATATGGGCTTGAGCTATTTGATATTATAAAAAAAAACTACATCTGTTATCCTCTTGGTCTTCATATTCTTCCAGGTGGAAGCAATCTAAGCAGTTGAAAATTGGATTCAATTTATTTATCGGATTAAAGACCTGGATTCCATTTATTTATCAGATCAAAGAATTGCATTCCATTTATTTATCAGATTAAAAAAGTGGATTCCATTTATTTATTGGATTAACCTTGCTTGTTTTGAACCCATATCTTTATTGTTGCATACCTCACAAATCACAGTTGGTAGGAATAACGCTTACTCTTCATCATAGCATTTAATTTTGTAACAATAAGGCATACTCTGATTTTGTTTCTTTGTAAAGTTCTCTTGGGCTCTAGTTTTCAGAGGAAAGTGCTTTCATGAATTACTGAGTTTTCTCTTTCCATAGCTCTTTCCTGATGTGCATTCTAGTAATTTTACTGTGATTTTTCACCCTCAGTGTTTCATAAGTGATAGTAAATCAGCGGATGGAAGTGCATGGTCAGATCTCAAGCAGAAAGTAGAAGCTCTGGACTTAAAAGAAACACCTCCAGAGTTAGAGACTGGGGGGGCATCTAAATCTACCATCTATGGCAGCGACAGCAAAACTCATCAGGAAGAGATTGGGGAACCTTCTTCGGGTAGAAGCAACCTTTCTGACCCTACCAAAGTCAAAGGCAAAGATGCTATAGAGGCTTCTGCACAATATGGGAACCGTGCTACTGACCTTAGTCTCCATGGCAATGAGCTTGCATCAGATCAAGGTATGGTTATTATATTTATACTTTTAGAACAGGATCATGATCTATTAGACTTGGACATGCACTAAAGTCATGATGATGCTATTGAATATACATCCTTTTATGTCCTTATGTTGATTTGGAGTTTTGGATAAAATCCGGTTCTAAAAAATGTATGTAAATCCTTATTATTTATCATGATGATGCTTGCCTAACTACAGATAATTACTCTAGGTGCTCAGTATACACCAACTGCAAGGTCACGTCTGTTTGAGATCTGTACTGCCAACCATTGGAGCCCTCCTGAATTTATTTGTTGTAAAGAGGAAGGACCAAGCCACCTCAAATTGTAAGTCCATGATCAATCCACATAACATTTCCTGGTATACATGTTAGAAATTTGGAGCTTTAGTTTTTCATGCACATTGGATTATTTCAGCAGCAAATAGACTGAGAACACATTCTGTTGTGAGTTGTGACTATATCAGCAAATGAATATTTTGCTAGTTTTTCCTAGTTCTATACATGCAGACCTCACGATTCTTTGATCCAGTTGCTCTGTTCAGATCCATCATAGATGATGGCTAAAAGGTATCCCATTCCCATCTGGGAAGATTTTTTTTTTTTTTTTTTAAATAGTGACAATCTTCCCATGCAGGAAGATCCTATTCATCTCTCTCTGAAATTAGAAATTTATTTGAGAAAAGCTACTGATGGGGCAAATAGGAGTGTACAGTATAAATATGCATATTATATATAGGAAGCATTAAAACATCGCTTCAATTATAGCAAGAATCCCTAAAAAACTAAATACATATTAACTGAATCGAATTCTACTTTCTGTTTTAAATGTAAATCATATTAACTGAAGTGAAGGCTACTTCCTGTTTTACCAAAATATCTACCTCTTTAGGGCATGTTTGTTTGTATGAGGGGTGGAATGGAATAAAGTTACGGGTCAAATCAAGAGAAAAAGAAAGAGGAGGGGTTTGGGACTTGGGAGTAAAAGCACAAATGACAAAAAGTTATTGCTTCCCTTTTTGTCACCTAGGGCCTTTTAAGAGTACCATTTTTTTACATTTAGTGCTTTTTAAGAGTAGCTTTTTTAGTCATTTTGTGCTTTATAAGCTGGAGTAAAGGTGAGTACCATTTCTACTGCTAGCTCCCGTATCTCTCGGAGAATAAATGCAAACCTCAAAGATCTTTTTGCTTGACCCACTTGATGGCGCTTCTGAACTAACCTTCAATGATGACCATAGACTTCGAAAATATTTCAAAAAAGTCATTATTTCTTAAAGAATAGCAAGAATTCTTCCTCGTGTCCATCGAACCTGAAAATGATGCAAGAATCTCCCCTTTGCTGTTCCTTTGCACTTTGCCTAGTCTTCTGGTGTAGGTCCCCGTTTGCTTTAGCCACTTTGTTACATTAAACTTAATCCCAATCTTCCAGGGAAGACGACTTTGCTTTTCCATCCTACATGTTTGCCCCACCCACCATTAATGTTTCCCATTTGGCCAAGATGTCCACTGCTCTAAGATATCAAAACTCCTTAAATGCTGCCCGTGATACCACCCTTGCCTTGACAAGATCAAACGCTTAATCATTTGACCATTGTCTACTGATTTGAGTAGGACATTCTAATTTAAAAGACTTTGGAGACACAATTTTTCTATTGTGTGCTGCAGCCTCTAATTAATTATCTAGATCACCAAATCATTAACACATGTATTTTTGGTAATTTAAGCAGAGCAGTTTGTTGCCTCATAGAACCTTGTAGACCCACCCTGTGGTATTCCCTAGAAAAATTCAAGTCTCTCAATGTCTGATTGGCACTGATACAACTCAAGTCTGGCTTCTAGAATTAGAGTCTTCTGTTAACTTCTATCCCGGGCTGGAAAATATCTAGAGCAAGCAAAACTATCAAGATAAGTTACATTTGAGTGTTCATGGTAGTCAGAGCAAAGGGATATGCTTCTTCCCATATCGCAAAAGACGTACTTTGTCATGGGACAAGATTCTATTCTTGTTGCTTCATGTAGACATTCTTTCAGATGCCCATGTAAGAAGGCATTTTCGACATCAAGCTGCTGAATTGACCAATCATGACTATGAGCCACACTAAGGACAGTGTGGATAGCAGCAGGTTTGACTATGGGACTAAATGTTTCATCATAGTCAACATTGGGCTGTTGTGTAAAACCCCTTAGCAACATGTGGAGCTTTATGTTGCCCAATTGATCCATCAATACTTTGTTTTATCTTGAAAACCCATTTGCAACTTTCAATATTGTAGGTAGAAAAGGGGGCACAAGGGTCCATCTGTGATTCTTTTGGAGAGCTGCATACTCTTCTAAAACGGCCTGCTGCTGTTGTGGGTATTTGAAGGCTTGTGTATATGATGGTGGTTCACAATCTTACACCAGAGCCAAAAAACTTTCGGAACAGGATACTATGTTGCAGTAAAATCCGAGATGATTTTTAGATGACGTGCCATCCATGCTTCTAGGTATCAATGGGATAGAGAATGATTTGGCAAGGGTGGGTTGGAAGGAGTAACAGGCTAGGTGTCAATAGGATAGAGAATGATTTGGCAAGGGTGGGTTGGAAGGAGTAACAGGCTCTAATGGGGGCTGGGAAGTATTGGGGTTGGGAGTAGTGGAGCTCATGGTGAGTGTGATATTGAAGGGAAGACCGTTCTTGAAGGAGATGAAATTGCCACTATATCCACAAATTTTTTAAAGCAGTTTTATAGGAGATTTTTAGTGGTGGATGCATACAACCGCCACTACAGATGATAATTACCAGTGGCTTAGAAAATATGCCACTATATCCACGAGCCTTTTATATTTTTTAGCAGCTTTAAAGAAGGTTTTAGGAGTAGATATTTATTATCACTGCTAACGTACATCTGTAGTAGCGGATAATTTTATCCGCCACTGTAGGGTCACAAACAGAAACCCTAATCTCTCTCTCTCTCTCTCTCTCTCTCTCTCTCTCTCTCTCTCTCTCTCTCTCTCTCTCTCTCTCTCTCTCTCTCTCTCTCTCGTCTCTTCTACTCGATTCCCATATGGAGGAAAGAAAGCAGATCCATTTTCCACTCGTCTCTCCAGGTGCAGATTCCTCTTTAATTCAAGGGTTTCGATTCGATTTCTTCGACATGCCCAGACCTCTCTCTTCCTTCACTCTCCTTCTCTTGTAAGAACTCCAATCCATTATTTTAAGGTTTCTTAATTCCTTCTCTATTTTTTTTTCAATCGAGGTAGGCTCTTTTCCCCTCTTTCTTCTATTGCAATTTCCTCAATACAATTCGTAGTCCTGTTGATTTCTAGGGTTTCTGTTATATAGTTTTTCAAAATTCATAGTATATGTGATTGCATGAGGTGCTTATTTTAGAGAGTGAATTATTTTGTGATTTCTTCAAATTGAGATCATACTGGTTTCAGGATTCCGGAAATTCCTACCCTTTTTTTAGGAGTTATGTGGAGTAATTGTTTGGTGTTCAAATCCCATGTGGAACTTATTTCTAGGCTTTATGAATTTTGTGGCTCTTTTTTGAGTCGAGATCAAGTTTGGAGATTATTGCATGATTCTTGGAATTGTTGTTGTTTTCTAGGGTTTCTTTAGTGTAATTGTTTGGGATCCTAGAGCCTAAATAGGATCTAGTGAAAGTGTGTTTTGAGTTATTTGGGTGGATGTAAGTGGAAGAAATCAAAAGGGATAAACCCACTTACTGATATCAGTCCAAGCAGGTGGTGTAGCTGAATGAGGTTGAGTTTCTGGGGAAAAAACTTTCATCAAAGACAACATGGCAAGATATATAAAGATGACCTGCACTTGGATCAAGACATTGTCTTGGTCTGCATTGCCAATGAATGTGCATGATTACATTCTTCCCTCTAGCTTATTTTGGTTGAATGATTGAAGAAACGGGCAGCAAAGGCTACTAAGTACTCATAGAAGTTTGTAATTTGGCACTTTGTGGAACAACTTTTAATAAGGAGAAATATTTTCCAAAATTCTTTGCCATTCCTGCTTTGATCAAGAAACGTCCATTTCTGCAATCTGTCGCTTCCTTCCTACAATAACATTTTGTTCAAGAGTTGCAGGACAAGAGAAGCGTTGTTGTATTCCGCACCGACGTAAGTGATTAGAAAAAGGGCCCAAAATTCACCATCATGGTCTGATTGAAAAACTTTAATTTTTCGATCATGTTGATTTTCAATAAGTCTCTGAAAAACAATTAAATATTTTAAGGCATCACTCTTATTTGTCAAAGCAAAAATCCAGGTAAATCTAAAAAAATCATCCACCAACACAAGGTAGTAATGGATGCCTTGTCTTGCCAAAGCAGGGGCAAGACCCCACAAATCAGCATGAATTATTTCCAACGGATTTGGGTCCATGAATCAGAATTACCAAAAAGAAGTTTTTGACTTCGTCTAGCCATACAATTAGGACATACATTTATTCGGTTCCTACTACCGAAACAGAAATAAGATTTTTCTTAGATAAATATCCAATAGGTCTCTGACGATAAGATGACCAACTCACCTGTGCCGAACTTTCTGTGATGAAAAATGTCCTGTAGTTCCCAGTGGTCCCATCTTACCACCTACAAATCTTTATTTCTCCATAACTCAACTTGATTGGATAAAGTTCGTCGCTAATTGGCCCGGCCATTAGCACTCTCCCAGTCAGTTGATCCTTTACTCAAAAACCAGAACCTGAAAACATAAAAATGCAATCATTATCTTTAGCAAACTGGCCCACTGATGATAGTTTTTTGTAAAGAGATGGAACATGCAAAACATGGTTCAGTTGTAAGAGCCAGATGTAGTATTTAAGTTAATAGATCCAATTTATGATGTTACATCCTACCATAGCATTGTTGGTGCCTTACAATATTTGACCACTACAAGGCCAAATATCGCTTATGCTGTTAATCAAGTATGTTAGTTCATGCATTCACCCACAACCACCCACATTATCGCTGTCAAAAGGATACTACCTTAACTCAAAGGAACCTTCGGTTTTGGGTTGATCTTCCGTGCTCTACCGATTTTCATCTATAAGCTTTTTCTAATGCGGAATGGGCAAAGAGCCCAAAAATTTGCAATCCATAACAAGCACATGTATTTTTCTAGATGCGGGCCTAGGGTTAGGGCTTGCTTGGATAGTGTTGAAGCACGTGTTCACTGACACAATAAGAAGTCTCCACTATGGTTCAAAATAATGTAGCGGCCGCATTATCGGCTGTAGCGATGGAGATTACTACGCTATTTTAAAAATAGCAACACTACGGTCTAAAACTTAATAGAACCAGGCAGTATTAATTTGAAACATTGTATTTCCTATTCTCGCCAGTAACCTTTCCTAAAGTTTTCTCCACCATTATTTGGTTTCAAATCACAAAAAAAAAAAAAAAACACAAGATTGATTGGTACACAAGATTGGATTTTTTAGACCATTTAAAAAATTCACACCGCTACACCACTATGTATCGCCGCAACTACCATGTATCACTTGCTACGTAGAGTTTTGACCACTTGCCGCTACACTCACCGCAATTGCTATGTTGATCCTTGTCTCCGCAGAGACGTCAACACAATGACGCACCTCGAGGGATAAAAACCCACACAATATTATTAATCAATTCTTAAGAATTCCATCTCTACAGTGCTATATAAATAGGATAAACAAACCTAGGGCCTAAGTTACCTAATCAAACTAGGAAAGCGAGTTAATAACCTACTTAGAAAATAAAAGAAGAAATCTAATCCTAATTACAACTAATTAATAAAATTAGAAAGCTTAATCAACTAGAATAAGAAACAAGGTATTCTTGCACGTGAGGTCATGGGTGCATCTTATCTCATGATGTTCTAACTTCTAAGAAGCAACCCCTCATGGCCCATTCTAGTGACGGAGCGGAATATTCTGCATTAGCAGTATGCTTAACTGAACTTACTTGGCTTTTCCTTTTATTGCGCTATCTTGGCCCTACATTCATCTCTGCCTGTGCTATTTGGTGATAATATTAGCTCCTACTCATATGGCTGTCAACCCCATTCATCATGCTTGCATGAATCATATTGACATTGATTGTCACTTTGTCCGTGATCAAGTTTTGGACGGTTCATTAGTTGTATTCATCACCATCATGGACCAGGTTGTTGATATTTTTACCAAGGGCCTGACCTCTACTCTTTTTTTCACCTTAGGGCCCGTTTGTTAATTTTACTAATATAGTCAAGGGAAGTTAAACATCCCATCAAAAGCACTTTTTACCAAAACTCCCTCCATCTTTTCCAAAAAAAGTCAAAAAACAACTACATTTACTCACTAAAAAACAAAACAACTCCATTTCCCCATACAAAAAGTCAAAAATATTCCATCCCAAACAACTAAAAATAAAATACCATCATAACTCACTTATATTTTATTCATTCTTTTCATTTCACTTCACTCCACTTTATTTTAAAAGTAAATTACCAAACAGGCCCTTAAGATCCAATCTTCTCGTCTCCATTGTGTTACCGAGGACGGTTCATTAGCTATAATTGTATAACTAACAAAACATGTCCGTGCTTGGCACGAGCAATATAATTCATAATATTTTAAAAAATTAAATGAGTGAAATTTTATTATTTGAATTATATTGAGATGATAAAATTACAATAAAAATGATGCCTATAATAATAACAAAAAAAAAAAAACATGTAGTTGGTTAATTTAAAAATGAGCGTGGTTTTTTTCAATTGCTGATGGGTCAAACAAATCAAGAATAGGAACAATTTAAATTAAACAAATATTACAAAACAAAGGTACTTACAATTGACCTTTTTCAAATTCACTCGTCTTGCATTGAAAGAATTAAAAAAAAAAAATGTCTCCACCATATTGAAAAAAAAAAAAAAAAAAACTTGTGTTAATCTCAGCACAACTACCCATCAATGCTAAGAGAAACTAAAATCAAAAGCAACCCTTGCTAGATTTTCAAAGAGATTTGGAGGGATTTAAGATAATTGGAATATTGAAATATTTTGAAAGTTTCCATTCTAGGATTCTGTTTTGTACCCCCATCAAATGAAAGAGGAGAAATATGGTAACTGATCCAAATGTCATGTCTACATGTTAACAACACTGGTGAATATGTAGAGAAAGATAAGGATACAG
This sequence comes from Cinnamomum chago, assembly GCA_038049695.1. Taxonomy (NCBI): domain Eukaryota; kingdom Viridiplantae; phylum Streptophyta; class Magnoliopsida; order Laurales; family Lauraceae; genus Cinnamomum; species Cinnamomum chago. Next base: position 8,499,830 of record CP142452.1, on the reverse strand, counting down.
AAAAATCTTTCTTAAAATAATAGATGACCTTCGTCCAAAGGGAAAGTCTGAACAGAATAGATGACCTTCGTCAACAAATATGCTCATATGCTAACCCATGAGTTAGGTTGATCCACACGGGTTCTCCCTTCAGTTGATCCAACCCATCCATAGCTTTATACTGAAACCCCTCCCCTGACTCTGCAATGGCTAAAATCTCAATCTAATTGTAGTTATTTACACCATCAGATTGATTTGTGTTTAAAAAGAAAAAGAAAAAAAACTTTGGATATTTCTCAAAATTCTTTATTTAATGGTGAATATTACTCCATCAAGTAAAATTGATTCAAGGGTTGGGAGTGAGTGTAAAATGAGAGATGTATCTCTCAATTCATATTGTATCTATCAACCCAGTGCAGGTAGATGACATTTAGATAAATTAGGTCCCCATTGACTCTTGTCCAAGATCTTTCACGGATCTAAATGAAAATCCATAAAACATCAAATAAAATATAAAAACTATATGCATAGTTTTGAAAATCAAAATCGTATCGCAAATTATTCATACCCATGAATCGAAACTAATCGTAAATCATATGATTTTTTTATTTTTCTAATAAAAATGAAAAATAATTAAAAATCAAGAGGAAAAAGGAGAAAGCATTATTCGTAACCATCCATTTTCCCATTTATAGAAATATAAAGAAAATTACGAATAAGTCTATCGTACTATCATATCAAGAATATCATAATATATATTAATATACAATAAACGATGTGTAAATAGTTAAATAAGTTTAAGGTATCAATTTATATTTATTTTTTTATTATCTATAAATTAAAATATAAAAATAAAATAATAAAATCCAAACCATCAATCTTACACAGTAGGATATCTCTTTAAATTAAGGAAGTGTTTATGAAGAAAAATAAAATAAAATAAAAGATTAACTAAAAAGAAGATAGAGATAAGCACCATGTGTAAAATCTAATGCTTTAATTAAATGCATGTTTTTCATATCTAAAACCCCTCCAAAGCCTCAAAAATTCTTAAGAGATTTCATCAACAACTAAATAACATTCTAAAAGTAAAAAAGCTAAAAGAAAGAAAGAATAAAGAAAGAAAATTGTTAATATTCTCGCTCAGCCGAATCGCTTGAATCGTAAGATTCAATGAATTGAGTATCAAATCGTAAGATTCACACATGAATCTAAGATTCTTCTATGAATGGGATTTGTTATACAGATACGAATCGTTTTATTTAGGATTCGGGATACGAATCGTACGATTCTGATAACTATGACTATATGTATAGTTAATCAATAGCAATAACATAAAACCTGATCAATTTCTTAAAGAACCCATTGATGAAAGTGGAAAGAGAGAAACTTGTAAGCATAAAATTTAATAAAGGGCAACATCGAATAAAATACATTGTATAACAAGGATTGCATAAATACCTTTTCTTCAAAACCGCAATGCCCAGGGATTGAAGAAACACCTTTTCTTGAAAATCCTAATGCCCACTTGATCTTCTCTTCTTCCTCTCTATGGGTTTCGAGTTCTAGAGAAGTGGGATGGAATTGATAGAAGATAAAAGAAACTCTGCGTTATCAACTAATCATACACAAACAAAAAGGATAAGTGAAATCAATCAATATTCTGAATGCATACAATTCCTAACATTTGTTCCTATTATGGGTAACCCAAAAAGGATAAAATCACATGGTAACAAGTAAAGGAACTAATAAAGCAGTGAAATATAGACAAATTACATTAATTATACAAAAACAAAAATAATCAATATCAGCGTTAAAAAAAATCCTATCTATTGAATGAGATCAAAATTTGAAAGAGAAAACTTAACGGGTTCTTTCCGAATAAACTACACATTAAAATGAATGACAATAAAGGAATTATTAACAGTCGGATCTGTGTTTATTGGTCTAAAATCCCTAAAATCTCTCTCACAAGTTAAACTTGATTTGAGATAGATAAGTCCAGATCTAATTGGGCTCGCATAAGATTACAATCACAATTTCTTTTTTTAAAATTAGTATCATCGGATTGGATTCTCATAAGATTTGGTGCATTGATCAAAATTCAGTCAAAATCAAAATTGTAAAATTGATTTTGTCAATTTCCTAATTGGAAGCAACAACTTTCATATAAAACGATTAGCAACATGTGCCTCTGCTAATAGTCATACAAAAGAATACTATATATATTTTTATAAATGAAAATTTGATTTTAATTTGATATGGTTAGATTGTCTAAAATCTAAAATAGCATTATTTCTCAAAAAAAAAGAAGGCTTAAAGTTATAATCAGTGATAGGGGATGCTATGGTAAATTTAGATAAGTAATTGATAGAAAACATTTTTATTTTTAATTGTATTCAAGTATTTTAAGTATGATCAATTTGACAAAGATCTGGTTGGACACCATGCTTAAAACATAGGTATGTGTATACATTAATAATTAAAAAAATTATCATTAGTTAGTTTTATTGGCATTAATGAATGTTAAAACAACCAATGAGAGGAGTAACTTGCAGAAATATCATGGCCCACAATAATGTTTCATTTTCAAGATGGACTTGAGGAAATTGTATATGGTCTCTACACATAAGGATTCAATATCTAATTGCATGTAGATATTTGGGTATTGTGTATGAGTAAATCAACAAATACTACATGTGAAGATGTAAAAATCTACAAATGCAGTTTCATTGTAGTTTAGATTTCCGACTAAATCAAGAAGTATTCTATTGGTCGCATGGCCAAACATTTAAGGTTATCTTTGATTTCCTTATGCTAATTATAGAATATAGTTTCTTTCCTTATTCTAAGGATAGAGATTGATGTAGATCTGGGCTCGATTAGGAAACCAAGAGAGTCTCGCCAAATCTTATTAAGTATTAAGAAAAATTAACTTGATGCCAAATGTAGAACATGGACAACAAAAGGTTCAATTCAAAATAGCTACGTAGTGGCCGCATTATCAACTGTAATGGTTGGGGCTGCTATGCTATTTTGAAAATTTTAGCGTTACGGTCTAAAAGCTGGTAGAACCAATAATTTTTAATTTAAAATATTTTTTTTCCTATTTCTTCCCCTCAATAGCCTCCCTGAAGTTGTCTCTACCCTTACATGGTTCCAAATCATTAAAAAAAGTACAAGATTAGTTGCTACATAAGATTTGAATTCTTTTGACCACTTAAAAAATTCACATTGCTACGCCACTACATATCACCAACTGCGTAGTGTTTTGGCCACTGGCCACTATGCTCAATTCAACTGCTAGTTTGATCATTGGGTTCACTATAAATGTGGTCCACGTGTAACATTATCACATGCATTAGAACATGTTGATGGGCATGCATCAGGTTGTGGTCCTGCAGAAGATACACGTGGGACATTATCAAATTATTATAATAGGAGATTATTTATGTTGTTCCTTATGCTATAATTGATAGAACATTTTTAGATTAGGCATTAATTATAAGATCCTATAATTAATCAAGTTATGTTATTTTCCAAAATCAAATATATGCATCAAATTTCTGATCTATAAATTAACTCAATCTAAGATCTCATAAATTAAACTGTGGGGGCCATCTACAGTGTTTTCAAAGCAAATATCCATTGTCATTCAGATAAATTACTTATAACAATGTCAAAGATCTATAAATTGAGTCAATCTAGGATCTCATAAATTCATTTGTGTGGCCCATCTACGATGTTTTCAATGCAAATATCAATCATTTAGATCAAGTTCTTGTACCAATGCCAAAAGCAGAAAGAGGCTGCAATCCTAACCAAGCTACTCCTTTACGTGAATGAGAACGAACTGTTGCATGGAAGCTAGTAAGACTATTCACATGATTGTTGACATGTGGTAGATTGCACAGAGATCTTTTTCTTTGTATAATGAATATTTGGGTGAGGGCTGTGATGTGTACTATTTTTAGGAAGGCTATGATGTGTCCTTGCTCCCTAGCTGTGGCCCAGTAGACAATGCAAATCGTTAGAAAAGAAGAATCTTGTCTTCTGTAGGATGCGGTCAAATTTTACTAAAATAAGAGATGATCCAACCAGCCTTCACATATATATGTCCAAAGAAAACCGAAACAGGGAGAAGAAGAGAGAAAAAGAAGAGGAAGAGGAAGAAGAGAGGAAAGGAGAAGAGGAGAAAGGACTCATTGGATCTGGTCCGATTTCTACATGGGACACCTCTTTCTGCACCCCCACACCGCCCCCCCCGCCCCCCCATCTCTAAATTCCTAATTACAAAAACAAAAGCCCTACGAAAACATCCCGATCCCTAGGGAAAAAAAAAAAACACCTACTAGGAACTCCAAATCCCCAATTTATTAATCCCTAAAAAAACCTAATCTTTTTCTAGATCTTAGTTGGGTCTCTACCTAAGCCCCAATCACTGAAACCCAAAAATCTTACCCTTATTGAACAAAAAAACTAGAATAGAAAAATACACAAAGTCATTACACAAAACAATAAAAAAAAATACACAAAATCATTATACGAAACAATAAAAAAAAGTTATAGAACAAAAAAGGACACAATCGTTTTTAGAGCAATAAAAAGAATTATACTTGAAAATAAGAAACTGAGAAAAAAAAATGTATTTTTGAACTTAAAAAGGAGAAAAATACCTGGGGGTTGAAGTTTTATTTTTTTCTGAGAGTAATAGAGTCTCTTTTCGGTGGATCGGATTATTTATCAAAGAAAGACTCCAATTGGGTTAGAGTTTGATTGGACTGGGCAGATGGGATTATTTAATAAAGAAAGACTCCAATTGGGTTAGAGTTTGATTGGACTGGGCAGATGGGATTATTTAATAAAGAAAGACTCCAATTGGGTTTAGAGTTGGATTGGGTTGTGAGAGTAAAACTCCTATTGGTAAGAAAGACTCTGTAATTGGTAAAGGTAAGAAAGACTCTTTAATTGATAAGGACTCTAAATTGAGAACGAAACATTTAAACTCTTTAATTGATAAGGTCTCTAAATTGATACTGAAGCATTAAACTCTTTATCATAAGGTCAAAATCAGGGTCAATATCAATTGGGAAACTGGAGCCAATTTTGCAATCAGTTGTAAAATTGACTCCAATTGAACTTGCATCTTTCTAATATATAAATATGTAATAAGCTACACCACCTCATCTTTCCATGATTGTTATTCACATCTTTCCCTTCTCAGGAAAAAGGTTTTATATTTTCATCATATACAGTTTTATAAAGAGACCACCGATCCTGTGTAATAGTGCGCAATACAACATACAATTCCTTCACAACTATTTTTTAGCTGCAATCTTGCTTGTATCTCTACAAATACCCCTTTGTGCTACTAAAGTCCTAGCAATGCATGCATCTCTAAAATTGCCATTTTTGAGGCCACATTTAGAGTGCTTCAAAGTTCCCAAAATACCACTATTATCAACGCCAGCTTTATTATTATCTTAGCTAGCTCTACAGCTTAATTTCAGTTCATGCTGATATATAGAGCGTCATGGGAGGGAAAGTGGGCAGAGGTTTTGTGACATTGTTTTCAATTTGCTCATTAGCAATGTAGACTGCCAATGAAGGTGATCCTGCAACAACTGAATATGAATCTTACGCAGGTTTACTTATCAGGTTATTGTTGAAGTAAAAGTTGGCTCTAAGATGAATGTTGTGGAGTGCTTTGGCGGACCAAAGCCAAGGAAGAAGGCTGCTGCAGAGCATGCTGCGGAAGGGGCACTTTGGTATCTCCGGGGACTTGGACACAAAATCTGAAGAATAAGCAATTGTCCTATTAATAAAGATACCCAGTTTGTTTATCATCATTGGTGAACAAGGTTGGATTTCCATGTGGATCCATTGGGTGACCCAGAATAAATATGTTTTTCAGTTCCAAAGTTTGTGTTTGATTTTTATGACCAAGAAAACAGCTTGTGATCCGAGCATAATAGTTGTTGGTTGTGGACTCATGGTGTTTGGAATCTGAATGGTACTATGTTTACAAATTGTTTTTGAACAGCGAAAACATCTATACACACAATCTGATCTGGCGATTTGTGGAAACCTTGGCATTTTACCAGATGTTATAGCTTATTAATCATATAATTCAGAAGGTATCCTATATCTGTTACTTTTTTACTTTGTTAGGATTGGGCTCTAATAGCCTGTACAAGGTGTAGTTACCAAGTCCAGGTGAATCCCAAGATTTCTCATTATTGGTATTGTGCTAACTTTAGCGATGACTAGTTAGGTCATGATCCTCAAAGCCCTACATTGGAGGTCATAATTCTCAAAGCCAAACATTGGATCTTTTGAAGTCAGTTTTCTTGTGATCAGGTTGACTGGCTCTTAATTTTTGTGACTCTAGGGCGTACGCACCTATAATTGTGAAGGCAAAGAACAAAAGTGCTGTTACTTTTGCTGTTATTCAAGAGGACATGAAGATTTATGTGAGGATTATGCAAAACTTGGGCTTGAATTTGATGGCCCTGCCAAATGCAATAATTCCATGGAATCATCACTTCGATGAATTCCAAAGGACTCCATGCATCATCTGAGGTATATTATTGTCACATGTGATCTTATTGGCTTACTAGAAGTCCCATCATCTTGTGGCTCTAAAGAAGTTTTGCATAAGGAAGAACCAAGTCCCCTATTTTACCAAGAAAAAAAAAAGGTCCCCTGTTTTACTTGCTATATATTTTTTTCCTCAGAATTCATTTTTCATGGAAAATTACAGATTCAAAACTTCAGGAAGTTAAATTTCCACAGTTTTCTGTTGCAAAACAATTTTCTGCAGTAAAATGTATCTCTCTAGTACTATAAAAAAAACTTTTTTTATCAAAAGAATTGTGATAAACAACCCCAACCCAGTGGCTGAAGAAATGAAGGTGGCATTCTCATTTAGATTTTATGTAGTAGGATCCCTCCCAATGGCCATGAATATAGTATTATTATAGTTTGGTCTATCCCTTAATCCACTGTAGAATCTATATATGCAAAGCGGTCTGCTAAAATCCTGGTTCAGCCATGGCTTTGTATAATTTATTGCTTGTTGGTCAGTTCTTTGTGGTGCTGGAGTGAAACCAGATGCAATTGAGAAAAAAAAAATGAAGGGCAAGATCTTAATTTGTTTGTAAAGGGGGTTCACCATTCTTATCTTAAAATTGAAACTGAGGAGAACTATCAACATTTAACAAAGGAAAATTACTCCTAACTCAAACTATTATGTTTTCTCATTTAAAAAATTATGCTTTGGATGCAATCCCCTGCGTGTTTGGAAATTAACTAGTAAAGTTAAAGTGAAGTTAAAGCTTCCATTATCCATACAAGAAAAGACAAAATGTCATATTAAAAGTACATACATTCAAAATTTTATAAATAATAATAATAATAAAAAAAGTAACTTTCTTTACCTACTACATGACAAAAAAAAAACCCTATCAAACAACTAAAGATAAAAGATCATCATGACTCCTTATATTTTATTTTCTCTTAATGTTTCACCTCACTTTACTTCAATTGATCGTATATCCAAACACACTTGGTCCCATGGTAGCCACTCTCACATAGAATAAAAATCTCGTACTTTAAAATATTGGCACAAATTCACTTGTTATTATAGCCCACTGATATAATCCTAGTAATGATATTTGTGACATTCCGGGTAAGGACATGGAGTAGAAACACTCGAACAAGTTTACTCAGGATCCGTTTGTGGGTTGAGAAGATTTTACGATACAAAGAAAATTTGTTTTGATTTTCTATGCAGCTCACTTGTTTGCAGCCACACATTCTCCTTGCGGAAACAAAATGAACTAATTTATATATAGGATTTTGATTTATCATAGGAAGTATGGAAATGCATCAGTCATCTCTTTTGTGAAAACAGGACTGGTTGCACAATCTAGTCCTTGAACTCTGAGAACTCAGTCAACCTGATGACCTATTATTTGAATCAAGTCAACTGACAATGATCAGAGCTAGTCAGCAATGAGATTTAAAGCCGTTTTTATGAGTTTATGATTTGGCTAGATTAAGCACATCTACCATATGGCCCAGTCATGAAAAGACTTGTGTGATCAATGGATGAGGCATAGAAAACTTCCACCCTACTTCTCCCCATCCAAAAAAACCCTAATGGCAAATTCCTGGTTCCTAGAGAATGGTCAATCCACTGGTAGCTTATCGGTCAGGTATCTTCCTCTCAACAGAATCAACACAAGAAGGATTAGACACTCACTTAGCTCCAATTAGAGACTTGGGTGATGTGTGTGGGTAAATTATTGTATTAAAAAAAGGGGAGAAAAAGAGGGGGAAAACCTCACTGGAGAATAACTCACTTTTCAAAAAGTCCATCAGGGTTCCTTTGGGCCGCTAGAGAAATCCTCACTGGAGAGAAAAATTGTACTTATTTCTATGCGGCCCCCTTTTCCAATGGTTTGGTAGGACACGTTTTTCTCTCCAAAAAAGAGAAGAAATATACTGATTTTATTTGATAGATAGGATTTTGATTTTCTACGTAAAATCCTAGAGGGAGGAAAGCAAAACCCCTCAATACCACGGAAATAAAAATCGAGGGAGAGCGGAATCTAATATACTAAGGGAATGTTTTTTCCTGCATTTAACCGCATTCCTCCATTTTAACAATCCTAATTTTCTAAGACACTTTGGGACATGTGTCCATCCAACATCCACTGCCCTCTCCTAAATAAAAGAGCAGTTGTCACACCCACTTCAACATCTCTCTACTTCATCCACGTCAACATCCCTCTACTTCATCCCCACTCCCCGTCACTCCCCACGCTTTCGTAACTGAACCCAACTGAATGGAGCAAAAACGGCAACAACATACTTCTTACTACTTGCTCTCTCTCTCTTCTCTACCATTTCATCAAAAGAACGGAAAACGGCGGTTTCCTTAGGCAGTCGTCTACGACTCGGAGCGGCTAGCAACTGTGATTTACTTCAAACCAGAACCTCTCGCTCATGATATGGACCTCAATCAATAGGAAGATTAAACTTACATCGGATGTTCTGACATATGTAGGCTTCTCTGTATATGATAGTATTTTATTTCATTCTTTCTGTGTTCGCTTCTCTGTATATGATAGTACTTTGTTTCATTCTTTCTGTGTTATAGTGAATCGTTTTTGTTCAAATATGTTTGTTACTGGGATCTCTGTGATTTTTTATGCATGCATCTGTTCGAAATGTATGTTTATGAATGGCAAAGTTTGAAAAAGACAGTGAAATAGAGAAACTATTTTGAGCTTTAGGAAGTGAGAGGGAGAGGAGGTTGCAGAGAGAGATAGAGAGTGAGAAAGGGTGGGGCGGAGTGAGAGGGAGAGGAGGTTGCAGAGAGAGAGTGAGAGTGAGAGAGGGTGGGGCGGAGTGAGAGGGAGAGGAGGTTGCAGAGAGAGAGAGAGTGAGAGAGGGTGGGGCGGAGTGAGAGGGAGAGGAGGTTGCAGAGAGAGAGAGATAGAGAGTGAGAGAGGGTGGGGTGGAGTGAGAGGGAGAGGAGGTTGCAGAGAGATAGAGAGGGAGAGAGAATGGCAGAGAGTGAGATGGGCTCGATTTGTGGATGGGGAGAGAGAGAGAGGGTGGGTAGAGCATCGGTGGAGAGAGAGAGGGGGGGGAGGAAAACGGCAGGGAGGCATGGAATTGGAGAGGTAGAGAGGGAGAGAAGAAAGAGAACCAAAATGGAAATGGTGAGATGGGTTGTAACGCCCCAATTCCGGATACCGATATAATCGTTCGAATACCCGAAGTTGGCGCGCTACTTCCCGGAAAATCCGAGAACTTCCAAAATCGTAGGCCGCAGTGAGGTCCAATTTAAAACTTTTTGAACCATATAATAATAACATTTAAATTGCGGAAGCATAACGATTAAATAAAGCGGAAGTAATAGGTATCGATATATATTAAGTATGAGCAGAACTACAGTCTACTTAAAATGGTTTAGTGTAAATTAAAGTTAATACATTTGAGTTCTACCCAACTCACTACAAAATTGTTCTCTCAAAACCCAAATAACAAGAGACTCTCAAAACCCATGTAGATACTCCTCGCCCTCCGGCTCGACATCCGTGTCGGCCGGGCCCCATGCGTACTCTCCTGCGACAGGTGCCTCCACTAGGGCTAATGCATCGTCTGGGATCTCGGGATCAAGGCCTAAGCACCAATGAGTGGGTCAGATCTAAAAGATCTGGCAAGTTACAGCATACTACTAACATAGAACATATATATCAAAGGAAATAGAGACAGGTACATAAATTAAATGAATAGCAAGGGAAATGAACTAGGCAGTTGTGCATGTAAATCATAAAGAATCAGTACAAAGATAAACATCTAAACTACTATAACGAAAGTGGCACATTCACACGAGCTGGAATACCGCGGGATATTATGCCGCGGCCCTCCCATACTGAACACAGTTGCGGCGGGGAAATCTCATCGGTGCTGGGAATAACTAATCCCTCAAATCATCTCATCAACTCATCATCGCAACACTCCAGACCGGCACGGTATCACACCGTCCGTCTTAACCACACAGCTCATCATGATAGCTCTACAACACTCATCTAGCTCCTACCGGGGATGATCAGTCCACAGGCTGAGCTTAAATCAACCGAGTGAATGTTCATGCCGACTCGAGAATAACTCTAAGGTCTGTGTCTGTCTAGGCTTTGCCTTGCGTGAACAAGGTCCTAACAATATCTCTAAGAGGTCTACACATATCAACTTAGTCCATGGATTTCATTCAAGGCCCAAGCCCACTCGTTGGATCCATACCAAGGCCCAACAACATATGGCCTGGTCTAATTCTGTCCAAACGAGGTAACTAATCCACTTATACTGATAAACAGTTCCATTTCAATCCATATGACTTAACAGTCCAATAAAACTACCTCTTTAAGCTAAAGGGTTCACATCTCCATACTTAGGCCCAATAAGGGCCCGCCTAGACACAGACACGGGTCAATGATCTCCGAAACCACACTATCGGGTCACCTCTAGATACCCTAGGTTCAGGTCTTCCAATTATGATTAATTAACAGTAAACAGCTAATCTATAGATCTAAGAATGACAGGATATGAATAAGTGAAGTATAACTTCAATGAAGGAATCAACAGGGAAATCCAACGGTCCAATCTTAGGTAAATGGGCCACGTTAGGTTCAGGTCCATCTCCGGTAATTTGATCTCTAAACGAAGTCATTGATGCCATAAGATACTGTATTTGGTGCTTAGGAAAAGTACGGGCACCATTGACAACTTTTAGAGGTCAAATCGTCTTAGATTAATAACCAAAACCTTAATCGGTGGTCCCCACGAGTCAAGGTCGAGCCACGCCATTGACTCGTGCTTGGCACATTGATGGAAGTTCATTTGGTTGGTTAATGGGTCCCACAATCGAATAATCATAAAACAATGCTAAACTCACACCCTAGAGTTCACAGTGTGGCAGGTCGACCTGGCAAGGGTCGGGTCGGTCTGCTCCACTGAAAATCAAAGTTGGGACTTGGTTTGGATTCTGGAATTTCCAGTGTACCCGATTGACCAGGTGGCCAGCCGGTCGATCTGGTACACGGGTGTACCTGAGTCAACAGACCCCAGGCCAAATCTCAACTTTTGCACTGCGGTCTGGGTCTGATAGAAATATCCAAGTCATACACAAACTATACGAATTCGGTTCGTAAAAATACCAAGGGCTTAATCAAAATATATAAACTAAGGATATTTATAAAAGTGTAAGACTAAAGGGTCCAGATTAATTTAAATTAATTTAAAGACTAAAGGGTCTAGAAATATTAATTTAAGGGGGGTAACAAGTTAATTTATTTTAATAGGGTTCCATAAGGCTAAGGTCCTACTCTTCTAAATTTTCTAAAGCTAATGGTCCCATAGTACACATTAGAAACTAAATGTTTTGTTTAATTAATGAAGCTAGTGGGTTATGGAAATAGTGGGCCCCAATGGGCCCAGCTCCGATTTGATCCGATAAAATTAATGGGTCTATATTTCTAGTTTATGAAAATTATTGATGCTAATAGAAGGTATTGAAAACTAAGGGATTATTTTAATTAGTAAAGTAACTAGTGGGCTATAGATAGGTGGGCCCCCACTAGGCCCAAAGCCCTCCATCAAAACCTAAGTCCACTACATATCTATATATATATATAATAAATACCCCTTTTCAATCCCATACTTCACCCCTCATATCCACCCACGTGACATCATCCCTCACCTTTCTCTCTTCTAACCCACTCAACAGGTCATCCCTCACCTACCCCTTACTTTCCCCTCTTTCCACATGTCACCATCCTCCCATCCCCCTCCAATGGACCACACTCATCTACTACTATTACCCTGTACACGTGCCATCACCCTTCCTCCTCCTTTTCTTTTCCATTCTTCAATCACTCATCTCTTTCTCTTATATGAAACTCGTCAGGCACTATCCTCCCAGAACCATCGTCTGGAAAAAGGGGCTGGGCGACAGCAACCTACAGGGAGCTTGGATGGTGGCCCCCCACTGGATGAGGCTCTGATCAAGCAACACCACAAGCGTCGTCCAAGGGCCATCTACAAGATAACCGGGCATGATTTGCCATCAATGGCCCACCTGGGCCCCACTAATTCCAAAAGCGAGAGGGGTGATCCACTGTTTCTTGTTTAACAGGTTAGCATACGTCACCTAACCTATGGCCCACCTCTGATCAAAACCAGATCAGAGCCCTACCCCTAGGTCGCCCCACCAACTCGGTCCTGATGGACGGACTAGATCTGTGCCCAGATCAATCTGGGGGCCCCACGACCTGATTTAAATAAAATGAAAACCCACTTCAATAACTCACGCCTGATACAGAGAAAGATAATGATCGTGGGCCCCACTGATCAAGGGCCCACGATCAGCCCTCATCACCTGGGTCGCCCATGATGGCTCTACACGATGTGGGGTCCGGATCTCCCAGGGTGGACCACCCGGACCCACTGATCCCAAAACATAATAACCCAAACAACTTCCTGTAACAGGCACTAGCAGTAATGGTGACCGTTGCAGAGCCACTGCAACAATAACCTTCTTCACCCCTTCATCCAATTCAATTTATTAATACCAAACAAAACCCATCTATCAAACAACAATTAAAATTGCAAGAATCACATCAATGCCCATTATATCCAAAACACAAACAGAGCTCAGATGGAATTCTAAAAACTTAATCAACATGATTTGTGAACTGAAATTACCAAAATCAAGAATTGAGATACATATTCTAAACTAGTGTATGAGTACTTGCCTTAATTAATGGAGAGAAGGTTTATAGAGATATAATTAGAGAAAAGGAGTATCCCAGCTGAGCAGAGGAAAGGAGAAGAAGAAGATGACACAGCAGCTGCTGTAGCAGGTGTAGTAGCAGCTCCTAAGATGGATTCCAGCAGTAGCAGATGATGAAGAATAAGAGATGCAGCAGAGTGGCTATAGCAGAAATCTCCCAGATGGAATTCCAGCAGCAACAACAGTCCAACAGAGACAGGGAAATGGAGGAGAGGAAATGGGAAGATGAGGTGGTGGGGTAGTGGCTGCTCCCAGCTGAAGAAGAAGAGGAACACAGCAACAGTTGCAGTAGCAGGGGCTGGAATGAGAGGGGAACAGAGAGAGAAGTGGAGTAGCAGTGGCTGCAAGGGTCCTCCTAGCACAGAGTCTGCAGCTCAGGTGAATGAGGAAGAAGAAGAGGTAGAAGAAGACAGCAACAGTAGCTCTCCTTCAGCACCAACACAGTGATGGCTCAGCTCAAACGTAGGAGAAATTTGAAATGGAGGTTGGGAAGTTGCAATGAACAGTAATGGGAATCTGTCTTGGGAAGGGGGCTGGCTTAGGGTTTGCAAATGAGGATTAAGAGACATTTTATAGGTTAAAAAGGGGGTGATTAATGACCATGATACCCTTAGGGTTTAATGGGATTAGGGTTAGGTTAGGTCTTTTGGTAGGAAGCTTCTAGAAGAGGGGCACCATTAGCACTAAACTAAACCCTCCTAATTAATTAAAACTCTATTAGGGACCTAACTAACACTAATAGCATAGGTTTAACCCAAAACCCTTTTCTAATTAAAAACAAACCCAACTAAGCTAGTCTAACCAAAAACTTAGGAGATTCTAACCAATCTCTCTAATCAACCCCTAATTAGCCCAAATAATTAGTAATTAGCCAAGATTAGCAATAATTAGCAAAGATTAGTAGTAATTAGCATAATTAACCAATGATTAGCATAAATTAGAATAAATTAGTCTATAAAATAGCATTTAGAGGGCCCACTAAGGGTGGGGCCTCACATGGGTGGGGGCGGAGTGAGAGGGAGATGAGGTTGCAGAGAGAGATAGATAGAGAGTGAGAGAGGGTGGGGCGGAGTGAGAGGGAGAGGAGGTTGCAGAGAGAGAGAGATAGAGATCGTGAGAGAGAATGGCAGAGAGTGAGATGGGCTCGGTTTGTGGAGGGAGAGAGAGAGAGTGGGCAGAGAGAGGGTAGGGCGGAGTGAGAGGGAGAGGAGGTTGCAGAGAGAGAGATAGAGAGTGAGAGAGGGTGGGGCGGAGTGAGAGGGAGAGGAGGTTGCAGAGAGCGAGATAGAGAGTGAGAGAGGGTGGGGTGGAGTGAGAGGGAGAGGAGGTTGCAGAGAGATAGAGAGTGAGAGAGAATGGCAGAGAGTGAGATGGGCTCGATTTGTGGAGGGGGGGGAGAGAGAGTGTGTGTGGCAGAGAGAGAGGGTGGGTAGAGCATCGGTGGAGAGAGAGGGGGGGAGGAAAACGGCAGGGAGGCATGGAATTGGAGAGGTAGAGAGGGAGAGAAGAAAGAGAACCAAAATGGAAATGGAGAGGAAAAGAGGTAGAGAAGAAAGAAATAGTGAGATGGTTCAGAAAGAGAAAGGAAGTTGCAGTAGATCATAAGCCACCTGCATGCACAGGGAACTCTGCTTATTTAGCCCAGTTAGAGAAAAAAATTACCAACTTTCTTATTATAAGCTAAAAGCCCTTGGCTTTGTTATGGTGTGATCTTCTATCATATTTGTATCTTACGCCAAACGAACAGGGGTGAGCATCTGTCTAACGAACCGAAGTTTCAAACCGAAACGAACCGAAATTTTTTATTTGGTTCGGTTATACGGTTAAATTGGTTAGGTTCGGTTAAGATTTACAGCAAATTTGGATAATATAGTTTGGTTCGGTTTTGGATTTTTTTCACCAAATTAATTGAATTAACCGGATTTATTAATATACATATAACAGTTTGTATTTTAGATATATAAAATATATAAACTCTTAAGACTGATAAACTGTTGAACAAATTTGGGCCCCATAACAAAGCCCAACATGTGGCCTTTTGACCGAATTGACCGAAATTTAACCGAAATATTTTCGGTTCGGTCGAATTCGGTTACACCTCATTATTCGGTCGGTTCGGTTAAGAATTTCTTCGACCAAAATATTTCGGTTCGGTCAAAATTTCGACCAAACCGACCAAACCGACCGAATACTCACCTCTACAAACGAAGACATTGTTATATTTTAATCATTGTTTCAATAACCTACGAGTCTTCAATGTTGGATCACGTGGTGTTTGTTTTGCATGAATATCATGTCATCGGGCTTGGCTCGGATTCGAACCCGAAGCATACAAAATGTATCGTGTCACAGGGAGATTCAATCGTCGGGCCCACATAGTTATAATCAGGACCATTGAAGATATATCATTAAATTTCAATTACGATTGACCACATCATCAAGCTCACCATGGGGCCTAATCCTATTGAAGTGGATTATCTTTATGTGGGACCTATGATGGTAATCGGGACCGTTCAAGATATATCCTTAAATTTCAATTTCGATTGACCACATGATCAATCTCATTGTGAGGCCTAATCCTATTGAAGTGGATTATTTTTTTGATCACCTGATCAAATTTAAATCAAATATTTTTTTCTTCATTATATATTTGCAAACAAACAAAGACTATAGCAACATCCCTGAAAATCCCTAAAACAATTGTATGTGCTATGATAGGTGGGCCCACCATCGGATCACGAGGTGTTGCTAGCAATGTTGGATGAGTGATAGTCTAAAAAGATTGATCAAGCTGGGCTAAGAAAACCCATTATAGCAACTTATTTTTACTTTTCTTAGTTGTGTTCCTCATATTCTTACTTTTCTTAGCTGTTGGAGGGCTATACATTATCAACATCCATTATATTGTTTTAGATAAGATTATATAACTTATTTGATCAGGTGAACTATCATAATATGACGGTTCTGTGGTCCGTGCATAGCACTATAAAATAAGTTATATTAATAATATATTTAATAGTATATTGTTCGTTTCTACTATTCTTAACCTACTATTTTCCTCCGTTGTAATAATATACCACTTAATAGTATATTTTTCCAATATACATATAATTAAAGTATAAGTACCTATTTATATATTGATATAAACTATAACTATATACATTGCCACTATAATTTATATAGTGGCAATAGGTCAATAGTTTTATTAATATATTATAGGGTAACAAGGATATCAATATTCTCCGATCTTATAATAGAGTACAATATAAGGTACATATTATATCCATTATTGAATATTAAAAATATATTATAGATAAATTAGTAATATATATTAAATAATATAATTTAATATAGTATAAGTTGGACAATCAAAAGGATATAATTGTTTGTCAAGAAAAAATTACCCGGTATGCATTTAGTTGTGTGTGTAAAGATAAGGTGTAGAAATATTTCTCACGTAAATAATAAAACATCTAGAAAAACTCATAAAAATTCAAAATAACATTAAAGAAATGACCAAATAGTTTTTTAAATAAATTATTTAATAAAAATAATACATCTTATTCTATGTGTTTAATGATTTTGTGATCCGTGCGTAGCACGAGGTGTTGCTAGTACTCACTCACATAATGTTTTGATGCAGCATATGCACAATGGGAAGATACACTATGTATAAAGCACCGAAGTTATCTCTGATGCACTACGAAGATTCGACAAAAGTTTTAGGGTCTGTTTGGGAAGGGGGGGAAAATGGGGGGGGAGGGAAAAAAAAGGAGGGAAAGTGCTTTTGGGGGGTGTTTGGGAAGGGGGGAGGGGGAAATGGAGGGAAAATTTGTACTTTTTCTCTCAAAAATTTCCGCCCCAAAATAAGGGGGAAAATGAGGGGAAAGTGAGGATTGAGTCACCAAATGACTAAAATGCCCTTTAGAGTCTATTTGAATTTTTTTCAAGAGCAAGGGTAAAATAGTCTTTTTCTCTGTACCTCACTAAAAACAAAATTATACTTTTTCACTTTCCTTCCCCTTACTTTTTTACTTCCCAAACAAGAGGAGGGAAAATTAATTTTTCCTCCCCTCCCCTTCATTTTACTTCCCCCTCAAATTTTCCCTCCCCTCCCCTCCCCTCCCTTCCCAAACGGACCCTTAGGGGAGGGAAAATTTGAGGGGGAAGTAAAATGAAGGGGAGGGGAGGAAAAATTAATTTTCCCTCCTCTTGTTTGGGAAGTAAAAAAGTAAGGGGAAGGAAAGTGAAAAAGTATAAATTTGTTTTTAGTGAGGTACAGAAAAAAGATTATTTTACCCTTGCTCTTGAAAAAAATTCAAATAAAGTAAAAGGGCATTTTAGTCATTTCTTTCCTCTCTCCTCACTTTCCCCTCATTTTCCCCCCTGTTTTGGGGGGAAAATTTTTGAGGCAAAAAGGTGTTTTTTTCCCTCCATTTTTCTCCCCCCCATTTTCCCTTCCCCCTTCCCAAACACCCCCCAAAAGCACTTTCCCCCCTTTTTTTCCTCCCCCTTCCCAAACAGAGCCTTTAGGAGCTTCACAGATTGTACTGTCCTGGATCTTCGAAGGACTCTGATGTAATTTCTAAAAGAACATCCTCCTCCCGGTATTAACATCTCTCTTCCCGTAAAAATCCTCATTTTCTACAGAGGGTCAAATCGATTTTCCCGTACCCCACGGTCTGTGGAGCTCCTCGAATCGATTTTCCACTACCCCACAGTCTATAGAGCTCCAGAATTACATAAACAAGGCCAAAGATCTCATTTTTACTGTTGGAGAAACCATACAGAGAGAAATATAAGTGCTTTTCAGGGTCGAAGTTTGCTCCACGAAGAAAAGAGTGGATAATTTTAAAGAAAAAGGAGGCACATGGGATTGGGAAATGGAGTCTTTTGCAACCCAAAACCCAAGTCCCCACATCAATGGAACCCCCACATTCGCTCCTCAATCCGTTCTTCTGCTTCTTCTTCTTTGAAGCCTCCTACTCTAAGGTATTCTTCTATTATTCTTATTTTACAACCAACCCATCTCTCATTTTGCTCTATCTCTTTGTTGTTATATTGCTATATTTGTTGGGAAGCAATCTTCAGTCAAATATACGATGGTATCTGCAGATATGCTGTGCTTGGAGCTGGTTTTTCAGGACTGTCTGTAGCTTGGCATCTGTTGAAGGTAACTAAACGCCCCCTTTTGTTTCTAGTGTGTTATGTTTACATTTCTATGAATCTTGAGTCGCATGTAGGTGATTTGGGTGTGGAGAAAACTGTCCCACAGTTCAAGTTTGTTTTTTTTTTTTTTTTTGATCGGTAACAGAAACTTATATTAAAAGAGAAAAGAATACAAATAAAGAGTACATGAAGAAAAGAAAAAGGGAAAAGAAAACAGAGGTACAAGAGAAATATACCCCCTAACACCACAACTACATAATAAAACCCTCCCAAGGGGAAACTCTCTCAACACCTTGCTTGGCTAAAGCGTCCGCCATCATGTTTGATGACCTACTCTTATGTTGAAAGCTAACATTAATGGCGGTGGATAAAACACGGATTTCATTGAAGAGGAACTGAAACTTCCATGGAGAAGCCTTCCGGTTCGAAACCCAACTCACTGCATTAGAAGAATCACTCTCCACAATAAAATTGCCATGGTAGTACCTCGAAAAACACCGAAGAGATTCCAGAATAGCTAAAACCTCAGCTTCATTAGAATCACAAACCCCCACATATTTGGAGAACATAAATAAAATGTCCCCATTGCAATTTCGAAGCACCCCTCCAATACCAGTTGGTCCAGGCTTCCCTCTTGCAGCCCCATCAACATTGAACTTAAACACACCAATAGGAGGAGGAGACCAAAGAATAGATTTTCTTACTTTGACTGGGCTACACCCCATACATGATTCCCAATTTATAAGAATGTCATGAAGTGAAAAATTAGAGATTCCTTTCTACCCAAAGCCCACTTCGCAATCGTTAAAGTGATCTTAGAAATCAACTCCACAGAAGTTGAGGAGGAACCCCTAAAAATTCTATCATTTCTTTCCTTCCAAATGGACCACAAAATAGCAAATGGAGTTATCCTCCAAAGAATACGACTGCAACCAAAAAAACAACCTCCCAAGTCCCAACCAAGACTCTGCCGCATCAGCAATCTTCTCAGGACAACACCAATCTACACCACACCTACCAATAAAATGGCTCCAAACATTGGATGTAAACTCACAATGAAGAAGAAGATGGTTCACCGACTCCAACTCCTTATGACACATCACACAAGTGTCATTGATGGTGGATGATGTCAATCCTCTTCTCCTCAAGTTATCTGCTGTTGAGATCTTAGCTGCCACTGCTAACCAACAAAAAGCCTCCACTCGGGGAACAGTTCAAGTTTGTGCTTTGGACACTTCTCTCCTCTTCTTTTTTTCCTCATCCAAACAGACCCATGTGAGATATTAACTGTGGGAGGACATTCTGGGTGTGGCCATACTGAGCCTATGAAATATCTAAATTGGGTCCTGCCATTAACACGCCATTCTTTGAATTGATGTTCAAATTATTGATATTGTAACTGCTCCGATTGAGGATTTATCATGGTAAACTTGTCAGGTTATATCACTTCTTTGTGCCATATGTAGAAAGATAAACGTTTTGTGTGCGTGGTGATTCTTTTACAGAATTAGTATTACTCTATAAGCTGATCCTAAGTTAATGTGTCAAGGCCTTGATGGTGTTGGTGATGATGATGATGATGAAGCAAATCCTTTTCCCAACTATGTTGAGGTCAGCAACATGAATTCTCAATTGTCGTGCTGCAGTGCATCACTTACAGTGGAGAATGCTCTAGAATGATCATTAAACAATGCCTCAAGTTCAGGCTGTATACATGACAATTGTTAGGATGTACCATGACAAAATATTTAATTTGTTGAATTAAAAAAAAATTATTGTTATATTTTCTTTTCCTTAAATCATATGTTATGCACTGGATCTAATGCTTTTTTTTTTAATCCACAATGGTGATTATATAATATTAGGCGAAGTTTTCCCACCTCTCTCTTAAAAGCAACATGTACTAGTGCCAGCTTCTTTAGTTTAAGATTTATGGATATTGGTAATGTGTGCAGCATGGTCCAAAGGATGCACGCTTATGTGTTGACATCTACGATGAACTTGGCATAGGGGGTGGTGCATCTGGGGTTTCTGGAGGACTCCTCCATCCTTATTCTCCTAAAGGTTCTCATTCCTACTCATTTAGGGTATGAAAGGGTTGGACCTTTCCCCGTTCATATGTTCTTTGTTTTTTCCCTCCTTTTTGTGCCTGTTGAGACCTTTCTGTTTTGCATTTTTTTTGAGGAACTAATCTTAAAAAGATCTTTGCAAGGTTGACTAGTTACCATTCAGGCCACTGGAAATTGATATTGGAATTTTTACATGGCATTTTCTTACTGTAAATTGACAGCAAAGCTTTTGTGGAGGGGAGCCGAATGCTGGAAAGAGTGTCAAAAGTTGTTAAACATAGCAGAAACAATTGAGCATATGAGAACCTCGGATCTGGTAGATCAAGATTTGGTAAACAGCTCTGAAGGACCACTAATTCAGAGAAGGTGTCCTTTCAGTCCTGTATGATGGTTGTATTGTACTATTTTTTTCATTACATTTCCAAGAATCACACCCATTTCCATCTTAAGGGAATTTTTTTTTTCTTTTTGTCTGAAAGGAAAGCACCTACTGCTTGTGGAGCTTCAGTTATTTGTAGCTATCTTCACTTGTCATTGTAATGCTATCCAAAAGCAGATCGAAATAATTATGCTCTTCTCAAGCTTGGTCTATTCATAAAGATCAATGCAGGATAGTTTTTGAAATGAAAATCATGGAAAGACAGGAAGACTAAAACATTATCAAGAACAGTGTTTAAAAACTCCATGTGAATCGTAATCAGCTTCTACATGTCTGAGCTCATTACTCTGGTAGATGGTTTAGTGACCCTTATAATCACATCTTATCATGGACAATGTGAAGTTGCTTTGGCATTATTCTGGAAGTGTATCAGGATTCAGGTACTCTGGTAGATGGTTTAGTGACCCTTACAATCACATCTTATCATGGACAATGTGAAGTTGCTTTGGTGTTATTCTGGAAGTGTATCAAGATTCAGGAACTCTGGTAGATGGTTTAGCGACCCTTACAATCACATCTTATCATGGACAATGTGAAGTTGCTTTGGCATTTTTCTGGAAGTGTATTCAGGATTCAGGTCTACCTCTAGGAAAATGAGCCTGGAGTCAAATTGAAACTCTTTTTAGCTGCTTAATGTTGAAGTACAGTAATTTCTTTCTTGATCAATTTAGCAAAACAGCAAGGCTTACATTGATAGGCCAACATCATGTCAGATTGTGAGTTAGAAGCCATGACATTTCTGAATTATTCGCCACCGTCCCTAAAGTCCCTACAGTAAATATAAATAAAGATAGGGTAGACAAAATGACTAATTCTAACAAAAATGAACTTCTAAGAATAGTTTTGAGTCTGAGATGAAGAAACTTCCTTGTGGCTAAGGAGTGTATAGATGAGTTCTATTCTATCATGATGTTTGCTCTTGCAAAGGACTACAATATATGAACACCAAAAGTGGGAGGCCATAAGACGCAGTTGGAACAGAGCACTACACTCTCTTGATACCCTTCCGATGGTTAATGGTTTTCTTCATGCATAGAGGTTAGGTGATAAACCCAAAAAGTTAGCCTTGGGAACAAAGATTTGAAGCAAGAGGGCTAGCTGATCTAGTGTCAACTCTGAGAGGTTCTATTCTCTACACTGCTTCGAGATCAAATCCATGGACTAAAAGGGCTTCACTGCTGAGACCAGATTCCAGGGGAATTAATGAGGTGTAGCTAGGGCATTATTTGCTTCCTGTTGTTATCCAGTCTTGGTTGCTGTTTGTTTTCTGCCCTATTTTGGTCTATCCTAGGCCGTGGGATCCTTTCGTGGTTGTGCTGGCCCAGCTTGCGGGCCCAGTTTCCTTTAGATTTTGTTTTAATGTGGCTAGCTCTGCCTTGGCTGTGTTTCTTGGTAGTAGATGCCCAAGTGTGGTGGATGTTTACTCCTGCTATCTGTTATTCTTTGTACTTTGTACATCCCCCTTTGGAAATATATACCCTTATTATTCCAAAAAAAAAAGAGGTTAGTTGCAGCATTAGGAAACCAAAATCTTGCCTCAAACTTATAGCCCGATAAATTGGGTATTTTCGAGGACTTGAGCAAGTGATGACAAAATGTTGTAAGACTAGGCTTGACAATTGGAGATAATACTGAATAGACACAGAACTATCCTCCAGGGAGAGGAAAAGAAGGAAACGCATGCGCGCCCTCAGAGAGAGAGAGAGAGAGATAGAGAGAAAGATCCTTCTGCATTTTTTGGATGGATCCCAAGCCCAGAATGTTGCAATAACTCAGGAAAAAATGTCACTACATTGAATGGTTACAACTGCCTATCACTATAGTTTTGACAACTCTGTTATTGATCTGTCCAGATTAATTGAAACATCTTGCAATCTCACGTGTTCTTGAGTTGATAGCTCTCAGAAAATGGTATCCATAGTGGATTTAGGCTTTATTTTGGAGCACATTTGAAATTCAGTCTGTGTCCCCTTCCTTTCAGTTTGTGGCTTGTACTCATGGAAACCTGCCTTGCTGATACATCTAACAGTGTCTTAATATACCCTCCAGGGGCATCTTACGGCCAGCAACAGACATGAAGAATGCAGATACATTGAAGGAGGTAATTTTCCTCCATCGTTACTAGTAATAATACAGGATGACTGTGTCCTTGAATGTCGGCTTTGTTATGATCTTAATTTTCTGTTCTCTCAAATCTTTAGAATGCTCAGAACTGCCTTGGGAGTTGCAGAATAGAACTCATAGATAAGGATGGTGCCCAGAATCTTGTTCCCGATCTGTTTGTGCCTTCCAACTCTGCTGTTTACATGCCCCAAGCTGTGAATATCCATCCAAAACGCTATCTTCAGGTGTGGATTTATTTCTTCTTTGATGTTCAACTTGTGAACTTTTCTTGTTTCTAGTTCGTTCATATGGATGTCACCTATCCAAACATTTGACAGCGAGTCGGTATAACTCTCTAATTTTTAGTAGGCATTGTTTTTAGCATGCCAAGACCTCGTCAAAGAGTCATCAAGATCAAGATATGAAGAAGAAAAAGTAGTGCATTTGCACAAGAAATCTATTACGAATCTCTCAGAGCTATCAGGTGAGTTTCGACACGACTATGAGCAATCCCATTCAACACTCGGCTACTAAATATAGGGCTGATTTAATACGAGTATGCTTTTTCCTAGTATCTTTATGCACATGGCACATGCATCCTGTCCAAGCCAATCATACAGCAGGTGCTTCCCTGGATGAGCCATAGCCTAAACACACACCAGTTAGACCATTCTAACCATTTTTACTGGAGAACTTTCAAGGAAATATTGAATGTTTAAAAGAAAAAAGATAGAAATTCCATTCTTTCTGCAAAAGATTCTCCTGTTGAAGGTCTGGGATTGTGTATTAATGTGAGTTTTGGGTTATGGCCCGTCCATAGTGAATCTATCCCTTACTGATATATATATATATATATATAAAAGAGTTACTCTGTCAGGTGAATAGATATAAATAAGGATTTTATATAGTTTGCAAAACCTTTCTTGGCTTCAATCATGAACCAACTCTTTTAGAGTTTCCTTACCAAATCTCTCCCCATTAAGTATGTTCTGAACAGTCCTTTCTTTACAAAAATTTATTAGCATTTTTAGGAAAAAGGCCACATGGTTGATGACTGAGTGGGAACTGATTATCAAATGAATGCCTTTGTTAAATGCCTTCATTTTGATCAAATTTGGTCTTAAGTTCCCAAACATTGGATCACCTGAAATCTAAAAAAAAATTGCTTAACCAAATATCTGTTTCTTGTGGAGTGTGTTCACCAAATCTCTGTTTCTAGTGGTCAGTTTTTGCAGAGGATGGTGCCACTTTCCTGATCTTAGGCCATTTGGTAGGAGAGGAATAGGAGAATATTTGATAGAAAATGTTATCTTAGCTGGTTCTAGGTTCAAACTTTTATAAAAATGTATGGCTTGGACAAATGACAAAACATTGGTGCCTTGGAGTTTTCACTTTGAATCAATTGATGATGTCAAGTGTACTCTCTCCCAGAAAAAAAAAGTGCTCTCTCTCTCTCTCTCTCTCTCTCTCTCTCTCTCTCTCTCTCTCTCTCTCTCTCTCTCTCTCATGTGATAAGAAACTGTAATATGTAGGGGAATACAATGCAGTGATAATCTGTTTAGGTGCGAAAGCAGTCATGCTTCCTGAGCTTTCTGGAAAGCTCCCCTTGAGGACATGTAGAGGTGTTGTAACTCACCTACAACTGCCAAGTGATGCTCGGTAAGACTCTCCACTTTTCAGAGTTCAGACATGTAATGTGCTATTTGTTTTCATAATTCTCACTTTTGGTATTCTGTTTATAGAGGTGAATATGGAGATCACAGCCCTTCAATCTTGTCTGATGCATGGCTTGCAGTCCAAGGACCACGCAATGTTGTTATGGGTTCAACATGGGACTGGGGATCAAGGAATTTTTCTTCGAGTCTCTCTACAGAGGAAGCTTCAACTGCACTTGATGAGCTAATGCTGAAAGCATCCACTGTGTATCCATGCATAAGGAATTGGGTTTTCACCAGGGCAAGGGCAGGAGTAAGGGCCATGCCACCTTTGACTCCCCTTGGGTCCCTACCACTTCTGGGTTGTGTGAATGATACCATCAGCTGTCAGAATGTTGAGTGTAGATACTGGTTTGTTGGAGGGCTGGGTTCAAGGGGTCTGCTTTACCATGGTTGGCTAGGAAAGTTGACTGCCCAGGCTGTTATTTCTTGTAATGAAGATTTTCTCCCTCGTGAATTGACTTCATGGAAGAAATTAAAATGATAAAAGAAAGCACATCCTTAAGTACTTTTAATATTCATGGCGTATTATAGTTTTGGTTGGATAAGCCCCAGATGGAATCTGTGATTTTAACAGTCCTGGCATAAAGTAGGACTGGATCCTCCATATGAATTGAACCTGCCACCGAAAAATGGGAGCCCCCAGCAAATGGCCATCCTAAGGTTGAAAATACATGAAGCATTATTTTCCCCTTTGATAGATTGCATCATTTTACAATCCGAGTGAAGGTGGACAGGAAGGCTAAGTGTTGGTTATGGACTCAATTGAGAAGGATGGGCCTGATATGATACCAGTTGAAGGATGGGGATATATTGTTCAATTCGAGGATGGATGAACTCCTTGCGCAAGCACATGATTTTTGAGGGAAATAATATTGATATTCTTTTCATTAATCAATCATTACTAAATAGATGTTGCTACTTACATTGATAGAAACAAATGGAATTGGATCCCTACAATCAAAGGGTCTACCCAAGAAGAAGGAAAGTTACTAACAACACCTACTATTCTCTACCACCTAATAGATAAGAATGAATGAGGCTAATCTCATTCAATTCTTAGAAAGTACATACTTGGAAAGCACCCTACTCTTGGACAGGCCTGCCCCAGCAAATCATTTGGCCCTACTCATAATCCAAGGCACCCTAATCAGTCGCCTGAGGGACATTGGAACTCACTCATGTCAGGCTACAACGTAGCAGAAAGGAAATGCAGTGGCAAGATGATGCATTTCTTTCTTTGCCCTTGATGATCAGCCAAAGAAGACAACATTGATTCCAGGAATGAAACTCAGATAGGTCGGGCCCAGGTCGAGTCAGCCACCGACTCAACCCAGGCTCAAGCCGAACTGTATATAGGTAA
Source organism: Cinnamomum chago (assembly GCA_038049695.1). Classification (NCBI taxonomy): domain Eukaryota; kingdom Viridiplantae; phylum Streptophyta; class Magnoliopsida; order Laurales; family Lauraceae; genus Cinnamomum; species Cinnamomum chago. The sequence goes on along the minus strand of CP142452.1, from coordinate 8,473,627 downwards.
ACTCAGACAGATCCAGACCTTAGTGGAAGCTAACAAATTGTAATTTCGCTACGCTGACCAGAATGCTGTTCGGTTAGTCCTGTTGACACCACTTTTATCCACTACCATGCGAATGATGTACTTGAAATCCAAACCACAATCCATGTTGGTTTCGGAATTTACGCCGAGCATGACTAAACCCATAACAAGCACAACCCAAGCTTCACCTTTGAACCAGTCAGATTCAGGTTTGATGCTGCCCAAGTTGCAACCTTATGCAATCAGAGGAGCAGGGCCCAATTAAGCATTTGATGATTAGGGAGCTAGCTCCGCTTGTTTACATCCTTAAGTCCACATGTACAAACTTGGAATGCATGGATATTAGATTTCGATCATCCAAATTGTTGGCCCAGGATATTGATCAATGATCAACACTCAAAACACAAACTAGTTTCAATTCCTAACCCATCTCAGTGGCACACACGAATCATTTAGACACCAATCATTTAGGCAGTTAGATTTTTACATATGCTGATAGCTACTCATACAAATTGTATGCATCCAACATCATCAACAACAGAGCCTTACCCATCAATCTGGGGCTTATCCAACCAAAACTAGTTTTCATCAAAAGGAGAATAAATTCTGGCAAAAGGAATTCAGTACATATCATAGCTTCAATCAAAACTAAAAGAAAACAAAAATTGGAAAACAGCATCCAAGGAAAAACATCTGCTGCAAAACCATTGCCCTGCTGACCTCAAAAGGCATAGATATAGATTTGCTCAATCAATGCAGCAAAAATGCTGCCTAGCTAAACCAGCCCTTTAGGTACCAAAACTTACCACCACTCATCCTGCAAACTAATAGACAGCCAATAATTACAAACTACTAGACAGCCAGCTTCTTTCCATTCTGCAAACTTTGATTCGAGCCTGCCTAAAGCTACCTGGATCAAAAACAAGATTTCATACTGGGAGCTTGAATGGTGCTGCAAATTTTACATCTGGGAGCCTGTCTAATGCTTCCTGATCAAAAGCAAAATTTGGTGATTCTTTGGCAACAAGGTAAAGAGTAAGGGAATTTTGAAGAGCCGAACCATCTCTTAGAGTATCCTTGTGCAGAATTCAGCTTTCTACTTTGCAGTCCACATATATACTTGTCCCCCAGCCGTGGTGCCAGCCAGCACCCCAATCCTATATGGGTGAGCAGCAAATCGGCAGGGAATTGCAGTCATGTATGGGCTTTCTAGAGACACTGTCGTTCTGTCAACTGTGGAGATAACATCCACTGCCCTTTTAGTGTTACCAATGAAGAGATATTGATCGTCCCATCCCCAAATTGCTCTGTTCCAGCATAGCAAATATAAGTGTTATTAGGACATTTGGGAAAAAAAAAAAAAAAAGCTTAAATGTTCTCATGCTTGATTAAGATTTTGTCAAGAGTCAGTCAAACTGACTACATCAATATTTCTATGACCATAGAGCTCAATTTGGTCAGAAACTTAAACAAGACTTGGCCCAGACCTGGTTGAATTGATCTACACTGGACCGAACTTGTCTCAGAATTTGATCCTCCATTCGACTTACCAAGATTCGACACAATTCTTTTTCTTCCCAACACTCATTAAATACCGAGGTTGTCTTTAACCAACAGAAATTAGCAAACTTAGTGAAGTTGACACGAGTTTTATAACCCTGATAGAAGTTGTCCTATTTCCAGAAAGCAACCAAAGATATCAACATATATATGGTTGAAACATACCTTAACGTAGAAATCCATCTACTAGTTTGATTGTTATGGCTAATCATGGTCATATTGTCAAAACTAGCACCACTCAGTAATCCAACTTTGTTATCAAAACTGCACAAAACATTTACAACAGAAAGCATCAATGAAGCTGTTTTATCATGTATCTTAAATGGATTTCAGAAATTCACTTAATTTCCAATATACATAGTGAATATATAGTGAATATATGATCCATAGAAGAGTTTTTAGTAGTTCTATCATTTATGCTCAGCAGGAAACCATAGAGACCAAAATCCTGGAATTTCCTAACTTCTTGGCAACTCCCCCTCTATGCTTTCAGTGTTCAGCACTTTTCTCATACAGCACTGAAAAGGCTTGAAACTCCAACAATTTCACTAGTACTCAATATCCCCCTTACTCAAGGCGACTAAAGAAATGTGTGAAAGCACAGTAGCATCAAGAACTAACATAATTGCTATCACATTTGCAACAAGGAGCAACTTGGTAGACACCATCAGTGATTATATCTAGTGCATTTGACATATTCTAGGTATATTATCATAATCATTTTTTAAAATGAAATCTGTGGGTCTATGAAATGATAAAACGAAGCGCAACAGGCACAATAGAAAAATATCCAGAAAAGTAAGTTGAAATCCAATATATCTGCAAAATTATTGCTCAAAGTCAAAGGAAATATCTATGGCATCCACGCATCTGATGCCTTTTCTCCCTTATTTTGCTCGGTAAAATTAAAATATTCTGAAGATTTCAATACAAAAACATTTCATTAAAAAAAGCTAATATGTGATGCATTTATTATTGGATGTACCTCAAATTGCAAGTCAAGATGTTTAATTTTGGAAGAATGGATGGATGTGTTATGCTACATTTGAAGGGGCACAGATCAAAACCACATTATATAGGATACTTCTTCTGACCACCAATGCTGATTTGACTAAAGAAGGGAACTGGTTACCCCCACATAATGCAGTAACCAATACAAGCCCTTCATGCCCCAAAATACTAAAGAAACATCTTGTTCCCTGAATATTTAAATAGGGACATGTAAGAAATAAATAATATACAAAGACAGACCTTGTAGTCGCAAGACAGTTTCCACTAGGTGAGAAATAAGCAGAGTGAATAGCCTTTTGATGATTAACCAACTTTAGGCTTTTTGGATGATTAGGGTCGATATTTCTTAAATCCCATATGCAGGCTGTTCCATCCGATGAACATGTGGCCATCCAGTTGTTGTTCATGGAGTTGAAGTCAATGGAATTAATCCTTCGGTCATGCAAACTATAGGAGCTTGAGGCTTTTCTAGCTCTCTCATCCCAAACCTTCAGACCACCTTGACCTTCACCAAAATACGAGGAATTAACATCATTAGGCCTATGCGAAAGAGAAAAAATTGCCTCATTGCCGGAATAAACGATGCTAAACATCTCCTTGTTGATATCCATCAAGCGGATGAGTCCATCATAGCTGCTGGTTAAAATCTGCACATCAGGAAAAAAGGAGCAGTCATTTCCTACCAGCTAAACTGTGTATTAACAACGTTGGCAAGAAACATAATCACAGAAGTTGAATGGACAACATTTCAAAACAAAATCACATTTGTCAAATCAAACAATAGAGGAACAGTAGATGACTTATGTAGCAATTGTGTTTTCAAAAAGTAGGATCAAGAAACCATAAATTAAGTGTCCCAGTTAAAATCATTTTTGAAGAATGGTGTGATGCTTTTGGATTAGTTTGATGCCAACCATATTAAGCTTTAAATAACTCATCAAAATACATTTATCTTCATGCTCATTTCAAAACCATTTTTTAAGACAAGTGTAAATGGAAGCGTATATAGAAAGACCACATTACAACAAGCAGCAGCCAAAATTTATCTTACAAGTCCCCATATATAGATTTGAAAAGGACAAAAAAAAAACAATAAATAAATAACCCATGCATGTTTCAACTTCAATGCTCTCCATGATATTTGTATGTAACACAAATCATGAACAGTTTGGACATTTAAGTATGTAGGGTGGTTCTAACAAATGGCATTGATTGCCAAAGTAGACGCCAATCATCAGAAACAACAAACTTTAGCATTGATTTGGAGAAGAGCACTCCAGGATGGGAGTGGGAGAGAACAGTATTCCCCCTCAAATTATAGTAATGTCACAAACAGCAGAATGGACAACATCCCTTAATGCAAAATTATTTAAACTGATTACAATTTAAAGTGCATATAAAATCATCCTTAATGACAATACTGATCTAATGAAACACAAGTGATAGCAATACCCAGAACATGAATTACCCAAAATTTGAATACCTGTGATATGAGAACTGGCCGAATCAAAATCCCTGATACAGGGGCAGAATGAGGGCCATAAACATAAACCCCATCTCCCTCCCCTTCCTCACAGTCTGCATCCCAGAACCCCACATTCCCATGCTTATCTCCCACAACAATCATTGTCCTCTCCTCAGAAGGAAAGAAACCAACATCGAAGATCCGGCTGGGGACAAGCCGGGCAACATTATCCGGCTTCAAAACTAGCGAACCCAGCTTGAAACAATCACCATCCTCCTTCCCTCTTCTTTTATCGTTAAAGCCCAAAGACGCATGATCTGCCATATTCATAACCGTATCAATGAGTTTCCGGTCGTTAGAACTGGTACCACTAGCATGCGCTTCTCGTATGCTGAAACATTCCTTCCTAATAGGATGGTTAGAATGAGAAGGCGAGTTGGTCAGTTTCTGCGGGGAGGGTATGAGGTCCTCTTGGACACCATTGGCAGTGGCTGCATCAGGAGGGACTCCTTGGGCACGGAGGGAACGGCGTATGACGATGGGGGATTGCATCTTGGGCTTTTTCTCTGGCTTGGAATTGTAACCTTTGGTTCCCTTTCTGGAAAGAAAACAGAGAAAACCCATATGAACAATTTGAAGAAAAGAAAGCAAAACCTATAACATCCAGATAGAGGAACTGAAGAAAAGAAAAAACTTAGAAGACCCAAATAGCACATTTGAAGGAAAAAAACATAGCAAAATCTAGAATACCCAGATTGAGAAAATGAAGAACAGCCAGATAGAGAAACTGAGTAAAAGAAAGAAAACCCTAGAAGACCCAGATAGAAAGTTTTGAAGAAACAAAAAGTGGCAAAACCTAGAATACCCAGATAGAGAAATGGAAGAAAAAAGCAAAACCGAGAACACCCAGACATAGAAATCGAAAAAGAAAGACAACCCAAGCATGCCAAAGAGAAATCAAAGGAAAAGAGAATAACAAACAAACCCCTAGAACACTCCAGATAGAGAATACATGAAACTGGAAACAAAATAAAATCTTATTCTAGAGAAATGGAATTGCAGAAAGAGGAGAAGATGAAAGAGAAATGAACCTTTTGATTTTGGTAGCAGAAGACAAGCCTTTGGCTTTGAGTTGGAGTTTCAACGAAGCCACCATTTCATCATTGCGTCTGATGTTCTCGAGCCTCTTTCGCTCATAATCGGTGAGGGTTTGACGCTTCATATGCAACTGCTGCAATCCACAGAGAAAAAGAGATCAAAACTTGAAAGAGAGTCTCAAATGTCCCTTGTTCTGGAATTGGATGGAAGTTGTGTTTATATATTTTGAAGATTTGGCGGTAAAAGAAAAAAAAAAAGCGGGAAGAAGCAGAATGGCGGGAGGAACAAGATGGGTCCCCCAAAAGGGGGTGTTGATGGGCTGGATTGGGCAAGCCCAATTGTTTTTGTTATTGGACCTGATTTTAGGCTAGGTTTAACCATGGGTCTGAACATTTAGGCCCATGTCCAGCCCATTTACAAACTGAATATACTTTGGTTAGGGACGAGCTTGGCCTGTATAATAATTGGAACAGAAAATTCGGTTGGTACTGGTAGAGGCCATGGACCAAAAACCTCTGCAAGCCTCTCTGCTTGCTCGATTAGCCAGGACAATTCCGAGTAGTTGTTGTTATAGTTGTTGTTATTGCCATTGAAGAGTGAGTAGGGTAAAATAAAGTAGATTTCACATGAGAAGTGTAGTGGAGTTGAAGTTAAAGTATAGTACTTCACTCACTCTGTTTGGATGCTTCGTGTGAAATTAAAGTTTGGAGTAAATTCGACTTTTACTCAAATGAATAGGAGTATTTAGGGTCAACTGAAATGGATATACAAGTGTCCGACAATAATACTCCATCTGTCTGGTCAAATTCATCCAAGTAGGATTGAAAATTTAAACCATTAGGACCCATTTAACCTCACTTTACTCTATATTTTGCATATCCAACGGGACATGTAGAAGTGTTGTTGCTCACTATAGCGGCCAAGTGATGCTAGCTAAGAACTGTCCACTTTTTGGAGTTAAGACATGTAAAGTGCTATTTGTTTTCATATTTTGCTTATTTCTAGTATTCTGCTTACAGAGGAGAATATGGAGATCATATCCCTTCAATCTTGTCTGATGCATGGCTTGCTGATCAAGGGCCACGCAGTATTATGGGTTCAACATGAGACTGGGGATCAAGGAATTATCCTTCTAGTGTCTCCACAGATGAACCTTCAGCTGCCCTTGATGAGCTTTTACTGAAAACATCAGCTGTGTATTCCAGCATAAGGAATTGGGTTTTCACTGGGGCAAGGCCAAGAGTGAGGGCCATGCGACGCCACCTCCAACTCCTCTTGGGTCTCTACCACTTTTGGGTTGTGTGAATGATAACATCAGCTGCCAGCCTGTGGAGTGGAGATACTAGCTTGTTGGGGGGCTTAGTTCAAGGGGTATGCTTTATCATGGGTGACTCCCTCCTGAATTGACTTCTTGGAGGAAATTAATATGGTTTAAAGAGCCTAAGCATTTTTATGATTCATAGCTTACTATGGTTTAAAAGTCTTGGCATGAACTAGGACTGGGTGTTCCATATGCACTGGACCACCACTGCAAAATGGGAGCCCTTGGCCATCCAACTGTTTAGTCTGGGAATTATGGAAGGATGTTAATGCGAAGCATTCTTTTTCCCCTTATTTCGATAGATTGCAGCATTCTTTAATCTAAAGTGAGGCTAAAGTGTTGGATGTATTGACTCATGAGGAAAATACTAAATTAAAGAATTGCTGATACACCCAGGATGGCAAGCACTACTGCAGGATCCACAACTTTTTCATGCAACAGCATCTCCCCTGAGAGATTGTGAATGTTTTCCAATCGCCTCTGGTAACAATAGAGGCGACAACCATTGGATTGTTGTCCTTGTGTTCTTATTATTTTATGAGTGTAGACAGCAAAGCATTGCCACAAAATTAAGCATGTTGATAATTTTCACTGGTACAAACACATCTCTGAAAATTTTTCAAATTCAAACAATAAAGTAAAAATCCCAACATTATAATAGAGAACAAAACCACACGCAGGAAGCCTACCACATGAATTTTCATTTTATATTAATTGACAATAGAAATAAGGCCTAAAATCCAAGATTCATCATCTCACCATCAACAGAGCCTTATCCACCAATCTCGGGTCGGCATCCAGAATCTCCGAGCAACGGAGATTAAATTCTGGGAAAGGAATTTGGTACAGTACACAACCTTGACAAAAAATAATTCTAGGAAAAACTTCTTCTGCGTAATCATTGCCTGTTGACAATTAAAAGTATAGAAATAGATTCATTACATCATGCAGCAAAATGCGCATAGTAAACCATCCTTATAAGCAACCAAATCCAAATACATGTTTTTAAGGTGTTAAGAGTCCAACAATCACAAACTAATAAAGACAGCCAGCTTCTTTCCATTCCGCAATTTACTAGAGCCGCCTAATGCTACCTGGATCAAAAACAAAATTTACACCGAGAGACTGTATGTATGGTGGAGGGAGCCTGTCTAATGCTTCCTGACCAAAAGCAAAATTTGGTGCTTCTTTGACAAAAAGATTACAGCAAGGTTAGCTTTCTACTCTGCAGTCCACAAATATACTCGACCATAACCAGCTGTGGCACCAGCCAGCACCCCAATCCTATATGGGTGTGCAGCAAACCGACTGGGAGCTGCAGTCATGTATGGGCTTTCTAGAGACAATGTTGTTCTGTCAACTGTAGAGATGACATCCACTGCCCTTCCAGTGTTACCAATGAAGAGATGTTGATCGTCCCATCCCCAAATAGCTCTGTGCCAGCATAGCAGATGCAAGTATTATTAGAACATGAAATGAAGTTAAGAGGCTTAATGCATCTAATATGCAGCCAGTAAATTAGTCCACAACATACAAGATGGGTATGAAAATTAGGCCACAAAAGGGATGATTGGGAATATGATGGTTACCAGGTTCTGAAATGCAAAAGAACACAGTTAACAAGGATGGGTAGGACCATTAGGCATTGGGCCAACAAAGTCCAGCTCCTTTTGGGTTTCTGATACAATGCTTGGGTCAGCTAGTTGAATCAATTTTATCAGCATTTCTGAGAGGAGAAAAAAGCTTGATCTGCTCATGCTTGATTAAGATTTTGTCAAGAGTCGGTCAACCACCAAGTCAACTCTCGACTACATCAAAAGTTTTATAACCCAAGCAGTTAACTCAGTCAACTTGGTTGGATGTACAAAGTCAACTCAACTTTATCAAAATTCCTATGACCATGCAGCTCAATTTTGTCAGAAACCAAAACAAGACTTGGCCAAAATTTGGTTTATCGATCTATACTCAACTAACTCGGTTCATATTTTGATATCTCAACTCCACTCAACTTACCAAGAGTCTGCCTAGTTCTTTTTCTCCCCTATATACTCATATTAAATACTGATCTCGTTTTTTATAGACACAAATTAGTGAACTTTGCAAAGTCAGACTCCTCAAGCTTTAAAACCATGATAAAACTTGTCCTGTTTTCAAAATGCAACAGAAGATATCAACATACTGAATCATACCTGAACAAAGAAAGCCTACCACTTTGATTGTTATGGCTAATCACGGTTATATCCTCAAAACCATTACCACTCAGTAATAAAACTTTGTCATCAGAACTGCACAAAAGAATAATAACAGGAAGCATCAATGAAGCTGTTTTTATCATATATCTTAAATGGATTTCAGAAATTCACTTAATTGCATAGTTGACCCCATTTTGATTTGGCCACCAAACTGAAATATTTCGGCTGATTAAGGATTTCAGTGAAAATTTCATAGTTACGTTCTAAGAAAAATATAAAAATATATACATATATATGTAAAAAAATAAAATAAAATTTTAAAATTTAAAATAATATGTATTATTTTATTTCAGTTTGGGATTGTAAGGTCCCCGCCTTAATAGTGTGTTTATCTTTCCTAATTTCACGATTAGCTTAATTAATTGCCATGTTAGTTAATTAGAAGGTGTCCGCGAAGTTTCGTTTGATTCCGAGCATGTTTGAGCATAGCGGGGGGCGGGGTGGGGTGGAATTGAGTGTTTTTCGGGAAAATTCCATTTTCACCAAGCTTGGGATCGTTGGAAAAGTCTCATTGTTCTCGTCATTTTTCTCTCTTGGAGTATCGCATTTCGATGTCTCTAAACCTGTCAAATATCGTTGTTTCCGTCATTTTGCTCAATTGAGCCAAAATCTCAAATTTCCAGAAATTCCCCTTATCCCTTATAAACCATCAACCCCTTCTCTTTCATCCCTCATTTCATTTCAAGAGAAAATTGCTGGAACCCTATCTTCTCCTTCTCCTCTCCATCCTCAAGCTGAATCAAGTCAAAAGAGAGCTTCCCTCAAGGCCATCCAAAAGCATCTTCTTCTTCCTCTTGATCCCCTCTTTCCATACATCTCATTTTTGGTGAGTTGCCCTCTTTCTATCTTCCCCCATTTCTCTTGATCAATGTTGGAGCATTGCATGTGATTTTCCTCTTTTTCTTTCTTCTTTCTTCTTTCTTCTTTCTTCTTTCTTCTTCCTTGTGCTCTAGGTGTGGATTGGGAGCTATTGAGAGTGGGTTTGGCGGTGAGGGTGAGAAGGGTCTTCATCTTCCCCAAACCCTCTTCTCTTGGACAAAGGCAAGTGATATGCAATGTGTATGTGATATGCATGTATGGTTCTTTGATGATTGATGGTGTAATATGCTAGTTTACCCAAATTCCAAGCTTGTCATTGGTTTTTATTTTTATTAACATGCTAGATTAGGGTTTAATGGTGAATGGATCAATTGGATGGGAATGGGTTAGGAGATTAGTATGTGGATGATGGAATGTGGTTTTGGGAGAGCTTGGAGGCTCCATTTCTTGCAGGAAAAAGGACTTTGGAGGGGTTGGAAGAGAGTGGAATTGGAAACCCTTTGAACTGAACTCACTCTGGTTCAGTTCATGGCAGACTTGATGGGTCGCTCGAGCGGGCTTAGGGTCGGCCCGAGAAGCTGAGTCCCTGGCTGGGATAGTTACAAGGCTCGCTCGAGCGGACTTGGGGTTGGCTCGAGCGGCTGAGTCCCTGACAGGGACAACTAAGAGGCTCGCTTGAGCGGACTTTGGTCAGCTCGAGCAAACCTGGCACGTCTCTTTTGGGAAAAAGGGACTTCAACCTAGTTTAGACCCCTAGGTTGGAACCCACTGACCTTACCCTCGCATGACCAATAAGGGGAAATGAAAACAAAGCATGTTTGCTTGGTGTGCTTCGTCGGTTGTTCGGGGATCCATACATTGTTTGGACCTTAACCGAATGCGCATAGAACTGAGTCAAATGGTGCCCACAACTTCCGTACACCAAGGGCTCACCAAATTAGGCATAATTGCCTCAGATTTCATACATACTCTATCGAGGATGCGTACCATTGTACAAGGGACAACCATTAACCTAGGATTGGTTCTTAACTTCTTCCTTGACTTGTAAATCTGAGATCCGTGGCTTGTCGTACCTTGTACACTCTATCCATAAAATACTTGCCTAACTAGAAAACATAACTTGTTTAGAATTAGGGCTTGGACCGGACTTAAAGTGTACCCTTAGGCACCTTGTACTTTGTACTTGATGAACACGTGTAGCTAGACTTGTATTGACATATGGACGTTATTGGAGGACTACTCGATGGGGATTCTTGGTCTTGCTTGAGAACTAGGCTCGTTTGGAGTAGCCCTCATTATATGGTCTTTAACCTTGAAATCTAGCCAGATGTGCTTGTCTCGAATCTTGTGTTAAGCACCACATCATTATACCTCATCCAACCACAATAGGATCCACTGTGGGGAGGATTGCATTCATGACCAGCTACAGTTTGGGGTTTTTAGGTGGGCCAGTTACTTGGACATTGGGGTGGACAGTCGGCTTGGACGGCGTCCACAGTGCAGAATAGTTGGTAACAGGCTTAGACCGTGCTACTATTCTCAGGACCGGAAGCTTGGATCTCACTCAAGCCGGACTTTGGTATCAGTGGTCCGGATAGGATTGATACTAGTACCCCGGGAGGTGGCTTGGACATCCTTGGAGTCTGTCGTTGCTTGTGCATTGCATTTTATGTGTTGGTGGTTGCTCTTGCTAGATGATGCTAGGATTACTATTACTTGATCCTCATATTATATTCGTGCTAATGCCTAGCTTCATTACCCTGATAGCTCACAATCATTTTGCTTGTCTTTATTCATGTATTTAAAACATGTTACATTTATTACACACTAATTATCTCCTGCTCAACACGTCGTTGACTTTCTTTCGCTTGGTGTGCAGACGACACCACAGATTACTACAAAGAGCCGGAGATTGAGATGATTCCAGAGAATCCTCAACCGGACGAGGAGCAACGTGAGTGGTTTGCCGATGACGTAGAGTAGCGTCATCTCTCCCGGCACGTATGAGAGCTTCATGGGGAATCTCTAGAATTCATCTTTGCCTTTTGGTCTTTTGATCTTTTGGACTTATCATACTCTACTCTGTATATCTTTTTGGTTCAAGGCTAAAAATTTTGGGATAGCCCTGTTGTCTAGAAACTTTATGTCCTTTCTATTTTGAAACTTGAATATTTAAATGGGAATGAAATACAATACTTTGGTTTTGGTATTTGTACAGAGAATGATGTGTGTAATTACATGCCAAGTCTCACAGGTTATTTTACTAAATGGGGTTCAAATGTACAATTGTCACAGCAGACTTCGATCTTGGTCATGAAGGGCGAGATTTTTTTTTAATTAGCCCTAAATTTAACCCTAGATCCAGTTTAACTACTAATTGGGTTTGGGGCCGCGACAAGGACTGAAATGGACTGAAATGAATTGAAATGAATCAAAAAATCAAACAGAATATTCTGACGGGTGTTTTCATTTCGGTTTAATGGCTAGAACAAAATAGATGCCGTTCTTTCTTGTTAATGGTGGCATCTGATAAATTTGAGAATACTAAAGTGAATACATTCCAGAAAATCTAAATAGAGACATGTGAGAAAAAAAAAAAAAAAAAATAGACAGAGACGAAGACCTTGTTGTTGCAAGACAATTTCCACTGGGTGAGAAATAAGCTGAGTGAACAGCCCTTTGATGATGAACCCTTTTTAAGCTTTTTGGATGACGAGGGTTAATATTTCTCAAATCCCATATGCAAGCTGTTCCATCCGATGAACTTGTAGCCATCAAGTTGTTGTTTATGGAGTTGAAGTCAATGGAATTGATCCTTCCAGTATGCAAGGTATATGAGCTTGAGGTTTTACCAGCCCTCTCATTCCAAACCTTCAGCTTTCCTTTACCCTCGCCAAAATATAAGGACTCAATATCATGAGGCCTTTGAGAAAGAGAGAAAATTGCATCATTGCCGGAATAAACCATGCTAAACATTTCCTTGTTGAGATCCATCATGCGGATGAGTCCATCATAGCTGCTGGTTAAAATCTGCACATCAGGTAAAAAGGAGCAGTCATTTCATTTCCTACCAACTAAACTGTGTATCAATGTCTGCAAGAAACTTTCAGTTATATCCCAATGCAAACATCATAGAAGTTTGAACATACAAGATTCCAAGACAAAATCATATTTTTTAACAAGTAATAGAAGAATAACAAAGGAATGATGTAGTGATTGTTTTTCAAAAAGTTTGAACAAGAACCATGAATTGAAGGTGTCCTAAATTAAAATCATTTTTGAAGCATCATGTGAATTTTTGAATTAGTCTGTCCAAGCTATAAATGCTCAGTAATCTACCTATCCAGGAAAACACGAGAATGATTACAAACCATACTAAGCTTTAGATAGTTCATCAAATTACATATCCCTTCCAACTAATGCCAAGAACATTCTTTTTTTTTTTTTAGATTAGTGTAAAGGGAAGCATATATAGAAAGATTACAATTCCAAGATGAAGCATTCAAACTCAACCTTACTAGTCCACGTGTATAGATTTAAAAAATAACTTAAGCGAGTTTCAACTTCGATGCTCTCCATGGTAGTTTTTTGCAAAGCAAATCTTGGACAGTTAGGACATTCAAATGTCTGGGGTGGTTCTGAACAAGTAATATTTGGGGCCACTGTAGACCCCAATCATCATCAGCATCAAATTTTGAGAGAACAGAATTCCACCTCATGCTATTACAAATTCCCCTAATGTCTCAAATAGCAGAATGGACAATATCCATTGTTGCAGGGTTATTTAAATTGATTACAATTCAAATGCATATAAAATCACCTTTAATGATCAAAAAGATCAAAACAAAAACTATCTACTGATCTAATGAAACTTAAGTGATAGCGAAGCCAAGAACATGAGTTACCCAAATTGAGTACCTTTGATAAGAGAAATGGTTGAATTGAAATACCCGATACAGGAGCAGAATGAGGGCCATAAACATAAATCCCCTCCCCCTCCCCCTCCTCTTCCTCACAGTCTGTATCCCAGAACCCAACATTCCCAAGCTTATCTCCCACAACAATCATTGCCCTCTCCTCTGAAGGAAAGAAACCCACATCCGAGATTAGCCCCGGGACGACACAGGCAACATTCTCCTCTCTCAAAACCAGCGAACCCCGATTAAAACAACCACCATCCTCTTTCCCTCTTTTCTTTGGGGAAAAGCTCAAAAGTGCCTTATCCGACATAGTCATAACCGTATCAATGAAATGCTGGTCGTTAGAACTGGTACCAGCAACATGCGCTTCTCGCATGCTGAGACATTCCCGTGTCCTAATCTGACCGTCAGAATGAGAAGGCAATTCCGGCGGTTTTTGAAGTAAACGGAGAGAACGACGAATGGCAGCGGGGAATTCCGTCTTGGGCTTTTTCTCTGGCTTGTGATTTTCACCTTTGATTTCCTTTCTGGAAAGAAAACAAAGAAAACTCAGATACAGAAACTGAAGAAAAGAGCAAAACCTAGAATACCCAGATAGAAAAACTGAAGAAAAGAAGGAAAACCCAAGAAGACCCAGATAGAGAAATTGAACAAAAAGGCAAAACCAACAATACCCAGATAGATAAACCGAAAAGAAAAGAAAAGAAAACCCTAGAACACCCAGATTAAAAAAAAAAAAAATGAAGGAAAAGTAAAACCCCACAAAACCCAGATAGAGAAATCATTGTAAAATAGCAAAACCTACAAGGCCCAGATAGAGTAACTTGAAACAAATGAAATATTATGTATGAGAAATGGAAATGCGGAGAGAGGAGTAGATGATACAGATAATGAGAAGAGAAATGAACCTTTTGGTTTTGATTCCAGAAGACAAGTCTTTAGCTTTGAGATGGATTTTCAAAGAAGCCATCATTTCGTCATTGCGCCTAATGTTCTCCAGCCTCCTTCGCTCATAATCGGTGAGGGTTTCAGACGCCATGAGAGGAAGAGAGGAAGAGAAGGAGAGTCTCAAATGTTACTTCAGCCGTGGTTTGTACTGGAATTTGATTGAACTTCTCTTTATATTTGAGTACATGCGGAAGTACAATGGCGGGAGAACTATGAGGAGCCAGGGCTGTCAATTGAGTACGTTAAAATGCATACCCGGCCTTAAATCACGGCCAAAATGAAATTGGGAATGAACAGAACACGCCGTAAATATATTTCACTTATATGGTTCGTGATATTTTAATTAATTTTGTGTCCATAATTATTTTAGAATGCGTATTGTAGTACTGGAGGAAGAGTACTTGACATACATTAGGATTTCTTTGAAACTGAATACGATAGAAGCATTAGTTTGTGCGTAGGATTGGTTCAGTCACGATCGAATTAGTAATGATGATTCGTACAATGATAGGAATGCACTAAATAATCTTTTAGACATATTAAAAGATAAATGATTTATGTTGATTTCTAATGAGTTCTTTTAAACATTACTTGACCTGACCTAGGTAGGATAATTTTAGCTGATTTCTATTAATTTTCATTGATTTTTTTATTTTATACTCCACCTTTCAAAAAAAAGAAAGAATGAATAACTCCACCATGTTGCTTATTGCATTGCATTGTCGATTCCAAGTCTGTAAAAAAGGAGGGTGGTTTAAAGTCAAGTTCACATCCGGTGTCCGGTGGCGGTATAGGAATGATTTAAGGATGTTTAGCTTATATTTAAGATCTTGCTAAGCCCTGGCCTGACTCAGGTCGGGTCAAGACAGGACAAGATTTGACATAGCCCATTCAATTAAGGGTCAGGATTGGACAATTCCCGGCAAGCCCACCTCATGTTTGGAACAAGATTGGGTAGCCCAGGCCTGGCCCGGCCCGGCCCATTGATAGGCCTACCCATGACATTGTCCGGGCTTTTATGGGCTAGGTTGGTTTCACCAAAGCTTATTCAAACCCTGCCCATTTAATTATTGGGCCTAATTTTTAAGCTAGGAACTAGGATTCAGCAAATGGGTGTGAAACTTTTTAGTTTCTTTGTAACAAATGGGGACTAGAACTGATACGTTTAAGTTCCTAACCAGCTAAACAACAGCTAGCCATATTGGTCTAAATTTTACAAAATGATTGCCTTATTCTTAAATATAAAAGACCAAGCTAGGCCTTAAAAGGATATATTGGCCAAAATCTGGTCCATTTAATAAGCATACAAGAAAAAAGGCCCGGTACATTCACGGGCCTAAAAACAGAGCCCAAATCCCACAGATTCGCGCCAGGCTCATGGGCACTACTGTGCAGTAGTGGCTGTAAAAATGATCGGATGTTCAGCCTGATTTGTTGGAAAGGTACCATCTTTAGACCCATGCAGACAAGTGTTTTAAATAGTGTGTGGGGTCATTTCCTAATGCCAGGATAATCCCTGACCTCGGTGTTACCCAACTTGGTAGGAGCGCCTGGCTGGAAAAGTCTCGAAGCCCATCTCGGTGACTGCGTCTGCCAAGGCGCACCTCGGTCTCGGCCTTAGCTTGGTCTCGGCCCTCCTGTCATTCAGCCATAAATGCAACCATAAATGCACTGCCATTGCGGTAAACGGCGAACTGACAAGCAGAATGGGCGCCAGACCTAGATAAGTGGCAAGCCTTATTTCAAGGTCACATCTGCAGGCATAGGAGAATGGCCCGATGGGACGTCCCCTTTTTACCTACCCCCACTTAAGAGATAAAGTACAAGCTGATAGGACTTTCATATCCCCCTAAGGGGGCCAGTCCAATGATGACCCTCATATCTATCTATATATATATGCATGAAGAAAAACTACGGGAGGTATGTAAGAAAGGAGATCCCTATAATCTTCCTTCCTCATTTCCCCTTTGTTCAGTTACAGAGCTAACTCAGGCATCGGAGTGCCTTTGGCTGCCTGTAGCCAGGGGCTCTGACTTTTGCTTTTCCTTTTAGATTCCTGGAGGCCAATCCTTTCCCAAAGTCATCGAATCAAGAGTCTAACTCTCTCCTAATCAAGTCCGTAAATTTTAGGCACTTACAGTTGGCGCCGTCTGTGGGGAATTGGATCTTTGTTAAACCAAACATACAAAACCAGGAATGGCGGCGAGGGATCGTCAAAATCCCGAAAAGTGTCGTCCTTTCCACCACCGGAGCAACCACCGTTACCGTTGTTTTCGCGACTAGAGCTGCAGCCTCAGCCGCTCCAGTCGCTACCTCCAGTGGTGCCCACCGGCGCCCACTCAACCCTTCTTCCCCATCCGGGGCCGATGGAGGTTACCCCCGTCCTACAGGAACTTTCAGCGGTTCCCCGCCAGAGAAGATCCAGAGGAAAATCTGGTCCCGTGTACATAGAAGGCGTTATCCAGTCGGACTCCTCGTCCCGACCGCACTCCCCCTGCGTGACGACCGCCATGTGGCTCCTCACCCCCAAGATGCTCAATCACCTGAGGGTCCCCAGCAGAATGTTTCCCCGTCGGATCCTCGACGACGGGGCAAAACCCCTGTCAGGGCAAAATCTCATCACTCCCATCGTCACACTCACAATGACACTCAGTCCTTTCACCGAGCCCATGAAGAAGATGATCCTCTGCTTAAAGACCTCAAGGCCCAAAACCGGGTCCTCCAAGAGAAGGAGGCGTTGATTCACCATCTCCAAGAGTAGCTCAAGGAAAAAAAAAAGACTCTTGTTCTACCTTTCGGATGCCGGCGGAATCATCTGGACAGCCGAGAGTTGAGGCAAGTCCTCAACGACAAAAGAAGAGATCGTTGTGAAGAAGATGGCTCGAGCAGCAACCATCTGCATAGCAACCCTGGAGGGTTGCGTTGCGAACCAGAGTCCCCAAGGCAGAAGAACATTGCGGGCCTAAGGGAATTGCTCGACCACTACGTCAAACAGGAGGTCCAGGCCAAGATGGCCGAGATTGGTTTCACCCGAGATCAATTGGAGGCCTGCGATGCAGAGGACCAGGGCATGTCCCCCTTCTCCCAGGAAATAAAAGACTTCTCTCTTCCTGAGAGATTCAACGTCTCGAGGTTCGTCCTCTATGACAGGACCTCAGACCCAGCAGCGCACCTCCGGCATTTCACTAAGCGGATGTCGGTTTGGGGGGACGTCAGTCACCTGAACTGCAGAGTCTTCTCCTACAACTTAGGCGACCTCCCCCTCCGATGGTTCTGCGTGCTCCCCGGAGGGTCGATCTCAAGCTGGCGGCAGCTCCGGAACTCCTTCGTTGAAAAGTTTCAAGCGCACCGAGTCATCCCGAAGACAGGTGCCAACCTCATGGCGATCCAAATGAAGGACGATGAAAGCATCACTACATTCGCCAGAAGATTCTGGACGATCTATAGCTAGATCACGGACGCCAAAGATGACGTCACCATCATGTGTTTTCGGCAAGCTTTGCTCCCAGGCAATGAGCTCCACAAAGACCTGGTCAGAACCCCCGTGACCACGATGAAAGCACTGATGGCTAAGGTGAATCAATACATTGAGCAAGAGGAAGAAGAAGCTCGAGGCAACGAGCGGTTTGGCCTCCCGCAAAAGCGCCAGACCCCCAGAGGAGAGGGGATGTTCTCTAAACAAAAACCAGACAATAAGAGGGCCACGACGAGTTCGACAACCTTCTCAACCTCCATCTCTGGGGGCAGCAAGAGGCCAAAGTTCAAGCCTGCCAAGCCAACCGGTGATCCTTACAAGGCCGTCAATGTTATTTTCAATGAACCCATCTACAGACTCCTTGGCAAAATCAAAACAGAACCCTATTTTCAGTGGCCGCAGCCAATGAAGGGCGACCCATCCACCCGGGACCGGAGCAAGTTCTGCTCTTACCATAAGCAGCACGGACACATGACTGAGGACTGCATAGCCCTGAAATCTCACCTCGAGAAGCTCGTCAGGGACGAGCACCTTCAGGAATACGTCAAGGAGGGGGGAAGGGTCAACCAAGCCCAGCAGCGCGCTCCACCCAATACGGATCAAGACAACGACGAGCCAACAGGCATCACCAACGTCATTCACCTGGCCCCTGCTCCCAATAGGGGAGGTAGTCAAACTCGTGCCGAAGCCAGGAGGGCCTCCCACGGCAAACAGGTGATGTCGGCCGAACTGGAACATGCACCGAAGAAAGCTCGAAAAGAAAAGCCCAAGATCTGGTTCTCGGACGAGGACTTGGGAGGAGTCCAGGTCCCCCACAACGACGCACTCATCCTCACTCTACGACTGAAGAACTACACTGTGAAGCGCGTTCTTGTGGACCCATGGAGCTCATTCGAAATCCTCTACTTCAGCTGTTTCAAGCAACTTGGCCTGACGAAGTCCGATTTACAGGAAGCCCGCTCCCCCTGGTAGGCTTTAGCGCAAAGCCAGTGTATCCCAAGGGAATGGTCTCACTCGAAGTCCGAATAGGAGGTGCCATAAAGATGGCCGACTTTATGGTGGTAGATGCACCATCTCCGTACAATGTAATAATGGGACGAACTTTGTTGCATGCCATGTAGGCAGTACCTTCCACCCTTCACCAGAAGCTTAAGTTCCCACTAGAGAAGGCCGGGGGGGGGGGGGGGGGGGGAATCGAAGTAATGACCATACGAGGAGACCAGCAGATGGCCAGACAATGCCTAACGGTCGTGGTGCCTGGCGAAATAGAGCCACAACAAATGCATATGGCCGAACTCGAGGATGTCGGTCGATCAGCGGAACAGAAGAGCATAGAGGACCTAACAGAGGTCAGGATCAATTCCGACGACCCCGAGCGATATTTTTTACTGGGAAGCCAGCTCCCCGACGATGAGAGGTCCGAGCTACTCGACTTCCTACTACAGAATAAGGACGTCTTCGCCTGGACTCCATATGAGATGCCTGGGATCGACCTCGAGGTCATGTGCCACAAACTAAATGTGGACCCCGAACATAAGCTTATAGTGCAAAAAGCTCGCAGAACAGGGGTCCCGCAGACGGAAGCAGTAGTTGAAGAAGTAGACAAGCTACTCGAAGCCGGAGCAATCCGCAAAGTGCATTATCCAGAATGGCTGACCAACACAGTGGTGGTCAAGAAGAAGAACGGCAAATGGAGGGTCTGCGTGGACTTCACCGACCTTAATAAAGTTTGCCCCAAGGACAACTTCCCGCTCCCGAAGATCGACCAGATGATCGACGCCACCGCGGGACATGATAGGATGAGTTTTCTTGACGCTTACCGAGGTTACCACCAAATCCCCATGCATGGGCCTGATGAAGAAAAAACCGCATTTATAACACCTCGATGCATCTACTATTACAAAGTGATGCCCTTTGGGTTAAAAAATGCTGGGGCGACGTACCAGAGACTGGTTACGAAGATGTTTCAAGCACAGCTCGGGAAGACGATGGAGGTCTACATCGATGACATGGTTGTCAAGTCCAAGAGGTCGCAGGACCATTTGGCAGACCTACGCCAGACATTTGCCATCCTCAGAAAGTTCCAGCTTAAGTTGAATGCCTCCAAATGTGCGTTTGGCGTCGGCTCCGGCAAGTTTTTAGGGAGCCTGGTGACCCGGAGAGGGATCGAAGCTAATCCGGAGCAGATTTCAGCGATCCAAGCGATTCAAAGCCTGACCTCGGCAAAGCAAGTTCAGAGACTCACGGGAATGGCCGCTGCGCTCAATCGCTTCATCAGCCGAGCTTCGGACAAATGTCGCCCCTTCTTTCAACTCTTGAAAAAGAGCTCCAAGTTTCAGTGGACCCCGAATGTGATCAAGCACTGCAGAAACTTAAGGACTACCTTTCCTCGCCACCACTGTTATCCACTCCGATGCAAGGTGACCTTCTTTATCTTTATCTGGCGGTCTCGGACCATGCAGTGAGCTCGGTACTAGTCAAAGAGGATGGCAAGCAACAACAGCCCATTAACTACATGAGCAAAATCCTGCTCGACGCCGAGACCAGGTACCTTCCGCTCGAGAAACTTGCATTAGCACTCGTCAGCGCCTCTCGCAAACTCTCTCACTATTTCCAGACGTACACAGTGGTGGTTGTCACAGAGCACCCGCTCAAGTCCCTTTTTCGAAAGGCAGACTTTTCGGGGAGAATCTCCAAATGGGCCGCCGAACTTGGGCAATTCGATATCCAATATCAACCCAGGACGACGATTAAAGCACAAATTCTGGCAGACTTCATCGTCGAGTTCACCTCTCATAGTTCGGCAACGACCTCGCTCGATACCGAACTGGGGGGCGATAAGGGTAATGAGGCAGTCAAGACCGATTTTGGAAACAATTCCTTGGGTCGGCCTGGAAGGTCTTCGTTGACGGATCCTCGACACCTAGAAGGGTTGGCGCTGGCATAGTCCTCCAATCTCTAGAGGGCCTCGTCATCGAGCAAGCCCTGACTTTCGATTCAAAGCCTCCAGCAATGAAGCGGAATACGAGGCACTGATTGCAGGTCTCGGTAGCGCTAAAATCCTGGGGGCACGTCGGTTAGTAGTCTTTAGTGACTCCCAGATGGTGACGAACCAGCTAAGCGGAGACTATCAAGCCCGTGACGAAAGGATGACAGCCTACTTGACCCTCACAAAGCAACTCATCTCCCAGTTTGAGAAAGCAGAAGTCAAGCAGATCGGCAGAGAGTCCAATTGCCATGTAGATGCTCTCGCCAACTTGGCCTCTGCCGTAGAAGCCGGAAAAAGAAGAACAATTGACGTGGAGACAAAAAACCAAGTATAGAGCTTTTTGCACCTCTGCAAATCCTATGCGTTGATCTCGGTCAAAGCTGGATGAATCCGATCATAGCATTCCTAAAAGAAGATAAATTCCCTAAAGACAAGAATGAAGCCCACAAGGTCAGAGTGAAAGCAGCTCGTTTTTTGCTATCTCCGAATGGAAAGCTCTATAGAAAATCCTTCACTGGACCATATCTCCAATGCGTCCACCCAAGCAAGGTTGAAGACTTCCTTTTTGAAATTCACGAAGGGATCTGCGGAAGCCACATCGGAGGAAGATCACTGGCATATAGAGCCATCAGTCAGGGCTACTGGTGGCCCTACATGCAGAAGGATGCCCAGCTCTACGCCAGAAAATGTGAAAAGTGTCAGAAGTTCTCACACTCTCTGCACCAACTAGCGCAAGATCTGAGTCCTCTCTCCAGCCCATGGCCCTTCGCCCAGTGGGGGCTAGACATCATGGGACCTCTTCACCGGACTCCAGGGAACAAGAGGCGGTTGATAGTGGCCACTGACTATTTCGCCAAATGAATAGAGGCAGAAGCGTTATCCTCCATCACCGAGCAAGATACAAAGAATTTTGTATGGAAGAACATTGTCACAAGATTTGGGGTTCCCCGAGCTCTGGTCTCGGACAATGAGACCCATTTCGACTCCAAATTCTTTAAAAACTTCTTCCATGAGCTCGGTATCAGAAACCACTATGCAACCCCGGCCTACCCACAGAGCAATGGACAAGCAGAGATCTCGAATAAAGTGGTACTAGACGGACTCAAAAAGAGGCTCGACAGAGCTAAAGGCAGATGGGTAGAGGAACTACCAAGTGTCCTTTGGGCGTACAGGACTACCCTAAGACGATCCACTTCAGCGACTCCTTTCTCCCTAGCCTATGGGATGAAAGTTGTAATCCCTCTTGAGGTCGGCCTCCTAACCTTGAGATCGGATCTCTTCGACCAGGGGCAAAATGAAGTAAATCTGGCCAAAGAGCTAGACTTGGCAGAGGAGTGAAGGGAAGCAGCATCTGTCCGCTTGACTTCCTACCAGAAACAGTTGTCTAGAGGATACAATCAGAGGGTTAAAGAATTAAAGTTCTCGATTGGGGAACTAGTCTTAAAGAAAGCGCTTCCAGCGGATAAGAATCCTAACGAAGGCAAGCTTGCACCAAACTGGCTTGGACCCTTTAAGGTGATCTTGGCATCAGGGAAATCAATTTATAGACTTGAGAGCATGGATGGTAAAGAATTACCACGACCGTGGAATGCCGCGCACCTCAAGAAATACTACTTCTGAATGTACTCAAATGATAAATCAATAAAAGAAGGTTCTTATGGAAGACGTATGCCTTGTCTCTTTCAAGTTATGGATCTTGGCTCCGGTCACAGGACCAGCCTCCTTGAGTTCGGTTGCTGAATCAATTCCTTAGGCTCCGGTCACAGGACCAGCCTCCTTGAGTTCGATTGCTGAACCAACTCCTTATGCTCCGGTCACAGGATCAGCCTCCTTGAGTTCGGTTGCTGAACCAACTCCTTAGGCTTCGGTCACAGGACCAGCCTCCTCGAGTTCGGTTGTTGAACCAACTCCCTAGGCTCCGGTCACAGGACCAACCTCCTTGAGTTCGGTTGCTGAACCAACTCCTTAGGCTCCGGTCAAAGGACCGGCCTCCTCGAGTTCGGTTGTTAAACCAACTCCCTAGGCTCCGGTCACAGGACCAACCTCCTTGAGTTCGATTGCTGAACCAACTCCTTAGGCTCCGGTCACAGGACCAGCCTCCTCGAGTTCGGTTGTTAAACCAACTCCCTCGGCTCCGGTCACAGGACCTCCTTGAGTTCGGTTGCTGAACCAACTCCTTAGGCTCCGGTCACAGGACCAACCTCCTCGAGTTCGGTTCTTGAACCAACTCCCTTTGGCTCCGGTCATAGGACCAGCCTCCTTGAGGTCGGCTGCTGAACCAACTCCCTAGCCTCCCTTGGGTCAAGTACGGAATCAGTTGTTCAATTACAGAGTCACGGAACTCGGTTTGCTTATTAGGCTCAGTCGTACTTCCCGAGTTATCAAAATCGGCACTACAGCCCCAATTCGACTAAGCTAACTTGCTTCCAGCAGCATGGTCGCTCCCCGGGAGAACAGTTCGGGCTGACCACGAGGCCTTTTAGTAAAACGGTTCCTTCAGAGATGTATTGTTAAGTTTCGGTCTTGTAGCCAAAAAATTACCGATCTCAGCCACTTAAAGATATGAAGAACAGGTCTGGGACCAGGGGCCTCAATTTTGTTGAATAAAGGTGGCCAACATGATTCTTCTCAGGGATAAAGGATTAAACACACGTGTATCATTGTCAGGAAAGATGGGAGGAAATCATTTTTTCATTAATAAAAGGAAATGATTACACAATTCTGTACATCCTTTGTGAAGATAAAGAAAAAAGATACATTATTTTAGCGCTCCCTCTGTCGCAGCTTTATCGGTAGGAGGGGCGGATGGAACAGGACCAGGAGCACCTGGGGTCTCGAGCAGAGGAGTCTCGGATGAAGGTTGAGCCTGGACGCCTTTAGCAGAATTCGGGGGTGGAGGAGTAGGGCCCAAGGCTTTAGGAGGGGCTTCGGGAGGATTGGAGTCGGGCTCTGATTCGGGATCGGGCATGGCGGATTGAAACTGGGGGGAGGTTTGCAAATATAGGGTCGTCCTCAGGGACCCCATATTCTCGCAGCGCTTCCCTGCACTCCATCTCGTACACAACCGGGCTCAGATTCCTAATCTGAGCCACATACTCCGCCGATGCCCAATCCACTCCTTCTTTATAAGCGCCGGAAGCCTGAGCCCGCAGAGAGGATTCGGCCTCGGTCCGTTCCTTTTTTGAAGACTCGAGCTCGGCCTCCTTCCCAGCCAGGTCGGTCTCCTTCTTCGCAAGCTCGGTCTCCAGTTCTTGCACCCTCTTTCCCTTACCTTCGGCCGCGCCCTTCAAATGCCTATTCTCAGCTCGCAACTTAATGATTTCGGCCTTCGCCGTTTGTTGCTCTATTGCGAGCTTGACGATCCTCTCCTCCGCCTTCTTTAACTCCCCCGCACTGGCTTCCAGGGCTTCTCCCATCCTCTTTTTCTCGGCGTCCATCTCAATAACTCTTGAAGCCATCTTCTCAGTCCTTTCCAATATTATCTGCAGCCTTTGCACGCCGAGGTTGATGTCAAGGATTTGGTTCAACTCAGCGACGCCCGTGATTATCTTGAACCCGTTGGGCATTAATTGGAAGGGGCAAAGCCGCCATGTACGAAGGCAGGAACAGAGAAGGGGATGAACGGGGAACCTGACCCCGCCTTCGATTACGGCCACCAGAGGAAAGGGCATCCATTTTTTGAAACGGGTAAGGCCGTCAAAGAGGCCCTGGAGATCGTCAGGCTTCACCAGAACGTCGTCTAATATCTTATATGCTTTCCTGAGCCCCTCCAGAGCTTGGGGGCTCTCTAACCAGTGACTATAAATCCCCATTTCCTAAAAAACTAGAAAGGGGCGAAGAGCAAGGAAGAATGAGATCTGAAAACCCTAGGAGGCAAAAACCCTAGACAAAAGGCAGAAGATGTGAGAGGAGGATAAAGAAGAAGAAAACTCACCGAGAGAGTATAAAAGATTTCGAAAACGAAGGTCTCCGGATTTGTTGAAGTTCTGATCTCGGCAGAGCGTCTTCTTCAGCAGAGTCTTCTTCCAAGCGATAGCAAAAGTAAGAGAAGAAAGAAGAGGGGGCATCCCTATTTTATAGAGGGACGCACATCTTAAATGTCACGCGTGCGAAACGTCGCTTCAGACTCTCCACGCGTCGCTTCGATTCAAACAACAGCCAAGTGAAAGGTGACACGTGGCACCACCAGTTCATCTCCCACCATAACTCTAGCGCATTATTTATCACCTTGGGCATATGAAGCGACATCTGCGCACCCACCTGGGTAGAATAATAATGATATCTCATTTATTGCCTAGGGCAAACGAAGTGGCATCATAATGAGGATCAGATGTCAGCAGGGGGCGTCAAGACAGGAACCGACAGATCCTTTC
Organism: Cinnamomum chago; assembly: GCA_038049695.1. NCBI lineage: Eukaryota > Viridiplantae > Streptophyta > Magnoliopsida > Laurales > Lauraceae > Cinnamomum > Cinnamomum chago. The sequence goes on along the minus strand of CP142452.1, from coordinate 8,448,378 downwards.
AATCTTAGCTCCCGACTTCAGAGAGAGTTCTAAGAGGTCGAGAGCTAGGGGGCAATTGTGTGGGGTCATTTCCTAATGCCAGGATAATCCCTGACCTCGGTGTTACCCAGCTCGGTAGGAGCGCCAGGCTGGAAAAGTCCCGAAGCCCATCTCGGTGACTGCGTCTGCCAAGGCGCACCTCGGTCTCGGCCTTAGCTTGATCTCAGCCCTCCTGTCATTCAGCCATAAATGCAACCATAAATGCACTGCCATGGCGGTAAACGGCGAACTGACAAGCAGAATGGGCGCCAGACCTAGATAAGTGGCAAGCCTTATCTCAAGGTCACATCCGCAGGCATAGGGGAATGGCCCGATGGGACGTCCCCTTTTTACCTACTCCCACTTAGGAGATAAAGTACAAGTTGATGGGACTTTCATCTCCCCCTAAGGGGCCCAGTCCGATGATGACCCTCACGTCTATATATATATATATATATATGCATGAAGAAAAACTATGGGAGGTATGTAAGAAAGGAGATCCCTATAATCTTCCTTCCTCATTTCCCCTTTGTTCAGTTACAGAGCTAACTCAGGCATCGGAGTGCCTTTGGCTGCCTGTAGCCAGGGGCTTTGACCTTTGCTTTTCCTTTCAGATTCCTGAAGGCCAATCATTTCCCAAAGTCATCGAATCAAGAGTCTAACTCTCTCCTAACCAAGTCCGTAAATTTTAGGCACTTACAAATAGCATATTCTTGGTGGACCTACTGATGTTAATAGGTATCCAGTTATCTTTATATCATCCATGTAGGGAACCTGGTTTTGGATTTTGAGAAATCCATATCCATGCATATATATAGGCTTGAACATGTGTATTATTATGGCCCGAGGATCTGAATTCTAAACCAGCCGCAGTGGAGTATCAAAAGAGAGATGTTTAAGAAGTCTACAAAATTTGGATCATATTGGAAGTTAAAGCTCTATCATATTACCATTTTGAAGAGAACCATTTGCGTAATACAATGAAAAACCATATGAACACACAATATCACCCTCGTAATCACAATCGAAAGTTTCCCTACTGATGATTACTTTAAAAGATAAGTGGACAGTATTATGAATCAGAGGGCAATTCCTACCTGTAATGATCAACTAATCAATGTATGAATTGCACCACATGGATGGGTGTAAGATAAGTGGACAGTATTATGATTTTTTTCTTTTTCTTTTTGGATAGGCAACGAAGAAAATATATTAAGAAAGGAAAGAGTGTTACAAAGAGGCCCGACCAAACGGCACTATGGTATAAAAGCATTATACCACAAAACAAGTTACATAGTGAAAGCTAAGAAGTTAGAAGACCTATCAACGCCTTGCTTAGCTAAAGAGTCTGCAAAGCCATTTGCTGTCCTCCCAACATGAATAAAGCTCACTTGAATTGAAGACAATAGAGCTCTAATCTCATTCAAATAGAACTGAAATTTCCAAGGAAACATAGCTGAAGAAGACACCCAAGATATAGCATTAAGAGAATCACTTTCAACCACAAGTCTAGAACGAAAAGAGGTTGAAGTGAAAATCCGGATAGCTTCTAAAATAGCAACAACCTCAGCCTCATTAGACTCCATACAACCCACATACTATATTATGAATCAGAGGGCAATTCTTATCTGTAATGATCATCTAATCAATGTATGAATTGCACTATATGGATGGGTGTTGGAGCTATTCTTGCTCGCATACGGCTTTGAAAATGATAAGATACACACACAAGGATAGAAGCGAGAAGAGAAGCTTTTTTATCAAATTAAAGAGTAATACAATCACTACAAGTAGATGTGCCCACTACAAGTAGATCTGCCGCTGTTTCACCCTTGTTTAATCTCTGATTTTCTAAAGCCAAGCTTGATTATTGACCACTATCCTTACTTGAGAAAGTGGAAAAACAATAAAATAAGACAAGTACAATGCCAATTTCTCATTGCCGCCATCTTCTAGATATCCAAGATGATAACATGTTTCTCTTCCTCTTACTTTCTGCTGCCTTCAGACAGTATAGTGCTGTTGGATGGTATCAATGTCCAGTCCCTTCAGCTTCACAACTGATTCAACATGCCCTTTTAGCGTATGAAGCTCCCTGAGCCTGCAACAAAAGCATAAAACCAATATAAACAAATGAAAGACAACTTCAGTAACCGTGGACTAGTAGTCCTCAAACTCACAGTGGCTGCACAAAGAGAGATTAAAACAGGTCTCACAAGTCCTGCTCCCATAGACACATGGTTCACATGAGCCAATGTGGCAAACAAATTGTGGCATTTAAGGCATCCATCAGCTTGGACAACGATGTTTTCTGGCTTTGAAAAGAAGGCTGACCAGTGGTGACCCATTTTGTGGATCATACATGCATCATAGATATGGAGTAATTGTAACTACTGAAGTCATGTTTTCAGTCAATCTTTTATGTGTCTTCCATGTGTCATGATGAATCATACCTTGCAACCTCGGCACGCCTCTTTGCTTGCTCGGCTAGCTCAGACAATTCCCTGTAGTTGTTGTTCTTGTCATTGAAGAGTGAAGATGATTCAGGAGGCTGTAGGCCATGTAGGGTTCGTTGAGCTAGAGCCCATTGGGCCTCCCTCTCTCCCCTTCCATAATCCTTCTTAGATGTGAATGCAGTCTGCCAATTTTATGGGGAAAGTGAGTAAAATGAAGATGATATATTGACAAATTCTTTCTTGGCATTCAAAATGTACACTAAATCAAAATATAATACAACTTTCTTTTTGGACAGAACACAAACCATTCTATTGTTCATTTTGGATGGTGAGAAAGTTGGAAACTACTTTGAGCGGGCTACTATTCTCGAGCAGTTTTCTTTCTTCTCAATTCATAAATGAATTCTCATTCACAAATAAAAATCTATAAATGGAATAAAATCAATAATCAAGTAATTTACCTTGTTCTGAAGCATATGATCCCAAGCCTTTCCACTCAAGGCATATCGTATCATAAATTTGAGAACATCAAGAGGGATGTAGAAGATGATGCTATACAACCAAATCACTCCAGCCCATCCCCATCCAATGCCTTTGATTCTAGCAAATTCCCAGTTTGCATACACCGCAATAAGTGTTGCCACCTAAATGCACATACTCATAGTTAGTTTCCAGCTATAAACTCTTGCATCTGCTTGAAGAAGATGGACAGGTTTTTAGACACTTACCAACTGAGCAACAAGGAAAGCACTAAGAAGCATGATTCCAGGGCGTTCGATGAATGACCAGCTCCGGGAACGGGTGACAAAGATGAGTGCCTGGCTCACAATACTCACTTGGAGATACAAAGCTGCTGTCAGCTCGTCAATGTTATTTCTAATTGAATGAACATGGAAATTCTCCTGTATAGATTTCAAAGAAAGGCAATAAATTAGATACAAAACGCAAATGGTATGATGCCTTCTAGTTTACCTTGATGACACTCGCATACTAGTATCACAATAGTGCTGATAGTGATAGCAGATCCACCACCAAGTACTCATAATTTTAACACTTTAGGGTGTTATCATTGCATTGCAAAATATTTCAATATTAAGGAGTCACTTTCCCATTCATTATAATCATGCACTCATGATACCACATCCAGGTAGAGTAGTGTTTTCATTCTGAATTATTGATAAAATGTACTTACGGTGAAGAAATCAGAGTCCCGGGCAGCCCAGAAGAATATGACAGTCATGAGAGCAAGATATGAGCCAAGGACTACCCCGGTGGCAAAGATCTCCTTCAGCTTCCATGAATCTGGCATGGGTGAGGGCTTTACCCGGTCCTTGGAGATGGTCATGATGGTACCATCATTAAGAATTGCAATGACCAGGACCATGAATGGTGAGAAATCGAACTTCCAAATGAGGGCGATGAACATGAAGCCAAACACTATCCTAATAGTGATTGATACTGCATAAATTGTATAGTTCTTCATTCTTTGGAATATGGCTCTACTCGTCAACACAGCACTCACAATGACACTGAGGCCAGGTTCTGTAAGGACAATGTCAGATGCACCCCGAGCTGCATCTGTCGCATCGTCCACTGCGATCCCAATGTCTGCCCTCTTCAGTGCTGGAGCATCATTGACACCATCTCCTGTCATTCCACAAATGTGCTTCCTTTCTTGAAGCCTCTTTACAATTTCATACTTGTGCTCTGTATGTGTTCCACCACAATAGCAATATCAGTGTCAATACCCAGCTTCAACCAAAAATACAAGAATTGTAGCATACAACATACCAGCAATAGTTTTTGTAAACATTTACATACCTGGGAAAACTCCTGCGAAGCCATCAGCTTTCTCAATGAGCTCATCGATTGGGAGACCACCAGTATCATCCTTGGACTCCCCAAGGAGGGCTGAAGAAGGGTACATGTTGGTTCCCATGCCTAGTCTGCGCCCTGTTTCTTTGCCAATTGCAAGTTGGTCACCAGTGATCATCTTGACATTCACACCGAGGTTGAGTGCACGCCGAATGGTTTCTGCACTGTCATGCCTGGGAGGGTCAAACAGGGGCAACAGACCCACAAACTGCCATGGCCCTCCTGCACTCTCCTTGGTAGCCTCCGGTACCATCTAACACAAACACCACACGATACAATCCATGCCACTATATTAACTTTAATACAATAAGCAGACAAATATTTTTAGTGTCACTTTTATGTGCACCCAACCTGTCTGGCGACACCAAGCGAACGAAGTCCACGTTCGGCAAATTTGTCGATGATGGCGTGGACTCTCTTTTTTGCATCTCCTTTAAGGTTGCAAAGGTCAATGATCTGATAAATTAAAAAAAAAAAAAAAAAAAAAAAGGTATGAGATCAAGTATAGTGATGCAAATCAAATTTGTAATTTTAACATGAAATGATCATATGAGATTTTCACCTGCTCAGGTGCACCCTTGCTTGCACGATGCCATGTGCCATCCGAGTCTATATACGTGATTGCAGTACGTTTCTCCACTGGGTTGAAGGGTAAGAAATGCACCTCTTGGATCCCGGCTCGTGCCTGTACACAAAGATGAAGAGGAATGTGTATCCTAGTTTAAATATCTACTCAAGTAAAAGCTTGCTAATGTGAGCTAGGGGAGCAAATAGAAAAAAAATGCACACAAATAGACCAAAGCTGCAGGCAAGTCCCTGCATATGATCACAGGGTTTTCATTAATCCCCTTACTCCTTGATAGGCTATAGTAGAGTGAATTCTGATTTGTAAACCGCCATCTAAGAATGAGGTAAAAGATTGTAAAGTGATCTAAGAACAAGGCCCACACTTCTATCATTAATCCTTGTGAAATGCTAATGATCACTTGATTGCTACAGATGAACTAGTGGGCCCAATGTCTTCATCATAGTCTGATTTGATAGTCGATAGGATTCACTCGTATCAAGCTCTGGGTGTTTCTCACAATTGCTTCCAGTACAGGTATAAGAGCAATGGCTCTCACCTCCTTGGGGTCAGCCAACATTCCAACAATGCAAGTGTCAATGGCATCCTGGTTTTCCGTCCTAGAAGCCCTGGCCGCATACAACATTACAGTATCCTTGTCCATGTCCTTCACATACACCTGCACCATTCAAATTAAATCATTAAGAAGAAGAGCATGTCCAGCAAGAATGGTAGCATAAACCAGTAATCCATAAAACTTGGCCATCTAGCTTTTATCTCTCATTTCACCTCAATCATGGTCTTGTCCACGGTGAGCTTGTTGAGTGTGAGGGTCCCAGTCTTGTCACTACAGAGAACATCCATCCCCGCCATCTCCTCGATAGCCGTCATCCTTTTTGTGATTGCACCTTGAGTTGACAGGCGATGAGATCCAATGGCCATGGTAACCGACAACACCGTTGGCATCGCTATAGGAATGCCGCCAATGAGCAACACCAACAGATTATCAATCCCCTGTCTATAACGCCGGTGCTGAATTGGGTACATCACAATAATCTCAATAATCATTCCCAACGCAATTGAACAGATACAGAAGTTACCAATGGCAGTAAGGACCTGCATCAAAGCAATGATAAACGCCACAAATCACATGTAGCACTTAAGCCTTAAAAGTGTTATTTTACTTTTTAAAGATGGTTAAACTGTTACATTATTGTTCAGATATGGTGCAGTTGATTATAATTACTTTTCATTCCATACCTTTTGGAAATGTCCCACTTGATTGGTGCTGTCAACGAGGTGGGCCGCCTTCCCAAAGAAGGTATGGACACCAGTGGCAATGACGACGGCCTCAATCTCACCTTGCTTGCAGGTAGATCCAGAGAATACCTCATCCCCCGGGTTCTTGTTGACTGGAAGGGACTCGCCTGTAAGTGCAGCCTGATCAATCTTGAGCGGATCTCCCTCAAGGAGCCTTGCATCAGCAGGAACAATGTCACCAAGCTTTATGCTAATCACATCTCCTGGTACGAGGATTGTCGCATCCTGCTCACTGTATCTCCCATCTCGAAGGACCTTCATTCACAGATAATTAAAATGGGTAACAATTTTGGAGGCTAATAGTATACGAGGAGGTTTAAGGTTTCTTGGAGCTGAGGTTCTCCATACCCAATCATGGTGGAGAAGCCATGAGGTGAAAAATCAAGGCAAAAAATGCCATCCAGTTGGCAGCTCTTGCCATTGGGGGAGCAACTACTCAAGACACTGACTAAAAGAACAACCCATAGAGGTTTGAGATGGACAATTGAGCATATTTCTATTGTTGGCTGCTTAGAGACTGTCAATCTTATGGATACTCAAAGGATGTGATAGTGGTGCAATTGCTTGTCCACCATCAAGTTTAACAAAATGGACGACATAGATTATCTGTCATGCATCCATGTGAGCCCCATCATGGATGGGGCAAGCAACAGCCTACCCCCAGCAAAATCTAGAGTCAGCCCCATGAAAGAGCCAAAGATTAATGTACCATGCTTGAGCACATTCGAATTTCTCAAGATCATTTTGCTAACATGAACTATGGGTTGTTTCTGCAAATATGAGCAAACCCACATGGCCCATCTTAGAATTACCCCCTTGAGATTTCACTAATTTGCATCATGGTGGATTCTGCAACCAACCAAAAATTTCCACCATCACTCTTACAATCACTATGGCTCGCGTTAGAATCCATTACCTTGGTCTTGGGAGCAAGACCTGCCATCAAGGCAGCTGCAGCATTACCAGCACTGTTCTCTTCAATGAAACTGATTGTGGAGTTGATGATCAACAGCACAACAATACCAATGAAATCTTGCCAATCTGGAGGTTTGCCCTGCATGACAATAATCAAGAAGAACGTAAATTTCAATAACAAATAAAGTACACAAACTGAAAACAAATGTAAATACAAGATGCCAATAGTAAGCTAAACGAAAAAATACCCCTCCATTGGACAATCCAATAGCCATCAGTGCAGCAATCTCCATAACCCATGAGAGAGGATTCCACATAAAACCTAAGAACTTTAGCAACTTGCTCTCCTGTTTCAATTAGACCAAAACAGAGAAAGAAAAAAATGTTTTTGAAACATTAGAAATCATACAATGAACCCCATAAAAAACTTAAATCACTTCTGGAAAAGCATAATTACAAGTTTTATAAAACTTATAATGGACCCTGTAATAGATATCAAGCAATCATGATATATAGGCACTAAAAAATGAACTTTGGGAGGTTGATTACATCTAAAAAACTTGATTAACTCTAACTATAATAAATCACATGACTTCTTTATGTGATTAACCAACTGCAGTTCCTATTCCAATTGAAGTGAATTTAGATGAGTGTCAACTTAAAAGGCAATTGGTATGAGGCCTGAGTGGTACTGGACTTATAAAAGGGTGGGCATCCCAGGGACTTCAAAATGGAGGAAATAAGAATCTGTTAGAAAGTTTTTGAAGGACTATAAGTTGCAAGAATGTCAGATATCACAATATTTTGTGGGGCCAGACCAAACACACCCAAATGAGAGATTTAAGCTTTTCATCTACCGTTTTTTCCTCGAGCTTGTTTGGGCCAAAGATCTGGAGCCTCTTCTCCCCTTCTTCCGTTGTCAGACCCTGCTTTGAGCATTTCAGCTGCTCGAACACTTCCTCCACAGGGATCCGCTCCTACACACAAGATCATGTAAAAAGAACAAATCAGAACATATGATGTCAGGTGAATACAGATTCTCTCTAGATTCCTAGTTGAAGACTATAAACTTGTCCTTGAGAAAAAAACAAGAAGTGTGAGGGGCTTTCATGGTCCAGTTGGCCTGTTGGGTTGGAGCCTGCATGACTAGAAGCTTCGAAGAAATCGCTTCATATAATACTAAACTTCAGTTTACAAAGAGTTGGATTCACAGTTAGATTTAATATTTTTTAATGTCTTATTGGCATATTTGACCATAAATGTGATCATGGTCACACGTTGGGTCGGCTGCATGAATTCTATTTCTCCGTTTCGATTTATTTTAGGCCAAATCCCTGCATAAATTGTACTTATCCATATTTAGTCTAACTACTATCATTCATGTCTTATCCACCCTACTTTTTTGTTTTTTCGCCGATGTTATTGATCGGTCAACCAATATAATAGAGATTTATTCGGGGGGGGGGGGGGACCGATATAATAGAGAATTATTTGTGGGGGGGGGGGGGGGGCAATAACTTGTATATAAGGACTTTTTCTCGCCAATCGGGGGGGTGGGGGGTGGGGGGGGGGGGGGGGGGGGGGCGCAATAACTTGTATATAAGGACTTTTTCTCGTCGACCGGGGGGGGGGTTTGCAATAACTTGTATATAAGGACTTTTTCTCGCCGATGTTATTGATCGGTCAACCAATATAATAGAGATTTATTCACTTTGGACGGTTCATATTTTAAATAAATAAACCTACAAATAAAAGGGTTAGTTAGCTAAGGACACCTATAAGGGACATTTGTGAAGGGTCTGCAAATTTAAATTCTGCAAACTTTCACTTTTTCGCAGAAAAAGAGCTTTCTCTTTGTATAAAATTATTTGCAATAATGATATAAAAAAATTTAAGTCCGGGCAAATTTGAAACACTATTTCATATATTTTCTACAAAAAATGCTTATCATCCTCATCATTGTGGTCATCATCAAAGCTTGTTGCAACTATGCTCAGTTTGCTTACTGAAAATGTTTGTAAAGGTTAAGAGGGAGAGAGACGTATATGAAAATGTTGCTAGCCGCATCCAAAGTCGATAGAAAGAAAAAAAAAAAAACACCTTTCTCTTTCACTGTTTATATCCTAGACAGTAGACACAAACATGCATGGCCAATGGACCCACGATTTTTGTTTCTCTTCCCAAAGACAGCATTACACTGTTTCCTTCCACTGTAAAACCCTGGTTCAATATACGCACCTCTATCAAATCTCTACCATGTTAGCCCGAGGGTTCCACCGTAAGAGTATTTATATTTCCTCTATTCAGATCTCCATGTTCTTAGTAGGAACAGTCAGAGAATTAATATGGTATCAGAGATAATTCGTCGTGAGTTTGAATTCCCCATAATGACATGAATTTAAAAATATTAAAAAAACCCAATGCTAAAAATAATATGTAATAAAATGCATGTCGCTAAAAAGTGCGTCCACTGGATTCCACTATAAAAGAAGCATTGTAACTCAAAAACGAAAAAGAAAAAAAGACAATAAGAGGAAGAATGTCATTAAAAAGTGTTAAAAACATTATAAAAAACCCGACGCTAAAAATAATATATAATAAAATGCATGTCGCTAAAAAGTGTGTCCACTCGATCCCACCTTAAAAGGAGCATTGAAACTCAAAAAACGAAAAAGAAAAAAAAGACAATAAGAAGAAAAAATGTCGTTAAAAAGTGTTTAAAATATTAAAAAAATCCGATGCTAAAAATAATATATAATAAAATGTATGTCGCTAAAAGGTGCGTCCACTAGATCCCACCTCAAAAGGAGCATTGAAACTTAAAAAACGAAAAAGGAAAAAAAAAAGACAATAAGAGGAAGAATGTCATTAAAAAGTGTTTAAAATATTAAATAAAAAAAAACGATGCTAAAAGTAACATATAATAAAATGCATGTCGCTAAAAAGCGCGCCTATTGGATCCTACCTTAAAAGGAGCATTGAAACTCAAAAAACCAAAAAAAAAAAAAAAAAAGACAAATAAGAGGAAGAATGTTGTTAAAAAGTACGTCCACCTGGTTCCACCTTAAATAAAGGTTGTAACTCAAGAAACGAAAAAATAAAGAAAACCAATGAGCAGAAGAAGAAGAAGAAGAATAATTATAATACCAGATCAACAGTCTCCTTCTTGATCTCTTCCAAGCTGATGGTTGCCATTCTTTAGCACAAACAAACCACAACTTCTTCTTTCTTTCTTTTTTCTGGTTTTTGGTCTTTTTTCTTTTTCCTTTTTTTGGTTTTGTCTTGTTGTTTCTCTTTCTCCTTTGTAGTGGGAAAAACACTTTTTTGTGATTGTTTTGCTTACTCTCTCTTTTTTGACATTACAACAGGAGAAGAAGAAGCGAAGCATAACCTCTGTCAATACCTCTCTTTTATACTGCTCGAGAGAGAGAGTTTGAGACGGTTAGCCAGTCACCTTGTACAGCCTCCCAATGTAAGGCCAGTTAGAGAGGAGCATGTGTCTAGGTGGCATGTGGGTGTTTGAATGGTGATGTGTCGGTGAGTCTGTTTCGGAGATTCGTGGGTGCTTTTGCTTTGGGAGCCCCAGTCATTCGGCTGGCACCAAAACAGATTACTTTACAGACCCTTTAACTGATACAGTTGTGTGTCTCATTCTATTTTAGGAGGAAAATATGTGTCATTATGACTTATGAGTGGTGGATGTGATTTGGGGTTCGATTTTGTTTGTGTTCTATTAAAAAAGGTCATGCACAGCTCAACATGTTTTACACAAAGGATTGTATGTATGTTGCCATTTTTCCAATAGTTGGGCATGCGTTTCATTTTGGCTGAGTCTAGGCTTGAATATTGTACTTGTAATTAAGGTGCCATTTTGCAGGCTTTTTTTTATTATTATGTATATTTAACTTATAACTAATTAAATTAGATGATTTGGGTGCTTTAGGATGTTTGGGAAAATTTATGTGAATGAATCGGTTTTAGGACCTTTCTGTCACTTTTTTTCAAAGAGTATTTGAAGGTAAGCATTTTTTTAAGAACAAACAAAAATCTAAAATAATAAAAATAATATATCTTTTTTCTTAACAAGTTTGCCAGTCCAACTTTTACAATATGTGGATCTAATTTCGACCAATTCATATTAATTTATAAGTAATTATCCATGAGGTTTGGAGCAAGCAATTTAAAAATGATCATCGAAATGAAACTTGAAATTTATATTTGATCTTTTATACTCGATATTTGGACTAACAAATTATGCAATTCTTATTATAGTACTTTCTCTGCGTATATAAATTTATTAGTTTAAATTGATTATAAAGAATCCATGTAAATCATGTAAATCAATGTGTATTTATATTCTTAAGTAATGATTTCATTTTTTAATATCTTTTAAAATCATTTTGTAAATGATCTGATAAATTAAATGGAGTGTGGGGCTTTCATGGCCCAATTGGCCTGTTGGGTTGGAGCCTGGATGACTAGAAACTTCGAAGAAATTGCTTCATATAATACTAAACTTCAGTTTACAAAAAGTTAGATTCACAGTTAGATAAAAAAAAAAAAAATTTAATATCTTATTGGCATATTTGACCATGAATGTGATCATCATCACTGTTATCACCTTATCCCAATTACGTTGGGTCAACCGAATGAATTCTATTTCTTCATTTTGATCTATTCTAGGCCAAATTCCTGCATAGATTGCACTTATTCATAGCTAGTCTAACTATTTCCATTCATGTCCTCTCCACCCTACTTTTTTTTTTTTCCAGGCAATTAACTTGTATATAAGGACTTTTTCTCGCCGATGTTATTGAACGATCAACCAATATAATAGAGATTTATTTACCTTGGGCAGTTCATATTTTAAATAAATAAACCTACTTATAAAAGGGTTAGTTAGCTTAGGACACCTATAAAGCACATTTATGTAGGGTCCGCGCAAATTTGAATTCCACAACTTCCACTTTTCTGCGAATAAAAAATAGCTTTTCTTTGTATAAAATTCTTTGCACCAAATGATATAAATTTTTTTTTTAAGTCTGGGCAAATTTGAAATACTAATCCATATATTTTCTACAAAAAATAAAAAAAAATGCTTATCATCCTCATCATTGTCGTTCTCATCATCAAAAGCTGCTTGTCCCTGAAAAGGTTTAAGAGGGAGAGAGAAGTATAACAGAAAAAACACTTTCTCTTTCACTGTTTATATCCTAGACAGTAGACACAAACATGCATGGCCAATGGTCCCAAGGATTTTTGTTTCTCTTCCCAAAGACAGCATTACACTATTTCCTTCCACTATCTACCATGTTAGCATGTGGGCTCCACCATAAGAGTATTTATATGGCCTCTATTAAGATCTCCACATTTTTAGTAGGAACGGTCATAGAATTAATATAGTATTAGAGTTAATTCGACGTGAGTTTGAACTCTCCATAATGACGTGAATTTAAAAATATTAAAAAAACCAACGTTAAAAATAATATGTAATAAAATGCATGTCGCTAAAAAGTGCGTCTACTGGATCCCACCTTAAAAGAAGCATTGTAACTCAAAAATGAAAAAGAAAAAAAGACAATAAGAGGAAGAATGTCGTTAAAAAGTGTTAACATATAATAAAATGCATGTCGCTAAAAAGCGCGCCTACTGGATCCCACCTTAAAAAGAGCATTGAAACTCAAAAAAAAAAAAAAAAAGACGAGTAAGAGGAAGAATTTCATTAAAAAGTACGTCCACCAGATTCCACCTTAAATAAAGGTTGTAACTCAAGAAACAAAAAAAATAAGAAAACCAATGAGCTGCAGAAGAAGAAGAGTTATAATACCAGATCAACAGTCTCCTTCTTGATCTCTTCCAAGCTGATGGTTGCCATTCTTCAGCACAAACAAACCACAACTTCTTCTGTCTTTCTTTTTTTCTTTTTCTATTTTTGGTCCTTTCCCTTTTTCCTTTTTTTGGTTTTGTCTTGTTGTTTCTCTTTCTCCTTTGTAGTGGGGAAGGATATAAAAAATACAGGTTTTATTTTTTGGTCTTTTACTTACTATCTGTTTTTTGACATTACAACAGGAGAAGAAGAAGCGAAGTATAACCTTTCTCAATACCTCTCTTTTATACAGCTCTAGAGAGAGAGTTTGAGATGGTTAGTCTGTTTCGGAGACTCGTGGGTGCTTTTGTTTTGGGAGCCCCGGTCATTCGGCTGGCACCAAAACAGATTACTTTACAGACCCTTAACTGATACAACTGTGCGTCTCATACTGTTTTAGGAGAAAAATATGTGTCATTATGCCTTATGAGTGGTGGATGTGATTTGGGGTTGGATTTTGTTTGTGTTCTCTTAAAAAAGGTCATGCACAGCTCAACATGTTTTACACCAAGGATTGTATGTATGTTGCCATTTTCCAATAGCTGGGCATGGGTTTCATTTTGGCTGAATCTAGGCTTGAATATTGTACTTATAATTAAGGTGACATTTTGCAAGCTTTTTTTTATTCAGCAAGGCTCTTATAAGCTCGAGTTTAGGGTAAAATTTCATAAGCTCATATTTGTGGGGCTCACCTTTGGTCTATTCAAATGGACCAAACGCATGACCTCCTTAAATTGCACATGTCCACCAACTTTCGGTCAGATCCAAATTTACTGGACTGTTGGATTAACTATGTATCGATCCGAATGGACTATTGACCATTAAACTTTTGGGCCCTATGAAGATGATAGAAATCATGGTTGTGGCTAATTTTTTTTGCAGAGAGAAGGATCTAGGGAGTCCTTGAAATTCCCCCCATCCCTATCCCCATGAGGGTCCCCAAGTGGGCCCCACCATACACTTGAGCTTACCTTATCCTAAGCTTGAGCTTAGGAGAGCTAGCCCCTTTTTTATTATGTATATTTAACTTAAAAACTAATTAAAATAGGTGATTTTGGTGCTTTAGGTTGTTTGGGAAAGTTTATGTGATTGCATCGGTTTTAGGACTTTTTTGTCACTTTTTTTCAAAAAGTATTTGAAGGTAAGCATTTTTTTAAGAATAAATAAATATAAAAAATAATAAAAATAATTTTTTTTTCTTAACAAGTTTGCCATCTATTTTTATTTTATAAAAATAATTTACTGCATGAAAAGTTTGCCTATATAATTTAAACAATATGACAAGTTTACTTGTTTTAATTAAAGTTGATGACCATTTTGCAAGAAGGTCTGTTTTGAATTGCTCTTTTTCAAATTGATCTATCATCTATATCAATCAACTCTATTTCAAATAGTTTAAGACTTGCCAAATCTCCAAGGTTTCTATCATTGTCCCACAATATTAGGTTCAAATTGGATAGTGGTCAGACCATATGTACCCCAGCTAGATTATCACATTGCAATGTTTGCCCATTCAATGCACCCACATGGTCCCTATGAGAGTTCACAAATATGTGACTGATGCGGTGTAATCCAATGCTGGAAGGCCACCACCTTATCAAAGGGCCCGATCTCTAGTTTGTTTAGATTGTTAGGAAGAAGGATGTGTTCAGCACTTTTGACCCTTCTTTTTTCGCTAGATGGGTGAGTGGTATAGTTACATCGTCCTTGTGATAACCTATTTGTCCAGAGATCAATCCCTTTAACAATATTGTGACATGAGACCCTTCAACCACTGGGGTGTCTAGTGTTCCTCACCTGGCCTTTCAACTCCTCTTGGACCCACCAATTAGGGAAAGATGGAGGATCGAAAGCATGGTTGGAAAATTCGAAGATGGAGTATAGTTAGAAAACTCTTCGAGCGAGCTGACTCTTGACTCTCCCGGATCATCTCGTTTTAACGAAAGACCAAGTCAAAAATAGATGAGACTCGGCTAAATCATCTCATTTTAATAAGTTATTTGCAATCTACACTATTTAATAGGTGGATCTAATTTCGAACAATTCATATATATATTTATAAGTAATTATACATGAGGTTTGGAGTCGGCAATTTAAAAATGATCATCGAAATGAAACTTGAAATTTATATTCAATCTTTTATACTCGATATTTGGACTAACAAATTATGTAATTCTCAATATAATACTTTCTCTGCATATATAAATTTATTAATTTAAATTGATTATCAAGAATCCATGCAAATCAATGTGTATTTATATTCTTAAGTAATGGATTCATTTTTTAATATCTTTTAAAATCATTTTAAAAAAGCATGACCCTCCCGAATGTTCGTGTTGACTCCATCCAAGTTAATTTCTCTTTGCATTGGACGAATTGAGTCCGAGTTACGAGTTTTCCAACCTTGATGGAAAATTCTATGTACTTTAGCCATGTGTAAAATATTAATTCCATAAAATCTATGGCCCCCAATTTTAAAGGTTTAAAGAGGAATCTTATTTTTTTTTCGAATTTATCCAACTATCAATTTTATTAAAGCCTATGACATTGGTAGGTTATACTTGGCCAAAAATGGGCTATATGCCCAAGGAGGGTACTCGCTGGAGGAAAAATCCTAATAAATAATATTAAGAATAAAGTCTTTTCTATAAGTACTACCTCCAAACACTTTTTTCACACAATTTTATTATAATTTTATATGGAATGATCCTCCTAATCATCAATTCCATCCCTACATGTACAGTTAACCACTAACCCATTTTTAAGATTAATCTCTTCACCAGCGTTGTTGGATTTGATCATCATTATCACTCATTATTCTAACAATTTATCTTACCAATGTTGGCAGGGCAATGTAACTGATTTCCTACGGATTCTAAGCCTTGTACTTAAAAAAATGGTGCAAGGGTGAACAACCATCAAATTGACAAAGGTTCAAATCGACGTGTCATCAATTGATTAGGAATAATTGTGGCACACCACACCCCAACTCATATCGAGACCTTTTTATTACCTCACTATATGAGATGCATCAGCATGCTAATATTAAGGTGGCACCACAACTAGGCCTGTCAATGGGATGCGTTGAAATGGGTATCCGGCCTGTCCCAAGCCTGAAAATACAGAGCTTTTAAAAAAATTTGAGCCCAGTGGGCTGGGCTTGGACAATATTTTTAAAGCCCGGCCAAAATGGGACAGGGATTGAGAAAAAACAGCCCAGCCCGTTCAGGCCCGGCCCGGCCCGGCCCGCTGTAAGATCATTATACTAAATATTTTATAGATTACTGAAACTACCCCTCACTAACAGCAAAAAAATGCCCAATTAAGAGGGGTAGTTTTGTAACTTCACCCTCCCCTCATATAAAATATTACATACCCTGAAGTCAAGGTAAATCAATAAGTTATTCTTTACATCTGTTGCTTTTGCACCCAAATCTCCAATCTTTTGCATTATTGGGGAGACAAACACAAGCCATTTCTCAGAAATTGGAGAGGTGGTCTATAACTAGAAAAACCGTTCACATGCTATAATAATTCATGCACAAATTAGAAGACATAGGAGCAGTGAAAATGCCCATTGAAACCACTTAACAGTAGAAAGGAGTCTACCAAATGCTGCACAACATGAAATTCAAGTTTCATAAAACATGTTTGGTGGAATTTAAACAGGTAGGAGAAAGAAGTGGCCGAACACAAATTTGATTTGGATGTTGCCTCAATTTAGAACCTCAATGGTGTTTATTTTGTGTTTAATGAATGATTAACAAGATCATCTAGAGTTTCAACTCAACATGCACAAACTGAGTTTTGAAGACTCTAAGATTTCCTGCTGATTTAGGCAAATTTATTCTAAAAAATGTTCAACAATCTTCAACTAAGATGCCATGCTAAGACACAAGTTTCCGGTATATGTTTAGCTCTATTACTTTGTGATTGTGTGCCTATCTAAATTATTGATATTTGATTGATATGGTTTTAGAGAGAGAGAGAGAGAGAGAGAGAGAGTGAGACTTTGGCATTTTCACACCGGGTTTAAAGTCCGGTTCACACTGGGTGTCTATTGATAATAGGAATAATTAGAGAATTTTTTGCTCATGTCAAGGATCGGGCTAAGCCCAGGCCTGGCCTGGTATGGGACGAGATTTGATGTAGGCCCGTTCAATTTATGTCGGGATTAGACAAACCTCAGCAGGCCCGTCCAATTTTCGGGAAGGGATTGGACAGCCCAAGCCCAAGCTCGGCTCGTCCCATTGACAGGCCTAACCACAACCAAGGTAGGTCTCTTGGGACCTTTCCGCAAAACCTGCAATAAAAAATTCTTCAGTCCTTCCAAGTCCAGTGTAACGCCCCAATTCCGGATACCGATATAATCGTTCGAATACCCGAAGTTGGCGCGCTACTTCCCGGAAAGATCCGAGAACTTCCAAGATCGTAGGCCGCAGTGAGGTCCAATTTAAAACTTTTTGACCAATATAGTTATAACATTTAAATTGCGGAAGCATGACGATTAAATAAAGCGGAAGCAATAGGTATCGATATATATATTAAGTATGAGCAGAACTACAGTCTACTTAAAAGGATTCAATGTTAATCAAAGTTATACATTTGAGTTCTACCCATCTCGCTACAAAATTTCGCTCAAACCCAAAATAAATGGAGTCCCTCAAAACCCGTGTATACACTCCTCGCCCTCCGGCTCGACATCCGTGTCGGCCGGGCCCCACGCGTACTCTCCAGCAACGGGTGCCTCCACTACAGCTAGTGCGTCGTCAGGGATCTCTGGGTCAAGGCCTAAGCACCAATGAATGGGTCAGATCCAAACGATCTGGCAAGTTACAGCATACTACTAACATAGAACATATATGTCAAGGGGAATAGAGACAGGTGCATAAATTAAATGAATAGCAAGGGAAAAGAACTAGGCAGTTGTGCATTTAAATCATAAAGAATCAATATAAATGAAATCATCTAAACTACTACAACTAGGTGGCACATTCACACGAGCTGGAATACCGCGGGATATTATGCCGCGGCCCTCCCATACTGAACACAGTTGCGGCGGGGAAATCACACCAGCGGGAATAACTAATCCCGAATATCACTCATCATCTCATCATCTCAACACTCCAGATCGGCACGGTATCACACTGTCCGTCTTAACCACACCGCTCATCATGATAACTCCACAACACTCAACTAGCTCCTACTGGGGATGATGAGTCCACAGGCTGAGCTTAAATCAACCGAGTGAATGTTCATGCCGACTCAAGAATAACTCTAAGGTCTGTGTCTGTCTAGGCTTTGCCTTGCGTGAACAAGGTCCTAACAATGTCTCTAAGAGGTCTACACATCTCAATACAATCTCTAGATCTCATTCAAGGTCCAGGCCCACTCGTTGGATCCATACCAAGGCCCATCAGTACATGGCCTGGTCTAAAACCGTCCAAACGAGGCAACTAATCCATCTATTACTGATAAACAGTTCCAGTCCAATCCATAACAGCTTAACAGTCCAAAAGAAACTACCTCTTCAAGCTAAAGGGTTCATATCTCCACACTTAGGCCCAATAAGGGCCCGCCTAGACACAGACACGGGTCAATGATCTCCGAAATCACACCATCGGGTCACCTCTAGATACCCTAGGTTCAGGTCTTCCAATTATGATTAATTAACAGTAAACAGCTAATCTATAGATCTAAGAATGACAGGATATAAATAAGTGAAGTATAACTTCAATGAAGGAATCAACAGGGAAATCCAACGGTCCAATCCTAGGTAAATGGGCCACGTTAGGTTCAGGTCCATCTCTGGTAATTTGATCTCTAAACGAAGTCATTGATGCCATAAGATACTGTATTTGGTGCTTAGGAAAAGTACGGGCACCATTGACAACTTTTAGAGGTCAAATCATCTTAGATTAATAACCAAAACCCTAATCGATGGTCCCCACGAGTCAAGGTCGAGCCACGCCATTGACTCGTGCTTGGCACATTGATGGAAGTTCATTTGGTTGGTTAATGGGTCCCACAATCGAATAATCATAAAACAATGCTAAACTCACACCCTAGAGTTCACAGTGTGGCAGGTCGACCTGGCAAGGGTCGGGTCGGTCTGCTCCACTGGAAATCAAAGTTGGGACTTGGTTTGGATTCTGGAATTTCCAGTGTACCCGATTGACCAGGTGGCCATCCGGTCGATCTGGTACACGGGTGTACCTGAGTCAACAGACCCCAGGCCAAATCTCAACTTTTGCACTGCGGTCTGGGTCTGATAGAAATATCCAAGTCATACACAAACTATACGAATTCGGTTCGTAAAAATACCAAGGGCTTAATCAAATTATATAAACTAAGGATATTTATAAAAGTGTAAAACTAAAGGGTCCAGATTAATTTAAATTAATTTAAAGACAAAAGGGTCTAGAAATATTAATTTAAGGGGGGTAACAAGTTAATTTATTTTAATAGGGTTCCATAAGGCTAAGGTCCTACTCTTCTAAATTTTCTAAAGCTAATGGTCCCATAGTACACATTAGAAACTAAATGTTTTGTTTAATTAATGAAGCTAGTGGGTTATGGAAATAGTGGGCCCCACTGGCCCAGCTCCGATTTGGTCCAAAAAGATTAAAGGATCTAAATTTCTAATTTATGAAAATTATTGATGCTAATAGAAGGTATTGAAAACTAAGGGATTATTTTAATTAGTAAAGTAACTAGTGGGCTATAGATAGGTGGGCCCCCACTAGGCCCAAAGCCCTCCATCAAAACCTAAGTCCACTACATATCTATATATATATATATATATAATAAATACCCCTTTCCAATCCCATACTTCACCCCTCATATCCACCCACGTGACATCATCCCTCACCTTTCTCTCTTCTAACCCACTCAACAGGTCATCCCTCACCTACCCCTTACTTTCCCCTCTTTCCACATGTCACCATCCTCCCATCCCCCTCCAATGGACCACACTCATCTACTACTATTACCCTGTACACGTGCCATCACCCTTCCTCCTCCTTTTCTTTTCCATTCTTCAATCACTCATCTCTTTCTCTTATATGAAACTCGTCAGGCACTATCCTCCCAGAACCATCGTCTGGAAAAAGGGGCAAGGCGACAGCAACCTACAGGGAGCTTGGATGGTGGCCCCCCACTGGATGAGGCTCTGATCAAGCAACACCACAAGCGTCGTCCAAGGGCCATCTACAAGATAACCGGGCTTGATTTGCCATCAATGGCCCACCTGGGCCCCACTAATTCCAAAAGCGAGAGGGGTGATCCACTGTTTCTTGTTTAACAGGTTAGCATACGTCACCTAACCTATGGCCCACCTCTGATCAAAACCAGATCAGAGCCCTACCCCTAGGTCGCCCCACCAACTCGGTCCTGATGGACGGACTAGATCTGTGCCCAGATCAATCTGGGGGCCCCACGACCTGATTTAAATAAAATGAAAACCCACTTCAATAACTCACGCCTGATACAGAGAAAGATAATGATCGTGGGCCCCACTGATCAAGGGCCCACGATCAGCCCTCATCACCTGGGTCGCCCATGATGGCTCTACACGATGTGGGGTCCGGATCTCCCACGGTGGACCACCCGGACCCACTGATCCCAAAACATAATAACCAAAAACAACTTCCTGTAACAGGCACTAGCAGTAATGGTGACCGTTGCAGAGCCACTGCAACAATCACCTTCTTCACCCCTTCATCCATTTCAATTTATTAATACCAAACAAAACCCATCTATCAAACAACAATTAACATTGCAAGAATCACATCAATGCCCATTATATCCAAAACACAAACAGAGCTCAGATGGAATTCTAAAAACTTAATCAACATGATTTGTGAACTGAAATTACCAAAATCAAGAATTGAGATACATATTCTAAACTAGTGTATGAGTACTTGCCTTAATTAATGGAGAGAAGGTTTATAGAGATATAATTAGAGAAAAGGAGTATCCCAGCTGAGCAGAGGAAAGGAGAAGAAGAAGATGACACAGCAGCTGCTGTAGCAGGTGTAGTAGCAGCTCCTAAGATGGATCCCAGCAGTAGCAGATGATGAAGAATAAGAGATGCAGCAGAGTGGCTATAGCAGAAATCTCCCAGATGGAATTCCAGCAGCAACAACAGTCCAACAGAGACAGGGAAATGGAGGAGAGGAAATGGGAAGATGAGGTGGTGGGGTAGTGGCTGCTTCCAGCTGAAGAAGAAGAGGAACACAACAACAGTTGCAGTAGCAGGGGCTGGAATGAGAGGAGAACAGAGAGAGAAGTGGAGTAGCAATGGCTGCAAGGGTCTTCCCAGCACAGAGTCTGCAGCTCAGGTGAATGAGGAAGAAGAAAAGGTAGAAGAAGACAGCAACAGTAGCTCTCCTTCAGCACCAACACAGTGATGGCTCAGCTCAAACGTAGGAGAAATTTGAAATGGAGGTTGGGAAGTTGCAATGAACAGTAATGGGAATCTGTCTTGGGAAGGGGGCCGGCTTAGGGTTTGCAAATGAGGATTAAGAGACATTTTATAGGTTAAAAAGGGGGTGATTAATGACCATGATACCCTTAGGGTTTAATGGGATTAGGGTTAGGGTTTGAGGTTAATCTGGTCTTTGGGAAGAAGCTTCTAGAGAGAGGGGCACCTTTGCACTAACCCAACCCTAATCAACTTAATTAGACTCAACTAAGGACCCATCTACACTAATAGCCTAGGATTAACTCATACACCCAACTAATTAAAAACACTAACCCACTAAGCTAATCTAACTATCTTAGGAAAATTCTAACTAATCCCTCTATCAACTCCTAATTAGCCCAATTAAATAATAATTAGCCTAGATTAGCAAAGATTAGTATAATTAACCAATAATTAACATAATTTAGAATTAATTAGTCTATAAAATAGTAATTAGAGGGCCCACCAAGGGCGGGACCTCACATCCAGTGCAGACAAAGTGATTAATTGATACATGGAAATGTAAAAGGTGATGAGTCTTGAGAATAGGATCTGCAGTATCCAAGCATAAGAGAGGAGACTTTAAGGTACTATTTGGGAAGTAAGTAAAATGGGGGTAGGAAAAAAAAAGATGGGAAAATGGAGGGAAAGTGGGAATTGAGGGTGTTTGGGAAGGGGGAGGGGAATTTGGGGGGACAATGAGTGTGGGGCCCACTCCAAAATTTTCCCCTCAAAAGTGGGAGGAAACAAGGGGCAAAGAGGGGAATTTATTTCAAATTACTAAAATGCCTTTTTGTCTAATTGAAACTTTTACAAAAGCAAGGATAAAATGGTATTTTTTCTCTCTACCTCACAAACAAACAAAATTATACTTTTTAACTTTTCTTCCTTCCACTTTTTGACTATCCAAACAAGAGTAGAGAAAATTAATTTTCATTCTCATCCCCTCCCCTTCATTTTCATTCCCCCTCAAATTTTCCCTCCACTCCCCTCCCCCTTTCCGAAACATAGGGTAAGGTACCGTATGGGAATGAGGTAAAATGGAGGGAAGGAAAAAAAAAGAGGGGAAAATGGAGGGAAAGTGGGAATTGAGGGTGTTTAGGACGAGGGAGGAAAAGTGGGGGAGGAAAATTTGGGGGGAAAATGAGTGTGGGGCCCACTCCAAAATTTTCCACTCAAAAGTGGGGGGAAAATGTGGGGCAAAGAGGGGAATTTGTTTCAAATTACTAAAATGTCCTTTTGTCCAATTAAAACTTTTGCAAAAGCAATGATAAAATGTTCTTTTGCTTCTCTACCTAAAAAACAAACAAAATTATACTTTTTAACTTTTCTTCCCTCCACTTTTTTACTATCTAAACAAGAGGATGTAAAATTAATTTTTCCGCCCCTCTCCTCCCCTTCATTTTCCTTCTCCCTCAAAATTTTCCTCCCCTCCCCTCCCCTCCGCCCTTCCCAAACATTGGGTAAGGTACCGTTTGGGAAAGAGGTAAAATGGGGGAAGGAAAAAAAAAAGAGGGGAAAATGGAGGGAAAGTGGGAATTGAGGATGTTTGGGAAGGGGGGAGGGAAAGTGGCGGAGGGAATTTTGGGGGAAAATGAGTGTGGGGCTGACTCCAAAATTTTCCCCTCAAAAGTGGCTGAAAAATAATGGGCAAAGGGGGAATTTGTTTCAAATTACTAAACTGCCCTTTTGTCCAATTGAAACTATTACAAAAGCAAAGATAAAATAGTCTTTTGTCTCTCTACCTTACAAACAAACAAAATTATACATTTTCACTTTTGTTCCCCTACTTTTTGACTATCCAAACAAAAGGATGTAAAATTAATTTGTCCTCCTTTCCCCTCCCCTTCATTTTCCTTCCCCATCAGATTTTCCCTCCCTTTCCCAAGCATAGGGTAAGATACCGTTTGGGAAGGAGGTAAAATGGGGGAAGGAAAAAAAAAGAGGGGAAAATGGAGGGAAAGTGGGAATTGAGGGTGTTTGGGAAGGAGGGAGGGAAAGTGGGGGAGGGGAATTTGGAGGGAAAATGAGTGTGGGGCCCACTCCAAAATTTTCCCCTCAAAAGTGGGGGGAAAATGTGGGGCGAAGAGGGGAATTTGTTTGAAATTACTAAAATGTTGTTTTGTCCAATTGAAACTTTTGCAAAAGCAAGGATAAAATGGTCTTTTGCTTCTCTACCTTACAAACAAACAAAATTATACTTTTAAACTTTTCTTCCCCCCACTTTTTGACTATCCAAACAAGAGGAGGTAAAATTAATTTTCCTACCCTTCTCCTCCCTTTCATTTTCCTTCCCCATCAAAATTTTCCTCCCTTTCCCTCCCCTCCTCTCTTCCCAAACATTGGGTTAAGGTACCGTTTGGGATGGAGGTAAAATGGGGCGAAGGAAAAAAAAAGAGTGGAAAATGGAGGGAAAGTGGGAATTGAGGATGTTTGGGAAAGGCAGAGGGGAATTTAGGGGAAAATGAGTGTGGGGCTCACTCCAGAATTTTTTCCTCAAAAGTGGCTGGAAAATTAGGGGCAAAGAGGGGAATTTATTTCAAATTACTAAACTGCCCTTTTGTCCAATTGAAACGTTTGCAAAAGAAAGGATAAAATGGTCTTTTGTCTCTCTACCTCACAAACAAATAAAATTATACTTTTTCACTTTTCTTCTCCCTATTTTTTTACTATCCAAACAAAAGAAGGTAAAATTAATTTGCCCTCCCCTCCCCTCCCCCTCAAATTTTTCCTCCCCTCTAGTCCCCCCTTCCCAAACATAGTGTAAGATACTTTTTTAAGAAGGAGGTAAAGTGGAAGGAAGGAAAAAAAAAGAGGGGAAAATGGAGGAAATGGCAGAATTGAGGGTGTTTCGGAAGGGGGGAGGGAAAGTAGGGGAGGGGAAATTGGGGGGAAAATAAGTGTGGGACCCACTCCAAAATTTTCACTCAAAATTGGCGTGAGGGGCAAAGAGGGGAATATGTTTTAAATTACTAAACTACCCTTTTATCCAATTGAAACTTTTGCAAAAGTAAGGATAAAATGGTCTTTTGTCTCTGTACCACACAAACAAAAAAATTGTACTTTTTTTTTACTTTTCTTCCTCTACTTTTTGACTATCCAACTATGAAGAGGTAAAATTAATTTTCCCTCTCCTCCACTTTATTTTCCTTCCCCCTCACTTTTTCCCTCCCCTTCCCTCACCTTCATTTTCCTTCCTCCCTCAATTTTTTCCTCCCCTCCCCCCTTCCTAAACATAGTGTAAGGTACCGTTTGGGAAGGAGGTAAAATGGGGGGGAAGGAGAAAAAAGAGGGGAAAATGGAGGGAAAGTGGGAATTGAGGGTGTTTGGGAAGGGGGGAGGGGGATTTGGGGGGAAATGAGTGTGGGGCCCACTCCAAAATTTCCCCCTCAAAAGTGTGGGGAAAATGAGGGGCAAAAAAGGAAATTTTTTTCAAATTACTAAAATGCTCTTTTGTCCAATTAAATGTTTTGCAAAAGCAATGATAAAATGGTCTTTTATCTCTCTACCTTACAAACAAACAAAATTATACTTTTTAACTTTTCTTTTCCCCCACTTTTTTACTATATATCCAAATAGGAGAAGGTAAAATTAATTTGCCCTCCCCACCCCTCCCCTTCCTCCTCAAATTTTCCCTCCCCTCCCTGCCCCCTTCCCAAACATAGTGTAAGGTACCGTTTGGGAAGTAGGTAAAATGGGGGGATGGAAAAAAAAAAAAAAAAAGAGGGGAAAATGGAGGGAAAGTGGAAATTGATGGTGTTTAGGAAAGGGGGAAGGGAAAGTGGGGGAGGGGAAATTGGGGGGAAAATGAGTGTGGGGCTCACTCCAAAATTTTCCCCTAAAAAATGTGGGGAAAATGAGGGGCAAAGCGGGGAATTTATTTCAAATTACTAAAATGCCCTTTTGTCCAATTAAATTTTTTGCAAAAGCAAGGATAAAATGGTCTTTTGTCTCTCTACCTTACAAACAAACAAAATTATACTTTTTAACTTTTCTTTTCCTCCACTTTTTTACTATATATCCAAACAGAAGGAGGTAAAATTAATTTTTCCTCCCCAACCCTTCATTTTCCTTTCCCCTCCCCTCCCCCCTTCCCAAACATAGGGTAAAAGTATGGCTCCGAAGAGAGAATCACAGAAAGCCGTTTGAACTGGTTAGGAGTCTGTACGCAAACACAAAAAAAAAAAAAAAAAAACCAAGTTGCAAGTTCAAGGAAGAGAGATAGACTACCTTGAATGTAAGTTTGCAATAAAAAGAAATGGGTTCTTGGAGTAGCTGAAAGCCTGAGATTGCTCTAAAAATAAATCAATGGGAAGTAGAAATCATTAGAGAACCAAAGAGAAGGTGGGGGCAGGGGTGCTCTTGCACCTTTGGTCAGTTCAGTTCAAAGTTAGAACACAAAAGCACATATGACCCAGCCTCACCTAATATGAAATTTGGATCTGGCTTACTTGGGTTTGGTTAAGGTCTGTATTGGATTTTAAGTACACTAGCCTGACCTGCCCAAGTTGCACCCATAAGAAGGGACAAGGCTCCACAATAACGATGGCAACCACAATTGTTATATTACAAATTGTTCAAAAGAAAATACAACTGATGAAATTACTGGCACCATAATAATATAAATCAATAATTGGCTATAATGGCCTAGAAGTAGAAGTAAGAAAACGAGGTCTGTGTAATCACAGAAAAACTTTCATGCATTTCTAAGTGTGGCATAAATAAAAAAATATTACCCAAAGAAAAATACAAATTAAAAAGTTTATAGTATATCAAGTAACGTAAGAATGAAATTCCAGAAGTCATGTAGTTCAATTCAAGCGCTTTAATCTCAAATTCATTATGATAGCAATCAAGAATTGAGGGGAACTAACTGCCATAAAACCCATAACCAAAATCTAGCTTGATGTCATTCATAGAAAAGTAGTGACATGAGTCGACAAAAATACAAAAGATTAGAAAAATAAGATAGGTACTATAAGAACATAAAAAAAATCTTAAGGGCCTATTTGGATAGGCAAAAAATAGAGTAAAGTGAAGTTAAATAGGCCATAACAGTCTAAAACTTTTAACTGTACACCGTTTGGATAAGTCTGGCCCTATAGATGAAGTAATGTTGTGAGCCGCATGTACTCTATTTCACTTCAACTCTAAATACTTCAATTTCCTTGAGTAAAAGTGAATTCTACTCCAAACCTGAACTTCAAAATAAGCATCCAAATGGCGTGAAGTGAAATACTTTACGTTAACATCAACCTACTTCTCTTCATTCCATTCCACATGTAAAATCCACTTCATTTTACTTCACTCCTCATTTATCCAAACAGGCCCTAAGGTTGCAATGATCATAGAAAAACTACTCCAAAGAAGCAACCGGAACAAGGATTTTGGGAAGGCAACAATAGAGGAACAAAAAGGAGGAGACGATGTAAGCAATTGAGGATAATGGCTGAAGTTACACCCAAAATAAAAGGATGAAAAATACAAAGAAAGGAAGAAAGAAAATAACTGTGACAAAAAATTTCCAAGATGGAGACACTTTCTTCTTTTGTTTTGTTTAGGTAGAGCCCATAGTTGTTAATTTCGTTTCTGACCCCATTTCAATATAGCCTCCAACATGAAATGTTTCGGCCGACTGGCGATTTCAGTGATACAAAGAATATAATTTATGCATTTAATTCATTATGATAAACAATATTACAACATACAAGTATAAAATCTAACCATATTCTTACCATAATAAAGATTAAACACAAATTTAATAACCATAAAAAAATATATGCAATCATTATATTTGAAGTTAAGAAATATTCGGCAGAACATTTCGGTCATTCGGAAATTTCAGATATTTGGGCCAAAATTGACCGAAAGTCAAACCGAAAAGTTATGCTGTGCCTTTCGTTTCGGCCTTAATCCATGTGTTCAGCCGAAATCGACCAAAAGTCAAACCGAAAAGTAATGAAGTGCATTTAGTTTCGCCCAAAATGAAACTTATCTATATGAAACAAATCTATTTTATCTGTTTCAAATGGCCTGTTTGAAATAGATGATGTAGAAATAGTTTGTTTGGTTACAAAGAAAAAATGATTAAACTAGACATTTTTAAAGCAATGGTTGAAAATTTTCCATAAATATCTCAAGATCCATGTGGATTCAAGTACTGAAATTTGACGTCGTAGTTGTATTTAACCTTACAAAGAGAATCAATGGTTTGGATCTTGCATTTGGGGCCATAGTTTTAAAAAAGGAAAATATAAATGTTTATAATTTTTTTTGTAAATATCTCAAAATCTATGATGATCCAACGACTAAAATTTAGACTCATAGTTGTATATGATCTTCTGAATATATCAAATGGTTTGGATCCTTATTTTGGTATATCAAGGGTAAAATAACATTTTTATAAATATCTCAAGATCCACTTGGATTCTAAGGCTCATTTTTGGACCTATAGCCGTATTTGGCACGTGGCTATGTTTGACCTTTTACAAATATCTAACTGTATCATGATTTTGGATCCCATAAATTAAAAAAAATGAAAAAATGGACTGTCCTATGAGGACATCAGTTTCACAGCATGTTGTGTCTTTCCGCGATTCAAATAAGGCCCTTTTGCTGACTCCTTGAAATGGAGGCAAACTATCTATAACCCATTTCAAATAGACATTGCAACCTCAGTTAAGAGACGCCAAACGCCACCTTAAACATGTTGAAAAAAAATCTGATCAAAATAAATATTATAGAAACTTCCGACATCAAGATACTCGGCTAACAGAGTTCAAGATCCAATGTTCAAATTTTGAAAAGATTAGAAAGCGTTCTAAAATTTGGGGGGATAGAGGAGAATCATTTAAGAAACAATGAAATTGAGAAACTGGACTTTAAACCATCAAGGAAGATGGCAGGACATGCTGATAGGTGGGAAGAAACTGACAAGCAATTACTGCAAATAACAACTGAGGAAAAATGGATATGAGGCTTATACAAAGCAGGCCTAGGCATAGTACCATTCATGCTAATGACAACTGAACTAAATAACATACCCAAAGTTAACTCAAAACACAAGTCTTGACTTTCCAAATAGTGTGTGCATGGTTGTATCGCATGGTTGTATCGCAAGTAGAAAAACAAAAACAGTGGGCACACTGCACTACCCTGCCCTTCCCTTAAGTGCTGTCTAAATGAAATGATGACCCATTTAAACACAGTATCAGCTCCCATTCAATTTGGACATAATGAACATAGAACTCCGGTAAGATTGGAGCAGAAAATATAGGGGGGGAAATATAAACGACATATTGAATATTGAAGTTTTCAGTTTATCGTCACACTGAACCACCCAAAAAAAGATTCGTTCTAAAACCAACCAAAAAAGAACCCTAATTTGATAGAATGCATATATATAGAACCATGACTAATGCAACCACCTCCCTCAAGATTATTAATAGGTCAACACAAAACTTGCATGAGTTTTGAGAAGAAAATATAATAATAGAGGATCATGCATAATGAGGCTTTCAGTTTACTACTACCCCAAACCACCACAAAGGATAAAAGGTTCAACAAAACTAACCAAGAAGAACCCTAATTTGACAGTAAAGACAAACAAGCACAGTTCTCACCTAATTAACCATGACAAACACAACCATCTCCTCAAGTTCCAACCTAGATAACCTCACTCTGAGGAGACAGACGGTACAAGCACATTTATAGAAAAAAAAAAACCAATTACAAAATATTAAAAAACACAACAAAATTGAAATGGGTTGTGTAGCAGCTACGAATTAAGAAATTTCCACCCAATCTAGTATAGGAATTGAGAAATTCCCAACCAATATAGTATGTGATCTGGTTTAGGTGAAGTCGATTTGAGGATGATTATGCAAAGAAATCACTTGAATTCTAAACCCCAGATGCAGAAAATAACAGATAACAAGCCCCCCCTACACCCATTCCACGTCCAGAAAAGAACCCACCTTCTAAATCATACCAAGACTATTACCAAAGATCAAAACTAAACCCGCCTTCTTAGTTCTAAATCATACAAAACTAATACCAAAGATCAAAACTCTAATCAATCATATCAAGGCATCCAAATGAAAGCAGAATTCAACAACAGAAACTAATGTATCATTCAGAAACAATTGCAAATCCAACAAAAATAACACCAAATCACTACTATAGCAGATATTGTTTCCTGCTTTCATGTCTGGAAGATAACAAAAAAAAAAAACCCTAAAACAAAAGATGATAAAGGAATAAAACCCAGAGCTTGTCTCAAAACCCTAGCTTTGTTCGGCGCCAGTGCCTGCGCTTCGCATTGTACCTGTAGAGATATACAGAAAAAAAAAAGAGTCTGTTGCATGAGAAATCAAAACCCAAAATCAATAAAATGGAGATTATGATGATGATGAAGAAGATCAAACAGAAAAGAAGCATCAACGAACCTGATGGTGTTGTCGGTCCTCATGCGGATCCAGTGAGGGATGGGCCTGTTCTGCCTCATCTTCTTCGCCAGCTTCTTCTTGATCATGAAGGTCTTGTGGGACGGCTGAGATCAAACCAAAAAAACGAAAATCAACGACATCAGACCAAATCAGATCATCAAAAAGAGAGAGATAGAGATAAACCCTAACAAATGAGAGAGAGAGAGAGAGAGAGAGAGAGAGAGAGAGAGAGAGACCATTTTTGGCTTGTGGTGAGGAGATTGGATAACAGAGGGGAAAGATAAACCTTAACAAATGAAACCCTAATTTTTTAAGGTGGGTTAACATTTTCTATTTATAATCGACGAGAGGCTGGTTAGAGGGTTGGTTCGGGTTGAATGTCGGTGACCCGTTTGGTTTGACTCATTTCTTTGACATGAGTTGGATCTGCGGTGGATTTTGAGTTTTTGGTGAGTTAGGTTGCCACTTGCCACTAACTTGGGTCTACCATATTCATGATTATGTTTATTATAGGGAGCTTTTAATATATTTACACAATCTACAGAGTGCACGCCCATAGTGAGGCCCACCTGGTGGTCCATCCGATTGGATCACACACATACCCCCTTGAATTTCATATGTCGCCTGGTTTTGGACCTATTCGAATGGACTAAAGTGTTTGGACCGACTGCACACCAACTTGAATGGATTGTGGGATGATAAGATAATCGGTTGGTGCTGGATTTTATAGGGAGGAGGGGCTAAGGATATCTTTCGATCCCGTAAGTCCCAGTCCAAGGTGGGGTTTATATGTATATGGCTTGTGTAGTACAATCGGTGGGATCATTTTCACCGCACGAGATGTAAATTAAATTAACACACGTAAGTTTTACTTTTATGCATGTAAGTTTTGCAAGTGCAATCATTTTCTTTTAAACCAACAAATTGCATATTGCTGATTTGGCATGTAGCTCATAAGGCCCATTTAGAAGCTTTTTTTATTCTTGGAGTTGTAGTATATCGAAAGGTCTTCTATGTATGACAATAGGCGTAAAAATTAGCATGGTCAAATCATCTTAGTGCTTAATTTAATAACTTTAATATTTAGGGGTGGAAAAAAAAGGTTTAATGACAATAAAATTGAGCCTAATACTATGTCGCAGAGGAATGAAAGAACGAAAGCGCTTGCACTGATTAAAGGTGGGCCTAAGTGGAACCCACAGAGCGGCATGCATATGTCATAGCTCTTAGCTCTTATCATAACATTTCTCAGTCTTGCATATGTAAAATATACATAAGTTCAATTACAAATGCTATTTTAATATCATTTTCATTCATAATTCATTTTGCCATGTTTGTCTTAACTATTTAAGTTTATGTATTTAGAAAATAAGGAATTAATTTATAAGGATGTGAGGAAAGAGGGATAGAGAGGATATTTCCCTATTTCTATCCAATTTCGTTGGCTCAAATATCTGGAACTTTTTTACAAAGAAATAATGGATGCTACAGATGATGAATTGGGGACCCACAAGTGTAAAGAAATTAGAAAAATAAGAAGGGTATTTTTTGCATTTTTTCTCATATTCCTCAAAATATGTGAGGGACGTCTGTTAGAAAACCCATGTTGTCAGGTTGTTAGAGCCAAAAACACAAAAAAGGTCGAGTTCTCGCTATAGCGAGAGTGGCACTGGAAGTGCGATTGGTTCCGGGCTCTTTAAGTGTTTAAAAAGGACTTTTTTTCCTAAGTGGGTTATGATCAGGAGTATTCAACACAAATTTGGGGTTATAAATTGGGTGTTTCTCACAATAAAAAAAAAAAGAGACAAATCATCTCTCTAATTGAGATAAATATTCTCAAGAGATTTATTGAAGAGTTGTGCTGTCAAGTACTCTAGAGAGTCAGGTTATTCTGCATCCCTTGTAGAAGATCATCTTTTTGCGTAGAAGATTTGAGGAGTCAAGCGCTGAATTGAATCTGGTGCAATCAACGATGTGAAGTCGGTAACTTCAGTCTTTAAATAGGGGACATATAGGGAGGAAATTTGAGTTTCTCGTAATTGCGAGATTCATAGTGTTTGATTTGATCCATTTCGGATCGGTGATTTTTCACTTGGTTAGGGTTTTCCACCTTAAATTTGATGTCTTTGTGGTATGTGCTTGTGTTTTTATTTTCGCTATATAGATTATTATTTTTCGGATCGATGATTTATTGAGTGGAACAATCTAGAGATCTCGTACCCTAAACCTTCAACCTCATTTATTAAAATTCTCACTTTGGGTAGATCTATTTAATTAGAGTATTGAAAAAGATTGGAACATAAATTGAGGGACCACGGTAGTGTAGAAAATAAAAAAAGAAATGTCTATTTTTGTGCATTGCAGTTCTTCAGTTATACAAGATTTTTTTTTTTTTAAGGTAAGAACTCACACACACCGACATGCACACCCTTACAAACCCCTCACCTCCAGCATCAGAGTGGTCGGTTGTTTCTGGGGAGAGGAGGTGCTCACCAAAGTTGAATGGCTCAAGACCATGAATTGGAGGGTTACAAGAGTTCCAAATAAAAAACAGGAAAAATGAAATTAGGTCGGCTTGCATTTTTCATGTACTTTTCGGAAGAGAGAGATTTGAGACTTCACATCTTGTGGTTTAACCAGCTTTAAATTTTTTTTTTTTAATTTGAATCGGTTAAGGTGCCAAAGTATTAGAAAAGATATGAATAGGTTATTTCTGTTTCCCCACAGAAATTAAAGGAAAGAAGTTGTTGTACTCAGCTCAAACTCATTCCAATTTGACAAAAACACTTAAGATTCAACTTGCCTCTTTAAAAATGTAATTGAAAGTACTAAACATTATATATGTAAATGATTGTATAAACAATAAATATATATATATATATAAATGATTGCGAGCAAATGAATGCTAAAAAGTTGAAATATTAAATTGCTTATACTTATATGTAAATTCTTTTTATACTTCATTATTTTTCATCTAGAAGTAATTAGAGCAATAACTTGCATTAAATCCAACACATCATGAAATGGCATTATCTAAGTACACATTTTTTTAGGCTGAACTCTCCTTCACCATTGGATTGAAAGGGAGAAGATGTTGCATTAGTCATCTGATCATGGATAAATGCGGATTGAAAGGGAGAAGATGTTGCATTAGTCATCTGATCATGGATAAATGCCATGGAGCTGTCCCAAATCAAGGCAACAGACTGTGTCAATGGGAACCCTGAATTCCCTGTTTTATTTACTTTGAGGGGTAAGGATTCACTGAGAATTTTGATATTCCTTTTTGAGAGGACAGCTTTTAAATTCCACTTTGAGAGACTGCATTTAAAATTCTCTAAATATTGGAGACAAACATATGCTGCTCGCAACCAAATAGACCCTTATGTGGTCTAGATTTCTTCCTCGGCACTTAACTCCAAAGTCCAAACCTCCCTAGCACTACACCCCAAATCAAGGCTCATTTAACCCAAATAAAAAACCATTGAGCTGGATCTAAAGAGCACCAGCACTCGTTTCTTATCAATGTCATACTCCAAACTTTCCTACAATCATATAATATTCCCAACACAGCGTGGCCCAAAACAAGCGTGGACTTAATCATTTTAACACTGTTCATCTTATTGACTAATATGAGCTAAAAAGAAAAAAGAAAGTTAGAATTTGATTTGGTAGGGGTGCGCCAAGCCCATGCAATAGTGCAACACAAGGGCGACGCTTGAGGCCTCCACTAGCAAGCTAGTGTGGTGAGACCTCCCCCACAAAAAATTAATTTAATATCATGTGGCCCAATGGACCACGTATCAGATATTAAACTGATAAGAACAGATACTACACTTGATCTTAGCCAAAAGGCCGAGAAAGGTATGAATTGTTAAGCATCTTCTATCTCCTTTTATTCTGACTCTATCTCTCCTTGTTCAACTTCTAAGCGATGTGGGACAACACCAACTCACTACTACTTCATTATCTCCTCTCATCTTTACAAATTACAAGTGACTTGCAACACATGAAACTGCCACTTGGTGGGATTTTGTCTTCAGGTCATATTACTTGATCACCCACTTCTTTGATGAGTTCCAGCATCCCTTTTTCTTGATTGCTACTGATAAGTCATAATATTGTTATTGTGTAGAACTATAATAAGGTGTTTTTACTATCTTCTTGTTTACTTTGTAATAAATCAGTTTCAAAATAAAAAAGGAGTTCCACACAATTAAATTGCAATAGCCCATATAGATTAGCAACCATTAAGTTCATATTCAAACTATTATTCTTGAAAGAAGAACATGGTGGTTTTTGTTTTCATCAGTTGAGACTTGAGAAGAAGATTCATTGGGGACAGAATTGGGCCATATTCACATGGAATTGGGTCTGGCCCAAATAATGCTTTTAGGGACTCAATCCAAGTCAAGTCTGACATGGGTCATCAAAACTGAATTTGAACCCATCAAGGGCAAAATTGGAGGACTGAATCTAGGAAGATTTAGACTGAGGATCCTGGAGTGGCCCAATAAAGGCTTTTGGCCTTGACTTTGGGTGTTGGTGTGAGTCTGTGACCCACTTGACTGACCTGAATCTGGTGTAATTAGTTTTGGAGTGAGGCTGACCATTGAGAATGATGTATGCCTTTACCTTTTGATCACTTTATCCTCTTCACACTTTCCACCCCCCTATGATTCAGGACAATTGGATGGAGCTGAATTTTTGTTCAGCATAAACTGCTTACAGTCCACTGAAATTCCCTTTCAACCTTCAATTGATGGCCTCAAAATAGACAGTTCAAAAAGAATATGTTCGGTCATTTAAATATTAGTAGCTTGACTTCCCCTTCTATTTATGGTTTACATTACAGTTAATTTTTTTTCTGGTCAGTAGTTATTGATGGCCTCAACGGTCTAAATTTCAGTTGAAAACCACTACACAGTATTAAAAAAAAAAGGCAGTTTAAAATGTATGCCCAGTTGACATTGATGGCCTTAAAATAGACAGTTAAAAGCAATGTGTTTCACTCTGAGACACTATGCTCCTGCCCATTCATTTACAGCCCCAACCCTGAAACCAAGTATAGAGACCACCAGGCAGGTTCATACCTCTAGAACTTCCCCACCCATCCCATTGATGTAGGACTAGGGTGGCAATTAAGTGCAAAGGAATTACAAATCCACTTCCGATGATTACAAGGGGGTGTTCACTTTCTGGGTATTGAATTCCTAGGAATTGTAAATAATGTCTTTGCTAAGGAACTGAAAATAGTGAAGATGAAGTTCTATAAATGGCAGATCAGATACACACTACTTAATTTGAAGTTCTATTACACATGCACCACCCTACTAAATCAAACCCAAAGAAAGTAAGGCGCCCTTCTACATCCTCATCTTTTATGATCCACTCCTCACATTTTTAGTTTTTTTTTTTCGCCTCACTTTAATGTAAAATTTTAGGAATTTAATTCCGAGCAAACAAAAGGACCCTACGTCCACCCAGAATACAAATTTCAATATGGCTACAATGAAATAGATTTGTATCTAAAAAAAAATTCTGCAAAATCCAAAATAAATTTCACACCCAGATTTTATTTGAATGGCTATCAACATAATCAATGGTTTGGCATGAGCGGCTGTGACAATTCACATACAGGATATACTCCATGCAAGCACTGTCAGAGGAAACAAGAACTCCAACTTCCACTGCTAATGCCGGATAGCTGGCATTCTCAGACAATCTTCTATCAATTGGTTAGGAACTTCAATGGTTCATCCCCACTAGCATGCACCAGAGTTTTTTGCGATGCCTTCCTACAGATTTCAAGTCTTAATCAATGGCACACCATTGCTGCTACAGTAGCCAAGTTCATGTGCATTGTGCAACTACAGTTGTAGATGGGGATTCCGACCAAGCATCAGATTAAGATAAAAAAAATACACTGAGCCCACCTGGTTTGAGGAGTTTGAAGAATGTCAAATCCTTGCTTTAGCCTTCCACAAGTTGGATAGCTAGAACATGCTTGCTAGTGCACCCACTTTTCACAGAGAAAAAGGAAAGGATAACTTCTCAAAATCATCTGAATATTATTCATGGACTGAGTTGGGCAAACAGCCCTACACATATTAGTATAGAGTTAGAATGCTACAGTAAATCCGAGTCATTCAAAATACTATAACCTAATCCTAGCTCTTTAATATGCTTTGATCATAACAATTGAAAAAGAAAAATTAAATAGAGAGAGATTGGCCAGATACACCAGGCTGGGTCACCTGCAGACTAGAAATTGCAACCCACAAGGAGCTCTAGCAAATGCTGAAAATTTGTATCCATTTTGCATTTGATCGTTGCAATCCCAAGCACAAAAACAAAGTCACCAGAGTAGGAGGGTGGCTGTCAACGCACCAGATGCTGGTCTGTTACACTTCAGCCAAGAATTATTAGTCCTCAGGCAAGTATAACCTGCATCTAGCATTTCACCCATTACAAGGAAGGAAACGGGAAACCTCCAAAAAAAAAATCAAGGATGAATTCCCTTTCCTTGCTTTCTTCAATCCTCATATTCTCCATTCAACCAGTTCCTGTAAAAATAATACAGATTTAAGTAATTGGGAGTAACAAAATCAGCATATAACATACAGTGAAAGAGGGAATGCACTGCTCATGAGCTCAGCGAAGAGAAGGATGGGAGATCTTTTTTTTTTTTTTGGGTGGTTGAGGGGGGGTGGTTTCCCTTATATATATGGGTGCCAGGGGAGTTGCCCTTATATATATCGGAGCCAAGCCCTTATATATATGGGTGCCAAGTTCATGATTTAATGAGCTCAATGTGCAGAACACCTAGTGGGGCCCATGCCTTATGATCCATCTGAGTGGAACCCCCACCCCAGAAACCCCTGTAGTCATTGATCCTGGGGTTCCTCCATCACGTTCAGCTCATGAGCTCAGCAGAGGGAGGCCCTATATGTTTGGCACTTTGGGAACAGAGAATGCATCACTTTTGAGTTTTGGGAGTTCTTGTTCCCATGCTGTCAAAGAAGAGGAAGTTATATATGCACATACTTTCTGAGATGCAGAAAAGATGGCCATTTGAGACACACCAAGGCAATTCAACATAAAGAAAGACAAAAGGTCAAAATAAAGGACATATTTGAATCCTCTACCAATTGGAGGTAACTCAGTTTATGCACATGGATAACCTAGCAACAAATTACTTGTAAAAACAAAGAGCTATGGGTAATTTGATTTCTTGGTGACCTAAGTGCATGGCAACTCAGTTCCAAGGATCCAAATAGGGCAAAAACAAAAGGCTTTCCAAAATTGAAAATTGCATCCGAGTATACCATCTTCAATGAAACTTAAAGTGTTTTTGCAGTGTGTTTAGCGATTAAAAATATAAAATGCCATAATATTAGCAGATTCGTAGCACACATTCCACAAAGCAGTCTTGCAACAGCTACATCAGTGTTTGCCTTCAGGAGCAGGTATCAGGATTTACCTTTCTTCATGCGGATACAGTTAACCAAATCTTAATAATAAATTTTTTATGTAATGTGTTGCAGTTTATGTTTTTCCAAGGTCCTCGATTAATCAAACATATACAACTATACATAACTTCCATGTAACGCCCCAAACAGGACAAACATTGCCAAATTTCATCCTTAGAGGCAGCACCCTGCAAGAACATTTTGTCAGAAGGAATGGTTATCCATTTCTTGCATGTTTGCATGTTTTGGCATTTCCACTCCAAGGCATTATCCAGACAAAAGGAAAAAAATGAATATAAATTGAATCAATTTAATTTCCACAGCACCAAAAATGGAATTAGATGAATTATCCATTCAACAAAAATTGCCCAAAATAATTGTGGTTCGGAGTTCACCCAAATACATAGTAAATCGTATTATTATGATTTTTGTTTTAAAAAACTTAGGGCCTGTTTGGAAACTATGATATATTTGAAATAGAGCTGATCTGATTAGATCTCTTTGAAAATAGAGCTGTTTCAATTAGATTTTTTACAATAACCCGGTCAGTAAGACGCGTAGTATATCCGATTCAATTTAAAAGGCAAACTTGTCTATTATAAGTTATAAGGACAAACTTATCATATAGTAAAAATAGAACAAGCAAAAACTTGACAAATGGTAATAGTTATATCGGCAAACTTGCGAGAGAAAAAAGAAACAAAAAGATGTCTGATTGCTTTAGACATTGATGACTGACCGGATTCCCTTCCCTTTCGTTCCTTTTTGGAAATGAGGAAAATGGTCTTAATAAAGATTCAATGACAGAGGGAAATAGAATTTC
Source organism: Cinnamomum chago (assembly GCA_038049695.1). Taxonomy (NCBI): domain Eukaryota; kingdom Viridiplantae; phylum Streptophyta; class Magnoliopsida; order Laurales; family Lauraceae; genus Cinnamomum; species Cinnamomum chago. The sequence continues at coordinate 8,410,157 of CP142452.1, read as the reverse complement.
CCAAATAGTCAAAAGCAATCAACACCTGTTTGGATCAATTTTTAAGTCAAATCCCTATGTTTGGAGATACCAAATGGCACGTTAATTTGACTTGCTGATAAACTTCTGTTATTTGTGTCAACCAGAATTATATTAACTCCCAGCCATTTACAAGTGGAGATTCAACTTCAGAAGATTAGCACCCGATGAAGTAAAGGATAGCAACAAGGCACCATTAACAGAAAGGCATACCTTATAAGCAGCAAAAATTGGATGAACCTTTTCAAATATCTCATCTACTGTCCCCACTGCATCTATCTGCAAACATGGGTATTGTATTCAAAACATTGTCCAACATGTGGGACTATCATCTAATAGGTTGTGACTTATTAGCAATTAAGGACCATGTGAGCAATCAAAAAGGCTTTTTCCACAGCATTCTGCAATCATGGATATGGTATTCAAAACAATGTCCAACACGTGTGACTATCATTTAAATGGTTATGACTTACGACACATTAGATAAAAGACCATGTCAGCAATCAAAAAAGATTTTTTCCCACTGCATTTATCTTGTCCAGGTAAATCCACTGTAAAAAATATAAATAAGTCGAAATATATCATAAACTTACTGACCGGAAAAGGAAAAAGAGGTTACCTTATCTTTTTTTACCCTTGTATATAACACATTCCTGTTAGAATATAATAGAATCCTAATGTTGAGTGGATTGATATAGATACAGTTATTAGATCAATCCTGCTAATGTATTTGGAAAGAGCAGTTTTGAATTGTAGATTTTAAAATAATCACAGATAATATAAATCCAATTAGTGTTCCCAAAAACTGCAGGCCAGACCAAATCTCCATTAATCAGTAGAATCGAGTAAAGCAGATGTCACAAAATTCACTCTGAATTTTCATGTTGAACAGGTGCATCAATATGGGTTAGAGACAGCTGTAATTCTTGCAATGTTACTTCAATGCAACCACACGGCATAAGTCCCATTGTTTTCTTTTCCGGGTGAACCTTATGAATATTTGTGGACAAGACAAGAAAGGAACCCACCCTTTGACACTGCTGGCGATAACTCGGTGAAGGGGATCAATGAAAGAAGGTTATTGAACTGGTTCCAGACCGAATAGCAGAAGGAGCCCCATGAAAATTTAAGTCGTGAAGTCAACAAGCAGAATAAATAGGGGCGGGATCAAGCTTGAAAGGAGTGGATGAGCATAGGCTTAATGATTAACACAGACCTTTAAAAAAAAAAATATGATTAACGCAGACCCCTGCACGCGCCTGTTTTCAAAGCTGGTTGTTCCGGTCTACGTGCACTAGCATGCTCCTTTTTCACAGCCGGGCGCTAGTGCATGTACTCTTTTCGGACTTGGGTGAGCCAGATTAAAAGGAAAAAAAATGCCTTTCAATGCAGAAAGAACAGCAATATACTGGCATCTTTTTTTATTGTTGGATCTATATGCTCTGGGGAAGCAGAGGCGACAAATTCCCTTTCATTTACTTTATTATAAAGATTTCTGGATATTCTTTTTGCAAACAATTGATAGCATAACTTTTTTCAAGTCAATTCTACTGCCAGCTAATTGCTTTATCAGAAATCCAACTGCCGCTCCAAAACATTCATTGCAATATCCATTCCTAAATTTGAATTAAGAAATCCCTACACAATGTTTCATTGAGAAATGAGCGGCTTAATAGCCATATCTAATTTACGCAGGATGGACGAGCGGGGGCAGGGGATTTGGATTTCCTGGTTCTGCACCACAATGGGTGGTATCATAGGAGCGTTGTCTTCCTTTGTTAGCTGTTGGAGCAACTACGGAACATGTCGAGCAATCCAACAGAAATCTGGGAATGAAGTCAGTTGTAATGGAAGTGAAAAGATCTACTTTGTTCAGGAAAGAAGGCGGTGATCTAAGCAAGAACCAATTCACACTCCACGAGGGGGTTTGCTGAATCTGTGAACAAATGTGGACAAATTCCACGAGGGAGTTTCCTGAATCCTAGATGGATTCTAAGCAAGCACCAATTCACACAATAAGGATTGGCCGAACTACTCCTAGAATCCAACAATAGGAGCACTCTTCAGCTGAAGAGAAACACTCATAACTATAGAGAAACCAATAACAATTCTTTATTGAATAATGAAAAGTTAATTCTCCCCAAAGGGGTCAATACATATTTATAAATTGGGATGGGACTTTCCTTCCTAACTAGGAATTTCCACTCCAATTACACTTTCTACTTTCTCTCCTAAACTCACTTAAAATTAGAAATTTGCTTAAACAATCCATATCAAATAAAATCCCAACTAAATACTCTTTTTTTTTAATGGTAAATTGTATGGAACAAAAAAGCCAGTACAAAAGGACGTACTGAAAAGGACAAAACAAGAAGCCAAAAAATATCAGAAAGGAAAAAATTGATTCAAAATACTCTTAATTGGTTCAAAGTTCCTAATTAATTTAAATTCCCACAGTAAAATGGCTGGTCCCGTTGGGCCTGGTGGGCTTGGTTGATCCATGGGTCATGGGTCTGACCTGCATCAATATTGTATACAAAGTACAAACACTGTCCAACATGTGTGACTGTTAGTTAATAGGTAATGATTTCTGAGTAATTATGTTATTTCAGTTTCAAGCTATTCAGCTGTTGAAAGTCCCCCAAAATGCACATTTGAATATCAATCAATTGTAGCTTGGAGCATCTTGAGGAGCTAATTAACCAACAAAAGAAGGGATCGCTTCAATTTTGACGGGTCAAAACTCAATAGATTACACAGAAAATCTCTAGTAAGGGGGGCTTGAAGGGAGAACCCAGATGATCTGGAGCTGGATGGTCCCATCTGATGGCCATAAATTACTGAGAAGGAAAAGCTTATTGTAACAATGAATAAAATGAACAGCTAATGTAGAACATAGAAGCAGAATTTTGTTGTAATAATACCTAAAATTTCTGGAACTCGTGGTGCTGAGATTTTTAATCCAATGAATGGGAATTTTACAATATAGATTTGAAAATATAGCAATGTAACCAAAAAAAAATAAAAAATGTGATGATGGATTGTGCGGAAAGTCTGTGGAAGACCTCTTTCTTGATCAATGTAGTTGAAAGTATCTGACAACATTTCAAAACCAAGATTGATATTCAACTCATTTTAGTAGCTACTTCAGTTCTACCAGCAGCTCAACCATGTTACCCATGGCCCACTCATAATTTTTATTATTGTTTTTTTAGTAGTTATCTTTATGTTTTCAAACGCTAACCATATGCAACGCCAATGGCAGTTGTAGTGTTAAACTGTTATTCTCAAGGCAACCAGCATTTGTATTGATACAATTCATTTTGTTCCTTTTGGGATGACAACCAGAGTTACACAAGCTTCATTTAGATAAGAAATGACCTATAGGATAAATGGGCAGGTAACCAAACCTAGAGAGGCGAACCAGACTAAACCCATTGATGCCAGTATGGCTGGTCTGGTAAGGGTTTCCAAACTTTTTTGTTCGCCATGTTTTAAAAAGCATTGGAGTCAAAATGGAGGATGTCATATCTAGGAAGCTATTAATCAAAATGAATACATTGGAATGCAAATTTATGATATGGAAATTCAACGTATTTATCTATATGTTAATGAACAAGATCTTTTTTTTTTTTTTTGTTCTTATTCTTTTTTCCCTTTTCATGTGGTCTATGGGTTAAATAAAGTTGGTTAGATGTAAGATTTATGGAGAAATAGACATAATTTAAGAAGATAAATGTGATAAAAAGATTCACCGATATGACCATAGAAAATATAACTAAAATTTTTAAAATACCTTGCGTAGTTTTCCCTTCTCAGAGTAGTACTTGATTACAGGAAGATTTGATCCAGCAAAGACTTTAAGGCGTTTCTTAATCGTCTCTATGTTATCATCAACTCGGCCCTGTGTTGAATATGGAAAATCAAATTCCATGCTTGAATTAAGAAATCACCAAATCATATGAGTTTGACCACACTAACAACCTGGTTACGGCTTAGCACTCGCTTCACCATCTCTTCTTCAGGACAGTCAAAGAAAAGCACCACCTCTGGTTCCATTCCAATCTGTGGCAACACAATTTATCATCTTTCAAGTCAAATATAAAGTCATTAAAGAAGCTTGTAAAACAAGATTATGAGACAACAATTCATTCTACTGTGGCCAACTGGGCTCCCAATTCCCATAGTGCTACCAAAATATGTCAAGACAATTATAAAAGCAATTTAGCATACATGGTGTTCCTCAGCTGGAGTAAGGAACACATATAATCCAAGCAGTTCAAGTTATCCATATACAACAAGGGGTGAAAGGAAATAGGGTCATAATAGTAGGCAAGCTGATCCACCACTACTGACTTCCCAATGTGAAGCACTAACCAGTCTGTAAGTGTAAAGGCCACCAATGTTCAAGAGAGAGGTTTTTGCAAGATTTTCACAAAGCGTATACAGCCACCAAATAGTTTGAGAATTCTCACTAAGTTCTTTACACTTATTTCTCCCACTAAATGTGTTCTAACTTCTAAAGGAAGAATAATACTAGGATGACATCCATAGAATCAACATATTCAGAGCTGTTATAAACAATATCTTGATAACACAATGGTTTTGCGGTTTGCCAGATGGATCATAAAGGCACTTGCAGAGTTGCAGTACACTTACAAGTACAAACCTGAGGTTAACAGAGAATTGTATACAGACACTAGTCATGCATTCTGCTACATTAATGACATGCACATGTTACGATTCCAGGAAAATCCTTGTACCAGAATTTAAATAGGTCCCACAATGTTGACCACTCTCCTTGCTTAATGAGGAGTTGTCAACAAGGATGAGTACATGTTTAGAGCGAGAAGGCAAGTCCAACCGAAGTATCTAAGTAATTTTTTATTTGTCTAAATGAGATAGCTACAAGCATGTAATAATAAACTGCAACAATATCCTAGAAATGAAACATAACCATTTATCAATTTTGAAATTTGAGGAAGATTACAAAAAAACTTGCTGTTCTATGAGGCTAAGCATCATGACAGGTGGATGGAAAGTGATGATGTCAACATCGACAATGTGGATTCTATCCCAGCTCACTCAAAAGAACTGGCACTACTACTAATGACAATGATGACTTATATAGGTGCCACCATCTGGGGCCAGCAAAGGTGATTCACCTGAATGTATTACCTATAAAGAATACCTTGGAAGTTCAAAGAAAAATGATGAAATCTTTTCTCTTTTTTTAAATGGCAAAAATGATGAAATCTTCATTTGGCTTCGCTTCCATAAATTTATGAGCAAATAGAACTATGGTCTTTCTTTGACAAATAACAGAATTTCATGTGGAAATTGGATCGTGCCTAATATGTACACCAAAATGACACCCTCATCGAAGTTTATCTTCCTTGATATGCAAAAGCAACTTACAGCATATTGTCACTGTGGTTGAATGTTTTGGATACAATAAATTAACATAAGCAATCGAAGTATATTCACATTCGATGGTCCAAGGCTCCAAGCAATTAATTAGTAAACAACCATTTTGTTCTCCGAGTTTTTACAGCACCACTTTGGTTTGCTAGAGCATATAGTACAGGTATTTAAACAATATTAGTAAACAAGTAACTGCACAGATTGGGAAATGGCAATGCAAAGTAGGCGCAAATGTAAAACTTCTTTACAAGAAGAGGAAAGAAACGCACCACTCGTTCGAATGCAATACGATTTTCATCACTTCGTGGAAAACCGTCAATGAGAAATTTATAGCTCTCACTTGATTGAATAGCTCTTTGGATCAGCTTCACTGTTATTTCTGATGGGACAATCTTCCCTTCCTTAATTATGTCAAGGATCATTGATCTGACCTGACAAGTTTTCAATTAGCTCTGGTATCTTGTGCAACTATTTGCACAAACTAACTATAATAGAAACTCAGAAGTGGAAACAAGTAATCATTACTCTATACCCATTTTCACTATTAGAATATATCTCCTTCCTTAATAGGTCACCTGCACTCAGGTGTGTAAACCCAAATGTTTCCACAATTTTCTCACATTGTGTACCCTTTCCACTTCCAGGGCCACCTGAAAAGGTAGGCGGAATAAATAAATTCAAATGAAAGAGAACAAAATATGCTAGAGAACAAAATATGCTCAAGATGATACAGACCTTCAAGGAAAAAACCAAGAGTGAGACCCATTTCATCAAAAGAGGGTAGCTCAAAAAAGGAACAAATAAATGGAAGAAGAACTTAAATGTAATCATTGGTAGTTTGCCGAAAGAAAGCCATGCAAAACTACAGACAAATGACCAACAAAAAAATACAACATTCAATATACATGCATATATACATATTACAGATATAAAAGCTATGGAACTTATCTTCTCACTTAGGCAATTAATAGAAAAATACATAAACAAAAGGAAAATTCTTCATATGGTCTTCATCGATCTAGAGAAACTAAACAACAGGGTATCTAGAGATTTGATTTGTTGGGTTTTAGATAAAAGAAGTATCCCAAGAGGTTATATTGACATCATTCAAAGACATAATGAGGGTGCGATAACGAATGTGAGAACTACCTACGAAGAGACTGGTGAGTTTCTAGTGACCATAAGTTTGCATCAAGGGTTGGCTATAAGCCATTATCTCTTTGGATTGATTACGGATGAATTAACTACTCATATTCAAGAGGAGGCACGTTGGTATATATTGTTTGGAGATGATATAATGTTAGTGGAAAGATCGGGAGAAAGCTTAAATGCGAAACTTGAGAGATGATGAGAGGCTTTAGAATCCATGGACTTAAAAATAAGTCATACAAAGACAAAATATATGAATTACAACTTCAATGGGGATGTGGAAAGAGCTGAGACTCCTATGAGAATTAATGCAAAAGAGACACCACAAAGAAACTCAATTTTGATACCTTCACTTGATAGCCCGTAGGGTGGAAAGATTGAAGAAGATGTCGAACAAAGGATAAAAGTGAGATGGTTGAAGTGGAGACTTACTTTTGGAGTGTTTTGTGATCGACGCATACAACAAGATTTAAGGAAATTTTTTACAATACAATGATTAAATCGACCGTTACCTATGGAGTAGAATGTCTATCAATCAGGAAGCAACACGTGCATAAAATAAGTGTCGCGGAGAATGAAAATGTTGAGGTGAATGTGTGGTAAAACTAGAAAAGATAGAATCAGAAATGAGCCCATTCGAGAGCATTTAAGGGTAGCATAAATAGGTGATAAATTAAGAAACACTCGTTTGAGATGGTTTGGAAATGTGCAATACAGGCCAGCAAGAGCATCGTTGAGGAAATATTTCTCTATGCAGGTTGATAGGCCACCAAGGAAAAGAGGTTGGTTGAAGAGGATAAGGATGGAAGTAATAATGATAGATCTAAAGAAGTGCAACTATCCTAGGATTTAGCTCAAGATAGACCAGAATGAAGAAACAAAATTATTGTAGCCAACCCCAACATAATTTGGACAAGGCTTAGAAGATGATGATGATACATACACATGTACATATAGACACGTATTTGATCTTACGAGAGATTAATGACGAAGATCACTTTAATGCAAAGGTCCCATATGTTGATATTTGGGCCAATGTCCATTAATATGGGGCAAGTTTATCCACGTTGTACTCTCTCTCTCAATGGAAAGATACTGCAATGCACTGGCGATCTCATTCCAATATTTGGGCCAAACCCCATTCATAAACCCCATTCATGTAGGGTGATTTTGCTCTCTCTCTCTCTCATGATCTCATAGAGGCCTTTATGACCCTGGCCCGTAAATGGGCCTTTATGCGCCTCTAAAATATCTTTCAGGCCATGACCAATGCCCTAGTTGGTCCTATACATGTGACCAGCTACCAGGAATTGCTGGTAGCTCACGTTTGATACCTGATAAAGCAAATCTTGGTTTTCGTTTCCCTTGTGATGGACCTGGAAGAGGGGGGACATGTCAAGTATCTGCCAGGGATCATGTCTTCTTAGGTCTATTCTGGATGTACAATGCTATTTCGATAGTAATATTCCATTTCAGTTGGAAAATGCAGTCAGATGTTTGGGGTAGTATAAGTGATCAAGGGGTGGTAACTCATATTACGGGGAGGAAACTTTGCACGGAGTTCCATTACTATTAATGGGTGGCTCCGGGATTTTTTATGGGCACAGGCATCTCAGGTAATTCAGTCTTATGGTTCTTCATTATCGGCGCCCGTTTTTCTAATTATGAAGCATGGCCAAGTGATCCTACTCACATTGGACCCAGCGCCCAGGTTGTTTGGCCAATAGTAGGTCCAGAACTCTCTCTCTCTCTCTCAACTGATCATATATAAAGCACATAATTCAACCTCTCTCTGACACACAAGCATACATGTCTATTTTTTGTGGGCCCACCTATATAGGATCCAAGCTCTTCAATCAACACTCCCCGATGAACTGAGATGCCCAAATTTCAATAAAATAGAGTGATATTCACCATCAGATTCCACCACACTAAATTAAAAGGTGAAACCATTAAGCTTATGAACAATTGCAATGATCATCCAAATGTGGAGATTTTTCTATCATTTCCTAATCCATGACTGGCAAAGCCATCCAATGCCAACCACCCCTCCTCCCTCCCACCACCACCACCACAACAATAACAACAAAAAAAAAAAAAAGGGGTTGATTCCTAAACTCACTCTTGCCAAAGAAGGGTTCTCGTATCCTAACTTTCAGGTAGTACTTGGGGGTTTTATCCAGCTACGAATTAACAGATTCATGTTTAAACAAAATAGCCTGTAAAGGCCATAACAGTGAAACCAATCAATATACAAGAACTAAATAAGACGGGAGATCCCAAGAGCTACATAACTGAAGGGTATTGTCATCTCAACATTGACAATGCCTATTATTTTTCTTAAAGCAATGTAATGGGTAAGGTTTTCAAGTTGTTCAAATAGGATTAAGGGTCAGGAAATTTAATGAAAGCTACCACTAAAAAAAAAGGATTAAGGGCCAGGATATTTATACAAAAGGAAAATCCAAAGAAAGAATCTCAAGTGTGGATACATGGGGTAAACTCTAAATATCATAAAGTAGCAAAGTATTGTATCATCTAATAAAAAATTTCTGGATCGTAAAAGAACATATGGTGCTCACCTAAGACAAAAGTAATGAATGGACTAGTCTTGTTTGATGATATCTCGTGTTTTACCTGCACACAGTAAAACAAGACTATTGAGCATTGGAGCAAAATCATGTAAATCAATCAACCATGTTGTTACTAGAACGCTCTCTTTCTGGATCGGCAGATTCTAGGATCAGCCATATGAGAGAATCAACAACAAGAAAATCAAAGAGAATGGCTTGCCTTCTTAAATGTAGCTGTGATTAAAACAGAATATAATATAATGAGGACACAGTACAGTGTCATGTGCAATTAACAATATTAGTTTTCTAAGGTTTGATATATAAAACTATGACTAAACAAATGACAAATAGCTACTACTAGACTTGGGCATTTAACCATCTCAATTACAAGATGTGGCAACAAAAAAAAAAAAAAAGGAAACAAAAACCAATAAATACCGGTTTCACAACTTCTGTAGTGAAGGACTCCATAGAGATTACTCTATATAGTACCTGCAGGAAAAAATATGTATGTGTATAAAATGACAGAAGAATGTAGAACAACATAGCTTCTATGAGACTATAATTGATATCATCACAAAACCTTACATAAATATATAAGATATAAGAAAACAAGTATTCATGGATAGAGAGCTCATAAGAATATTTGAAATGGTGGAGAAGAGCCAGGGGCACAGCGGAAGATGCTCACTATTGCAACCTTGAGGTTGTGAGTTCGTGTGTGTATATATATATGTAGAGAGAGAGAGAGAGAGAGAGAGAGAGAGAGAGAGAGAGAGGGAGAGAATAGTTTAAATGGTTTGGAGTTGTGACTGAATCCATGGAGCTTTGTCAAGTGTTGATGAATGGTATATTCTTAGCTACAGAAAATTTGCATATTGGGCCAATGTTATGGTTTATCTTTTCATTGCTCATGAAGAATTGGTTGCAGATCAAATTTTTGCGATGGCCAAAGCATACATGGAGCAATTAGAGAACAATACGAAACCCTGCAAGGATGGATTAAGTAACGATCAAATAATGGGTCCCACAGCTCTAAGAGTAAATGAAATCAGAGATAGGGGCTGTTCTGATAAGGATAAAGAAATAAACTGCAGAAACAAACAGCAAACATGCTGTTTCTGTGGAGCTCAATAATTGGGCCTTACTGGACCCAGTCCGATGGAAATCCAAGTCCACGGGGTATACCCAAAGGTACCATAAATGGAACTGGAATCACTTTCTTAAAAAGGGTGGGCCACATGGAACCCACAAGTAATAAGTACATGCTGTTCTTGACATCCCTAGCTGTTCATAGTTTCTACATTTTTGTTTTCTTCTCTTACAGGTCAATCAATTTCCATGTATATAGCCATAGTAATCTAGGAAAGATTGTTAAGAAAGATAACGTTCTAGGATTTCTTTTCAAAGCTATAAATAGGGATATAGACTGTCACATGGAACCATATTTCAGAACTTTAGCTTTTAGAAATAGCTTTATTGAAGCATATTTTATTTCTCTCCTTGGATCAAGCATCTCTCCATTGGATGAGGTTATTCAGAATTAATCCAGCAAGCAGACATTAGTATTGAAATTTATTTTCAATCCCTTTCTTCTAAATTTTCTGGAATTTCGCTACTTTGGGTCTCAGCATTGTATGACAGTCGGATTTGTCAACAAGGACTGAATCGATTGTATTCTGTTTTAACTCCGAGGGGTAGCTCAGTTGGTCTAGAATACCACGGTTTGCTCCCAGAAGTTGAGGGTTCAAAACGGCGCTACCACACTAGAGCTACAGGGGATTTACCCGGCTCCCCCTGGGCCTGTAGGGATTAGTCTGGCCTAAAGGGTTGGGACACCCTCTGGTATAAAAAAATAATAAAAATAAAAAATTGTATTATGTTTGGTGTTTTAGCTTTGGTTCATGTACAAAGAGTGGCATGGCATTCAGCTCTTATACTGAGTCTCTCTTAGCTTTTGTAATTCTTCCCTTTTTGAATGAATTCTTTTAGTTGATGATCAAAAAGGGAAAAAACACTTTATAAAGCCATGGGATTGTAGATCTCTTCCTTTTATGCCAACCTCTAGGCCTTCTGGACATTTACAACCTTGGAACGGACCAGCAAATCATCTCATTTTTAAATTGCAAGAATAAAGGTGTTTAATCAACCAAGAAAACCAGCTAGAACAGTCAATTCATGAAAATGTTCATACTAATTTATTGATGAGATACCATTTGTGAAATAGGTAAGTGTTGGCCGGTTCATCTGCAAATTATGTTCTCCAAACTCCAAACAGCCCACAATGTAATCTTCAATTTGGACGCTCACACCCATGGTTCAAAATAGTGGCCGCTATGCCATTTTGAAAATAGCAGCACTGCAGTATAAACCTAATAGAGCCAAGCAGTTTTAATTTATAACATTGTTTTTCCTATTTCTCCTCCTCAAGAGCCTTTCCTATGGTTGTCTCTACCCTTGTATGGTTCCAAATCACACACAAAAAAAAAAAAAAAAAAAAAGATTGGTTGCTATACAAGATTCAAAAAAATATTTTAACACTTCAAAAATCACATTGCTACGCCACTACATAGCATTTTGGCCATTGACCGTTACACCCACCGCAACCGCTATTTTTATTCTTGCTCACACATCTTAATATGACCACATTAGTTTTGAGTTGGCCTTGTGCTACCTACGCCTTGCAAACCAAAGTATCTCAATATCAATGTCTGCTCCTCTTTGATGCATCTCTCTCTGCATGTGGCCTGAGGTCTCTCTCTGCATCACTCTTTAATTTCGATGAAACCAAAACATCAAATCACCAGGTCAACAAATATATACTTCATGATTTGAAGAGGGATTCTATATTCCCAGACTCACTGTTCTCATTATTAATAGTGTGAAAGATTTAGGTCCAAGTATTAACGATGAAATTGGGATTCCCAAAATCTATAGAATGAGATTTTGTAATGAGATCAAGCAGTGGGGAATTGTAAAAACAAATCATCTAGGGTATTTTCCTTTTTATCCTCCTTTTCTGCTCCATATCGTTGGTGGTGACCATGTCAGACATTGATTTTGGGTGAAAAGGCAACAAAAGCACCCTAGGAATGTGGTTTCAGATTTGCGCAGTGTCCCAAAACAGAGCTGAATGGAGAGCAACCCATTCGGACAAAATGTTCAAATAACTAGCCATTTGGAGAGAACCCAAGCAAATCAATAAAGGGATGCCAAACGAAAGTAGAGATCAAAGCTTCATCCACATTCATGTAACATGGAAAAAAGCAGCTATGTTTTTCTTTGGTAGAAAAAAAAATGGACATTTCAATACCTTCGGAAGAAGGGAAGTGCAATCAAACTTGTCCTTCCCTTCCTTCAAAAGTTGAATCATAGATCATTGCAATCTGTTCCACTCATTTCAATCACAGAGCAGATGAGTGGGTATTGGCCCAAATATCCTCATATCAGAGAGACATCACCATTGCATTAAAGTTATCATTGGCATCTATCCTCGAGGTAAAATGAAGACACCTGGACATTTCTCAGTTTCTCCCCCATTAACTTCTACCTCACTTTCCTTTCTCTTGGGCTGTTGTCAGTTTGCAGGTGGTTTCAACATAGAAACTAAGAGCACCTTCAAGGAGCTTAAAAACAAATCTCACCCATGCCACATGTTAAAGATCTTAGGAATTGATTCGAATCCAAATTAAGTTTGAGTTTGAATTCTATTAATTTTCTTCCATCTTCTCTCTTCTACAAATCTTGGGATCCATTTCTCTCACCACAAAGATACACAAAGAATTCTACAAAAACAAAGTTCCTTAAATTTTTACAACATGCAGAGCCCAAACCAAACTTTGGGGGTAGTCCACATCTTACTAACCCAGCAAATGGCTTCAACTTCCACAACCATTCTCACAAAAATCACAATTTTAACAAACGCAGCATGTTCTTACTAAAAAAAATGTTCATATCATCAGCTATTAAAACCCCCTCTCTTCCATCTCAGATCCCAAAACGGATTCCAATCATCAGAAAAACTACAATAAGTACAGAAAGGAGATTCTTTTCAACCAGATTCTTCATGCAATTCCCAAAAACAGTAACCTTTTTATAGTCATTGTAGTTTGGGATCCGGATCCGAACTATGAAAAGAGATCCCCCAAAAGGCAATCTAATAAAGAAAAGGAGAAGATGAAGAAGAAAACCTGAAAAGGTTCGGGATCGTACATCGGGTTGTTCAGATTGTCATATCGAGGCCCTAAAACAGAGACAAATGGATAGATTCGCATCAGAAACCTCATGAGAGAGAGAGAGAGAGAGAGAGAGAGAGAGAGAGAGAGAGAGAGATAGAGAGTAAGTTGTGTTTACAAATGCGATTGGAGAGGGTCTTGCAGTGCTTAGCGGCCAAGCACTTACGAGAAGGGTTGAGGAACGACTTCAGCAGCGACGGAGCCATGATAACAAAAAGCTCTAGCTCTCTCGCTCGCTCCCTCTCCCTCCCTCTCTCTCTCTCTCTCTCTCTCTCTCTCTCTCTAAGCTTCCTGTTTTACTTCTCTTCTGCTGTTCTCGAGTATGCTTCGCAGTAGCAGGTGGAACGGGCTGGGAAGGGCCTGGGCTGGGATGTAAATGGGTTGGTCCCCGTTTCTCCTATTCCCGAAGGTATGTTTCATTAAAAATCGAGTCTGAGTCCTTATATTAAGCCCCGCTGAATAAATGGTCTCGATTAAATTCCACCTTGGATCGGACCGTGGACTTGAAACCCGACAAATTACCTTAATTTTTGAAAATATCTCCTAAAAACCTTATTTTTTTAATATAATTCTCTATATAGACTCGGATCCGGACCCAGCCCTGTCTCATATATGGTTATGGTTCTAGTTTCGGAGTCAAGAAATTGGTTTCAAAACGGTTTCGGTCCGAATCCGATTCCACGTTCTCCTTAACGGTTCCTATTTCGGGTCCACAAACCGGAACCGACCCGTTTACAATCCTAGTTTGGGCTTGTTAAGGTGCTTAAGCTAAGCTGAATTATAGTTTTTTTTAATATTAAGATAAATCAAATTATGAGATTTTTATGAACAACCTATTCAAGAACACTATCACCTTTCATCAACCTACTCATATAGGGATATAAATGAGTCCTTGATTCTCCAATTACTTAGAAGTTCCGACCTGTTAAAAATCGGGTTTGGATCCTTATTTAGGCCCTGATAAGTAAATGGGTCTGGATTCGATTCCACGTTGGTTCGGACCTGTGAACTTGAGACCCGACATATTATCTTTATTTTTGAAAATTTCTCTCAAAAATCATATTTTTTTTAATATCATTCTCTACCTAGACCTGGACTCAGATCCAACCCGTCCCATATATGGTTTTGGTTCCGGTTCCAAAGCCAAGAAACCGGTTCCGAAACGATTCCGAGTTCGGATCCGGTTCTACCTTATCCTTAACGGCTCCAGATTCAGATCCACCGTGGACCCGAATCGAAATTGACCCGTTTATAACCTTATACCCACACAACAACGGCTGACACAACAATAACCCCTTCTCCGTCATCACAACATATCATTACCCTCCCACACCCTACTCACCCATTCTACCAAATTTTCAACCTTCTCTCACGATTCACACTCTCACCAAGTGACCTAAATAAGGAAAGATCACAAAATGATGAATGGATAATTATATCGTCGTAGGAGTAATGATATCGATGAATAACCCTTTTCCTTTTGATAAAAATGACGATCTTGAAGAATTTATGAAACTGTCTTTCACCCCCAACAATTTACAACAATCTCTATAATGACTGTCGAAAATGATGCAGTAAAATAGTTTTACAAAAGAGAAAGAGTATCTAAAAGTTATTTTTCAAAAAATATTCGGTGAAATAGAATTAACCTCGGATTTATGAACTTCTAAATAAAATAGTAGTCCCACTTGACGGTCTACTTAACTTTAATCATATACCATTGAGTAGCACCACTAGTATATTTATGTGTGTGTTTTTTGCAACTCTTTTATCCAGCGCATCTTACTTGGATCCAAATCCAGTTTTGAATCCCCTTTTCTCTTCCAAAATTCTAGGTCCAAATACAACACATATGATTCGTGTTAGATCTAGTTCCGAATCTAATCCACGAAGTTGGATCTAGGTCTAGATCCACCATGTTCCACTTTAGATCCGATCGGTTTTCATTCCATAGTAGATGTTGTGATATTCTCCCTATAGGCTATACTCCATAGAGAAGTTTTCATTTATGAAAATGGTGTAGGATTTTCGAAAAGTGGGAGCCACTAATTTAAATGCGCTCACCAAAAATCTCACATGACTTCATGTGAGGTACCCTTGGGAGAAAATCCCCGCGCTCCAGATATCTCTATCTTCAGGTGTTTTTCAGCCTGTAATCCATCCATCACAGACCCAAAAATAGACCAGATCAAAATTGTGGAGCATGTGGATCACATATTCAAAAGTCAAAACTTACAAAGTTGTGTTCTAAACACAGACCCGGCTAGAATGTAAAATCATCATGGAAGGAAAATTCCTGTTAAATAAAGTCTATATTAATTGCAAACCATAAAGGATAATTGAATAAATGGGTAAACAGTTCTGGGCCATATAGGACCTGGACTATACACAGTAATTAATTGTGTCCAGATCTTTAGACAAAAACCCAAGCCTTATTACAAATTAGGCCCAAAATAGGGTCCACACTAGGATTGTCAATCGTGTTGTGTTAACAAATTCGGGTTAAAATCACTTCAACCTGTACACGACCTGTTAACTTAACGGGTCAAAAAATCCAACCAGAACACTACACTTTAATTTAACGGGCTACACGACCCAACCCGTTAACCCGTTAAGTAATTAAGTCATTTCAAAAATTAAAAGAAAATCCATATAAAAATGTCTAAGGAGAAAAATATACAAGTTACATGAAACTGTAAGTGAGGATCTTGAGTGGATTCCACCTAAAACCCCACGATAAAACAATAAATTTCAATTTTTTTCTTTATGAAATTAAATTAATTCTAGCTACACTTAGGGACTAAAAGAATTTTAACGGGTTAAGCATGTTGTTAATGTGTTACTGGTTTAATTCGTACACGATCTATTAACTTAACGTGTTAACGGATTTGACCTGTTACTGGTTCCCTGACACCAGTATCAAGGTTAGTTGGCACTGTATTGAATAGAATGAGCCAAACTTTGGAGATGTCCTAGAACCAGATCGATTTCCATGGATACCAACAGGCTATTTTCAGGTGGTAATGGTCAAGCCCAAACACATCCTGTAACTGGGCTTAAAGTTGCATACATGCCAGGCTTCAACTGAATAGAGCATGCCAGTTTAGTATTTAAGCCTAAGGTTAGACCCAACTTGTCAATTTGTTGGGTTTCAAAAATCAAATCCAGAACTAGTTCATTACGCCCAGAGATGTCTGTGGCCATGATTTTAAAACCTTGATCCACCTGATTGATTCAAAAGGGCATCAAGTCCAGTAATTTACAATGAATTTGTCCAAGTCTTTGGCTGAGTCAGTCTGATTGGTTCGACTCGGTGGCTATCAAGTCGAGTAGACATAAAGGTATTTTTGTCATTCCTCAAACTTTTGTCTTGATGAGTATTTAAGAATAAACTAAAATAATTAAAGGGAAAATTCCCCAAACCCTATGACTTATGCCCCATTTTCAAAAAATGTAAATGAAAACTTGGATGTTTCAAAGGAGTATAAATTTTTTCTATATTTCTTTCAATTAAGTACGCACCGGGACAAAAGTTTGAAAAATGATAAAAAATACTCTTATGTCATTAATTTTTCAAAATTCCCTTAAAAAATCATTCAAGAAAAGTGATGAAGTCCAACCCAAACGACCTAGTGGGGCCCACAAAAAATCTGCCATAAGGGATGGGTAATTTTTTTCATTTTCAAAACTTTTAATAGAGAGAACTTGATTGAAAGAACTATGGGAAACTTCTATGATTTTTTTAAATATACAAATCTTCATGTATATATTTTTTAGAACGAGCCAAAAGTTTCATACTTTTTTGAAAATGCTTAAAAAAATAAAAAAAATAAAAGAAATTGACTCAAATTTCAAAGTACCCATTCCCATCTACAGTTTGGATGGTGGATGCTTCTCCCTCCAAGGAAGATTAGAAAGGAATCGAATCGCAGAAACTTGTGAATGAAGGTATCTTTCTCTATTGACAATTGACACCCACCTCTGGCCATGTCATTACACTATATATTCTTTGTTGGGGATTAGAAAGAAAAGAAAGAAAGAAAGAAAGAAAGAAAAAGAAAAGATAAGTGACATATCACGTTCACGTTCACGTTCATGCTATCCTTATCAGGAGCCGTCGCCTTCTTTCCATTCAAAGGTTGAGTTCTATCAAAAAAAAAAAAAAAAAAACATGTCCCATTGGCTGCGGATCTTTTGATAGTCTTTGGAAGAAGAGTAGAAGACCAGCCTTTTTCTTTCCTTGGTGTTGTGTTTTGGAATGAATAAATTAATACAGATGCATTGCATGCATGATGTCTGAGGTCCCAACTCCATGCACATGTGAGGCTTTGTATCATTGGTCTCTAGGGTAGATATGATGAGCCCAGATGAAAGATGATAGAGCATTTTGAAAGCTGGATACTTGAGAACATGAAAAAAATTTCATCCCAAAAGCAAGTTTCGACCGCCAAGAGTCCCCCTTTCCTTGGCTGTGTACCAAAAACTAAAGGTTGAGATTTTGAGAAAAACATAAAACCAAAAAGAGAGATACTGGCCTATCAAAAATTCTCAACACAAGATACCCCTATGGTTATTATAAAATTTTAAATATGAAATCAACTCAAATAGATGGAGTAAAACTTATATGATAATGAGGGCGATTACAACATGTTTAGTGGAGCTGATCATTGGTTTATGCGCATATGATTCCAATCCAAGCAGATGGATGAATGTACTGGTCCACGATGGTTGCACCAGATGCATAAATGCTCTGTGCTTTAGTATTCAATGTTTCTCTGACTAATACTTAAATACTCAATGATCCTTCTCAGTGAAAAAATGGAGAACATGATAAGAAACTCAATCCATAATGAGTTCTAGTTAAATTCAAGTTAACTCAGTCACCACTCTGTTGACTTGACTACAAGCTTGCGAAGGCTCGGCCAAAGTTCAATAAACATTACAATAAATCATTTCTGTTTTTATTTGTTAAAATTTTTTTTTTTTTTGCTAGTTTGGCTTACTTACCAAGAGTGATCCTATCATCATAAAGACCCAGCAATCGATCCTTGGTTATGAGTGTAGGGATGAAAATGGGTCCTCGATTTTTTGATCATCCTGAGGTTCCGACCCTTTAAAAACCGGATTTGGGTCCTTTTTTAGGCCCCAATAAGTAAATGAGTCAGGTTCTACCTTGGTTCGGACCGGTAGACCCGAGACTCGACACATTACCTTAATTTTTGAAAATCTCTCCTAAAAATTATGTTTTTTTTAATATCATTCTCTATTTAGACTCGGACTCGGATCCAGACTCATTCCATATATGATTTTGGTTCCAGTTTTGGAGTCAAAATCTGTTCCGAAACAACTCTGGATTTGGTTTCAGTTCCGGGTCCGCCATGGACCCGGACCAGAACCAATCCGTTTACAACCCTATATAAGTGTGATACCAAGGTGCCAACATACCACTCGACTATTAGCGTATCAGCTATTTATATAAAATTATACTATATAAATTTACATGATTTTGACCTTTGACTCGGTAGTCCTACTAGCATTACAAGCCGAGCCAGTTTTGAATAATTAGCTGAAGTATAAACCCTAAAAACCTTAGATTGGTGAACTTAGCTGGATCAAGCAAAGCAGGTGAAGTTGACTAATCCAGTGGATTTGCTGTTGTCATGTGACCTTTCCTCAATCCAACGGTGAATACATTGGCATGAAAGCGATATATTCAAGAAAACCAACAATCACGGGTGAGAAACTTGATCCAAGTTTGACCATGATGCTAGGGCCCCACATATGAGATCTCAGTGGATATGTTTCATCATTTCTACATAAATGGACTTGGGTCAACACATTTATTTGGCTCACACAACCAATGGAACAAAAAAGATTCTATCTTGGACATTTCTACCAAAAGAGGGATCACTGTTTTAACGGTTGGATGTTAACTAGTGCAAAAGATTAATTTACAATGTCCATCTCATCGAAATGGCTTACAACTGTTCTATAACAAATGGCTTTGTCAAGAGGTGTGTTGAAAGAAAAGGTCATACTCTAAGCCCATTGGGTAATCTAGTTGGATGCATGCATGCGAATCATGAGAGGATAATATAATGAAAATTAGCATTATGATATGATGTTGGGCAAAGATTGTCTCAATCAAATTATCACAACCATTGATCAAGGAGATTAAGATTTAATGATTTTTTAAAATATATTTTTTCATGAAATTTAATCTAACGGTAAGTATACTTCAAATTAGTGTTTAATAAGGGTAGGTGCCAATTCATAAGAGGTAATATAATGATTCCAAGTCTTTCACACAGTAATTGCATTCTTATGAGTCGCATCAACCACCTTATTTTTCTCATTCTTGTGGGCCTCATATTTGTAATCTATACCATTCAATTTGTCTATCGAAATAATAAAACCAAGAATTTTAAAGTTGTTCATTTAAATCTTCATAGATTTTGAGTAGTTTGTGAAAAAAAAATCTAATCTATAGATCTAATTTTCTACACTTTTATGGACCTTTAATTCATGATCTGAACCGTTTAATATTTCCTATTAAGTAATAAGTACGAAGACATAATTTCATATATTAAATATTCATAAATTTTGAAAAATATCTAAATGGTTTGACTTGCTCATTTATAGATACAAATATAGTGATTTTAACAAATATGGTAATGTGGTTCACATATATAACATTTTTCTGTCCTCTAACTAAAAAAGGATACAACCTTAGTGAACATGGGGGGTTAGCTTTCTTGTAGGAGTTCCACTCCAATGAGATGGAAAAACAGTTGTGTCTCTCAGGTGGATCATTGGAGATACCTCTTTGGAGAATAACATGACCCAATAATAAATTTACTACTATCTTTAGTGGAGATTTCTCCCACGTCCATGTTTTTCTTCCACGCTCCCTCACTCCAAAAGATGGAAAACATCATGATATTTTGATTTTTTTTTTCAACTTTTTACTCTACGACAGGCAAATAACAGATGGCCCACCAAATGATTGGTTTAGATCATAAATCATTGTGCCCCATCACTCTCCCCACTTTTAACCTACAGGCTCTAGGTTTAGGGACTCTGTCCCTAGCAATCTTTTGTCAAAAATGTAAGGAAAGGGGGATGAATGCAATCCATTGGAACGGGACCCCATGCAGGGAGGCCATATGAGAGGGGAACATCCATCATGTGTACCCCATCACTTATGTTCTTGTCTCCGCCTACTAGATGGGCCCACCGCACGCGCTATATGGGTCCCACCAACCCACCTCTTCTCTCTCATAGTTTGATGTGATGTGACATTTCCTTCTCTTTCTTCTCTAACGTTGGCTGTAAAGACAAAAGCATTGCATGGAAGGTGTAAAGGTAGTAAATTTAGAAATGGAGAAGATGGTGCGGTGTGAAGTGATACAGACTCATCTGACGCGCAAAGCAACAAAGTCACAAGTTGGGGAGGACTGAGGACTGAGGAGAGGCAGGCGTGTAATGCCATATATCCGCAGATAACGGCTACATCTCGAAGCATCGACATGCAATACAGCAATTTAATGTTTGCTGGAGTTGGGAGGATTCTTGCTGATTGTTTTCAAATTTAATTTCAAAGTCCTGTTCATTTCATGTCTTTGAATACATGGGAATCATGCTTCTTAAACCCCGGCTTAAAACAAAGACTCATGCATATATGAATTGTCAAAAACTATCATCATGTTCAAGAAGTTGGAAATGAATTCCCCAAGCCACCAACCAACCCGATAATTCAAATCTTAGTAAAGTGAGAGTTGCATATACTAGTTGGTTTCATTTAGTAGAGTTGGTTTTACTGTGAATTTTTATTCAATTCCTATATATTCTACGCAAGCAAATGGGACAATATGGAATGTGAGAGTACCTAGAAAGATGAAATTAAAATTCCTCCAAGGAAAGAGGCACTAGAGGGTCCCAAAGGGTCCATTTTCTCAACATCCGAAAAAAGGGCCCGTGAGCAAATATTAGGACTTTATGTCATTCTCACAACCTAAAATAATCAGTACCATTAATCGTCCATTCAACATAGTTGCATGTATGGCCGGGTGATATGCTATAACAGTACTTATGAGCTTTGGCCTTTCTGATATGATCAGCTGTTGAATTCAAACATCTGAATTTTGCTGACCATGTTATTCTTAAGCAATTTACAATGAGGCCACAAATGGGCGGTCTGGACTGCGGTCTGGACTGCAGCCTATTTGACATGATCATCTATCACCAATGGATTGCCATGGTCTTCAGATCAGGCCAGAATGTTAACCCTCCAATCGAGTGGAGCAGAGATAGGGATCTAGGGGCCCACTCAAAGGCCTTTGCGGCCCATCTTGGTGGATTTTTAGTAAGTCTTTATGTACAATTTCATTTTATTTATTACATTAAAAGACCCAGACGAATAAACTAGCCATTACCTTAGTAATTCATTTCTCATCTTCTTTTGATTTTATTTATCTAAAAAAATAGGTTATTTGTTGCTCATATTTTTAAAATTCATTTTTCATCTTCATTTTTAACTATATATTTAAGATATAAATCCAATGGATTCAATTTCTATCCATTTTAATGCAAACAAGATAGACCTAACGATTAAGTAACACTTTTAATTTTAGTTTTCCAAACATTTTTTTTTTAACTCGGTTTCTTTTTAAAATAAGAAGTGCAAGCAAACAAACAAGATATCACTTTATCATTTTCATAAATAGGACTCTTATCAATGACACTATTTCATGATAAACAGGCCCAAAGGGTGCATACACCTTCATAATTTCTGGATTTTTAATATATTTCTCTATTCGCCTCAAACTTCCTCCATTATGCTACCTATTACCCGTTTCCCTCGCCATTCACGAGAAAATTAGTGCCCATTTGTTTAATGCAATTGAATTTTACTAAAAGTGATTAAAAATGAAGAAACAAAGATGAATATTCGGAAATAATCTCCAATTTCAGCTAAAATCGAACCGAGGGAGATGAGTAATAAATACCGAACCATCACTCAATAATTCAATTGTAGTTCTGCCCTTGATAAAATCCATGTTCTTGATGTTCATTTTTTTTTTTTTTTGGGTAAAGGATGTTGATATTCATTTAAAAATAACTTCATCAGGAACTTTTATTACTTTCATGGGAACCTTTTTGAAACTAGTGCCCAAGTCATGGACTACTCTTGGTAATTTTCACCTGAGAGGGGCAGCTTATCTTTTAAAAGAAATCAGTGTCTGTTTCAAATGGATAGATCTCTATAATGCCTGACAAGTAGTGAGGTCTGAGGATGTTCTGATAGGATTGTGTTGGATTGACAGAACATTGCAGAAGGAACAGGATTGAGTCTGTCCAGGTAACATGAATTTAGTTTTATGGATGTGAACTCAACTTATGATGATGACGATTGAATATCAAGTGGGAGGAGAAGGGGTTGGTCAGAAAGATCCGCGCGGAAAATCAGGCTCTGAAAAGTCCTTTTTTTTCCTGAGCATGCGATGCGCTCTCTCACATGCATCAACAGTGCAGGCAGTCAGTATCTTCCAAGCCCTTTAATCTAATCTCTGTCTTGTTTCTGGCTTTCTCCATTTGACATTTATTTCTCCAACACTTACTGTTATTGTCTTGTTTCTACATCAGTCCGACTTCTTCATTCACCGTACCCCACAGAAGAAGGCAAAAGAAAAATTCTAATTAGCTATCCTCAAGGCTCAAGTAGGACTAAGCCCCCCCCCCGCCCCCCTCCCCCGGGTGCATGCACCACCTAACCCCACGACATGTGCGCGCTCGTGTCATTATTGAGTCGGACTCGTTAACACGTTAAATTAGTGGGTTGTTAGCGAATAAAATCGGTAATCCATTAACAACCCGATACAACACGCCAAATGCATGATGGGTATTTTAGGGAGATTGCCCTAAAACCCTAAAATTCACATATGAAAGATAATTTTCTAACTCATTTATTCTCCTTTTATTAGCAAAACAGTATGTGTTAATTGACATGGTCCGAAATGAACACAATTATTTAGTGGGTTAACAGATCGTGTCGTGTAACCCGTTAAATAATCGCGTCGTGTTTGTATTTGATTTTTGGACCCATTTATTTAATGGGTCGTGTATATATTGAAGTGATTCTAATACGAATTCGTTAACCTGAAATTTGAATTTGTTAACACGACACGATTGACAGCCCTACACACATCGACACGTTAGTAATATAGTAAAAGTCAAGTAAACCCTCCATTTTTCAGACAAGATGTCACATTAAAAACACTTTAATTCATAACTCCCTCCATCTTTTTCAAAAAATGTAAAAAAATAACCACCTTTATCCACTAAAATACAAAAAAACTTCTCTTTTCATATAAAGAGTAAAAAAAGATTTCATAACAAACAACTAAAGACAAAATACCATCATAACACATTTATGTTGTATTCTTTCTTCAAAACCTACTTTACTTCACTTAACTATATTAGTAGAGTTGCCACCCTGGCCCTAATAACGAGTTTACTTTTAGTGAGAGACCAATGAGCCACTTTCACTGTTAGAAACTTTGTCCTCTTCTCCTTGTTTTTCAATATAAGTTTCCATTTTTAAGTGCATCGTAATGGCTTTATGAAAAGGTGAACTACCTCATGAAAGATGATTTACATGTCACTACCTTTTTCAAGAGAAGGGAAAAAGAATCCTATAATCCAAAAGAACGCGGACTAGAAATGGCCTCAACATTCCTTGCTTTGGAAGACTACAAATCCCTATACAGAAAAAGACAATCCAAATTTGGGTACCCTCTTTGCACATGGCCACTACCAGCAGAAAAATGCATTTACCTGGAAACCCAAACTGTGGATGGATTCTGAATGAGAAGTTATGAATTGACTGACAGCTATGAAGCCGCGTAATGGAGTTGTCAATTTGCCCAGGTAAAATTGCAAATAGAGCAGGGGAGAAAGCCTGGCTTAATTAGTCAAAACTCCATAGACCCATTTTACAGCTCGACTAGTCAAAAGAAATTACATTTTCTTGTTCTCAGCTGTATAGCTTCTGGATTTCAATCGAATTTGTTTGTCAAACATGATTTCAAAAAGCAAGTCAATGAGCCTACCCAATCGAATTTTTGAATCGACCTTATAATTACAAATTGCAAACTTGAATGCGAGATTGATCGAGCCACACAAACTGGGTAACTATTAGAAGGAGCAGTTCAAATAAGCTACATTTATATGGTTCCATAAGCTTTTCATACATTTCATGTGTGTGATTTCTCTGCATCATTTCATGGGTGTGCCTTTCATCAACAGTAATGGCAATAACTGATTTGATGAGTCACCAAAAATTCATATGTAACATATGAGTTCTTCAGTTTTTTCACCTTTCCTCCCACTGTCAGGAACTCCACTACTTTGTTACACAACTTGTACCTTGGCATGAAAGCAAGGGTATAATTGTCATCATCATCAGACAAGGACATGGTAACATGCTTCAACAATCAACAATTCAACACCCTTCCAAAGCATCTCACCCAGTGATTGGCAAAAATACAAAAAACACAACAAAAGAAAAAGAGACCATGTGGGACCCACACCCAAACTGGTTCCCACTGGGAACTACTACATAAACCCACCCCTCTCCCCCCTTCCACCCCTCTCCCTCACCACACTCCAAACCATATCCCAAAAAAAAACTTCCCATCTTCTCTTCTTTTCCATACCAATTTTATCAGCATTGGACCCTCCCATACCATGGGTAGGCTGCAGCAGCGATATCGAGGCGTTCGACAAAGGCACTGGGGCTCCTGGGTCTCTGAAATTCGCCATCCCTTATTGTAAGTCCTAATTGATCAAATTTGAAAATTGTCGATATCAACCATTATGTTTTAGCCTTATTTTCACATACGTTTCAATTGTATGTCATTTCGTGTTTATTCGAAGAAAAAAAAAAGGGAGAGAAAGAAGGAAAAAAGGACTAATCTTTATCTTTATATGTTGCTGGTATTAGGAAAACGCGAATTTGGCTAGGCACATTTGAGACAGCAGAGGATGCTGCAAGGGCCTACGACGAAGCGGCCCGATTGATGTGTGGACCAAGAGCAAGGACCAATTTTCCATTCAATCCCAATGCTTCCCCCTCATCTGGGTCCAAGTTTCTATCTGCCACATTAAGAGCAAAGTTGCACCGGTGTCACCTGGCTTCACTCCAATTGACCCAGACTCCCCATAAGAGGCCCCAGACCATGGCTTCTCCAATCAATCGCAATGCCAACTCTCCGAGTTCTGATAACATTGAGGAGTGTCCCAAAAAGCCCGTGGAGCGAACTGATCAACCAAATTGGGCCATGGAAGTGAAATTGGAGGATAACCAATACCAGCTATTAAGTCCCTTAGAAGATGACCAAGTGCAACAGATGATTGAGGAACTACTGGATTATTCTAGCTCTCTAGAGCTTCAAGTTCCAGCTATTCACTAGTCAAGCTCCAGCTCTCATCTTTTTTTCTTTTTTGGTCCTCTGTTGGCCTATTTCTGTCGTAGTAATCTGAGTCAGGTGACCCATCGGAATATGATGTGTACAGCAGTGAGAATGCAATGTGTCATCTCTAAGGTTTCTCATTTGATGGATTAGTGATAGTGGTTATAGATAATCTTAAATATTATGTTAGTAGAAAACCCAAACTAAAGATGGGATTAAAAGTAGTAGGAAAAAAGTATAATTGGAAGGTTCAATTCCCACTAGCTTTTTACCTGATCTTTTACTTTTTGGATTAGAGTGTGAAAGGGTCCGGGGTTTAGAACAGTGATTTTGGTCCATTTTGAGTAGATGCTGCTTCTCTTTTTTCTTTTTCTGAGTGGGACTGCTGCTGTTGTTGAATGGACAGAGAAGTAATTGATTGAGATGGGGTTTTCAGGTCACAGAACAACTAAGGTGCCACTGATATTTTTTCTCCCAGGCATGGTTATAATTTGGACTCCACTCACTTTGATTCTTCTGAGTCAATTGGATTTGAAGGGCACCAAGATAAAATGAGTTTGAACCCTTAGTTGAATTCACTGGGTTACTTTTTTTTTTTTGGTAAAGAAACTCACTGGGTTACTTTTTTGTTTTTGGTAAAGAAACTCACTGGGTTACTCGAACACAGATTTGGTGGGGTTTTAAAACTATGCTAGAGGACTTGGTTAGTCCTGACCCCTTGGCAATTTGTTCTTATTTTATCAAATTTATGTGCATGTGGGGCCTAGTAGAGGGATTGAAATGATACCCACACAGTGGAAAATCTTTAACCTGTTGATTGGAGCTCCATAAATAGACCCTTTATCTGGGTTTAGGAAAAACTTCACAATGTCAAACTAGGAAAAACAAGAGAATACAAATAGACTGTGAAGAAAAGATGAACATCTCTACCAAAAAAAGAAAAGAAAAGATGAACATGATGTTCAGAATTAAGGGCAAAAGAATGGATGGTTGTGTTCTTTTAATCTGGGCAAACTTTTGAAATAAAATATGGCCCTATTAAGGTACAAGATACTCTGGATACATATCCCTCCCTCTCTCTCTCTCTCTCTCTCTCTCTCTCTCTGTAAGTAGTGTAGAGAGCATGTGACTTCGCTTGACTATAAGACTCTGTAAGTAGTGTAGAGAGCATGTGACTTCGCTTGACTATAAGAATTTCAGTAGTGTTTGGCTGATTTGTAATAAATGATGAGGAGGCCTACTTCTCAACTTCCCACATGCTCTTAACTGAAACTGTCATGGCCTCCAGTGTTCTCCCCATGTTAGGATCTCTGACCAAAAAAAGATTTGTTCTTTGACTCACCAACTTTCCTATTCTCACTATCAGCTAGGGTCAGCCTAACTTATGCATAATTTGCAGGGTCATGATACAAAACATGGGACCACACGTTATCAAAAACACCATTGCATAACAGCTGATATGATCGCTCAAACAGTTTTTTATACCAGTTCATCTCAATTACTATTTTTTTAAAGTATTTTATTGAATCCGTAGTCTGTACAAATTAAAAGAATGCCTGTTTGTGTAAAGCCGTGGAAGGGAACCTGCGTTTCTTCTTCCGCGGCAGTTCATTTCTTACCATTGATGTCCAAAAACGTTTTCCCTTATCCCACAGAAAATCGCTCTTCAAAATGACGCCTGAAAATCCAGAGGAGGGAAATCCTCCCTGCACCAAACGATAAGGAGAAGTCCGGCGCCCTGCCCCCTCCCTTTTCTGTCGAAAGGTGGGCTGCACAAACAGACCCTTACATGTAAATGAGTTATAGCCCCCCCCCCCCCCCCCCCCAATGAATGTCTCAGTTTTTGACACCCATCCAATTGAAAGTGAATGTTTACGATGATCTAATGGACTTGAAATTTTGTATATAAGTTGATCTCATCTAGATCTCCTGATCCTAAACTTTTTTTTTATGATCGGTGGATCCCGAGGTGGGCCCCATAAGGCTGTCCTCATCGTCGGTGGCAGGTGAGCACGGCCCATATACATATAATATACCATGATCATCTTTGATATTCATTTGTATTGATATACTTTGTATTTTAGTTCACGGATTGGTATTACTGGCTAACCAAAATTCTCATGCAGAGGTACAATCTAGTATAAAGTAGCTTTTATTTTTAGTTCATGGGCCCATGTGATTCCATGTTCATGTGATACAAAATATTAATACATGGACATTTCAGTGGCTGGAAGAATCTTCAAACTGTTTCTGTTTCTGAATTTTTTTTTTGTGGTAACCACCAAACTATTTCTGATTGGAATGATGAAAGCTATCTTTCTGATTTTTCTTTTTTATTGGACCGTTGTTGCACTATTATTATTCTTTTCCTTCAATGTTGTGTATGTATGTTGCAGTGCCATGGAATGATTGTCCAAAGATAAGATTGGGCCTATTGTTTTACTAGGATTTCAGATGAAAATTTAAGATGTTGAAAACTAATAGACATGATGGGATCCGATCCACTTGTCAAAAATGTCACTCACAAGGGAGTGTGTACCTGACCTTAAGCCATCATAGCTAGATATTCTCTCCCCTCATTATGCTACTAGAGTTGAACCTGAACCAAACTCAGGCTTAAAACTGGTCACTTCATTGGTTTTGATATTGGGCCCTAAGATTAAAAACCGAGTTAGACAAAGACCTGAACCTGGGAATAATCACATTTTTGTTATTTAGGTCTGATTATGACTGAATCCCACCCAACATCGACTAGTTTCCATCCTTAAATTGATTGAATCAAACAAAGATAACTGCCTATACTTATGTGGCATCAATAATTGAGAATCTTAGGGTAAATCAGTCATAGATCCAGTGGCATAACAAAAAAAAATTAAATTGGGAGGGCCACTATGTAAATTATATAAAATCCTAGGCTCTTTACATGCTCAAGTGAAAGAGGGGGGAAAAAAAAGAAAAAGAAAAGAAAAACCATCAACTTTTGTTCCATCACAAACCAGTGAACCACCCCCCACATGTTGAGTCTTCCCTCCCCTCATGTGTGAGTGTGCTCTCTCCTCACATGTGCGAGTGCTCCCTCTTTGCATGTGCATATGACTTGATGTCTTTTGTGTGAGTGCTATCTACCCACATGTGCGGTTGCTCATATGGGTCCCAGCCACCTCATGTGTCTGTTTAGCAAGGAGAGTAGATTGAGAGTAAAAAGAAAGTATCTGACGTGACATTAGTTATTACTGCATGGGAGAGGGACGAGAATAAAGGGAGGGGCGTTTTCATCTTTTTTTAGAGGAGTCCATCAAGGGTCTCGATGGACGATGTGCAGAGAGCAACTCCGACTTTGCATATAACAGCTCCCTATATTTAACCCCAAGGGGTTGGCCGAGTGGTCAGGACCACGGTTCCTCCCTCTTTCGGAGCTAGAGGTCTTGGTATCGATCCCCGGTTCCCCCCTCTTCAGGAGCCGAAGGTTGAGTTTACTTGTGCTACCACCTAGGGGCCACAGGGGTTTTACCCGACTTCTCTCTGGGCCCGGAGGGAATAGTCCAATCCAAAGGGTTGGGAACCCTCCGTTAGCCAAAAAAAAAAAAAAAAAACAGCTCCCTATATTTATTGACTCTCTATAAAAAAAAAATACATAAATTTTAGTAGTAGGCCCCCAAGATTTTTTTTTAGTCTGCCACTAGGATTTGGAGCAGATTTCCACCATCACCCTCAATATGGCTTATTCAGATTACAGATACAAATTACACAGCCCATCTGGGCCAAAATAAACTGCTAATTTATTTTCCAATTAATGAATTAAAAGTAAAACTAGACTGAAAAAGTCAATGCACCAATTCGTATGATCCATAACCATATAAGGATAAATATTGATTATCCCCTATATTGATATTTGAACAATATGTATCAGTTCATTAAGATAGGTTGTTTGCTTACACTCATTTACATATGTAAAAGATGGACATTCGCAATATTTATAGATGGCTACATTTGATGAGGCCATTTTCTACATTTTATTTACATATCTAAGGAGCTGATAAATAAATACATTTGTTAAATGTGGAGAAACGTTGGAACACATAAGAAAGAGGTTTGCATGGTAAAGGTTGCTGGATTGACCGTTGTGTGACCCATATTGGTAATTCAAAACATTCATCTTTTTTTGTTAGTTTAGTAAACCCTAGGATGTTAAATTTCATATCTTATATATCTATAGATCTTGAGAAATTTGTGAAAATATTAAAAAAATTTAACCTATAGATCTTATTTTCTGCACTTTTGTGGGCCTCGATTCTTGAACTGAGTTGTTTAATATTCTCATATTACTGTTAAGCATCAAAATGTTTAGTTTCATAACATAAATCTTCAAAGATTTTGAGAAATAAGTGAAAATCCAAACACATCTAAACCAGTTGGATGTACTCATTTCCTCATGTGAAAATGGTGATTTTGACGTACAAAGTAATGTTTACGATCCCTCTACCCATGTAAAACCAATTCTCATATTGTTTTCTTGATATTAAACTTCCTCCATTATTTAATCATACTAAAACCTCAAGGCATCAGTAGAGACAACGTAAATGCTTTTCAAACCACCCCCTTGGGTGGGTTACATTTCGTGACATGCCTATTTTAGAGCAAAGTCGTTCCTCCTCAGATTCAGACTCCCGACCAATTAGCTCTAATACCATTTTAAATTTCATCCGTCAACCAATCCTATCAAATCGAGGCATTAGTAGAGGTAAATGAAATACTTTTCTCAATTGTATACATTTCCTTACCTGCGTTCATCAGCCACAACAGCCATGATCTCTTATTCATTCTATTCTATTCCGATGTCCTTTGCTTTCTACTGTGATATTTGTTTGTAACTTTGTAAAACAAGAGCTTATATTAGCTTCTGCAGATTTGCAACTTCCCACATCTGCAATAAGTATCAAGTGTACTGTTTGGGAATTTTCCGTAAGTATACGGTTGTCTCAAGTAATATAGACTATGAAAGTCCGAATATCGTTCCCACGAGGATCGTTACAAGAGAAATAACAATGATTAATGAAAAGGAGTATCAACTCAAATATAGCTAACAAATGCAAATGGAGATAACAAAAACAAGAAACAAGATAATAACAAGGAAAGTAAAAAAAATTACAAATTAAAAAAAAAACAAGAAACTAGATAACAAAGAGATGTAAGTAGAAATAGAAGAACTCAAAGAAGAACAATGTTAGTAACAAAGTTAATAACAAAAGAAAAATAACAAGGTTAATAACAAGAACAAATGAACAATGTTAGATAGATCAAATGAGTAAGTGTGTGAAAATAAGTGAAAGATCAAGATAGAAATAAACTAAAAGCATCCAAGGAAACTAACTAATAAGGAGAACAAGATAGAAAATGAGTGGATGGAGATAAAAAAGAAATATGCTAAAAGTGTAAAATCAAAGGAGGAATAAAAACAAACACATAGAAGGTATGAATAAATAAGCTAATGGATATGATGGTGTGGATAGAGAAATGGAGTGTGAGAATTAAAACAAGAGAATAAGTGTGTGGGAATGTGAATACAATCAAGCTAAAGTAATTAAAATAAGCAACAAGCAATACTAATGGATAGATTGAATCATCTAGAATCCACTAAGTGACACTAATCCAATGCTAATGCTCTTCTATTTTCCCAAACAAATACTCAAATCTAATGACAAATCAATGCTTATATTTGGAAAATATAACTTTAAAGCTCTAAGATAGAAATTAACAATCTAATAGCCAAGATTTTCTTCCCTTCATAAAAGAAAAGATTCCTAATAATTATCTATCAAAAGTAATCATAACCCATCAAAAGATATTTACTCCTAAGCATGATTTATCAAACCTAAGCATAAATAGTAAAAAGAATGCTAAGATAAAAAAAATAAGCATGAAAGGTTGCACAATGCAATGAAGGCAAATCTATTCTAACATATTAAGTACATAAACAAGGGAATTAAAATAAAGAGCATAAGCAAAAAGAATAGGATCAACTTAGCTTCATCTAGAAGATCCAATCAAAGGGATTAGCCACCCATTGGAGAAGACAAAGCTTTCATTACAAATCTTCAAATTTTACAAAGCTTTCCTCACTTTCTCTACAATTGCTCTCAATTTACATGAATAGCTTATGTAAAGAGGAGGAGGCTCTCCTTGCATGTGTCTAATGCCTAGAGCTTCCTTCCTTATATAGAGACATTTGCCTTGCTCTTTTTGGTTTCTTTCCGATGTGGGACTTTACAAAAATGGAAATATGAAATGTAATTCTTGTGTTAGAAAACAGTCACCAGATTGATGTATGATTTTGACCCCAGAAACGTCCGAATTGGGAAAAATGTTGTGAAATATGATTTGTAGATCTTAGAACAAGCTTTCCAATACTTCTGAGATCACCTCAATCGGACGTCCGAGTGAAAAGATATGGTCAAAATACCAACCCAGGTCTTTCATTTTTCTTCTTATTGTCGGCATATCTTTGTCATTTCTTCATCCAATTGTCTTTCAAACTTATCCTTACTCTCTTTAACTCTTGAATCTCAACTTTAATCTTCAAATTAATCTTCAATTAACACCTACAAAGAGAAATTAACATAATTGAGAGTATTTCTTAACATATTTTGTATGAAGGCCATTGGAACTCATATAAATGCATACAAATGACTATCTATAATGGAAAGATATGAGCAAAGCATGATGGGGAGGAAATTTGATATTTTTATGCTAAAAATAGTGTTTTGAGTTCTTTTATCTTTGAAACCTCATAAAATAATGCTATGAAAGTGTATTTTTTGTGAACTCATCATGTACAAATGTGCATATGGTATGCTGCTTTTATTCTGTATCGGTTTCAGTTTTTAAGAAACAAATGTATATAGGCCAATACCATGGGTGAACTCACCTTGACATTCAAGGCCCAACCTGAGCTTTAGGGCTCTCAATCAGCTGCACATAGCTCAGGAGAACAGACAATTTGAATAGGCACAGCCTGATCTATTCAAAATCAGGGCCTGGAGAAATTCGGGCCGAGCCGTTTGCCAGCCGAAGACAGATTCATGTTGGCAATACTAAAATTTAGGCTGGGCTATAGTTGGACCATAGCCTGACCCAAACCTACTCGCTTTGGTTACACCATGATTATCATCAATCATCATAGACATTAATCATCAGAAGAGATGTTTTAAAATATCAGCAAAATAAATATGTATGGAGGGTTCCTGAAAACACAAAATCAAAATTGTTGACAACAAGGCCCATCAAGAAGCCCATATGCTCCAGCCTCCAAGCACTAGTGTTCACCATTAATAAGATAAGATGTCATGTGAGATAGCTCTGAATTAAAGAGAGATTACCTCAAAGGATCTTAGTTATATATGGACTCTTTCAAATTGATATACTTTAAAAACTTAATCCTATCTCAGAACTGTCATCCTAATCATAACTATCAAGATTTATTTATCCTAACAGTAGCATGTGCCCCCATGATGTCATTGGCCTCATCGGTATAGCCAAGAAGCAGGTTCATGACATATCAGAGTTTGTTCATCTCTTTTTAGTAGGGCTGGCAAATGGGCCGGGTCGGGCTAATTCGGGTCGGGCCATAGCTGGATCTGCTCTTTGGACCCCTAACCCGCAACCGACCCGTTTTCTAAACAGGTTGCAGGTTTGCAGCCCGTACCCATGATATTTCGGGTCGGGCTAACCCGCAATAAATATAGGTCAGGTCAGCTCAGCCTGACCTGACCCACGTCGCTCATCTTTAACTAATTTTGTGTCTGGTAAAAAAGTAAGGCTCACGAGAATCAAACAGAAGATCAATTATATTTCAAATGACAACTTAACCACTACACCAGCCCACTACTCTGTATATTGTTTAATAAAAAAGCTTATAAATAGAGAAGATCGTGAGTTGAGTTTGAAGATGCAAAACTGTAACATCTACAGCAGACGTGTAAAGAAGAATATATTTGTAGCCGAAAGGATTCTTTATAAATTAAGATATGCTAATTGCTAATAATGAAAACTGCTAATTATCGAAAAAGTAGGAAACTAGAACGTCAAGGTTGCATACCTTTCTTGATTGTTTTTTTTTTTGGCTAAAATAAAGGAAAGTCATTAAGATTTGAAATGGAAAAGCTCCACGTATTTCTCAAGCCGGTAAGAGTTAAGTTAAACGGGTTAACCGGGTTAGGTGGGCCAACGCTAACCTGACCCGTTTCTATATGGGTTAGGAAATCCTGACCCGTGGCCAACCCGTATATGTGGCTGGTTGGGTTTGGCGGGCCAGAACCGGGTCGGGCCACATTTTCCCAGCTCTACTTTTTAGGCAGGGCTGAGTTATGACAATAAGCCTAGATTGCTATAACTCCCTCAGAGTCACCATCAACTAGTGGTGTTCATGGGCTGGGCTAAGGCATATCCAGGCCCAGACCAAGCCCGACACCGGCCATAAAAGTTAGGCCCGAGCCCGACAAGTTAATCAATCGGGCCTGGATGAGTTGGGCTTTTATCACTTTTATGAGAATTTGAGCACTAATTAAATTAAATCACACGCATTCCTTACACGGGCCGGTCTATGGGCTTTCTATCACTTAATCCAACCCTGCCCGATTATTAATATGATTGAGACTTGGGTAGTTGCCATTAGTTGCACTCTTTGTTGGACCAGGAGTTCAGTCTGGATCCAGTTGGATCTGCCAGAGTTGGGCCTGGGACTCATCCATTATTCTAATGTCTAGGTATGGGTCCAAGTACACAAAATACTAATCAGGTCTGAGTCCAAGTCCTGCATGCACCTGACCCGAACTGGACTTGTTTACATCCATAAGTTAAATGATTGAGACTTTGGTTGTTGGCATTAGTTTTATAATAAATACCCTTTGGTGAAATATGAACATCAGTCCATAGATTAGGTATTTGGGGACCCAATTCGATCCAGATACAGACTGGTTGATCAGTTGGATCCAAGAGGAGGGTCTGTAGTCAGTTTTTTTTAGTAGAATAAACTTAGGGTTAGGTGGAGCATTGTGGACAAAACTAGTATAGGGTCATCCCAGACCTGACCCACATGTCAACCGGTTTGAAAATGTCAACATGAAAACAACGAAGAAGTCAAAATGGTTAACCCAAATACTTGATTAGAGTTGAGCCGGCACGTCAGGTCTTAACTTGTCATCTATGCATCACAGTTTCAGCATCCTCTTTTAAAAGTTATTTAGTCTATGATGCATGGATAAGTCATGTATGACATGAGATGTCAGGGGAATAGATTTTACACACAAAAAAAGGGCTTTTTTGTAATGACAAGATATGAGTGCATCCAGTTTTGGAGCATCCAGATATATTAGCACAAAATTCAGTCCCATTGGACTTCATAATGTCTCATGGTACCTTTACAATAACTATGCAATGTGCTCAAACCATTTTTTGTAAGGTAACTACTTTATTTCATAAACCGCTGAAGTCTTCCCCAGTCTTCCCCAATTTTTTTGTAAGGTAACTACTTTGTTTCTACATGGGCTTTTGGTAATGGTGAAGATATTAACCTATGGCATGACAAGTGGTGTGGAGACAAGCCACTCGCTGAAGTCTTCCCCAATCTGCACCTCCCTCTGAACCAACGGCTTGCATCCCTCTTCTACTCAGGCAGTTGGCATATCTCTCATAATCTGCCAATTGCAGTCCAAGACATGCTCTCCTCTGCAACATCATTCCTTTCTCCAAGCTCATCTGCTCGAGACACCCTCTACTAGAAGGATTCCACAGATGGTCAGATCTCCCAACAAAGTGCTTGGAATGCTATCAGATTCAGGGGCAACATCCTTCAGTGGCATCCCCTGATTTGGAACGCTATCTCCCTCCCCAGAGTCAGCTGTTTTGGCTGGCGTCTGATGCTCAACAGAACCCCCACCGAATCTCATCTGCAGCACCTCGGCTTCTCCTTAGCCTCAAGATGCAGCCTCTGCTTCAATGGAATTGACTCTGTCAATCATATCTTCTTCTCTTGTTCTACAGCTCAATCCCTCTGGTATTGGCTTCTCCGGGCTGCATGTGCTTTGCAACCACCCTCCTGCTCTGCTTCTTCAATCTGGACCTCCCTCTCTAGAGGAAATGACTTTGCAGGCAAGAAACTCATGGCGTCCACCTTTCTAACCATCCTATATTCTCTATGGAATACCAGAAACTCATCAATTTTTGACAACCAGCACCCCCCACTCAACCAGATCTTAGGCTAGTTGCATGAAGACTTAAGCTTCTCTCTGAGAAAGATCTCGACTCCTTTTGGCAGCCAGCAGCTCAACTCCCTCTTAAGACTTTTGAAAATCCCAGCTCAATGATCCATGCATCCACCTGTGGCTGTTGAATGTATTATGTGGCATCTTTTGTTTCTCCTCCCCATTTGGAGGTCTCTGTTTTTCTGTTTTCTATATTCTTTTTTCTCCTCTCTAATACAATTACCCTTTTAACAAAAAAAACCTATGCATCACAGTTAGGGTTGCAAATGGGGTATCCTATTTTCTGATTACCCGCAAGTTTCGATTCGTAAAAAATTGAGTCTAAAACCTATTTTAGGTTCCGATTTATAAACGGGTCCGGATGCGGAACCCAATTTAGGTTCCGTGTTCATATAGGTTCTGACTTATGGACCAGGCATATGAGCTTGTGATATTGCAACTTATACTTCAAAACCAATTATTTTTTTGGATATTTTTATGTATAATACTGGAGGTAATGAACTTGATATACTGTTATAAGTTGAATGCTATGCTTATTTTAAGAAAAAAAAATAGTAAAGAGAAATTGGAATCGATTTTGGAACTAGATTCCGGTCCTCTACGTGGACCTGGTTCCAAAATCGGATCCGGTTTTTCCTATCAGAACTGGTTTTGGAACCAACAAAACAGGTTCCGAGTCAAAACCGGATCCGAAACCATTATTTAGAAACGAGTCCAAATCCACTATTGTTCCGATCCAGAACCGTCCTGTTTGCAACCCAAATCACATGGGGCTCTCACTCTCTCCCCCCCCCCTTCTCTCTCTCTCTCTCTCTCTCTCTCTCTCTCTGGGACTCAGAGAAATCTTGGGGCCTGTAGCACCACCTTTTTAATTGTAAAACGGGTAACCAGAATGCAGTGTGAGTAACTTTCAAAGATTAAATGAAGGCCTAATAATGAGGGGTAACATTGTTTTGAACCTTTTGCCAGGGCTCATTTATTAATGATAAGTCTTTCTGTCCTACCAAGGAAAATAAGATGATAATATTTTAGAGACACAATTTATAGTCCATCCACTCAATTTTCCTTTTCTATTTTAGTCCAACCCACAGGGTTGAAAGTTGAAACCCTCCCCTAGCTAAAAATAAATGTACAATGTCAATTGATAATTAATACACATGGAGAGGAAAGGTTGCTCACAATTATACCTGTGCATTCCCAAGTAGCAATAATGTGCAGCACCCTAAAACTTTGGGATGGAATTCATTGTTAGGTTTGGGACTTTTAATATGGCTACTAACAGGGTGGCCAAAGAGGGTGGTCCCCCTTCGTAGAGGTTTTGCTGTTGTGGTTGTTTTGGTGTTTGTGTTTGTTTTATTTAATTATGCTTTCATACCAAAATAATAATAATAGTGATAATAATAATTGTGCAATGTTGAGAATCTTTTGGGAATACATTTTGTGACATGCACATTTTAACATTGGGTCATTCCGTATGGGACTCCAACTGGGACCCATTGATTATAATCCTACTGAAACCTCAAGGTATTAGTAGTGGCAGTGAAAATGCTTTTCAACATAATTTCATTCAAGTCTCTTCTAGAGACCCCAATTAAGACTTCTTCTGAGAGACTCATTCCAAACTCAGGAACCCAGATTAAGACTTCTGTTGGAAGATTAACCTTTGATGGCTCATACTAGTTTTAACAATAAGAGCAACTTGTACAAGCCGTTTCATAGAGTAATGTAAAAGACAAGACGTCTACAATCAGATGATAATCTTCCTACAATCAGAAACAGACGCCAAATCAAAAGATCACTCCAACATATCTTCTATGTCTGAAGGAAATGTTACATGCAACGTATGTTACCTACTCATGTTTTTATTTTATTGTCCTCTCAGTTTCACATGAAGAGATGACAGATTTGTTTGATAAAGTAAATACAATGGTTCACAAGTTGCTATGCATAAGCCAAGTACTCAAACCGTTTTCTCTGATTTCTTAAAATTTTCAATGCTTCAGCCTTCAGACCAATGCTGGTCAGAACCAAATTTTTTTTTTTAAATTGATTTCTAAACCTGATTGGTAGTAGTGGGCCAAATCCTGACTATCTGACAAGGGATGGAAACTGGTCAGATTCATCATTTGTGTGTACATATTTGAACCTGAACTATTACCAGAAGACTTGTACTGAAATGACTAGATTGAGGCTTCCTAGGATATGAAATATATGGACCTAGATCTGACCAGAATTTTATTTGGATCCACTAAGTGGTTCTAAGGTTGGACTCAAATTAAAAAATGGGTCTATGTATTGGACCCATCCCAAGTTTTTTCGGTTTGTTTCCTTTGGGGATTTGGGGACCCATTTTACATTCTTGCACATCGAATTATGGAATACGATGACTCAGGGTTAACAAGTGATCTCCACAACCTAATTCAATTGGAGTGGGTTTGATGGTGCTTCGCTTGTACAAATATCTTTTTTGTTATTTGATTCAGGTGTGAAGCAGGTTTTGGATTTCCGCTATCATGACCTGCCCCAACACACACACACACACAAAAAAAACATATGCACACAACACACTTACATATGGTTATTCATGATAAAAAAAATTTTAAAAAGAAGAAGAAGTTTTTATTTAAAAAAATTAAAATTTCATCTACATTAAGGCAGATGGGAATGACAAGGGCAAGCTAGATAGTTCGACAATATTTCTAAATCTAAACCATACAAAAAACAATATTGTAGTTGGTGAAGTAGCAGAGAATTTAAGTAGGTTTGGTGGTTGCACAACAAACCAGCACATTTCTCTCCACTTGGTTGGGCTAGCTTTTGCATATTTTTTGTCCACCGACGGGTAAGGACTTAAAGGATGGCCATGGGTACGGCTAAACAGGAGACTCGCCCACATTAGATCCTGTTGGTATTGTTAGGTTAAGGGTGTGTAGATTTTCAAGTTTGTGTCCGTTAAGAATTTCTCATGTTGAGAATTTTTGTATAGCAGTAATAGTTGCAGTACTCCTATGAGAGTCCCAAATTTTATGTTTGAATGGTTTGTAGTTTTTCAAATCACTCATGTGAAATGTCAGTTTTGGCCAATAGAATTCTTCCTATTTCAGTTTCGAAAATGCTACATTGTACTTATACATTTGTAGAACTAGGTAGGGGACAACACTTGGGAATTCCCGGAAGTCTTGCAAACAAACATGCCCTAAATAGTCTATTAATATATCCTTTAACTTTATGGAATATCTAAAAAAGAAACCGTTCTTAAACGCTATCAAAATATTCTAAGTTAGGGATTCTAACAATAAGATTTAGGGTGAAAGATATAAGGATAAGAGGATGATAAGGATTCACTCTCTCATAGATTCTCATGTAGCATCTACTTCTCAAAGAAGAAAACAGTGAATGGTAACTCTTTTTCACAATTGTTCTCATTGCAGTCTTTTAAAACTACTGTACAAGCATGCAAGATCCCCAAGGCACTTAGTTGGAAGGCTCATTGTTATTTAAAACCCAATGCATTGGTTTATATATGATTTTTTTTTGTTTTTTTTTTATATATGAGCTTGTGAGTATATCTTGTAGCTGTTCGTGAACTCTTGATTTCTGGTTCGTGGTTTTTCTCCCTGGATAGGGTTTCCACGCTAAATATTGTGTCTGCCTTCTTGTGGTATGTAATTGGTAGATAGCTAGTTCTATATTGTCTGATTGGTTTATTTCCGCTGCATTGATTGTTTAAATTAGAACTAATAATCCATTCTGGTAACCTCAAGGGAATTTTTCACCTACAACTGCTTTATTCCTTCTAAATGCAGCTGCCCAATGTAGAGAAAACAAAAAGGTTTTCTTCCAGAAAAGTTTTCACTACAACTAAAATTCATGTTGAGTGTAAGTGACTATTAATTCAGAGAAATCCTGTTAAGTAGAATAAAAAATTCTCCAAATGTTGTCGTCATCATGTTTCCTTAATGCTAAGTACAACCCAACATTCTCTACAGCTTCTCGTCTCTTTAAGACTGATGAAATCCTTTATGCAATGGATTTCTTTGAATTTAGGTAGGTATCATCAGTGAACTATTCCATGATTAACATCAACAAAACTGACATATTAAGCAAGAATAGAAATTGCCGCGGAAAGAAAGTAGCTCACGGTAAAGTGGAATGTGCCCACTATTTCAACCTTGAAGTTGCGTGTTTTAAATCATATTTACTGCAGATGAAAGAAAAAATTGTTGGGGATAAAAGTCCAGCCAGATTTTCTAGGATCCTAGGAGATGACAAACAATGACCAAGAAGGGTCAGCAGTCAGCTTCCCCATATCTGATTCAATTCTTACTGTGGGGCCAACCTCACACACAGGTTCCCACGTAGCTGTTTGGTACAGTGATCCAAGTTTGGATGGTCACCGTCCAAAACAAGTGCACGGTTAATCCAAAGGTCTAATCCATTCGCATGAGTTCTAGACCGATGCGACCGATGCAATTCATGAAAGGTGCGTGGGGTCCAGTCAGATGGCCCAACATGCATGCACCATGCTCGGGTGCAGAGTCAATAGCCCTTGTTATCTTGCATAACCTATTTATTTGTTTAATGAATCATCTTTGAAAAGAAAAAAAAAAGGGTCAAATCATGCATACTACATGGAAGTTTAATTGAATACATTTAACCTAAGGTGGGTCAGTAACTCTTTTTCACAATTGTTCTCATTGAGGTCTTTTAAAACTACTGTACAAGCATGCAAGATCCCCATGCCACTAATAGGTACAAATGTTTCATACTGCAGCTGTCTTAAACTGAAAAAATAAAAGTTCTTGATTGGCACTAACCTACTGTTAGGTATTTTAGTGTTGGCAAAATTCATGGGTTGGACAAAACTCTATTTCTTTTGAGTTGTAATGTTCTTTTAGAAAATGACTCTATAGAATAGAAGATTGGAAGGATTCAGAAGAAGAAAGCTGGAGAAACAGAGCTGAATTTACGAATCGTCCAGAATGGGGTCCGCTCGAGCGAACATCTCATCCGCTAGAGCGAAGGACATAGATAGCCCAAACGCACTAACAGAAGATTTTTATGGAAAGACAGAACCTCATCCGCTCGAGCGGATGGTGGGTCCGCTCGAGCGAACAGGTGCGCAAAAAACGGGAAAGTCTCTATTCTGATTCGAATTAGTTTCCCTTTGAGACTATCTTTCCCAGTTTGAGTCCTACTTGTACACTAAGTCTAAGGCACGAATTTGGAGCTATTTATAGGGTGTTTCTCTCAACCCTAGAACCACACACACAACTCTCATAGATCTGAGTCAGAGATATCTTAGAGAGAGTTAATTCTCTAGAGCCATTGAGAGACTATTCTGAAGGGCTGCTCTAGAAGGTTGTTGCTGCTTCTACTTTTCTTATAGAAGATTGATCATCTTGGTTGATAATGTGTGAGGAGATCAGGTAAATAGAACGGGGCGCGGTGGATGTCGTGTCAGTGGATTCTTTGCAAGAATAACTACAGTCCTTAGGTCGAGGTACAGACTGAGGTAAATGAGCTTGTGAGTATATCTTGTAATTGTTCGTGAACTCTTGATTTCTGGTTCGTGGTTTTTCTCCCTGGATAGGGTTTCCACGCTAAATATTGTGTCTGCCTTCTTGTGGTGTGTGATTGGTAGATGACTAGTTCTATATTGTCTGATTGGTTTATTTCTGCTGCATTGATTGTTTAAATTAGAACTAGTAATCCATTTTGGTAGCCCTCAAGGGAATTTTTCAATTGGTATCAAAGCGGGTTGCACTATTTTATTGTGTTGATCCAAATTTTGCTAGAATGAATATCTACCGAGAAGGCACTTCAACCAATAAGCCTCCTCTGTTGGATGGTAACAATTATGCTTATTGAAAAACCAGGATGGTTGCCTTCTTGAAAGTTATAGATCTGAAAGTATAGAAATCTATTGAGAAAGACTATTCTTTGCCCACTGTCACTACTAATGGGATAACCAGTTTTAAATCTGAAGAACAGTGTACAAAGGATGAAGAATTGACAGCCACTTGCAACTCTAGGGCCTTGAATGCTATCTATAATGGAGTTAGCATATCTGAGTTTCGTAGAATTTCTACATGCATTACTGCAAAAGAAGTTTGGGATATTCTGCAGACTGTGCATGAAGGGACTGAAACTGTCAAACAGTCGAAATTTCAGAAATTGTATACAGCCTTTAAAACCATAAAAATGGAGGATGATGAAACTTTTGATGAGTTTAATTCAAAGTTGAATACAATTGTGAATGATACATTCACTTTGGGAGAGCCAATTCCTGAAAATAGAGTTGTAAAAAAGATTATGCGGTCTCTTCCTGAACGGTTTGATGCAAATGTTGTGGCCATAGAAAAGAATAAAAATTTGAATATTCTCAAAGTTGAGGAATTAGTTGGGAACCTTCAGACTTTTGAAGCAAACTTAAGGACTAATGCAAAATCAAAATCCAAAAGTATGGCTTTGAGAGCCTCCAAAGAATCTTTCAAGAAAATTGCTAGTGATTCTGATTCTGAGGAGATTGATCCCCAAGTTGCTATTCAATTTATGAAGCAATTTCAATTGTTTATGAAGGGGAAGAAAAGCAATGTAAAAGTCCTTAAAATTTTTGTCAAGAAAAAATCTCCTAAAGGGACTCAATGCCTTGAGTGTCATGGTTATGGACACATTGCTATTAACCGTGTTAACAAAAAGCCAAGAAAGCAGGCTCTCAACACAACCTGGGATGAAGATTCTTCTGAAGAAGAAAAGGAAGAAAAAAAAGATCCTGAAGATGATAATGGGAATGGAAAATATGTGGCATTCATGGCAACTTCAATTTCTGCTACTCCACCAGTTTCTGATGAGGAGACTGATCATGATGTTAGTGAGTCAGAGACAGAACATGATTGGCAAGCTGAATATAATATATTTTTTTACAAAGACCATGATGTTGCTAAAGATGAATGAAAAAGTGGCTACAAACTGAAAAGAATTTGAAGAACAAAATATTTCTTTAAAAGCTGAATTGTCTGAAGCTCCTGTAAAAGTGAGTCACTAAGAGGCAGAAAATAACAAATTGGCAGATGAATTGACTGCTGAAGCACAGAAGTGTGTTTTGATTAATCATGATATGAAGATCTTGAAAGCTGAAAATACCGACTTGCAAGGAAGACTCAAGATGATTATTTCTGAGTTGGATACAAGTAAGGCTTCCCTAAACAGGATGAATACTGGGTTTAAAAAACTTGATGAGATCCCGTGCAGTCAAAAGGCAAAGACCAACATGCATGGCATTGACTACGCTGACGGAGCATCTACATCAAAAGCCAAAGGTAATAATTGTTTTGTTCAAAATTCAGTTGTTACTAATTCTACTGTTCATGTTACAAATACAGCTGCCAAGAAGAAGAATGTGTCACATCCTAAATGAATTCCCACTTGCTATCACTGTGGAATTAAAGGACACATTCGACCCCATTGCAATAAGTTGCGAAAGTCGCCAGATCAAAAGTAATGGAAACGACAGAAGGAAGCGTCCTCGATGAAAACCAAAGCTGTTTGGGTCAAGAAAGAAGACTTTCCATCTGTTCTTGTGCATACTTTGCTGAACTATTTGAATATGCAAGTGTGTGTATCAAAGCTTCATCACCCCTGATCTACAAGATTAAGCCCCCACCCCAGTACTGATACGAAGATCATCTTGAGGGGGAGTCAAATTAAGGGGGAGTTACAGTATCCAGATTGATAGACGCTGCTTGAAGAATCTTGTTTGTCAATTATGGACAAAAAAGGGGAAGAATATTGAAACTAGAGGGAGCTAGAGACAATAAGAAGTTCAAACTGAGTCAAAGACAAT
Organism: Cinnamomum chago; assembly: GCA_038049695.1. Taxonomy (NCBI): domain Eukaryota; kingdom Viridiplantae; phylum Streptophyta; class Magnoliopsida; order Laurales; family Lauraceae; genus Cinnamomum; species Cinnamomum chago. The sequence continues at coordinate 8,366,180 of CP142452.1, read as the reverse complement.
GCAGTTCTACATTTGCTGGATTTTTTTTTAATGTAGTTGGGTTTCTTTTTGGTAGATCAATTTGTATTGTCTTAGGGAGTTTTGTTCATGAATTGCCAAAGGAGGAGATTGTTAGGTATTTTAGTGTTGGCAAAATTCATGAGTTGGACAAAACTTTAGGTCTTTTGAGTTGTAATATTTTTTTAGAAGAGGACTCTGTAGAATAGAAGATTGGAATGACTCAGAAGAAGAAAGCTGGAGAAACAGAGCTGAATTTACGGATCGTCCAGAATGGGGTCCGCTTGAGCTAACGTCTCATCCGCTAGAGCGAAGGACATAGATAGCCCAAACGCACTAACAGAAGATTTTTATGCCAAGACAGAACCTCATCTGCTCGAGCGGATGGTGGGTCCGCTCGAGCGAACAGGTGCGCAGAAAACGGGAAAGTCTCTATTCTGATTCGAATTAGTTTCCCTTTGAGACTATCTTTCTCAGTTTGAGTCCTACTTGTACACTAAGTCTAAGGCACGAATTTGGAGCTATTTATAGGGTGTTTCTCTCAACCCTAGAACCACACACACAACTCTCATTGATCTGAGTCAGAGATATCTTAGAGATAATTAATTCTCTAGAGCCATTGAGAGACTATTCTGAAGGGCTGCTTTAGAAGGTTGTTGCTGCTTCTACTTTTCTTATAGAAGATTGATCATCTTGGTTGATAATGTGCGAGGAGATCAGGTAAGTAGAATGGGGCGCGGTGGATGTCGTGTCAGTGGATTCTTTGCAAGAATAACTACAGTCCTTAGGTCGAGGTACAGACTGAGATAAATGAGCTTGTAAGTATATCTTGTAACTATTCGTGAACTCTTGATTTCTGATTCGTGGTTTTTCTCCGTGGATAGGGTTTCCACGCTAAATACTGTGTCTGCCTTCTTGTGGTGTGTGATTGGTAGATAGCTAGTTCTATATTGTTTGATTGGTTTATTTCCGCTGCATTGATTGTTTAAATTAGAACTAGTAATCCATTCTAGTAGCCCTCAAGGAAAATTTTCACCTACAACTGCTTTATTCCTTCTAAATGCAGCTACCCAATGTAGAGAAAACAAAAAGGTTTTCTTCCAGAAAAGTTTTCACTACAAATAAAATTCATGTTGAGTGTAAGTGACTATTAATTCAGAGAAATCCTGTTAAGTAGAATCAGAAATTCTCCAAATGTTGTCGTCATCATGTTTCCTTAATGCTAAGTACAACCCAACATTCTCTACAGCTTTTCGTCTCTTTAAGACTGATGAAATCCTTTATGCAATGGATTTCTTTGAATTTAGGCAGGTATCATCAGTGAACTATTCCATGATTAACATCAACAAAATTGACATATTAAGCAAGAATAGAAATTGCCGCGGAAAGAAAGTAGCTCACTGTAAAGTGGAATGTGCCCACTATTTCAACCTTGAAGTTGCGTGTTTTAAATCATATTTACTGCAGATGAAAGAAAAAATTGTTGGGAATAAAAGTCCAGCCAGATTTTTTAGGATCCTAGGAGATGACAAACAATGACCAAGAAGGGTCAGCAGTCAGCTTCCCCATATCTGATTCAATTCTTACTGTGGGGCCAACCTCACACACAGGTTCCCACGTAGCTGTTTGGTACAGTGATTCAAGTTTGGATGGTTATCGTCCAAATCGAGTACACAGTTAATCCAAAGGTCTAATCCATTCGCATGAGTTCTAGACCGATGCGACCGATGCAATTCACGAAAGGTGCGTGGGGTCCAGTAAGATGGCCCAACAGGCATGCACCATGCTCGGGTGCAGAGTCAATAGCCCTTGTTATCTTGCATAACCTATTTATTTGTTTAATGAATCGTCTTTGAAAAGAAAAAAAAAGGGTCAAATCATGCATACTATAGAAGTTTAATTGAATACATTTAACCTAAGGATGGTCAGTGATTTTGAGCCGTGCAGACTTTGTACATGAGCCCACCAACTGATTTCTAGTTTTTGGAACATGAATCTATGAGCCTGCCCTCAGAGGATTTGTATTCAAAGTTGTTCTTCGCCTTAAAATCTATCTAACTCGTGTAAGGATTGCACTGAGTTGGCGAGTTAGACTCAGCTGGGTGAGTCCATGTTTCTCTTGCCCCACATCTAATTAGATTAACCCTTCTACCCTCCTATTTTGAATGTAGAAGACAAAAAGTAGTGTAGATGATCTAATCATTAGACATATCACATCTATCAATGAGTTGTATCTCAGTCTTATACAAACCCCACAGAGATTCTTATTCCACCAACTTCACCCAACATCTAATGCTTTGCTTTTTTATAAGAAAGAAGGGCATCCTAATCCCATATTAGATTACTTTTTTAATATAATCCACTACATCTCCTTTGAAAAATAAAATATTGAAAATATCCAAAGTTATCTAGATTACCAATAACAACGAAAATTAAGTAATAAGGATAGTTAACTTTCTTCCATTTGTCCTTAAAAAAAAGTTAGTGTATTTGAGGTTATTTTGAGTGTATCATATTAACACCATAGATGTGGGCCACACCTATGGGTTGCATTAGTCGCTCAATTGGTTGGCAACCTCGGTATTCCATGTTGCATGTGTGTGGGCTATGTGCTAGCCACCCTTCCATAGGGTTAAAAAAATAATCAGTTGAGTATAATGAGTTTGACTAAAATTAGTGTAACCAAGTGCTTGGCCAAGCTCAGCAAACTCACCCAAAGTACTTTACTCAATTACTTCATTGAGCTCAGTTGAGGTTTCAATTTTAAAGTGTACTACTTGTGACAAATTTGAATCCTCTCTGCCAATCCATAATTAGCTTGTTGGTGAGTAAGGCACCTCCCTCTCAGAACAAACAATTAGAAATCAATCTCCACATTGATGGTTAGGAACTTACGTAGAGTGCGTGAGTGTGCGTAAGTTGCAGCAGAGCACAAATTTGAATAGCCACCATCTTTAGCAGGAGATGGCTCCCTTGTCCCGCCAAATATGAGAGTGCTTGGAAATCTAATTAATTACGCGCAAAAAGTCCACTACCAAAAAAAGCATCTAATTAATCATCATTTAGGGAGTTAACCTTCATAGTTAGTTGGATACCAGTTCACAGCTGGTCTTGCAAAAGTCCTTTACCATTTAGAATCAACAGAAGGTTGGGATCTTTCTAAACTCTCTTAGAAATTGTACGGAAGTCATAAGAATTTGGTTTCATATGAGTGTGAGTGTGTGACTTGTTCCACAAGAACAGGTATAGGAATACCAGATGCAAATTGCTCCAGTAATTGGACGACCTTGACCATCCCATTCACTGTACCCCAAAACGAAATGGGCAAAACGATTAAGCAGAAAGATCAACGGTCTAAGTTGAACTGGTAAAAGTCTTGTGAAGAATGACAAAGAGACAAATGGTGGCCCACCAATCCTTACTCAGCAATTTTGAGTCATGTTGATCAACTCGGACTTTTCTATATGCTAGCCTAGTGGGGTCTCTTTTCTTGGTAACTTCTCAAGCGCTCATGGTCGTGGCTCATACGTTTATTGACCATCTCATCATCAGAAGCTTTTATCTAAACTAAACTCAAAAGCACACGCGTTTACCAAACCAAACATGGTGAAGTTGAAAAGGCAAGTGGAGGGAGAAGAGAGCAGCTGAGGAAAAGAAGGGGAAAATAAAAGGAATCAACTTGCAGATTTCTTCTTATCTGTTCTTCTTTTTTGGGGTCTGTAGCTGTTTGTTGTTTATAGTTGTTCTTAAATCAGCACAGAATGATAGAGAGCCTGCTTTTTGTTAGAGAGCCTGCAACGGTGAGTCCCCTGTTTTGTTTACGAGTCTTAGCTTTACAACTCATCTTTGTCTAGGCTCTCCCACCTAACTACCCAACCTTTAACCTCACCGACCTCCACCTCCCTCTCTCACCTTTCCAAAGAGGACTCATTAGCACAGGTGAGGAATAGATCAGAATCTTCTCTTGTTTCTCTCTCACTCACACAGGATGACACTCACAAACAAAACCCAGAAACCCAAGGAGAGATTTTTAAAAAGATAAGAACCTTCTCTCTCTACCCAAAAAACACCTTTCAATAAAAATCAGCAGACCCAAAAGCCCTCTATAGCTAGTATAAGAAAACCAACTTCCAAAAAAGTGAAACCCAAACCACATAGGAGTAAAAGATTTGAACTTTGCTTCTCTCTAGTGACACACACACACAAATAAAACCCAAAATCCCATTTAGAATAAGTTGAGCAAGAACTCCCCTCTCCCTTTCTCATAGAAACAACACTTGAACAAAAGCCAAAGTAGAAAAAGAAAGAAAGCCCCCAATTCCTCAGATATAAGATTCTCTCCCCTCCCTCCCTCTCTCCCACAACACCCTCCCATCCCAAAAGCCAAAGCCCAAGTAGGAAAAGATAAGAAGTTCCTCTGTATCCTACAAAATCATCCTCTCCTTCCCCATCCATCCCAACAACAAAAACCCATAGAAAGAAGAAAAAATGTCTGATGCCTTGCCAGCTTGCTTCCGGGGCACGGGCGAGCCACCGACATCCACCACCTCATCTGCCACCTTCTCCAACCTGACCACCTGCCTCTACCAGACTTCTTTGGGCCTCACCTCCCTCACCTGGTCCCGCAACTTCTTCGGCCACTCCCTCCTCATCCACCTCTACCTCCACCACACCATCGCCTCCTTCCGCCTCCAACTCAAACCCTGGCTCTTCTGGAAGAAACAAGGCTCCAAAACCTTCCATCTTGACCACCCCAAATCAGCAATCCACCTCTCCTGGGATCTCTCCTCCGCCAAATTCCAATCCGGCCCCGAACCCACCTCCTCCTTCTACATCGCCATTGTCGTCGACGGCCAAATGGCTCTCCTCCTCGGCGACTCACCCCACCAAGCCTACCTAAAAACCAAAGCCAAAGCCCCCACAAAACCCCCCTCTCTCATAATGCGAAGAGAACATGTGTTGGGCAACAAGTGCTACTCCACCAAGGCCAACTTCGGAGGCAAGACTCGTGAAATCTCCATCGAATGCAGCTCCAGCAGTAGCACTGGAGAGCCTCGACTGTCCTTCACCGTTGATAAAAAGCGGGTTTTGCAAGTGAAGCATCTCAGATGGAAATTTCGTGGGAATGAGAGGATTGAATTCGAGGGTGTCCCAGTTCAGGTCTCTTGGGATGTTTATAACTGGCTCTTTGATGATGTTTTTGATGGGCATGCTGTGTTTATGTTCAGATTTGAGAAGAAGGGGTTTGAGGAAGGGGACAGTGTGTCCGTTGGGGGAGATTTGAACTCGAAAGGGATGGTTTTGTGGCAGCCGTTTGGGTTGGAGATGGAGAAGGGGTTGGAGAGGAAGAAGATGAAGAAGAGCTTGCTGAAGACGAGGTCTTCGTCCTCGTCTTCTTCGTCGGCTTCATCGCGTGGGAGCTCTTCGGTGATGGAGTGGGCGAGTAATGAGGAAAGTGAGTTGCAGAGCTCTCCTGGGTTCTCTCTGTTGATTTATGCTTGGAAGAGATAGATCATAGTTGTATGTGTTTTTGTGTATTATTTTTTCTTTGTTCTCTAGTTTTGATTTTTGTTGGATTGGATTACTGAATTGATTCATTGATGAATATAGCCTCATAAAGCAATGAAGAGAATTGCAGGAACATATATGTTGATTGTGCAGATTTTTTTTTTACATTACATTAATACATTTCTTTACCTGTTGTGGGTTTTTTTTTTTTTTAGGAGTGTTTGGTTGTGACTTGTGATATCATATATTTTGTTTTTGTTGATAAAGGGAAGGGAAGAAATAATTTTTTCTCATATGATAGGCAGTGGGTTCTGGGTTTCTTCTAAAATTTCAAATTGTTGAAACTTTTCTGAATGATTGAAGGAAGAAGAGAGAGTTTTCTACACTTCTAGACTTCTACTCTTAATTTGCAATACTTGCAATTATGACTAACAACAAGAAGAGGGTTTTCTTGGTTGGAGGTTGTGTTAGTAGTACGATGCAATTAATTGTTTTAATTTTATGAGCATTCCATCCATGTTTGAATAGTGGTACATGTACAAATGAATGAATGCATTGAATGTGTTGTGTTTTGGTTGGGGTGGGATGTTTATTTCTTGAGTTCTACTTGTAATTATCTTTTCTTCATGGTTGTGAAGTTGGTGTAGATTACAGTTGAAATTAGTAAAAATGAGATAGGAAAGGAGAGACCTTTCTTTCATTATTATTCATTGGAATGATAATTTTGTGATGCTTCTTAGGATGCTTGTCTTGGGGCTTTTTCCTCCATGCTCTTAGTATTTGTTGCTTCTGTATTTTGAGTGGTTGGTATGGGAGAATCTGAAAGGGAAAATACGTAGTAGTGTTGTAAGTAGATGGACTGGTGGCTGGTCAGATCTGGTTCCTTCTTCAGAGATTGGACTCTTGCAGTTTTGAACTGACATGGAATGCTTAATGCTAAGCTTTGTCGAGCCACTCAGATTGCCAAACCTAGTAACCTCCGACTGGAGAAGGTCTGGGCGCACTTGATGTAGGCCCACTGGATGCTCTACAACCAAAGAGAAGCATAGATATGAATTATGGATAGAAGCTGAGGAGTACCTCCTACCAGTCCAATGACATGATCTTAATCTGTTGGCGGGCCCACGGGCGCCATGTCGAATGCCGAATAAGTTATTGAGTTGTGGCTCTTCCATTATCAATTGATTTCGAAAGGAACGGTGGCTCTGTCATAAGATCCTATTTAACCCTTTAATAAGGTTGTCAAAGTTTAATAAGAATAGATGATAGGACTATCAAAAGTGGGATAATGTTCTCCTACCAACTAGTGGGACCCATTTAGATGCATCTCTATCGATGAGAGGGGGACAGATGTTATGATCTCCTTGTAGAAAAGGGGAAGTGTAAAAAAAATAAAATAAAAAACACCTAGCCTCATCATATTATCCTTTTTTTTATTTAACATTTTAAAATTTAATGGCATTTTAACCTTAGATTTTTTTTCCTCTATTGAGTTCAATACATAATTGAGTTTAGGTTCAATGGGTTTAAAGTTGGTTTGATGCTAGATGATAGGATGAAAAGTGTATGAAATGGGCTGCACAATTCAAAGGTGGGCCAACTATAAAATTGGAAAGCAATTTTTACTATGAGTGTTTAAGCCTTGTTTGTTTGATTATTTAGATCTTTAGAATTTAGTAGGGTGATGTGGGCACTAAAATAAATTGTATGTGGGGGGGTCTTTATCAAGAATGCCATTTTCAGCCGGTGGCAGTTTGTTCGATCTTCACGAAAGTGTGCAGCATGTGATGTGGGCCCTGTACTTGTCCTCTTTTGTACGATCCGACAACGTCTCTTTATGTTCGCCACTCCTTGCCCATGAGGCCCTAAAAATAAGATTCAAGTTCCTCAGTGCAGCAATTACGTTCCAAATTTCATTTTGGGCCCGCATAAGAATAATTCTGACCATTAAGTTTCGGTTAAAGATGAGTGAATCGCGCTGTCTGATTAAGCAGATTTATACCACTTCAGCCATGATTTCACATCAATGACTAGCCACATTGTCGTTAGGACATCAATCAAATGGTAGGATCCACTCCTTTTAAATTAGAACTTACGCATTGGTTACTGAAAGGGATGTGAATCATCTTGAACGGTCCAAATTATTCCTGTGTGATCTTCCAAATGAAGCTCCAAAAAAATGTTACACGCTTACTATGCAATAGCTGCAACTTAGGATTCGGAGTCTTAAAATAATCCACTCATCCAACCCAAAATGCCTTCCAAGTTGATTGTGGATCCTTGAAGCTTTATTCAAGAGAAATCCCGAATAAAATAAAGTGGAAGTCTACAATGGGGCCCACTTATTGAAATACGATCCGTCAAAATAAAAGCCCTCCAGATTCAAGCGAATATTCTGGTATTTTAGAGTTTCTTTCACCATCAGAAGGATTGGTTGATGAAAAACGTGATAATGACTATACACCGGTTTGTGATAATCAAACTCACACACTAGAGCAGAGTCATCCGATGTAAAATTTAAAAATATCCTATTCATCTAGAGAGCATTTATTTTGAACGATTCAATTTCTACATACAATCTTTTCTCGTAACCATCAAAGTAAAAGAAAGGCTTGGGTATTTAAATAATCGGCCCGGGAAGGACATCAAGGCCGTTGGTTGGATCAGAGAAAGAAAGTGGTGAGCCATAAGAAGAATCGTCCTATCTATCATTACTTTTTGGAGCCTTTTCCACTTTCGGACACAGAAAGAGATGAAAGTGGAGAGGCAGCATATGCGCGATGATTGGCTCGCGATTCCACCCGCGCATGCGATTGTTTTTCTTTGTGGCGCGCGCGAGCGGGCGAAAGGTGCGAAAGAACGAGAATGCCCTCCGCGGCTCCCTTCGTTTTGCTGGCATCAACTGTCAGACAGACAGCAGCACATGTGCAGCAGCAGCACCTAAAAGGGGCAGGGGCAGGGGCAGGGGCAGGGGCAGGGCAGCGTGTAACGTTTGAATTAGAGATTGGACCGGACCGACAACAATACACATACATACAATACCTAGACAACAACAACTTGGGCATGGAGATGAATCTGGATTAGTGGCTATGATTAAAGCACAGTGGACCACTTGGGCAATGTTGTTGGTTCCATCCCTATTTTTTTACTTTTTCAATCCCATTGAGGGGTCTCTATTCAGATAGGTAGCTGAGCTCGCTCACCTTCATTGATCATGTATATCATAAACCATTTTCTAGATTTGGAAGGGGTGCCCTCTATGAACCTCACTTTTGATTAACGCAACCCCTTTCATAATCTTTTCATCTTATGTTTCGGCATCATCCCTAATTTTAAACTCATAAACTCATTGAACCGTCATACATCTCAAAAATATCTACGGTTAAGGCACCATTAAATTTTAAGGCGATCAAATCAGGGCACTTTTCCATCTATACACGCATAGACATGCATGGGGCTCATGAGTTAAACTAGGTATAATCAATGCAAGCAATATATATATATATATGGAGTCTCTGCTTATAGGAGGAAGAACAAGCCAACAAGGGAGTCTTCTTGTCTGTGAAAATTTGCAAAATCCATGATTTCATGACTTCAAGATGATTAAAAAAACAAAGAAAACATGTTAGGTAGAACTGAACTTCTGCTGATCTCTGATTTCAAGATTTCCATTTATATTCTTTCATAGAATGGGCCTACTTGTTTAGACACAAATTTTCTATTTTGCCGGTTGTTCCCTAACCTTAAGTGAAAAAAATTGTACTCATACAACTTCGGATCCATTGAAATTACCATTTCAATCCGACAGAATGCCAGTGAAATCCAATTTACACAAATCTGCAATCTGAAAGGAGACCTTGTATGGACCACCTTGGTCCCCGCTCATATCCCAACAAGCTTAATTTATAGTTGTCAACTTCAACTAAGGTCTAATGATTTCGCATGTTTCTTACCATTTTCCACAGTCACCTCTAGTAAGTTCTTGAAGGGAGTAAACCAGCTTAGTTGGCTATGTTGATTTGGTTTAAACATTAGCTTGTCCTAGGCCATTTTGGGCCTAACGTTTAGTCCTTGAACACTGCCCATGGTCCTTATACTGTCCTATTTGCTAAAGACGTTGGTCCAAGCCAGGATCTTTGGCCATGATAGGCCCAAATCTGGATAATTCAACTATTGGTCCAAAAATGCACTTTAAATCCAGCTCAATGCAAGCCAGGCTCCCATCGGGATCGGGCTGGCCGAGTCCAAGAGCACCCACCAATATTAAAATTATGCATTCTCGGTATTAAATTTCTCTACTAAGCATTCCTATCAAAATCTTGAGGCGTTAGTAGAGGTAGTACAAATATTTTTCTCTATACTTTCCCTTGGGTGGAGCCCACTCCTCAACACTCGATCTCTTTTCTTTCTACTTAATTTAAAAAAAGGAAAAAAAAGAGGGCAGGGAGATAATGCAGGAGTGGAGAGTGAAGATTTCATTGATCCTATCTTGGACCAAGCCTTGAGTTTTTGAATAAATCAAGATCTATTTGTCTGCTTCCGTCAAATGGTCCAATTTTGCTAATCAAGACTATGTCAGGTGAGGGCCATTTCAATTGTCATATAATATGGAGCCTAACAAAACATCTTTCAAGTCATCATAAAATATGCTGGTGACAGTATGTGTATACACATTAAATGTAGAGTTTGCTTGACTTTGAAATTTGTTTCAAGGTTCTCCAATTTCATTTTTAATCAATGACCTTACTTAGATGTATGGGTATTTGTATTTTATGTGAGCTGAAACGTGATCTTTCTTTCTGTCTCTATTTTATAATGGATTAGAAAAGTTTAGAAAGAGTGCATAGTAGTTAGAGCTCATCATCTCAGATGTTTTCTTAGCACTATATTTTGGCACCAGTGACCACATTTGTTTGTGAGATGGCCTGGAGAGGCTTTGAAGGCAATTATAATATATTAAGTTAGGAGGTTTTGGGTCCACTTTTCACCGTCGGTTATGTAACTACTTATGCAACTACCCACTCATATTTCAGTTGTTCCTATGTAATTATACCATTTTTGCTCCAATTTCTCTATTTCTATTTTATCTAACTTGTCCTATAGAAAGACGTATTTATTTTAAATTTAATATGTAATTATTTATTTTGCATTGCAATTGCAAGGAGATACTGTGCTGAACACGGGCTATTGGGCTAGTCATATATGAAGACCAAGAACAACTCATGTGCAATCTATATATTCCTAGCAATTTTGTATGGAACTCTGTTTTCAGTGGTGAATTTACATTATGTAAAAGTTTGGGAGATGAAGGCTGAAATTTCTGATTTTTTAATGTAATTTTTTCAGTTATGATTCTTGCTAGCACATATGTGTTTCTATTTTTGGGAAATGAGTTCGGATCTCCTGGAGTGTCTCTCACATGCTTATCATGAGTGGGATGTCTGGGAACCCCATCATGGCCCCACCTAGTAATAATTCAAAACGTTCAAGGTGAATGTCGTCTCCTTGAATGATACATTTTCAAATCTCACTTTAATAGGAATTGGTCCAATCGTAAGATTGGGCACACATAACTGATAACATGATTAGGACAATCTTATGTATTGTTAATCAATTGACTTAATTTCATTTTCAGTCAATTACATAATGTTTCAATCTTACGGTGGGACAAACTCTTTTTATAGTGAGATTCAAGGATACCACTAGCCAAAACCTCGAGGCATTTGAAGATGTTACTCAGCATTTGAAGCGAAATTTGGCTAGTGAGCAGGGAAAATGTTAGAATGAATTCGATCAATCAAAGATGAGCTCTAAACCCATCAAAACCTAATAGCTGCTGCTTCTGTCCAGTGTGTTCTTGATGATCTTTTTGGAAGGAGGTCATAGCTCAGGGCCACATCTTACTGGCCTATTATGGTGGGCCTACACTATTCACTGATGAGTTGGGATCCTGAGTGTCTCACTCTATGAGTGAGGGGAGTGGAGCTCTCGTAGTAGGGCCAACGTATCGAAAATCTCAACTATTTAAAATAAATCATCTCTTATTTAGTGGGACATCCCCAAACATTTCTACAAGACGACCGTCTTTTTTTTTTTTTTTTGGTAAATAATCATTTTCTACAATAGGTATTGAACTCACCATAAGATGAAGCATTGATCTATTATCAATCATATGTTCAATCGTAGCAAAAGTGACTTCTGATAGAGTAAAATTTGGAAAAACCCATTACAAGTACGCATTCCATTTAAACAGTTCAACATCAACCAGCTGTTTCTATCGAAGAAATAAACAATAAAGCATTTGAGATTTCAATAAATGAGCTTCACTGTCAAGTTTCACTCCCCTCACACACGGAAGCGTGGTGGACTTTTAACAAATTAAGCTGAAAGTGGGAGCTGTAGTTCAACTGCTTTTATGTATTGCTTATGTATTGATTGCTTTGTTGTTACGGAACAAATGAGGGCCTGCACTGCACCAAAAGTTGTCAACAAAGGAAGGAAGGAAACCCCATGGAACAAACACCAAACTGTACTGTTTGACCCACTTCTGTGCTTGTCCACTAGAGCTTTGAATAGGGACTAATTACCATGTAGGATGAACTGGGCTTGTATCTGTAATTGCAAGACATGGATTCTTCAAGTCAGGCCGACGCTTATGACCACTGTTTTTTGTCTGGTATAACACTTTATGATTACAGTTGGTGGTTCTCTACTCAAACATCCTTCAACAATAAATTTTCTAGCAAGTACAACCCCTTTCATCCTTTTCAAGGGACCTCACCAGACACAGAGAGAGAGAGGGAGATTCCTTTTTTTGTTGGATTCTGATTCTTCTCAAGAAAAGCACACCCCTGTTATTAAAAGGTGTAATGAATCTTCTGAGGTACTTCATTGAAAATTTATGAGTTGGTTTAAAAAATGGACATCCACCAAAAAAATTATAAAGAATCTTGCAAAACATCAATTAGTGATAATGACTTGTAATTTTGCCAACAATGATAACTGTAAGCTAAGATTGGCTCTATTGACGAAAGTGTTCATCCATTGCGATATCGCGACCGACGTGTTTCCCACGAAACACTTAAGAAATAGCATATATCATTGGAAGAAAGAGTTTTTACAATTTGAGTAGGATTAGAACAAAAGGGATCATTAGGTGAGTTTGTAAAACGAGAAGGGGATGTGAATAGGTAATTGAAGAACAGAGCACTTTAGTTAAAAAATACAAAGCCCCTAGTAATACCATCCAATTATCTCATTTTGGGAAATTTTCAAATCACTATTACTTATTGGGGGTTTTGTGGATTTGTTTATAATTATCTGGTAAAGATTTCTTTAAAAAAAGAAAACAGGTTTTGAACCTATCTTTTAGGCTTACTACAACAGTTAGAAACATGAGAGGGCAAGGCAGTAGTTATATAAAATAAAAAAAAGACACCTCCCTTATGTAGAAATAACCAAGAACCAATTTTCCGCTCTAGCACGGATGACGAGGGACTTGTATGAGTAAGGCTTAAGACTTTTATGGCCCATTCATTTAGTTATGGAGCTTATATTGTAGTCTGTGTTTCACTAACGAGCCTAATTGTATTTGTGGACAGGGAGATGTCTCACCGATGGGCTACTAGTGGATTGACGAAAAGCCCTCCTCATTGAATTCCATCCTTTTCTATGTAATTTAACATAATAGGAAGGGAGCTATTGGATGAAAGGTTTGGCTCTAATATATAGGTCCCATTTGTTCCAGCCATGGAACAATGACACCTTAAAATCTCTAGAATGAAGGTCCATTATTTTCACAAATAGGAGCAAAGGAGGATAGCATTGCAGATTGTTAGGCCCCGTCCCGAGTTAATCAAGATTAACTCTAATTAAGCATGTTTAAATGAACTAATGGTGATTTAACGCCAAATGGAATTGAATTAGCCTAACCATGAGTAATTTAGGCTTAATGAAAGAGTAAATAAGGTTATGCAATGATTTAAATGGAAGTGAAGCTTAAACAAGCAAACTAAGGATGTATTCATAAATACGAATCTTCCCGTATTTTGTCGAATACGGAAACTTTGAATACCAATATGTGTATTTTGAAGAGTACGATGATTTTCATAAAAGGCTTGAAGTTGTTCAATGAATATCGGATCAAATGGACCTTTAATTGACTTGAATTGTAATTAAGAGGGCTTAATGAGTTTAATTGCAAAGATAAAGCTTATATAACCTAAATGACTTCAATGAACTCATTCATCTCAAATGAAACCCTAGGCAACTCTTGTTTTCATGCTTTTCTCTTCTTTCTTCCATTTCTTCTTCATTAAGTGTGAGTTAGAGTGATTAAAGTGAAGGAGTTCATCTTCTTCATCTTCTACATCCTCTCCTTCAAGTTACTTTGGAATTGAAGCTTCAAGTGAAGGTTCAAGTGGAGGAATTCCATTCCCAAGCTAAGCTAAACAAAAACTAAGCTTCACTTAAGGCAAGTAGACATATATGTTTATGCTTGTTGTGTTATCTTCCTTAATTGTATAGAAAACAATGGAGATTTCGATGTTAATAGTTCAATTAATGATATAGAAGCTTGAAACCCTAATAATGAAATAGATTATGGTGATGATGGCTTGATTAGGTGAATGATGGAGGTTCATATGCTCTTATGTATTCCCTAATTTAATTGCTCATAAGGTTCAATAGAAGTGCAAGAAAGAAAAGAATGGATTGAAATCCATTCACCTGCAGTTACAGAACTGCAGGTTGAGTCCCGCAGTTCACGCGGTCGACCAAGCCCCACTGAGTCAGGTTCACTAGAACTTGACTAAATTACTGTTTACCTCTTTTTCACTTACAACTGCAGGTCGACCTGACCCACTGAGAAACGCTGAGAAAGTGTAGATTAACATCCGAATTTTCGAGATTAGGAACCTAAGCATAAGGATTAATGTTAATGCTATCGAAACCTTCCTAAGTGTTAATGAAAGTTGGTTTAATGCACAATGTTTCCCTACGTGATATCATCTATAGTAATACGTGCATTATCTAACGTTTCACTTAGTTGTTTGGTTTCAATAATTGGGTTAGAGTTGGAACAGGATTTACTAGAACGATTGACGGGTCTGGCACTACATAGTGGTTTCCTAAACTCATTATGGAATTGAGTTGAAACAAATAATGAATGAACAGTTACTAAAAGTAATAATGAATTGACTAATCCTACTGCAGTAGATGGAATTGGGGGCGTTCTGGAGCTCCGTGGTGACACCAGTGATCTCTGATCAAGACACTGGGAGATCCCACCGTATTGGACCGAAAGGTCATTGACTGAAAAGTCATATATTGGACTGACGAGTCCTATTGATAAGTCATTAATAAAGGCTGAATGTAATGACTGAATGAATATGAAATGCTTCCGTTTGGAAGAACAAAATTGAGTTGAAACCAATACTAGTGTAGTTGCCAATGTTAGTATCGTTATTACTTGTGTTTACTATTGCACAAGGATTGTATATCGTTGATTCTCTAGAATTGTATAGAACTGTTAAAGTAATGAGTTATCAGGCTTTATGAACATGTCATAGATATATGTATATCTTGTTGAACCGTCGTGTTCATGGAATTACTGATGATATTACAGGCCCAGTTGCTCGTACCGGTCCCACAGAAACCGTCCCGCCAGCGGAGGAGACCCATTCGATACCTCCAGGAGGTCTAATCGAATGGACATGATCGGAGAGCAAATACAGTGGAATATGTTGGAATATTTCGAGAAACGTTTTATATATATTCATTTTGGTATTGTAAATGATGTCCCCTGCATTGTATTTTAAATATGCAGTGGTTGATAGTAGAAGAAATTAAATCATGTAAAGTGAACTTTACATTTCAAAGTAAAGGATCTGATTCATTTTGTTAAATAAATGTCAAAGTATATTATTGTATATTCCGCACAACTGTACATTGACAGGTACAAATGCAAGATCCCTTGTGGACTTCGTTTTAACTTCGGTTAATTCGGGGTTTACGGGAGTAAGTATGATTATCGCGACCCGAGGTTTAACCCTATGACTCTGATCTCGGGCCTGGATCGTAACACAGATTGAACTAGATAAGAAAATTATGTACGTTTTGAGAGCTACTTTTTAATTCATAACTCTTATAGAATTTATTGAAAGTGTCACAAATAATGCCTTTTCATGTGGAAAAAGCATAGTCCTTTAGGGCACGTTTGGTAAACGGTGAAGAATCCTATATTTAGAGGATTCTCTCCATCTCCAAAGAAAGCCACAATCCTCAAGTAGAATTCCCAATGAAAGTTCCATGTTTGGATGGAGGGAGGATTCTTATAAGTTGTAGAATGTATGATCCAATTAATATTTATACAAATATCTCAAGATAAAGTAAGGATCAATGGTTGTAATTTGGTCACCTTACCGTGTTTGACCGTCCAGAACTAATGACCGGTTTTGATCTTGATCGTGGACCCCACATAAACCCAAAAATGAGAAAAAACGGACTGTTTTCAATAATAGTTTGCACAGTAAGACATTTTGGCACATATCTGGAGATTTAAGATGAATTAACGGCTGATATTTGGTGAAGTGACCGTTTTGGAGTTTTTAAAGATGACTAACGGTTTGGATCTTGATTAGGGAATCTAAAAGGTACATTCCCAAAGCAAAAACTTATTAGGGCCACATTACTACTTACCTTCACCGTCACTTATCGTCACTGTCTCTCACAATTTTGCAAATATCTCAAGATCTAAGATGAATCAACGGCTGAAATTTTGGGACATAGCCGTTATGGACCTTATTAACACAATTAACGGTTCAGATCTTGATCTTAGGGCCCACAGGAACCAGAAAATCGAAAAAGACGGACTGGATTTAATCCCGTTTTTTGGCCCACAGCATATCAGAATTGTCATCTAACGGTTTGGACAATTTTGCAAATATCTCAAGATCTAAGATGAATCAACGGCTGAAATTTTGGGAGATGGCCGTTTTGGACCTTCTTAACAATATTATCGGTTCAGATCTTGATTGTGGGGTCGATAAAAACAAAAAAACGCAAAAACCGGTCTGCCCTCTATTAACGCCCAAAAGTACTGTAGCTCCGCAAATCCCCTCTTGCGCGGAATCCATGAATCTGATGGGGGGGCGTCCGGCTCTACAAATATTCAAAAGGGTGGATTTCTGCAATCCATCCTCTTCAAATCCATGCCATTCCAAACAAGGAAATCCGCGCGATTGTGGAATTTGGGCGAGGAATCCGTGGCGAAGGCCGTTGCCAAACATGCCCTTAGAAGATTCTTTGGCTCATGAAATCTCATTTTTCAAGGGCATTATTTAGTTTGGTGGGCGAATTAGGGGTGAAAATTCTGAACTTGACCCACCAATCTAGCAAGAACCTTTTTCTCTTTTCAGATTAGATTATGGTAGTATATACAAAAAAAAAAAAAGTGAGATTAGATTATGGTAGACATTTCTGACCTCATTACTCTATGGGTTGGATTTGGGTTGATCACCAATTAATCGGAGTAAGAAGGTGGAACCGGCCCAAATCCAACTATTTTGACGGTTATTAGCCATTGAATTGAATCAAAAAGAAAATTAAAAGACCATTACATTTGGTGCTATTAGATCAAGGGTTAGGATGATTAGATGAGCTTTTTTTTTTTTTTTTTTTTTTTTAATTTTGCCTTTTGGCTAGTTTGATGAACCTTTTCCTTCTCCCACCAAGCATGCCTCTAAGTGGGTGCTACAACCTAAACTATATATGACTAAACATGGTCCTCTCATCGTCATCATCATGGAAGTCTTATTTTAACTACGTTGAGATCAGTTACATGAGTTTTTTCCTACTCCGATTTATCCCGAGCTAAATCCTCAAATAGGTTGAAAAAATAGAAGAGATAACAAAGAACTTCCAAGAATGCAAGTGGTGGCCACCAAGGGGGTTTGAATAAAAATGGGAAAAAAAAATATTTGAGGATTTTACGGGAAAAATCCCGAAATATAGTCATTTATCCCAAAAGGTCCTCGCAAATTATGTAGCACTAATGAGGTCTTCTATCCAATATTTTATATATATTTTTTTTTAGCGACGATAGCGTCACCATGAGCGACGCATGGGTGACGCTAGTGTCCCTCGTCAGAACATCTCCTAATGTCTTATTCTTCCTCTCTTCTTCCTATTTCTCGATATGGGATTTGCAAAGAGAAAACATTGGATTGTGCAATTAATATGTATGTACGCATCATTTTTGTGTTACTTGTGTAACAAATTCCATTTATCCAATTAAATGGATTGGTATGGTCCAAGCTATATTGGGTAGAGAAGTTGAGAGAAGAGGTGAGACTGTCCAAGAATGTGCATAACTCAAACCCTACTTTCTCTCTTTGGGTTTGACTTAGTCCTCTGTAAAGTGTCAAACCAAACATTTGGCATGTGCTTTCCCTAAGTGTAGAAAATACAAGGAGGTTGGGTGTCAGACTTCGAATAAAAGTAGCACCGGCCAGCCCTAGTTTTAAGAGAATAGTTACAACTAACAATTGCAAGAGTAACAATAATTCGAATAAAAGTAGCACCGGCCAGCCCTAGTTTTAAGGGAATAGTTACAACTAACAATTGCAAGAGTAACAATAATAATAATATAACTTAAGAAATGTTGCATTTTCAAATTTAAAAAGAAATGGGAATTGTAGAACATATAAAGTGAGCATAATTCAAGTCCACACAAACCCCTTTTGTGTTTGATATCTTAAACCACTAGGAAATTCAGAATGCTAAAGTCAGTTTTGAGATGCAGTATCCTCATAAACCAATAGGGAAACAAAACTGAGAATAAATGGACAGTCCCATCCATCTCTTCTCAACTTCTCTACCCAATATAGCTTGGATTGGAATGTAACGCCCCAATTCCGGATACCGATATAATCGTTCGAATACCCGAAGTTAGCGCGTTACTTCCCGGAAAATCCGAGAACTTCCAAGATCGTAAGCCGCAGTGAGGTCCAATTTAAAACTTTTGGACGATATAATACTCAATGGTTAAAACTTGCGGAAGCATAACATTTAAATGAAGCGGAAGCAATTTGGTATCATATATATATGTAAAATGTGAGCAGAACTACAGTTTAATTAAAATGTATCAGTTGTTAATCAAAAGTTAATACATATTTGATTCTACCCAACTCACTACAAAAATGCCTCTCAAACCCAAAATAAAGAGGACTCTCAAAACCCTGGTAAGTAATCTCCGCCCTCCGGCTCGACATCCGTGTCGGCCAGGCCCCATGCGAACTCTCCAGCTATCGGCGCCTCTACCAGTGCTAGTGCATCATCAGGGATCTCTGGGTCAAGGCCTAAGCACCAATGAAGGGTCAGATTTAAAAGATCTGGCAAGTTACAGCATACTACTAACATAGAACATATATACCAAAGGAAATAGAGACAGGTAAAATAAATTGAATGAATAGCAAGGTAAAGAACTAGGCAGTTGTGCATTTTAATCATAAGGAATCAGGATAATATAAAACATCTAAACTACTACAACGAAATGGCACATTCACACGAGCTGGAATACCGCGGGATATTATGCCGCAGCCCTCCCATACTGAACACAGTTGCGGTGGGGAAATCTCACCAGTGCTGGGAATTACTAATCCCGCAAATCACTCATCATCTCATCATCTCATCACTCAAGACCGGACACGGTATCACACCGTCCGTCTTAACCACACAGCTCATCATGATAGCTCCTCAACACTCAACTAGCTCCTACCGGGGATGATCAGTCCACAGGCTGAGCTTAAATCAACCGAGTGAATGTCTAATGCCGACTCGAGAATAACTCTAAGGGTCTGTGTCTGTCTAGGCTTTGCCTTGCGTGAACAAGGTCTTAACCAAGTCTCTAAGAGGTCTACAAATGCCAATTCAGTCTATGGATTTCATTCAAGGTCCAAGCCCACTCGTTGGATCCATACCATGGCCCATCAGCACATGGCCTGTTCTAAATCTGTCCAAACGAGGCAATAATCCATTTACTACTGATAAACAGTTTCCAATAATCCAATATAACTTAAAATCTCAAAAGAAACTACCTCTTCCAACTAGGGGTTCACATCTCCACACTTAGGCCCAATAAGGGCTCGCCTAGACACAGACACGGGTCAATGTTCTCCCAAATTACACTATCGGGTCACCTCTAGATACCCTAAGTTCAGGTCCTCCAATTATATTAATTAATAGTAAACAGCTACACTAAAGATCTAAGAATGACAGTAAATAATAAATGTGAAGTATGAACTTTAATGAAGGAATCAATAGGGAAATACAATGGTCCAATCCTAGGTAATGAGCCACGTTTAGGTTCAGGTCTATCTCCGGTAATTTGATCTCTAAACGAAGTCACTGATGCCATATGATACTGTGTTTGGTGCTTAGGAGGTTACGGACATCATTGACAACTCTTAGGGGTCAAATCATCTTAGATTAAACGACCGAAACCCTAATCGGTGGTCCCCACGAGTCAAGGTCGAGCCACGCCATTGACTCGTGCTTGGCACATTGATGGAAGTTCCTTTGGATGGTCAATGGACCCCACAATCGATCAATCATAGAACAAATGCTAAACTCACATCTTAGTATTCACAGTGTGGCAGGTCGACCTGGCAAGGGTCGGGTCGATCTGCTCCACTGGAATCAAGGTTGGGACTTGGTTTGGATTCTGGAGTTTCCAGTGTACCCGATTGACCAGGTGGCCAGCCGGTCGATCTGGTACACAAGTGTACCTGAGTCAACAGACTCCAGGCCAAATCTCAACTTTTGCACTAAAGTCTGGGTCTGGTGGAAATATCCAAGTCATACACAAACTATTCGAATTTGGGTTCAAATTATAAAATCTAATGAAATCCTAAAAGTATAAATCTAAAGGGGGGGGGGTGTTAAAACTAATTTAAATTAATTAAAGACTAAGGGGTCTTTATTTCCAATTTCTAAAATTAATAGGGTTCCACTGTACACATTAGAAACTAAATGTTTTATTTAATTAATAAAGCTACTGGGATAAGGATTAGTGGGCCCCACTGGGCCCAGCTCCAATTTGGTTCAATAAAAACTAAGGGGTTATATTTCCAATTTATGAAAATTAATGGTGCTAATTATATGCATTAAAAACTATATGTTTTATTTTAATTAATACAACTAGTGGGTTATTGGATCAGTGGGCCCCACTGGGCCCAGTCCTAGATCAGTCCTCACCATCAAGGTCACTAAGCATCCCCTGATCCAATGTCCGGACCTGATCTGAAATCAGGGACCCACCTGGGCCCCACAACTTCAGCGGACCATACTTTCCCATACTCCTCTTTTCTCTCTAATTACCATGCACCCATGGACCACCAAAACACCTTTATCTCCTCTCTTTTCCAACTCGTCATGTTCTGTGGAAAATCGTCCACACACAGAACCCATGTTCTGTTACAGAACACGGCACCTCAGCTCCCATCAGCCCTCGGATGGTGGCCCCCGCATGGATCAACCTCAGATCAAGTTGCATCATTAGTGTCGCCCAGGGTCCCTCTACAAGATGTGTGGTCCGGATCTCCAAGGGTGGCCCACCCGGACCCCACTGATCTAAATACAAAGAACCCAAATAAACTCTCTGTTTCCAGTAAGAGTGACTGTAACAGTCACTCTTTCCACTCAATTCCAATCAGATTGTTTCTTAAACTAAACCATTAATCAATTAACAATTAAAAATTGTAGAAACACTACAATGCCCATCCATCAATGTCCATTTCATCCAATCAACACAACTAGGCTCAGGTAGAATTCTAAAACTCAAATAATCACCAATCACGAAATGAAACCATAGAAATCAAAGGAAAACACATACATTCTAAGTTAACAGTAGGTGCACTTGCCTTAGTAAATGAGAGATGATTTGTAGAGAGGAAGAGAGCAATAGAAGAGAAAGAACCCAGTCCAGTAGAGAAGAAAAGAAGATACAGCAGAGTAGCAATAGCAGCTCCAAGGATTCTCCAGCCCAATAACAGTAGCTCAGGCGAATGAAATGAAGGAGGAAGAAAGAGAAGTAGCAGCAGCTGTTATTAGGGAAAATCCCAGCAGTAACAGTAGTGGTTCTCCCAGCACAAACAGTCCGGTAACAGTAGCTTAGGGGGGAGGTGAGATGAGAGGGGAAAAAGATGGAATGAAGAGGCAGCTGCTACAGCTCCAAGAGGGGAAATTCCAGCACAGCAGTGGCTTGCAAGAGAGAATTGAGGGAGAGGAAGAAGAGAGGAATTTAGATGAACAGTGGCTGGAAGTTTTCTTGGGAAAGGGGCTGGTCTTAGCTTAGGGTTTGCTTTGGGATAAGAGCCTTTTTATAGATTAGGGAGAGATGGTTGATGACAGTTATACCCCTTAGGGTTTTATGGGATTAGGGTTAGGGTTAGGGTTAGTTTGGTCATTTGGCTGGAATCTTCTAGAGAGGAGCACCATTAACATAAACCCACTCTAATTAATTAAAACCACTAACTAGGCCTACCCCACACAAATTAGCCTAAGATTAACTAAAACTCCTTACTAATTAAAATACTAACTCCACTAATCTAATCTAACTACAAACTAGAAGAATCTAACTAATCATCCTAATTAGCCCAAATTAAATAGTAATTAGCAATAATTAGCAAAGATTAGTAGTAATTAGCAATAATTAGCATAAATTAGCATAGATTAGTATTAATTAGCCTATAAAATAGCAATTAGAGGGCCCACAAAGGGTGGGGCCTCACATCGATAAATGGAATTTGTTACACAAATAACACAAGAATGATTCATATGTACATATTAATTGCACAATCCAATGTTTCCTCTTTGCAAATCCCATATGGAGAAATAAGAGGAGGAGAGAAAGAGGAAGACATTAGGAGTCTGACGAGCGACGTGTCGCCTATAGTGACACGCTATTGTCGCTCAGAAAAAAGTATAATAAAATATAAAAAATTGGCGAAAGGATCTCATTAGTGCCACACAATTTGTGAGGACCTTTCGGGATAAATGACTATATTTTGGAATTTTTTCAGTAAAATCTTCAATATATTTTAAAAATTGAAGATAAAGACAGAAATATGAAATCCTTAAACAATAATGAATGGGGCCACTTCCACCCTCTGCCCCAGGAAATCCAAGATCATCCTGTCACATGCAATTTACCATCTGAATTCTGGTGCCACTTAAGACGCCAAATGACCGGCGCCCCACTTCTCTAAAAACTCTCAACAAATACAGAAAGTGGAAAACAAAAAAACAACAGAGATTTACAGAGAAGGCTGCAACATTTCCTCTCCTTCAGCATTTAGACTTTCAAATAAAAGAAAGAAGAACCTCTTTTCTTCTCTTCTCTTCTCTTCTCTTCTTGCATGTGTGTGTTTATAGATTCAACAAAGACGAAGTGAGCAATGGAGGAGCCGAGAGAGAGGAACATCTGCGCTTGCTTCTAACAATTGCAGTTGTTGTACAAGTTGTAGTAGTAGAAGAAGGAGGAGGCTGTAAAGAAGAAGAGCAACACCTGGTTGAATTGCTCCTGAGCTTCTTTCGTTCGACACTGCAGAACCCATCATCTGATCTGTGTCTCACCCTCTCTGGATGAACGTTGCTTGGGAATACACAGTTGAACAACATACCTTTGCCAGAGGAGTAAAAAAAAAATGCAAGACACAGAAATTAAAGATTTTTTTTGTTTCATGTAATTGAATACATAGGAATGGTACTTATTGGTAAGACTTCTATTTCTTAAAGTTGAAGAAACAAATATGAATTTTAAAAAATGAACATTAAATTATCACCATCAAAATGAGTAAGGGGAGGAGGAAAATGAATACCCCACCGGAATCCTAGTAATTCAAATCTTATGAAAGTCAAAAGTATTAGGAGCATCCCCCTTTAGAACGATTATGGATCATTCGAAAGTATTAGGAATACTCCTTTTTAAAACGGACCCAAATTGTTCCAAATTCCATTTGAAATGGTTTAAAACCGTTCTTAATAGCGATTTTTGGTATAGTGCAAGGTGCCATCTTCACGTTCACCTTATATCTTTCACCTCTCACCTCTTTGTAAATCATTTATTGTAGTTCATTTTAGTAAGAACTCCAATGTAATCTATGCAAACAAACAGTGTCCTGTAATTGTTTCTTATAGTCCTCTATGTAATGACAAAGGGGCCGGCTGGCCCTTGGGCCCTTTTAAGCTGAATCCCCCATTGGGCCCATAAGCTTGGATAGAGCCCAAAAGGTAAGCCCATTTAATGTGAGGGCTTCACTTGGGCTTTATTGTCAAAGCCACAGTCCGGCGTAGGTATAGCCCTTATGGCCTACTATGGTTTATTTATTGTGTGGCTTTTCACATGCAACAAGTATATAATGAGATCTATACCCTAGAATAAGATGAAAAAACAGCTTAATTCTCCTTTGAATGTGATTGTTCATGTTTTTAGGTCAAACCTAGAAGATATGACCCAATCAGATCACAAAATTCTGAATTTCACTTTTAACTAAAATAATTTATATTTACTAATTAGCAGCTGTGGGCATGGGCCGGGGCACAATGCTTAGAGGGTCGGACTTAAGCTTAATAACCGTCCTATCAAGCTAGGGGTGCTCATGAGCCAGGCCAGCCCAAACCCAACCTATGTCCAAGATCTTTTTTTCGGTCCGTTTAAAATTTGGATTAGGCTTGAATTAATTGATAGAAAGCTAGAAGCTCAGCCAAACAAGTAATGCTTCTAGTTTAATGACCTTTTTTTTTTTCACTTATATAAGTAATAGAAAGCTCGATAAGGTGATAGAACCTGGCCTGATTGACTAAATGGGTAGGCTTGGGCCTGAGATGTTTCATGAGAAATGAGGTTGAGCCAAGCACTTATGTTACTTGTCAAGCCTGGGCCAGATATGAGCTTGTGTGATTTGAGTATGACCCATACACAAACAATGTTATATCTATACATTGATGAGCACTCATGGCTATGAATCTGTACATTTCATGCACTATAGTAGCTATAAATTTCAATCTGTTATCAACAATGCATACCCCATAATTCCAGTCAGAAATTCTCATATACATGAAACTTGAGAATTTATGGAATTTAGGTTGATGAAATCTCAGGCACAAAATTTAGTTTGAATGAAACGAGAAATTCAGAAATGACATAATTCAAAAAAGCATTTAAATTCGATGGAGAAAGGCATGGATGAGTGTTAGATACCGATTCTGGCGAGTCGATTGACCCAGCGGGGGATTCGCTTTCCGGTTAGACGCAGGCAGGCATCATGGCAGAAGTGGTTGCAGTTCCTGGTGATGAGATGATATGTATCTCCTGTGTATTCCTCTGCCAGCTCCTCCATCAACCTCCTCACTTCCTTGGGGCTCAATCCTGTCCGTCCGATCATTATCGATTTCCTGAATGTAAATCCTGGGCATTGCTTTGGCTCCCCTTCGAACACCCCTGTTGTTGGATACTCATGTGCACCGAATGCATACTCGACGTCGTAGACTATTTTGTGTGTACAATACAATCATGAAACAAAAGGAAAACTCCATTAGATTATTATACTCCACCAGATCTCCTCCTGTTTGTTTCTATGTAATTGAATTCATTAAGTGTTCTGAGACTTTGTATTTCTATGTGATTAAAAATGAATGACCCAAAGGTCAATATCCAATAATGAAAATCAATTAACCTCCTCTTTAATGGAAATTCAATCAAAGAAAAGATGTGAAATGAATATCCACCCATCACGCTAGTAATTCAAGCCAAGGAAAGTCAAGAGTCCAATGTACGTATCCACATTCTATATATCCTTCTCCCTCATTTTACATCATTTTCTCACCTCTTTAATAATCATTTGGTAGAGCTCATCTCACAATTAGTTCTTATGTATGCAATTCCTAAGTATTCTACGTAAACAAACAGGCCCATGTTCCAATCCACAAGTCGTATACCTCAAGAGTAGTAATCACATTAAGTCATGAGAATGGCTCCCTACCCGAGTGGTAAGGAGTGTCGGCTCACACCTGGCTGCCCAAGGTTCGAACCTTGGGTATGCCCATCTTCCCACGTGTGCGGGCTTTACTTCCCACTTGTGTGAGCTGTTTTTCCGCGTGTGTGGGCTCTTTTCCCATTTAAGTGGGCTGTCTTCCTGTATATATGTGGGCTCTCACTTGGGTCCTAGCCCCATTGACTGGGTTACCAAAAAAAAAACATCAAATCATGGTAATATAACGTTTCCTAGCTGGAAGATAGTGGTATCTTTTGAGGAGTGGGCTTTCGCTGCCTCTACTAACCCCTTGAGGTTTTGGTAGGTTTGATTAGCTAAATAAATTTAAGATGATATTAAAGCCAACCGGTCATAAGTTCGAATTCCAGGGGGGACAACTAGGCAGAAAAAAAAAAAAAAAGCGTTCGAGTTCCACCTGAGGGGGAGTAGTGAGGAGTGGGCTCCACCCAAGGGGAAATATTGAAAAGTATTTCCGTTGCCTCTACTAACGCCTTGAGGTTTTAGTAGGAATGACTAACTAAAGAAATTCAAGAAGATCAACATAGGAGGTAAGAAGGGTCAGGTTAAGTACATGTTACCATCGGTCTAGCTTGATAGTGGTTTTCTTGGTGCATCATCTCGAACTGATGGTGGTTTTCTATACCGCTTCATATTTATAGATTTTGATTGAGTCGGGTTCAAAGCCACTTTACCCTATTTCAAGTAACTTCACATATATTTTCAATGAGCTATCATACTAATATCATGTGAGCAGCGGAAGAGTACGAGTAGGAGTAGAGTTGTTGATTCCAAATTCTCTCATGCTTGATAGAATAAACATAACTCAAAGGTTTTATCGTAGTACTTAATTATTTAATTATTTTTTTGTTAGACCTAACTAGGAGTCAGGGCAACTTTGGGTTGAGCCAAACCTATATGGATCCCACTTGTTGCCACCCTTAACATGGAGCCTACATGACCTCAAAATAAAATAGGAAAATGTGGATTACAGTTGCAGTTAGAAAGGCCAATACCACATCAAAATTCTTGATTGCACAATTGTGATGGGTGGATCCAATCCAACCGACAAATATCAAGAATATCATCATCACCTTACTATGTTTGATTATAAGCAAAGTAAATAACATATATATATATATATATATATCATTAAAAACTCAATTACTCAACACAATGATCACACCAACCATCGAGATCAACAATTATTGAGGCTCAATGGTGGTTTTTTTGGAACAGGTAGCATAAACTCACAATTCAAAATACTTTTTTTTTTTTGTCTAAATGATTCAAAATACTTGTTTTGCATTTTATTTTTTGTTTTAATGTTTTCTATTTTGAAGATGTCAGGACCCGTTGATATACATTATTTTGTCGTTTATTAGGAATTCGAGCTCTTGGTGTTTCTGGTCATTAATATGGTTTCAAAACTGGAGTTGTGTATAATCTCGCTTCATCTCTCAGAAGACCGCATATTTTACGGTCCAGCTTGTGCGGTCCACTTGGATGAAGTGCCTACAGTGTGGGTAGGATAGATAGAAAGGTCTTTTTATATATGAGTGTCAAGTGAAGAAAAAAAAACGTAGCACTATCATATTTTGTCAACCCTTAATTTAACAACCTTAAAGTTTAATGGTCTTTTAACCATATTCTTTTCCTTCTCTTTTTAGGACTAATCCGATAGTGAATAAATGTTTAATGAACATAAGAGTGGACATGGTGCCAGACCATGAGGGAGATAAGAGTGTGAAAGGGGCTTCATCGATCAAAGGTGGGCCAAAGCGTCCCTATAGAGCTGTACACTTGTAGGATAGAAAATTCTCCATCAAATAATCTTACCTCCATCACATAAAAGTTATCCAACTATCACTCTAGCAAATTAAATTCTAAGAAAGTTTGTTTTACTGCATATCCTTTATTCTTCACCTCTCAATATTCCTTTATTCGAGAATCCATTTAACTATGAATTCTATAAGTTAACTTCATTCAGCTGAAACCCTAAGCAATTTTATGCGGAAAATTCTTTAACTACTTTTCCAATCTTAGATTTTTTTTCTGCAGATTCGAAGAAAATTTAACGGCTTTTGATGCTTCTTCTTCTTTTTTTTTTTTTTTTTTTTTTTGTGTGTGTGTGTGTGTGTAGAAAAGCTTTCACAACACACAATGGAATAAGTTTTTTTGTGAAAAAACATCCCACCATTCTACCCTATTTTCATGGAAAAGCAGTTACACAAATTTGCCATCAATTTTAGTTCTTTTTTCTTCTAATAAAATGTTAGTTCTTTTCTACTTCAATAGAAAACAAAAGAAGTCCTGATAGTAATGAATGCTAGTGATCAAAACTCTAGTGATCAAAACTCTATGCACGGCCAACCTCAAATGAAGAAACCTCTCACAAAGAAAATAATTTTTATGTCTTATTATGATTGTCTGTCCCATTTACATTCATAATCAAGGAAAAAAAGCACTAACCATTCACTTGGAAGATTATAGCTTAGAACAGAGAGGGGACAAAAGACAGGAAAGAGATGAACTTGCATACTTAAGGGCACATTAAACAACTTCATCTAAAAGATTCTTCAATAAAAGAGAGAAGGAAACTTCTTTGACTAAAGTAATTCCGTGCAAATGTAATCACTTTTGGGACCCCATGTTACAGACAGCATCAATTAGCCATCTACTGGAAATTAGAATCAAATTAGCCTTTATCAAAAGTGATATCATTTGATATTATTCATTATAATAACGACGACTAACACAATGATGACGTGTAAAAATCACATATAAACTTGCTTATTTGTAGGTAGTTAATTCGCAATTACCTCTGATATTTGGTGGGGTTAGTGGATCCCACATAATACAATGTGTTTACCTAAGTGGGTAAGTTATTGAGGACCTAACTTGCCAACTTATCCAACATTCCTTACATTGGGTCTGGTTGTTTGGATTATGATGCATATGAATTGAATACATAGAATTTATATTATTTATTCATTATCTATCTTCTTTTGATTTTATTTCTATAGAAGGAAAGGGGATTTATGGTCATTTTGAAAAATTCACGTTTGATCTTTGCTTTTAGCCACTTATGATTTGAATTTTATCTATTCAATTTCTATGTATTTTAATGAAAATAAAAAGAAAAAAAAATCCCCATTGAATCCTCTAAGGTACGTTTGTATAACTCTAGGAGAAAATCAAGTGTTTTTTGTAAAAAAAAAAAAAATGTATTATCTAGTGCAAACGCTTTCCTAGGGAAAGTGGAAAAGCACAAAAACAAGTGCAATTTTTCGTTGTTTAGTGGAAAAGTGTTTCTGATGGGAGGGGAATATGGAAAATTTATTTTGTAGAAAAGCGGCACTGCATGAGAAGGAAATATCTTGTAGAAAAGCGGCACTCACTAGCTCTTCGTCGAAATGTGGAAGTTAAACATTTTCCTACCCCCTACCCCTAGGAAATGCATTTCCATAAAAGCACAAAAATTGAGTTCTTTTTGTGCTTTTCTTTGCGGAAAACTGATCTCACGGAACGATAATAAATTTTCTCTACCAAAAAACAAAACACTTTTCTTCGCCTTCTTGTTTGAAAGGATGCAGGTGGACACTCAGGTCAAATCATCATCATCCAAACTATTATTTTGAGGGGAGAGGAATCTTGTATTCCTACACCTCACAGAAGAAATCAAAATCCTTTTTTTCCATAGAAATTGGTTGATTATTTTTCTTTTTCGCCAGGAAACCTTGTTATACCGGACAATAAAAATAGTGAGCTGAATGGAAAATCACACTCTAAAGATCGAAATCTTCAGTGATGGATCTTCAGTCCTTGGCATGCTAAGGGTGGGGCCCACATTTTAAAGAAAATCTCAGTTTCTACTGCTCATATGATCAGGCCTCAAGGTAAAAAACAGATAGACAGGAGATGGAGAAGTAGGAACTCATAAAGAACTTATGAAAGAACAAACATAGAAATGGACGGATGGGATAGACAGAGATCTGACCTTGAACTCCAGAGTGGTAGACCCCAAGGCCCAGGAAGTAAGCACAGCCGTTCATCACAGTGATGTCATAGACATTCAGATACACAGGAATGGATCCGACCTTCCGCATGGAGTGAGCTCCTTCTATCAGCATCTTGGAAGAAGAAGAAGAAGAAGAAGAACAAGAAGGAGGAGGAACAAGGAAGTGGGGGGCTTTTCCAAGAGAAGAAAGGAGAGGAGGGGCGTTTTGGAATGAATTCTCTCAGTTGTCTGGATTTTGATGGTTTGAGTCCAGTGTCCACAAGAGTTCTTCTGCACCCATACCCTGCAATTCCACCACAGACTCCATGTCCTTTGTGATTTAAGGGTGGGGGTCAGCTTAAGTTCATGTGAAGAGGGGGAATAAAGGTTCAAAAGATTGGACGGCTGGATTTAACTTTATGGGGACCACTACCACAATTCTAAAATTTACCAATCGACTCAGGGCCTTGTGAAGTCAAGAGAGTCAAGACCAGATTTCACAAAAAGTTAAATCAGAATCGATTGGATTATTGTATAGGGTACTGAGTTGTACTGAGTTTGGATTTTAGTTCCCTTTTTGTTTTTGTTTTTTAGTTTAAAGTTATGTAAATGGGTAGGGGTGGAAACAAGTAAGATTCAGGTTAGAACCATGGTGGATATGGACTTGGTTCCATTTTCATAAATTTAGGAACTTAGTCCAATATGGGACTCATGTGTTGTGTCTAACTTTTGCAACCATTGAAAAAAAAAAGAAAGATTCAGTTCAGGATCCTAATTTGAAATAAGATGAGGAATGCATTGTATGATTAGATAAAAGTGCTTCAATATGAATTTTTTTTAATATACAAATGGCCCTATTAAATGGTAACAGATTAAAACTAATTAGATTTCTAGATTATCAATATCAATCAAGCTATATATGCCCTTAAACCTTAGCTGGAAGATGCAATGATCTAGAGCCGAATGTTTCGGTTCTATGTTTCTCTCGGATCCCAAAATAGCTTCTATATCCACTTTATCCGGAACGAAAGACTTTGAATTCTTAGATAATCGAATACCCGTTTGCGATGATCACATGGATTGGGCTTTGATTTGGATTTGGTTGTTCCCTTTACTTTAAAAGACAATGAGAGACCATTTACATCCTTGTGAATTGTAAATGTCACTATATAGGCCATAGATCAATAGCTTGAATGATCGGTAGAATAGTTGAGTAGGACCACAACTTAGGAATCGGAGGTTGCAATTTCAAACTTAGGCTCTCTCTCTAAATCACTTGCTCAAGTAAAAGCTTAATTTTCCAGGTGTGTAAAGGAGGCAATGACTTCACATGCGACGGGAAATAGTCGGTTCTTAAAGACGTCATGGGTTCTACCCTCATCAAAATAAATAAATAAATAAATAAAAACAGTTTCATGACCAAGCCAAGCATGGTTCCACATTTACTTAATTTTTTGAGCCCACTCAATTTACCCCACACTTGCCACGTTGGAAGGCTGGATAAAGATGAACTAAAGCTGGATGTGCATGATTTAAGGGTGGGCCCTGGACCCTGGATGCAATACCTGCTATTTGTTTTTCCAACATACCATGATTGTGTGCACTGAGGATTGTTAAAATAGAATTTAAGCCAACTATCAAAACCCATGATCATATTATCAACAAATATTAAAATGTGATGTTGTATGAGATTTTAATGTATATTTCCAGATCTGACGGCTGTGATGAGGTGTCATTGCGTCAGATTTTTCATTGTCCATCGACCCAACATGATTACCTTGTGGTCCATCTGGTGTTCACCAAATTTTTTTCATCTTAAGATGTTAAAATGTGGGTGGCACCTCTTGTGCAGGGGCATATTTAAAAACAAAAAAAAACAAAAAAAAAAAAAAAACAATGTTGGATCTGTGGTCACATGATTGGGGCCGTTGATCAAATGGGCCCTACTAATCCAATGGTATTCCACAAACAAATCCCTACCGGAAGATCTTTACCAGTCTAGAACGCCCTCTTACCCTAGTTGTAAGAGGGGGCAGGTCTTACCCAACTGTCTAGGATTCAAACCTAAACAGTCACCTCCTTCACATGAGGGCAGTATTTCTACCACACCCGGGGTCTACTTTCCTCACCCGAGGACTCCCTTACCTCACCCGATGTATACTTTCCTCACCAGAGGGTTTGGGGCTGACAATATCAAATAGATGACCCGGGTCCTGGGCTTGGGTGTGATATTGGGGTGCAAATACCACTCAACTACGAGTGTGTTTGAGAAAAAAAAAATGTTGGCACTATCCCTGTAAAAGGGTTAAAGGACTGACTATTGGATCTTAACTTCTGAGATTTTGTGGGTCATCTACATATCTGACGGGTCCACCAAATCAGTATTGTAGATTGCTGGAAAATGGCCCATATATATAAAACCAAATTGGGGTCCCAGAAACCATTTATTTGTTGAATTTTAGGAGGCTGGAATGGAACACTACCATGTTATTTTCGTAAGACCTTACTTTTTTCAATGGCACAAAAATCTCATGTTTGTTTTTATATGCTTTTGTCTTTTTATTTTTACTCTACAATATTTGGGACTCGAATTTACGTACTCTTACTCACATGATAGCCCTAATCAAGTGTGAAGGGGAAAACAAAACCACCTTCCTACTCCGCATGGACAAATTTCTATAAAAAGCAGAATTCCAATGCAATTAAAAAATTATCTGAAATTTGTGAGATTAATACATGCAAAAGTGCAGTGTAAATATAAAAGATTTCCAAAACCGTTGGCTTGGGACTACAGCGGTAAGACGCAACAACTCTCACCTGGCTGTCCAGGGTCCACCTTTCCTCACCCAATGGCTCATTCCCTCATCCGAGGGCCCTTTATCTCACCCGATCAAAGTCTCCTTCTCTCATCCGAGGGCTATCTCACCGTAGATAATTTCATTCGAAGCCAACCAAGACATGCCTGTATATCTCTTTGATCAAAGTACTCTCCATCAATTTCATTAAACAGTAAAGATCACAATGATTAGATGAGTGGTTTGATCACTATTCAAATCTAATGGTAAATATTCACTCGGATAAGTGTAATAATCAAACACATTCCCATTAATTAACGTGGGAAGAATGTGATTATATTCAATGGTTTCAATTGAAAAAAAAATGAGCCCCACAGTAGTTCATCTAGTGAATAACATGTTCTTTGTGGCGCATTGGAGGATACACATTATCATTCCTCAAAAAGTGATTTGATGATAATTAATTAGTTCATGGGCCAGGGGACAATGATGAATGCTTCAATGAGGGTTTAAAATGATTTTTCAGCATAGAAAGCAGCGCGTGTAGGGACTTTGGCTCCACTTTAATATCATGTGTGGGACCCAATACATATGGTATGTGATAAAAAAAAGTTCATCTAGTGGGCCCCATTTCCACATGGGTTCACAGTTTTACCATTTCATTAATTTAGACATTTTATTGCATTGTATCTGATGATGAAAACGGTTACCCATGATCCGACTAACCGAGGGTTCCGATTCGAGAAATATCGAGTTTGGAACTGGTTATAGGTTTTAATTCATCAATAGGTCCGGGTTTGGAATCCAATTTAAATTTCAATTGCTAAATGGATTCAGTCTAGAGCCATATAAGTTCGGACTCGTGGCCTAGGGACCTAACCAGTGGACGTGTGTTTTTTAGACATATTCTTGATTGTGTAGAGGCTAACGTCTAAGGCTTCATGTAACGACCTATATATCAGTTGTGGAAGGTAGACTTGATGCACTATTGTTGGGTTGAATGCTATCCTTCTTTTGAGTTTTGGATTGTATGATATTCCTATTTTAATCAAGAAATAAAATAAAAACAACAGTTAGAACTAGTTTCATATTCAAATCTGGTTCTTTTATCGGAACCGAGTTTGGAAACATGTAAACAAATACCTAATTGAAAATGCAAATTTCCGTTCTTGGTTCCAACTTATCTGCATTCCCTTTCGGCACATGTGCTAGAGTACCCCAAATCTGAAAATGCTTTAAACTGGGTTTGCGCCCAGTCCATAGTTCTGTGGGTGTAGTAGGTACTGACTTAGATGGAGCTAAATTTAGAATATATGCAGCCGTTTCTAGAGTATGCCCCCAGAACGAATTAGGTAAATCAGAATAACTCATCATTGACCTTGCCATATCCATAAGAGTCATAATCATTCTTTCTATTACATCATTTTGTTGAGGTGTACATGGTGTAGACAACTGGTATGTAATCCCCTCTTATGCCAAGTAGTCTCTAAATTCTCTAAAGATGTACTCTCCACCACGATCAGATCGTAGTGTTATGATACTCTTACTTAAATACTTCCCCGTTTCCGCCCTATACTCCTTGAATTTTTCAAAGCATTCGGACTTACGGTGTATTAAGTAAATGTACTCATACCTTATGTAGTCATCAATAAAAGTAATGAAATACTCAAAACCACCTCTAGCCCGGACATTCATGGGATCACAAAGGTCAGAGCGAACCAATTCCAACGGTTCTTTGGCCCTAATAGCCTTTTGCCGAAAGGGACGCTTAGTCATTTTCCCCTCTAAACAAGATTCACGGACTGGAATGGCTTCCACTTCCAATGAATGTAATGGTCCATTTGCAACCAGTCTTGAAATCCGGTGTAGATTAATATGTACAAGGCGTAATTGCCAAATATACGTTTTGTTCAATTTCGAAGGTTCCTTTCTCTTACATGGTAATGTAGTTGTGTTATTCGATTCGGTCAGTTGTAGTTTAGGAGAGACATGATTAACAATATAAAGATAATCCACCAATGAAACAGAACAGATAAAACGCTTATTGTACTTAATAACCATAAATTTATTAAAATAAACGAAATATCTGTCTTTAATCAACTTGGAAACAGAAATTAAATTTCTCCTTATGGAGGGAACATAAAGACAATCTTTTAAAATTAAAGTACTATCTCTACTAAAACTTAGACAAACATCTCCTACTGCAACTGCTGCCACTTTCGTAGCATCACCCATAAGCAAATAAATTTCCCTATCACTTAGCTTCCTGGTTCTTGGAACCTCTGTAATGAATTGCAAACATGATTAGTGGCTCCCATATCTACACACCAGGTACTGGTAGATATAACTGCCAAACATGATTAAACAACTAGTGAATGAAATTTACCTTTATTGCACACTTTGTTGAGAAAAGTTGGACATTGCTTTTTCTAGTGCCCTGCTTGCTTGCAATGAAAACACTTGCTCTTAGGCTTTTTCACTGCACCCTGTGGTTCGTTGCCCCCTTGAGGAACCTCCTTACGATTCTGACCCTTTTTTCTGTTTCTTCTTGCCTTTCGATTTAGAAACAGAACCCTTTTCAGCAACGGGAATACTGGGTGGCTTTTTCAGAAGGCCCTCAGCAGCCTGAAGTTCCTTGAGTAATTCCGCCAAAGAAAAATTGAGCTTGTTCATGTTGTAATTTAAACGAAAATTCTCAAAGGAATCAGTCAAGGACTGGAGAATTATCTCGATCTGGGTCTCCCCATCAACTTCTGTCTTACTTGGTAAATTGCCCTGACTACGAGAGTTGATTGAGTTTGCTAATTGCCCTAACTGCATCTCCACATTTCTATTAGAACTTGCCATCTGGTCTACCTTTGCCTCCAACCTCTCAAACCTCTTAGAAGTGGCATTTGCTAATTTTTCAATAGCCAACTCCCAAGACGCTTTACCTTCTGGTTGTGGTTTCTGTTGAAAACCAGGTGGTGGAAAAGGTCTAGAGCTGTTAATCCCACTTTGATTACCTTGATCTTTCCAGGAAAAATTTGGGTGATTCCTCCACCCTGGATTGTATGTCTGAGAGTAAGGATTATTTTGCTGCCTATTAAAATTTCCAACAAATTGAGCCTGCTCAATCTGCATACAATCAGAACTACTGTGAGTACCTCCACATAAATCACAACTCAAAACCGAACTAAAGTTAGAAACAGAATTAACATTACCAAGCTTACCGAACAACTTAACCAGATTATCAACCTTAGCATTGAGCATGTTTATCCCATCAACATCATACACACTTGGGGTTTTCTTAGGCATACCTCTGTTATTAGACCATTGATAATTATTGGAAACCATTGCTTCCAACAACTCATAAGCTTCTTCTGTAGACTTGCCCATCAGTGCTCCTCCTGCTGTTGCATCCACCATAATTCTGACTGCTTGTGTTAAACCATTATAAAAAGTTTGCACAATCAGCCAGTCAGGTAAACCATGGTGTGGACATCTCCTCTGCAAGTCCTTAAATCTCTCCCAGGCATCATACAAAGATTCACCATCAAATTGCACAAAACTAGTAATATCATTTCTGAGTTTGGCAGTCTTACCTAGGGGAAAATACTTACTAAGAAAGGCTTGTGACAAAGTGTTCCAGGTAGTGAATGAGTTGGGTGGCTTTGAATTTACCCACTCCTTCGCCTTGTTTTTCAAAGAAAAGGGAAAGAGCCTTAACCTGATTGCATCTTCACTCACACCATTCAGCTTGATGGTGTTACATATCTCTAAAAAGTTGGCCAAGTGGTTATTGGGATCCTCTACATCTCCTCCACCAAATTGATCTTGCTGAACCATTTGGATTAGACCAGGCTTCAACTCAAAATTGTTGGTATTGACTGCTGGCCTTGCTATGCTAGTTTGGGTTCCATTTACATTAGGCATAGCATAGTCACGTAACAAAATCGGGTTCTGCACTTGATTCTGATTCTGATTATTAGCCATGGCTACTACTGATCTTCGCTTCCTCCTTAATGCACGTAAAGTCCTTTCTATCTCTGGATCAAATTCTCTAAGCTTACTTGTACGGCGTGTCATGCACAACACAATCTGCAAGATGAAAAGTAGTCACAAATAAGAATCCTTCTAAACCGGATCAAAAGTTATACCCACTTAAAAACTACTTATAACCAAGCACTAAACATGCAAAATTCAAGCTACAAAACACATGCAACACTGTCCCAACATTTTCTATCTCAAATATGTTTCTTACACTCTATTTGCTAAAGGAAACTAATCACTAAAGCATCAATGTTAGGTATAGGAATAAAAATGCACTCAGATATTAAAAGAACAAAATTAATATTTGAATAACCTAAAAGAACACAAAATCAGAACTGAAAAACCAAACAAAATCAAATACTGAAAGTCTAAACTAATACAAGAAATCACGTTATTGATATTAAAATTGCTTCCCCGGCAACGGCGCCAATAACTTGACTGCCCTAAATTGTACCCCAAGTGTAAGGATTGCTAATGTAGTATAGGCAATCGAATGTCGTCCCACAAGAAAGAAATCTAACTACCAATTTATGATTTCTTATATTATCTAGAGAAATATAAATTCTGTTTGTATGAAAATCAATATAAAATCCTAGCTACACTAGTAACAGATTATGATAGTTGCTAGGGATTCGAATGTCATCAACAATTTATGTTGGAAACCTAATTGAATTAATTTCAAATCTTCACTTGCTACTTACAATGATTGAATTCCCTAAGGTCTATTCTGATCTTTTTCAAGACTCAAAATATTAATCATGTTAATCCTATATCTACTTTCGTGATTATAGCAATTAACACAATTTCATTAAGAACCAAGGAACATACATACAGTCACCAAGGTTAATGTTTATTTCTAAATCATTTAACCAGAGGTTTGATGAATTCACAAACTACTATCAAACTTAAACTTTTGTTCTTCATTCAATATCTTAAACATGCAAATTAATGGCCAATTAAATTGCAAGAGTGAAAACCGAATTCATCAAATTATAAATAGCAAGAAAAAATTTAACATCAATCCAGTCAAGTAACCTTCAATAATATGTGGTTACATCCTATCCCTAGCAAAGAAAATTTAGCCAGATAACATTGTTTTGATGAAGAAAGAAAGAGTAAAGAAAAACAAAAGTTGAAGAGAACTCATTCGATCCGAGAAAAACTTTGCAAAATCGGCTTTGTTGCACTTCTTCTTCCTTCTTTTCGTCTCCTCTCCTTTCTTCTCCATTTCTGAATCTCTCGGTTCACACTTTATAAAAAAAACAAAAAAAAAAAAACAAAACCCTTGTGAATATTCGATCCCCTCTTTATTTCCTTTCAAAACTGAATTCTCCAACTGGCAGTTTTCGTCCTCTGTCTTGACGCCCAAATTTTGCTATCAAAACGCCTTAATTTCAGAAAGTTCTCAACAGAAAAATCGAAGATCTTCTTCTTACCTTTCCTCAGCAACTTTAATCAATCAAATCTGATTTCTCTCGCCAAAGTTATGCCCGAATTACTGAGTAATGTTCCAGGAATGGCAAGTTTCACTATCAGTGCATTGTGGCGAGATTTACTCCTTGATAATGGACGATTGGAGACAGGCTGTCCACAGAAAGATTGTAGGGCTCTCTCTTATCTTTCTATAGCCACCGAGATCTCCCAAAATGGAGTTTTCTAGAAAAAGTTATGCCTGTCTTGGTGAGATTGGTTCTGGAATTTCAGGAAAGGACGTTTTTTTCAACGTCAATCAACTTCTAAATGGGCTTCCTCATGGTCCAAATTCGAGGTCCAATTAAGACCAAGATTGGACTAAGACTTCAGCTGTCCAAAACTTGTTTTCCATTCCAAAATCCATGGTTTTATGAGTTTATTTCCTCCTACAATAAAAATAGATAAAAACATGATAAAATAAAGAAAATAAAAGGCAAACTAGCATAAAATCAAGATTAAGAGTATGACAAAAGTCCTATAAAAATTAAACACATCAAGGTGTCCCATTATTTTTAGGACATGATCCCTCACAGAGGTACCTTCGGCCATCTTAGTGTTAAACAGTTCTTTCATAGCAACCTGCCTAGCTGGCCGATACTGATCACCAAACATCTCCTTAAGACTGAACATGATGTCATAGGCAGTATGACAAAACTGATGCTGATGTTGCAAAACATTTAACATGGAAGCCAACATGTAACATCGCGCCATCTCATCAGCCTTGATCCATTTTTTGTATGCCTTGATGGCTACCTCATCGGTACATCCATCTTCAGGTTTCTCTAGGCACACTTCAGTGAGCACATATTTGTACTCTTTAGCAGTTAGCACAATATCCAAATTTCTTTTCCAATCAATGTAATTAGGTCCACTGAGTTTGTGTTCTTTGAGAATTACAGCAAGTTGATTGAAAGCACCCATCTTAAAACTTGAGATTTACATAATTAGCAAATTATGATGGGCAAAAATAAATCTTTGGATTCAAATAAAAAGAAAATGGCTCCCTCCGCCAATTAATAAAAAGAATCCGACGGCAATCTAAAACATCAATGCATAGTATGCCTCGATGTGAGGACAAGTGCCATACATATCTTATTCAGATATGACATAATCTTTTAGTTCTACTATCAAGGCAACAATCCATGCTAAGTAAAACCAAATGACTGCCATAACTTTGGTCCTATAACTAATAGAATTGGCTCATATGAAGAGCATACTGTTATTTATAGCTAAGTGTATACCATCATTTAATTCATGGTCCATTATTCTGTATTCGGTCCTATCAGATGGAGAAGAGACCTATACTAATAATTACCCTAAATCATCCATATGGAAGTTTGTATTGGAGATTTCATAATTAACTCATCCGATTAGGAGGAAGACTCCAAGGTCAACACATATATCAATTACATCTCCTGCAAACCAATGATGAAGACTGTGGGAACTTAAAGAGTTCCCTCTCCCACTTAGTTATTTAACAATGATGGTTCTTATAAAACAATTTAATTAAGACTAATTTAAAATCTAGTAGTAATAGGCAACCATGTCTTTACTACTATACCATTTTAAATAAAATTAAACAGGATTAATATCATATTTAGCAAGCAATGATAATAATAGACATCCAAGCACAAAAAAGAATGACAACCAGCACAAAAGTCCTAGCTATCATGGTCAAGTAGAATCCTTTTGTCTTCATGATTCCCACTTCTTTAAACATGCGCTTCGCAGAGGGGGTCTGGGGGTATCCCACAGCGGGGGTCGAGCTGCCCGATCAGCTCGCAGGGGTCCAGGGGGTGGCGCCTCTAAAACAATTTTTTTTTATGAAGTTCTTCCTTCAAAATTGAATTTCTGCCTTCAGAACCTGTGCCCCTTCTTGAGAAATTATATTGAGCCCTAAGCCTCTTGACAAATGGAGTTCACATGCTATCTTAATATAATTACATCTCCAAGAAAAAATTACATTTGAGTCCTAAGCCTCCTGACAAACGGAGTTCACATGCTATCTCAATATAATTATATTACCATAAAAATTGTAAAATACGTAAAACAGTAACCATGAATTTAATTCATGGGATCCATTCACATAACATACACACATGGTGACCGTGATAGTTAGATCAGTTACTCAGTTGCTGCAAAACAAATGTTAGATATATCGCTGCAATACAGGGGTTACTTACAGCAACGGTAGGCCATGTTTTCTTACAACAACCTATAATCTTACTATATTTTCTTCAATCCATACGCAGTATCAAGATCGGCTTTGATACCAATTGTTAGAAACCAGGGTCTCTAGATATTGCGTACAGATCACTGCGAAAATAACTTTGAACTAATATGATTAAATCATACCTGCGAGGTCTCTCTAATTTGATCTCGGTCTTACGGCAACCCTAAAACCTTAAGATCTTCTACAGTATTCCTATATGCTCGAACTCGCACCAGAGAGTGAGCCTCTTATGCAAATTCTCCTCTACTCTCCAAAATCGCGATTTCCCTCTTACTTTTCTTGTTGTTAACTTAGAGAGCAGTAGCGCATATTTATAGGCTACAATAGGAACCTTAAGAAGGACATAAAGATAGGCTCCTTATGGAAACATGAAATCCTAATTTGATCCAAATTAGAATCCTAGTTCCATAAATTATAATTCAGTCCACTAAAGAATTATAATTGCACTCATGTGCTTATTCTCAAAATAATATTTCGAGCTTCTTGTTATTAAATGCTTATTA
Source organism: Cinnamomum chago (assembly GCA_038049695.1). Taxonomy (NCBI): domain Eukaryota; kingdom Viridiplantae; phylum Streptophyta; class Magnoliopsida; order Laurales; family Lauraceae; genus Cinnamomum; species Cinnamomum chago. The sequence continues at coordinate 8,325,588 of CP142452.1, read as the reverse complement.
ATCTCCCCACGTTAAGATTTCAGATATCCATCGATTAAATAATTACTGACATTTATATTTAATCGATATTTTTATAATTCCTTGAAACCTTACACTTAACTTATTTGATATGTCGAACACAAAGTCCACTTGTAGGGTTTTACATAATCAACACTTAAGAGCTTCATTAAGGGGATATCATTAATCTCTATTACGGGACGTGGATTCCGTCAATAAACTAATATCCACCATACACGTAGTGTAGTCATCCAACTCATTGATATTATTGACCCATAAAAGACATCACTCCATCGTAAATCAAAATGCCAAACACTAAACGTATGTGTCTATTATTTATGTCGGTATTAAGAGTACAAGCACTAATAATAACCATTTGGGTGTTCATCATCTTATATAGTCAGTATAAAGACAATAAACCCAAAAACACAGTCATGTTCAATACACACATAGTGTAATAGCATAATGAGTCGAAACTATACCGTTTCCTGCAGCCAAGACAAGCCTGCTTAAACATCATGCTACAATTGTACCGATGGTGTATCCAAATCCATCTAATTGTGAACAATAACTTATATTCTATAAGAACCGACAAATAAGTCTTTCGTGTATAAATAAAACTCTATACACCAACTTGTCTACTTTATAGAATAAAAGACACTCACATGCATAATAATGCAACCATTTGCCTATACAAAATCTCAGTTAGATGAGAAGACAAAATATACTAAAAATGAATCAGCCAAAGACAAATACATAAAGTACGTTTTTAATATAAATTTCCAACAGTAAACAAATACCTAATAAAAAACTGGATCTAAAATCAGAACCACCCTTACAAAAATGGTTCCCCAGAACCAGGCACCAATCAGTTTGCATCCCTACCTGTATCCGACTGTGCATTTGTAATGATCAGAACTTGTTTTATCGGGGGAGTTCGGACAGTTCGATGACTTTGTGGCTTGCATCAGATTCACAGCATGGTCCACTAAATGTCTCCACCATGCATGTAAGTCATCATGTTCAGTGCAAGCATGATTGGCCTGCAATGAACATTTGTTGTACATAATATGTGGGACCAAATGATTATATTGATATAGCTAACAAATCGAATCCACAAAAGAGCATGATTAAAGAAAAATAAGAACATAATTATTAAAGAAGGGTGAATGATGCTTAGGAAATTAAAATCTAACCTGCCCCTTTGGATGGTGATGGGTTGGCTTTAATTGGGGACGGGCCCTGATCGCTCCTATTAGCGGTGAGTTTGGTGGTAAGTTCGTCGTTTTTAGATAGGAGGGGGTTAAAAAAAAAAGAAAAAGAAACTGATAAAATTCTACTTCTCAAATTATTATACTTTTAGAGAGGGTAAAATAGAGTTGGATAAATCACCTACTTTGTGTCTCACTGAAAGTTTACTCTCCATTACTTGCATCTAAACACGATAAAGTAAAAACAACCACATCACATGTTTTACTCTCCTACTTTTTCTACCCTAAACAATATGAAGTAAAACCTTATGTCAATTTAGTCCATTTTTTTACTGTACTTCTACAAAGATTAGTAGTTTACGTGGCACAATGGTTTGAAATATCAGACTTTAGGATGCTTTGATTAATGCCTCTCACATAAAGCCTTGGGATGGCAATGGGTCTAAGGCCCTGTATGAAATAGATCTATGTGATATAGATCTGTTTCAAAAAGAGTAGTTTGAAATAGATGATTTACAATTAGACAGTTTGGTTGGGTGAGAAATGGGTTGAAATAGACATTTTAAAAATCAACGGTTGAATTTTTCTTCCGCTAATTTCTCATGATTTATAATGAATTAGGGGCTAAAATTTGAACACCAAGTCATTCTCAGTCTTCCAAAGAGGATTAGTGGTTGGGACCATGACTCCATATAAGCCCAAATTGAACATCTAAGGTTCAGTGTTTTTGGAAAATATCTCAAAATATAGGATAGATCAACGGTTCAAATTTGGGCCTATACATGTGTTTGGGCTTAGAAACTTTTTCAGCGGCCTGGATCGTGATTGCATGTCCCACAATTTTTTTTTTAAAAAAAAAGGGCAGAATGGACATGTGAGAAACAATTGGAAGTGGCTGCCTTAAACCCAAGCATATACAATGATTTTTTTTCTTTCAATATCTTATGATTTACAATGGATCAAGGGTTCAAATCTTAACCCTTAGCCATTTTCCATGTTAGATAGAGAATCAACGGCTCGGGTCGTGATTCCAGGGCCCGCAAATGTCTAGAAATGGAGATCTTAGGATCTGCGTTTTTTGCAAATATCTCAAGCTTCATGAAAGATCAATGGTTGAAAATTGAACATGTAGCCTTTTTATGCCTTCTGAAGATCCTCAACGGTTTGGATCATAATTTTGTGGCCTGGAATTTAAAAAAAAAAAAACAATAGAATAATCATGTGGAAGTCACTGCTCTTGACTGGACATATCAAACGACTGTTCACTTGTCACCAATATCTTGAAATCTACATTGAATTAGGGGTTCAAATTTGAACTCAAAGTTCTATTCCTTGTTTCTAAGAGAATCAATGGGTCGGATTGTGATTGGGGGGGCCCCACAAAAGTACAAAAATAGTGATCTAAGGGTCTATGATGTTTTTCGAATATCTCGAGATTTGAGAAGAATCAACAATTGAATTTTCAATAAATAGCCGTTTTAGGTATTCTTAATATTTCAGATGGTTTGGATCATAGTTTTGGGGCCGATAAATTGACAAAAAAAAGAGACAGACGGATAGTTAAAAAATGACGTTGAAATCACTGTAGCAAGTCCTCTTTGTCCGCTTCAGACAACTTTGTCTGTTTGAAATGGGGTGGAGATCTAGGCTTCGAGAAACAAAGGTAAAGAGTCTTTATGCATTTTGAAATGGAGGAAGGAAAAATCATCCCAAACACCCTAAATCCGGTTGCAATCAGTTTTAAGTGATTAAGTGCTTGAAAATAGAGTTGTCAAACGGGCACTAAGTATGCCCCAACCCGCTTCTAGTAGGGGCAGATTTGATAGTGGTTTTTTTTAGCAAGGGGATGGGGATGGGGTTGGTTGTTCCAACCCGCCTGCTCGGCCCAGCCCAGCCCAAAATATATAATATATGTATATTTGTTACTAAAATAATAAACAAAACTCTTGTAGTGCCACTTTAGTCAAATCAATCTTAACTCATGATTTTAGGACTTTAAGTTTTTGACGAAGAAATCGAGTGAACTGCAGAAAACTGACAACCTGCTTACCTGGCTATGAGCTATGAGCCTTGCCATCATGGTTTATGCCAACCTTCACTCCCAGTGGCCTCTTTTTATTTATTTATTATTATTTTTTCTATTACAGTTTTTTATCTTTTGAATTAGACTAATTCTTCGGATTTAAAGAAAGCCGGATAAACTCACCTATAATCTTAATGTCGTAGTATAATTTTAAACCTAAAACATTTGAGTATAAATCGTAGTCCTATTTCAACCGAGTAATCTGTTGGAGTTACAATCTTGTGTAGCCTAACCAGATAAAAAAAATAAATAAAAGAAGAATAAGATGATGACGTAGATGTCCTTACTACCTGGGACAGAAGGCCCAGTGTACTTTTTTTTTGATTTTTTTGGGTATAAAGCCCCAGTGTACTTGAAATGAAATTGTCTTCTGCCTATTAATACTGGGAATAATGGAAGGGCCTTCAGCCTCATGAAAACTTAGGTTTCCTATCCATTGTTTTTCTCATTCTGACTCAGCTGACTCAACTTGGGGTAGGTGACTTTCTGAATGGGGGTGAGGTTTGGAATTTCAATTATGTTTTTAGCCCCTAATTTCCATACATATTGTTGGGCCTAGGCTGAATCCAGCCCATAAGCCTTGGTTCTAGACTGATTCCTATAAATACACATACACACACATATACAATCCAAACTTATATTTTCTTTTAAAAAAAAATTACTATACCTGAACAACTGCATATCCAACTTATTTATTTATTTATTTATTTATTTTATAGTGAAGTTTTATTATATTTATAAATCTTCAATCTAAATTATAATTCTACTTTCTAGCATGTAGTATGGTATGCCAAGTGATCACGAATAGTTAAGGTAGTATGGATAAATCATGTGGGCCTATTCTTTTATTAGAATTTCTAACTATAATTTGGTGTGTTGGGTATTCATAGTCATAATCCTTAATATTTACAAATGTCATATTTCTTTACTAAAATTTCAAATTTCAGCTATTTAAAATGTCTCAAATGGAGAACAACTCCTTACCTGAGTGGTAAAGAGTGACAGTTCTCACCTAGCTACTCAGGATTCGAACTCTGGGTACGCCACCTCTTCCCGCATGTACGAGCTCCTTTCCCACTTGGGTAGCAGTGGACTCATGATTTTCGTTTGATGGGGGGCTTACGATAGCCACTTAAAAAAGTCAACAACTACTCTTTTATTCTTAACATTAACTTTGGCAAAAGAGAAAGTACTACAATTACAAATTATCTAATTAGTAATTACATCAACTAACATTCTATCATCAAAATTTATATAACATTTGTGCAAGTGTTTTAAGGCTCCTTCTTCAAAACCATATTCCAACTAAACAAAAAGATTATGGATTTTGAGCAATTTGTGAGAAAATTTATATACAAAATATCCAAGCTATAAATCTGTGGGTCACAATTTTTTTACTGAAATCATTGACAATCTCAGATTAATGGTAATCATCAATACGCTCAGTTATTTTAAATTTTAATGGATTTTTTAGAGAGGGAAAGATAGATCGAAAAAGGGATGTGGGGCTATGAATTATCTTAAGTGGGGGTTGTGCCAAACTTCTCTTAGGGCCCTAATAGGAATGCCTTAGAAAATCTTCATTGGAAAACAAGGAGACAACAATGTGGACTTGAATTTCAATGTCTCGCATCATACCAAGAAAGACCAGATTATTAGGGTGTCTCATGATACCATTGATTGATGAGTTTTGGTCGCGCATGGCATGTGATGGAGCGACCAATAACGGCTATATTCATTGGATTCTTCATGTTGGAGTATCATTGTCATATGGCACCACTTTCCAACACCCATCATCTCTGTCCAATTTTTTCCCCCTACAAAATCTAGGGTTCAACATCCCTCCAATACGCTCCTACATTCAAAAAATCAGAAAACCTCATGGCAATACTACATTACCACTATTTCGTTTTGTTGTGCTTGGCAAATAGCTTATCCAAATTGAGCTGATTCATCAAAAGCACTGTTTGTCTAGGTCAAGGAAATATAAACTTTTAACGGAGTACTAAAGAGGTGAGGAGTGAAAAGCTTGAAGGAAGATATAGAATGCTAGATGGGGCCATAACTTATTTAAGATTTAATTACTGGATCGATGGATGAATAGCCATTTCCCCGTTGTAGTAGAGATTTATTTGAGAACTCACGTGGAAAGGCAATGCTTAGAAATTTTAAGAATTAGATATCTACTATGCTGCAGTTCAATCTACCTATCCAAGATTTGACACAAGATAAATGGAAATGAAGTAACAAAATTCATCTAACTGATCCAAATATATTAGTAACAAGGTTTTGATGATTGTAAAATATCTAAGAGTGCTTGTGGCTAGGCCGACGTAGGCCCCACTTTTGGATGGGCTTGGATATATAATTTGAGCTCGTTTAATAGTTGTGTCAAGCTTAGATTAAGTGATTGAAAGCTTCGAATAAGGAGTGCTTGTAATTTAATGATAATTTGTTCAAACAGTTACTAATAAACCGATAAAAATAATAAAAAGCCCGCTTCAGCATGACTCAGCCTTGCCTAGCCCTATTGCCTAAATGGGCGGGCTTAATTGTGACATTTATGGCCTGTGTCCAACTTGAGTTGGATATGGTCTTGTGTTTCTAAAGTCAGGCTGGGCTTGAATATGCCCCTACCCGGCCATGAACACCCCTAGAAATATCAAGCAAGCAAATGTCTCCAAGAAAAATTGTTAACCATTGTTATCTCTTTCTGCTCTCAAAAGTTACAGCTCTGAAAACAGTAAATCTGGTGCTAGGTTGAAGGACAAAAGGATGAATAGCATCAGTCCTTCTTCCTCCCACGAGTGAATGATGCTTGACAGCTTGTTTGAGCTTCAATGGTTGAGATGACAGTTCCCAAATCATTTCTGTCCATCTTTAGAACTACCTTCAGCCCACTGTCAATCATTGGAACCCTTCATTTGGTGATCCTCCTAAAAAAGGGCACAGAGTCAACAACACATTGTACCATCTGGGAAGCTCTATGGACAGAGACTGGAAAGTAAGAACATAAGGAAACACCCCATGTTCTACAAAGAAAAAACCCTTCATCTTTGGCAATCAGGATTGACCATTCGAGTGGTTTCAATTGCAAAATTATCCCATTATAGTGTCCATCTGTTTACTGGTTTATTGTAGGATCCATGCACCCACTGTGCTACCATTCTTTCCAAAACCAATTGATTTGTGGTAAGATGGCTAGAAGAGTGGGAAGACGTCCTCTACGTGTTGGGTTGAAACCCGCCAAGCATAAAATCCTGTGTGATGACTGTATTGTTAGGTCTCTGGTACAACCCTTGTATGCACTTGTGGTGGGGTGATGTTTGAATGCCTTCCTAACACAACCAACAGTTCATAAAACCATTGTTGTGCCATTTCCATCACCAATTGGTTTTGAAATAAGTGATAACTCAGTCGGGTCTGAGATCCTACATTTATCTCCACCCGATGAAGGATTCAAGCAAGGGCCTGTTGTAAACCATCCTAGAAGAACTTGAGATGGACAATATTCCTCCTATACAGATTGGATACCAGGTTTGTGTTAGGACTGTGTCGCCAGCCGGCCATTGGATCACATCGGATTAAGCAGTTGGTTTCCCTGATTAAAGTCTTGATCTATGACTTTAGAAGAGTTTGGATTTTATAATATGAAAGAGTTTGAATTGGAATCATGTTAGCTTGACCACCCGTGCTTAAACCATGACAAGCATATGCATAAAATAAATAAAAGTTTCTACATAGCTACTGAAATTATGATAGACAAGATTAATAATCTATTGTAAGTTATATTACATAATATATATCAATTTATAATAATATGGAATACTCTTAATTGTGTTGTATAATGTGTTCCAAAAATAAGATTTGCGGTGAAGATGTTTGTTCAAAACCTATTCTTACTCATGGAATTTACAATGTATTTAGAGTGCCTATGGTCCAATCACCATTGTTCTGAAAATGGAAAAAAAAAAAAAAAAATCAATGGAGTGAAAGGAAAGAATTTACCTTAAATCCAAAGCTTCACATGCAGAAGAGGCGATTTGGGCTTCTAAAAATCTGTGATCGAATGAAACGAATGAAGATGTCAAAAAGATGAAAGTATGAAGGTTTAAAGAAACATGAGGGGGTCCAGACTCCAGACTTTCCTCATTAGGAGTACTTCACATCAGCAAGGGAACAAATACATTAGGAAACTGAGGGACTTGAATTCGAAATTTAGGATAAGTTAGATCTGTAACTATACTCATTTGAGTAAGATACTCAAGTGGGTAATTTGGTCAAAATTGAAATCGACTCAATTTTGTAATCGATTTTATAATTAAATCACCATTGCTTAATAAAATAAATTAGAAGGAGGCTTAGACCCAAGAGAGACCATACAAGTGGGAAGTGAAAGCCCACACTGTAAAAAGGAGAACCCACATGAGTGTGTGTGTGGGGGGTATAAGAAGATGAAATGCACAAAGACATTCTGAATAAATTCAGTGTTGACCCAATCTGAGACTAACCTTGTATCCCATCAACATGAGGTAGTATTGCCAACAGTTGTCTAAATTTTCCTGGTAGTGCAGTTTTTGTGTAGCTTCCTCAAATGAATGGCTTCAATTGCTCAGAGTCTTAAATATGAGTTTCCTTTAGAAAGTTACTAAAATAACTAGAGTGAGAGGATAAGATGATGATGATGGAGGAATTATTGAGGGATATATAAGACCTCGTGTAGAGGGGCTAAGGGCCCATGACCCATGGAGTACAAGTTAGAGTAGTCCTCCTGATTACAAACTTTGTTTTTGGTGGTGTGGATGAATGTATTAATTTGTGAATGGCATTTCTAATGTTTTAAACATGTTTGCTTGCATTGAAGATTGGTGGGTCCCATACAATCTACCCAAATCACATAATCTTTCATGACTCTCGTTTCAACCTTTGCCCTCACCAACAGGCAAAACTATATGAATAATAAATAAAAAAATGGATAGAGGATCTTAGCATTAAAGAGGAATATGTAGAAGTCACTTTTCATGCATCCTTCCAAACATGTATATTTCATATAAAAATTACATTGAAGTTACTTCACATCTGCTCATGTCCGAGTTCCCAACGAAAGGCCAATAACAAAAAGATTCTACACCTAAATTTCTACAACCTGCATTACCCAATATTATGTCCCTGTCATGTGGAATGTACCCTTCAATCATTCCATTCTACTTCAATGTGTGGACAATAGCTTAGTGGGCCAACATGGGTTTTCTTAACATGGTTCCCCAACTCTTGAGTGTTCATAAACCAATGAAGTGGAAGAACTACAAAAGTGGACTTGGACTCACTTTGTTTTAGGTGGTGTGGATGAATGTATTTGTAAATGGCATCCCCTTTAATATTTCTAATGTTCTAAACTTCAGCAAAAAAAAAAAAGTGGCCTTGGGCTTTTTTATTGGTATCTAGCATGGATTTTACCATATGTACCAATAGCCATCAAACAAGATATGACCACAAATTCATGAGTTGCCTGATGTAGATTATGTTTTAACATAGAGAATTAAAGGAGTTCGGATCCTTTTGAGGCTTTTACTTTGGGCTCGTTTGGCAATTTACTATTAAAATAAAGTATCAAATCACGGAAGAATGAAATATAATATGGTTATGATGATATTTTGGCTTATATATTTGAAGAGTTATGATGATAGTTTAATTTTTAAAAAAGGATTAATGAATATATACATAAGATTGCATTATTATGTTTTTAACTAGATGGTCAATCTTAAAGTGGGACTAGGTTATATAAGAGTAAAGTTTGGGGAAACACAACAAAAGTATTTATTTGGTGTTTCTTGAACTTTCAATAGATGGGTCCCATGATGGAGTTCCACTCTCTTAAGCGAAAGCCTAGACAAATTGGACTAAAAAAAACCTTAACAATTTACAAGAAACAAAGGACGAAGAAAAAAGTAACTATCTTGATAGAGAGAGTCCGGATCCTCTAAGTTTTAACTTTGAGAATATCTTAGTTGAAATAATTGGACCCATGGTGGGGCCCATTTATTAAAATTTAGTGTCGCTCAAAACGAACGCCCTCATTTTGTATGAGACATGTCTAAATTTTACTTAAATAAGAGTTGACCCACTTGTAAGATTAACCATCTGATGAATAATGTCATTAACAAATATAATTAATCATGCATAAGATTGTGTCTCATCACGTTACTCAACGTATGGTTAATCTTATCATGGGGATAGCGTCAACTCCTATTGGAGTAAAATTCAATGACATCACAATAATGACAATTATGTTCATTTTGAATAGCTCGAATTTTTAAGTCTACTCCAACAACACGGCAAGAACCATTGGCTTCTCAGTTGATTAATAATCTTATATCTTTCACCCAGTTGCCCAGGGCTCGATTTCAACCCCTGAGCTGGCATTAAAACAAAAAGACGAGAGAGAGAGGGGGGGTTGTGTAAAAGGGAGGAAGAAAAAGGTACCATCTTAAATTGTTTCATAACTAAATGCTCCATAAGGAAGGCACTCCATTAATGCAGTTCATCATCATCCTGGCAGCTCATAACCAAAAAACCATGTCTACAAGTGAAGGTAGACGATTGTACACTACTTAATTACTATGTCAAGAAGAAACAAGATGCAATGTACTAAAGAAAGAACAAAAAGATTATGGATTCTATGCCCCACACACACTAAACCCTAACACTTATTCAATGTATTTCGTACATAGGCCTCTTAAATAAATTATATACATATCACTATCGTCATCTTATATCACAAATTACAAAACCCTTTATTATCCCTTACTTTACATAGCAAATTGATATATTAATAAAACGGTGAGTTTTTAAATTGGATTTTACTATTCATGTTGGAGAGAAGGCAAAACTGCCAATCTTTATGTTATCAGATCTTGAAAGATTTTTTCTCTTCTGTCATCATTAGTGTCAATTTAAAACAAGAAATGCAAAGCTTCCTTTGACCTCCATCTACTCTTTGTTTAATGAAAATCATTTTCAATAATCAGTTTTTCTTTTCAACATTTAGAAAGATGCATCTGCATTTAAAGACTTTTTATATATTTTTCTCCTTTCAAATCATAATTTTGGTTATATAGAAACACCTGTTGTGCTTGAATTTTAATTATGAGAAACTCATTTTCCCTCCAAACAAATACATTTATATAACTTGCTTCTCATTTGCCTTTGTTCTTCTAAGTTGAGACTAAGATAATTTGTAAAATGATCAATTTATTATTCTCGCAACGATGATTTAATCCATTTCTTATGCTGTTTTTATTAGAAAAATTAAAAAAAAGGGTGTTTATATACCAAAGTATGTAGGTATCATCATTTCTGGTCAAATACCATGAATAAACACTCTCTCTCTCTCTCTATCTCTCTCTATATATATATATATGATTTTATCATTGACTTGGTGAGCTTTATAGTAAAAAAATTAAAACCAATGAGTGTTTCTATACCAAAATATGTAGGCATCATTATCTCTCTCTCTCTCTCTCTCTCTCTCTCTCTCTCTCTCATTTGATTACAATGCTTTTTCTCATGTATCAGTTTGTGATGAGATCCCCAATCCTCAGTCAGTTTGTGTTTATTATGATTTTTTCTCTTTTCCAAAAATACATCCTATGTGCTTTATTTTTCAAAGGATATCATTGAATATGCAGATTCCTTTTAGAGAGATCATGCTAAACACAAATAACGCTCATATAACATGGCAATTTAGATTAAAAACTGTCATAGCTTCAAGAAGATACTCTATATAAAGCTTTTTTTAGCATGCTATATATTAAACATTTTGTCAAAATCCAATATAAACAACACCCCCCATATCGTATATAATATCCTGAATGTTAAAAATGTGTTAAAAACCATATAAATATTATTTGGGCTCGGTACCGATGGTTACAAACTAACGACATGATATGAAGTGCAGCTTTAGTGGGGATATGCAAAGAGATGAAATTCATGTGAGAATCGAAGTTCGAAAAATATCACAATGGGATTCCTTGCACTGCCTTAGCTCTATAATTAATAATAATCGCGAGATTGGGGAGGATGTCAAACATAAGATAAGAGCGAGATGATTGTAGTGGATACTTGGTTCTGAAAGATTTGGAAGGATGTCAAATATAAGGTAAGAGCGAGATGATTGTAGTGGAAACTTGGTTCTGAAACGCCTAGCGATCACGAATAGCAATAATATTGAAGGAAGAATTTCATATGATATTGGTTTAGACTAGCTATGACTTGTGAAGCAAAATGTCAGGCAATAAAAAAAAAAACAACAACATATATAAAAAATAAATGTAGCAGAGAAAAGAATGTTAAGAAAATGTGTGGTAAAACTAGAAAATATTAGAATCAGAAATGAGCATATTGGGGGTATTTAAGAGTAGCATCAATATGTGATAAAATAAGAGATTCGTTTGAGCTCATTTGGATATGTTGATGAGGAAAGAAGCAGGTTGAAGAGGACATGGATGGAAGAAGTTTGTCCAAAGATTTGGCCCAAAATATATAGGAAAGGCGAATTTATGTAATAAACCCCAATATAATTGGGACAAGATTTCGATGATGACAACAATGATGATTACTATTTTCTACCAAAAAAAACCTTCAAGAAACACACATGTGGTGGACACCCTCCAAACTTATGCGATTGGACTTAAAAAAGATAATTATACTTTTATGTGGAAAAAAAATTATACTTGAATGTATACGTAGCTAGAATCTTCAGCATTCATTGTTTCTTTAGCTGGCCTGTGTTCATTCCATGCCATTGATACCCATAACTGTGGCATTCCATATTTTGCCATGTGCTAAATGACAGTGTTTTTCTTTTTTTCTTTTTTTATGACGAGGAACCCGCCAACGCTACTTACGGTGATCATTGGTAAAACTCCGGATACACAACACCACCCACTAGCACTATGTATTGAATAAGACAGCAAAAGTTTTCAAGCCAGGACCTCCAGCTCATTACTGGACCTCCTAACCACTCTAACAATTCAAGTGTGAGTGATAAATGACAATGTTCCTATCCCATATTTTGAACTTTGAAGGGAGTTATGTGTGTCCCTGTATTTGGATAATTAATGCACTTAAATGAGAAATGAAGACAGTCAAACTTCCAGAAAAGGAATGAAGACAGCCAATATTTTTGCTAATCACAGCTGATTAATCATACACAAATCCATTTGTTGAAGACCTGTAATTGAACTAGACCATCCAAATCGTCGGTCCCATCATCGTCATAGTTAGAGAAAAATAACCATCAAACAATCTAATTCAACAGGAAAATATCCAATCATGCCTTGTACATGGATCCCATAATTGAATTATGGATTGAATTCATGCTTGAGAACAAGTATGAGAGTATCCTGAGTTCATAGAAAGAAAGACCATTCAAAGGAAAGTAACCTTGTAAGTAGTAGTAGATTCAGTCCATGAGCAAGAGTTGTTAAACATTTATCTAGATTCCTCCCTGCATACATGGGGATACAAGGACACATCCAGACCCCTAAAAGGCAGGGCCCAATAAAAACGGCCTTAAAAATCACACTGAAGATGTTCTACCTACATTTGGATTTCTTGCAACTAAAAACTGGACATTTTAATAGAGATTTATTTAGACTTGCCACCATATATTGAAGGTGGGGGAAAAGGGCAAAAGAAAGTTTGTACTTTGATTTCTTCAGAGAATCCAAACGGCAAAATCTAACATAACCTTTGGAAAACAAAGAAAATAGTATTTTCTCTATATGTTCTCAGTGTACACAAGTTCCATAATACTAAATGACAAGAGAACAACAATAACAAGGAGAAAGACTAGTAACAAATAGAAACCCAATTGTCTAAAATCTAATTATAATTTAAGAGACAAATCAAGCTTTTGTGACTCCTGTTGATGTGCATTCACACGACCATTTGGGCACCAATGGACAGAGTCATCTGAGCCCATACCAGATGAACCAAATGTCCAAACACTACAACTACCATTAAACCTAGGGGCTGCTCCTTTCATGGACGGCGTTGTCGCCGCTGTTACTTTACTGCTAGAACTCCCACCGGTAAGATAATTCTCCGTCGCCAATTTTCCGATAGCAGGCTGTTGCTCGATAGGCGGGCGTGACCATCCCCTACGTCCATAGGAGAATCCATGGCCAGAAGGCAAATATGGCTTATGGATCATTGAATGAGCCTGGATTCCAAGGGACCTATTGAGTGATCCATGAAGTGGTAGAGAGGACATGCTGGGATACTGATGATAGTGGTGAGAATGGTGGTCTCCAAACGCCATGACATCGCCACGCCCTCTCTTCGCCAGTGTTCGCTCTCGCTTGTGCGCATTCTGGTGGCCCCCAAGCGCCTGCGAACTGTAGAATTTCCTCTGACAATAGTTGCATGAGAAAACTCGGGGTGGCTCTGCTTCATGAATCTGCCTCTCCGGCGATTGTTGAGAAGTGCCTGCGTCCAAACTATCCATTAGATTGAGTTCCATGATTGAAGAACCCCGCGTAGAAAGGCTCAGATCTAAGGAAAGATCAAACTCCGGCCGCTGACTTCCTCCTATCTTCTCCTCCTCATCTTCTGCATGATCTTTGCATGGGACCTCTGCTGCTGAGAGACTTGAGGTGTCTGAGGCGCAAACCTCAGTGATATATGCTTCCATAGGAAGAATTGTGGTATAGAGGTTGCTCCTGTGTGGGGTTTAAAAACTTACAGACTTGGATATTAAAAGAAAGAAAGATGAATGTATTTATTGACAAGGAGTGAATGCTGTGTCTAAGTATGGAAGCTAAGATCTTGCTTTACCGTTACATGACCTAATAAGAGTAAATTCAAGGCTTCTGGACAAAGAGATAGGTCTGAAGGAGAAGCCTGGGGGGGAGACTTAAAGAAGGTGAGTTGTCCTTGCAAAGCTGTTTTTGGGTCTCCCTTATCTTGATTAACTCCTTTAAGAAATACCCATCTCTCAAATATCTGGCCCTATCATTAATAGGAAATGGACCCAGTCTCTCATGGCCGAATACTTGACATTTTTACATGCCTTGAAATAGCATCTTCCTCTGTCTTTCTACTTTTGTCACCGAAATTTCTTGGCTCTGGTACCCCACCCAGTAAATGAGTTTGATCTTGGACTATATTTGGGGAAACAGAAGGTGGAAAGTTCTAACCATGTGCTTTGTTGGGTGGGTAGGGACCCCCAAGGAAAACTTTGGTGTATTTACTTTCTGAACTGTCTACATTGGATCTTCCTACAACTTACAGAACTAGGTCCCACATGCCTGAAGTAGGTTGGAGAATAAAACTGCTAGGCTAGTTCGGTTAAGCTTTTTAAGGCCTGGAACAAAGCTAGAGTTCTCATTTTGAACCGATCAGAACTACAAGTTCAGTTCTCAATAAAGAATTTGTGTCTTTTGGCATTGGTGTCTGTCGTTTAAAGGTAAACAAGCCAGAAAGTACCCTATACAACAGGGCTTTTCTCCACTCTTAACTGTGTCCCACAAGCTCAATGGGACAGAAAGGACTCTTGTTTAGGGTCCGAAACCCATAATTAGCACAAACCCGGATCCTAAGTCCATTCCTGACCCAACCCAAGACCTTACAGAGGGCTTTGTCACCTCACCCGAGGTCTCTTTCCTCACCCGAGGGCTACATCACCTCACCTGAGGTCTACTACCCTCCCCCGAACGGAAGCGGGTCCTATCCCCCTACAGCTGGGGTACCCGAAAACAAAAAACAAAAAAAAAAAAAAAAAAACACGAAGGAGCCCAAAGTCCTGCAAGCTGACAGCCCTATTGAGCCCAAAGTCCTGCAAGTTGATAGCCCTAAAGATTTTGCACTCCTGGCCCACCTTCCATGGTGCCCATGATTCAGATGATTGGCTGCTTTGATACATGCACATGAAAATGACATACTGCAGCAAGATCATCCCTACTTTTTATACCATGCCGAAAAAATAATTGAAGAAAAGAAAAGAGATTTTTTTGAGAGTAGATGTTTTGTTTATTTATATGATCATAAGATTCATACCCCGATAAAGAAATCCATTATACTCCTTATCATAAATGAGATGAAATACTTCCTCTGCTTGCAAAAACTAGTTTGAAACAGAAAGTAACACAAGATTGGTGACTTGGAAACCACATGAATCATAAAAACGTGTGACCCAGCCCAAATCAAATGGTTAGGATCCGGGCAGACCTGCATACATGGTCTGCCCCCGTCGGACATCGGTCCACTTACAAAACTTGCTTAAATTTCTGGGTCTGTGTCCAAAACCTATATGAAATATCCTGGATCCGCCTCCTAAATCCATATGAAAATTCTGGATTTACCCCCAAAATTCAATTTCCTGTTTGGGTCCCGCCCACCCCTCAAATGAAAATCCCGTGTCTTCCACTCAGGACCATTAAAAGGTTCATAATATTTTTAGGGAAGGAGATGGAACTGCACTGTGGGTGCCTGCAGTCCCATAGTTCTTTTGTAGCTCTCCCCCCACCCCCGTGAGAATGAAAACCTAGAAGCACAAGGTATGTTGTTCACATTTCACTCCTGAAAGAGACACACCTGCAGAAAATGGAGGCCCCTTCCAAACATAAGACAGCCAATACGGTTATCACACGTGGCAGTTGACAATGCAGTCCGTCGTATGTGCCAAGTAACGACAATTGGCCGACAAGTAGGTGGGCCCAGTGACGTGGACAATCCTCCCCTTTTGCTGCCTCCCTTGTGCTGTCCTACACTATCAAATTGTGAATTATTATTTTGGTATGATTACATCCCCAAAGAAAGCTCTTTGAGTCTTAAGCTGAGCATTTTCCTTTGAAATCATAACCCCAAAAAACAAGGTCCACCAAAAAACACTAATATATATGTCTTCTCTCCCCTACCAATATCTGAAAGGAAAGGTCAGGATCATAGGAAATAATGGGATATGAGTGCACTTGCCTCTTTTCATCTCTTGTCATTCATTTGTGCAAGTACCCACATCTCATGTGATTCCTTGCTTGTTTGTCTGGTCCTATTGGACCATATCCTCCTGGGATTTGATTGTCTCTTCCCATTTCCCACATCAACCAAATAACTCTGTTGGAGAAACACCAAAAGAAGAGTCACAAAGGGTTCCATCACCCACCTAAATGATGTACCTGCACCATTAACTGAACAGAACCAACATAGTCCCCACCCCTCCTTAGGTCAGAATCAGAACAATGGATCATTACTACACTGAGAACACCCATTCTCAACACTGGAGAGGGGGGATCTTTCCCCTTTTTTCTTTTCCTTCCAAGGAACAGGGCCCCCAACCACTCTATCTGCACCTCACACATGTAATTGCAAACTAGATATAACAAATGGCATGCATAAAATGCTTACCATCTAGAATCACACAAGTTCACTTGCTGTGGGGCCAACTCCTTGTGCATAATCAAATAAGATGAACATCACTAATAACTAGTCCACTGCTTTCGAAACGACGATTGAAGGCCAACCTTCCATATCCAAACAAATCAAGAGATTGTGTTCAACAAGGATCATTTTTTATCACATTAATTTAATTTGTTGAAAGCTGCTTGTAACTTAATTGAAGTTTTTAAAGGATGTAAGGAAGACAAGAATTTGTTACAACTACAGGGGCCCAATTCATCACACGTAGGATGTAGCAGCATAGTGTACATCATGTTTCCAGATTCGTTTTATAAACTATATGATACGGAATTAATTTCATTATGGTTTGTCTTATATCTTATTATATTTGTCTTATCATTTTCTAAGGCCTTCCTTCACATCTAAATCAGTAACACAAGGTTGAAAACTACATTAGCAGTTTATTTTGCACAAAATCGGTTTTCTTTATTCTTTAAATGCTATGTGGATCATGTAGGTCATAGTATGAACATCAATCACATTTAGATCACATGCAAAACCAAACAATCAAACTAACAGCCAATAGAGTCTGCAGCCTGCCATGTCAAGTAGAGTGATGGCGTCTGCATCATGGGCCCCAGAAAAGCTGGTGCACATGTGGCACGCCATGAGGTGATATTGTCAAATTGAATACTTAACCTGCAAGAAAGCGTCGTTCAACATTAAAATGGGAAAAATTAATGGAAACAAGGGCCACATAGAACACCCTAAACCAACACAAATAGGCTGGCAGTTGGCAAATCTAGGGTGGCTGATGTGCAACTCATGGATATCGGAAAACGACTTCAGGAAAAAAAAAAAGAAAAAGAAAAAGAAACATTAAAGGAGCAAATTGCCACACACTGTAGCATAAAATGAGCCTAAAGCCAAGGAATGCAAAGTCCTAATTAAGAAATGCTAAACAAGCGGAATGGCAAAGACAAGTAAGCATGGAATGCGCCGAGAGCCAAGGGATTCTTAAATATATTTACATCTAATTTGTTATTCAAATTCCCCACCTAAGTGCTTATGAGTTTCAGTTGACTTAAATACATTGGTATACAACCATGTAAATTAATCCAGGGAGCAATCCTAATGTGGAGATGGCGTCTCAAGTTCCCATAAAAATATTGGTAATGCAAGATGAACTGCCAACACTTCGATTCTATAGGCATGACAAAGGGCAGAGAAGGGAACACAAAGGACTTCATAATGGTATGGTTGACTTAGTGTAATGTGTACAGTGTCCTGATGCAACACTCTTTAAAAACATGTGGTGCATGGTTGATGATAATTAGCAGACTGGTGCGGTGAGTGTAATGTATCAAGTGTCCTGATGCAACACTTTCATGCGAAAGTGGTGATGGTTCAGTGATCCATGCCACTGATCTGATGGATGGAACCAAGATAAAGGATACCGAATAAAGCTTCCAGACAAGGAAGAACAAAACTATCCAAGCTTTAACCTGTATTGCTGTTTAAGAAAAATAATACAGCAAGTGACAGGGAAAAAGGGTAAAAAACTGGATGCCTGAAACTTGGAAGCCTCCAATATACATGCGGGCTGCAGCCAGTTAATCAAAATCATTGATATCATTTGCAAAACAATGAACCCTCTTTGTGAGATGGGCACAGAGAACAGCATGCACTTTTCATTGAATCAGGACCCCATAATTCATCTTAGTCAATGCCAGTTTAAATATCGTTTTAGAGATCAATAAAATATGTATGTGGATAACAACCGAGACATGTATTGCAAGCGTAGATTGAAGTCTGACCAACATGAAAGAAAAAGGTTCATGTCAAAAAATGAATAAGCAAAAAATAAAGGTAGTCTAACTACAGAAAGTGAAATAACAATCTGCTGTCCCAGTTGCCTTGAGACAATTGGACAATCACTACATCATCAATCAGGACCGCCCATCTGATTGTATTTACATAGCAAAAGAGCTGAAAATTAAACCAATGAGATAATTTGAAATGACTTGAATCACCCAATCAATTCCCTAAAAAACCTCAAAGATTCAGGTAGTTTAAGAAAGAAAAAAGTTTCCATCCATCAATCCAATCATCCGTTTGATAAGGTTCACCAAGAATTGCTTGTGTCTCTTATCTTTTCAATCACAGTATTAAACAATTGCTCTGGCATAGAATATGAACAGTTTTATGAAAATAGGTCCAAGTCTGCATGGTCAGTATCATCTGATCAGCACTATCTTTACAGTTGGACTATACAAAGTGATCTGCACTTGAAGGATATCCCTAATGATGACATGGATTGTCCACAGTCAAAATGCAACTGGGTGCTCAGTGAAGTAGAAATTATAATGCACCCAAGCACTACATTACTGCCCTAACAGAAAATTTTATACCTTACTTTGTCAACCAATAAATCAAAATGAGAAATGTGCACACAGATGCAACTAAGGAAAGGATGATAGTATCCATCGACTTTTTCTTTTTGATTGCCGAGAGAATATGATTTACCTGTAAAATTTTGTCACTATTATATCAAGCCTCAGTTGCAGACATCAAACTAGCTCTCTTAAGAATGATAGTAGTAGGGAGTGTATCTATACCGAAGGGAGACGGCTGCTAACAATTGTTATTTTTGAACTGATGCCACTGAATGTCGAGCGTTGAAGAACAAGATGCCCAAGAGTAGCTTGGGCTTGAGAGATCACGGTATCCATCTGCAGACTGCAGCATTGTAAGATGTTATGCTGATAAGTTTGACAGAAATCGATACAGAGAATGATGAAGGTATTTTCATTGGACCCAACAGTATTGAGAACTTATCATACAAAGATAGCATAAAAGATGATGATGTGAGGTCAGGCATCTACAGACAGCAAAGAACTGTGTTCACATCATTCATTTGCAGGACACAAATTGGGGGGTTGGTGCCAGTGTCCATCATCATGTAAAGATTGATCAGATGCTGCTGTCAATCCTACCAATTGCATAAAGAAATGGGTTTTAAAACCTTGTTGTGAAAAATTGTCCATTTTCTTGCCACAAAATCAAGGATTTATAATCTAATTGGTGAAATTTTCCAGTCACTCATCTGCAGTATGGCCAGTAGACGAAGACCTGTGCAAACCACTGATACATTTTCTAGTTCATGTGTGACCTCAAACTTCAACATTTTTTAAATCAGTTTTAAATTATTTTTTTCACTTTTAAACAAAATTATATGAAGGAAAATTAAAGAGATCACACTTAATCATTAACAATAACAACAAGGCCAACGGAAGTATATGAAGAATAACTTATGAAGATGAGATGAAGCCATGAAAAATAAAATTATATGTGAGAGAACTATTTTAGCGAACAAGTAATATAACGTCTGTAAGAGATAAGGCAAGTGAGCACCGAATGTTTTGGCCAGCTGTAACCTACAGAAAAAGGTTTGTTAGATCCAATGAGAAACTTGGAGGTTTCCACCGTTGTCTAGGGTATTTCCGGCTTGAACTATAGGAGCCTTGATTTACCAAATTATGGGTGATCAGAGAACTCACAGTTGACAGGGGCCCTGCTCAGTGTTTTAAAACTCGTCCAAGGCACAAGGACTCGGTCGTGGACAAGTCGGTTCATAGGGGACTCAGCCACGTTGCACTAAAGGATTTGAAAACCTTATTTTTTGTTTGGGGAGGTGGAGGACTGGTGGGACTGGTGGGACCGGTGTGAAAACCATATTTTCAGTTTGAAAGCCCAATTTGCAGTTTGAGGTTTGGATTTGGGTGACGGAGTAGAGGAACTAGTGGATGTGGAGAGGCCATGGAGGAGGTGATGGTCGTGGGGAGAGGAGGAGATGGTGGCGAAGGAAGAGAGAGGAGGAGAGGAGAAGCAGGGTGGAGCCGATTTGGGGGCAACTTGGTTCAACTAGGCCAAGTCATATGCAACTCAAACAAGTCGATTGGAGGAGGGCCAAGTCGCCCTCCAAGCGCGATTCTTAAAACACTGACCTCGTTAGAAACGAGTGCATTTTGCAGTTGCCACAGGATAGCTAAAACAGCAGGCAGTGATTTAATTTTTATGCTGTAAGGTTTGTGCTTAAAAGTAGGTTGTGTAGCGACTCAAGTCACATTCCATGTTCTCTGCTACCATGGTAGTCAGGTATGCCAACCACCTTCTTTAGTTACTGAGACAATATTGTGATGTATTCATTTTTGTTCTGTAGTTGATGAATGACATAATTTTAAGTTCATTCTTCTCAAGTTTGTGAGTTTATTGAGAACATTTGTGAAATTTTACTGGAATGTTTTCTGGATGTGCTAGTTTCAAAATCCATAGTTCCTTTTTGTAATAGGGTGATGTAGCCACGGGCCTCAGGATCTACAAAAGGAGTCCCAAGAATAGGCTCAGAGTCAGCCAGCCCATTGGGCCAATCTCATGGATGACTAGCCCATTGGCCTATCCCCTGGTCAGCCAGCCAGTTGGCCAACTATATCTACTTTCTTGGTTTGGTTTTCTTCTTCTTTTCTTTTATTGATAACATGACAACACAGGCACAACCTCAAGGTTGCAATAGTAAGCACCTTCCACCGTGCCATGGACTCGTCATTTCCAAGAAAATTTTCTAGATCTAACTTCTTAATTTAAGGCACGTTTGTGTAACACCATTTTCGTGGAAAAGCGGTAGAAAAGGAGTCACTTTTTCATGCTCATCACTTTTCCTCTACTTGGATCAGCACCATTTTCACAAGTATAAAGATGATAAAAGGATAACTAATTTTTTGTGAATATTCTAGATCCACATTCTTAGTTTCAATAATCCTAAGAAGACTTTTTTAGATACAGCAAGATAGTTTATGAGGATGTAATCAATGAGAGCAGGAGAGAAAATCCTATTAATACAAAAGGAGAATGGCATATAATCAACTCACAGAGAAAGGAAATCCATTCTACGATCCATGTTACCTAGGATTATCATCCCTTCCTGTATGAATTCCATTGTATTCTCTCATTTATGCATTCACTAAACTCTCTCTCTCTCTCTCTCTCTCTCTCTCTCTCTCTCTCATATTATTGTGATTGGATAAAGCAAGTATTTCACTTTGAGTGAAGACTCATTGGGCTGCCAACAGTGATGACTCGAAAGGCCGAGAATCTATGACTCCATCCATCATAGGTCCCACCTTAGTGACCTTAGTGATTCTTCATGGCTATCGAGTTAAGGTGGAACTCCCCCCACCCCCCAAAACGATATCCGAGTTCCTTCCACATCTTGTCCTGTACTTCTTTTTTAAATATGTGAATGTAATTGTCCTGAATCTGGATTCTCAGGTCGGAATAATTAAGGATCCAGTTCCAGATCCAATATGCATGGACCCGGATTCAGATCCAAATTCTTCCCGGATCCAAAAATAGGTTCCATACACACTGTGTTCAAAATCCAAGGCTTCAGATACTCGGATACCCATTTGCAACCCTACAGGGAATGTGAAGAAGATATAAAATAAAGTATTTCATTTCATTTACTACGGTCCAGCAGAGTTCTATACTTTTTTTTTTAAATTGATTATACTAAGTTTTATTTGATAAAAGGACTCCAGGAGTGTCGGCCTCATTGACGTTATTAGCCAAATCTTATCCTTTTTCATATCTCCTCCCTTAATGATTCATCAATCCGAGATCTCTTATTTTTACTATTGAAGATCATTTCTTTTCTCCACAGTCTAACAACATTCACTAATATAAAATGAAATTTGCATGAATCCAAAAAGCAAGTCCATAAGAAGAAATGTTTTCCAATACCTGTCCTGTACTTCTACTTACAGCAGCTTGTTCTTTAAGAAGAGCTTGCCCTTCAAAACCACCATTCTCTTCTAGGTCTACTCTTGCTCGATCAAACTCCCTAAAATCTTGAAGGAGTGATGCATGCTCTTGCTTAGCTCCAAGACTAGACCGAAGACAGTGAAACTCCTGTACTTCAAATATCTTAGACTCTGGTGCATAAAAAGATTGTGCTAATTTGTGGCCCTTATGTAAGCATGAATTAGGGCCCATGGTTTGACCAAACAAAAAAAGTGAATTGATTGGTCAGCAGTGGATAAACCTTGACATGACAAACCTCTAATACAGTGATCAAGAAATGGGAAATAGACAGGAAAGAAATACAACAATTGTCCGCATCCCATGAAAGAAATAAGAAGAAATGTTTGATGAAATCATGTTTATTCAAGAAAAAGCATGGTCCCTATCCTCTGCCCAAGGATATAAAAATCAATGGCCCCAATCACAAAAACATTTAGGCAACAAATACCAACTCAAAAGACGGGTTCTACTCATCTCTTCAAACAGACCGTAAATTCCTCAGCTTCCAT
Source organism: Cinnamomum chago (assembly GCA_038049695.1). Lineage (NCBI taxonomy): Eukaryota > Viridiplantae > Streptophyta > Magnoliopsida > Laurales > Lauraceae > Cinnamomum > Cinnamomum chago. The sequence continues at coordinate 8,302,531 of CP142452.1, read as the reverse complement.
AGTTAGCCTCTTGGCATTTACCTGAGTAAGGTCATGTAGAATTTCTTGATGCCGAGTCAATGTATGAGAAAAAATTTTCGGGCCCCCTGATGATACCCAAGCTTGCATATGTGAAATTACTTACTGAAGTTCCTTCAGTAGCTGGTCTATACTCTATACCAGATTCAAGATCGCTTTCTGAACCATCTGCTTTTGTAGCAACCAATCTATGGTAGAAACTCATCTGCTCATCCAGTTGTGCCTCAAGTTTCCTTGCCTGCATAAAAAGCATAAAACTGTGTTTGAGATTATATACAATAAAAACAGCAGAACACAAGCATTGATATACCACCAACGGGTCTTCACCTATTACTTTCCATCAAAGACAACTAAATGATCAGCATTATTATCATGAAACAAACACCAACAATTTTAAAAGATAGACTAGTGGATTCTACATTGATACTATTGAGAAAAACTATACTTTTTCCTATGGTCTTATATTCTAGTAGCATTGATTGATTTCATGAATTAGCTCTTCGTCTTTTTTCTTAATTGATGAAAAAAAATTATTAAAAAATATTAATGTACAAAAATAGACCCACAATAATAGAAAATAGAATTGATTGCCCCCCAACCCCACCCCCTCTCCACATGAGAGAGAGAGAGAGTCCAACAACCCCTTCCTCACCCTTGTAGGGCCATTTGGAGATGGCAAATAGGTAATCACTACTTACATTTTCATGAACTAATTTCCATGAAATGAAAGATTTGTTGTTTCGAATAATCATATTAATGAACACCAAGAGAGTTCGGAGACACTTATTACAGGAAGCAATAGGATGTGGGGAAACTAGGAGGTAAAAACACCAGGGAGGAAACCCCATTTTTTAGCTACACTTGGTGTCCAGTGTAGATAACAAGAGATGGAGAAAATGTTCTGCAGTTAATGGGGCGATCATGATTCCCTACCTCTTGATGGGGTCCTCTTCTCAACGACAAGTGAAGGAAGCCACAACAAGTGGACTCCACTTTCCCCCAGCAAAAGCAACTCAATCAAGCAACAGAAAAAATAAGTCTCTGGGGCAAATGCTTTCTCCACATCAAAGCAGCCCTTTGAGTATGATAACAGTGGATTGCTTATGTCCCTAAGTAATTTCCTCCTTCCAACAATTGAATAATGAACATCCACCATATGAATTATCATGATGCAAGACAGACCCATTGTCCCAATGGGCCAACTAGCTAGTGAGCCCAACCCATCTATCTCGACCAGCTTCTAGGCCCAACCCACCTATTACAAGTTTATTTAGAGTTTAAGTTGTTTTTAGTTGGATGTTTTAATCCTAGCCATTGATGTGTTTGGATGGTCTAGATTAGATGTAGGATTACTTTTCTATTATATAAGCATTATAATGCCTCCTTGGCCAGAAGACAATGATTAAATGAAAATGTGTTTGAGTGCTTTTGCTCTCTTCTGCTCTCCTATGATGGGAAGCTTTTCCTCACCTATGATAGGGAATTTGGATTTTGGCGTGAGGCCAATTTTCAGGTGAGAGCCTGACCTACCCTCCTCCTCTGCATCTCTATCCTACCTGCCGCGCATCTCGTACCCCGTTCTGCATTACATCATATCAATTGTTTGATTAATTTTCAACATAATTTGAAATGGTAAACATGGTATTTAATACAGGAAGCAAAATGCATCAGAAATAAATCACTTCTAGAAGATTGGTGTAAGTCCACCAACCCATTACCTTTGCAAAGAATATGTTCCAAAACATATTGGTCTTCAGCTACTAGAAATCTCATTTCTTGGGTCCAATCAGCCATTCTCAAAGGATAAGAGGATAATCCATTGGAAAATGCTAGGCATTGACCTTCTTGTTTGTGATGACAGGAGGGCAAGGACTTCTTTAAGTTTGAATGATGATATAAAGATATGATGGCTAGAGATGAATATTCATTCTGGATCATCAAGTTGCAATACTTGAACTTCAAGAAGGAGAAGTCTTTCATTTACATTTTGATTAACATGAATGGATGACGGTACTAAACCTTTGCTTATTTGGCTGGATGTCTGAAAACTTTATGCTAATCAGATTACTGTAATGAACCCATGGTAGTTGTTTCATTAGAACTGAAAAAACTTCAAACAATTTTGGATGATTGAAATTAAGCACTTTTTATTTGCATGGTAGGATGTGGAAACCAACCTTTTACAAGTTGGTGGTTCTGACTTTAGAAGTGGCAGGGAATAGTTGTGTGATTTTCTCAAGGGGGATTTTGCAAGTATGTGATTGATTCTGTTGGATAAATTGTTACATCTGGGGGTATGTAATTGATTGCAGGATGAGCATTGTTGTGGAGTGGGAATTGATTGATGATTTAGATGCCTGACTACTTTTTTAATTGGTTTAATTGTGTTTGAAAATTTCTTTTTTTATGTTAGAATCCCTTCTTGTTGTTTTTTTTTCTTTTTTCTTTTTTTGGAGGTGGGCAGTGGGCCCCAATTTTGACTGTTACATTTTGTAATTAAGTGGGGCCCGTATGTATACTATATAGCATATATACATTGGTGGGCAATTTACACTTGAATTTGTCAATAAATAATACATACATGATTGGAATTCTAGTTAAAATTCTTCAATCTGTGAAATAGGGAATTTGTGGAAACAGGGAATTCAGAAGTTCTCAGGCTGGAATTCCGGACATGAATGAAACAAGGATTTGAAGAATTCCAGAATACAGCAGCATTTGAAATTCCTAGACAACCACCAAACATAAATTATATGAATTCTAGTAAAGAAATAGGCCCCTAGGTTACCATTAAAGTCAAACTTAATAAACCCACCGGCCAACTAGACCACAATAGAGACCTTGGCTAAGGGGGAAAAAAGAGATTCTTCCTAAGAACGGTGTAAATAATTTAATTATTTTTTGATGACCAAGAACGGTGTATATTGAATGCAATAAGATCCCCTAACTCCTTGGTAGCTACAGCCCGACAATTAATTTTCGATTTCATTTTCCAACCTCCTCCACCAAGCTATATAGATATGAAATAGCCCATTTGTTTCTTTCCAACACAGCAACAAAAGCCCGACAATTAATTTTCCACTTCATTTTCCAACCTCACCCTCCACCAAACTATATAGATATGACATAGCCCACTTGTTTCTTTCCAACACAGCGACAAAAGGCTGGCCAAAGAAGTAATTTAATATCGAAAATGCCATTGTTCAAGTAACGCCATAAGATAGCATCAAAATATTCCAAACCTTTCAACCAAATGAATGACAGAGCTATTATATGATTTACATCTTCCATATCTAATAGGCAAAGGCTTATACTGAAAGCAAAAACAAACACAAAAACATAAAAGAAACTAAGCCCAAAGAGAGAACCCCAAGGGAAACTGATTTTCCGTTTTAACGAAGTTGTCATAAAAAATTAAAAATTAAAAATTAAAAGTTCAAGTTCATGCAGTTGATTGCTACAGCCCACTCCAATCTGAATCATCAAGTCAGTCCACTAGATCCAATGACATAAGATGAAAGATAAAGAAATAAATAACTCATAAAGTTTCTATAGCTACATTGCTTGTCCAAAAGCCCCTAGGAAATCTGGAAGTCGAATTTATATGGCTAATGGAAAAAGTCTTCTATTTCTAGAGTGCTTGTATCAAACATTAAAATCCATCCCAAAATGATATTTAAAATAGCACGTCCAAGGTTATACCAAATCTATGCATTTACCAAACATCCTAAATTCAAGGCAAACTGTGAAATGCCCTAATGAATGCATAGTTCATCATATTCATCATAATCTTGCATTCTCAAAATGCACAACTCAAAGCCTGATTAGGTACTTCAGTGCTCCTCATTAGTTCCTTTTTTTGCTCCAATGTCTCATCATTAGCTCACAAGTGTACTTATTATCAATGTAACCTAGGTATGTAATCCCTGTGCATTGAGCATTTTACTCCAAAATGTATATCATCCTTCCTTCTCCATTCCTACTTCCTTCTTCACCTTTCATGACGTTCTGTTTTTCCTTTTCTTTCACAAAATTGTATTGACACCCGAACCAGAAGCTAGAAAATCTGATTTGGGTTGCTTAGGAAACTCTTTCCAAAACCATTCACAGTATCAATTACATTTCTGCTATGTGTATGCTTCTAACAACTCGTGCTGTAATAATTTCAGAAGACAGATGGTTAAGTGAACAATCTAAACCATTGATTCTCCTTACTTTTCCCTTCTAAACACAACACCATTCATCATAAGGCCAGGATCCTCCAATCTTGGTGATTTTTTTTTTAAATGCACACCGCCAGATTTAGCAGAATGAGCTTATACAAAACTCAATTGATTCTGATCTATACATTCAACAGCACTAATTGACCATAGCACATGAGCTTTTGCACAAACAACAAACTACAAAAACAAGAGAAGAGGATTTTCTCAGCACCTGAACTGGTAAGCATCCAAACACGTCCGAAATCCTGATTTCGATATCAAAACCATAGTCTTTCGACTGTGGATCGAATGAGAGCTGATTCTACAAAATCATTGAACAAAACGGATTATTTCACGACGGATTCGGATCGGTAGAACGATAATGCGGAGAAAAAGCGAAGCGAAACCCTAACAGATCCGAGCCATTCATAATTTGGAAATCCGAGATCGTATGGATGAGAATGAGCGTAAGTACCTGTTTGCGAAGAGAGTCCCAGGAGATCTAAGAATCCATGGATTTTGGCTTCCAGATTTATAGAAGTCGAGAAAGAGAGAGACTGAGATTGAGAGCATTTGCTTGTCTTGTACAAGTTTTTCACATTAAGATTGATCATTGATTAATAATGTGATTAGTGAATAAAGTTTGTCTTATATTAATCAAACAATCATTGTAAGGTGGGATTGGTTTTTGTTACTTTTTTGAAAAAGAAACAAAATGTATTTGAATCAAAACATTCACATGGAGGCATCTATTTAAATCAGGTTTTAAATGAATTAGACCCGAAAAATTAGACTTGTGGGATGATGCCTAATTTTACTTAATTTCTAAATCGATTGGATTCCTCTAGAAGAAGGAGAAGACCTATATTTTCTATAAGATGGTTGGAAATGCGAGATTTCTCTCTCCTTTAGAAATAGATATCTAAGAGTGTAGAATTTTCTTGTTGCACAATCAAGCTTTGCTTGGGTGTGTCTGTACGCTTGTGATAAATTGGAAAATTGTTTTAATTTTCTCTGCAATTCATTGTTATTTTCATTGTTACGTGGGCATGTTTTATTTCACACAAAAGGAAAAGTGGGTTAGCCGAGAAGATATTGATTTCCCATGGAAGGGTTAGAAATTAGAATGCATGATTTCTCTCTCTCATGAAAATAGAAATGTACATGGTATGAAATATTTTGATTGCACAAGTCTATGATAAGAAGGGGTTGCTCGGTCGGTTGACAACCCCGGATGTCACTGGCTACCCGAGGATTGATCTTCAGGTATGTCACTCTTCTCACATTTATGGGTTTCTCTTCTCACATCATGTGTGGGCTTCTTTCCCACCTATACAGGTTTCCTTGGGTCAAAAGAATGTCCTTGATAAGAAGCCAGAGACAACCAGTTTGGTTGGCTAAAACCGACCCTTTCATCATTTTATAAAGAACTTTTATCTCCAAGAAAGGAATCAAGCCGGAGATCACCAGCCTATGGCGCTCTCTCCAAAGATTTACATTGTGTTCTTCCTGTCAATTAGATGGAAGTGTCAAGATAAAAATCCAGCCTTGAACCTTAGCCTCTCTTCTTTCACAATTTATGTATTCCTTTCTTTTGACTTTTGCATCTATTCTTTCACAATATAGTTACTCAACCCACAAAATGATAGTTTCCCTAGCCAATGAAAAATATTTGTACCCCTGGAAGAAGGAGAAGACTTATATTTTACATGAGTGGGTTGGAAATTCAAGATTTCTCTCTCCGGTAGATATAGATATTCATAGATTGTAGAATCCTCTTGTCGCACCAACAAGCTTGGGTGTGTCTATGCGGCGATAGGGTTTTGCGTTAAAAAGAAATATTGTTCTGATTTTCTCTATAGCGCACTATTTTATCCATTGTTTGGTGGACAAGTTTTCCTTACACAAAGGGGAAAAAATGAACTGATATTTTTAGATGTAAAAGAATTTGATTTCCCATGCAAGGGTCAGAAATTAAAATTCAAGATTTCTCCCTCCGCTTGGCATGAAATCCTCTCATTACACAAATCATTGATAAGAAAGGGTTGCTCAACTGGTTGGGATCCCCAGATGTCACTAACTACCCAAGGATCGATCTCTGAGTATACCACTCTTCTCACATTTATAGGCTCCTCTTCCCAATTGTTCGAGACCCTATTCCCACATAAGGTGTAGGCTTCTTTCCCACTTATGTGGTCTACCTTGTCCTCACCCCCTTGGTTAGGGTATCAAAAGATGTCCTTGATAAGAAGCCAAGAAGGCCAATTTTGATGTCTAAAACTAGGGATGTCAAATGGGCCGGGCCAGCGTGCGACGGCACGGCCCAGCCTGCTAGTCAACAGGCCACTACACGGCCCACCAGACATAGCCCATGCACCCAACGGCTAGTTTCATGTATTTTGTCCATTTTACGCCCCCCCCCCCCCCCAAACAGCCATAAAACGGTCATATAAGGTGTATTTTGTAAGTAGTCTAACTCTCCTATTCTCATTTCTTACCAAAGCATTCAACTATTTCACTCTCTTTAAAAAGTTTTTGGAGGGCCAAAGACTAAGTCATCAAAAGAAAAGATTAAATGGGGCTTTAAAAATTTTGGAGGTATTTATATCATTTAAATTTGAGATTCCATATTTATAAGTTTATAATATATTATGTTTACTCTCATTTTCTCCCATTTCTTATATTAATCATTACAAAAAGAAGGCTATTACTATTATTATTTTAAATTTTATTTTTGAAAATATGGCTGGACGATCTTTTAGAAGAGTTCCCACATAATCTTCTTCCATCAATTTAGGAGGGGAAGAAGAATATTTTATTGAATTAGAAGATGAAGTCGGTGATTTCCCACCCCTTACCACTAGTAGTTCCCATAGAGCATCCAAGATAAATAGAACTTCAATAGTTTGGGATATATATACTAGGTTTCAGTCTATTGAATAATGAAAAAAATGTCCAAAAGGAAAAATAAAAATTTAAATATTTTTTTCAAATATAAGGGCAAAATTACAAATACTTTTTCAATTTTATTGTAAGCAAATGGGTACAACTAGGGTTATTATGACCCCTTCACAAGTCCAACAAACAGGTGAAGCTGTGTGAGATGTGTGATATTCTTCAGGCATGGCATCTAGCTTAAGTAATAAAGTGGCGGAGTTATACTCGTATCTTGATGTCGGTGTAATACGGGTGCAAGATGCATTTAGTTTTAATATTTTAGCTTAGTGGAAGCAACAAAAAAACATTTATCCGGCATTGTCCGCTATGACTCGTGATGTATTGACTATTTCAATGTCTTCTGTAGCATAAAAACATGCTTTTAGTGCAGGTGGACGTGTATTCAATGTGGATGACAGAAGAACATAATTAACTGAAGAAACAATGGAGTATTGTATTTTGCCTACGAGACTAGTATTTGACAGATAAAAGGAAGCAAGAGTTGGCAGCAATGAAAGATTATGATCCAACCAAATACATTAGTAGACTACACATTTGATATTTTTTTTTACTTTTCCTTCATTGGAATTTGTAAATATACAAGTTTTATTTATTTTTTAATTCTCTAAAAAGATTGTAAGGTTTTGAAGATAATTATATTTACAAACTTTCAAGAAGTTAAGATCAAAATGGTTCTCTTCTCAGTAGAGTAGGTCAAGTTTGACCGAACCACTTAAATAGATTTGTCATTCTCTGCAATTGTCTTAATTTTTAATTTTAAAATCGAAAAGGTGAAAATAAATTGAAAAATACAATTAAAAGAGGTACGCCGAGCTCGAAAAATTTCCTTGTTAGCTGTGCCGACACAGCCCGCCAGATGAGATGGGCCATGCCCGGCCGGCCCTTGGCGCCCATTCAAGCCGAGATCTGGGTGGGCCGGGCCCATTTGACATCCCTAAGTTTAAAACGGACCCTTTCATCATTTTATAAAGAACTTTTATCTCCAAGAAAGGAATCAAGCCGGAGATCACCGGCCGTATGGCGTTCTCTCCGAAGATTTACATTGTCTTCTTCCTGTCTCAGACATAAGTAGGGAGAAAGACAAGTTGTCTTGATAAAAACCAAGCCTTTGAACCTAATGAGCCTCTCTTCTTTCACACTTTATGTACTCCTTTTTTTTTTTTTTTTTGATACTTTTGTATATTTTCCTTCCTCTGACTTTATCATCACAGTACATGTTCTCCTTTTACTTTGACTTTTGCATATTTTTCTTCCTCTGACTTTTTCAGCAAATGTCAGGCTCACCAAAGTCAAAATAGTCCCTCTGTTTTTTCCACACGTGGTCAATGTTCCAGTGTCCTAACAGTGCGCCCCACATGCACAAACCCCCTTCCCTTTGATGAAGGGTGTTGGAAAGTCATAATCTTTGAGAGAACAACATGATCTGGAAAAATATGACTTTAACTTGTGATTGGGACCTTCTAATTGGATTATAGTTTTTACTCTTGTTCTTCTGGAATCTGGATAAGGAACTCGATAAAGTCAGCATTATGAAAGATTAAAAGGCAGATTTGACATTTCATTGAGATCTTAAGTGGGCTAGAGAGAATTAGGACTAGTACTGATCCACATTTTTCCGTTGACTAGGTAGACCTTACCACAAAGTCCACATCGTGGCAAACATGCCCTTTGAAGTTAGGCCATTGTCTAATAGCTTTTTAAACCATTAAAGTAACTCGTCATTGTACGATCCCACCCCACTTCTAATATTTTTATTATATTTTAATTAGAATAATATTATTATTTTAATTAAATGTATTTTAGTTATTTAAGTGGTTAGAATTAAGTGGGGCACACGTTAGATTAGATGTGTGGATTGGTGAGTTGGGTTAATGGGTAGGTGACTTGACCAGTAATTTTGACCCAATGACTTAAGCCCAGAGGATATCTTCTTAACCTAATTCCTAATTTTAATAACCGCACGAGACTTATCCCTTCCCACTTATCTCTGCAACTCCTCCTGTTTCCCATTCGTCTTCTTCCTCTTTCAACTTCCAAAGCCTCTGCAACTTTTGAATCCAACCATCAGAATCAAAATCTGAAGACACTATTATTCTTGGCTCAACTTTCTTATCTTAGGTAACCATCTCCTCAAACCATTAGGAGTATGTCTGTACTTTTATGTTACATTCTTAATCTTTTCAATATGGTGGATTTGGGTAAGAGAACCATAGATCTGTTCATCTGAGCATTCCTTTCTCATATTCTCTGTCAGATTGGTGAGAAGATTATTTTCGAGTGTTGTGGGAATCTTGGTTTGGGTTTTGGTCAGGATCTGTACATTTTTCAACCCCGGTAAAAGACAAGTACCTAAACATAATATGTGAATTTAATGCATGTGTTTCTCGTTGATTCCAGTGTGGATGCATGTAGAAATCCTTTTATGCTTTTTCTTATGATAAATTTTGTATGAGATCAGAAATTTGGGGATGACCCAATTAATTTTCTCGTATTGATGTTACTGTTGCAACTTTTGCCCATCGCACTTTTGTTTGGATTTTCAAAACCCCTTTTCAATCTTCTGTTGTTTGGATTTCAAATTTCATTTTTATCTTCTGTAGATTGGTGTTTAGGGATGTGAGATCACAATTTCAAGTGAACTTGATGGGCAACCGGAGCCATATAATTATGGGAATGGAGTTGTAACAGGGGAAACGCAGGCAGTTTGGGAGTGCCCGCGTTTTTTACCATGGAATCTAGGTGGGTCCACTTGATGCATGATCGGGTCCGTGGATCTGATAGGGGACCTAGGGGCGACCCGTGGGGATTGGGTCCCATCTGACCCCTCATCTAAGGGTTTCACATAGTTTGGGGCGTCAATTGCAAGGGGTTTTTATTTTGGAAATCAGGCGGTGGGGGGACCCACAGGAACATTTAATCACAGATCTAACCCGTGCATCCAGCCGTACATGGCTGGGCGACATTGTTTGTGAGGTGGATCTGGGGTTGTGATCTGTGGGGTCACTATTCTAAGCTCCCCTGTTGTTGTAGGCATGGGGTACTGGTTCTGGAATGGGTTTTGTGTGTGTGGCTGGGACTTGCTCGCATAGGAAGGAGATAAAATGGTGACATGATGAGTTCATGGTATGTGACCTGTTGACCTATCATGTATTGGAATAAAAAAATGAGAATGGGATGACCTAGTTACCTTATAAGAATGGGAATAAAGTTGATGGTGTGGTGATGACATGTGATGATGTAATTCCATTTGACTCTTAGTGTGGTGAAATTATTTACATTGCCCCCTTTTGTTTATGAAAATTAGGAAAAAGGGCCCTGGTTGTTTTATAAACTCAAATTAGACCTTTGGTTTATTTTGAATGTGGAAATGTTTTGGGATGGAATCTTTTGGTTTTCTAAAACTATAAATTAAGATTGTGATTTATTATTATTTTTAAATTAATATTAAATGATATCTTTGGGTTGTAATGTGTTATAATTATATTTTTGTACTTGGACCAAGTAAATACCATCCCGGCACACGGTATATTACTAACATAGAGTTTAGTACTTGGTATAACATCGATGAAATCCTAATGGATTCGAGTTCAATCCATCTCTATTGGAAAACCCTTAAGTAGGTCTATGCACCATTGATGGAAAATGGATGCGTTGATCTTATATTTATTAGAGATTTCTATGGTTGTGGGGGTACGATACCTTATGTTTGACCTTAAGATCGATTCGTATCTATGTCTTAACCTTCGCATGCATATATATGTCGGTTTAGGAAATGTACTCCTTTAGATGCATACCCTATTGTGTGTTATGGACTATAAAGTGGCTTGACGATTTTTGTATGACGATTTGATTATGATATGGAATGTGGAATGGCCGGCACTTTATTTTGACTTAGGACTCTTGTGTCGGAGTTTTATTATTCAGGTCTATTATGCTTATATGTTTATGTTTATGTGGGTCATTTATGGACAACTGCAGATCAATATATGGACGGTTGATCACCGATGTGACCGGATCACTTATAATCCGCTTTGAATGTGAACAAGTTATCCTAATTTGTTTTTAATTCGATCGGTTTATGACCACCGACGTTATGGACTGGCTCTCCCGATTTATTTAGGGCTGACCACCCAAAACGGGGACACTTGTCTTCGTGTGAATCATATTACTCATTTTGCTTTATTTGAATTATGTTATACGTTCTTTCTTGTCATTATTACTGTCATTGCTTCTATATGATCACTCTCGTCTATATTCTTCTCATTGTTGTATTAAATTTCGAATTATGATTATGTACTTGCTATTTACTTTGTAATATTTGGTGCATAGGTACCGAGCCCTACTTTACCGAGGAGACGGAGGAGGGTCAAACGTTTCAAACGTTTGAGCCAACTGATGAACCCGAGTGGGATGCCGGAGATGGCTTTGGAGCCGTCTGAACCTGCACAAGAGTGAACGACACCATAGAATTATTTTAAATGAACTTTCCTATTAGTGTTGAGACCTTTTTTAGAAATTATTTAATTTATTCAGCAACTTTAACTATTATTGTTTTATCTGAATTTGTGTTGGTTCTCATTTATGAACATTGGATACCAATTGAATAAAGCTTCCGCTGCATTTAATGAAATTTATTTTGACTCACCATAGATTGAAAAAAAATTTTGTGGGTCCACTTTTGGCTTTTGGAAGCTTGTGTTGTATTAAACACATGAAATTTGAATTTTATTTAATTTTTCACGTTTTTCCCAATTCTTATTTTGGGGGACATGACAGTCATCGTACTTCCAATAGGGCATTTTTCAGGATGCTAATGACTTTCATTTCAACATGAGCAGCTTACAAATTTTATATTTGAAAACCACCTTGTAGGAGCAATCTTAATATGAATGCAGAGGAGAGAGCAAAAAGGTCCTTGTTGAATTAGAGTTGCATAAAAATCACCCCATCAAAAATTCCGACCGTCAATCCGGATCACCAAATAATCATGAAACTTGGCATGTATTGTGATTGGCCCATGCTAGCCATGCATCTCTAATTCATCTTTTTTTTTTTCGCTAACAGAAGGTTTCCAATCATTTGAACTGGATTTATTCCTCCGGGCCAGAGAGAAGCAGGATAAAACCCTTATGACTCCTAGATAGTAGCACTAGTGGACTCAACCTTTGGTTCCTGAAGAGGGGAAACCAGTGATCGATACCAAAACCTCTAGCTCCAAAAAAGAGAGGAACCATAGTCCTGACCACTCAGTCTACCTCTTGGGGTATCTAATTCATCTTATTAGCACCGTAATGGTAGTGAGTTGGAAGTGTTCTCATCTTGTCACCTTATGCTGACTTGCACGGGACTTACCTTTGCTCGCCCTCATCTCTTATGATGACGAACTCTCCCTAGTTTCACTTCTATGAGATTAATCTATGGATCAATCTAATGGTCTATACATATCACTCCACCAATTCAATGAGCTAACATAAGGCGACACCATTTGCATGAGTCAACGTACGGTGACACCGTTTGGTCTCTATCTTTAAGCCTTGATCAATTCAATGGCCTAATATCACTCCACAAATTGAAATTTATGCGAGCATAAGAACCTACCATTTGCATGAGTCAACATAAGGTGATGCCATGGTAGGGTAATTAGCTTGAGATCATTTCTCTAAAGTATATGGACACGAATACACATGTTACAAAGAAAACTGACAAAAGAACTATATTCTAAACAAAAGAGTATGCCAAGAGCTAGATGAAAACCGACCCCCCCAACTAGCAACTTTTCTACTCCCTCTCTCACACACACACGTACACACAACTACACCCATGAAGGAATCAAACTGCATATCCCTCCAGACAATAAAATCTCAAAACAAAACAACAATTTATATAGTATTAGATATCGTTATAACCGGAGCTCAAACTCCCTACCAACTACTATTAATTAGCCTTCAAATGCCTCGTACAATACAACCCAAGATCCTGTGTCCTTCTCACCTCCATCCATGGCCGGCCAGACCATGGCACTGCTCCTTCTCATCTCCATTTTCTACTCTCTAGCATCTTCTTCCAACATCCATGAACCTCCTGCACCGTCACCTTCACCTTCTCTAACTACAACACTCATGACATCGAAATCCGCTATCAAAGCCGGTTACTGGCCGTCCGGTATATCATCGACCTTCCCGGCATCAGCCATCGATACCACTTACTTCACCCATATCCACTTCGCATTCCTTCTCCCCGACCCAACCACCTACCGGCTAATCATCAACCAGGACGACGGAGAACTGCTCGGAAACTTCACCGCCGCTCTCCGCGGCAAGAAGAAGCAGGTGAAGACACTCCTATCCATCGGAGGCGGCGGAAGCAACTCCACCACCTTCGCTCAAATGGCCAGCAGCGCCGCCAACCGCGCCGCCTTCATTGACTCCACCATCGCCGCCGCCCGCATGTACGGCTTCGACGGCGTCGACCTCGACTGGGAGTTCCCACAGACGCAGCAAGAAATGGACAATCTCGGCACTCTTTTCGCCGAGTGGCGGGCGGCGCTCGACACCGAGTCGGTGGCCACCGGCCGACGGCGGCTGCTCCTCACGTCGGCCGTCTACTTCGCCGCCAAATTCATATTAGCTGATAACAGGGCCTATCCAGCGGCATCCATAGCCGATAACGTTGACTGGGTCAACGCTATGTGCTTTGACTACGCAGGGTCGTGGGACACGTCAGCGACCGGGGCCCATGCGGCTCTGTACGCCTCCAATAGCAACGTGAGCACGAGCTATGGGCTCCAGTCGTGGATCAAAGCAGGGGTGCCACGTGGGAAGGTGGTCATGGGGCTGCCCCTCTATGGGCGCACGTGGCAGCTTAGGGACCCTTGGATCAGTGGGGTCGGCGCGCCTGCCGTCGGTGTGGGGCCCGGGAACGGCACCATGTTCTTTAATGACGTGGTGGATTATAATATGAAGAACAATGCCAACGTGGTGTACGATGGGCCCACGGTGTCCACGTACTCATACCATGGGACCGCATGGATCGGCTACGATGATGCCACGTCAGTCACGGGAAAGATCTACTACGCACGAGGGCTGAAACTGGGGGGTTATTTCTTCTGGGCCCTTGGTTTTGACAAGGATTGGATGATCTCTGGACAAGGTAATTTATATTATTCTTTGCGATTAGGCTCATCTATGATCAATCCAAATCCTATTTTAACTATCGCATGTCCACCGTTGTATTCGATAGAAAAGAAAATCGCACCTATATATATATATATAAATAAAAGACTGTCAATATCTGAGGCCCTAGGATCAAATGCTGGGGTCATTGATAAGATTTAATATTAATTAATTCATATATCAGTGTCAAATTAAAATTTATGAAGAGTTAGGGCGTGATAGGAGTATGTAAAGGGATTGGATTGATTATAAATGAGATTTCATATAAAAATGGAAAATGAGCTGATTTGCCAATAATTAGTGGAGCACTTGTCAAAATGGAATAAAAAAGGGATTCCAAAGGCAACTGCATTCCAACAGTTTACTTTCTTACATTCAACTGGCAAGATGGCTAAAAATGTACAGTGGATTTGAGCTATGCCCAACCGACCTTCCTTTTATCTGAAGGGATTGGACAGGCCCTACATACTTGGTTAAAGACCCACATCTTAATTAGTTTAAGCATAGAGATCCTGTTACTTATGACAACTAATACATTCTTTTACTGTCCTCACCAAAAAAATTACCTTCTTTTACTGACTTGTGCTCAATTGACAGCTTCAAGAGCTTGGAGCTAAGGAGGATCTCTCTCTCTCTCTCTCTCTCTCTCTCTCTTTCTCTCTGTGTGTAATATTAAAATAAAGAATTCCATTAGTTTCATGTTAAGTGATTGTCTCACAGATAGAGAGAGCTATTGAAATATATTGATCAATCTAAGCTTAATTCTTTGACATGTCTCTACTGAGCTTCCAACCTCGCCTCTTTGCATGGCCAGCTTTGCTAGTGGTAAATATTTTTTTTTTTCAAAACTTGGATATCAACTTCGGCCTTTATCAAATATGTGGGTCACAATGTGAAGTTCTACCACTTTCTATTGGTGAAACACTACCTGACTTTCTTTCGTTTTTCTTCATTTAACAAGCCTATTAATTACACAACTCATCATTAGCATTTGATCTAGTGCCTAATTGCTTCCACAAACTACCAATGTTTTTAAACTTTCCAATAGTGAACTGAGTAACAATAATGCTTGCAAGTCATCATCAGACGTACACCATGCTTATGGATGTCAATTGGTTCACAATACTATTCATCTCATAATATAAGATGCTATACTATTGAAGATCTTTCCTTTCATCTTGAATTCACAAGTTCCCTAATGAGCACAAACTTAATTGCAATACCTCTTTTGATACAATCATCTAACTTCTTCCATAGAAATTGTGTCATGATTTCTTTTGACATGTGATGAAACTCCATATCATCCACCCATTGATGAATGGTTGTCGTTGCTTTTCTATTTTGCGTTTTTCTTTTTCTTTTTTTTTTATATAGTACCTAACTTATTACCTTTGCATACTTCATATAAATCCTTACAATAGAGTATGCCTTACTTATTGGCTTTTCATATAAATCAACTACTCCCTTTGAGAACTACCTCTAGTTATTTTTCATCCTTGTTCACATGAATACAAATTTGGATCAACAATGAAGCTCTAGCACCACTTGTTTGGGGAGATATAAAACTCTTCCCTTATATATATATATATATATATATATATATATATAATCAGTTAGGAAATTCAACAAATGCAAAGAGCACATGATGTTATCTATGCAACCACAATAAATAGAGTGGAACAAAGCACACACCAAATTTATGGTGAAAAATCTATAAAGAAAAAAAGAGAAAAACCACGGGCCCACTAATCAAATGCATTATGTAAAATATGAGTTACAAGATCGTTCTTTTCATGCTACTAACTTGAGGATTACCCTTTTACGTACAAGCTAGAACCTCTCTTGATTGAGCCCAGATCACCTATCGCATTTGTTATACCTTCACCGTGAGTGGACCAATAATATTCCGCCACGTCATCCAAAATTTTAGGTGATTTTGAAGTTAAAAAAAATTAAATAAGATGAAAGAGAATCCCCTAAATTTTTGGATGACGTGGCGGAGTAGTATTGGTCCACTCACGGTGAAGGTATAATAAATGCGATAGGTGATCTGAACTCAATTGCTTAAAAAACAAATAAACCAATATCTCACTTTTACACTCACAAATAAAGGAAACTCGCATCGGTGTAAAGAAAACTCATTTCTACAATGACTCACCTTACGACAGCAATTCCTATTTATTTACACATAAATAACATGACATTTGTACATTTCTCATAAACAAAGCCTTCATATTACAAAAGCCCTAATGTTGGTGTGTCCACAAGCAATTTATTGTTAAGTTTTACTTCTTAACACTAACCAAAGGTGCCCGTACTAAGCATGAGCAAGACAATATCTAAAAATGATGGGGTTTTAACATATTAGTCATCCTTAAATTTGATTTTCTCAATTTTATTACCAAAATTCAAATAATGTCACCAGAGTCGCTTGACTTTGGAATATATCATAGAATTTGATAAATCACATGATATCATAGGATTGTCCTATGATGTCATGGCATTTATGTGGCAACTTAGGAAAAGTTTTTCCTAAATAATGGAACCTTTAAAACCCCATCCAAAAGAAGGGACAAAGAAAACCCATATTTGTTTGAAGAAAGGAAAATTGAGAGAAAGAAACCCATATTTGTTTGAAGGGAGTAAAAAAATGAGAGAGAATTTGAACCCTCCAAAACCCCCACCAAAAAATCAACCGTTGCATTGATTCCTTGGTCTCCACCCTGCACCATGGAATTTTCAAACTCCACGCTTCCGAAAGTGTTTTCAAAAGGGCTGTGCAACGTAACTCTACATGACATTTTTAAAGGATCGTCTTTTTCAAAATTTTGAAACTTACGAGGCCCTCGGGTAAGATCTGAACCGATAATCATGTTTAAACTATCCAAAGCGGCTAGGTGGTCAAATATAAATTGTTGATTGATCATGAATTTTGAGATTTTAAACATTTGTTTAAAATCTCAAATGGATAAATAACCATTTTTGGATTTCTGTGAGGCCCATTTGCATTATTTGAACAGCTGATGCAGCTCTTCATCAAAAGGATAATTAATTGTGATAGAGGTGTCAGATTTGGCTGTCTATTTCATCATTGATCACGAGAAGATTAAGAAAGATGCAAATCGTACAATCATGTGTGGTACAAAAAGAGGCTTTTGGCATGATGTTCTTTTTTCTATTTATAACTCTTGCGGGCCACTAACTAATGATCTCAACTGCTAATCATCTTCGAAAGGCCAAAATAGTCATGAGTTCAATACCAGTCGTACATGCATTTATAATAAATTTTGAGATACTTGTAAAAAGAGTCCATCACCTAAAAAATGATTCTTTTAAAAAAAGAAATTTGTGGGGCACATTTGCAAAATAAGAACAGCCAATCATCTTTAGAAGGTAAAAAACTGGCCGGCTTATTAAATCTTAGGGCTTGATTCGTCATGAATTGTGAAAAAGTTATGACCATTGCGTGCAATGATTCTTGACAGTTGGGGCTTTTGGATAGCATTTCCAAATCCCTTGTTTCTTGTCAAGGATTTTTGAATTCTACTCAAATGAAAGGTCTCTATTGACATTTGAGAATTCAAGAATTTCTCCCTCTTTACATTTTGGTGAAATTTCTGGATGTTCTGTCAGGAAATTCAGAAATTTCCTATACTGGAATTCCTGAAATTTTAATAAAAAAATAGGCACTAAAAGAGACTTTGGTATTGCATGTGAGATTCTTTCAGTTGCGAGTAAATGAACAAGGCTAGCTCAACGTATACCATATGAGATATTTGATCAGGTATAGAGTAAAATAGGTTATTTGTATGGAATCAAGCTAATTATATCCTCTTGGGTATGTGCCGGCTTGGATTCAATATCCATTGAGATACGACTAGCTTGATTCCATAATTTGAAAGTTTTTTTTTTTTAATTATAAATGTTCGTTGTTTGAATAACCCATCCCCAGCTGTATGGCTGTTCTCTCCCGAGGTTTACGTTTCACTTCTGTCCATAGATGGAGTGTTTCACACAGAAGCCCAAAGGAAGGCAAGCTGTCTTGATAAAAAGCCAACCAAGCTACTCTTCCTGTACAATCTATCTTTTCCTATCTTGCCTTTTTTGTACATTTTCCTTCCGCTGACTTATGATCGACATGTCTGAAGGCTCAGCAAAGTCAAAATTTTCCCTATCCCGTTTTCCACGTGTGGGTCAATGGTGTACGTAGAGTTGACTCCAGAAAATTTCTAGGTTGGCTTAACCCATGTTTTTTTCTAATCCATGTCCCCAACCAGCTTGAGGGACGGCTACACCGTCTGTTTAGGCCATCAATCAAAACAAGGAATTTTTTATGATATAAGTCATTAAACAGTGGGCCCCATATGCACTACGCAATTCCCATTTGACAATGGACCTAGGAACAGTCATTTATGAGATTGTAACAATCAGCTAGTTGGCTTTTTCCTATGGATTATGGACCATAGGTTGGAGATACGACTTAAATTGTGACTGGGACCTTCTAATTTTTATGATACAATGATTGCTTTAGTGGATAAGGAACTCAATCCAGTGATAATAGTTGCAGATTGACATTTATTCATGGAGATCTTATGTGGACTAGAGTTATCCACGTTTCCCCTTGAATAGATCGATATTATCTCCTTTGAAGTTTGGCCATTGTGCAATAACTTTTGAGGCCATTGTGAAGTAACTCAGTCGACGTACTCGTTTTTCAGGATGCCCAGTAATCTTATTTTGGCAAGAGCTGTTTGCAAATTTAAGAAACATGCTTGTAAGGGAGAAGGTCCATCAATTAGAGTAGCATAAAAACCACCCTAGCTATCAACGTTTATTCCCGATGACCAAATTGATTTATGAGACCTGACATAAATTGTGAATGGCACATGCATCCATTCATTGCAACTACATCTTGTCAACAGTGAAATGGTAATCAGTTGGATGTGTTCTCATGGAGTTACCTTTTGATGACTTTCATGGAGCTTTAATTACCTTTTCTTGATGCAAGATATTTACATGCATCCTCACAAGAAAATGCACTCTCCCCGGTTTCACTTCCACGAGATCAATACATTGACAAGCCCAATGTCCTGCATCACTCCACCAATTAAAATTTATGTGAGATAAGTCATTAGAAACCTTCCATTCGCATGAGTCAACATACGGTGCCGCCATGGAACGATCAGCTTGATCAGATCAATTCTCACCAGGTGCATGGACAAACACATCTTTCAAACAAATTGACAAACGCACAAGTCAAAACAATAAGGCAGGCCGAGAGCAAGTTGAAAACCAACCCCCCACTATAAACCAATCAACCTCTCTCTCTCTCTCTCTCTCTCTCTCTCTCTCATTAGTGCAGTTAGGAAGAATCAAACTCCATATCCATCCACATAGTAAAAGGTCAAAACACAATAACAATGTAATATTATATATAAACACAATCAGTGCTGAAATCTCCCATCAACCCACTATTTATACTCCAAAGGCCATAATACAACAAAACCCAAGACCCCCTCATCTCTTGTAAGCTACAAAGACCCTTTTGTCTTTCTCACACCCATCAATGGCCGGCCAGACCATGACACTACTCCTTCTCATGACCTCCATCTTATACTCTCTAGTATCTGCTTCCAACACCCATCACCCTCCTGCAACATCACCTTCACCTTCTCCAACTGCACCACTTATGACGCCAAAATCCGTCTTCAAAGGCGGTTACTGGCCGTCGTGGCGGTCATCGACCTTCCCAGCATCCTCCATCGACACCACTTACTTCACCCACGTCTTCTTTGCCTTTGTTGTCCCCGACGATACCACTTACCGGATCACCATCAGCCAGCAGGAAGGCAAACTGCTAGCAAACTTCACCGCCGCCCTCCGTGGCAAGAAACCGCCGGTAAAGACTATCCTGTCCGTCGGAGGTGGTGGAAGCAACTCCACCACCTTTGCTCAAATTGCCAGCAGCGCCGCCAACCGCGCCACCTTCATCAACTCCACCATCGCCACCGCCCGCCAGTACGGCTTCGACGGCCTCGATCTCGACTGGGAATCACCAAAGAACCAGAAAGAAATGGACGACCTCGGCACCCTTTTCGCCGATTGGCGGGCGGGGTTCGACGCCGAAGCGGCCGCCACCGGCCGCCGGCGTCTTCTGCTCACGGCGGCAGTCTACTTCGCCTCCAAATTCATATTGGCTGATAACAGGGCCTTCCCGGCGGCGTCCATAGCCAAAAACGTTGACTGGGTCAACGCTATGTGCTATGACTACGCAGGGTCGTGGGACACGTCAGCAACTGGGGCCCATGCGGCTCTGTACGCCTCCAATAGCAACGTGAGCACGAGCTATGGGCTCCAGTCGTGGATCAAAGCAGGAGTGCCACGTCAGAAGGTTGTCATGGGGCTGCCTCTCTATGGGCGGACGTGGCAGCTTAAGGACCCTTCGATCAGTGGGATCGGCGTGCCAGCTGTCGGCGTGGGGCCCGGGAAGGGCACGATGCGCTTTAATGACGTGGTGGATTATAATATGAAGAACAATGCCACCGTGGTGTATGACGGGGCCACAGTGTCCGCGTATTCGTATCATGGGACCGCGTGGATCGGCTACGATGATGCCACGTCAGTCAAGCAGAAGATCAACTACGCACGGGGGTTGCACTTGGGGGGTTATTTCTTCTGGGCCCTTGGTTATGACAAGGATGAGATGATCTCTAGTCAAGGTAATCATTCTTATTCTTATTATGTAGGAAGGGGCTCACCTATGAGTTAGGGTTGCAATTGGAATGGTTCTGGATCCAAGCCCGTTTCCAAAAAATGGTTTTGATTCTGGATCCGGTTTTGACTCAAAATCTGTTTTTTTTTTTTTATTCCAATAGGAAAATTCTGATTCAATTCCGGAACCGGGTCCACCTAAAGGATTGGAATCTAGTTTCAAAATCGATTATAATTTCTCTTTATTCTTCATTTTTCTTAAAATAAGTATATCAGTCCGCTTATAATTAACGGTGCATGGAGTCTACTACCTCTAATATTATACATAAAAATGTCAAAAAAGTTGATTTTAAGGTATAATTTACAATATCAAAGGCTCAAATGCTAGGTCCCAGGTCCATGGTTGGAACATATATGTACCCAGACCGGACATATTTATCAATCGGAACCTAAATTAGGTTCCCAACCCGAATCAATTTATGAATCGGAACCTAAAATAGGTTCTAGATCCGATTTTTTACGGGTCGGAACTTCCGAGTAATTGAAGAATCATATACCCATTTGTAACCCTACCTATGATCAATCCAAACCGTGTTCTAACTATCGTCCACTGTTGGATCAAATCATGTTGGAAAAATGGACCTATAAGACCATAAAGCCCTAAAATCATCGGATAAGATTCAATGGTGATTAATATTTATGTTAGTGTCAAATTAAAATTCATGTCAATTCAAGGTGATGAGTGATTGTAAAAGGACAACACGCTCAATGTTGAATAGTGTTGGTGCCTTGCTTTCACACAATTGCCCGGGTGGATCCACCACTAATCCAACTTAGCCAAAAATAGTGGGGATGTAATAAAAGTATTCAATAGTGGGAAAAAGTAGTGCCAATAATGAGTGGGGCACTTGCCATTAGATTATTACATTTGGCTAATTACATTTGGTGAAAGTGGAGAAAATATTCTTTCCCTAACCATTGGTGGGGTTTTTGTTGCTGCCCCCCACCTTTTTCCTCTTGTAAATGGAATCAAATAAGGATACCATGATAGGGCAAATGCTTCCACTTTATCCGGAGGGATTGAACAAGCCCCAAAACCCTGTGGAATGACCCACATTTTAGCTTTAAGCATAGAGATCCTGCTTTATTATGACAAAAGGAATCAATTCTATGACATTTTGGATACTAACTTGTACTCTATTGACAGCTTGGAGAGCTTGGAGCTAACTTTGGAGAGCTTGGAGCTAAGAAGGATCTCTTTCTTTCATCGTATAATAAAATTTCCATCGGTTGTGCCAAGTGATTGTGCTCTCAGATAGAGTGAATTGCTGAAATTTATAGAATGAGTGAATAAACTTGTATAAGTAGTGCGTCTATGTAAGGATTAAGATCCGTTTCAAAAAAAAATTGTAAGGATTAAGATAATATATATGACTCATTGATGCACCAAGTAAACAATCCTTTATTCAAGATCGAAGGGAAGAAAAGTAAAAACAAATATGGTTGAGTAAAGTGTCGGTATATGTTGATATGGTTCATGAGTTTTGAACCTCAATCACTCGAGAGGAAGCCACTCACATTCATAACCTCTTAACTCTGCTTAGATGCAAGGTCTTCAAACCTTGGATACGCTACCATTTATCGCATGTGTGAGCTACCTTTTTCAAATGTATGGGCTTTCTTTCGACTTGTACTATTGGCATCTCTAAACACCCCCCTACAAAAGGAAATTTTTTTTTTTTTGTGGCTTGAGATTTTGCAGCCACTGAATGGATTGGTTTGTTGGATTAAGGGTTAATTTTTTTAATATAAAATCATTAAATTTATGGGGCATGGATCAAGGGGATAGGGTAGAGATGTCAATTGTGTCATGTCATGTCGCGTTGGCACGGCACAACCAACTCCAGACTTGGCCGCATCAATCGTGTTATGGCGTGCCCTGAGTCGTGTCGAGCTGTGTCGTGCCTTTCGTGCCATTAGGTTCTTGTCGTTCTTACCTTTTAGGCTTAAAAAATAAAAATCTTACACTAAAAAAGATTAAAAGATGCACATAAATAAGAATATGGCACATGGATTTAAGTGGTTTGGTCAAACTCGACCTACTCCACTAAAAAGAAAACTATTTGGATATTTCCTATTTGAAGGTTTTTCAAGAGGATTACCTTCGAAATCTTTACAATTTTCTTAGATAATAAAAAAAAACTAAAAGACTATATTATCTTATTTACACTAAAAATATCAAATATCCCATGCTGTGTCATGCGGTGCCTTTGGTGGGCAGTGCCACAGTTGTGCCAACAGGCTTGAGACCTTGGCCCAGCACGTCCCATGACCATGCACTGCAAGTCACAACCCATTTCACAGGCCCGTTTGATAATTTTACTTGTCAAGTCAAGTCAAGTTAAGTAAAATTAAGCTTCAAATCAAGAGCACTTTAATTCAAAACTCCCTCCAACTTTTTTTTTAAAAAAAAGTCAAAAAGCAACTATCATTATTTACTAAAAGACCAAAAAACTCCATTTCCCCATGCAAAAAGTAAAAAACATTCTATTCCGAATAACTAAAAATAAAATACCATCATAATCTACTTATATTTTATTCCCTCTTTTCATTTCACTTCACTCCACTTTATTTTAAAAGTAAAATGCCAAACGGGCCCGGGTTAATCTTGAGTGATCTTTCCATCCTACATATCAAACCCAATTGATCAAATCTCCATAAGAATGGAAAATGAGTCAGCATGTATCCAAGTATCCAAGTATCCAAGTTGATACGAGACAATCCATGGTCAGAGCATGTGACGAGGCAATCCCTCAATTGTAGGATCCATGCATATCCAACACGTGTATTACTACTAAATGATTCTCTTGTAATCTTTGGAATATACTATTATAAATATAACAAGCAAGTCCACCTACAATTCATGCTAGAAATTCTACAAATGATATCTTAGTAATTTTATGGTATCAAAGCCGAGACAAAGACTAACGTCTTGTTTTGTTTTTCATCTTTTCCTTCTCTACATCAATGGCTTCCACAACTTTCATTTCATCTTCAACTCCCACCATCCAAACTATCAATATGACGTCCCGGAGTCCCACATCGATTATAGAGAGGAAAGTGAATGGGGTTATATATAAGAGCTTATACCCTCACCTTGCATGAGGCATTTTGATGGGTTGAGACCCATCGGAAGCAAAATCGTGAGGCCCGTGGGCCAAAGCGGACAATACCATGTATGCTTGAAGGGTGGAGCATTACAAATAGTATCAGAGCCGACTCTCGACTAGTTCGAGTGTGGTCTCCATGTGGGCGGGCCAAGAGGGCTGACAGGCTACAGGGAACGCCCCAGTGTCCCACATCGACTATAGAGAGGAAAGTGAATGGGGTTATATGTAAAAGCTTACACCTTTACCTTGCATGAGGCCTTTTGATGGGTTGAGGCCGATCTGAAGCAAAACCGCGAGGCCCGTGGGCCAAAGCGGACAACATCATGCATGCGTGAAAGGTGAGGCGTTACAATCAACATCCAGCATCTAATTTCTGTCAAACTTGACCGTCACAACTATCTATTGTGGCGTACCCAATTTATGCCTCTGTTGAAAGGATATGAACTCGAAGGATCTGTAGATGGGGTCCGTACCATGCATCTTGTCATCAACCCAGCATACATTGCCTGGCAAAAAACGATCAAGTGCTCCTAGGGTGGCTTCTTTCCTCCCTGTCGGAGACAACTTTAGCATAAGTTGTTGGTCTTTTCACCTCTCGAGATGTCTGGTTGGCTCTTGAGAATCAATATCGCTCATGCAGATCTGTCGTGACCTTCAAACTATGCACAAAGGAAATATAACAATGGATGACTATCTTCAGCGTGCCAAGCAATACGCGGATAGTCTTGCTGCATCTGGTTAAGCAATCGCTGAATCTGATATTCAACAAGTCATTTTGAATGGGCTAGATATAGCCTATGATGCCATCGTCACTTCACTCACCACTACACTTGCTGACACGCCTATGGAAGACTTCCAAGCACATCTGCTTGCTTTTGAGTCTCGCATTCAATCTCAAAACTCGGTTGACCAAGTCACTCCTCTGCGGGCCAATATTGATACAAAATATTCTCAAGGACAAGGTCGTGGAAACTCCTCAAATCGTGGCAGAAATTCAAACAATAGAGGGAGAGGTCGTTCCAACCCAAGGTCAGGGCCACAACCACATACTGGACCATGTCAAATCTGTAGTTGTAAGAACCACACCGCTGGCCCTTGCTGGTATATATTCGATCGGCAATACAATGGTGATGGCCAATACTCTTCATCAAGTGCCTTTGTGGCTGCTTCTTCTCCATTTAATGATCAGAGCTAGTACCCTGATAGTGGTGCAACTAATCACGTGACCTCCAATCTCAGTAATCTCAGCATTCGATCTGAATACAATAAAAATGATCAACTATGAGTCGGTAATGGTGCTGGTCTCCCTATTTAGAATGTTGGTAAGTCCTCCTTCTCCTTTAGACCCAACACATTTACTTTTAATGATATTCTCCATATTCCACAGATTTCAAAAAATCTTTTATCAGTTTGACAATTCACCCATAATAATGTCGTGTTTTTTGAATTCCATCCTCATTTCTTTCTTGTAAAGGATCGTCGCACGGGGAAAATAGTTATGCAAGGGTTGAATGACAAGGGCCTTTACCATCTAAATTAAATAACAGTCCACACTTTTGGTATTTCAACCCTTCTGCATTCATTAGTGAACGTACTTCTATGGATCTATGGCATCAACACCTTGGACATCCAATGGCACGCACTCTCAAAGCTGTCATTGCAAATCACTCTCTTCCAATCAATAATGAGAAATTGGATTTTTTTCGCTCTTGCCACATGAATAAAAGCCATAGATTACCATTTTCTTCTAGTTCTACAATTTATAATTTTCCTTTAGATCTTATTGTATTTGACCTTTGGGGCCCTACTCCAGTGATTTCTAATAATGGTTTTCGTTATTATATTATTTCCATGGATGCATTTAGTCGCTACACATGGATTTTTCCAATTCCAAAAAAGTCAGATGCCCTTAATATCTTCATATCTTTTAAAAATAAAATTGAGCGTTTCCTTGATCGCAAAATAAAAAATTTTCAATCTGACAATGGGGGTGAACTTCTTCTGAAATTTAAATCCTTTATAGAATCCCATCACATTGCTCATAGTTTTTCATGCCTACAAACTCCTCAACAAAACGGTTTAGCCGAAAGGCATCACCGTCATATTGTTCAAACGGGGTTAACAAAATGTCATGTGCTTTTGTTCCATCCTCATATTGGGACGATGCTTTTCAAACTTCATGTTATCTGGTTAATCGTCTCCCATCTCCAACTCTCAACAATAAATCACCACTTGAGACACTTTTTAACACTAGCCCAGATTATAAAAACTTGCGAGTTTTTGGGTGTGAATGTTATCCTCATTTTAGACCTTATAATAAACACAAACTTAAATCAAAGTCACTCCCTTGTGTTTTTCTTGGATATAGTCCCTCCCATTAAGGATATAAGTGTCTCCATCTTCCAACCAATAAAATTTATATTTCAAGTCATGCCATTTTTAATGAAAATTCATTTCCCTTTTCAGCATTGCACAACACCCTCACTTTGCCCATGCAGAACGTTTCTCCCGGGCTTTATGGTCCTCCACCTATTTTGACTCCCAAAAACATACTCTTACAACATTCAGGCCCCTCCAATACCATGCCCATCCCCATTCATAATACCCAAAGTCCAGCCATAGGCCGACTCAAATTGATCAAACCGATGGTCATTGACAAAGTCCACATGCAAACAACCATGTTGCACACAGCCCACATGCAGTTAGTGGACATGATCATATTGCCACCAGTTCAAATGATGAGGTCAATATTGGGTCACAACAGCAGCTACCAAATAAGCATACCCACTTGTCCAATGCTCAAGATTCTGCAGAGAATAATTGGGCAAGTGTTCCCTCTGACCAAGTCTTTTCTGCCACCAATTCTATTCCTCAACAAGATGATGAGAAGGCCCAAGCTGTTACACGACCTACTCAAATCATTCATCACATGATAACTAGGTCCAAAGATGGGATTTTTAAGCCCAAGCTCATACTCAAATCATTCATCACATGCCATGTCCCAAGAGATTAGTGCCCTTCTTAAAAACTGAACTTGGACCCTTGTTGCTCCAAAGCCCTACATGAATATTGTAGGTTGCGAATGGTTTTTAAACTCAAAAGAAAGGCTGATGGATCCATTGACTTCCATAAGGCCCGGCTAGTTGCAAAGGGGTTTCAATCAACAAGAAGGGATAGACCATGGAGAAACTTTTAGTCCAGTTGTAAAACCTTGTACAATCCGCACTGTTCTCAGTCTTGCAATTTCATCAAATTGGTCTATACATCAGTTAGATGTTCAAAATGCTTCTCTCCATGGCATTCTTGATGAAGAAGTCTACATGAAACAACCACCGGGCTTCACGGATCCAAAATACCCGACACATGTATAGGCTCAAATAGGCACCTCGAGCCTGGTATCACCGGCTAAGCAGTTTCCTGACTTACATTAGTTTCATGAGTTCAAAAGCAGACACATCTCTGTTTATTAAGAAAAATCATGAGTTCACAATAAATATATATATATATATATATATATCCTTATTTATGTTGATGATATTATTATTAATGGGTCCCACATGAGCTGCATTCAAAAAGTTATTGTCCGCATGCGGTCTATTTTTGCAATCAAAGCCCTTCATTACTTATTAGGAGTGGAAGCAATTAGATCTTCTTATGGACTCTTTCTTTCACAAAAAAGGTATATCATTGATCTACTTAAAAGAACCAACATGGATGGTGCAAAGCCACATAGAACTCCAATTTGCAACATATCCAAACTTTCTAAATATCCAAACTTTCTAAATATGGTGGGTCCGCTATTCAAGATCCAACTCTGTATCGCAGTATTGTTGGGGCCCTACAGTATTTTACACTCACACGTCCTGATATTGCTTTCGCCGTCAACAAAGTTTGGTGTGACAACATTGGAGCAACATATCTAACTGTAAATCCAGAGTTTCATGCACGAACGATACATATTGAAATAGATTATCATTTCGTGTGTGAAAAAGTAGCTCAAAAATGACCGTTACTCTCTCCTTCCTTCCCTCCACAACCCCAACCTTACCCGCCTCAATTCAAAACACCGACACCTCCTCCATCATCTCCATTTCCCAATTCCCCAACAACCCCAGAACACTCCTCCTCCACCAATGCAAAACACTCAAAGATCTGACCCAAATCCACGCCCATCTCATCAAAACCCGCCTTCTCCTCAACCCCAGAGTCGCCGAAAACCTCCTCGAATCCGCCGCAATGTCCATCCCTGGAAGCATTGCTTATGCCCTCTCCATCTTTCGCGCCATTGAGGAACCCAATTCCGCGCCTTACAACATCATGATCAGAGCATTCACCTCAAAACAGACCCCCCAAGAAGCCCTCTTGCTCTTCAAGCGAATGCGCGGGGATTCGGTGGAACCCGATAAGTATACCTTCTCCTGCATTCTGAAGTCCTGCTCCCGACTTGAGGCGCTGAGAGAAGGCGAACAGGTCCATGCCCTGGTTTTGAAGCTCGGATTTGCCGTTCATGGGTTTGTGCAGAACACTTTGATTCATATGTATGCTAGCTGTGGGAAGGTTGCAATCGCCCGCCGGGTGTTTGATGAAATGCCGGATAGAGGGGTGATATCCTGGAATTCCATGTTTGCTGGGTATACCAATGGTGGGGAATGGGAGGAGGTGGTCAAGTTGTTTTATAAAATGCGGGATTCGGGGGTTGTATTCGATGAGGTGACGATGATCAGCGTGCTGACTGCCTGTGGGAGGTTGGGGCTTCTGGACTTGGGGGAGTGGATGAATGCTTATATTGAGGTGAATGGGTTGAAGGGTAACACTAAACTGATCACTGCTTTGATAGATATGTATGCAAAATGTGGCCAAATTGACACTGCACGGAAGTTGTTTGATGAGATGCATGAACAAGATGTCGTTGCGTGGAGTGCTATGATTTCTGGTTACACCCAATCAGATCGGTGCAAGGATGCACTGGCCCTGTTCAGTGAAATGCAAATGGCGAAAGTTGAGCCCAATGAAGTTACTATGGTGAGTGTGCTTTCTTCTTGTGCCGTTCTAGGAGCTTTTGAGATGGGGAAATGGGTCCATTCATTTATAACGCGGAAGCGTATGAAGCTTACCGTTACACTTGGTACCGCTTTAATGGATTTCTATGCGAAATGCGGATCAGTAAAGGACTCACTTGAAGTTTTTGACAAGATGCCCCAGAAAAGTGTGCCGTCATGGACAGTACTAATCCAAGGCTTGGCCAGCAATGGACGCGGAAAAGAGGCTCTTAAGATTTTCTCAAAGATGCTGAATCTGAATATAAAACCGAATGATATCACTTTCATAGGTGTCCTCTCTGCCTGTAGTCATGCAGGTTTGGTTGATGAAGGCCGGCGAATTTTCAATAGTATTAGAGATTATGGTATTGAACCAAGGATTGAACATTATGGATGTATGGTTGATATGTTGGGTCGTGCTGGTTTGATTGATGAAGCGTATCACTTCATAAAGACCATGCCCGTCAAACCTAATGCCATTATTTGGAGAACATTGTTGGCATCATGTAGAGTCCATAAAAATGTTGAAATTGGGGAAGAGTCATTGAAGCACCTCGGTATATTGGCACCCAAACACAGTGGAGATTACATACTTTTGTCAAGTACGTATGCATCAGTAGGTAGGTGGGAGGAAGCAGTAAGGGTGCGAAGTCAGATGAGGGAGGAAGGAATTAAGAAGACTCCAGGATGTAGCTTGATTGAGGTTGATGGGATGATTTATGAGTTTTTTGCAGAAGACAGCGCACATCCTCAATCGGAAGAGATATATAATAAAGTTGAAGATATGATCGAGCAAATCAAGTCAGTTGGTTATGTGCCAAACACAGAAGAAGCGAGATTAGGTGCGGAGGAAGACGAGAAGGAATCGTCAGTGTCTCACCACAGTGAGAAGTTAGCAATTGCTTTCGGACTTTTGCGAACTTCACCAGGGACTACAATTAGGATATCAAAGAATCTCAGAGTTTGCAAAGATTGCCATTCTGCGACAAAGATGATATCTAAGGTTTTCAAGAGAGAGATTGTTGTAAGGGATCGCCACCGTTTCCATCATTTCAAAGATGGGTCTTGTTCTTGCAATAACTTTTGGTAGAATTGTTGGGTCAGATTTCCATAATCTAGATGCAGTGCAAGTGTTAACCTTCTATTTCTTTCATGAAATTGCAACGACTATCAAATTAAGAGTACAATGAGAGAACAAGAATGCTTCACCAATGCAAAGAGATGATCCTGACACACATGTTATGTAAATCCCAGAAAGGAATCTTTGTTTTCATTCTGAGATCTTCAATAAGGAAATAGCAAAGAGGAGCTCTTTGCAGAAATTTAGCAATATTGAAAGTCACTTTAGGGCATCAAAGCTACTTGAGGAAGAGACAACTCTTTTATATTCAAGGTTAACAGATGAATCCAAGATTATTTGGATTCTTACATTGGACCTCCTGATACATTTTCGAGGTACAACTTTCTATACATAATTTACTGACCCACCCTTGGAATTCCAGTACTGTTTAACTATTTATTATCTTTCCAAACAAACTAACACATATAATTGGGCTGACTTTTGACTAGAAACTGCTAATACTCAACCAACTTTAAGAACCACTTATTGGAATTCAACGAACCCAGTTATTGCTGCCTTGATGAATGGTTATTCCTCAATAATAGACTTTTCTAGGTGACACTAGCACTTGTGTTTGCTGAATTTTCAGAACAGTTTCCGGCTGCATAACACTAAGGCATAAGCGGTCTCATTCACTTTCTACCTACATGGACTTTTTGATGCTCCAAAAGTTTAATGAACCTGATGCTTTTACGCTGAGGTGATTTTTTTTGCTTGGCCCATCAAATGGGGTCTTTTTTCTGAGAGATGACATACTTTAGTATTGATAGAAAAGGAATATAAAATGCATGGAGCCCCAACAAGATGATGGGGACAGGTGAAGGAAACAAGCTGCATGGAATAGAAAAGATCAAAGACATTATGTGTGTTCAGGTGGGCCTCTGGCAGCTGCACACTTCCTTGGAGATCAGTGGATGTGCAGAGGAGGTTTTGGACCTTGTTTCATTTATTTGTGCATCCTTTTCTCACAGAAAAAAGGGATGTTAACCCGTTGGTGGATGCCCTTGTGAGGAAGAAGGAAGCAGAATTTGATGACCTTAACTCACAGGAACATATCCTTTGAGCTCTAGGGTTTTACCTTCTTCCTCTATTGAGTTTTCTTGTGTATCTTGGGTTTATCCTGTTTGGGTTCTATATTATATTTCTCCTATTTTGTGTTTTCTCTTATCATTAATAAAGTTACCTTTCAGGAAAAAAAAAAGGAGACTTCTTCCATCTACACTTACCAACAGATTCCCAGCTAGTGGTTGCATTGTCCACAATATCTAGCCTCTCTTTCAAAAAATGCCTGAGCCTCAGCCATCTATGAGAGATCTAAAGGATTCTAGGAAGATCTAGGAGAGGGGGAAGATATTCAAAATGGCATACTGAATCAGTCATAAATGGTCAATGGACACCTAGGTGATCAACAGATTCATCATTTTACCAACGAAGATAACAAATATTTAAGAAAGCAAAATACCAGGCTTTTAGATGATCTATAGTTAGAATTGAGCGAGTAGTCACTGGTGAGTGTGTCTTTCTCAAAACCTTAATCTTTTGGACCCTTGAAGCTAATTTTTATTTCTCTGTATACAGATCTTTCCCCCCAAATTATCCCTTCCAGAGGAAGTTGCAAAAATCCTTAGAACATTTGTAATGGGTGAGTATCGTATTGCCACTTAGTCAAATGCATGATATCCAAACTTCTCACATCAAATGCACTTAATCGAAGCCTTTTAGGTTTAGAACTTGAAGTTATTTGCGTTGTGTTAGTGCATTCTAGACGGTGTTTGATACTTTGATTTCCATATTTGTTAGAGAACAAGTCAGGGGGAGGAGGTAAAAATGAGCAAAAAGGTACACATAAAATTGGAGAAGAGGAAGTTGAGAGAAACGGGAGATAATGATGAAACACAAAAGTTTAATGTAATTAGTTCAGAGAATGATCACAATGACATAAGCTTCATGTCAAGTATGCCTACATATTCTAATGCTTGTACCTTTGATCATGCTATGTATATCTCTAGTCGCTTTCTTTTAATTCTTGATTTTATGTCGGTTCAAGTCTATGCAGTACAAAACACTAAATTTTCAAACAATGTTTGTGTTGACACCTATATTCAACATAAAAGTCTTAAGTCAATGTTTTTGTATCCGACAGAAGACCTTAACCTTGGTGGGAGCTAGTGATTTCCAGACTGCACTGAAGGGGAATTGGCCATTAGATGTTAGCCAGACTGCTGAAAAGATAGATTTGCTCCAGAAGATTCTGCTCGCTTCCTCTGCCAGCACACACCTATCTTTTTCCTCAACCCCTGGCAAAGCCTTTTCTAGAACTATTAAAGAGAACTTCTAGTTGTTTAGTCCTATACCATGAGGTCCTGCTTAAATATAAGCTACGACACCCATTTCCCATCCACCATTCTCCACAGGACTTGACAAAGGCTTGCTTCTGATTGGATACTAAGAAAGTGTCTTGGGAATGACTCCAAGTTGGGCCTGTTGGATGAAAATATGAACCATGTAGGCTTTGCACCTGTCAAAAGTTTTTAAGTTGACCCTAGGAGGAAGGGGGTTAGAGGAGGTTATTGTCAGAGATCTGTTTCCCCATTTCAACAACAAACTGTTTGTAGGCACACTCTCTCGAAAGAAGCTTTGAACAAGTAACTGTGTTAGCTTTAAGAAAATAGTAACAAGCATGGGGGAAAATCAAACATTGTTAGAAGAACCTTAAATGCCCCTTACAATTTTTGTAACAGAGGTTCCAAGGTATACTTGCCGATCAACCCCTGACTCATGAAAAATCGAATTTCTGTTTTAGGGGATTCAATGATGATGATAACCTTTTTTTCTAAGTCTCCCAGCGATATTGAAATTGGTGCATGGCTGCTAGATCAAGAAAGAGCTGCAGGAAATTTCTCATTTTACAAATGGGTGT
Organism: Cinnamomum chago; assembly: GCA_038049695.1. Classification (NCBI taxonomy): domain Eukaryota; kingdom Viridiplantae; phylum Streptophyta; class Magnoliopsida; order Laurales; family Lauraceae; genus Cinnamomum; species Cinnamomum chago. Next base: position 8,269,221 of record CP142452.1, on the reverse strand, counting down.
TACAGTATGATGGCTGCCAAGTTGCATGAAATGGATCTGATACTGTTTTAGAAATTCAATGAAGAACTCTGGACAATCTGGGTTTATTTAGTTATGCACCCCTATTCAATGGCAAGCTAACATAATACTTGTCAACCATCCCAAAATGCCTTTTCTTTGAGCAAGGGATTTCCGTGCGCCCATAGGTAGCGGCTAATGTTTAATCATATGAATACAACAAACCTTTTTAGACAGGCACGTGTACAATGAGGGTGGGGCATTTTTGTTTGTTTAAAGGCTAAAGCAAATACAAAGATGAAATTTAATTTCATAAAAGCCAATCTGCACCTACTGAATCAAGCATTAAAGGAGCCATGAACCTATTTTCAAGTCACTGAACCTTTTGAGATGAGATGGGTTTTTTTTGGGGGGACAAATTATGGCTTCTGATGTTATTGTTAATTCAACTTCCTGTTCCTAGAAAGGTATTGGTGCAAATCCAGACATATCATCTTGCGCTGCAAGTTATCATCTCTGTAAATTGTTGCAATATGTATTACTGGATGTTGTTGTTGTGTGTGGAGCCTGATTACATCCGGGTCAGACTGTTAACTCAGGTCCATTGTCGTGGATCCAACCGTGTAAGGGTATTTCCGTAATAATATTACCCTGCGCTTTTATGTAACCCTAATATAGCCGCCAGAGATCTTGTATCTTGTATTCTTCTCATTATCTGCCTTTGAGCATAGTGGAATCGGTGTGATCCGTGGACGTACCTCAAGATCGAGGGAACCATGTAAATCTGTGTCTTCTTTGTGTGGTTGATTGCATCTTCTGTTCTTTATTTCCTAACAGTTGTCAGTGACAAGGAAGTGCTATAGGATATCCAAGTCTGCTCTAGGGATGGGATGCCATAGGGGTATCGGGTAATACATCTTGCATGATGGAGTATGGACCTTCATGTATAGTAGGCTGTGATACAATCTATAGATGTTGACTAAAGCACTACGGATCAATCACAGGGAAATTTAATAGGGAAATTTAACTAAGTACCCAATGATCTGCTGACATGCACAGTATCCTTGGGGTCTCCTAGTTTGATTTATCTGGGGGCCTATGTTTTGATCTGAAAGCCTTGAGTTTGTGAATGCAGGCCCCATGTTTTGGTCAGATTGTTGATCTGATGGTTCTAACTTCTAACTTTCTAACCATGTATAGATTATATCTCAAGAATTACTGGTCTTGGATAATTAAATTCTTTGGCATGTCCTTCAGATAGACATTGGATGAAAAGGCCCAAAGAATGGATGGAAAAGACCTATAAATCTGTACCTGGCTTCTTCTTTTTTATCAGTTACCTGGCGTATTGTTTATGCTTGGTGTGATGTGATCCATCATCCATCTGATCAATGGTTTTGACAACTAACATGGATCCTTCATATGCATATCTGCCATTTTTAAATTCATGTCATTCCAATTATTAGTAGAGATCTGGTTGGAACTTTTTTGCAGGGTTAGGCTGTAAAAATGAATGACACTTGAGGAAACTGGAATGGGGTGGTGATCAAGTTGAACCAGGTAGAACCTTTTTTTATCATGTGAAACATGCTTTCATTATTTTTTATGCGTGTTTTCTGGATGGAATACTTGTGCTACTGAACTAGCTCAGTGCATTTCATACTGGAAAATGAACACTTGATTGAGTTAGAAGAGGAACATATGCTGTTTGTAAAAAAAGTTAATGATGGGGAAATCCTTTTCTAAATCCAGTCCCTGCTTACTGCTCATATAGTGGAGTCTTTCTTGACACTTGACAGGTCCTGTAAATTGTTGTATCATGGATAAGTTAAAAGGTATGAAGTTCTGTAAGATGAGTCATACATCTCATTTATATGAATTCAAATATCCTATCCATCCATTTAATGAGGTTTTAATTTATTATTATTTTTCTAACATAATTTTGTACTGTAAACCTCACACAGTGGAGAGCCACTACTATTAACTAGTTTTGAATCTCCACATTGAGATTCTAGACCTTCATATTTTTCCTCATTTTTCTTCCTGGTAGGGAATCTCCCTTGTCACTTTCCCCTCTTCCAGCCCACCTAAATAATTACTTGCTTTAAGAAAGGAGCAGAGCTTAACCTCTTTCCTATGCATTTGAATAATCTAATCAGAGCATTTATGAGCACTGCAATCAGAGGCCAAATAGCTGGAGACAGCCTCTTATGTAAAATAATTGCACCAAAGACAAGGTACTTAGTTCCCTGTGCATCTTGATCCCAAGACATTCCATCAAGGGTTCTACCACTTGCTTCCATACTCCATTCTATGTACCATTTCCTTACAAAGAAAAGTGATAAAAATCCAGCTATGAACCAGCTGCTAGTTTGAAATGTGAGGTCTTGATGCATGCCAATAAAAAGGGTTGAGTAGAATCTAATGGTTGGGATGCGAGCCAAATATCATTACAGTCTAATGATGATAAACCATATACTTAAAAGGTCCCCAAATTTTGACAGTTTTTTTGTGTACATATGATCAATAAATGTTGGGGGCCTTAGTAAATTGTCACAATCATGGGATCATTCTAATTTTTTTACACACCATTGATCTATTGTTGATTGGAATGCATTAAGGTGGTCCCCGCGACAAGTTTCACAAACTTGCTGCTGATTCCCACCTGAATTTTCCTGTGGAAATATATATATATATATATATATAATATATATAGCTAAACTTCTATAGGTAATTGTTTCAATTTCAGCTTGTCTGTGTGGGAGTGTGCCATTCACATGGGAACCATCTTCAAGATATTGCAATATATAAATCCTATAAAGCTGATATTATATTTGATATTGATGTCCTTGGATGTAGCTTCCAACTTCTAAATGTACTGTTTTCAAATTGGATCTTGTGCATATTGGTCCCTGATAAAGAGGCTTTTAGGGGTGAGGACAGAAGCGTGCTCATAGTTTGAAATACACTATGGGTCACTGATATCTGAGTTTGATTGGGTCCCCTGAAAGAAATAAGGTTTTTTTTTTTTTTAAATGTATGAGGGATTGAAATACTTGAACCTTCAATTTTAATTGCTTTTAGTATGTTTTATAAATACATTATCATCAAATTTTGCCCCAACTATGTTGTGGTCGGCTACATGAATTATGTTTCTCCATTCCAATCTATTCTAAACCAAATCTTGAGAACAGTTGCACGTCTTCAAATATATGTTTACTACTTTCATCCACATCATTTTCGGCCTATCACTTTCCTTTGGTAGGTCGTCAACCTCAATAGCCAAATTTTCCTTTAGTGACACTGTTGTAGGTCAACGTGGGACATATCCAAACCATCTCAAATGGATTTTTTTAATTAAAAATAAATTTTAATTACTTTTAATAAGGGGTGAATAGGGATGACACATTTGTCGGTATTTGATGTTTTGTGGTGTTTGTTTTTTCGTTTTGCGACAGATTTGGTACGAGGCTTTTGTACCTTACGCAATTTCCTTCACTGGTGGATTAAATCTACAAAACATGGGGGAAAACTCGATTACAGCTTGATCTTGACCAGTTTAAAATCATGTTTGGTTGATGAGGTAGGGGCAATGGGTCAACCAAAGGCGCCAAGGAGATGAACTTATTCTGAATGATCAAAATCAATCAACATGCGTGCAGTAGGAACCTTTGCATTATTCGGTTTATATATATCTTACTTATGAATGATTAGATAGGACAAGACCATGACAGTGACAAACGAGATGATAATGATGGCCAAGATTGGGCCTGGAGATTATAAATGATAAAGGATAATCTAGCCATCTCATTGAAATACAAGTTACTAGTTAGACTCGTACCCATATCACTATTTTTTAGCAAGAGAGAGTGTATTCATATAAATTGTTATACGGTTTTCTATCCGCTTAAGCTTTTCGAGTAAGTAATTGTTTAAGGATAGAGTTAGGGGAAGACGCTTAATTTGAGGTATTTGAGACGAGGTGAAAGGAAAGACTCTGTAGTGGGTTTTTTTTTTTTTTTGGTTGTTAGGATTCTCTTTGGCTTATATTTCTTTTTTACAAGATAAAAGGTTAAAGATTGTAACATTAAGAAAGAAATTGTCCTTTTCTTGTCACTCTCCTTCCTACTATGTCCGACACTCAAGTTCAATGATGGGTGATAGGACTCCACTGGGTCTCCATCCTACTAGCTCTATTTACAGCTTACTCATTCATCTTTTCCCTAGTCTCTCTCTCTCATGACTAATAATTCTCTATTATTAAGGATCAATCCCTTCCATCCACTTTTTCTCTCTCCTTTCATTTGCCGAGTAGTCTGGACCACGGTTTTTCCCGAATTAAAAATCTTGGTATCGACCCTCGATTTCTCATTCTTCAGAAATCGAAGGTTGAGTCCACTAGTGTTACCACTATGGAGCCATAGGGATGTTTACCCTACTTCCCTTTGAATCCAGATGGATTAATTCAGCCCAAAGGGTTGGGAACCCTTCAACAACAAAAGAAAAAAAAACTATCAAAGCAAATCTCCACACTCCCTTGGCGCTTCAAATCACTGGTTTGAGTGTTTTTAACCTTTCCTTGAGCATCCTCCACACATTACACCAAGTACTGCTGCTACACTAACAACTCATTTTCTTCTTGCGAAATATTGGGGAAAAAAGGAAAAGTTGGGACTCAACCTAGCCGATCTAACTCTACTTGACCCAACCCTTGTGGGTACGGTGCTAAGTTCATTTTTTAAAGCCTTGGTTAGAAGGCTTGATCCGTACATTGTCTCACTCACACTTCATGAGTTAAACTCTATATAGGCCTACCTATTAAAAATTTAAACGGTACGGATGTCCTCTTCTTGCATGAAACATGACCAAATTTAGTTTAATATGGATGGCCCAATCCTAAGATTGGACTTATGGAAAAACACATGAATAGAATATTTAAAAACAAACTCATCTATTTTACACATCAAGGCCCACTTTCCAAGATATATAAGCACGAATAGTCCATTTCAGTTCAAAGGTTTCAAATCATATAAAGCCCAAATTTCTAAGGATTGAGAAGGTGTTTCCAAATAAAAGCTGCATGGGCACTTTTCAATTAAATAAAAAAAAAGTACAAAATCTTATCTTGATAAGGGATGTGGTTCAGGTTGTGAGATCAATCTAACCTCATATTCAAATCAAATTTTTACTCAAGCCCAAGCTTAATTGCATTCAAATGAAAACTTGATTTTTATTTAGATCACATAACTCGAATTAAATTGCATCTAAAATTTAATTATTATCGATGACATTTTCCAAATAATTACCGGAGAAAACCCTTTTATGTTGAAATATTCCAACATTTCTCCAAGACTAAAGTTTTGCAAGAACAACATTTTGATATAGTTGTACAACAACTAAAATCAGTAAAACAAGCTTCACCATAGATAGCTCCAATATGTGATGAAAGCTTGACTTGGCTTGTCTAATAAGAGCATGCCATGTCATTTGCCATATGGCAGTGGCAATTGTCAAGAATGGCATTGACCATGTCTCCACCCGAGATGCCATTTGTGATGTAGCATTTGGGATGGTTGATGGGTCTACCAAATTTGAAGTATGAAAAAGGCAAGTGCATTTTACTCTTTTTTAGAATATTTTATGCAATGGAGGTCAAAACTTTTGAAAAAAAAAAAAAAGACAAGCTGTAGATGGGGTGGAGTTGGAAACCTTCAAATTTCAAACAAAGTTATAATAAAATAATAAATTTGACATATCGGGTGGAGTTTCTATTTTATAAGATGCCAAATTCTAAACCTTTAAATTGTCACAAAAGCCTCCAAATGAAATTTGACATCTCCAAAATAACATATCTATTGGAGATGATGGTTAGGATAAGGCTTGGGACTTGGGTAACTGTAACTATTCATTTAACATCCCTACTTAAAAACTATTTTGACTCAGACTGAGTGGTTCCACTCAACTCAATGAACAATAACTTGATGAGAAACTTGAAACTGGTGTGACTCAGTCAAGACTCGGCCAACATTTGGTTATCTCTGTCAAGAAGAGCAAGGGCCTGCAGTATATAATGATACAATCACTGTGGCCTCTTACAGGCCACTTTAGTAGATTGTAGCCATTAGTAGCTATACATGTATCTAATGCTTCTCACTATTAAAATTAGAAATATGCAATTTAGGATTCAAAAGTTCTGGTCAACACTCATCTTAAATTAACACCAACTTCCAATTTTCATAGTCTTATCCAATCAAATTAATGGGCAGAATTAGATGGTGCACTTGTATAATAATATAAGTTTCAGGCCATGCTCCATCCATAGTAAGATTTATTAGTTGCCTTAGGTCAGGATTTACTCATGTTCCACACCATAGATGTAACATAATGCAATATATATATATATATATATATATATATATATATATGCAGATCTTATAATCTATAAACTCTGAATGGATGGTGACACCCAAACCTTTCTCTTTGTTTTTATCTTTTGTTGGTAATGCCTCTTAGTTTTGGGGCTCTTTCTGATTTTTGGGCCTCATTGATTTCTTCCTGTGTTGCATTTCATTTTTTCACTCCTCTTCCAAGAGAGAAGCCAACAAGCGCATGTGCAAAAATGCTTTTGGGTGCTGTAGATGTTTTACCATTTTTGAGATTCAAAGCTTCCTTTTGTCTTTGTTAATATGATAACATTTAAAGATAATCTAGGAAAGCACAGCCACCTGAAAAGAAATCATGCCCACAGTAAGAAATTAGAAATCTGGAATGAAGTGTTGAAATCAAGATGCCGTACATAGAATCACCTATATTCTATGGGCCAACATCAAGGGTCAATGAAGAGGGGGGGATGTATAGTTAGGGCTAGGGATGGGTCCTGGCCTCAAAAGTTCAATGGCTTTATTTGGCGAAACATTATTTTGTGATTAAATCAAACTGCAAATAGTGGTTAGATTAGTACCAAATTAGGTCAAGTAGTAATTAGTGGTGTCTATCTGTGTGAGCTGTGAAGGGACTATATTGATCATAGGTGACCGGTTTCCATGAAAACGCAATAGAGGCATAAATATATTAGTCCGGAAAAAAAAAAAAAAAAAAAGAGACCTCCATTGTATAAAAATCTAAACCTTTAGAAATAATTGATGTGACAGTCCAATTGATCAGTTCCAAGAATAATTATTTTTAAATTATTTAAACTTTTAATAAGTGAATTCTATCAAATGGCCTTGTGAACTTTGTGGGAGTCTAATGGTGCTGCTTTGGTTGTCAAATAGAATTTTTTAAATATGGATTGAAGGTGGTGATTTCCATGCATCCATTCTGCTAATAATAATAATAATTTTCATATTATAAACGTATTTATGGTTAAGTGGTGTTGGAATCATGATTTTACATGCAAAGAATCGATCTATCGTTAATGAAATCACATCTAACCAGTAGCCTAACATAGAAAAAAAGTAGAAAAAATACTGACCTTTGGATCAATGAAGATGCCCCACCACTTGGCCATGTTGAGACACCAGATTGACCTCATGGAAGTAGTGCATCCCAAATGGACAAGTTTACCGAATTGCATCAAAGAACGTAAGAAGAAAAAATTGCATCGAAGAACGGTGCATGATTCAATGATTGAGGAGGAGCTACATGGTGTGAGTTCACTGCCATTTTTTTCGCCCACAGAATTTCAATACTGCCTTCCGAGAGTGTGCATTTCTTATGAGATCCGGTCCCCAAAATCGGGCCAAGTGGATTTTCCCATTTCTCATTGATATGATGCATTTTGTACCTTTTAGAATGATGTTCATTGGTATGTAATGTAATGTGTTCTTTAAGCGCGATCTTTATTTTCAACATTTATTCGTTTAAATGTCTGAGATAGATAAAAATATTTAAAAATAAAAGCATTTGGCACACGATTGTACCTTCTATCATCTATCTCCTTGAGAGAAGCACATGCAAATTCTCTTCAAAATAAAAGGCTACATTTCTAGGCTTGTGAAAATATGAGCTTTAGCCTTATTTTATTTATAGTTCTATTTTGGATGACTCTGGTGGAATAAAAATAGAAATACCAAATAAGGCCTAAAATAGCTATATTTTAAAGCTTTTAATTATATACTAGCACAATAACCCATGTAAATCATGGATATGGCCAACATTGCAATTTAAATATTCATGTATTAAAAAATTCATAGATTTTAGAAGAAGAAAAACTAAAGATTAAGAAGGTTATGAGAGTACCTTATTATGCAATTCAAAAGTTAGTGGTAGAAAGATAAAAACTTGAATAGAAAGGGAAATGCAAAACTTGAATTAAAAGGAAGCTTTTGCAATAAAATAAGAGTGGGAAGTGGTTACAAGTGGTTTTTAATTGTAATGAGATAAAGTAGGTAGTTGCATGAGTGTAGAGAAAAATTTTGAAAACTGAATAACTTGCGGTCAAAATTCCAACCGTCGGCAATAATCGAATCCAAAACCATCTAGCTTTATATATTATAATTCTTACATTTGAAGATTTTTATCTTTATGGAAAGAATAACGGTTGGGAAGCACTTTTATTACATCTGCCAACTCTTTGAGGTTTTGAATAGGGTTGATTTACAACATGAATTTATTATAGTTTAGAACTAATCAGTCGTGGAACTAATCAGTCGTGAGTTCAACTCCTACATAAAAACAAAGGGACTATGAGATGTGCTTATTGCGGTAATTTTCCTCTTTATCATAAAATTCTCTTCTTGCACAAACGCACCCTGATAAGCAAAACAGAGAATCCATCATCTCTGATAAAAAATAATAATAATAATTACCAGTAGCAAACTCACACCAGGGAAGACCACTTACAAAAAGATACTATGATAGGATAATCTAAAGCCAATTATGGTAGTTTGGTGATTATCCAGGAAGCCATGGTTAAGAAGCAAAGTAGAAAAGGCCAAAGTGGAATCCAGCCTTCCTTTTTTTTTTTTTTTTATTCATCTGACCGTCGCTGATGAAAGCAAAATCCAAAGCCTATGAGGATGTCCGACCTCCTCTGACTCCAGAATCTGCAGTTTTCAGCAGCCTTTGACCGAATCTCCACCGTTTGTTCCTCCACTCATCTCTTTTCTTCCATTGCCCACTCCAATCGGATCCAACTTCCTGCGACCCTCTTCCATCAATATCTCTCTCTCTCTCTCTCTGTTCTTTCTTCTGCTTCTGGTCTACTCTGTTTTTTTTTTTTTTTTTGTATGATTATATTTGATGTTGTTTGGATGAAATATATGGAATGAAGGGTGAGAATTTGGTGGGGTTTCGATGGGCAACGTGAAGTCAAACGTTGCTGCGAAATTCGCCTTCTTTCCACCCGACCCACCAACGTATGATGTGTACAGAGGAGGAGAGGATGGAAAGCTGTTGTTCTCTGGGGTGGCAGCTGATAAGAACATGGACGTGCATTTGGTGGAGACAAAAGTGGGGAATAAGATTGTTGCCACCTTTTGGAGGCACCCATTTGCTAGATTTACTCTCTTGTATTCTCATGGGAATGCTGCAGATTTGGGTCAGATGAAGGAGTTGTTTGTGGAGCTCAGAGCACACCTTAAGGTTAATATCATGAGGTATGGTGGTTGGTTTTTGTTGTTTCGATCTTTTGGAATGTTTTGAGCTTTGGGATATGGGTTTTGTTTCTTGTGGTGGATTTTGGTGAGATGGGTTTAAATATATATATATATATATATATATATATATATATATATATATATGCTGTGTTTGTGAGGCTTGTTGGTAATAATGGCTTCAACAGGGAGTTGGGTTCTTTTTTGTGGGAAATCCACATGCTTTTAGCTTTGGTGACATTAATGATGTTTTTTTTTTTTTTTTTTGCTTGGTGCCACTTTTTCCTTGAAAACGGATGGGTTTTGTTGATTTGTTCTGTTGTGAAGCTTGTTGGTGTGTGGGTTGATTACCCATTTGGTTTGTTTGTTGCGTTATATTCAGTTGTTGTAATCTCTGTCCTGCAAATAGTGGCTTCCAAGTAGGTCCTTTGTTTAAAGAAACCGTTTAGTTATGCCCTTTTGGTGCTTAAGAATGGATGTTTTATATGCTTTGTTCTGTTTATGATGCTTGTTGGTGTCATGGATTCAATACTGATTGGAATTGCTCTTATAACACCACCATCACCCCCGGTCTGTCTTAGTGAACCCAAAATCCATCCATTCTGCTGTGAGTTTGGGATGACAAGAAAAATGGATATTGCAGCACTCAATGTATTGATTACCACTTTTTTTTCCCAAAAATGTGATTGGTATCATTCAATGGCTTGCACTATGATGCCCGGATACTCCAAAACATGCCGGTAATCTACATCGCATCCTATCCAATACTTCTTGTTATGCATAAAATCTGTTCCATTGCAGTGTCCATGTTCTGTCCATACAGTCTCCATGCCATATCGGGGCATCATAGGCCCTACTATGCAGCCAAGTTTGTTTCAAGTGAAGAACATCTTGGCCGTTCGAAAGGCATACTTTGATGTGGGCTGTTATTAAAGTTGTTTCAATGTTTTGGCCTTGGAAATTGTATGATTGCTTCTGATTTCCGCTGTTTGTTAAGTTTGTTGATCTGATGGATTCAATACCTGTTTAGATAGTTTCTACATAGCTGACATATGTTAGCTTCAGTTCTGTTGAAGATTGTATGAATAAGGAACTCCAAGCATGATTTTGGGAACAGTTGTTCAATGATACCTGAAGTTTGTGATGTTTTCCTCTTAATCTCATAATGAGGTTTATAAATCTGTTTTTTAATGTGTGATTTGGTGTATAATGAAATTAATTGAAGAAGGATTGTTTTGCTAGAAAGTAAGAGCTTCCATTTGTGATTGATTCGAGTATTTTGGACTTTGGCAGTTATGATTATTCAGGCTATGGAGCTTCCTCCGGAAAGGTAAATGCCACATATTATGAACATTTACTATTTGTTAATTGAAGTAGAGAGGAATGAATGAAACAAAATTTCGTCTTTCTGTCCCTCAACCTCTATGGGCCTGTTCCTGGCAAGTTTAACTCCATCTTGGGTAGGCAAAGTTGGACTTAACCAGCATCAATCTCCTCAGAATAAGTGCATTCCACCAGAAAGGTGGATTGCAAATATTCTAACTTTCACCTGTTGTGGTCATTACACCAGGATGACAATGAGTGTCCACCAACTTTATTCCAATGCGTCACCAAACAGTGGATAAGTTGATCAGCTCGGAATGACACTGTCCATACAACGCTAGCCCTCCAGGCAGGGCTGTGTCTTAAAAACTGTACTATGTTGCTGTTGAGAATATCATAGACGTTTTTCTCGTAGAGAAGTACCACAATGTCAATCTTCTGGATGTGAGATTCTGCTGGTAGCAGTCATCAAATTTCCGCTCCTGATGATCATTTTTCCTCTTACTGCTGATCCTTAGCCATCCGAATTCAACACGTACTATGACATTGAGGCTGTGTACGACTGCTTGAAGAGAGAGTATGGAATAAAGCAAGAGGATGTGATCCTGTATGGGCAGTCTGTTGGGAGTGGACCTACACTACACTTGGCTGCACGTTTGCAGAAGCTGCGGGCTGTTGTTCTCCATAGTGCCATTTTGTCAGGCATTCGGGTGTTGTATCCTGTTAAAATGACATTCTGGTTCGACATTTTTAAAGTAAGTTTTCATGGTACTCTGTTCTTATTAGCTTTAATTGCATGATTATACAACCTGTGATGTATTAAGGAAGAAGTTTATATTTTCCTGCAGAACATTGACAAAATACGACAAGTCAGGTGTCCTGTTCTTGTTATACATGTAAGCTTTTAATACATTTGGCTCTCATCTTTTTGTACATTTTTTAGCATGTTGTGATGTCAAACAAGAGCCCTTGTGATTATGATTAGCACATTTTTTAATCATTTCTTCATGGTGTTTTTCTTGTTATCCCATAAATTGTTGACAGAAGGTAGATTTATTTGTTTGAATGAAAAATAAAAAACTCTATTAGTTCTGTTAGGGCTTAATCGTTGAGTTCTGATCATATTCCTATGCTTTGACAATGTTTCATGAATAAAATGGTTCAATAATGTAAGCTAGCTAAGCTTTGAATCTTTGGTTTTTTTTTTTGCTCCCGCAGTGACTCTATAGTCTATACTACATGTTAAAGATTGCTATCCTATGGTCATTACAATTGGAAGTGAATATGTCTACCCTGTTCATTAGTTTTTCTCGAGTCATGATTGACCATTGGAGGATCTTTATTGTCTGATTACAAGATATCTCACCTATGATCCTATCAAATATAAAAGTCTACCCGATCACTAGAGATTGATACAAACATTCAATCTAATCTAGATTGCTATCCTATGGTCATTGCAATTGGAAGTGAATATGCCTACCCTGTTCATTAGTTTTTCTCGAGTCATGATCAGCCATTGGCGGGTCTTTATTGTCTGATTACAAGATATCTCACCTATGATCCCATCAGTTAGGTCCACTATGATGAGGATGGCTGATGAGAGACCCTATAAGAATCACTAACAGTTCTTCAAAGTGGGTTGGGCTAATCAATGTCTCATTGGGATAAGTTCAGGCCACTGTGTATCCCAATTTGGGCTAGAAAAATGCTTTAGGAGGCGACCATCTTTAGCTTCAAAAATCTCTCTCATTAATATAATCACTTATTACTTATAACAAGAGAAATTATTATACATAAGTTCTGACTTAGGGCTTGGTATATAAAGCAAACAGAGGTAACGAAGCCCTAAGGATTCAACAGGGGTTGAATAGATATAGTAGGGTCACATTAGATTCACAAGGTTTTTCCTCGTTTAATCCCATAAAAAGACGAAACAATATAAAACAGCTTTGGGTTTTACACTTCCAATGCTGATGTTATAGCTTTTATAATTTTGCATATACTTAAATCCTCTATGCCCAAGCCCATTGTCGTCAAAGGGGACACTTGCTGCATTATTAAGGCCCTTTTCAAAGCTGAAACTAGGCCTGTCAGTCCGGCCCTCAGACGGGGGGGCTCGACCCTCAAAAAGCCCTTAAAATGAGGGCTTTTGCTTTTAAGAAAAAGCTCAAGGGCTGGGCTTGGACACTTGTAAATGAATCTATGTTTGATTATTGCTATTTGAACTTTTGGATATCTTTTTGTTCTAACATCTCTTGGGTTTAAAATTAAAAAGAAAAAGTGCATCAACTGCCTATGCATTGTTGTAATTTATTTAGCTACACTACATATTGCTTGGTTGTGTTGATACTCATTTATGTGCATGGGGGGTTGGTCATTTCTTTTACTTCCCATCCTCTGTCCTGTAGTCCATCAGTTGGAAGTGAAGCATAGGTTCAAAACTATGTATTTTGCCAATATTTCTAGAACCCTATAAAGGTAATGTTGTGCCTGTATCTATAATAAGATACAAGGGAAAAAATAGACCTTTTTGTTCTTTTTTATGTTGATTTTCTTTATTTATATTTGTAGCTGTTCTATTTTTTCTTTATAATGGGAATAATTAGAGGAGAAAGTCAAGATTGTTGGTCCCAAGCCCGAATAAAGGAGGGTTAATATTTGGTTGATACTTAGATGCTCGGTGGAAGTGTAGAAAAAATTAAGAATTGATTTTCTTGTTTGAGGCCATGGTCCTAGCCCTGGCCCGTGATGGTTAGGTACGGGCCAAGGTAGTGCAGGCCCGACAGACGGTTTTGGGTTGCCCAGGCCCATCCCTGCATATATTAAGGGCATGGCAAGGACAACCCTGGGCCTGACCCTTTGACAGCCCTAGCTGCAATGATGGAGTTTCTCATTTTTAGTTACTTCCATCCTCTAGGTATATTTTTCTGCATTTAGAAAGACAAATGCATGGTGGTTTCCCTTGTTAGGGACGAAGTAACATGAAACTGAAATCTGTGTTTTTCATGTCTCTGCCACTTATGTAAATTGTAGCTTTACTTCTTTTGCTTTCGTTTAAAGTTTTGTTGATCATACCAAGGTTCAGCTGGTAAACGTATGTATGAAAGCTCTTCATTTTGACAATCTCTATTATTTCATACCAAGAGTAAACTTATATTTGCTAGCTTCACAATACTACTATGCATTGCTTGGTATGCTTTAATATTGTACCCATTCTGTGATGCTAGTTTTACTTGTGGTGCATTCTCTAGTTCTCATGATATAAGCATCGTTCGTGTGTGCTATACTTTCTCAATTTGATTGGCAATATGACTCAACCCACAACCTCATGGGTGCCACCACATTGAGCACCTTCCAGTTGTGCTACAGTCTCTTTTCATGCGTTTCGCTTTTTGTGTCGCATATCCGTCATTTATCATTTGAACTAAAGCTATCGTGACCCAAATTTGCCATTTACTTCAGATAAAAGTATTAGAGTAGGATGCCTTTGGATTATGCTGCCGTGAAAAGGGAAATGGGTTTGATCTAATAAGCATCTAATAAATTAGATTCTGACCTTAAAACATATGGATTATGTCACTAGATTTCTTATAAAATTTTGTTCCTCCAAGTTTTTGGTCATTTTCTTATACTGGATTTGTTCTGATATTCTAAAACTCTTAGATATAGAAGCATCAAGACAATCCTTTCTGATATCATTATTGAAGAAACTCTTTTACAACTCTTATCTTGTCTGATGCCTCCGTTCCTATGGCTGCTAAGTTTTCCTTCAAATATATGATTCTCATTAGTTAATGAGTTAGCTTGAGGCCATGACTCGGCCTCTAAACCAATACTAGCCACCGACTAATGATTTAGTTTGTGGTTAATAGTCAAAGTCATAGCCACAGTATAAGCTGCTGAAGTTTAAACTAGAATAACATAGTATCTTTCTTTTTTTTCATTTCAAAGCTTCGTAACTAGGATGGAGACATGTATCAGGACTACAGACTTGCAGAAACACAAGACCTGACCACATCCAGACAAATATTTAGAGATTGTATATTTAAAAAGTATAGTAATATTTGTAAAAGGGACATCTTAAAGGAAACTGAAATACACCTTGAAAGTATTATAAACTAGTGTTTTAAAACTCGGCCAGGTCCAAGATGACTGAAACTCTGAAACTCGGCTATTGGGTCCCATAGGACACAATGGGACTAATCAAAGGAGATGGAGACCAGATAAATTCATCCTCCTTTTATTAAACACCCTTTTCTTTGCTCTTTTCTATTGTTCCCATTCCTAATCAAAAGCCCCAACAAACAATCCTTTTCTCTGTCATCGATGACAGAGATCTCCATGATGCAGAGCTCTGGGCCGTCTTCTGCTACACTGTCACTATCTTCTCTTTTTCATCCTATATGCATCTGCTACAGTGTCACTATCTTCTATTTTTCATGGGAGAGGAAGGAGTTTCAAGGAGGTTAGGCTTAATATTATTGACCATTGCTGTGTGGGGAGCAAGAGGAGAGTTGGAAAGAAGAATAAGGTGGAGTCTCAAAGAGAAGGATGAGGGAGCTAGACCTGACCAATTGCAGCCACCCATCTCCACAGACTCCACTTAACCCAAGGTACCCTGAGAAAGTCAATCTGACTCAACTCGACCTTAGCCGAGCTGAGGCCCAAGGCACCTTGAGAGAGTCAATCTGACTCAACTCGACCTTTAGCCGAGCTGAGGGCCGAATCTGAGTTTTAAAGCACTGGTATAAACTAGAAAGTACTAAATATGTAAAAATTACTAATTTATTGTCATTGTGGCATGATGCTTTTCCTAAATTAGCAGAAGAAAGAACTTAAGCTTTTTCTCCTTATTATGTAGGCTTTCTGGAGTCCTTAAGAAACACAAAAGGAACTGACAAGCGTTGGTCAGAAGGATCACTAACCCAATCAATCTTCAAATAAGACAATTACTAGTGAAAGGGGAAGAGAGTCAGATATGTCCTCCCGGCTCCTTTTGGGCTGTCATGGACTTTGAAAGCAGGCCTGGCTAAACCAAGAGGCCGAGTCATGTGGACAACGCTTTCACTTTCTTTTCCCTGGGTATTTAGGAGAGAAGTGGAATGTTTTAAGGGAATGCCAGGCAACAAAGTTATAACCGAAACATTATTTCCACTTAAAGAATCCCCATCAAAAGGCAAACAATTTCAATTGCTTATCTTTCTTATATCTTGTTAGTTTTTTGAGAAGAAAAACAGAGAAAACAAAGAATAGAAAATGAAATGAAAGAATAAAAGCAGGAAATGAGAAAAGCTGATATGATGCAGCAAAGGGATTTACTTCATTCATTCTGGTGCATTACATTTATAGTAAAAATATCTGAACTGAAAAGATAATGAATCCCAAACATTGTGGTAACAACCCAGATTTCTGATAACACTAACAATATCCTAAAGAATAGGACTTATTGACTGGAAAAACAAATTTTAGTTATTGACTAAAACTAATCAAAGAAAACTTCAACGTGGCAGTCCTGAAGCAAATTATTAACACTCCTCCTTGCTTTAGGCACTGCAAATTCCAATCATCTTCCTTAGTAACTCAAACTTGCCAACTGGAAGTGGCTTTGTGAACAAATCTGCCAGCTGATCTTCAGACTTGCAGTAAGCAAGTTTCACTTTTCCAGTTTGTTGCACTTCCCTTAAGAAGTAGAGCTTGATGTTGAAGTGTTTTGTTTTTCCATGAAATACTGGATTTCGTGAAATTGCAATTGCTGCTTGATTATCAACAAAAATCTCAGTACCTTCATTTTGCACCATGTGTAAATCAAATAGAACTTTCCTTAGCCACAGGGCTTGGTTTGCTGCTGCAGTTGCTGCAATAAACTCTGCTTCTGCAGTGGATTGTGCTACAATCTCTTGTTTCTTTGAACACCATGAAAAAACACCTGAGCCTAGGTTGAAACAATATCCTGAGGTACTTTTCATGTCATCAACAGAACCACCCCAATCACTATCTGAAAAACCACTCAACTTGAAGTTCTGACTCTTCTCAAAAGAATCGCTTCTAAATTCTTCTGAAGGTCTGTTAGTTCCTTGTGAATTTTCCCAGTCCCATTGCTCATCCTCATTGAAGTGAGCATCTCTAGTTATCACCATTTTTCTTGTTTGAGGATGATATACTTTGTAGGCTTTAGAAATTTTGCTATAGCCAACAAAGATACCTGGAATTGCTTTTTTGTCAAGCTTGTCTCTCTTAACCTGAGGAACATGGACAAAACACAAACAACCAAATACTTTAAGAAAACTTAGTGAAGGTATATACCCATACTAAGCTTCAAATGGAGTTTTGTCTTCAACGGCTACACTTGGAAGCCGATTTTGCAGAAATATTGCTGTATTGGCTGCCTCTGCCCAGAAACTTTTTGGCAACCCCTTCTCATGCAGCATGCATCTAGCCATCTCCATGACATATCTGTTCTTCCTTTCACTCACTCCATTTTGCTGTGGAGTGTAAGGAGCAGTGAGCTGATGTTCTATGCCAGCTTCATCACAAAACAGGTTAAATTCTGCAGAAGTGTACTCTTTTCCATTATCAGACCTTAAGATTTGAATTTTGCAGCCGCTTAAATTTTCCACCATTTTTTTAAACTTCCAGAATACTCCAGCAACTTCAGACTTGAACTTTAGGAAATAAATCCAACACATTCTTGTAAAATCATCAATGAAAAGAATGTAATACCGGCTACCTTGAAGTGATGGTGTTCTTTGAGGTCCTCCCACATCTGTATGAACTAGTTGCAGCTTCTGTGTTGCTCTCCAGGATGATTTAGGAAATGGTTTCCTACTTTGTTTACCAAATTGACAAGCATGACAATTTGGCAAGTGATCAACCAGAACTGGTAAACCTCTTGTTACTTCATCTTTTTTCATCTTGAGCATTCGTTGAAGATGACAATGTCCAAGCCGTTTGTGCCAGACTTCAGTGATGTTGACATTGGTGGAATAAGCTGTGTGCTCCTCCTCCGTAGGATCAAATAAGAAGCTTTTCCCTTTCATTTTGACACGTAAAATCTCCTTTCCAGCGGCATCGTAGATGTGACAATGCAAGTCTTCAAAGGACACCTTAAATCCTTTTTCAATTAACTGACCAACACTCAGCAGATTTTGATCAATATCAGGTACATAAAGAACATCTGAAATAGTTTTTGTACCTGAACTAGTTGTCATTGCAATGGTTCCTTTTCCTTTTGCAGCAATATAACCACCATTCCCTATCCTGACTTTAGTCATTGCAGTAGCCTTTAACTCCTTAAAAAGAGTTTTGTCAAAGGTCATATGGTTTGTACAACCACTGTCAATGACCCAACTTTTTGAGGAGACTTTTGTAGAGAAACATGTTGCCACAAACATCTGATCTTCTTCATCTTGATCAGCTACATGGACTTCTTCCTCTGGTTTCTGAGATTTGCTTTTGCAAATCACAGCTTCATGTCCAAGCTGATTGCACTTGCTGCATTTTGCATCAGGCCTCTTCCAACACTTGAATGGAGGATGACCCATTTTGCCACAGTGTTCACAAGGCGGGAAATTTCTCCTTGAGCTTCCACCTTTGTTTCGAGTGCGACTGCTTGAACTACTCCCAGAATTTTCCTGTTGGTGTTTGACTGACAAGGCTCCTTCTATGGTAGACTCTTGTCTCATAAGTCTCCTTTGTTCTTGAGCCTGCAAAGCATTCAACAGTTCTGCCAAGGTGATCTTGGACAAATCTTTAGTATTTTCCAAGGTGGTTATTGATGCTTCATATTTTTCAGGCACCGTAACAAGAATTTTTTCAACAATTCTTGAATCATCAAATTTAGTGCCAAGAAGCCTTACCTTGTTGGCAATGCCAAGCAATCTATCTGAATATTCTTTGATTGTCTCAGCGTCTTTCATCTTTTGCAGCTCAAATCCCCTTGTTAGATTGAGCACTTGCATTCCTCGTATTCTTTCATCTCCTGCATATTCCGTCTTCAGATGGTCCCAGATTTCTTTTGCTGACTTGAGATTCATGATCTTCGTGAAAATCGTTGTTGAAACACCAGCAAACAACGCTGCTTTGGCCTTTGATTTTTTGGTCTTCTTCTCTTTGTGGCTTTTCATCTGGGCTATCGTCGGATTGTTTGGCAGCGGAGCAACTTCGTAATCTTCTTCGACGGCTTCCCATAGATCCAAAGCCTCCAGATAAGCTTCCATTTTAACAGCCCAAAGTTGGTAGTTTTCTCCATCAAAAACATGTGGAGCAGCTTGAGAAAAATTGGGGAAATCAGTTTTTGCTTCCATGGATACTCACAGGTCCCGTAAGAAGAGAGGGCTCTGATACCAATTGTTAGTTTTTTGAGAAGAAAAACAGAGAAAACAAAGAATAGAAAATGAAATGAAAGAATAAAAGCAGGAAATGAGAAAAGCTGATATGATGCAGCAAAGGGATTTACTTCATTCATTCTGGTGCATTACATTTATAGTAAAAATATCTGAACTGAAAAGATAATGAATCCCAAACATTGTGGTAACAACCAAGATTTCTGATAACACTAACAATATCCTAAAGAATAGGACTTATTGACTGGAAAAACAAATTTTAGTTATTGACTAAAACTAATCAAAGAAAACTTCAACGTGGCAGTCCTGAAGCAAATTATTAACATATCTCAATAAGAGTCGTTTCTCATTAATGGTCCTGGTTAGTTGGCTAGGACATAGGAGGTAGGCCACAATTTACAAAACAAACAGACATATGAAGAAACTTATCAGTGTGTCGTTGCACGTTCTTTGTGCATACAAGGCTTGCCTGATGGAAGTGGGCTATTTTCGGCCTCGTTGAGACATGATGTATATGGTGGGGACCACATGATGTTTGGCTAATGTTCCACATTATGGAATAGGCATTGAAAGATTGTTTTATGATATTGGTAAATTTCTCTCGTCAAAAGTTGTTTGACGTTTTGAAATACAAATTATGAGCATCCTTCCATAGAAGTATCATAGCTTTCCTATCTAAATATAACGTTCTGTGCTGTTCCTGATGTTGTTGGTTATAAAGAATTTGCATGTCATATGCAGGGAACAGATGATGATATTGTTGATTGGTCTCATGGGAAACGCCTTTGGGAGCTGTCCAAGGAAAAATATGACCCACTATGGATCAAGGGTGGTGGTCACTGCAACTTGGAAACTTTTCCAGAGTATATCAAGCATTTACGTAAGTTCATACATGCAATGGAGAAACTCTCTCTTGTAAAACAAACAAAGCCAAGCCAACCACCAAACACGACCATCACAGACACCAGATATAACAAGTGCTTGAGTTTTGGAAAGCGATAACTGGTTTCTTATTCTTAAATGGATATCTGGTGGTACTGGTAGTTACTCTCCGAGGTAAGCTTCTGCTTGCATTACAGGGTGAGTGTTGGAATGCCCAAGCTTGTTTGGCTACATCCATTCGAGATACTGGTGGGTCAAAATCTCACAGACATTTCTAAACGGATTCAAACGGCATTTTCCAAAGAATTGAGGCAGGGTTCAACTTCAATATTCGTACCCATGACAATGTGTTGTAAACATTCTGCCATTTCTACGGATGAGATCCTGTGCTCTTGATGTATACTGTCAGAACTGACGCTTGTGTAGAAACTCTCCAATTCGAAACCAATTATACGGCTTCATTTCAACACTCATATCAAGTTTATTTTGTCCTTGATCAAATGCTTTTTTTTTTACTTTTAGAAGTGCTGAAATAGAAATGTGCAGACTTGCAACTTGAGCCAGCAGCTGGCAAACAGTTTTGAGTATATTTGGTAAAAAGATTTGGACTAACATGAAAATTGGATGGTCTTCAGCTCTACACCTGATAACTCTTGCTCTTCTGGTCATAGATTATATATGCAAGTTGGAGATGTTGCTGATTAATGTTCTGATCTTTACTTTGAACTATCACTTTGAAGTTGAAAGCTTGGGGTGCAAACTTCCTTGCCATACTTCTTGCACATCTTTCTTATCAACCCTCCTTACGCATTTTTCCTATTTATACTGACCTACTTTTGAAATGCACCGATGAGTTCCAGGAGCATCCAAAGTAGAGGATTCCTCATCCCTTCTTAATTCCATTAAGCATTCACAAATTAAAGTTTTAAACATGATCATTGTAAGTAATAGAACAGTTTTAATTCACACTTGTCATGTGCATGGCTCCTAGAGAAATTTACTTCTTATCCTGTGCATATCAACAAAATGCATCTAGTTTCTTAGAAATGCAACACATTACTAGCAGAAAGACCGCACTGTTAATACCTATACAGTTTAACTTCTCTGTCAGTGTACACTGAAAAAAGCATGTCTGACTCAGTAAGATCCAAGCTAATGCCTTACTATAGATGTTCAAGAGCCCCAAAATCAATGCCTGAAAATTGAGTTGCATTCCTGTCCATAACTAAGGAAGGGACAATCCTATCAAATCTTTTGGAGCGTTTTTGTGAAAACTAATGGAAGATTAAGGGAAAATGATAAATCCAATCATAGATCTTCTGGTTTATCTATTCTGAGAATTCCACTGGATCAATGGTTATGAGTGCTCAATCAGATGAGTATTGGGCTTTGGGCTTCGATGCATCCATGGTGAATCCTAAAGGGATGTGACGTGTGGACACTCATGCACATGTGCCATCTAAACCCAAATTACCTTTGCAACTTAAGTTGGACCAAATCTGAGCCATCATGGTCCGACGCAACCAGCAGTGGAATTTGGTTTGGGTTTGTTCAAGTTCCAGTTGGGATTGGGCCCAGATAATGAAACCTTGATGGAATTTGGGTTGGGTTTGTAAAGAAATAGACCATTAGGAGACCAACAGGTCAGTAATTTTATGGTATCAAAGCCGAGACAAAGACTAACGTCTTGTTTTGTTTTTCATCTTTTCCTTCTCTACATCAATGGCTTCCACAACTTTCATTTCATCTTCAACTCCCACCATCCAAACTATCAATATGACGTCCCGGAGTCCCACATCGATTATAGAGAGGAAAGTGAATGGGGTTATATATAAGAGCTTATACCCTCACCTTGCATGAGGCATTTTGATGGGTTGAGACCCATCGGAAGCAAAATCGTGAGGCCCGTGGGCCAAAGCGGACAATACCATGTATGCTTGAAGGGTGGAGCATTACAAATAGTATCAGAGCCGACTCTCGACTAGTTCGAGTGTGGTCTCCATGTGGGCGGGCCAAGAGGGCTGACAGGCTACAGGGAACGCCCCAGTGTCCCACATCGACTATAGAGAGGAAAGTGAATGGGGTTATATGTAAAAGCTTACACCTTTACCTTGCATGAGGCCTTTTGATGGGTTGAGGCCGATCTGAAGCAAAACCGCGAGGCCCGTGGGCCAAAGCGGACAACATCATGCATGCGTGAAAGGTGAGGCGTTACAATCAACATCCAGCATCTAATTTCTATCAAACTTGACCGTCACAACTATCTATTGTGGCGTACCCAATTTATGCCTCTGTTGAAAGGATATGAACTCGAAGGATCTGTAGATGGGGTCCGTACCATGCATCTTGTCATCAACCCAGCATACATTGCCTGGCAAAAAACGATCAAGTGCTCCTAGGGTGGCTTCTTTCCTCCCTGTCGGAGACAACTTTAGCATAAGTTGTTGGTCTTTTCACCTCTCGAGATGTCTGGTTGGCTCTTGAGAATCAATATCGCTCATGCAGATCTGTCGTGACCTTCAAACTATGCACAAAGGAAATATAACAATGGATGACTATCTTCAGCGTGCCAAGCAATACGCGGATAGTCTTGCTGCATCTGGTTAAGCAATCGCTGAATCTGATATTCAACAAGTCATTTTGAATGGGCTAGATATAGCCTATGATGCCATCGTCACTTCACTCACCACTACACTTGCTGACACGCCTATGGAAGACTTCCAAGCACATCTGCTTGCTTTTGAGTCTCGCATTCAATCTCAAAACTCGGTTGACCAAGTCACTCCTCTGCGGGCCAATATTGATACAAAATATTCTCAAGGACAAGGTCGTGGAAACTCCTCAAATCGTGGCAGAAATTCAAACAATAGAGGGAGAGGTCGTTCCAACCCAAGGTCAGGGCCACAACCACATACTGGACCATGTCAAATCTGTAGTTGTAAGAACCACACCGCTGGCCCTTGCTGGTATATATTCGATCGGCAATACAATGGTGATGGCCAATACTCTTCATCAAGTGCCTTTGTGGCTGCTTCTTCTCCATTTAATGATCAGAGCTAGTACCCTGATAGTGGTGCAACTAATCACGTGACCTCCAATCTCAGTAATCTCAGCATTCGATCTGAATACAATAAAAATGATCAACTATGAGTCGGTAATGGTGCTGGTCTCCCTATTTAGAATGTTGGTAAGTCCTCCTTCTCCTTTAGACCCAACACATTTACTTTTAATGATATTCTCCATATTCCACAGATTTCAAAAAATCTTTTATCAGTTTGACAATTCACCCATAATAATGTCGTGTTTTTTGAATTCCATCCTCATTTCTTTCTTGTAAAGGATCGTCGCACGGGGAAAATAGTTATGCAAGGGTTGAATGACAAGGGCCTTTACCATCTAAATTAAATAACAGTCCACACTTTTGGTATTTCAACCCTTCTGCATTCATTAGTGAACGTACTTCTATGGATCTATGGCATCAACACCTTGGACATCCAATGGCACGCACTCTCAAAGCTGTCATTGCAAATCACTCTCTTCCAATCAATAATGAGAAATTGGATTTTTTTCGCTCTTGCCACATGAATAAAAGCCATAGATTACCATTTTCTTCTAGTTCTACAATTTATAATTTTCCTTTAGATCTTATTGTATTTGACCTTTGGGGCCCTACTCCAGTGATTTCTAATAATGGTTTTCGTTATTATATTATTTCCATGGATGCATTTAGTCGCTACACATGGATTTTTCCAATTCCAAAAAAGTCAGATGCCCTTAATATCTTCATATCTTTTAAAAATAAAATTGAGCGTTTCCTTGATCGCAAAATAAAAAATTTTCAATCTGACAATGGGGGTGAACTTCTTCTGAAATTTAAATCCTTTATAGAATCCCATCACATTGCTCATAGTTTTTCATGCCTACAAACTCCTCAACAAAACGGTTTAGCCGAAAGGCATCACCGTCATATTGTTCAAACGGGGTTAACAAAATGTCATGTGCTTTTGTTCCATCCTCATATTGGGACGATGCTTTTCAAACTTCATGTTATCTGGTTAATCGTCTCCCATCTCCAACTCTCAACAATAAATCACCACTTGAGACACTTTTTAACACTAGCCCAGATTATAAAAACTTGCGAGTTTTTGGGTGTGAATGTTATCCTCATTTTAGACCTTATAATAAACACAAACTTAAATCAAAGTCACTCCCTTGTGTTTTTCTTGGATATAGTCCCTCCCATTAAGGATATAAGTGTCTCCATCTTCCAACCAATAAAATTTATATTTCAAGTCATGCCATTTTTAATGAAAATTCATTTCCCTTTTCAGCATTGCACAACACCCTCACTTTGCCCATGCAGAACGTTTCTCCCGGGCTTTATGGTCCTCCACCTATTTTGACTCCCAAAAACATACTCTTACAACATTCAGGCCCCTCCAATACCATGCCCATCCCCATTCATAATACCCAAAGTCCAGCCATAGGCCGACTCAAATTGATCAAACCGATGGTCATTGACAAAGTCCACATGCAAACAACCATGTTGCACACAGCCCACATGCAGTTAGTGGACATGATCATATTGCCACCAGTTCAAATGATGAGGTCAATATTGGGTCACAACAGCAGCTACCAAATAAGCATACCCACTTGTCCAATGCTCAAGATTCTGCAGAGAATAATTGGGCAAGTGTTCCCTCTGACCAAGTCTTTTCTGCCACCAATTCTATTCCTCAACAAGATGATGAGAAGGCCCAAGCTGTTACACGACCTACTCAAATCATTCATCACATGATAACTAGGTCCAAAGATGGGATTTTTAAGCCCAAGCTCATACTCAAATCATTCATCACATGCCATGTCCCAAGAGATTAGTGCCCTTCTTAAAAACTGAACTTGGACCCTTGTTGCTCCAAAGCCCTACATGAATATTGTAGGTTGCGAATGGTTTTTAAACTCAAAAGAAAGGCTGATGGATCCATTGACTTCCATAAGGCCCGGCTAGTTGCAAAGGGGTTTCAATCAACAAGAAGGGATAGACCATGGAGAAACTTTTAGTCCAGTTGTAAAACCTTGTACAATCCGCACTGTTCTCAGTCTTGCAATTTCATCAAATTGGTCTATACATCAGTTAGATGTTCAAAATGCTTCTCTCCATGGCATTCTTGATGAAGAAGTCTACATGAAACAACCACCGGGCTTCACGGATCCAAAATACCCGACACATGTATAGGCTCAAATAGGCACCTCGAGCCTGGTATCACCGGCTAAGCAGTTTCCTGACTTACATTAGTTTCATGAGTTCAAAAGCAGACACATCTCTGTTTATTAAGAAAAATCATGAGTTCACAATAAATATATATATATATATATATATCCTTATTTATGTTGATGATATTATTATTAATGGGTCCCACATGAGCTGCATTCAAAAAGTTATTGTCCGCATGCGGTCTATTTTTGCAATCAAAGCCCTTCATTACTTATTAGGAGTGGAAGCAATTAGATCTTCTTATGGACTCTTTCTTTCACAAAAAAGGTATATCATTGATCTACTTAAAAGAACCAACATGGATGGTGCAAAGCCACATAGAACTCCAATTTGCAACATATCCAAACTTTCTAAATATCCAAACTTTCTAAATATGGTGGGTCCGCTATTCAAGATCCAACTCTGTATCGCAGTATTGTTGGGGCCCTACAGTATTTTACACTCACACGTCCTGATATTGCTTTCGCCGTCAACAAAGTTTGGTGTGACAACATTGGAGCAACATATCTAACTGTAAATCCAGAGTTTCATGCACGAACGATACATATTGAAATAGATTATCATTTCGTGTGTGAAAAAGTAGCTCAAAAATGACCGTTACTCTCTCCTTCCTTCCCTCCACAACCCCAACCTTACCCGCCTCAATTCAAAACACCGACACCTCCTCCATCATCTCCATTTCCCAATTCCCCAACAACCCCAGAACACTCCTCCTCCACCAATGCAAAACACTCAAAGATCTGACCCAAATCCACGCCCATCTCATCAAAACCCGCCTTCTCCTCAACCCCAGAGTCGCCGAAAACCTCCTCGAATCCGCCGCAATGTCCATCCCTGGAAGCATTGCTTATGCCCTCTCCATCTTTCGCGCCATTGAGGAACCCAATTCCGCGCCTTACAACATCATGATCAGAGCATTCACCTCAAAACAGACCCCCCAAGAAGCCCTCTTGCTCTTCAAGCGAATGCGCGGGGATTCGGTGGAACCCGATAAGTATACCTTCTCCTGCATTCTGAAGTCCTGCTCCCGACTTGAGGCGCTGAGAGAAGGCGAACAGGTCCATGCCCTGGTTTTGAAGCTCGGATTTGCCGTTCATGGGTTTGTGCAGAACACTTTGATTCATATGTATGCTAGCTGTGGGAAGGTTGCAATCGCCCGCCGGGTGTTTGATGAAATGCCGGATAGAGGGGTGATATCCTGGAATTCCATGTTTGCTGGGTATACCAATGGTGGGGAATGGGAGGAGGTGGTCAAGTTGTTTTATAAAATGCGGGATTCGGGGGTTGTATTCGATGAGGTGACGATGATCAGCGTGCTGACTGCCTGTGGGAGGTTGGGGCTTCTGGACTTGGGGGAGTGGATGAATGCTTATATTGAGGTGAATGGGTTGAAGGGTAACACTAAACTGATCACTGCTTTGATAGATATGTATGCAAAATGTGGCCAAATTGACACTGCACGGAAGTTGTTTGATGAGATGCATGAACAAGATGTCGTTGCGTGGAGTGCTATGATTTCTGGTTACACCCAATCAGATCGGTGCAAGGATGCACTGGCCCTGTTCAGTGAAATGCAAATGGCGAAAGTTGAGCCCAATGAAGTTACTATGGTGAGTGTGCTTTCTTCTTGTGCCGTTCTAGGAGCTTTTGAGATGGGGAAATGGGTCCATTCATTTATAACGCGGAAGCGTATGAAGCTTACCGTTACACTTGGTACCGCTTTAATGGATTTCTATGCGAAATGCGGATCAGTAAAGGACTCACTTGAAGTTTTTGACAAGATGCCCCAGAAAAGTGTGCCGTCATGGACAGTACTAATCCAAGGCTTGGCCAGCAATGGACGCGGAAAAGAGGCTCTTAAGATTTTCTCAAAGATGCTGAATCTGAATATAAAACCGAATGATATCACTTTCATAGGTGTCCTCTCTGCCTGTAGTCATGCAGGTTTGGTTGATGAAGGCCGGCGAATTTTCAATAGTATTAGAGATTATGGTATTGAACCAAGGATTGAACATTATGGATGTATGGTTGATATGTTGGGTCGTGCTGGTTTGATTGATGAAGCGTATCACTTCATAAAGACCATGCCCGTCAAACCTAATGCCATTATTTGGAGAACATTGTTGGCATCATGTAGAGTCCATAAAAATGTTGAAATTGGGGAAGAGTCATTGAAGCACCTCGGTATATTGGCACCCAAACACAGTGGAGATTACATACTTTTGTCAAGTACGTATGCATCAGTAGGTAGGTGGGAGGAAGCAGTAAGGGTGCGAAGTCAGATGAGGGAGGAAGGAATTAAGAAGACTCCAGGATGTAGCTTGATTGAGGTTGATGGGATGATTTATGAGTTTTTTGCAGAAGACAGCGCACATCCTCAATCGGAAGAGATATATAATAAAGTTGAAGATATGATCGAGCAAATCAAGTCAGTTGGTTATGTGCCAAACACAGAAGAAGCGAGATTAGGTGCGGAGGAAGACGAGAAGGAATCGTCAGTGTCTCACCACAGTGAGAAGTTAGCAATTGCTTTCGGACTTTTGCGAACTTCACCAGGGACTACAATTAGGATATCAAAGAATCTCAGAGTTTGCAAAGATTGCCATTCTGCGACAAAGATGATATCTAAGGTTTTCAAGAGAGAGATTGTTGTAAGGGATCGCCACCGTTTCCATCATTTCAAAGATGGGTCTTGTTCTTGCAATAACTTTTGGTAGAATTGTTGGGTCAGATTTCCATAATCTAGATGCAGTGCAAGTGTTAACCTTCTATTTCTTTCATGAAATTGCAACGACTATCAAATTAAGAGTACAATGAGAGAACAAGAATGCTTCACCAATGCAAAGAGATGATCCTGACACACATGTTATGTAAATCCCAGAAAGGAATCTTTGTTTTCATTCTGAGATCTTCAATAAGGAAATAGCAAAGAGGAGCTCTTTGCAGAAATTTAGCAATATTGAAAGTCACTTTAGGGCATCAAAGCTACTTGAGGAAGAGACAACTCTTTTATATTCAAGGTTAACAGATGAATCCAAGATTATTTGGATTCTTACATTGGACCTCCTGATACATTTTCGAGGTACAACTTTCTATACATAATTTACTGACCCACCCTTGGAATTCCAGTACTGTTTAACTATTTATTATCTTTCCAAACAAACTAACACATATAATTGGGCTGACTTTTGACTAGAAACTGCTAATACTCAACCAACTTTAAGAACCACTTATTGGAATTCAACGAACCCAGTTATTGCTGCCTTGATGAATGGTTATTCCTCAATAATAGACTTTTCTAGGTGACACTAGCACTTGTGTTTGCTGAATTTTCAGAACAGTTTCCGGCTGCATAACACTAAGGCATAAGCGGTCTCATTCACTTTCTACCTACATGGACTTTTTGATGCTCCAAAAGTTTAATGAACCTGATGCTTTTACGCTGAGGTGATTTTTTTTGCTTGGCCCATCAAATGGGGTCTTTTTTCTGAGAGATGACATACTTTAGTATTGATAGAAAAGGAATATAAAATGCATGGAGCCCCAACAAGATGATGGGGACAGGTGAAGGAAACAAGCTGCATGGAATAGAAAAGATCAAAGACATTATGTGTGTTCAGGTGGGCCTCTGGCAGCTGCACACTTCCTTGGAGATCAGTGGATGTGCAGAGGAGGTTTTGGACCTTGTTTCATTTATTTGTGCATCCTTTTCTCACAGAAAAAAGGGATGTTAACCCGTTGGTGGATGCCCTTGTGAGGAAGAAGGAAGCAGAATTTGATGACCTTAACTCACAGGAACATATCCTTTGAGCTCTAGGGTTTTACCTTCTTCCTCTATTGAGTTTTCTTGTGTATCTTGGGTTTATCCTGTTTGGGTTCTATATTATATTTCTCCTATTTTGTGTTTTCTCTTATCATTAATAAAGTTACCTTTCAGGAAAAAAAAAAAGGAGACTTCTTCCATCTACACTTACCAACAGATTCCCAGCTAGTGGTTGCATTGTCCACAATATCTAGCCTCTCTTTCAAAAAATGCCTGAGCCTCAGCCATCTATGAGAGATCTAAAGGATTCTAGGAAGATCTAGGAGAGGGGGAAGATATTCAAAATGGCATACTGAATCAGTCATAAATGGTCAATGGACACCTAGGTGATCAACAGATTCATCATTTTACCAACGAAGATAACAAATATTTAAGAAAGCAAAATACCAGGCTTTTAGATGATCTATAGTTAGAATTGAGCGAGTAGTCACTGGTGAGTGTGTCTTTCTCAAAACCTTAATCTTTTGGACCCTTGAAGCTAATTTTTATTTCTCTGTATACAGATCTTTCCCCCCAAATTATCCCTTCCAGAGGAAGTTGCAAAAATCCTTAGAACATTTGTAATGGGTGAGTATCGTATTGCCACTTAGTCAAATGCATGATATCCAAACTTCTCACATCAAATGCACTTAATCGAAGCCTTTTAGGTTTAGAACTTGAAGTTATTTGCGTTGTGTTAGTGCATTCTAGACGGTGTTTGATACTTTGATTTCCATATTTGTTAGAGAACAAGTCAGGGGGAGGAGGTAAAAATGAGCAAAAAGGTACACATAAAATTGGAGAAGAGGAAGTTGAGAGAAACGGGAGATAATGATGAAACACAAAAGTTTAATGTAATTAGTTCAGAGAATGATCACAATGACATAAGCTTCATGTCAAGTATGCCTACATATTCTAATGCTTGTACCTTTGATCATGCTATGTATATCTCTAGTCGCTTTCTTTTAATTCTTGATTTTATGTCGGTTCAAGTCTATGCAGTACAAAACACTAAATTTTCAAACAATGTTTGTGTTGACACCTATATTCAACATAAAAGTCTTAAGTCAATGTTTTTGTATCCGACAGAAGACCTTAACCTTGGTGGGAGCTAGTGATTTCCAGACTGCACTGAAGGGGAATTGGCCATTAGATGT
Source organism: Cinnamomum chago (assembly GCA_038049695.1). Classification (NCBI taxonomy): domain Eukaryota; kingdom Viridiplantae; phylum Streptophyta; class Magnoliopsida; order Laurales; family Lauraceae; genus Cinnamomum; species Cinnamomum chago. The sequence goes on along the minus strand of CP142452.1, from coordinate 8,238,847 downwards.
TAGCCAGACTGCTGAAAAGATAGATTTGCTCCAGAAGATTCTGCTCGCTTCCTCTGCCAGCACACACCTATCTTTTTCCTCAACCCCTGGCAAAGCCTTTTCTAGAACTATTAAAGAGAACTTCTAGTTGTTTAGTCCTATACCATGAGGTCCTGCTTAAATATAAGCTACGACACCCATTTCCCATCCACCATTCTCCACAGGACTTGACAAAGGCTTGCTTCTGATTGGATACTAAGAAAGTGTCTTGGGAATGACTCCAAGTTGGGCCTGTTGGATGAAAATATGAACCATGTATGCTTTGCACCTGTCAAAAGTTTTTAAGTTGACCCTAGGAGGAAGGGGGTTAGAGGAGGTTATTGTCAGAGATCTGTTTCCCCATTTCAACAACAAACTGTTTGTAGGCACACTCTCTCGAAAGAAGCTTTGAACAAGTAACTGTGTTAGCTTTAAGAAAATAGTAACAAGCATGGGGGAAAATCAAACATTGTTAGAAGAACCTTAAATGCCCCTTACAATTTTTGTAACAGAGGTTCCAAGGTATACTTGCCGATCAACCCCTGACTCATGAAAAATCGAATTTCTGTTTTAGGGGATTCAATGATGATGATAACCTTTTTTTCTAAGTCTCCCAGCGATATTGAAATTGGTGCATGGCTGCTAGATCAAGAAAGAGCTGCAGGAAATTTCTCATTTTACAAATGGGTGTTACAGTATGATGGCTGCCAAGTTGCATGAAATGGATCTGATACTGTTTTAGAAATTCAATGAAGAACTCTGGACAATCTGGGTTTATTTAGTTATGCACCCCTATTCAATGGCAAGCTAACATAATACTTGTCAACCATCCCAAAATGCCTTTTCTTTGAGCAAGGGATTTCCGTGCGCCCATAGGTAGCGGCTAATGTTTAATCATATGAATACAACAAACCTTTTTAGACAGGCACGTGTACAATGAGGGTGGGGCATTTTTGTTTGTTTAAAGGCTAAAGCAAATACAAAGATGAAATTTAATTTCATAAAAGCCAATCTGCACCTACTGAATCAAGCATTAAAGGAGCCATGAACCTATTTTCAAGTCACTGAACCTTTTGAGATGAGATGGGTTTTTTTTGGGGGGACAAATTATGGCTTCTGATGTTATTGTTAATTCAACTTCCTGTTCCTAGAAAGGTATTGGTGCAAATCCAGACATATCATCTTGCGCTGCAAGTTATCATCTCTGTAAATTGTTGCAATATGTATTACTGGATGTTGTTGTTGTGTGTGGAGCCTGATTACATCCGGGTCAGACTGTTAACTCAGGTCCATTGTCGTGGATCCAACCGTGTAAGGGTATTTCCGTAATAATATTACCCTGCGCTTTTATGTAACCCTAATATAGCCGCCAGAGATCTTGTATCTTGTATTCTTCTCATTATCTGCCTTTGAGCATAGTGGAATCGGTGTGATCCGTGGACGTACCTCAAGATCGAGGGAACCATGTAAATCTGTGTCTTCTTTGTGTGGTTGATTGCATCTTCTGTTCTTTATTTCCTAACAGTTGTCAGTGACAAGGAAGTGCTATAGGATATCCAAGTCTGCTCTAGGGATGGGATGCCATAGGGGTATCGGGTAATACATCTTGCATGATGTAGTATGGACCTTCATGTATAGTAGGCTGTGATACAATCTATAGATGTTGACTAAAGCACTACGGATCAATCACAGGGAAATTTAATAGGGAAATTTAACTAAGTACCCAATGATCTGCTGACATGCACAGTATCCTTGGGGTCTCCTAGTTTGATTTATCTGGGGGCCTATGTTTTGATCTGAAAGCCTTGAGTTTGTGAATGCAGGCCCCATGTTTTGGTCAGATTGTTGATCTGATGGTTCTAACTTCTAACTTTCTAACCATGTATAGATTATATCTCAAGAATTACTGGTCTTGGATAATTAAATTCTTTGGCATGTCCTTCAGATAGACATTGGATGAAAAGGCCCAAAGAATGGATGGAAAAGACCTATAAATCTGTACCTGGCTTCTTCTTTTTTATCAGTTACCTGGCGTATTGTTTATGCTTGGTGTGATGTGATCCATCATCCATCTGATCAATGGTTTTGACAACTAACATGGATCCTTCATATGCATATCTGCCATTTTTAAATTCATGTCATTCCAATTATTAGTAGAGATCTGGTTGGAACTTTTTTGCAGGGTTAGGCTGTAAAAATGAATGACACTTGAGGAAACTGGAATGGGGTGGTGATCAAGTTGAACCAGGTAGAACCTTTTTTTATCATGTGAAACATGCTTTCATTATTTTTTATGCGTGTTTTCTGGATGGAATACTTGTGCTACTGAACTAGCTCAGTGCATTTCATACTGGAAAATGAACACTTGATTGAGTTAGAAGAGGAACATATGCTGTTTGTAAAAAAAGTTAATGATGGGGAAATCCTTTTCTAAATCCAGTCCCTGCTTACTGCTCATATAGTGGAGTCTTTCTTGACACTTGACAGGTCCTGTAAATTGTTGTATCATGGATAAGTTAAAAGGTATGAAGTTCTGTAAGATGAGTCATACATCTCATTTATATGAATTCAAATATCCTATCCATCCATTTAATGAGGTTTTAATTTATTATTATTTTTCTAACATAATTTTGTACTGTAAACCTCACACAGTGGAGAGCCACTACTATTAACTAGTTTTGAATCTCCACATTGAGATTCTAGACCTTCATATTTTTCCTCATTTTTCTTCCTGGTAGGGAATCTCCCTTGTCACTTTCCCCTCTTCCAGCCCACCTAAATAATTACTTGCTTTAAGAAAGGAGCAGAGCTTAACCTCTTTCCTATGCATTTGAATAATCTAATCAGAGCATTTATGAGCACTGCAATCAGAGGCCAAATAGCTGGAGACAGCCTCTTATGTAAAATAATTGCACCAAAGACAAGGTACTTAGTTCCCTGTGCATCTTGATCCCAAGACATTCCATCAAGGGTTCTACCACTTGCTTCCATACTCCATTCTATGTACCATTTCCTTACAAAGAAAAGTGATAAAAATCCAGCTATGAACCAGCTGCTAGTTTGAAATGTGAGGTCTTGATGCATGCCAATAAAAAGGGTTGAGTAGAATCTAATGGTTGGGATGCGAGCCAAATATCATTACAGTCTAATGATGATAAACCATATACTTAAAAGGTCCCCAAATTTTGACAGTTTTTTTGTGTACATATGATCAATAAATGTTGGGGGCCTTAGTAAATTGTCACAATCATGGGATCATTCTAATTTTTTTACACACCATTGATCTATTGTTGATTGGAATGCATTAAGGTGGTCCCCGCGACAAGTTTCACAAACTTGCTGCTGATTCCCACCTGAATTTTCCTGTGGAAATATATATATATATATATATATAATATATATAGCTAAACTTCTATAGGTAATTGTTTCAATTTCAGCTTGTCTGTGTGGGAGTGTGCCATTCACATGGGAACCATCTTCAAGATATTGCAATATATAAATCCTATAAAGCTGATATTATATTTGATATTGATGTCCTTGGATGTAGCTTCCAACTTCTAAATGTACTGTTTTCAAATTGGATCTTGTGCATATTGGTCCCTGATAAAGAGGCTTTTAGGGGTGAGGACAGAAGCGTGCTCATAGTTTGAAATACACTATGGGTCACTGATATCTGAGTTTGATTGGGTCCCCTGAAAGAAATAAGGTTTTTTTTTTTTTTAAATGTATGAGGGATTGAAATACTTGAACCTTCAATTTTAATTGCTTTTAGTATGTTTTATAAATACATTATCATCAAATTTTGCCCCAACTATGTTGTGGTCGGCTACATGAATTATGTTTCTCCATTCCAATCTATTCTAAACCAAATCTTGAGAACAGTTGCACGTCTTCAAATATATGTTTACTACTTTCATCCACATCATTTTCGGCCTATCACTTTCCTTTGGTAGGTCGTCAACCTCAATAGCCAAATTTTCCTTTAGTGACACTGTTGTAGGTCAACGTGGGACATATCCAAACCATCTCAAATGGATTTTTTTAATTAAAAATAAATTTTAATTACTTTTAATAAGGGGTGAATAGGGATGACACATTTGTCGGTATTTGATGTTTTGTGGTGTTTGTTTTTTCGTTTTGCGACAGATTTGGTACGAGGCTTTTGTACCTTACGCAATTTCCTTCACTGGTGGATTAAATCTACAAAACATGGGGGAAAACTCGATTACAGCTTGATCTTGACCAGTTTAAAATCATGTTTGGTTGATGAGGTAGGGGCAATGGGTCAACCAAAGGCGCCAAGGAGATGAACTTATTCTGAATGATCAAAATCAATCAACATGCGTGCAGTAGGAACCTTTGCATTATTCGGTTTATATATATCTTACTTATGAATGATTAGATAGGACAAGACCATGACAGTGACAAACGAGATGATAATGATGGCCAAGATTGGGCCTGGAGATTATAAATGATAAAGGATAATCTAGCCATCTCATTGAAATACAAGTTACTAGTTAGACTCGTACCCATATCACTATTTTTTAGCAAGAGAGAGTGTATTCATATAAATTGTTATACGGTTTTCTATCCGCTTAAGCTTTTCGAGTAAGTAATTGTTTAAGGATAGAGTTAGGGGAAGACGCTTAATTTGAGGTATTTGAGACGAGGTGAAAGGAAAGACTCTGTAGTGGGTTTTTTTTTTTTTTTGGTTGTTAGGATTCTCTTTGGCTTATATTTCTTTTTTACAAGATAAAAGGTTAAAGATTGTAACATTAAGAAAGAAATTGTCCTTTTCTTGTCACTCTCCTTCCTACTATGTCCGACACTCAAGTTCAATGATGGGTGATAGGACTCCACTGGGTCTCCATCCTACTAGCTCTATTTACAGCTTACTCATTCATCTTTTCCCTAGTCTCTCTCTCTCATGACTAATAATTCTCTATTATTAAGGATCAATCCCTTCCATCCACTTTTTCTCTCTCCTTTCATTTGCCGAGTAGTCTGGACCACGGTTCTTCCCGAATTAAAAATTTTGGTATCGACCCTCGATTTCTCATTCTTCAGAAATCGAAGGTTGAGTCCACTAGTGTTACCACTATGGAGCCATAGGGATGTTTACCCTACTTCCCTTTGAATCCAGATGGATTAATTCAGCCCAAAGGGTTGGGAACCCTTCAACAACAAAAGAAAAAAAAACTATCAAAGCAAATCTCCACACTCCCTTGGCGCTTCAAATCACTGGTTTGAGTGTTTTTAACCTTTCCTTGAGCATCCTCCACACATTACACCAAGTACTGCTGCTACACTAACAACTCATTTTCTTCTTGCGAAATATTGGGGAAAAAAGGAAAAGTTGGGACTCAACCTAGCCGATCTAACTCTACTTGACCCAACCCTTGTGGGTACGGTGCTAAGTTCATTTTTTAAAGCCTTGGTTAGAAGGCTTGATCCGTACATTGTCTCACTCACACTTCATGAGTTAAACTCTATATAGGCCTACCTATTAAAAATTTAAACGGTACGGATGTCCTCTTCTTGCATGAAACATGACCAAATTTAGTTTAATATGGATGGCCCAATCCTAAGATTGGACTTATGGAAAAACACATGAATAGAATATTTAAAAACAAACTCATCTATTTTACACATCAAGGCCCACTTTCCAAGATATATAAGCACGAATAGTCCATTTCAGTTCAAAGGTTTCAAATCATATAAAGCCCAAATTTCTAAGGATTGAGAAGGTGTTTCCAAATAAAAGCTGCATGGGCACTTTTCAATTAAATAAAAAAAAAGTACAAAATCTTATCTTGATAAGGGATGTGGTTCAGGTTGTGAGATCAATCTAACCTCATATTCAAATCAAATTTTTACTCAAGCCCAAGCTTAATTGCATTCAAATGAAAACTTGATTTTTATTTAGATCACATAACTCGAATTAAATTGCATCTAAAATTTAATTATTATCGATGACATTTTCCAAATAATTACCGGAGAAAACCCTTTTATGTTGAAATATTCCAACATTTCTCCAAGACTAAAGTTTTGCAAGAACAACATTTTGATATAGTTGTACAACAACTAAAATCAGTAAAACAAGCTTCACCATAGATAGCTCCAATATGTGATGAAAGCTTGACTTGGCTTGTCTAATAAGAGCATGCCATGTCATTTGCCATATGGCAATGGCAATTGTCAAGAATGGCATTGACCATGTCTCCACCCGAGATGCCATTTGTGATGTAGCATTTGGGATGGTTGATGGGTCTACCAAATTTGAAGTATGAAAAAGGCAAGTGCATTTTACTCTTTTTTAGAATATTTTATGCAATGGAGGTCAAAACTTTTGAAAAAAAAAAAAAAGACAAGCTGTAGATGGGGTGGAGTTGGAAACCTTCAAATTTCAAACAAAGTTATAATAAAATAATAAATTTGACATATCGGGTGGAGTTTCTATTTTATAAGATGCCAAATTCTAAACCTTTAAATTGTCACAAAAGCCTCCAAATGAAATTTGACATCTCCAAAATAACATATCTATTGGAGATGATGGTTAGGATAAGGCTTGGGACTTGGGTAACTGTAACTATTCATTTAACATCCCTACTTAAAAACTATTTTGACTCAGACTGAGTGGTTCCACTCAACTCAATGAACAATAACTTGATGAGAAACTTGAAACTGGTGTGACTCAGTCAAGACTCGGCCAACATTTGGTTATCTCTGTCAAGAAGAGCAAGGGCCTGCAGTATATAATGATACAATCACTGTGGCCTCTTACAGGCCACTTTAGTAGATTGTAGCCATTAGTAGCTATACATGTATCTAATGCTTCTCACTATTAAAATTAGAAATATGCAATTTAGGATTCAAAAGTTCTGGTCAACACTCATCTTAAATTAACACCAACTTCCAATTTTCATAGTCTTATCCAATCAAATTAATGGGCAGAATTAGATGGTGCACTTGTATAATAATATAAGTTTCAGGCCATGCTCCATCCATAGTAAGATTTATTAGTTGCCTTAGGTCAGGATTTACTCATGTTCCACACCATAGATGTAACATAATGCAATATATATATATATATATGCAGATCTTATAATCTATAAACTCTGAATGGATGGTGACACCCAAACCTTTCTCTTTGTTTTTATCTTTTGTTGGTAATGCCTCTTAGTTTTGGGTCTCTTTCTGATTTTTGGGCCTCATTGATTTCTTCCTGTGTTGCATTTCATTTTTTCACTCCTCTTCCAAGAGAGAAGCCAACAAGCGCATGTGCAAAAATGCTTTTGGGTGCTGTAGATGTTTTACCATTTTTGAGATTCAAAGCTTCCTTTTGTCTTTGTTAATATGATAACATTTAAAGATAATCTAGGAAAGCACAGCCACCTGAAAAGAAATCATGCCCACAGTAAGAAATTAGAAATCTGGAATGAAGTGTTGAAATCAAGATGCCGTACATAGAATCACCTATATTCTATGGGCCAACATCAAGGGTCAATGAAGAGGGGGGGATGTATAGTTAGGGCTAGGGATGGGTCCTGGCCTCAAAAGTTCAATGGCTTTATTTGGCGAAACATTATTTTGTGATTAAATCAAACTGCAAATAGTGGTTAGATTAGTACCAAATTAGGTCAAGTAGTAATTAGTGGTGTCTACCTGTGTGAGCTGTGAAGGGACTATATTGATCATAGGTGACCGGTTTCCATGAAAACGCAATAGAGGCATAAATATATTAGTCCGGAAAAAAAAAAAAAAAAAGAGACCTCCATTGTATAAAAATCTAAACCTTTAGAAATAATTGATGTGACAGTCCAATTGATCAGTTCCAAGAATAATTATTTTTAAATTATTTAAACTTTTAATAAGTGAATTCTATCAAATGGCCTTGTGAACTTTGTGGGAGTCTAATGGTGCTGCTTTGGTTGTCAAATAGAATTTTTTAAATATGGATTGAAGGTGGTGATTTCCATGCATCCATTCTGCTAATAATAATAATAATTTTCATATTATAAACGTATTTATGGTTAAGTGGTGTTGGAATCATGATTTTACATGCAAAGAATCGATCTATCGTTAATGAAATCACATCTAACCAGTAGCCTAACATAGAAAAAAAGTAGAAAAAATACTGACCTTTGGATCAATGAAGATGCCCCACCACTTGGCCATGTTGAGACACCAGATTGACCTCATGGAAGTAGTGCATCCCAAATGGACAAGTTTACCGAATTGCATCAAAGAACGTAAGAAGAAAAAATTGCATCGAAGAACGGTGCATGATTCAATGATTGAGGAGGAGCTACATGGTGTGAGTTCACTGCCATTTTTTTCGCCCACAGAATTTCAATACTGCCTTCCGAGAGTGTGCATTTCTTATGAGATCCGGTCCCCAAAATCGGGCCAAGTGGATTTTCCCATTTCTCATTGATATGATGCATTTTGTACCTTTTAGAATGATGTTCATTGGTATGTAATGTAATGTGTTCTTTAAGCGCGATCTTTATTTTCAACATTTATTCGTTTAAATGTCTGAGATAGATAAAAATATTTAAAAATAAAAGCATTTGGCACACGATTGTACCTTCTATCATCTATCTCCTTGAGAGAAGCACATGCAAATTCTCTTCAAAATAAAAGGCTACATTTCTAGGCTTGTGAAAATATGAGCTTTAGCCTTATTTTATTTATAGTTCTATTTTGGATGACTCTGGTGGAATAAAAATAGAAATACCAAATAAGGCCTAAAATAGCTATATTTTAAAGCTTTTAATTATATACTAGCACAATAACCCATGTAAATCATGGATATGGCCAACATTGCAATTTAAATATTCATGTATTAAAAAATTCATAGATTTTAGAAGAAGAAAAACTAAAGATTAAGAAGGTTATGAGAGTACCTTATTATGCAATTCAAAAGTTAGTGGTAGAAAGATAAAAACTTGAATAGAAAGGGAAATGCAAAACTTGAATTAAAAGGAAGCTTTTGCAATAAAATAAGAGTGGGAAGTGGTTACAAGTGGTTTTTAATTGTAATGAGATAAAGTAGGTAGTTGCATGAGTGTAGAGAAAAATTTTGAAAACTGAATAACTTGCGGTCAAAATTCCAACCGTCGGCAATAATCGAATCCAAAACCATCTAGCTTTATATATTATAATTCTTACATTTGAAGATTTTTATCTTTATGGAAAGAATAACGGTTGGGAAGCACTTTTATTACATCTGCCAACTCTTTGAGGTTTTGAATAGGGTTGATTTACAACATGAATTTATTATAGTTTAGAACTAATCAGTCGTGGAACTAATCAGTCGTGAGTTCAACTCCTACATAAAAACAAAGGGACTATGAGATGTGCTTATTGCGGTAATTTTCCTCTTTATCATAAAATTCTCTTCTTGCACAAACGCACCCTGATAAGCAAAACAGAGAATCCATCATCTCTGATAAAAAATAATAATAATAATTACCAGTAGCAAACTCACACCAGGGAAGACCACTTACAAAAAGATACTATGATAGGATAATCTAAAGCCAATTATGGTAGTTTGGTGATTATCCAGGAAGCCATGGTTAAGAAGCAAAGTAGAAAAGGCCAAAGTGGAATCCAGCCTTCCTTTTTTTTTTTTTTTTATTCATCTGACCGTCGCTGATGAAAGCAAAATCCAAAGCCTATGAGGATGTCCGACCTCCTCTGACTCCAGAATCTGCAGTTTTCAGCAGCCTTTGACCGAATCTCCACCGTTTGTTCCTCCACTCATCTCTTTTCTTCCATTGCCCACTCCAATCGGATCCAACTTCCTGCGACCCTCTTCCATCAATATCTCTCTCTCTCTCTCTCTGTTCTTTCTTCTGCTTCTGGTCTACTCTGTTTTTTTTTTTTTTTTTGTATGATTATATTTGATGTTGTTTGGATGAAATATATGGAATGAAGGGTGAGAATTTGGTGGGGTTTCGATGGGCAACGTGAAGTCAAACGTTGCTGCGAAATTCGCCTTCTTTCCACCCGACCCACCAACGTATGATGTGTACAGAGGAGGAGAGGATGGAAAGCTGTTGTTCTCTGGGGTGGCAGCTGATAAGAACATGGACGTGCATTTGGTGGAGACAAAAGTGGGGAATAAGATTGTTGCCACCTTTTGGAGGCACCCATTTGCTAGATTTACTCTCTTGTATTCTCATGGGAATGCTGCAGATTTGGGTCAGATGAAGGAGTTGTTTGTGGAGCTCAGAGCACACCTTAAGGTTAATATCATGAGGTATGGTGGTTGGTTTTTGTTGTTTCGATCTTTTGGAATGTTTTGAGCTTTGGGATATGGGTTTTGTTTCTTGTGGTGGATTTTGGTGAGATGGGTTTAAATATATATATATATATATATATATATATATATATATATATATGCTGTGTTTGTGAGGCTTGTTGGTAATAATGGCTTCAACAGGGAGTTGGGTTCTTTTTTGTGGGAAATCCACATGCTTTTAGCTTTGGTGACATTAATGATGTTTTTTTTTTTTTTTTTTGCTTGGTGCCACTTTTTCCTTGAAAACGGATGGGTTTTGTTGATTTGTTCTGTTGTGAAGCTTGTTGGTGTGTGGGTTGATTACCCATTTGGTTTGTTTGTTGCGTTATATTCAGTTGTTGTAATCTCTGTCCTGCAAATAGTGGCTTCCAAGTAGGTCCTTTGTTTAAAGAAACCGTTTAGTTATGCCCTTTTGGTGCTTAAGAATGGATGTTTTATATGCTTTGTTCTGTTTATGATGCTTGTTGGTGTCATGGATTCAATACTGATTGGAATTGCTCTTATAACACCACCATCACCCCCGGTCTGTCTTAGTGAACCCAAAATCCATCCATTCTGCTGTGAGTTTGGGATGACAAGAAAAATGGATATTGCAGCACTCAATGTATTGATTACCACTTTTTTTTCCCAAAAATGTGATTGGTATCATTCAATGGCTTGCACTATGATGCCCGGATACTCCAAAACATGCCGGTAATCTACATCGCATCCTATCCAATACTTCTTGTTATGCATAAAATCTGTTCCATTGCAGTGTCCATGTTCTGTCCATACAGTCTCCATGCCATATCGGGGCATCATAGGCCCTACTATGCAGCCAAGTTTGATTCAAGTGAAGAACATCTTGGCCGTTCGAAAGGCATACTTTGATGTGGGCTGTTATTAAAGTTGTTTCAATGTTTTGGCCTTGGAAATTGTATGATTGCTTCTGATTTCCGCTGTTTGTTAAGTTTGTTGATCTGATGGATTCAATACCTGTTTAGATAGTTTCTACATAGCTGACATATGTTAGCTTCAGTTCTGTTGAAGATTGTATGAATAAGGAACTCCAAGCATGATTTTGGGAACAGTTGTTCAATGATACCTGAAGTTTGTGATGTTTTCCTCTTAATCTCATAATGAGGTTTATAAATCTGTTTTTTAATGTGTGATTTGGTGTATAATGAAATTAATTGAAGAAGGATTGTTTTGCTAGAAAGTAAGAGCTTCCATTTGTGATTGATTCGAGTATTTTGGACTTTGGCAGTTTTGATTATTCAGGCTATGGAGCTTCCTCCGGAAAGGTAAATGCCACATATTATGAACATTTACTATTTGTTAATTGAAGTAGAGAGGAATGAATGAAACAAAATTTCGTCTTTCTGTCCCTCAACCTCTATGGGCCTGTTCCTGGCAAGTTTAACTCCATCTTGGGTAGGCAAAGTTGGACTTAACCAGCATCAATCTCCTCAGAATAAGTGCATTCCACCAGAAAGGTGGATTGCAAATATTCTAACTTTCACCTGTTGTGGTCATTACACCAGGATGACAATGAGTGTCCACCAACTTTATTCCAATGCGTCACCAAACAGTGGATAAGTTGATCAGCTCGGAATGACACTGTCCATACAACGCTAGCCCTCCAGGCAGGGCTGTGTCTTAAAAACTGTACTATGTTGCTGTTGAGAATATCATAGACGTTTTTCTCGTAGAGAAGTACCACAATGTCAATCTTCTGGATGTGAGATTCTGCTGGTAGCAGTCATCAAATTTCCGCTCCTGATGATCATTTTTCCTCTTACTGCTGATCCTTAGCCATCCGAATTCAACACGTACTATGACATTGAGGCTGTGTACGACTGCTTGAAGAGAGAGTATGGAATAAAGCAAGAGGATGTGATCCTGTATGGGCAGTCTGTTGGGAGTGGACCTACACTACACTTGGCTGCACGTTTGCAGAAGCTGCGGGCTGTTGTTCTCCATAGTGCCATTTTGTCAGGCATTCGGGTGTTGTATCCTGTTAAAATGACATTCTGGTTCGACATTTTTAAAGTAAGTTTTCATGGTACTCTGTTCTTATTAGCTTTAATTGCATGATTATACAACCTGTGATGTATTAAGGAAGAAGTTTATATTTTCCTGCAGAACATTGACAAAATACGACAAGTCAGGTGTCCTGTTCTTGTTATACATGTAAGCTTTTAATACATTTGGCTCTCATCTTTTTGTACATTTTTTAGCATGTTGTGATGTCAAACAAGAGCCCTTGTGATTATGATTAGCACATTTTTTAATCATTTCTTCATGGTGTTTTTCTTGTTATCCCATAAATTGTTGACAGAAGGTAGATTTATTTGTTTGAATGAAAAATAAAAAACTCTATTAGTTCTGTTAGGGCTTAATCGTTGAGTTCTGATCATATTCCTATGCTTTGACAATGTTTCATGAATAAAATGGTTCAATAATGTAAGCTAGCTAAGCTTTGAATCTTTGGTTTTTTTTTTTGCTCCCGCAGTGACTCTATAGTCTATACTACATGTTAAAGATTGCTATCCTATGGTCATTACAATTGGAAGTGAATATGTCTACCCTGTTCATTAGTTTTTCTCGAGTCATGATTGACCATTGGAGGGTCTTTATTGTCTGATTACAAGATATCTCACCTATGATCCTATCAAATATAAAAGTCTACCCGATCACTAGAGATTGATACAAACATTCAATCTAATCTAGATTGCTATCCTATGGTCATTGCAATTGGAAGTGAATATGCCTACCCTGTTCATTAGTTTTTCTCGAGTCATGATCAGCCATTGGCGGGTCTTTATTGTCTGATTACAAGATATCTCACCTATGATCCCATCAGTTAGGTCCACTATGATGAGGATGGCTGATGAGAGACCCTATAAGAATCACTAACAGTTCTTCAAAGTGGGTTGGGCTAATCAATGTCTCATTGGGATAAGTTCAGGCCACTGTGTATCCCAATTTGGGCTAGAAAAATGCTTTAGGAGGCGACCATCTTTAGCTTCAAAAATCTCTCTCATTAATATAATCATTTATTACTTATAACAAGAGAAATTATTATACATAAGTTCTGACTTAGGGCTTGGTATATAAAGCAAACAGAGGTAACGAAGCCCTAAGGATTCAACAGGGGTTGAATAGATATAGTAGGGTCACATTAGATTCACAAGGTTTTTCCTCGTTTAATCCCATAAAAAGACGAAACAATATAAAACAGCTTTGGGTTTTACACTTCCAATGCTGATGTTATAGCTTTTATAATTTTGCATATACTTAAATCCTCTATGCCCAAGCCCATTGTCGTCAAAGGGGACACTTGCTGCATTATTAAGGCCCTTTTCAAAGCTGAAACTAGGCCTGTCAGTCCGGCCCTCAGACGGGGGGGCTCGACCCTCAAAAAGCCCTTAAAATGAGGGCTTTTGCTTTTAAGAAAAAGCTCAAGGGCTGGGCTTGGACACTTGTAAATGAATCTATGTTTGATTATTGCTATTTGAACTTTTGGATATCTTTTTGTTCTAACATCTCTTGGGTTTAAAATTAAAAAGAAAAAGTGCATCAACTGCCTATGCATTGTTGTAATTTATTTAGCTACACTACATATTGCTTGGTTGTGTTGATACTCATTTATGTGCATGGGGGGTTGGTCATTTCTTTTACTTCCCATCCTCTGTCCTGTAGTCCATCAGTTGGAAGTGAAGCATAGGTTCAAAACTATGTATTTTGCCAATATTTCTAGAACCCTATAAAGGTAATGTTGTGCCTGTATCTATAATAAGATACAAGGGAAAAAATAGACCTTTTTGTTCTTTTTTATGTTGATTTTCTTTATTTATATTTGTAGCTGTTCTATTTTTTCTTTATAATGGGAATAATTAGAGGAGAAAGTCAAGATTGTTGGTCCCAAGCCCGAATAAAGGAGGGTTAATATTTGGTTGATACTTAGATGCTCGGTGGAAGTGTAGAAAAAATTAAGAATTGATTTTCTTGTTTGAGGCCATGGTCCTAGCCCTGGCCCGTGATGGTTAGGTACGGGCCAAGGTAGTGCAGGCCCGACAGACGGTTTTGGGTTGCCCAGGCCCATCCCTGCATATATTAAGGGCATGGCAAGGACAACCCTGGGCCTGACCCTTTGACAGCCCTAGCTGCAATGATGGAGTTTCTCATTTTTAGTTACTTCCATCCTCTAGGTATATTTTTCTGCATTTAGAAAGACAAATGCATGGTGGTTTCCCTTGTTAGGGACGAAGTAACATGAAACTGAAATCTGTGTTTTTCATGTCTCTGCCACTTATGTAAATTGTAGCTTTACTTCTTTTGCTTTCGTTTAAAGTTTTGTTGATCATACCAAGGTTCAGCTGGTAAACGTATGTATGAAAGCTCTTCATTTTGACAATCTCTATTATTTCATACCAAGAGTAAACTTATATTTGCTAGCTTCACAATACTACTATGCATTGCTTGGTATGCTTTAATATTGTACCCATTCTGTGATGCTAGTTTTACTTGTGGTGCATTCTCTAGTTCTCATGATATAAGCATCGTTCGTGTGTGCTATACTTTCTCAATTTGATTGGCAATATGACTCAACCCACAACCTCATGGGTGCCACCACATTGAGCACCTTCCAGTTGTGCTACAGTCTCTTTTCATGCGTTTCGCTTTTTGTGTCGCATATCCGTCATTTATCATTTGAACTAAAGCTATCGTGACCCAAATTTGCCATTTACTTCAGATAAAAGTATTAGAGTAGGATGCCTTTGGATTATGCTGCCGTGAAAAGGGAAATGGGTTTGATCTAATAAGCATCTAATAAATTAGATTCTGACCTTAAAACATATGGATTATGTCACTAGATTTCTTATAAAATTTTGTTCCTCCAAGTTTTTGGTCATTTTCTTATACTGGATTTGTTCTGATATTCTAAAACTCTTAGATATAGAAGCATCAAGACAATCCTTTCTGATATCATTATTGAAGAAACTCTTTTACAACTCTTATCTTGTCTGATGCCTCCGTTCCTATGGCTGCTAAGTTTTCCTTCAAATATATGATTCTCATTAGTTAATGAGTTAGCTTGAGGCCATGACTCGGCCTCTAAACCAATACTAGCCACCGACTAATGATTTAGTTTGTGGTTAATAGTCAAAGTCATAGCCACAGTATAAGCTGCTGAAGTTTAAACTAGAATAACATAGTATCTTTCTTTTTTTTCATTTCAAAGCTTCGTAACTAGGATGGAGACATGTATCAGGACTACAGACTTGCAGAAACACAAGACCTGACCACATCCAGACAAATATTTAGAGATTGTATATTTAAAAAGTATAGTAATATTTGTAAAAGGGACATCTTAAAGGAAACTGAAATACACCTTGAAAGTATTATAAACTAGTGTTTTAAAACTCGGCCAGGTCCAAGATGACTGAAACTCTGAAACTCGGCTATTGGGTCCCATAGGACACAATGGGACTAATCAAAGGAGATGGAGACCAGATAAATTCATCCTCCTTTTATTAAACACCCTTTTCTTTGCTCTTTTCTATTGTTCCCATTCCTAATCAAAAGCCCCAACAAACAATCCTTTTCTCTGTCATCGATGACAGAGATCTCCATGATGCAGAGCTCTGGGCCGTCTTCTGCTACACTGTCACTATCTTCTCTTTTTCATCCTATATGCATCTGCTACAGTGTCACTATCTTCTATTTTTCATGGGAGAGGAAGGAGTTTCAAGGAGGTTAGGCTTAATATTATTGACCATTGCTGTGTGGGGAGCAAGAGGAGAGTTGGAAAGAAGAATAAGGTGGAGTCTCAAAGAGAAGGATGAGGGAGCTAGACCTGACCAATTGCAGCCACCCATCTCCACAGACTCCACTTAACCCAAGGTACCCTGAGAAAGTCAATCTGACTCAACTCGACCTTAGCCGAGCTGAGGCCCAAGGCACCTTGAGAGAGTCAATCTGACTCAACTCGACCTTTAGCCGAGCTGAGGGCCGAATCTGAGTTTTAAAGCACTGGTATAAACTAGAAAGTACTAAATATGTAAAAATTACTAATTTATTGTCATTGTGGCATGATGCTTTTCCTAAATTAGCAGAAGAAAGAACTTAAGCTTTTTCTCCTTATTATGTAGGCTTTCTGGAGTCCTTAAGAAACACAAAAGGAACTGACAAGCGTTGGTCAGAAGGATCACTAACCCAATCAATCTTCAAATAAGACAATTACTAGTGAAAGGGGAAGAGAGTCAGATATGTCCTCCCGGCTCCTTTTGGGCTGTCATGGACTTTGAAAGCAGGCCTGGCTAAACCAAGAGGCCGAGTCATGTGGACAACGCTTTCACTTTCTTTTCCCTGGGTATTTAGGAGAGAAGTGGAATGTTTTAAGGGAATGCCAGGCAACAAAGTTATAACCGAAACATTATTTCCACTTAAAGAATCCCCATCAAAAGGCAAACAATTTCAATTGCTTATCTTTCTTATATCTTGTTAGTTTTTTGAGAAGAAAAACAGAGAAAACAAAGAATAGAAAATGAAATGAAAGAATAAAAGCAGGAAATGAGAAAAGCTGATATGATGCAGCAAAGGGATTTACTTCATTCATTCTGGTGCATTACATTTATAGTAAAAATATCTGAACTGAAAAGATAATGAATCCCAAACATTGTGGTAACAACCCAGATTTCTGATAACACTAACAATATCCTAAAGAATAGGACTTATTGACTGGAAAAACAAATTTTAGTTATTGACTAAAACTAATCAAAGAAAACTTCAACGTGGCAGTCCTGAAGCAAATTATTAACACTCCTCCTTGCTTTAGGCACTGCAAATTCCAATCATCTTCCTTAGTAACTCAAACTTGCCAACTGGAAGTGGCTTTGTGAACAAATCTGCCAGCTGATCTTCAGACTTGCAGTAAGCAAGTTTCACTTTTCCAGTTTGTTGCACTTCCCTTAAGAAGTAGAGCTTGATGTTGAAGTGTTTTGTTTTTCCATGAAATACTGGATTTCGTGAAATTGCAATTGCTGCTTGATTATCAACAAAAATCTCAGTACCTTCATTTTGCACCATGTGTAAATCAAATAGAACTTTCCTTAGCCACAGGGCTTGGTTTGCTGCTGCAGTTGCTGCAATAAACTCTGCTTCTGCAGTGGATTGTGCTACAATCTCTTGTTTCTTTGAACACCATGAAAAAACACCTGAGCCTAGGTTGAAACAATATCCTGAGGTACTTTTCATGTCATCAACAGAACCACCCCAATCACTATCTGAAAAACCACTCAACTTGAAGTTCTGACTCTTCTCAAAAGAATCGCTTCTAAATTCTTCTGAAGGTCTGTTAGTTCCTTGTGAATTTTCCCAGTCCCATTGCTCATCCTCATTGAAGTGAGCATCTCTAGTTATCACCATTTTTCTTGTTTGAGGATGATATACTTTGTAGGCTTTAGAAATTTTGCTATAGCCAACAAAGATACCTGGAATTGCTTTTTTGTCAAGCTTGTCTCTCTTAACCTGAGGAACATGGACAAAACACAAACAACCAAATACTTTAAGAAAACTTAGTGAAGGTATATACCCATACTAAGCTTCAAATGGAGTTTTGTCTTCAACGGCTACACTTGGAAGCCGATTTTGCAGAAATATTGCTGTATTGGCTGCCTCTGCCCAGAAACTTTTTGGCAACCCCTTCTCATGCAGCATGCATCTAGCCATCTCCATGACATATCTGTTCTTCCTTTCACTCACTCCATTTTGCTGTGGAGTGTAAGGAGCAGTGAGCTGATGTTCTATGCCAGCTTCATCACAAAACAGGTTAAATTCTGCAGAAGTGTACTCTTTTCCATTATCAGACCTTAAGATTTGAATTTTGCAGCCGCTTAAATTTTCCACCATTTTTTTAAACTTCCAGAATACTCCAGCAACTTCAGACTTGAACTTTAGGAAATAAATCCAACACATTCTTGTAAAATCATCAATGAAAAGAATGTAATACCGGCTACCTTGAAGTGATGGTGTTCTTTGAGGTCCTCCCACATCTATATGAACTAGTTGCAGCTTCTGTGTTGCTCTCCAGGATGATTTAGGAAATGGTTTCCTACTTTGTTTACCAAATTGACAAGCATGACAATTTGGCAAGTGATCAACCAGAACTGGTAAACCTCTTGTTACTTCATCTTTTTTCATCTTGAGCATTCGTTGAAGATGACAATGTCCAAGCCGTTTGTGCCAGACTTCAGTGATGTTGACATTGGTGGAATAAGCTGTGTGCTCCTCCTCCGTAGGATCAAATAAGAAGCTTTTCCCTTTCATTTTGACACGTAAAATCTCCTTTCCAGCGGCATCGTAGATGTGACAATGCAAGTCTTCAAAGGACACCTTAAATCCTTTTTCAATTAACTGGCCAACACTCAGCAGATTTTGATCAATATCAGGTACATAAAGAACATCTGAAATAGTTTTTGTACCTGAACTAGTTGTCATTGCAATGGTTCCTTTTCCTTTTGCAGCAATATAACCACCATTCCCTATCCTGACTTTAGTCATTGCAGTAGCCTTTAACTCCTTAAAAAGAGTTTTGTCAAAGGTCATATGGTTTGTACAACCACTGTCAATGACCCAACTTTCTGAGGAGACTTTTGTAGAGAAACATGTTGCCACAAACATCTGATCTTCTTCATCTTGATCAGCTACATGGACTTCTTCCTCTGGTTTCTGAGATTTGCTTTTGCAAATCACAGCTTCATGTCCAAGCTGATTGCACTTGCTGCATTTTGCATCAGGCCTCTTCCAACACTTGAATGGAGGATGACCCATTTTGCCACAGTGTTCACAAGGCGGGAAATTTCTCCTTGAGCTTCCACCTTTGTTTCGAGTGCGACTGCTTGAACTACTCCCAGAATTTTCCTGTTGGTGTTTGACTGACAAGGCTCCTTCTATGGTAGACTCTTGTCTCATAAGTCTCCTTTGTTCTTGAGCCTGCAAAGCATTCAACAGTTCTGCCAAGGTGATCTTGGACAAATCTTTAGTATTTTCCAAGGTGGTTATTGATGCTTCATATTTTTCAGGCACCGTAACAAGAATTTTTTCAACAATTCTTGAATCATCAAATTTAGTGCCAAGAAGCCTTACCTTGTTGGCAATGCCAAGCAATCTATCTGAATATTCTTTGATTGTCTCAGCGTCTTTCATCTTTTGCAGCTCAAATCCCCTTGTTAGATTGAGCACTTGCATTCCTCGTATTCTTTCATCTCCTGCATATTCCGTCTTCAGATGGTCCCAGATTTCTTTTGCTGACTTGAGATTCATGATCTTCGTGAAAATCGTTGTTGAAACACCAGCAAACAACGCTGCTTTGGCCTTTGATTTTTTGGTCTTCTTCTCTTTGTGGCTTTTCATCTGGGCTATCGTCGGATTGTTTGGCAGCGGAGCAACTTCGTAATCTTCTTCGACGGCTTCCCATAGATCCAAAGCCTCCAGATAAGCTTCCATTTTAACAGCCCAAAGTTGGTAGTTTTCTCCATCAAAAACATGTGGAGCAGCTTGAGAAAAATTGGGGAAATCAGTTTTTGCTTCCATGGATACTCACAGGTCCCGTAAGAAGAGAGGGCTCTGATACCAATTGTTAGTTTTTTGAGAAGAAAAACAGAGAAAACAAAGAATAGAAAATGAAATGAAAGAATAAAAGCAGGAAATGAGAAAAGCTGATATGATGCAGCAAAGGGATTTACTTCATTCATTCTGGTGCATTACATTTATAGTAAAAATATCTGAACTGAAAAGATAATGAATCCCAAACATTGTGGTAACAACCAAGATTTCTGATAACACTAACAATATCCTAAAGAATAGGACTTATTGACTGGAAAAACAAATTTTAGTTATTGACTAAAACTAATCAAAGAAAACTTCAACGTGGCAGTCCTGAAGCAAATTATTAACATATCTCAATAAGAGTCGTTTCTCATTAATGGTCCTGGTTAGTTGGCTAGGACATAGGAGGTAGGCCACAATTTACAAAACAAACAGACATATGAAGAAACTTATCAGTGTGTCGTTGCACGTTCTTTGTGCATACAAGGCTTGCCTGATGGAAGTGGGCTATTTTCGGCCTCGTTGAGACATGATGTATATGGTGGGGACCACATGATGTTTGGCTAATGTTCCACATTATGGAATAGGCATTGAAAGATTGTTTTATGATATTGGTAAATTTCTCTCGTCAAAAGTTGTTTGACGTTTTGAAATACAAATTATGAGCATCCTTCCATAGAAGTATCATAGCTTTCCTATCTAAATATAACGTTCTGTGCTGTTCCTGATGTTGTTGGTTATAAAGAATTTGCATGTCATATGCAGGGAACAGATGATGATATTGTTGATTGGTCTCATGGGAAACGCCTTTGGGAGCTGTCCAAGGAAAAATATGACCCACTATGGATCAAGGGTGGTGGTCACTGCAACTTGGAAACTTTTCCAGAGTATATCAAGCATTTACGTAAGTTCATACATGCAATGGAGAAACTCTCTCTTGTAAAACAAACAAAGCCAAGCCAACCACCAAACACGACCATCACAGACACCAGATATAACAAGTGCTTGAGTTTTGGAAAGCGATAACTGGTTTCTTATTCTTAAATGGATATCTGGTGGTACTGGTAGTTACTCTCCGAGGTAAGCTTCTGCTTGCATTACAGGGTGAGTGTTGGAATGCCCAAGCTTGTTTGGCTACATCCATTCGAGATACTGGTGGGTCAAAATCTCACAGACATTTCTAAACGGATTCAAACGGCATTTTCCAAAGAATTGAGGCAGGGTTCAACTTCAATATTCGTACCCATGACAATGTGTTGTAAACATTCTGCCATTTCTACGGATGAGATCCTGTGCTCTTGATGTATACTGTCAGAACTGACGCTTGTGTAGAAACTCTCCAATTCGAAACCAATTATACGGCTTCATTTCAACACTCATATCAAGTTTATTTTGTCCTTGATCAAATGCTTTTTTTTTTACTTTTAGAAGTGCTGAAATAGAAATGTGCAGACTTGCAACTTGAGCCAGCAGCTGGCAAACAGTTTTGAGTATATTTGGTAAAAAGATTTGGACTAACATGAAAATTGGATGGTCTTCAGCTCTACACCTGATAACTCTTGCTCTTCTGGTCATAGATTATATATGCAAGTTGGAGATGTTGCTGATTAATGTTCTGATCTTTACTTTGAACTATCACTTTGAAGTTGAAAGCTTGGGGTGCAAACTTCCTTGCCATACTTCTTGCACATCTTTCTTATCAACCCTCCTTACGCATTTTTCCTATTTATACTGACCTACTTTTGAAATGCACCGATGAGTTCCAGGAGCATCCAAAGTAGAGGATTCCTCATCCCTTCTTAATTCCATTAAGCATTCACAAATTAAAGTTTTAAACATGATCATTGTAAGTAATAGAACAGTTTTAATTCACACTTGTCATGTGCATGGCTCCTAGAGAAATTTACTTCTTATCCTGTGCATATCAACAAAATGCATCTAGTTTCTTAGAAATGCAACACATTACTAGCAGAAAGACCGCACTGTTAATACCTATACAGTTTAACTTCTCTGTCAGTGTACACTGAAAAAAGCATGTCTGACTCAGTAAGATCCAAGCTAATGCCTTACTATAGATGTTCAAGAGCCCCAAAATCAATGCCTGAAAATTGAGTTGCATTCCTGTCCATAACTAAGGAAGGGACAATCCTATCAAATCTTTTGGAGCGTTTTTGTGAAAACTAATGGAAGATTAAGGGAAAATGATAAATCAAATCATAGATCTTCTGGTTTATCTATTCTGAGAATTCCACTGGATCAATGGTTATGAGTGCTCAATCAGATGAGTATTGGGCTTTGGGCTTCGATGCATCCATGGTGAATCCTAAAGGGATGTGACGTGTGGACACTCATGCACATGTGCCATCTAAACCCAAATTACCTTTGCAACTTAAGTTGGACCAAATCTGAGCCATCATGGTCCGACGCAACCAGCAGTGGAATTTGGTTTGGGTTTGTTCAAGTTCCAGTTGGGATTGGGCCCAGATAATGAAACCTTGATGGAATTTGGGTTGGGTTTGTAAAGAAATAGACCATTAGGAGACCAACAGGTCAGCTCGACCTAATGGACCAGCAACCCATGTATTGGGTCACCCCATGTATGAGTCGTCAATAGATTAGATAGATATTAGTTTCCTTAATTATGGCTATAATCATGTAATCAGATCTCTAATCAGATCTATGTATATCTTCAAGCAGATGTTTGTCTATGAGACTATGACCATCCAGTTAACTATCAAGCCAAAATCCCAGGGGCAAGCCCAGCCCAAGCATTAAAGATAAGTCCATTTCCAAGGTTAAGGTGAAGCCCATCTGCAACCCCAGTAAAGTGTGGTCATTTCCTTATATATGGATTCTTTTTCTTGGTGAGCAAGGGTGTCATGGAGCTCTCAGTATCCACTACCTGCTGAAGGCATGCCCATGTCCCCATTTCTCTTGTGAACTCCCCTTCTGTAGGGAAGTCTGGCCATATGTGTAACAACATAATAGACTCTGTTGCATCCTTGAAGCTGTGATTGACCCTGACTCTGTCTGCATGTAATTGGCTATGACTTATGACAAAGAACAAGACAGTGACTAAAACAGTCACTCATCCAAACACATGAATCTTCATTTACCCGTACCCAGATTGTCAGCTTACAAATGTCCAAACAGGTGTATGGGCTCTTCATTTTCAGTTTTCCAATTTCAAAGGGGGCCCAGGTCTTGGGAACAAGTGGGGCCCAATTCAGAAAAGGAGAGAAATCACTTCAGTTTCTAATTTGAACAGTGCTTTTTTCACTGTTGATATGATAGGGTTGTCATCTCTCTCTCAGGGACACACATACAATCAACCCAACTGTTATCCAACTTTTAAATGAAAAAAAAACATTTGGCCTCTCTCTCTCTCTCTCTCTCTCTCTCTCTGAGAGACGCACATACAATCAACCCAACTGTTATCCAACTTTTAAATGAAATTTTTTTTTGGTTCTCTCCCTCTCTCTCACTCTCACAGACACACATACAATCAACCCAGCTGTTATCCAACATTTAAATGAAAAAAAAAAATTTGGTAGAAAAAAATCAGTAAAATTTAGGTCCCATAAATCACAAGCTGTCTCTATCAGATGTGACCTTTTTGTTGGACCACCCCAGATGAAGACTTGCACACCACCTCTCACTGATGATGTGGATGTATATAAGAGACATGTCACATTTTTTTTAAGTCCCAGGTGATCTATCTGACATTACCAACACCTGTTGGACTTTAGACTCTAAGGAACATAGTCCTAAGCTGTCTTTAGATGCGCCTTGCTTCAAGATCATGCTGGATTTGCTTTATAGTGTATCTTAGAGAGGATCTTGTTAGTGGGGAGATATTGACAAATAAGTGGCCAATCCCTCCTAGTGCCTACAGCCACATAACCCCAACAATAACCCACCTATGTCCCCTCATAGGCCAAAAGAAGTTCATTGCCAGTTAGCCACCACCATCCTCAGTCATCAAAGATTTTTATCAAGATACTTGTTTATACATAATGGGATGTGGGTGAAAGGGAATAAAAAGGCATTACAGCTACAGAGAATGGTGTGAGGAGCAATGGGAAAGGCATTCAGTGGAATCTTTTTCTTCTTTTTTCTTTAAATTCTCTATCTTTCCAGCACCAGTATGTGGGCCCTCAAATCTAATGGTTATGATCAGCTGACTGATGAGACTTGGGTATTGACCTGTCAAACCGATTGCTGATTTGATTCATACCATGGTCCATTGAAACTGTTAGCATGTGATACAGTTGGTGCATGCAATTCTAATGAAATAAGTTGTGGGGCACTAGATTACTAGAATCTGAGGTGGTGCATGTGGGTTGACCATCATCTGACTCTTGTTGACTGTCAATCTTCAAATCTTCATCATTTCCATATCACTTTAGTTTTTCCAGTGGCTCCACTTAAAACCCATCAAGCTGTATTTGAATAATATGACTTGCTTTATAATAATGGACCATTTTCACCATGAAAAATGAAATATAGTTGCTTCTTATTAAAAACAATTATAGAGAATTTTTACCTTGAGATATTACTATATCTGAAGTAGTTTGAATATATTTTATTGGTATTTGAAGTAAAAATTAAAAAATGTAATTGCACTGTGTTTTTCTTTCTTTTAGCCAAATGATTCCTTTATTTTACTCAGTTTTTTTTTTAAATTGAATTAATTTCGAAATAGTTTTTTTTTAAATTGAATTAATCTCCATCCTTTATTTATATTTATAACTATCTCTACATGTTTTACCAATAAGAAATGACTAAACACAGGTGACAGAACCATAACTGTGGGCCCCCAATGATAGGCCAAAGCTGCCAATGTCTTAAAAAAGAGAGAAAAAAAAGTTGCTCAGCCCATTCTTAGGTAATAAGTTTCACTAGTTTTCAGTGACATGCTATTATTATCTATTTTAATTTACACACAAACAGTAATTTTTAAGCCTTATGTTGTGGCACATGGGAGAAGGTTTAGATCCCAGAACAAACACAAAAATAGATAAATAGAATTTTTATGAGATTACACTGATTCTACTGAGTAAGATCTTAGATGAGATTATATTGATTCTACTGAGTAAGATTTTAGTGGGCCTCCAAAGGACCAGTCTTACAGGCTCTAAAATAGAAGTTAGAACCCAGGACCTTATGTTGAAGGTAAACAATTATAGGATTGACCCTGTTTTGTCATCCTAAAATTATGTCTGTCCAAACCTGGCTAGAAGGCCCAATGGGCCATCTCAGCCCATTGAAAAACCTCTAGAACCAACATTGTATTTAAAGTCTTATAATGTGTTTGCATTTGAAGTTAGACAGCTCTGGATGAATGAATGGGATAAGACAACTTCCAACCAAAAGCTTTGTAATCCTCACATGGCTGACTTTTATAGCATAAACAACTTGTCATCATAATACCACCATCTGACACAGTGGAAGATTTAAGTTATTAAATACTTAGAAACCATGTGACAGGACATACTTACATTTTTATATTCAGAAAATGCATGCCCTGAGGATGGCATCTTTGGGTGAGACTAGGGATATACATTTTGGAAAGGTGATGCACACAGCTGTGCCTAATTACTCAATTCACCACCTGAAGGGGTTTCATGTTACTTTGAATAGCTAAGAATCTTTCATTATAATTTTGTAAAGAGGTCTTCCAGAGCTGTATTATACACATTTTATAATGTATATTGCTTGAGATCAACCCAACACCAACCCAACAATGAGCAGACAAGAAAATTGGAAGTAGTTTAGGGTCTACACTTCATACAGGATTAAAATCCTTCTGGGTCTTATTTGTGTAGTCAACTGATGATGAATCCAAAGATCATTAAATGATTGGGTGTGGCCTGCATGGGTTAACAGAGTAATGATCTTAGAGTGAATCAGACTTTGATTTACCCAATGGTTTATTTCAATCATACAGTAGTAAATGCACCTACTCAAGTACCAATTAGATGTTGAAGGTAGCATGTACTTTGGCTTAGGGTAACCATTACCTTAGGATTGACTGTGTTGGTATTGAACAAATATAATTGGACACTCAAGTGCACATGAGAATAATAAAGATTTGAATGAAATAGTGTGAAATTGCATCTCTTTATAAAGCAAAGGAGAAGGCCACTCTTACTCCCAAATAAGAATGAGTGCAAAAGTAAAACTCAAAAAATTAATATTATATATATAGAATAACGCTCAAATGGGAACGGAAAATTTGGTCCTATAATTGGATAAGAAAAATCTGAGGTGGTAGAATTTCAGATTTGTGAAGATGAGAAAATTTTGTAACCGCCTAATTTTTGTGTTCTTGATAAGATGATATTTTAAAAACTCCAACATTTTCAAAGAAATTCAACTTCTCGCTATTGTTTTTTTTTTTTTTCTCATATCATCTTTTCCCAAATCCCTAATTTATCTCCAAATTCAGAATATTGTGTTTTCTTCATTCTTTAAAAATTTCCTCCTAAACCGTTCTAAGAACCGGATGCAACATAGATTCTTATGGCTTGTTTCATGTATTGAATACTTGGGAATTGGGATTGTATATTTGTAAGTGGTTAAAAATCAAGAACCAAAGGTGAGTATCTAAAAATGACCATCAAATAACCTCTATGTTAATGGAAATTGAATGAAGAGGAGATGAGAAATGAATGCTCAACCATCACATTTTATTATTAATTAAATACCGAGGAACTCAAGGTCCCATCTATGCCGTCACCTTACATCCTTAGCTCCTTACCTCAAATCCTTCATCCCCCACCACTTTAATAATTTTTAGATGGGGCTTATTTAATTATGAATTCTTATGTATTCAATTCTTATACATTCATAGGCAATCAAACGAAGAATAAAATAAAATAAAAACCCAATGAAAAGATATGGCACATGCTTTTTCAAGATCTTATCCCTGTGGCAATGTGCAACTTGATTTCATCCAATCCCAACTGTTACTTTTGTGGTGTGGCACTTTTATGCTATGGTGGTATCCTTGTCATTCACTATGGTGGGCTACATTGTAACTTTTTCTTGATTTACTGTTAATTAACTAAAATGGATTAGTCATCTCTTAGAAAGTCAAGATCAACACTCATATAGGATATAATAGTAATGAGTACTTCCCATTTGTAGACTCTAAAAAATTCAAGTGATTTTACATCACTTATTCATCTTTTCAAAGTGAAAAGCAATGAAAAGAGAATCCCTTTCCTCTTGTTGTTTTGCTTCCACCAAAAGGATCTCTAGAGCCCCTTAATTTACATTCGTGATTTGACACCAATGAAGAAATAGTAGTAATAGGATGGATGACCTCCCGAAAACTAATCATGTTTCATTCCATTAAATTTAATTTTAAAAAAGCACACCAATATTGAAATAGAAACTGCTAAGAGAGAGAGGAACATGCCCTATATATTCAACTGATAGGAGCTTTGGGTCTCTACATCAAAGGCTTATCATCCACATCTTAAAAGAATGTTTTACTCCCTCTACTACTATTCTTGCAAAATTAAAGTCTCACCCAATCAGTTGACTCTGACAACCCCATCAATACCCCACAAATGGACAGTTCAGATATAACCCCAAGGGGTAGCTTAGTTGGCCTAGGACCACGGTTTGCTCTCGGAGGTTGTGGGTTCGAAACTCCGCTACCACACTAGGGCTACAGGGGATTTATCCGGCTTCTCTCTGGGCCCGGAGGGATTAGTCCAGCCCAAAGGGTTGGGAACCCTCCGACAGCAAAAAAAAAAAAAAAAGACAGTTCAGATATCAAGAGTTTCAACAATAAAACTGAGACTTCTATCAAGAGGGTCCCACCATGTATCAAGAATTGCCCAATTAGAGGATTCAGTCAATGGGCCATCTTTTATGAAAATAAGCCAACATTTGAATGGCTGGTGTCATCTGAACAGTGAGGTGCTGGTTAAGACCAGATGTACGGTCAAAATTAAATAAATGCCCAGATGCAACTGGCCATGAATTATTTCCCATTCTTTAATATTCTTGAAAAAAGATTCCAGATAGGGTCCAGTGAATAGGATGCTATGATGGGGCCATTACTTTTTGTGCCTACATGTGCTCAACAAATTGGCCGACCCAAACTCTGGTGACAACTTGGAGAGAGATCCCATGAATCCATCAAAGCCAAATTATGTAGTGTTCTTTTGTTGTTTGGTGGCAAGGGAGTGCCATTTGATTTTTTATGGCCAAAAATCAACTATTTTTAGTAGGCCCTTTCTAATGGACTCAAAACTATTCATTTGTCTACTTTAAAAGGGAAACTATTCATTCATTTGTTCACTTTAAATGGGACTCTTTTTATGGTTTATTTTCAGGATGATGAGTTGCTTCGGCTTGATCTCTTTTTATGGACTACAGTTTTATTGTAATTTTGGCATTCTTGTGTGGGGGATATGATTGGGAATTATAAATGCTAGAGTTTTGAAATGTCTAAGTTCTTTAAATTTCTAAATTTTCTTAAATTTGTTGTTTGTTTCTTTCGTACTGAAATCTTTGTCTTAGATTTTTAGAATATCCTGAGTTTCCAAACATTTTATTTCATAGCTACGAGAATTCCTGAAATAATATCTACCATGCATTGTAGTATTTGCGGCCAATTTTAGAAATTACAATGTAAGACCCACCATTAGAAATTATAGCATGAGGTCAACAGTATCGTACATGGGGCCACCTTTTGGAATTAAAATGTGGAGCCACATTTAGAAATTACATGTAGCTACTTTTAAAAGTTTTGGTATGTGGGACCCACCTTTAGAAATTAGTACGTGTAGCCACTTTTGGAAATTATGTGGGACCTACCTTTAGAAATTGTAGTAGGTTGGAACTACCTTTAGAAATTACAACATGGGGCACATGCCTTTAGAAATGTGATATATTTGAGGCCCACCTTCATAATCGAGATCTGTGGGATCCAGGCATCCAGCTAAAAATTATGATGCATGTGGCCAACCTTTTAGTAGTTACAACTTGGGGCCCACATTTAGTAATTGCAATGCGGCACCACCTCTAGAAAATATCGTATGTGGAGCCCACTTTTAGAAATTGAGATAGTCAGAGTTTTGTGAAAAGGTGGGCAGTATTTTGAAATTCAAAAATCCTGGAATGGGTGTTAGTATTTGAAAATCTTAATTTTGAAACATTTGGAAGTTCTGTGATTTCTGAATTTCAAATATTCTAGTAAAAATAAAGAGTTTCTAACTAGATTTTTTTTAAATCACTAGATAGCCGGAATTCCCATCAGAAATTATACTAAAGAAATAAGTCCTATGACCTATCTTTTTTTTACCTTTGATGTGCATGCATCTATCTTAAGCCTTAATAATGGGAAAGGACTGTATTAGACTAGCAGTCGGCTATAGAAGGAACTTACCAAATTTTAATATGTTGTTAATCAGCCTAGCCTTCACTATTATAATGTAAATATGAGTTCGTTGAAGTATTAAAAAGTTGAGGAGTGAAAAATAGAAGGTGAATATATAGATGGGACCATCATCTTTTTAATTTTTAGTTTAGTAAGATGATGGGTGGTTAATCATTTCATATCCAAAGTCATGGTTAAAAAATGGTCACCTTCAAAGTTCAACCCCTGGCTTCTAGATTCATTGGAAGAAAACAGTCCTTAAAAATCCTGATAATTCATATGACAAAAATTAGTATTATAAAATTATCAACTCTACTTCAATGATCTTTGTCCATCTAAGACATAGGACTGAAGGACACATCAACAAAAGGTTCCTCTGTAAAATAGTATGGCAATTGGCTGTCCTAATGTCTGTAGATATGGACCCCAGTGAAGGGCTCTGCACTTGTATTATTCTCTCTTCTTAGTCCTTGGAATACACAGGACATTTGGCACCCTAACAACCATTCAAAGCCAAAACCATTTTTCTTTTCAATCCTTATAGAGCTGAAGCCCTCTTAAAGAGGACAGCCACATCCCTCCAAGAAAAATAGAAATAAAAATAGTAACAAAGTATATGATGATGAACAGCAAGGTGTCCAAAGTTGGTGGGTTTTGTCTTTCTCATTGGTTTCTTCTTTCTTTTGGAGTTGTCTGTATTTTCTCTCCTTACCATTTTGGAACCCACATAGAATTCTCCTATTTCTGTGAATCCTGATGGGAGGAATTATTCTCAACAAATCATGTTTACTGTCAATATCACACGTGTGAGGCCCATTTGGCCATGTCTCAGTCGTTGTAAGGGTTGAAATGATGGACCCCAATTTGTTCCATTTTGCTGTTATGATTTTTCTTTGAGTTGTATGATATCATACAACTGAAGCAACTTTATGCAATGACTTGTCATATTCAATGTACATATCAGAAATAAATGGATATCGTATGTACAAATGTATAGGATGGCAATGTTCAAAGTTCCCCTGAGAGGAGACAAAATTAGAGGCCCCAGCCATATTTGTTTGCATTTGATTCAGGTCCAAAGGTACAAACTCAACTTTTTCAGTGAAACCTGAAAAATCAAATAAGCAAAATGCATTTGGATGAAACCCTTCATTTTTCTTCTTTTTCCCTATGGTAAACACACACCCACCCACACTGAGGCCACTCAAGTCCATATCCAACAAATTGGGGTTGGTCACTAATTGTATTTATTGATAGGGAGATGCCTCACCACTTGGGCTACAACTGAGTTGGTGCATGAAAACCATTTTCAATGACAAAAATACAAAAACCCTAATTCAATTGATTATAAATGGGGTAAACACCCTTTCCTTCGCTTTTTCTTTCTGTGGTTTTCTCAGCTTTGATTCTATTGTTTTCTTTAATGTAGTTTGTTACCGTTCAAAAAAAAAAATAATGAAAGGGGTAAGCATATCGAGGCACCAAAATCTGGATCTGTGAATGCAACTCTTGAGTAAATCTTAAAAACTTATATCCACTTCGAACCCACCAAACCCACTATTAAGCTTGATCCTCATAGTGGTGCATCACCTAGCCATTTAACGTAACCTGTTGACATCCATGGGAAAATAGATGTAATTTGCTCCTGAAACAGGTATATAGCGGGACTTTTTTTTTTTCTAATGGTAGCATAATGTGACGAGCCACAACCTTAAGGTTGCAATAGTAAGCATCTTTGCCTATGTTATTGGCCTTTTCTTCTTCTTTTCTTTTTCTTTCCCATTTCTTGTTAGACTAGAAAATTAGCCGAGAAGTGTTACATTCAATGTAAGGACTAGGGATCAAGAAGCCTGAAATGCCTCATGGTAAAGATGCGTCACTTCTCACCATTACCAAAATGCTAAGGATCAAGCCCTAGCACTACCAAAGTAATGCCTGGAGTGTACTTGTAAGGAAGGCATTGTACTTGGCCAAATGTGGAAGATACTGGGCCTGTTTGGTAATTTACTTTTAAAATAAAGTGGAGTGAAGTGAAATGAAAAGAATGAATAAAATATAAGTGAGTTATAATGGTATTTTGTTTTTAATTGTTTGAAATGGAATATTTTTGACTTTTTGTATGGGGAAATGGAGTTTTTTTTGTCTTTTAGTGAGTAAATGTAGTTACTTTTTGACTTTTTTTGAAAATAATGGAGGGAGTTTTGGTAAAAAGTGATTTTGATGGGATGTTTAACTTGACTACTTGACTTCACTTGACTATATTAGTAAAATTACCAAACGGGCCCTAAGGGAATACTCAGGGTAGGGTAGGCATAGCCACCAGTGCATGAAAGACCCTAGGGCTACCCGGAGCTGATGGATTAAGCTAGTTTAGAACTAGGATCTTTGACAACTCGCTCCCATGTATGTTAAAAAAAAAAAAAACCCGTAAGTACTAAGGATTGATCTTGGTATCAGTGGTGGAAGATTCCTTACCACTAAGCTAATACTGATTTGGTATGCCCTGGACTTTTTTGCTATCATTGGTTTGTTCAAATTACTCTTAACAGTTTTTTGTCATTTTCTAAAACCATGACTCATTCCTCACTTGGGAAGTAGATATGGGGATTCAGACAAGAAAATATGGTGAGTAATGTGAATATATATTTTTTAAGATTATATTGCTATTCTTCATCCTTTCTCTCGGCATCAGCTGTACACTTAATTGTAGAAAATATTCACATGTTTTGTCTGTGGAAATTAAGATAATGTTCAAGTATTTCCGGAGTGCAATCATTTTTGTCTAATCATGTACAATTGACAATATTGTATGATAATTTAAATAAAACTTACTTAGCTCATTCAAGCTTAAAAAAATACCATCATGTTTAGAGTGGTGTTAGAGTGAATAAAACTTCATCCACCTACTTCTTAATGACATATTGACAAGTGACTAGCACAGCAGCTACCAATTTTATTCACCCCTGGATTGAACCCATGCCAATTGAGGTTAATTGGGTTAATATGAATTTACCAATTGTGTGTCCTAATGAGTTTTACAGTGTTTAAGATGTAGATGGAATCTTAAAATAAAACAAAAAGTGGCTAGAAAGAAGTAATTAACTGAAGTTTTGGTTCAAAGAGTTACATCTAAGAATGAAAATTACCAACCATTCAGAAAATAGGTAGTGGTCAGTGGTCAACAGGGGGCGGATCTAGGACTTCTAATCTGGGGGGGCTGCACTTAAGTTACACTAAAAAAATTCTTTGGGCTAAGATAAAACTTTTATTGAAATGTTGTCAAACTTTACAATAAATATAAATGTTTCAGGCATCATCCAAAGAGAAAATCATGAAGAGGAGTCAGAAAATCCACCAGAAAAAATCCAACAAAACCCATGTTTCAGTCATCATCCAAAGAGAGAATGATAAGGAGGAGAAAACCAACAAGAAAGGAAGGGGGGGGCGGCGGGGGGGACCATGTTTCAGTCATCAAACACATGAAAAAGGGAAAAAAGAAAGAAAAGAAAAACTCATCTTAAAAAACCCAACAAAAAGCATGCTTCAGTCATCAACCACGTGAAAAAGGGAAGAAGAATAGAAGATTTTGGAGGCAATGAACCTGAATAGGAGACAAATTCCTTTGATAAAACACAGTCGCTGTATCTTGAGACTCCCCAAGTTTCTTACAAATGTTGTTAAAACCATGACTTTTGTTACTGATCAAAGGAGGATGACCAACAGTGTGCTCATCTTAACATATTCAATGAGGAAGCTTGGTATCTGCCAAAATTGAAAATCTAGTTTTTTTTTTTTTTTGGCTGAAATCTTGGGTGGGCTGCAGCCACCCCCGGCCCCCCCTTCATTCGCCCCTGGTGGTCAACTCCAAAAGTGGTATGGAGTGTGGGCTTTATCCAACTGTTGGCCATTTTATGAAATCATGATTTGTTTCCTTACTTGACAAGGAGTTAGGGGATGAAAACAAGGGCACATAGTACCTTAAATGTTTTTTTTAATGATTATTTTTCTTTTCTATCTCCTTTCTCTCAGCATTAGTGGTTCACTTCATCATACAAAATATTCACATGTACTGCTGTGCAAATTATGATAATGTTTAAATGCTTCTAAGTATAATCTCATTTGTTGCATTATTTAAAATAATCTGATGTATGATGTATCATAATTTTAAGGAGTTTTATTTTATTGAGAACTGCCATGTACTGTATGATGTGAACTTGCCTGTATTGTCCACTATGGGTTATGCTAATAGTAGAAAATGTGAAGGATGGGAAGATCTCAATAAAGACTTATAATGAGTGTACAAAATATCAATGTCATTAGACCACTTCAAAATATGGTCGTCAAGTTTAACGGTTTTAAAAGAATTACATTTTTCATTTCAATCTAACGGTTAATAATGATTGGGTGAATGTTAAATTTGGGTTTTCATTTCAATCTAATGGTTAATAATGATTGGATGGATGTTAAATTTGGGCTTGTGACGGTTCATGGGGCTAATGTGCGAAAGGGGTAAATTGATCTTAGGTGACCCAAATGGCCCATGAAATAGAATGGATGGCATGTAACTATGTAAGATGACTCTCAAAACTGAATATTTCTATTATTTAAATAAAACTTGTTTAGCTTGTACACGCTTCAATGATATCTCATGTGTTTTGAGTGGTTAGAGTGACTAAAACATCATCCATGTCAGTGCCAATGCTATGTGCTATGCAAGTAACAACATCTAATCAATCAATTTTACTTTTGGATTGAATCATTGCATTCATGCAGGCAACAGTGGATATTGGTTGTCCACAGGCTGATAACAATGATATCGCACCAATCACATGCACAATTTTGTGCAGGCCTTCAAGTTATCTCCCAATGCAACCTTTTAGAAACTCTAAAAATATTATGTGTTGGCATGAGAGTTTCCATGCAGATGGAATTTGCTTTGCTTGATTTAAGCCATGTGGTATGGTTCTATTCCCTTCTATTATTAGAGTGAACACACCATTCATTGCATGAAAACCAGATTAACTCATCAGAATTTGAATCAAGATTGACCTATCTCATCACTTTGGGTTTGTAGTAACTAAATTAATATTGAGTTTTTTTTTCTTTTTTAGAAATTCTAATATTGAGTTAAATGCTGTTTTTACACAATGATCAATCCAACATTATATATCATTTTTAAGGGACTATTTGTTTACATAGAACGTATAGAAAACCTTTGATATTCGTTTTTTTAACCACTTTGGAAATGAATTCCTATGTATTATAGGCAAACAGGTAAGACTTAGATAACAGGCTTGCAATGCACTTGATGAGCAAACTATCAATGGAGGGCCCAGATCACATACTTATGCCATATAGACCACTAGGTTCAAATCTACATTGCATTCTCTACTGCCACTGGCGGTCTCAAAATTTTCTTTTGATGGGGCAGCCCATAGCTACAATGGCACTTCCTTCATAATTTTGTCATTCAAAGGGAGCAAGGACTTATTTCTGATGAGGGCATGGCCATCTATCTGACCCTAGCCCCTTCCAGGCTCTTTCCAGGTCCAATGTTGACAACTATCCCCAAAACCAACACATGGGTCCACCCATCTCTACTTCAATGTCAGGGTGCATGATATGACAAGTCCCACTAATGATAATAACAGCCCATAAAGCAAGTTTATCAAATAATCTTAACCATTAATCAGTGGGCACTAGACCAACATAAATAAATCTATAAAACTTCCAGATTTGATGGATATGATTGGGGTAGATATATCCAAATTAGAATCATCACCACTACCATCATGGCATTATCATAGTCATGGTCATCATAACATAAATATCATTAAGGTTAAGGTGATGCTAAGCTGGTATTATAATTTACAAAACCTGCTAAAAAGAAGACAAAAGAGGTTGTCTTCTTTTTCTTCTTCTAGCAGTTGATAGCTTGGTCCCTAGATCCAAGCTTTCCTGAAATTTAAGAAATTTCTGTTTCTGGTGGTCAGAGTAGAAGAGAAACAAAGAGAAAAGGTTGCTTAAGTGGGTGATTCTTGTTTCTTCAATTGGGTCTCTCACTTCTCAATCAGACATTCCTTTATGTCAATCTCTTACTCATTTCTCTTTGTATGTGTTTTTGCTTTGATTCCACTACAGTTATTCTCTCTCCCTCTCATTCTCATACCTTTTTTTGGGGTTACTGTGACTTTGTTTACCAAAACTGCTTCTTTTAATTTTAAAGACAGAGAAGTGGGTTTTTCTGCTTCTGGGTTTTGATGTTTGTGGATCTTTATAAGGGAGGGAAGGGTTTTTTTTTTTTTTTTTGTTTCTTTTTTTTTTTTCTGGGGTTTGATGTTCTGTTTTTGTCAGAGCTGTTTCTGGGTTTTTTAAGGTGACGGGTTTTGATGGTTTTGATGGGGTTTTCTCTTCTGGAGTTAGTTTCTGGGTCTCAATGAGAGTGAGGTTTTCTGGGTTTTGATGGTGCTCTTTTGTCAGAACTGTTTATGGTTTTCAAGAAGAGAGAGAATGGGAGAGTTGAATTTATGAGAGAGAATAGGTCTGGGATTTTAATTTGTTTGCATTTAATGTTTCTCTGAAGTGGTGAAGAAGCTCTTTAGATCTTCTTAAGGATTTGGAGGTTTCAGGAAGTGAGTGAGATACTGAAAAAAATGGCAGTGGAAGAAAGAAGGGGGAGAGGAGGAGTTGGGGATGATGATGCCTCCCATGAACGGTTTCCTGTTGGTATGCGTATTCTTGCTGTGGATGATGACCCTACTTGCCTGAAATTGCTGGAAACTCTACTTCGCCGCTGCGAATATCATGGTTTGGTCTTTCACTTGTTTCTAGAATTTTTTTTCTCTGTGTGTTTTTGGGTTCTAGATGAGTAGATTCTGTTGTTATGCATTTATGATTTGTGGGTTTCTTTTAACATTTTTGCATTCTCCAATCTTAACTTCTTCTTTTCTTATGTCCTTCTGGATTTCTGTTGATTAGAATTTGTTTAAAGGTGAGATCTTTGACCAAATGGATTTAGGATGATGCTGGGTTTTGTCTGCATTAATTCCTTGTGTTTTTCTATTGAATTGTAGTCTGTCTTTTATTTGGAGTTTTCTCCAATCCTTTTTACTTGAGATTTTGGAAGAATGCTTTCTTCCTTTTAACATTTTTGCATGATTTTAAGAATTTCACATATAATTTTTTTCTGATTAGTAGTGGATCAATGCAATTTATGCAGTTACGACAACCGGACAGGCGATCACGGCGTTGAAGATGTTGAGGGAGAACAAAGACAAATTTGACCTGGTTATCAGTGATGTGCACATGCCAGATATGGATGGTTTTAAGCTTTTAGAGCTGGTGGGCCTTGAAATGGACCTTCCTGTCATAAGTAAGCCACCAACTGAAATCTTTTGGGTTCTTTCAATGCATTTGTTGTAGGAAGGATTAATAAATTTCCATTTTTCCCTGCTATGATTATTAGAATTTATTGAAGCTCTGCAGTTGTAGAAACATTAAGTTCTACACACTGAAATGCAAAGATTCTGCTTGAACTATGCACAGTCTTCTACTTGTATTCATCTCTTGTAGAGGGAATTGGGTCCCAATCACACCCAAGGCTCAACAAATATGTAGTTTTTCTGAGGTGTAGGATTCAGAACACGTGAGACCCTTGTTTTGGAAACCAAGACTAGACCATTGATCTGACTGCCCAAACGCTGAATGGGATGCCCCAAAAAAGAATTCCTAGATTGGAAGGTCCAACCCCTTAAATCGTTTTCCTATTCTATGTTGAACTTGAATGTCGACATGTGGGTATTTGTTATACATATTCTTAACCATATATATCCTGGGCTCCTGGCCGCTATTCAAAGGATTGAGATCTTCCAATCTGAGAGATTTTTAGGGATTGTATTCCTATTGCAGTGTCCATTGGATCATTGGGTTGTCTCCAAACATTTTCCCCCACTTGTATGGTGTGACCCTATAATTCACTTTCCACTAGCATTCTTAATTAGAATATGAAGCCCATTTTCTTCATTTTGATAATTTATAGATGGACTATAAATTTTCTACTCTAAGCTTGAGTTGATTTTGGGAAATTATAATGCTCCTTGTAAGACCGAAAGTTTGTGTGAATTCCAAGAACTTAGATAACATGACTGAGGTTTAATGATTGCTACTTTTAACAGGGGTGTTTGTTTCAAAGCCCAAAAATCACCGTCTAGCGTGATTAACATGGAACAAATGTGGTTCATCTTTAATTTGTTACAAAGAAGAAGTCTTGCCTGTTGAATTTTGTCTTCAAAATTCGGCACTTTGAAGTTCTAAAACTGAAAGTGAAAATTCAAAGAGGTAAATTCATCAGCTGAGAGTTTGCACCGGTCACTGTCATCTGACACTGTCAACTGAGTAGAGGATAGAAATTCCTTGGCTTATAGTGGGTTTTTGTCTTATGTTCTGATCTTTGAGTTGCACTGTTTTTTGTATTCTCTGATGTCTGCATTGTTTGTGATTTCCTTGCTTTTCTCTTGTTATCTTACAGTAAAAATAAAAATAAAAATAAAAAGAATCATACAGTAAAAAGAAAAGCAAACTGAAACTGATACGTGACAATCTGTTCACTGTCTGGCTTCATCTATAACCTTAGTGTACAGTGAAATCCATGATAAGAATTTGTCTTTTGCATTTATTATTTTAAATAGCCCATTTGACAAAAGTCTGTGTCACAGTGGGAGGTGCTCATTATTGAGACCTTGATTTTGTGGGTCCAAGTCAAAAAGCAAAAAAAAAAGAAAAAGAAAATAAAAAAGGCTCATTCATGGAGTTCAAGTTTTCCATAGCTGTTTTGCATCAATATTGGTCATGCCTAGTTAGCCCAAACAGCAAGCAAATTCAAAATTTTGGCAGAGCGATTGTCATCCTTACTCCTTTCTACTGTTTGGCAAACATCGGGAACCACATCAATGAGTTAATTTTATTTTATCCTTTGGCTATTCCACCTCAAACATATTCTAAGCGTTGTGCTGATTTTGATTTGGGGCTAAAAGTTGGAAAGACAATATCCTACACGGTTTCTTCTCTGATTTCTAGCATGGTGCACTGTTATCATTCCTGTTTTTGGAAAAATAAAAATAATGATAACCTGTTGCTCTATATAAATGACCACCCTAAGGAATCAACTGGTTTCTGGAGAATGTGATTGCTCAATAAAGGGTTGACTTGTTGATTTCATTTTGCAATGCAGTGTTGTCTGCAAATAGTGACACCAGTGCTGTGATGAAGGGAATAACTCATGGTGCTTGTGACTATTTGCTGAAGCCTGTCCGAATCGAGGAACTTAAGAACATCTGGCAACATGTCATCAGGAGAAGGAAGACAGATCATAAGGATGATAACAATTCTGGACATGGAGATGAAGGTGAGAAGGTACGTCGTGGAACAGGTGAAGGCGGGGTAGCCCCTATTATGGCTGGGCCTGCTGATCCAAATGGAAAACTTAGCAAGAAACGAAAAGACCAAGATGATGATGATGATGATGATGATGAAGACTTTGATGAAAATGGACAAGGTAGTGAAGACCCTTCGGCCCAGAAAAGGCCTAGGGTTGTTTGGTCTGTGGAGCTGCATCGGAAGTTTGTAGCTGCTGTTAATCAGTTGGGGATTGACAGTAAGTTCTCTTAAAACAAATAACACTTGCTTGAAACTCAAGAAAACAATAGAAAGGCATGGAAAATAGATTTTTGTAGTAAATTACTAGTATTTTTAATAATTTTTATACAATATTTTATTTTATAACTCAGGATTATATAAAGTTAAGGATTTTCTAATATAAGGCTAATTTTTTATTTTGATTGTATATATTTTATCACTAGAGATTGGGAAAATGGTTGCATGAAAAGTTGTTTGTGTTATATGTTTTTACTTATTATTATTTATAACAATTTTTTGTGTTGGAATTGGGTTTCTGATGGTTTATGAAGTTGCTCTTTATTTAATCCGTTAATTTCTTTGATTTCTAAAACAGAGGCTGTTCCTAAGAGGATTCTTGATCTCATGAATGTTGAAAGGCTTACGAGAGAAAATGTCGCTAGCCATCTTCAGGCAGGATCCGTTCTCCGTTCTTTTATTTTGTTTTTCCGCTTTATGCTTCTTGGCCCAAAACTATGCGTACTATCATGGTAATAGGGCATTGGATTTGTACATGTAGGATACATGGTTTGGTGATCCTTGATAAATCCCATATTTGGCTACTTTCCTGTTTGGGACTGTTTCAGTGTCTTTCAAGCACTTGACAATTGTCCCTTGAAGAATGGAGTTTTTGTGTATCTGTCCTTAGTGGGACTCATCAAACCACATTTGATCGCCTAACCATCGAGCCCACCTGTACATAGTCAAGCCCGAGGATCTGTTGATGTCCTCACTTCAAGAATCAATACCTTCCTCGCACTATGGCTACTATTTTCCCCCCTCTTTATATGGATGATCATTCATATATCTGATGCTTGCTTTACCATCGTATGTTGTAATCACAGAAATATAGGCTGTACCTGAAAAGGATCAGTAGTGTTGCAAGCCAACAGGCTAATCTTGCTGCGGTCTTAGGAACTAAAGATCTATCGTATTTGCATATGGGTTCATTGGATGGGTTTGGAGATTTTCATGCTTTGTCAGGATCAAGCCAGCTTCCAAAAGCTGCTCTTTCCTCATTCCAAGGTGGTGGTGCATTTGGAAGACTGAACAGTCCAAATGGTTTGGGCTTGCACAGACTCACTTCACCTGGAATGATTCAACTTGGTCGTCCCCAAAACACGGGCAATTATATCAGTGATCTTGGGAATTTTCAGCGGGCCACTCATTCTGGAAATCCACATGGAAATTTACTTCAGGGGATGCCTCACTCGTTGGAACTTGATCACTTGCAACCAAACAAGCCTGTTTCATGCCTCGGAGGATTATCATCTCCTATTGATGATTCACCTCTATTTCCAGTTGGGCAGCAGCAACTGAGTGGTATTGGGGGCTTTACTGATACAGGAGTGGCTACCTGTAGCTCTAGCAATTCATTTCTCAATATCCCAAACAACCCCTTGTTACAAAGACATCCGCGGCAGGGACTATCTGGTCGATTGGGCGGTCAATCTTCTCTTACAATGGCAACCTTGAATACAGAGCCCATTGATGTTAGTGTTGCTAGTTCTTCTCATCTGCCTGATCGTAGGTGCAATGATACTTGGCAAAGTGGTTCCCCATTAGCAGGCTATTCAGCAAATCCCTTGCCCGTGGATGCTCCTTTCAACTCTAATGATTTGTCTATGGCTAATATACCATCCATGTCATCGCATATGGAGATCAATCCACTCAACGCATCCTCTAGTAATATGGCAGTGGCAGCTCCTCTACATGAATCACTGCTGGGAAGAGATCTCCAGTGCCAAACTAGCTCACTCGCTGTCAGTGTGCGGTGCATGCCGGGAGAAATCAATGAGAACTTGAAATTCTCTAACTTAGGGAGCATGGGCAATTGTATTGGGCAGAATATGAACTATACACAGAAGCAATTGGTAGACCATAAACAGGATCGCACCCACAACCAAAATATTGGCTTCAGTTCTCCTTTGAATTCTTTCTTGCCTAATCATGGTGTCATGGGCATTGTTGGCATAAGCTCAGGACAAAATAACTGTAACAGAAAGGTGGACACTACTTTGATGGGCCAATCAAATCCTGGTACTTCATTTCACATGCAGCAATGTGATGTTGGGAAGTTTAGTGCTGATGGAGCGATCAATTTCAAGGAAGATTATCTTTCGGAGAATATGAAATTGGGGGGAGGTTTCAATCATAGCAGTTGTAGTTCATTCGACGATCTAATGAGTTCCATGATAAAAAGGGTAAGTTCAACCTTCTGTTTTGCATGTTACTACTTAAATATTTTTTTCCCTTTTTTTCTCTTTTAATGCTTTGTAACTTTGTGAGGGGTACACTACGGCAAGTGAAGATCAAAGCCATCTGCATCTTGCATTGGATCACAGCTGTCCGGCTGGATTCATTGTGGCTGTACCTTGGCCAAAAAACTGGCTTTCCACCCATCATGTGTGTTGTGCATGTGTGCCCCACTCAATGAGTGGACCTACCTAATCTGGACCAGGGCTCCTAGTCAATGAGGTACAGCTGTTGCATCATTTGCATGTCCAAGAGTATGGCTGAGCATCACGTATGCTCACCATACTTATAACAGCTGTTGTCCATATTTCTACTATGTG
This sequence comes from Cinnamomum chago, assembly GCA_038049695.1. Taxonomy (NCBI): domain Eukaryota; kingdom Viridiplantae; phylum Streptophyta; class Magnoliopsida; order Laurales; family Lauraceae; genus Cinnamomum; species Cinnamomum chago. Next base: position 8,197,278 of record CP142452.1, on the reverse strand, counting down.
ATTTGAGTTCAAACCATAAAGTTACTGTATTCTCCCTTTTTAAGGCTAGTTTTCCAACTTGATGGCCAAAGATGAAAATATGATCAGTACTTGAACCAAATCACTTTCTAAGAAAAATAAAGCATGCATTATGTAGCAGGTTGTTAAAGGTTTCAAAATAAGCTTGCTCTAATTAATTTAAATTAGATATTCTCGTAAAAATTTAGATTTGTTGGAGAAAAATCACCATAATATGGACTTCTACAGTGTTTAATTTGTCTAAGCATAACTTGTCGGTCTAAATGGTAGAAATATTGTCTTTGTTGAGTTATGGCCACCCGAGTCCGAAAATCTGTTGGGAGGTAGAAAATGAAACAGGGGGAGAAGGGAAAAATGGGAGAACTAATATAAAAAATAAAAATAGATTGTAACAAAGGGAGATGGAAAGATCTGTAGGAAGTTCAAAGAAATGCCGATGGGTATTATATGGAAAGAAGAGAAAAAAAAAATTTCCCCCAAAGAAAAGATCTGTTTTGATTAGGTTTTTTCCAAGGAATAATTTTGAGAATTTCCTTTCCACAATTTATAGATTTTTCAATTTATCAGCAAAGGAAAAAAGCATTCTAGATAGTTAAGGTATTTACGACCTTTTAAATTGGAAAAGTGAATAGCACTGTAACAGCAGACTGTCACTTAAGGAGGGCTTTTAAATATAAGGACAGAAGGTAGGTGCTCACAATTGCTGGGGGTATCTTTTACTAATAAAGAATGAGTTAGCTTTTACAAAAATTTCCAAAATATATAATGAGATGTATATTATAATGGTAAATTATGTACGTCTTATTTTTTAACACATACAGGTTTTGTACACGACCAGTACTGATTTTTTTATGGAGTAGGTGTCCAAAAGCCTAAATGCTATTAAAATAATATTTTCTACAGCTTGGCATTATAATCTAAGATCTTGTTTGCATTTCAAAACTCACTAAAACTTTAGTATAAAGGTTTTTCAATTTTACTGTGAAAAGGATTTTCTCAATTTATAAATTTCGAAACATTTTTCCCAGGGGATCAAAATTTTAATATATTGACCGATACATTATCTGTAATGAAATTTCTTGGCCCTGACCCATACTGGGCTTTGAAAACCATGGGATAGAATTGTTTACCTCATGTTTTCTCACTTCTCTATTGATAACAAATGTAAAATTTATATTGTAGTAAAGGATATGGTGTTATGAAATTTTATTTTTTTTCAAACTTAAAAATTTCATGTCAGGGCATGTGGGTTGATAGTAATACATGTTTATGAACATCATTCGGTGGGTGCAAAATGTGATAACCATAGTTAAAAGTTGGGAGTGTGTGTAGACCAATCCTGAGGCAGATGAACTTGCTAAGCAAGGTGCATCTCATCTACAGCTTGACTCTCCTCTTCATTGTAGGTGTAGTTCCCTTTTTTCCTCTGATAAAATATTTTATCAATAGATAGGGCAGCAAGCAATGCGTGTCTAAGTGGAAAGGAGAGAGCAGAAAGAAATTAATGAGACACTCAACACTATTGTATATGCATCAAGGCCCCAGGTGAACAACATGTAGTAGACAGTTCTCATTAGATAATTGGCTTCTTTAGTCAGATAATCACAAAAGGACCTGAATTATAGCAAGTAGTCCAGGTTGAATAATGGGTTTTGTCTGGCATCTATGTTTCTCTCTATTGACCATCATCATCATCGAAGACCTAACTCGTCTATCTACTCTTTCTCTATTGATCATCATCATCTCCACCATCATCATCATCATCATTTAAGCATTATCCCATTTCCCATTTATCTAAGTGCGGATTTGTTTCTCTTTAGTGATCTTGCCAAATCTACCAGAGTAGGAGAATGTCAGAATGTTCTTTTATAGATTTGACCCATTTGAATATTGCTGTTGGTGGTAAGTCAATGAATGCGGTCCCAGAAGTGTAGTATCTAACTGGGAAAATATATGATGCAAGCTGTGTGTGTTGAGGCAGAAGGGGCCTTTTTTAGTTCCACAGCGTGCAAACTTGCAAAGGCTTACACCCACCCGCCCAAAAGGCAAGCTTATATTTTGACTCACACACCGATTGTAGTCAGATTTTCTCAATATCCTTAATCTTTCTTTTGTACAATTGTTTGCCAGGAATCTGATCACGTGATTTATCCAATGCAGGAGCGAGATGAAATGCCATTGATCGATGGTGGAGACATGTGCGATATTTTTCCACTCGGAACATGCATGTGAAACTTGATGCTATTAAGGACTCCTTTGGGGAGTTATTTCATGTATTTCTCATTATTTATCTATGTTTATCTTGTATGTCAAAGCCCATTCCCTCAGTAGCACTCACTGCTCCCACTGATGTAATTGGTGTTTGTTTACTGATACCAAAACCCATTCAGCAGGCAAGAGCATTGTATTAGGAGTCAACTACTTTGAAAACACTGTTGATTTCTCTTTATTTTCTTTTTTTTTTAATTGTTAAAAGTATCTGGTGGTGTCAACGATCACGATGTGTATAATATCAATCAATCTATATGCAACTGCTGCTTTGGTGGCACCCATGCTGAGTCGTCCTCATAACGGTGCATTTGCATAAAATTCTTTGTGGTCCCCAAAAGTGTCTGCAGAATGAGTTCTATATGTAAATCAATAGTTCTTGAATGTTATCTTACAATCAAGGAACACATGTTACACAAATGTTTTAATTTATTTTACAGTTGGTAAATCTATTCATGTCAACTGTGAAGCCTGTGATTGCAAATTTTGGAATGTACTTGTCTAATCCCAATATATATATATATATATATATATATATATATATATTTGTGCAGGTTATTACAGTTGGGTGAAACAAGTACATGTTTTGCATTTCCTAGTGGGGCCAAGGAGTCTCTTATATGAGAACATCTAGACAATGACACAGCTCTTCAGGTTGCCTATTAATATCAATAGTCACAGTTCACATGCTAAGTTCTCTAGATGATCCATTCCAGGATCTCTCTCTCACCCAAGCAATCTTTCTCAAGATTCCTGTGATATTAATAGTCCCAGAATTTTAGCACCACCCTGTGGAGATGGTCTTCTAAATGGAACCCAAGATTGTCCAAAATGTCAAATTTTCATATAGATCTAGTTGCCAGTAAGCTGTAGGGCTCACGGATGAATGACCCCAAGATCTTGTGTGTGGTGCCAACATGGGCGAGATGATTAGCTAATTCAACTAATCAGGCTCAGCGTTTTACCGCACATTAGTAAGTAATGAAAGCCAAAATAAACATCGAAATGAAAGAATGGATATAAAAAAGAGAAGATGAAGATTCTGCTGTTGATAAATGATAACATAAACAAATGTGGTTTCTAAGAATTACATGATTGTCACCTTTGAGGTTTTGCATCATATACTTGAGATGAATTTTTACGCTTAGGGATGGATCATTGATCTTGTGAGCCGTCGGATTGAATATGGCTTCTTTTGTTTTCAAGAATTGTCACCATTTATTTTGCACTTCCAGATTGATGTCAAAACAAAAACAGCTACAACCAACATTCAAAGTTGAAAGGGTGCAAAGGTCTGTACAGGATCTTCCTCCCTGGGTAGTTTTCTATCCATGTGGAGCTCACCAGGTCAATGGTCTGGATGATCAAAGTGCAGGCCCTGCATAAGCAAGAGTAGGGTTCCACATGGGCTGGGTCAGCCCAAGCCGAGCTCGCTTTAAGCTGGTTTATGGACTGTCCATGTTCTTTCCACTGATGCTAGTGACAGTTCAATGTCACCCCTTTAAGTCCGCACCAGGTTTGGGAGTTTAAATCGTTGGATCTCATCCTGCCCTGGAAGCCAAGCTCCCCCTTCAGTAGACATTGTGTTGAGCACTGTAAAGGACCTCCCAGTGCATCTTGTCTCATTCTATTTGCCCGCTTCAGTGGGGGATTGACCTGCTTCGGTTTTTTCATTCCCCGCCTTGTCTCACATGTCAGCATTTGCCAGCCCCAAGCCCGAAAAACAACAAGCAAGTACGCTTTCAAAGATTCACCAAACCAATTCAAGTTCTGATTTGTAGTAGTCACTGCTCAGCCACCCCAGTTTGATGGGTTATGGTTTTCACAAATCACAAGGAGAATAAAAATGTGAGTTCTGCTTTGGAGTACTCAGCCACCCCAGTTTGAGGGGATATGGTTTACTAATAATAACAATGATAATCACAGTTTCCCCATTACCCACCCAAATCGATGAGGGCACATTGTAAATTAAAAACAAGACATATTACCTGGGATTTAAAGGTCATATCCATTGCCCACTGTCTTGTGGCCATGACCAGAAAACTTCATTGCCTTACAATCAAGCTGGGCAAAAAGCCCCATCCTATATATCTAAATTTACCAAAAGAGTCCAATGTACAAAGAGCACAAGATAAATGTGGATTTACTGCAGGCAAAAACAGATAACTAGTTGTTTTACAGGGTAATGATCTAGCCAGCTCTGTGAATAAGGTAACTTGTAAGTTGTAATAGGGGACATTAGAACACTAATTTTTCCCCCTTCTAAAGAACATGACCATGCAACTGTAGGAATACCAAGAAAAAGAAGCAATCTGACTTGGGGACACATGTCACAGCTGATGCACAATTTCACATTGCTCAATTGACGATATGTTTAGCTTATGGAATGACCAAAATGGCGGACCATCCAACTTACTCTCCTTGCCACCCCAACTGGCGGGCTCGTCGCTCCCATAGAGCCGTCACCTTCTTTTCCTCCCTGATCAAGGATGCCTCTGCCTGCTCTCGCGCCTCCTCACAGGCCTCAGTTGCAGCATTACATTTCTCTGCCTCTTTCTGGTATTCAGAAGCCAGCCTCCTTGCTTCAATAAAAGTTAGGTTCATGTGTCGGGTATGTTCATGTGCGACAGTTTCCTGCAACTGCAATTCCTCTGTCAGGAGATCTACAAACTGCTTCTCCATCTCTTTGTTGAGATCTGGATCATGCTTCCCGCAATCTGTTGTGGTCAGAAAAAATTGATATCATCCATCTCCAGATGCATGACAATTGACAATAAATGATTCAGGAAGTTAAGCCATAGGGTGTTTATCCAATATAAAAGAAGTTTTGACTACAGGAATTATTCATGCAGTTGTGTATGAGGTTTGGGTAGAAATCATGAATTGCACTAGGTGGGATCCTGTTCTTTCTAGACTTAATGTTGTTTCTGGTTTCTAAGACACCCCCAACACATGAGTAGAATGGACAACCATCCACTGCCAAAATATTCAAGAGCTGGGGAATGGGTATACATGAGACTTTAATACTTGATAAACAAAAACAGACTCTGGCACGATAAAATTGTTAATGCAAAAAAGTGGGAACAACAGAATAGTCAGCAAAACGGATCCAAGAAGCAATTAAAGCAGTATCAGAAGCATTTTACAGGCTCATAATGTATAACGAAATAACCAAAATCACAATTATTGTCACAATTCATGGGCAGACACGATCATTATCTGTTTCACAACTGCTTCAGGCATGTTGAAACCAGAACTCAAATGGACAACTTGGGCTTCTGCTGTGCCCCAAAATAGTATGGATTATAGTTTGCATCTGCCCACTACCATGGGACAACCAACTATGCCCTCTGTTATCATTTGACATCAAGATGTGACACATGCAGGTAGTAAGATGTACCGGAGAAGGGCTAAGCCTAAGTCACGGTCGACTATGTCTAAGGAGACCACATCTCACTCAAATCACAATTAAGTACTTTCTTTTGCTTAGTTAAGGTTAAAAAAAAGTGGTACTTACCTGCACATTCAAAGGGGAATATTCCTTTGTTTTTTGGTACTTTTTCTCTAAGCAGCCAAGTAATAAAAGTATTAAGAGTTTCAGCCAAGGAGTTAGAGTGGTGAAAGTAGAAGAAGAGGCCAAGTTATGCACGGTACTAGAAGAAGGGCCTATTACCATGTAATGAGTTTATAGTGGAGTTCTATTTTCTTCAATGAAACCCCTTTCCTGCGTGTGCACACTCCTATCCCTTCAACTCCACCATGAATTCGATGTAACTAATTACAATTATACTGTTAACAAACACATTTTTCTATTTCAATATGTTTTCATAAATGTGTCTGCATATTGGGCAAGGATTCTCTCTTTCAAAATGACTAATGTGTAACAAGAACAAAGTCAACAAACGATTAATAAGAAAAAAGAAAGCATATATTTGAGTTTTGATGACAGAAAGAACAAAGGATACAATACCCAGTTGTCCACACATCATTTCTAAACAGTGTTAGAAAAGATATGAGAGAGAATTTGGTCCTTACAGAGAAGAAAATATTTAAACATAAAAGGATGATCACTCCAACAAGGAAGCATCACATTTAATTTCCTTGTAAGCTAAGAGCGGTTTCTAGTTTGAGCACTAACCTGTAATGGAGAGGTTCACCAGCCCTGCAAAAGAAAATCACAAATGAAAAAACAGAAAGTAGTGAATATTGGTAAATGAACTAAAACTAAAGAAACCATATGCAAATAGATGGAAAGCAGACTTGCTGGAAAACATTCAATTAGGGTCTCCTTACAAGAAGGATTACAAGAATGGTTGCTATTATTAGTAACATAAGAAAATAGATATTGAGGGCAATAAAATAAAGTCCTTATCTGAGACAAAGACAAAGGACATGTAGGAAAGGGGGAAAAATGGAAACAAGCAAGCCTCAGTAATCCTTCTTCTCAAAGCCATGACAATAAGATGGCATTAATAGTGAAAATAAATTCATGTTCGTTCCAGGTTAAAGACATGTTCTTATGTAGAGCAGATGAGAAAGCACATCCAAGTTTGCAAACCATGCTTGATGTATCAGCCACCAGAAACAAATAAATTTGCATTACAGTAGCCCTTTAGTTGTGACTCCTCTTACTTCAAATTTGAGCTTATGGCATTCCTAACAGCTACCATACCATAGCTGCACAGTTATGAATTCATAACCACATATAACAGATATGAAACCTGATGAAAGGCAAACCAATCCAAACTTTCAAATGCCAAGGTACCCAACAAAAGAAGCCCATTAAAACCCAAATCTTACATCATGCCAACAAAACCACAATAAAGAAGCACGCAACACAAACATCTCAGATCCAAATGCATTTTCATGAAAACCCAGATGACAATTTTTTCTGATTTTAAGTAGGAAGATCAAACTCAAAGTCAATGGAAGAATGCACACATTAACAATATAAATATAAAACAGAATTTTCTCAAAATAAATCCACAGCAAGAATCATGGCTACAATTCCACCCCCAATCCAGTGATAAGATGAACTCAAGAAGCATTTGTTATGGCTTACTTCTTCATAGGAATTATCCTGCTGCAATTGAATGGGGATAGAAATCAGATAGAGGTATGATATGATTTAGATCTGTTAAACCCTCCTCTAAAATTCCATGCCATCATGATCATATCCTTCCTTTAAAGTCTGGGTCTATTCCTATCTACTATCTAGGCTTAGAGATATCAACAGACAAACACAAAAATGACAAAAACGAAAACAGAGCGCATCACCACATTAAATCTGGAAACTTGAACGATCTATACAGAATTGTGTTCTTCTCTCTATTTTCAACACAATCACATCACAAACCAAGAAGCCAGGACATTAGACAAAACAAAATAAAAAAACCAATTAACCCCAAAACTTATTTTCATTGCTCTTAGAAATTAAAACCCAGTAACAAAAACACAAAATCTGATCTGGGTCCCCCTCAGTTTCACTTCCAATCCCCCACACAACAACATAATCTTAAAAAAAAAATCATTTAGAAAACTCAAAAAGAAAAAATGCAAAATCAGCATCAATGGAAAAGAAGAAAAAGACAGAGGTATAGATCATTAAAAAGGAGAAAAGAAGCTGGTACCTGGTGCTACACTGAGAAGAGAGAGAGGAGGGGGACAATCACAGACACATGGTCCACAGGAAGGAGGAATTCCAGTACCCTGTTTGATCCCTTTCCTGAAACTCCAACTGATTGCCGGCCATGATACAAAAAGGGCTGATGCAACTGCAAAAGCGACCAGACAGCACTTCACTACTAACCCAGATCCACGAGCAGACATCTCTCTCTCTCTCTCTCTCTCTCTCTCTCTCTCTCTGTTTTCTTTGCTATTTTGACTGATCTCTGTTTTCTTTGCTATTTTGACTGAGAGATGTCTTTTTTTCTTCCTTCCAAACGAAAAACAGAAATGTTTTTTCTTTCTGCAGCTGGACCCTTGAAGTTTTTACTTTTTTAAGGTTTGGTCCTTCTGAAATCTGAATGAGTATGATCATGTTATTATCTATTTGATGGAGGTCTTAAAAACAACCCTTGTGTTCCTGACATTTTGACAACATCACCCTCGACTTGAGCTCTATGGAGCGAAATGACATAAATATCATTATCTGTAAATTGATGTTTTTCTCAGTGTTAGGGGGAAAATGTCATGGAAAATAAATTAATATTAAGATGAATTAATATAAGAGTTTCTGTTCCTTTGCATTAGAATATATAGGAATTGAATATATAGGATTTATGTTACATGTGGTTAAAAATGAAAACCGAATGTGAATTTTCAAAAATAAGCATCAAATAACATTTCTTTGAGGTTCTATTTTCATAAAGAGAAAAGTCATTTGGTGTTCCTTTTTGTAAATTGACATATGGTCTTAAACTTTAACCATTTATAATATAAATTCTATGTGTTCAATTTTTATGTATTTTAACCCCAAACAAATAGGCCCTAAGTAATTATTCATGTATATAAATTTCACACAGCAACATGGGCACAATGTGGCAAGAGGATTTTACACGCCATTGATGCAACATGAGGGTGGTGGAGTTTGGCATGCTTGTCCAAATATTTAAGTACTGAAAGTTATGTACTAATATTCGAACAATAAGTCTATATGGACGGAATGCTGAGACCGAATATTGGACAGATCCCACATGGCGTTCCATGTGGCGCTGACGTGGAGAAGGGACAAGAAATTCAACTTTGGCTTGAGCGGAGAAACTGAAAAAAAAAAAAAAAAAAAAAAAAAGGGGGGGGGGAGAAAAAGGGTCAACGTCCAAGCAAATGGCCAAATCGATTTTCTGCTTCTTCTCTCTTCTCTCTGTGAAGCTTCTTCTCCACTGTGGACCTCCATTTGCAAGATCTAGATCTGCCCCTTCTCCACCGTCGACATCCATTTGCAAGATCTGTGAAGCACCTTCTCCGCTGTCGACCTCCATTTGCAAGCTCCAGATCTGCCCATTCTCCACCGTCGACCTCCATTTACAAGATCTGTGAAGCACCTTCTCCACCGTCAACCTCCATTTGCAACCACTTCCCCCCTCAGTACTCCTCCATCTCCGACGACAACCTCCCCGCCGATCTCCGCCCCACTCCTCCTCCCTCCCAAACGGTCTCTATCAGAATATCACATGGATTTATGATTTTATTTGTGGTAATCGAATGTGGATATTTATGGGATTATATGATGAGATGTTTGGGATTTTATTTATGGTATTCGAATTTAACCAGAGGGTTTCAATTCCAAGTATGACATCTTCATGTTCCCTGTTGGCAGTTTTGTTTGAATTTAACTTTTGATGCATCACAAGTGGATGCTGATTCTAATTAATCTTGTACACAGTTGTTTTAGATTCCATGACATATATCTTGTATTAAACCTGAGTGTGGTGTACTGTTGTTGTTATTTTTCAATGGAAGGAGTGCTGTTGCATTGGGTGATCAATTTATTTTTTATCAGCTTCTCTATTTGGTGTCATGAAGAGATTCCAACAACTTGGCCTCATCTACTGTTATCAGGATGATAAAAAAAAATTGGATAACTCAATAGTTGCAGTGACTGCACAATCCTAGATATTTATTGAATGGTCCTTGATTGAAACGCATGCAAACATGCTTCTAATTAATTGAAAACTAGCAGATTTTAGGTTCATAATATGGTCTTTGCAATCCCCAAATTTCAGCAAAAAAAACCCCATCTCGAAGTAGGCTAAAAAGTATGCCAAACAGGGGCACTCAGCTTCGGTTACTGCAGATTTTCTTAACCGAGTTGCAAAAGTGCACGGTTTGAATCGCAGGCAAATGTGCTTCTAATTAATTGAAAACTGGCAGATGTTATATTCATAATATGGTCTTTGCAATCCCCAAATCTCAGCGAAAAAACGCATCGGGAAGTGGGCTAAAAAGTGTGCCAAACAGGGGTACTCAGCTACGGTTCCTACAGATTTTTTAAACCGAGTTGCAAAAGTGCGTGGTTTGAAACGCAGGCAAACGTGCTTCTAATTAAGTGCAAACTGACAGATTTTAGGTTCCTAATATGGTCTTTGCAATCGCCAAATCTCAGCAAAAAAACCCATCTCAAAGTGGGCTAAAAAGTATGCCAAACAGGGGTATTCAGCTTCGGTTCCTGCAGATTTTCTTAACTGAGTTGCAAAAGTGCGGGGTTTGAAACGCAGGCAAACATGCTTCTAATTAATTGGGGATTGCAAAGACCATATTATGAACATAAAATCTTCCAGTTTTCAATTAATTAGGAGCATATTTACCTGCGTTTCAAACCGCGCACTTTTGCAACTTGGTTAAGAAAATCTGCAGGAACTGAAGCTGAGTACCCCTGTTTGGCACACTTTTTAGCCCACTTTCCGATGGGGTTTTTTGCTGAGATTCGGGGATTGTAAAGACCATATTATGAACCTAAAATCTGCTAGTTTGTACTTAATTAGAAGTACATTTGCCTGCGTTTCAAACCGCGCACTTTTGCAACTTGGTTAAGAAAATATGCAGGAACCGAAGCTGAGTACCCCTGTTTGGCATACTTTTTAGCCCATTTCGAGATGGTTTTTTTGGATGAGATTTGGGGGTTGCAAAGACCATATTATGAACCTAAAATCTGCTAGTTTTCAATTAATTAGAAGCACGTTTGCTTGCGTTTCAAACCGCGCTTTTGCAACTCGATTAAGAAAATCTGCAGGAACCAAAGCTGAGTACCCCTATTTGGCACACTTTTTAGCCCCCTTCCCGATGAGTTTTTTTGCTGAGATTTGGGGATTACAAAGAGAATATTAGGAACCTAAAATCTGCCGGTTTACACTTAATTAGAAGCACATTTGCCTGCGTTTCAAACCGCGCACTTTTGCAACTCGGTTAAGAAAATCTACTGGAACCGTAGTTGAGTACCCCTATTTGGCACACTTTTTAGCCCACTTCCCGATGGGTTTTTTTGCTGAGATTTAGGGATTGCAAAGACCATATTATGAACCTAAAATCTGCCAGATTTCAATTAATTAGAAGTACATTTGCCTACGTTTCAAACCGTGCACTTTTGCAACTCGGTTAAGAAAATCTGCAGGAACCGAAGCTGAGTGCCCCTGTTTGGCATACTTTTTAGCCTACTTCGAGATGGGGTTTTTTTGCTGAGATTTGGCGATTGCAAAGACCATATTATGAACCTAAAATCTGCTAGTTTTCAATTAATTAGAAGCATGTTTGCATGCGTTTCAATCAAGGACCATTCAATAAATATCTAGGATTGTGCAGTCACTGCAACTATTGAGTTATCCATTTTTTTTTTTTTTATCATCCTGATAACAGTAGATGAGGCCAAGTTGTTGGAATCTCTTCATGACACCAAATAGAGAAGCTGATAAAAAATAAATTGATCACCCAATGCAACAGCACTCCTTCCATTGAAAAATAACAACAACAGTACACCACACTCAGGTTTAATACAAGATATATGTCATGGAATCTAAAACAACTGTGTACAAGATTAATTAGAATCAGCATCCACTTGTGATGCATCAAAAGTTAAATTCAAACAAAACTGCCAACAGGGAACATGAAGATGTCATACTTGGAATTGAAACCCTCTGGTTAAATTCGAATACCATAAATAAAATCCCAAACATCTCATCATATAATCCCATAAATATCCACATTCGATTACCACAAATAAAATCATAAATCCATGTGATATTCTGATAGAGACCGTTTGGGAGGGAGGAGGAGTGGGGCGGAGATCGGCGGGGAGGTTGTCGTCGGAGATGGAGGAGTACTGAGGGGGGAAGTGGTTGCAAATGGAGGTTGACGGTGGAGAAGGTGCTTCACAGATCTTGCAAATTGAGGTCGACGGTGGAGAATGGGCAGATCTGGATCTTACAAATGGAGGTCGACAGCGGAGAAGGTGCTTCACAGATCTTGCAAATGGACGTCGACCAGTGGCGGACCCAGGATTTTGACTTGGGGGGGGCTTAAGATAGTCACTTGAAAAGGCCAATTGCTATTTCTTAACTTTAACTTTTGCAAAAGAGAAAATGTCTTGCATTTACAAACCTTTACATGTTAGCCAAAGTCAGAACCTTCATATATCAGCAAAGAGAATATTAGGGCCGGGGCCTCTTCAAAACAGATTTTCTAATTTTAAAAAAGGATCTCAACCGCAAAAACCACTTTGAAAGCAAAATTCAACAGCCACTTTTTTCTTGATAGGAATTAGGAACAAACTCACATAAAAAATCAAGCCCATTGCCATTGGGCCCATTCCACATCATCATCTTCATCAAAATATAACAACGTCATAATCACCATTTAAAGCCTACGTGAGGTTTTATTAACATATGGAATAATGGGAACAAAAATAAAAGTATAAAAACTTGAAGTGGGAAAGGGTGACACCCTTTTGTCCTAGTATGTGCTGACCACCACAGGTAGCATCACTCCACTAGTTTGGAGAGTTCCAATGGCATGCCCGTTTGGATCAAGAAATCACAAACCAACATGCTCCAAGGAAAAACAAACATTGTTTTTCAAGAGAACAAACATCTTTTCATGGTCTTCTTTTACCTATTGAGAGAGAGAGAGTAAAATAGATATGAGTACCTGCCCTGCCGCCTACCGGAGTGAAGGATGGCTTCATGCCGATGTTGGTAGCCACTAGCCAGGGGTTTACTGTTTAGGTTAAAGTGGAAAGGGAAGGGAACGTGGGGGGACTGGGGACTTAGGGTATTTTTAAGTGGGGGCTAGGCTTAAGGGCCCTTAGGGCCCTTATGGGTTTTTTCCCAATTTGGAGGGGGCTTCAGCCCCCAGCCCATTGTATGTACGTCCGCCAATGACGTCGACGGTGGAGAAGGGACAGATCCAGATCTTGCAAATGGAGGTCCACGGTGGAGAAGAAGCTTCACAGAGAGAAGAGAGAAGAAGCAGAAAATCGATTTGGCCATTTGCTTGGACGTTGACCCTTTTCCCCCTTTTTTTTTTTTCAGTTTCCCCGCTCAAGCCAAAGTTGAATATCTTGTCCCTTCTCCACGTCAGCGCCACGTGGAACGCCACGTGGGATCTGTCCAATATTCGGTCTCAGCATTCCGTCCATATAGACTTATTGATAATCGAATGTCATGGCAATAAGCTCTTAGTTTTTTTTTTATTGACAAGTTAGAGTTCAACCTTTTTGTAAGATTAAGAAAAATGGCAGCTTGATTTTTTTAGAAATCTTCCTGTAAAAATACCCTTTCGTGAAAAAAAAAACATTACACTTTTCATAAGACAATAAAGCAATGGTGCAACATGCTTAAACTTATCACTCTTGAATTTACATACACCCAATTTGACATCAAAACTCAATCTTTGTAGAGTTTTCTTGTAAAAAAAATCTTTTAAAAGGAGACTCTTCATTCTCTCTGGGCCTATTCTTTGTAACTGAATTTCTAGGATTGTATTTTTATAAGCCATTAAAAAGTAAGAATCGAAGGTGGATATCCAAAAATAACCATCCAATAACCTCTCCTTTAATTAAAATCAAATCGAGAGGGGATAGGAAGTGAATATTCAATCATCACCATAGTAATTCAAATCCTATGAAAGTTTAGATCTCATCTACACAAGTACTTGATATCATTCATCTCTCACCTCTCTTATAATCCTTCTACATAGATAATTTAACCATCAACTCCTATGTACTTAATTCCTATGCATTATATGCACGAAAATAGGCCATTACTTTCTTGAATCACTGCTTTATTAAAATTTCTTATTTGTCTCTCAATTTTCTTAGGCAGGTTTGTGTAATTAAATACCCAAGATTATATTTCTTGTTTAGATACGAAGAATCAAAGATGAATATTCTAAATGACCATCAAATAACCTCCATTTAACATAAATTGAATCAAATAAAGATGGAAAAATGAATGCCCAACCATCACTCTAGCAATTCAGTACGTATGTAAGTTTAAGTCCCATCGGCATCTCCACCTTATATCATTCACTCTCCACGTCTTTAACAATACTTAGCATGGCTCATTTAACTATGAATTCCTACATATGCAAGTCGTGTATATTTTATGCTTACAAACTATAGTAGTCAATTCCGTTTTGTTCCGGCCGGAATTCATCGTTCAGGTCCTTCAGCATAAACAAAATTCAGGTAAAAACAATTTCAGCCATTCCGGTCCATTTCAATTTGTCATACAATTTTCAATGTTTTCTTTCTCCGAATATCCATATCAAGAAACATGCATAATTTATATTTTTTTATTTTTTTACATATATGTATATATATTTTTTAGTTTTTATTATTCCAAAAAAAATTGCCAAAATTCTGAGATACCGAAATATTCCATCTTGGAGGTTATACAAACATACCTAAGATCTTTTGAACTTGTACTTCATTAATTTTCACCTCTTGTAGTCCCCAAAATTGTAAGTAAGTGGAAAGTGAGGCTCAGTCCAAAAAGCTTCAAGAGCATATTTATTTGCATGAGGGGAAGAGTATAGTAAATAATAGTCAAATCAAGAGAAAAAAAAAAGAGGAGGGGGTTGAGAGTAAAAATCAGTAAATGACACAAAATTCCTCCTTCCAAATTATAGTCTTTTGTCATTTAGAGCCTTTTAAGAATAAATTTTTATCATACAATAGTAAAATTACTGTCAACTCCCTCATTTTTCTTTTTCTCTTAACTTAACCATTTATTTTACTCCCCTCCTCCAAACAAAGGCTTGGGCAAATAATCACAGATAATTGTATTCCTTGATTTAATAGCTTCAAAGTTTAGTGGTCCCTGGACCATACATTTCTCTCCCGATCAAAACTAGGTCCAAGTGGGCTCAATTTAGCTGGACTGTATAAACAATGTACAGTATGCTGTTTGGTGAAAAACTTTCTGCCTTACTATAAATAGAGTATAAACAGCTACATCCTACAAGAGTAGTTCCAGATCTTCTGGGGGCTTTATAAGTTGAGTTATGGAATGTTCAAGGTCGAGCCAGCTTGACCCTGACTCAGGCTCGAGCTAAATTGATGACCTAATTGAGCTTGAGCTGGAAAAGCAAGGACAAGCCAAGCTGGAACTTGACTCCTCAAGCCAGGGCAAATGTTGCAGACAGCTAAACCAGCCCCCAACTTGTTCAAACTTCAAACTATTGGCTGAAGTTGCTGTGCAAAACAAGGGACAGCCTTTAGTTTACATGATTTGATAGGAATGGCCCACAAGAAGACCCTTGCTCTCTCAAAAATCTTCCAATATGAACATCTGGACCAAATTTTGGTTGAAATGGCTTAGTTTCAAACCCTTGTTGAACTTGCTAGAATCATCCTGTCATTGTGATTAAGACCACAAGATGGATTCCTTTCTTCCCAAGTAATTAACCACAGCCCATAGATGAACTTGTCCAACATTCAAGAAGGTCAATGGATCAGGTGGGCCCCATGGATGAATACATGGACAATTGAAAAAAACATTTCTCAGTGGTCCATAATACCTTTTAAAACATTATTATATGTGCTCAATCTCTAGGCTTGTACAACTCATTCCTGATGAGTGGGGACATCCAACTCTGAGTCAATTGGAGTTGCAGATGATGTAGGTTTTTTTTTTTTGTTTTTTACCCCACTTATGGGTGTTCGGACCATAGCCCTTGAGTGGGGAAGTAGACCTCAGACGAAGTAAGTTAGCTTTTAGGTGAGAAATGATGATATATATTTTGAATCCTACACAGTCAGATAAGAACTAACACTTCTTACCTCGACGGTAAAAAGCCGTTTTTGCAAGGGATGTAGTAGCCATCATTGGCCACATTATCATATAACAAAATCCGAACTACTGGTTGATTCTTTCTTTCTTCATATAAAAATCAGATAAGTAAAATAGGTGTGCCTACCATCTGAATATGTATGGAACAGGCCCACCTCTGTCCAATAATAAACATGTGATAGTGTGATAGTGCAGGTTGGCTCAGATGGGGCCTATGACTCCAGCGAGCTAGCCTATATATATGGCAGTTTGCATAAATGTGTTGACAATGGAAATTTCCATATTACATTAATTTAGTTCACTTTTTTTTTTATAACGCTAGGTTCCTAACTCTTTAGGCCAGAATAATTCCTACGGGATTAGGAGAGAAATGCAGGTAAAATTTTCTTGTAACCCCAATGTAGTAGTGCAGTTTCGAACCTACAACCTCCAAGTGCAAATCGTGGTTGTAGGGCAACTGAGCTACCCCATCGGTGACGATTAATTTAGTTCGCCTATCCATGGACGATCCTGTAATCAATAATAGCATGGCCATTGGCCAAAAAAGGGGCAACAAAATTGGAGGCCTCTAGAGGTGACATGATGATTCGTGCGATGAAATCCTATCAACCAATTTTATTTATTTATTTATTCCCATTGACTTCATATTTGTAATTCAAACCTTCTATTTTATGTAATAAACTAACAAGATTTAAGGCTTTTAAGTTCATCTAACGTCTGAACATATCTTCCACCGAATGAAGTCTTCATAGATTTTGAGTAAATCTCTTAAAGTTTCAAAAGATTCTAATGGATAAATCTAACTATACACTGGGCTCCTAGCTCATGATTCGAACTATTCAGCATTTTTCATTTCTTCTTTTTACGTGAAAACCTTCTAAGTATTTAATTTCATATCTTAAATTCTCATGCATGTTGAGAAATATATGAAAAATGTCTGAGATATCAAAATACATCTCAACCCATTATATATACTCATTTACTCATCTAAATATAGTAATTTTGATAGGCATATTAATATGCTTCATATATATATATATATATATATTTAAAAACTCATTTTATTATCCCATCCATGTAAGCCAAATGAGAAAATACTAATTTTGGGTATTCATATTTGATATTGTTTAGCCCTAACATTTCCCTGCTAAAGTTTCCCAATCAGCCAATTGCCAAACACACCGACTGAGGAAGTTTCTAGAATTCACAACAATTGCCCCTTTACCCAAGCCTCCAAATTCAGCCCCAAAAAAATCTTCTCCATATGTGAGGCCAAAGACACAGACACGTCTTCTCCACCTTATCTTCCCATTTCTCCTGTCCACATCAAACCCATTTTATTTATAAGCAGTTTCTAGATTCCATATGATCACAATCCCCCCAACAAATCTTCCACACCAAGCAATCACCCTTGCCCCAAAAAACCACATTTCAGATTGCATAAAACCCCAATTTTCCCATCTCGTTTTCCATTTCAAGCAATCATTCAAACCCATCATCCATAACCCACTAAACCTCTCTTTCAAGGAGATTTTAGCCATGTCTGCCAAAAAAGAGCTTGAAGTTGTGAAGGGATTAGACTTGCAGAGATACATGGGGCGCTGGTATGAGATTGCCTCATTTCCTTCAAGGTTTCAACCCAAGAGTGGTATAAACACAAGAGCTACCTATACACTGAAGGAAGATAGTACTGTCAATGTGCTCAATGAGACATGGACTGATGGAAAGAGGGGTTCCATTGAAGGGACTGCTTACAAGGCTGATCCATCCAGTGATGAGGCCAAGTTGAAAGTCAAGTTCTATGTCCCACCTTTCTTGCCTATAATCCCAGTCATTGGAGATTACTGGGTCATGTTTATTGATGAGGATTATCAGTATGTTTTGGTTGGGCAGCCTAGCAGGAAATATCTTTGGGTATGTGTGTGATACTTTTGATTATTTTTTTCTCACTGGCAGTTTTTTTTTTTATCCTGATATTTACAACCTCTATCAGTCTATCTCTACAACTTTTTAAATATATATGGAAGGGGGTGTATTATTAAAAAAAAAAAAAAAAAATGGGGTAGATGTCATCTGTTTCCCCTTAATTTATTTAAATTGAGCTTAGTTTGAGCTTTATTTAAAAAACTTACGGCCATATCATCTTCCTTGCTATTGTTAATTTATTTGGATACTGTCATATCATCTTCCTTGTTACTGGTAATTTATTTGGACTCTGGTGTGTATTCAATAAGTTGGGTGTTGATTCATGCACACCCTTTTTCAGTGGTTCATTACAATTTGTCTACAAGAGGGTATGATCATCAATAAATAAAAAAAAGAGAGGGTTTTATTATTATTAATCTTCTTTTGTCAATAGAGGTTGAAAGTTTTAGAAATGGGTTGATGGGGGTGTGAAGATTGGTTGGCTGCAGCTTTCTTGGTGCTGATTTTAGGTTTGGAGCATGTATGAATAATTTGAATAATGTGGTGTGATTTGTTTTTTTTTTTTGGTCAGATCCTTTGCAGGCAGAACCATATGGATGAAGGGATCTACATCCAGCTAGTTGAGAAGGCCAAAGAGCAAGGTTATGATGTCTCAAAACTCCACAAAACAACACACACCAACCCTCCCCCTGAGGCTGATGAAAGCCCAAAAGACACGAAAGGCATTTGGTGGATCAAATCTATCTTGGGCAAATAAAGGTATTTGAAGCAAGACCAAGAGTAAACAAGAATAAAACATCTCTCAGTTTGTAGAAGACCCTCCCTCCTCTACTACTTTCTGATGCCCCTACTGTACAAAAAAAAAAAATTTGTTTTTTTTTATTGATTGGCTTTTTCTTTGTTTTTCTTTTCCTTTTCAGTGTGTTGCATTATGAGAATGGTTTCAATTAATGTGGTGTGAGTTTGCATGAGACAGCAGCATTTTCTGTGTGTGGGGTGTGCAGTATAATTGAGTTTCAATGAAAAATCTGCTTTTCCTTTATGTGGGTGGTGTTCAATAAAATAAAGGAAAGTGGGTAATGAAGGAAGAAAAATGAGGCTCAGATTTGCCTTTTACATTTGATGGGTGCCTTCTCTGTCATGGCTGCAATTGGTTGCCTGAGTAACATACCAGACACAGACCCTCCAATGTTGCCAAGCCAAGAAATCAAAGGCATTTTGCCCATATCTATTTGATCCAAAGGTTAAAATATCATCACTGCCTCTTATAGAGAGAGAGAGAGAGAGAGAATGTGTGGTTTTGTTGGTGGTGGAAAAGGAAGAGAAGATGTAGTAGCAGCAGCAGCTACTGTGAAGGGCTGATGTTTTTAGTTTTGAGGAAATCATCGGCATCTGTTACAGAGAGAGGGCACAGCCCATGAAGCCTCACTCTCTGCATAGCCTCAACCTTGGGTCTTTCTCTTCCTTGTGCTCTCTGTTTATATAAAGCTAGGGTTTTCAGTTCTCTTTCCTACTGATTCTGATGGTAGTCTGAGGATCACTGAAGTGCCCCAGTAGTTCTTGGGGTTGAGACATACCTCCCAAAGTGTGACCATTGAAGGTGGTTGGCCCACCGTAAATTGGTCTTTGGATTTGGCCCTTCATACCTTTGATCATAATGCAAATTATGCAAATCTTATGCAAGGGAAATCATATTTTCATTATGCATCTATCAGACTGGTGGGCCTTATTGGCTATGCTCTAGATTTTGACTGAGAGCAGAGTATCCCAATGGGCTCATGAATATTTGAAGAACCAATGATCTAATTTCAAAATAATGGACAGTTCTATGGAGCCCACTTGTGCTCACCCTTTCATCAGTGCATCTCAGTCCCCATGTGATTTGGGAACCTCTTACCAAAACTTTCCTCAAAAAGTTATGGTAAAAAAAAAAAAGGGCCATTAATTGTTGAAAAGTTTTTTCGCTAGTTCTATTAAGTCCTCTCGGTAGAAATGGGTAGCTAACGAAAGTTAATAAAAATAGAGCTTTTAATCAAAAAGTTAGAATGATCTAGTAGGTTCATTGGCAAAGAGACTTTCATCCATTGTACACCCAAGCATCCAATTGGATGAAAATACAGCTGGATATGAAACATACATTTTGGTTTTTTATCAAGTAAGGCAGGTGGTCATGAGTGATACTCTAAACTTTGAAAAGACCCAAGACCAATTGGGCACTTTTGTGATTGGATTTGGGTATGCTGAATAGTTTTTAGTTTGAATTTGCATTTTGGTTTTTCCCAACTAGTTCTCTAGATGATAGCTGTGGGAAATTTTTCCTGACAAAATGTGCAGACAAAGAGACAAATTTTCTCATTAGCAGTTAAAATGAACAGGTGTTTTACTTAGAAAAATGAAGAGCTCTGGAATTAAAAGCACCTTGGAGGTGATTTTATGAATCTATGAGGAAGTGGCTTTCCATCGAAGGGATTAAAAATGAAGTTGTAGATTTTCAACCGACCATTTAACATATCACTTTACAGGGTCATATTGTAAATTTAAATTCAAGAGTTTTGATTTGGTATTGGAAATTGTCAACCAAAACCTGTTTTGGATCTAATGCTGGGATTTAATCTTGATTCATTGGTCATTTCAAAAAAATGCAAGGGCATCGTATTATCATCGATTGATTGAAATTTGGCTTAATCTCATTTTCGAATCCTGCTGAATTCCATGTTTGGGCTTGTTTGTGACAAGAGGATTCTGTGTTCCATGGATTTCTATTTTTGGGGGAGAGGAATTTTTTTTTTTAACCCCTCCCTTTAAGACACTGAAACCCTCTCAACATATAATGTAAAAGTTGACTACATGAGAAATTAGAACAATATTCCTCCATCATGGAATCCTTTTGTGGCAGAAATGCATTGTAGATACGACTTTCTTTCTCCTTCTAGTTCACATGTTTGTTTACATGTGTTGTAAGGGAAAGGTGAGATCGTATGTATTTATTTTGTATGAGGTAATGTGTGTGTATACTATTGCCACAGCTCCACTTGATTTCCGCATTTCTTTTTTTTCAAAACATGGGCACCCACCCTTGTAGGAAATCAACTACCCCTCCCTCTCTCTCTCTCTCCCCGCTTGCCGCCCACCTCTGCTCGATGCCTGCCTCCGCCCGCGCCCTCTCCCTCCTCGCCCCCACCTCCGTTCGCTCGCTCCCTCCCTCCCTCTCTCTCTCCTTCTCCTTCTCCTTGTTGTTCGGCCACTTAGGGCCGAACAATATACACATTTGTTGGGCCCTGAGTGGGCGAACGAGAGGGAGGGAGAGGGACGACGAGCGGGTTGAAAGAAATGGAGAGAGACAGGAAAGGGAGAGAGACATGGAGAGAGAGAGAGAGAGAGAGAGAGGAAAGGGAGAGAGACATGGAGAAGGAGATGGAGAGAGTGTGAGATAGGGAGGAGAGAGAGAGGGCGAGGGAGAGAAAGGAAGGAGAGGGAGAAGGTGCAGGCAAAGGTGGGCGGCGAGCAAGGAGAGGGAGAAGGTGCAGGCAAAGGTGGGCGGCGAGTAAGGAGAGGGAGGGTTAGTTTAGTGTTGAAAAAAAAGGGATCTGGAATGAGCAAGTAGAATTGTAGCAATAGAAGCTCCCATTTATTAAGCCCTTTTTTTAATAAAGGTTTTACAAAAAGGCCCATATATTTTTAAACAACCTCAAAAAGGCTACTTGTGTTTTTTTTTTTTTTACTAAAACCCCCTTTGATTGACGGACTTGCAAAAGTAACTACTCTCCATTTTTTTTTTTTTTTACAGATTTAGCTTTGAAAAGAATCTAAATGGATTATCTCTTACTTTTAAAAGATAAAATGATAGTTTTGCTCATAGATTATCCAAACATTGCTACGAGACATTAGGCCATTATTTTTGCCAAATGATTATATAGTTTCCCTTAGTGTTTTTTGTGCTTCACATTTAGATTTTAGTTTTGCATAGTTTTTATTCAAACATGGCTAGAAATTGACCAATTTAAAATTTCTCAAAGACAAAACTATCAAAAACAAAAGATATGGACAGTGAAAACTAAACATCTACCTTTTAAAGCATTCCCCTGAAAAACTACTTTTTATTAAAAGAAAAAAAGTGATGTTATCATCATAAATTTACTTATGCACCCCACTTTTTCCATCTAAACAAGGTGAAGTTAAAAAAAAAAGAAGGAAAAAATCATATCCCATGCCTATTTTTAGGCCCCCCTCTTACTACTACTTGTGCAAAATAAATAGGCAATCTTGTAAATAGTTTTTTTTTTTTCCTCTCATGATTCTTTTTTTTTTTTCTTTCTCATTTTGAGGGTCTAACTCTATTTGGATGCCTACCTTTTTTTTTTTTTTTTTTTTTTTGCTAACGGAGGGTTCCCAATCCTTTGGACTAGACTCATCCCTCCGGGCCCAGAGAGAAGCCGGGTAAAACCCCTGTGGCCCCTAGGAGTGGCCCTTGGTGGTAACACAAGTGGACTCAACCTACGGTTCCTGAAGAGGGGGGAACCGGGAGTCGATACCAGAACCTCTAGCTCCGGAAGAGGGAGGAACCGTGGTCCTGACCACTCGGCCAACCCCTTGGTGGTAACACAAGTGGACTCTATTTGGATGCCTACCTTGCACACAGGAGGTGCATCTACAAAAATTCCTAACCCAACTTTATGTATTTTTTTTTCAGATTCTGTGTTATGCAGAACCATTTGTGAATAAAGAGATGGACAACCAGTTACTTGACAAAACCAAAACGTCTGAAAGCCCAAAAGATTCCAAAGGCATTTGGTGTATCATATTTATACTTGGCAAATAAAGGCATCTGAAACAAAGAGAGAAAACAAGAATAAAATACCTCTCAGTTTGTAGAAGACCCTCCCCTGCAACTTTTTAGATGCCCAAAACCCCTACTGTACAAAAAAAAAAATTCTTTTGTTTATATGAATGGTTCAATGCATGTGGTTTGAGTTTGTATGAGAGCAGCATTTTCTTTCTGTGGGGGATGCAGTACATTTGAGTTTCTATGAATAATCAGCTTTTTCTCAATGTGGGTGTTGTTCAATAGAAACCAAAAAAAAAAAAAAATGTGGGTGATGAAGGAAAAGAAATGAGGCTCAGATTTGCCTTTCACCAAACTTTCCATGGGTACCTTCTCTGCCATGGCTGCATCCATTGGTTGTCTGAGTAACATTAAAGATACAGACCCTCCAATGTTGCCAAGCCAAGAAATCAGATACAAGGCATTTCTCCCATTTCTATTTGATTCAAAGGTAGAAATCTCATCACTGCCTCTTAAATATATATATATATATATATATACATCTCTTGAAAGAGAGAGAGAGAGAGAGAGAGAGAGAGAGATTGGTGTTGTTGGTTGTGGTGAGGAGGAAGAAAGAGAAGAAGATGATGATGCAACTGCACTGTGGAGTTCCACTCCTTTATTAACTCAGGATTTCTCCAGGTTAAAGCCTCAGAGGATCCAGATTCCAGCAGCAGTAGTAGCTACTAGGAAGGGCTGATGTGTGTAGTTTAGAGGAAATCATAGGCATAAGTTGCAGAGAGAGGGCACAACCCTTGAAGCCTCATTCTCTCTGCAGAGCCTCATTACCTAGGGTTTTCTTCCTCCTCCTCTCTGCTTATATAGCTAGGGTTCTTTCTTTCAATGGTTTCTAATGGTAGTCTGCGGATTACTAAAATGTAGCAATAGTTTGTGGGGGTGGGGCCATCCTTCCAAGTGTGATCATTTTTTTTTTAAAGCCAAGTGTGATCATTACAGAATATAGGCCCACCGTGGATTGGCCTTTGGATTTTGGAGGTTCACTTCTCTCAAAACAAACATTTGTCAAGCCAAGCCCAGTAATTTGTAAATCCTCATCACAGCCATAGAAGAGAGAGGTAAATTTTTCTCTTGTTAATATTGGGACGCACACACAGTCATCCAAATTTTTCACCATCAACACTACAATCAAGATTGATCTCTGGTTATTTCTGCGGAAGGAAGGTGCACTGTGAACGGATTGTCTTCTTTTTGCTCAGATTTTTTTTTTTTTTATACGGTGTAAAATAGGACGAAGATTACAAGGCTTTCATTTAAAGAAGATTTTCTAAATCAAGTTTATTTCAATAAAATTATCTCGAAAAGTAGTGTTTATCATTATGTCTCTTTTGCAAGTAAAAGAAGAGAATTTAGTCAGTAACCAGTATAGATCATTAAAGAGTATAAAATAAATACTCACTATCTAAACATAATTACCATAAGTAATGACAAAAATATATCTAAATATGTGATTCTCCTATACTTGACTAAAATTTTGGCAATGACATTTTAACGTATTAAATTTGGCTTTTTGACTTTCATTTAAAAGATAAAAATAAATCATTGAGGGTTTCTATTGGCACCGCGGTTTTATCTCTCCACACCGCACACACACAAAAAAAAAAAAAAAAAAAAAGACCTCCCCCTCCTCCCTCCGAATCTTGATTTTTTTTGCGGTTTAGAGAGACAAAACCTCGGTGCTAATAAAAGCCCTAGGACCGAGTTACAAGTAGTTCATTCCAGATTTCTATGTGCTTCAAGTGAGCACAAAAGGGTCCTTACATATATGGCCTACAGTATAATAAACATCATGATCAAGTCTTAAAACTCATTGAAACCAAACAATATGGAAACATAAAATTAGGGTCCTTCCAATGGTCTGGATCCTCTATCGCAGCTATTACATGAGTACGAGTAACATGTAACACATGCCATGACCTCTATCGTGAACCCATCAAAAGATAATCCGTCCCGTTCAGAATGATTTTCATATTCCTCTCCAGTAATACATCCTCAAGTCTCATGTCAAAATGAGTGGATCTCACTGTCGATTGAGCACATAAGAGAAATGTGATTAACACAATGTTAGAAGCAAATTCAGCGATCCCACGCCAGTGCCTTGTCATGTTTCCATAATGGTGCTAGATCGAACAATGTGCCCCTTATATTTTGAGTTAAAACAAGAGGACATATCAATGAAGATGGTATTTATCTTTAATGGTCTAAATTATCTCTTCTCATGGAGTTCTAGACATGTGTTACATAATAACGTATAATAACTACAATGGAGGATCCGAACTCCCTTTCCACATACATGGGCACCGCCTTGCTTTTCATCGTCATGGGAGGCATGTGGGATCTGGTCTGAAGGTTCATTTATACCTATTCTTTGCAAGGACTAATTCATCTCTATGTGAGAGTGCAAAATCTAGCCCGAATTTGGCCATTGGGTCCAATGGGCTGGATCCTATTCATGGTTAGAGCCTTAAAGCCTTAACATATTGGGCTTGGACCTGGCTCAAAGGTCATTGGACTTCAATACCATGCATGCTTCTTGTCATTTTTAATTTTCAGAAATGTTGCTTGTGTGCGTGTGCATGTGTGGGGGAGCGCAATGAGCTATACACTTGATGAATTCTAGTATGAACTTTTTTTTTCTCCTTTGTCCGCCGGGTCAATATAATTATATATAGATATATATATTTTATGGGCAGCGCTACCCAGCGCCGGGACATTTTTTTAGGAGAAAATGCCCCTCCTAATCGGGCCCACTAGAATGCATGATGATCATGGAAGCCTATTGGATGAAAAGATCCATATGAGGCCTACCTCTATGTAAAATCTTAAGTCCATAAGATCATCATAACCTTTTGATCCATGCCCTAAAATTTAATAGTTTAAAAGCATCATTTTATCAAGATTTCAATCCAACAGTGAGGAAGAGTTGGACGGGTGTCAAACTTGGACTCGTGACTATTCATGTGGGGGTAATGTGTGTGAAAAGACTAGATTGACTCAACATGGACCTCATGGCTGAAAAAAAGAGGGGCGAAAAAAGGAGCATTTTTAAAGTGGGGTGGTTTTTAGAATTTCCCTTTTTTGATAAATCCACAAAGATGATGTAATTAACAATTTAATATGTATCGTCCAATTTAATGAAGGAAAAGTCTTAAAATTCGTCATTTAGCTTTGATCCAATGAATATAGATCGTTCTAATCAAGGGTTATGTGAATAAATTGGATTGATCAAAGGTGAGGAGTCCCTTTGTGAAAGCCGAGCGTACCTGTGAAAAGAGGTGTTTTGAAAGACGATCATTTGAGTCTCTCAAGAGTTAATTAAATGATCGTAAAGATGTTAGTTGGCTAATTCATATATCATTGGACAAAACAAGGATTTTTTAATTATATATTGTGTTTAGGAAATGACTGCTTAGAAGTCTCAAATAGAAATAATTCTAAAAAGTTTGGATTCTGAAGGATTACAGAGGATGCTCGAGCCAACCTCCTTTCGCTAGGCGAACACTTCACAGAACCCTGTTCGCCCGACCCACCATCATGAGCGCTCGACCCATCCAGGTTCTGAATTGAAAATTTGAAGACAGAATGCAGGTCACTCCTTATGATTACTCGAGTGAACCCGTCACAGTAACTTGATCGCTCGAACGCAACTTGATGATCGCTCGAGCCGAGGATTTCATGCGCTGAACGTCTACATACATAGAGTAGTTCGCTTGAGCGGACATGGCAAACCTGGGAATTCTAAAACTGGACAAACTCTACTTACTAAAGTCTTTGAAGGAAGTTTCCAATTTCTGAAGCCTGGAGACACGAAATAAGATCTATAAAAAAGGCTCTATGTCTCTCCTCAAGATACAACACCGAAGAAGAATATATCCTTGTGAGAAAGAGTTTGAGAGATCCATTGTTCCCCACAGGGCTTCTAGTTCTGCTACGCTGAAGGTCAAGTCTTGGTTTGATTTCATCGTTCTTTCTTGAAAACGGTTTTGCTCAAGTACGGTGAAGATTCGTGACGAGTTGTCAACAAGATCTAAAGCAGTCCTTAGGTTGAGTCAACAACTGGAAAGGGTTGTAAGTGTTCTTGTAATTTTCAATTTTCATATAATGCTTGGTTGTCTGTTGGCCTAGACGGTAAAGCCCGTGGTTTTTCCCGAGCAGGGTTTTCCACGTAAAAATCGCATGTCCTTCTCTCTTTGTGTTTTGATTGATTGCTAAATTTGAATTAAGGTTAATCACTAGTTTAATCACATTTAATTGATATTCAATTGAGATCCTATTATTGGGACCTCTGCCTATGTTAAGCCAAGTTTAAGTATTTTCATAGATTAAAGAAATTATAGTTACTGTTTTATGTTTGACTTTTAGCCAATGGAGATTTTAATAGAAACAAAAAACCATAGGGGTATATTTTAGGTTTTGTGAAAATGTATGGGCCCATTTTATAAAAAGAGAAAACAAGTCCTATAAGAAATGATCAGAACTACAGTTCCATTGATTCTCCTTGACTCATCATTTAAACTTTAAACTTAGGGCCTTGATCAGGGTACTGGAGAGCATCAAAACTATAAGTGTTCCATATACCTACCTTCTTGTTACTTGGGGCTCAATTCAATTTAACAATGACTTCGCTATTATCAATATAATAGGGTTTAATTATTACAATAATTATACATGATTTTTATTTTAAAATTTAAGGGTCTTAGAATTAAGGGCCTAGATACCTTTCAAGAATTTAGATATTCTCTGGGCCATCTTAATGAAATAGAGGGAATCAAGGGTCAAGGGTGGTTGTGACCCTCCAACACTTTTGGAAATTCTACCATAGCTTTTTCCAAAAGTCTACTTGGACCGAACATGGGGACCGGACCATGGCCCGGTCCCCATGAGGACCACAGGATCTCTCCTTGGGATCCTGTGGTGGCCCGGTCCCCATGTTCGGTCCAAGTAGCACCGTTGTAGCTTTTTCATTTTAGGGTGCGAGAAATGTGGGTTGCGGGATTGGTTGGAACCCGACTCTCACCAAGCTACCTTAGAATCAATGAATGGATATGCTTTCTGAGTGCCCCATGTAATGCATGTGTTTTCTCTTTGCCTATGGTGCAAAAAAAAAAAAAAAAAAACCTACAGGGTGATAGTGATTTTGACCCATTTAAATAAATGATCAAAGACTTTGATTAATTTATAAGGTTGTGCCAAAGCATTTTTTTTTCCCTTCGGATCCGGATAAAACTCCTATGGCCCCACGTGGTAGCACAAGTGGACTTAACATTTGATTCTTGAAGAAGGAGAACGAGGGTCGATATCAAGACCTCTAGCTCTAGATTAGAAAGGAACCGTGGTCCTGACCACTTGGCCTACCTCATCGGATTAGTACTAGAGCCTAATATAGCCATTTCTTTGTAAAGATAACTACAAAATAAACAAAACAAGTGAGAGATCAAATATTGCCAATTCTGTGATTGATGATCATCAAATGACTCAAGACAGCTTGGAGTGTCAACCCACTTTGAAAAATCTAATGAATTCCATGGTAGCTGGTGGGACCAATGGGCCCCACAATCTCAGCCCGGACTATTGATATGCAAAACCCTAGCCTTCTCAGCCCATCCCTCTCTCTTTCGACAGTGAAGGAGAAGAAGCAAGAAAATACATCATCATCATCATCCAGGTACCCGCTCTCTCTCTCTCTCTCTCTATCTCTCTCTCTCTCTCTCTCTCATCTTATGGAGAAGTGTTATAGGTTTCAATCATGGGGTTATGAAAAAGGACTTGAGTTCAGAGTGTGGTGAGTAATCACAGGCCAAATGGGTGAAAACATAAAAGTTTTCTTGGGGATTCATAGGATGACTTCAACCCATATGACTTAAAAGTTATCAAATAGATTGAGTACTAAGACAATAAACAAGATGAGCAACAAGAAGGCATATGGGTGACAAAGAACCAGAGATGTAGTGAAAAATACTTCTCAATATGGAAAACCATCATTTTTTTTTTTTGATTGGTAATTCTAATTTATTTTGAATAAAGTATTGAGCAATAAAAATATTAAATTGGAAAAGTAGAAACCCATCGTCAACTGATACCCATAGACTCACAAACAGAGTTCAGTTAGCAACACAACCATCAAGGGCCTGTTTGTTTCCTGTAATTGAATACATAGGAACTGTAAGTCTTTCATTTCTAAAAAATGGTAAATTTTGAAGAAACAATTGTGAATTCCCAGAAAATGATCTTTAAATTATCTCCTTGTTCTAACGAAAGGAGTGGGAAATGAATCCTGGCCACCGCCCTGGTAATTTAAATCTTAGAAAAGTGAGGATTACATCCTCATATGTACCTCAATTCCTTCACCACTCCTCTTTAATAATACTTGACTGGAGTTCACTGGACCATGAATTCCTATGTATTTTGCGCTAACAAACAGGTCCCAAGGGATTGTATGATTCCCTAAACATTCTTTCAGTATCCACAGACAACACGTAATAGAAGGAAAAACGAATCAAATAAGAACAAATTAACCAACTTACCAGTTCTTATATGTCACACTCAATTCACCTGTCACACTCAATAAACATTGAGAAAACAATAGATAGTTGTCATTTTTTTTTTATTTTAAAAAGGCACAAACTAGAATAGGAAATGCATCCCTTACCACCCACATTCGCATGACTTCTCGGTAATAACCCTAAGGCAGTGTTTGGTTCGCTGGAATGGCTCTAGGGAGGAACGGAATGGAGAGGGGAATGACTCTGGAATGGAATGTGGCAGGAATAGTCATTTCCATTCCAACGTTTGGTTTTACTAAAGAATCAATTGAGTAATGGAATTCTTATTCCTGTTCTTGTGTTTGGTATGCTAGAATGATGCCTGGAAGGAAGATAAAGGGGCGTTTTGGTCTCAAGGAAAATTTATAAAGGAATGGAATGACCATTCCTCTACCTCCCCAGTGCAATGACTATTCCTCTACATAAAGGAATGGTGATTCCAGAAGTAATGGTCATTCCGTCACTTTTTTGCGAACCAAACGCGGTAATGATCATTTCGTTGGAATGACCATTCCATTATGACCTTCATTATAGCGAACTAAATGCTACCTAAGAAAGATTTCAACCATCTAATAGGTAACATATGTTTTAACCATGACCATTCAAGGAGGGGATCTATAACACCCGTAAAGTAAAGAACCAAACACAACTAAAACACCTAAAGCTTGTCATTCTTGAAGCATCCAGGTATCATAGGCTGAGTTAGGCATCAT
The DNA here is from genome assembly GCA_038049695.1 of Cinnamomum chago. Classification (NCBI taxonomy): domain Eukaryota; kingdom Viridiplantae; phylum Streptophyta; class Magnoliopsida; order Laurales; family Lauraceae; genus Cinnamomum; species Cinnamomum chago. The sequence continues at coordinate 8,167,187 of CP142452.1, read as the reverse complement.
GAGGATTGAGTGCACCACGACAGTAGTGTTGTTTCTGTCACCTAATTACTACCACAAAGATAGATCTTTTTTTTTTTTCCACCATCAAAGTATTAGTGAAATCTGAAAGCACAATTTAAGTTACCAGTTCATTGTTTTTTGGATCATTATAGATTTTGTATTATTGCATTTCTTCAGGGAGCCCGGCTAAAGCTTTTAGACCATCATGGCGGATGAGGAACCAAAGCCCCTAACATACATCCCTGAGACAGTTCTCAAGAAAAGGAAGAGCAATGAAGAATGGGCTATAAAAAAGAGGGAGCGGTTGGAAGCACGGAGACAGAGTTTCAAAGAAGATCGGAAGCTCATCTTCAAAAGGGCTGAACAATACATCAAAGAATTCCGAGACAAAGTAATACCCTCTTTGTATATCAATTTCCAACAAAATGTTATAGTTCTACAGTCTAATTTAGCAAATCTTCAAAATGATTTTTCTAGACGTTCATTCTTAGTTTAGAAATTCCTAAGAAGATATCTTCACTGTAGTGAAATAATTAATTGGCATGTAATTATTAAAAGGCTATTGATTGGCATGTAATCATTAAGAGAGGAAACAAAATCCTATTTAGAAAAAGAGATGGACTTGTAATTCATGGAGAGGAAAGGAAATCCTATATAGGATCCCCAATGGGCAGGATTGTCATCCTGTGTCCTCCATAAATTCCCTTGTAATCTCTCATTTATGCATTCATGTAAGTTTGTGTCTTTTCCCTCGAATACGATGTCTCATTGTGCTCCCTTCACATGTGACTGATAACTCCTAAAGCTGGCTGGTCAAGAAGATCGTGTGATAACCTTGTGTAAGATGCCATTGTCATATGCACAGTAGTGGTCTTCCGTGCTAGCGCATCTACATGACAGGCTTCCTTGACAAGTAAATCAACATAATTATTGGACTAAACCATTTATGCAGTGGACTTAACCAACTAATGGTTGGTTTGGGGCAGGGCCATGTAGCAGTGCGGGCAAATATGTTGTAGACCCTTTTTTCTCTCCTATCATTCTTCTATCTGCTAATTGTGTTCTGTTTTCTAGGAGTTGGATCTTGTTCGAATGAATAGGAGGACAAAGCTAAAACGACCACTTAATATCAAGCCTGAAGCGAAACTTCTTTTTGTCATTCGCATTGGAGGGTTGGTGCAAACATCAAATTCATATTCATTCCTTCTTTTTTGTGTGTGGGTGTGTGTGTGTGTGTTAACTGAATCCTGTTTAATTGATTTCAGGACAAATGATATGCATTCACAAACCAGGAAGATTCTACACCTGTTGAGGTTGAGACATATCTTTAATGGTGTCTTTGTAAGGGCAAATGAAAGGACATTGGACATGCTACGGAAAGTGCAGCCATATGTAACTTACGGGTATCACAAAACTACTAGTCCGCTTTTGTTTCTCTATCACGCTGCATTTAGACAACTTAGTATTGAAAGATTCTGCAATTTTTTTATGTGACCATCCTTTCTTTTTTTTTTTTTTTTTTCTTTTTTTTTTTGTGATATTAGGATTACTATTGCAATATTTTTTTTTCATTAAGTTTAACAAAAAAATTATCGTGGTCATTTTCTTAACTCTGTCCCATCAAATTGGGTTGGCTTAACGAGTTTTGCAATATTAAAATATCCATATCTGAGTTGTGTGGTGTTCAATAATGCAATTTCCATTAAGAGTCAGTAGCCTTATTAATAGATACTTTTGCCAAAACATTGCTTAATCCATGATTTTTATGATGTTCTGCTCTTTTCAGATATCCCAATTTGAAGAGTGTGAAGGAGTTGGTTTACAAGAAGGGTTTTGGGAAGGTGGACAAGCAAAAGGTTCCTCTTACTGACAACAACATTATTGAACAGGTATTTATTTTCTTAGAGATATATTGATTATGCATAAACACTACATGGTGTCAAATACCTTTTTCTATCTTTCTTTCTTGCTACTAAATTGACCAGAAATGTGTGCTTACATTTATAGCATTTTGGTTGGCACGTGCATATTTCTCAACACATTTTCTTCTTTTTACATTTATTTATATGCATTTGACTCTTCAAAGTATAATTTAACACAAGTTATCCAGATCAAGTGACTGCTGCTTCATTCTGCGGTGACCCTATTTTGATCACAGTAACTGTAAACTGGTATTGGCAAATTGGGCTGCATTTGAAGTTTGAACCTACCAACTGTTTCCTAGCAGTAGTATTATTTCTGTCCAAATCAATTGAGTATGTTTCAGTTCAGACCTGATCCATTGCTGATGTTCATTTGGGCAAACAAAGAAAAATGGGGTGATGTGATGGATAACTATCCATTTAACTGAATATTTGTTTTGCTCTATTTAGGGTTTATCAAAAAAATTGTTTTTGCCTGCAATTTAGGATACATCCTAGCATGATTTTAGTTTTTCAACTTGCATATTGGATTCCCTCAGCACAATTTCCAAGCCACTTCATTCTGTCTGGCTTAACAGCTTGAAGGCTGAAGCTTTCCTTTTAACACATTCATCCTGGTGATCAAGTTTTAGGAAAAAAAAGAACCAAGCAGTTGAACCTTTAATATGCTTGGTGCTTCCCAAAATTCGAGACTAAGTAGAGGTGCTGTAAAGAACCAAGCAGTTGAACCTTTAATATGCTTGGTGCTTCCCAAAACTCAAGACTAAGTGGAGGTGCTGTTGATCTCAATGGAAGTTTTAAAGTATCACACATGTCAAACTTTGAATTTTTCTTTTTTGTTTTGGTTCTTTTGAGTTCTTTACAAAGGAAAGAAATTATTCTTAACCTTATTCCGGAAATCTATGGTTAAACATCTGGAACTTGATTGTTTCTCATTGCCATTTCAGGCTCTTGGAAAGTATAATATCATCTGCATTGAGGATATTGTACATGAGATTTCCACCGTTGGTTCACAATTTAAGGAGGTGGTAGACTTCCTTTGGCCCTTCAGGCTTAACAAGCCAGAAGGTGCTCTGCAAAGAAAGAAGCAGCAGTTCAAGGATGGTGGCGATTCTGGTAATCGCGAAGATCAAATCAATGAACTCATCAGTAAGATGAATTGATCATAACAGGTGGAGGTGGTCAAATGAACTATGTATGTCACATGAAATCAGACTGGAATCTGGGTAACTGATGTTGTCATAGTTTTCAAGCATTTTAATTTATCGAGAAGTTTTGTTCGCATTGCATATGTATTATTCATATGGGATTTTGGTGGTAAACATGCCCAATTTTCTACTGAGGAATGTCATTCCTGGACGATCCCTCCCACCTATGTAAGGCCCACCAAGTTACCTTTGTTCTGCACCGTGGAGGGGTATATTTACTATGAAGGAACCTTTAGAAAATATAAGATACAGAGTTGGATCTGGAGCAAGGATCTTCTTCTAGCTTGACATTTGGGTGGGAGAGCAACATTAGCCTCCATAAACAAGACATGTTGGAAGATTGATTTGACATTTATCTACTCTGACATGATATTGTGGGTTTGTAGTTTGTACTTCATACCGAGACAACAGAGGTTTAGCCCAACATTTTTGGTAACTCAAAACTTCAAGGATCCTCACAATTATGTACTCTCTAACCCTATAAATGTTGCACGAAAGTGAAATGGTTGATCATGCTCTAGTGAAATGTGATTATACTATAGCGTGTTGATTCAGTTCGCATTTTACCATGCTAGCCCACAACTATCAGGTCGGGGAGCTAGAGAATTGGTGGAAGGACTTCCATGAGCACAGCCATCCAGGTACCCCTTTGGGAAATGATCACTCTAGAATGTGGGCTTTGTCTATGTGGTGGACCCCGTGGAAAAATAAGAAAGGAATTCTTATTCAAGGAAAAACGGATAAAACCCATAAATATAATCCTTTCCTTTGACTCCTTGGTTGAGGGGTGCGATAAACTTTATTTGTCAAAGGATGACAAGAAGTTTGGGGAAAAGGAAACCCTGAAGGTGATCAACTCTGAGAAGGAAGTTATGATATTCTTAGATGTTGCGTACATAACGCAATAGATGGGAAAGTTTCATTTGATTATGTCACTGTGTTTAAAGGGAATGCTGTGGATCAGGTGCCTGGAATGGTCCGAAAGTCGCCTCGTCTCTCGCAGCTATAAAACGGTGATAGAGAATGGCTATGCAAGTGTCCATGTGCTAGTGGATGCTAAAGAGGGGATGCTAAAGAGGTGGTTCAGGCTCTTAATGGCAATTTTAATTGGGCAATCAACCAAGTTATTGTTGATATCAAGAAATTTATTTGAATTCTTGCTCATGCTCTCTTTTATCCCTAGGATTCTTAATTCAGAAGCTTACTCTTTGGTAAAGCTTTGCTTCTTACTTGGTGGTATTAAATGAGATGCTACTAGCTCTTTAAAGAGAAATAAAAATCTAAATGGTACACACGTAGAGGTGGCAAATGGGCCAATTTGGGTTAAAAAAAAAAAAAAATTATACCAAAAGTGTCTACGACTGAAGCCCACTTGTGTCTAACCCGTTCTTAAAATGGGGTAGGTCACTTGAACTTGCACCCAATGTAATCAACCCTACTCGACCCACATAACCCGCATCCAATGGGGGTCAACCCATTTAACCTAATCCAACATATTTAAGATTGGGATGAGCCTCATCCTTTTTAAACATTAATATCATATTTGAGATTAATTGCAACACAAAATCAGCTCATTCCATATAAAAGGGCTTAAATTGAACGTAAAAGGGTAGGGGGGCACATTGGAGGACTGAAAATGCATTTTGAGTCGATGCTAATTCCGGAGGAACTTCATTATATGATAGTCTCACTTCTATTTGGGAACCCCTCAGCTAAGCATCAGCTCAAGAACACTTGGTGAGGCCCATATTTTGATACATCTAAGTGGATTATAAAACATAAGCCCAGTCGTAGTCATGGTCCCAGGGTTTGGTACCCATCCGAATCAATTGAAATGTTGGATTGAGTGTGCACTCATTTTGGACGATGAAAACTTGTTCGCCATAGATCAAGTAGCACTGGTGATGCATGCACCGTGTTGGGGGAGATCTTTAGATCCCGCCAATGGGCCCCACAAGAACTAGCGCTTACCATAAGGTGAGCACCGGTAATCAACAGAGAGGCTTTCCTTCTATTAATGTTACGCTTTATAAATATGATGTATGTTATTATTCCCCAGGTAAGGTACTTGAATATGGACCTAACTGGACTCAAATACAAGTAACAAAAAGTCTATGCACCCCGGGATCCAGACCCCGGACGGACCAGGCACCCCGGGGTCCGTCCGGGGTCTGGATCCCGGGGTGCGTAGCACCACTGTACAAGTAATGACTCCAAACATTGAGCACTAAACCGATTATAGATCAGTCGCATAGCTAGGTTTTTTGGGTAAGATCTTTCAATTGTCAATTGAGCTGCCTAAATATAATCTGGGTAGCATAGGTCATGGTTTGAGTGTCTACTTACCTCCCTAGATCCCTCGTCCAATTAAAAGCACCTCTGTTTGCAATTAAATATGCTTTGAGGGGTTATTTTATTAGTCATTTACGTATGTAAATAATTCACATATGAAATAGTTACACATTATTGCGATTTTTGAGGTCATTTACGCATCACACGAGTAAATGAAGTGTGAAAATGTTATCTGAATAAGGCCATGTACACACTATAATCTTCACACCTCTGGTTTAAAAGGCGCCAATACAGTTCCAACGTGGTGATTGCATTTCCGTGGGGGCCATCAAACACATTTACGTTTTTTCATTCAAGTGGAACCCATGGGTGTGTTTGGCATCATGCCATTTGTATGTTTCAATGTTCCAACAAATGAGATTGTAAAAAACATATTTGATAGGTGTAAATGCTTGTTCTTAATTTGATCTTTTTAAGATCTTAACCCACTGGCATAAGAATGTTGGAATAAAAAAAACTTTATTTTTTTTAAGGGGTTTTAACGGGAAAAACCCCTTTAAACATACTATTAATGAATTTAGACCCAATAAAATCTTACAGACAGAAGTGGCCCTAAAGTTACGTTTCACTTTTTTTTTTTGTCTTTTAGCGCTATAGTCGATATCGACGCTCATTCATAAGTTACATACCCAGTTTCGCATCTTGTTTTCCCCTTTTCATCGTTCGTCTCACGTCTGCAAGCCTGGCGATGAACAAGAGTTGCAGCTCTTTATTCACTCCATTAAGGGTGGTGGTTGCACTCCTTTAAGAGGTAGGTACACACTTGAATCTTTATTATTAGTTTTGATAGTTTCCCCAAAACTTTTCATTCACCCAACTTGTTGATTCATATTCTTCCTTTTATATGTTACCAGCCCTAGACAAGTAATGAACGATCTTGCTCTGTCCAAGAAGATGGCACCCAAGTGCATCTAGAGTTGTGAACGGTGGATATTTGCTCCGAAAAAAACACATACATCTTTGATTTTCCATACGTTTTTGGGTTTAGGGTTTTAAATGTGCAATTTTTTTACTATCCCAGAAAATGGCACCCAAGTGCATCTAGAGTTTTGAACGGTGGATATTTGCTCCTAAAGTGACACTACCATCTTTAATTTGTACATACGTTTTTGGGTTTAGGGTTCTAAATTTACATGTATTTGACAATAAAGAAATCACTTCTCTTCTTCACTGTATTATTTATCCTAACCCAAACTAAAACATAACATTTATGCCCCATGTTAATTCATTTTCATCTATTTCCTTTTACAAGTTTTAGATATTGTAACAGCACATTTGCCTTGTCCCATGAAATTGTTATAAAAGGTGGATATGCTCCAACAGTTACACTATCTTATTTAGTTTTCATAATCCCTTTTTGGTTGAGGGTTTAAAATGCGCATAATCTCTGTATGGCATTGTTTAACAATACAATTAGTACACCCTTATAATATCACAATGCATTTACTTTAAACATACATTTGGCCTTTCACCATGGGCACTGTTTATGTATACAATTTACCTTTCATTCCTATCACTATTATAAACTAATTTTATATTTATAAACAGCATGTCAGATTGCGAGGTTCTAATCATATTCCACTACGATGGAAACTTTGAATTTGATATTATGCGTCCCGTCTATAACGGAGGAAAGCAGAAGATGAGGTATTTATCAACTGGCATAACATATGGGTCATTGGTTGGCGAAGCAATTAAAGCATCTAATTGGGATTCATCTACTAAAAGTTTAAGCATACAATACCTTCATCACAATGGACGTGCATTTTCACTGGCTAGCATTGAAGATGATAATGATGTGAACAGAATGATCAAAGCATCGGGTCAGGATACAAATGGGATCTACTTATATGTTTCTAAGAGTCCGAACAATGGACAATGTAAAGGAAGAGAACAATATGGGTATGTCAATTTGTTGTATTCTAAATTATACTTTGTCAATTTGTTGTATTCTTGGATTATACTTTATCAAATATTAATCCCAATCCCTTATATGTTGATGCACTGTAGGTTTCAGAGGAATGAAAAGCATCAATGTTTACTTCGAAAATCGAACAGTGTATTGATAAATTGCAAGGGAAAAGAAGTGCAAGATAGGACAGTCGTTCCAGAGCTTCCTACAGTTGATCTCCAAGAAGATAATGACATGCATTTTTCGATTGTTCGAAACATTACAAGTCCGCATCATACCTTAGGTCAAGAAATAGATGTTGATAATATAGAGGATGGGGCAGAGTATGGTGATGAGAATTATTTTGATGAAAATATTTTCACCGGACAAATTCCAGTGATTGTGATGGGCTCGGACAAAAGCAACGTTGCCGGGGCTAATCCAATCAACAATGCATGTCCTTCAAGTGAACATTCAGGTGTTAATTTCATCGACAACATGGTACCTGAAAAATCGAATGTAGACATTGGAAACAATTCAGCACGTGAAATGTGGGTTGGCCGTGAATTCCCTGATCGTGACACATTCCGGAAGACTGTGGCTAAGTTCGCAATTTATGGAAACTTTACTCTGAAGCACTTGAAGACAAACATGTACAAGGTGACAGCATGCTGTAAAGATCAGAATTGCCCTTGGCGCATTCATGCCTCTATCGTGGAATCAGGACCACAATTCAAAGTGCGTACGTATAATCCTGTCCATAGATGCTCGAAGCCAATGATGGGAATGGCACATAAACAGGCGTCAGCATTGCTAATTTCGGAGTTCATCATGGATAGAGTCCGACAAAATGTCAATCTTAAACCAAAAGAGATCATGAACGACTACCAAATGGAATATGGGACAACTATTAGTTATAGGAAGGCACATGTAGCAAAGGAGATAGCCCTGCGTGCAGTGCGAGGCTCTTACGAAGAGTCATTTCAAATGCTGCCTAGTTACTGTATTGAACTGCAGAGGACCAATCCAGGCACAATAACGAACATAGACACCACATCTGAGGACCGTTTCAGAAGATTTTTTTGGGCATTCGGAGTTTGTCTAAGGTCTTTCATTAGTACGTGCAGACCAATGATTGCTATAGATGGGGCACATCTCCGAGGGAAGTATCCCGGTGTCTTGCTCGTTGCTGTTACACACGATGCCAATCATAAGCTTCTCCCCATCGCTTTTGCCTTCGCGGAAGCAGAACGACGTGATAGTTGGGAGTGGTTCCTTGCAAACCTACATATAGCGCTGGGTGAGCCTAATAATTTGACTATTGTGTCGGACCGTCAAAAGGGTCTTATTCCGGCGCTCTTGAACACCATACCCTCCGCAAGGCATTGTTATTGTTGCCGTCACATTGCCGAGAATATTAGGGTAACTTTTAGTGATGCGGCAATTGTTATGAAATTTTGGCGTGCTGCCAAAGCAAACAGGCCGTTTGAGTATGATGCATATATGACCGATATTCGGGCAGTCAGCCAAGAGGCATTCACTTACATTGATTCAATTGGAAGGCAACGTTGGGCTAATGCACATGTAGAAGGACGTCGGTATGACATGCTCACTAGTAACGCTGCAGAATGCACAAATGGCCTCTTAAAGGATACAAGGGTCCTTCCTATTACAAAACAGGTCGAGGAAATACGGGCCAAGCTAATGGAATTTTACCAGAAGCGTCATCTTGAGTCGGAAGCAATTACAAGCCGTCTAACACCTTATGCGGAGAAAGTTTTGGAAAAAGAAAGTGAAGAAGCGCGACGATTGCATGTTCGTGTGGCTGGTCTAGTCGAGTTTCAGGTACAATCTGCGGAGTATGTGGACGTCGTCGATCTTGAACGCAAGACTTGCACATGTCGAAAATGGGAGATTTTGGGGATCCCGTGTTCTCATGCATTGGCTTCAATGCGAGTTCGAAACTATGATCCATATGAATTCTGCGAACATTGGTACCTATCAAGTGTGTATCGTACGACATATAGTGAAGTGTTGCATGCTACCCGAGACAGTAAACAATGGGAGCACACATCTGATGAACGAGTTTTGCCACCACGAGCTACTAAACAGCCAGGGCGGCCAAAGAAGAATAGGATTCGGTCCGAAGATTGTGGCCGCCAACGGAAGGTAGTCACCTGTGGTAACTGTAAGGAGAGGGGGCATAATCGACAAAGTTGCCGCAATCCACCTGCGCAAATTTGAAGATGGAAGGGGAATGCAAGAGTCAACGTGAACTCCTTTTCTGTTGGTGTTGGTATTTTGTATAACACCAATCTGGACAGTGTATAGTCTACTGAAGCATTGAAGATGGAAGGGGAATGCAAGAGTCAACGTGAACTCCTTTTTTGTTGGTGTTGGTATTTTGTATAACAGCAATCTGGACAGTGTATAGTCTACTGAAGCATTGAAGATGGAAGGGGAATGCAAGAGTCAACGTGAACTCCTTTTTGGTTGGTGTTGGTATTTTGTATAACAACAATCTGGACAGTGTATAGTCTACTGATGGGGATTTTTTGGAAGGGGAATGCAAGAGTCAAGGGACGGTGTTAGTATTTTGTATAAATGTGATAGAAGACGTTGCCGTGAAGGGCCTTGTACATTTTGTTGAAGCATTTTTTGGAAGGGCATAATTGTGTTGTATTGCACATGTCTTTTTTTTTTTGTAAGGATGCACTCCCTTTTTGGGGTTAATATATGTTGAAAACTCTCTTAATTTCTTGGGGATGCAAATGGTTTAATTTTTTCCAGCCTTATTGAGATATTATTCGCTAAATATTCGCCAAAAAAACGTAGTTGTTTTGTTTCATCATATGACTGTTTTTCTAAGTTCCAGTGACTATGACTGTTTTTTCAGCTTATAGTCAGTTAAATAGTCGATATCGACTATAGTAATAGTCGATATCGACTATGACTGTGTTTTTTATGTTTCAGTTAAATAGTCGATATCGACTATGACTGTGTTTTTCATGTTTCAGTTAAATAGTCGATATCGACTACTACTATAGTCGATATCGACTATGACTGTGTTTTTCATGTTCCAGTTAAATAGTCGATAGCGACTATAGTGATAATCGATATCGACTATGACTGTGTTTTTCATGTTTCAGTTAAATAGTCGATATCGACTATTACTATAGTCGATATCGACTATGACTGTGTTTTTCATGTTTCAGTTAAATAGTCGATATCGACTATAGTGATAGTCGATATCGACTATGACTGTGTTTTTTATGTTTCAGTTAAATAGTCGAGATCGACTATAGTAATAGTCGATATCGACTATTACTGTGTTTTTTTTTTTTTTATTGTGATTCAATTTACATAATCAATATTCAAGCACACATCCTGCATACCATATCACAACCACATTTCAATAAACACATGTTCCATTCAATTTCAAATTATGTGAAATGGAGGTCCACAATATGAAAATCATGGTCATAATCAATCTTATATACTCAAGCACACATTCTGCACAAACCACAATATCACAACCACATTCAATAAACACATGTTCCATACCCATTCAATTTCAAATTATGTAAAAATCAAAAAATCATACAAGAAGAACCATATGAGTTCCACAACCAGTGCTTCTTACAAGTTCCACAAATTCATACAAAAAGTATTTGTAATGGCCTCTCCGTCTACTGCCCAATACCTTCACAAAACTTCTATTAAACTAATAAAATCACATCAAGCCGGTAGGTTCAACAGCTCAGGAAGATTCAACCTATTAGCATTCACTTGCCAACTTCTCTTGAATAACTCAATGACAATTTTGCTGCGGAAATAAGGGATATCGTTTTGGGTAAATGTGATAGGACGACGGTGAACACAATGCTCTGCGAATGCCACAGCGAAGACCCCGCAGTCATTACCATTGTTTTGATGAGGAATGTCTTCCTTGAACACGATCGTCCATAAAAATGGATCCGTCCATCCAAAATGCATATACATCTTGTTTAACCAGCTGATCTGCAAAAAATGAGAAATTGCACAAGGGGGGTAGCTGTTACATAAGTGATGTCCTGAAACAATGTACTCGGATTGCAATATAGGATCCCAAACCATACTTACAAACTGTTCCGCTTTATTCTGTGTCAAACGATCACCAGCCAAACTGTTATAGAATTCCCACCTTTTTTCATCAACGTATCCCACAACGAGCGTGAAATGGTTCCTGTAGTGGACGACAAACACAAGTGTATGTGCCTCCCTTGCTTCCCAGACTCTGTGGCCGTGCTTACCGAAGGCAGCTTCAACACTGGCATCAGATCCATCCTGCCACCAACTCTGCGAATAGTAATGTCACCAGAATATAAATGGTTAACGAATAAAGATGACTCATAAGCCTATGGTAACTAAGATAGGACAGTTCAGCGCAGACTTACAGATATGCTTGGGTCGGCGATGAAAGCGGTTGGACATCCTTCTCTCATGATCTCAAAGTAATAATACATTAGATTGGTGTCCAGCCAAGTTCCCTCGTCCAGTGCTTTCTTTAAGTCGTTGCTGGATATCATGGTACAAATACTGGCCAGTTCATCCTCTCTACATGGAATAGATGTTTGTTAATAAAAAACACTTGAGCACAAGATATTAATGAAGATGGATACAAATTGAAAGTAATGGGAGAAATATTATTGTGCTTACTTTGTCTCATAGTATTCCTTGAAACCCCTAAGAAAGAATTGCTCCTGATCATTTAATACATAGCCCGAATGCACCATAGAATGAGAATAATCAGAGAACTTTACGGGCACTTTACGCATACGGGGCAAGCGCTTGATTCTCCAAATCAAAGAGACTACGGTAGCCATAGGTGCTGCAGCAACAATTGCGGAACCACTAGTAACTGTCACAGGAGTGTCAAACAGTGTCCTGGCTATTGGGGGGGTTGAGAGCACTTCTTCGGTTGGTGGTAAGCCTGCTTTACGTTCATTCCTTGGTGAATGATCGGGACGTACTGGTCCCGCCTTTTTTAACCTTTTTGCCCTTGGACTTTTAATAGCAGCTTTCTTTACTCTCGTGTGAGAGACTCCAACCTTGCTGCTTGTCTGATGGAAAACAGTGTGAGATGGACCAGGTTGAGAGGGAACAATGCTTGTCTGATGGAAAACAGTGTGAGATGGACCAGTTTGAGAGGGAACACTGCTTGTCTGATTGAAAACAGAAAGAACATAGTCAGATTGCACATTATAGAATTTAACTCAATGACAGAGTCAGATTGCACAAGAAAAAATTTAATGGAGGGTGGGACAGTTTACCTTTTCTGCATCCTCATCGGATTGTGAGCTATTGCAGTCTTCCATAGAGAAGTGCACAAATGCTGTCCCAATAGCTGCCTTAAATGTCTTTAGTTTTTTCCGAATCGACTCCGCAAGTTTGGACACGTTTTTTTTCCTCCTGTCTGCCCGATCACACGACCGCTCTAAGCGAGCAACAAGTTCATCAACCTGAAAACAGCGGACAAGCAATTAACCAGAATAAGTAAAGTTACTACGATAGATAGAAATATAAATGATCGTCCGGACTAATTAGCATTCAATACTTACATATTTTTGTGGGACAGATGGCTCAGCCTGCTGAGCGGGGGCTTCTGCCTCGGGCCTCTCCACGTGCTCAACCTTGCCAATGTGTCGGACTGTGTTGGCACCATACCATAGCAGGTACTCTTCTGAATGAACCGGCTGGGTGCACTTCTCTCCGCGTAAACCCAGCTGCTTTCTTGCAGCCCACAGTGCTGTTACCTCTTCATCCATACGCGAGCTATAATCAATCACCATCCTCTCTATACGTTCTCCACGGAAGTATGGCATATTGAAAGGAGGGGGGACCAATTGCTTGAGTCCAAACTGCTTCATGACTCGCCATGTATTATGCCGCTCAACAATCCAGTACCATACTAGGACGGTTGATGACGAAAACAGATCGCGATCCCCTTTGGGTACGCTCGTCTTGAACTTTTTGCCATACCCAGAATATGGCTGCCAAGTGAACTATATATATGCACATATAAGAAGACATTAAAACATATACATCAGGTAACCTAAGTAAAAATATCATAAAATTTACTTGGATGACACATGTGTATTTACCCCATCAGCCGGCAAGCTGTTTAGTTGGTGCCTGACTTCTTTGACCGTTGCGAGGGCCTGGGGGTGATCCACCAACCTCTTATGCCATGTCTTGAAAAGTGGAAATTGTATGTCTTTTTTCCAACTAGGATCTTGCCGAGGGATCCGTCCAAGAGACATTCTCGAGTAAGCCCATATCTGCGAGGGAAAACATAAAAATGCAACTGTTAGTTAACATTAAAATAATGCACCCAAAAATGTTAAGTTTGAGGATTATCCACCTGTAGCAACTGCAAAGGCCCTGTGGGTGTCCTGCAGGACTTGCTGTCATTTATATGTTGATTTTTTTCCTTTCCTTCAGCTTCCTTCGTCTCATGGCCCCACCAAGTTGCCTTTGCCAACATTCTATAAAGATTTGCAAGGCATGCGGGGGCCCATGCATAAGGCTTGAAATCTTTAAACAATTCAAGTAGAAAAGCAGGCCCCCTCGCACCAGATGTCTGTGTGAAGATCTGCCCGGCCACCAAAAAGAACAAATATGCTCGGGTGGCTCTTATCTCGGCATCATTGGTTTTCTTCTTTTTCTTATCCTGCCAGGCGGAGGGTTTGAAGTTGTCTTCAAGCCACTTAAATTTTATTGTTATGCCAACATAGTCTAGCTTCTTCTGTGGCGTGATCCCAAGCAACTCTTCACAAACCGGTTCTACAAATCTACCGGAGAAAGTTCGTCCGGTTACCACCGGGCCATCGACTGGCAGGCCATAGATATAAGCAACGTCTTCGAGTGTTATAGTTGCTTCCCCGGATGGAAAATGGAATGAATTTGTTTCTGGGCGCCACCGCTCAACCAAAGCTGTTATTAAGGCATGGTCTATGACCATACGATCTATGTCGGCCAAGTGGTGTAGACCTGTTTGCCGTACATATTGCTTTTGAACATCTGTAAGCACCCATATATCTTTATCGGGGTTTGTTGGGATGCATCTCATCCGTCCGAGTTCCTTGTAAAAACAACAATTATTGAGGTGACTCCATGAACAATAGAACAAAACTAAGAAATTTCAATTGTAAATACAAACTTGAATTATGTTTTTGGTATACCTCTCCGTGACCGATACCCTCCGATATATGATTGTTTTGGTTAAAGAGGAGTATGCTTGGAGTTTCAACGGGTTTCTCTTCATTGACCTGCAAAATTTAAACGAGTTTTTTAGACAATTTATCAGGACTTGGCAGCATTGAAGATCATTGATTTCACTACATAAGAGGTTCAGGTCAAATACAAAAAAAAAAAAATTAACAATGGATAATCCCCCTCTTGAACTCTAGATAGGTTGGCAACGATAAAAAGTTGCAGTAGACCAATAGACAGGTTAACAGATTTACCAATGCAGCCCATTTTGTTGTAGCAACTAAATTTGGACTATCACAGAAAAGTATAGGGAATGTATGGTCCTATCTGGATTAATTATCACTGGAGCCATCCAATAGTTTTGCATTCCTTTTAGTTTAACAAAAAATTATTGATACGATTTAAGCTTTTGTGCACTTAGTTCTGGGTTTTTCATTTCTTTTTATAAGTTCTCTGGTCTAGGTTTTGGGTTCATTTTGTCCTTCTCATTATTTTGTTTGCATTTGGTTGAGCAGGTTCATGCCTACTACAGATTTGGACCCCTGAGTGCATACTTATCTGTAAATTACTTGGACAGATTCCTTTCAGCCTGTGAACTTTCTGTAAGTTGTGGAGAAGAACCCAACATGCATTTCACAAAAATGATTTTGCATTTCTCCTTGAGTTTTTGGAATGATTCAGGATCTATCATTGATTCTCTCTTGCCTGTTTCTGCCTTAATCTGTTTCTAGCAAGGTAAGCCC
The DNA here is from genome assembly GCA_038049695.1 of Cinnamomum chago. Classification (NCBI taxonomy): domain Eukaryota; kingdom Viridiplantae; phylum Streptophyta; class Magnoliopsida; order Laurales; family Lauraceae; genus Cinnamomum; species Cinnamomum chago. The sequence goes on along the minus strand of CP142452.1, from coordinate 8,151,817 downwards.
TGGATGATGCAGCTGTTATCTGTGGCCTGCTTGTCTCTGGCTGCCAAGATGGAGGAAACTGAAGTACCCCTGTCTCTGGATTTACAGGTAAAGTGACATTGGATTTAATGTTATCAGATGCAATTGTCTGATTTGGTTTGGGGATGGTTGGAAGCCTGTTTCACAGAAAATGCATTGGTTTTTTCCATTTTTGTTTTCTGATTGTTGAAATGATGTGTGCTTTATCAGGTTGGGGAATCAAAATTTGTCTTTGAATCTAGGACTATACTGAGAATGGAGCTTCTGGTCCTGAGTACTTTGAAATGGAGGATGCAAGCTGTGACTCCATTTTCCTTTATAGATCACTTTCTTCAGAAGATTAATGATGACAAACCTCCACCAAAATCATCACTTCTCCGATCTGTTGAACTGATCTTAGGCACAATCAGAGGTATGCTTTTCTTTTTCTCAAGTTTATATTTGTGTATTTACCAAAATAAAAGTTTTTTTTTTTTGTGTGTGTGTGTGTGTATAGTGCGTATGCATTCCTTGTCGTGTGAAATTGAATTGAATTCTTTGAATTATAACTCTGAAGAGAAACACAATGCAGGGGTTGATTTCTGGAATTCAAGCCTTGTGAGGTTGCTGCAGTAGTGGCAATATCTGTATCAGTAGAAGCCCAAACAGTGGATTTCAACAAGGCACTAACTTCTTGCATTCATGTATAAAAGGTAAAAAAGTGGGGTAGAACCTAGAGGGAATTTCCCTTTCTTCTCTTTTTCTTTTTCTCTTTTTTCCCCTGTTACAAAAACAGGCTTGAATAACACAATTGATGAAGTGTGTGTTCTGTTTTGGATTGCAGGGGAGAGTAATTAAGTGTTATGAACTGATCCAAGAGATGATATTGGTAAGTAGTGGTCCAGTTAAAGGAGCTCATGGGTCAGTCATATCTGTGCCACAGAGCCCCATTGGGGTGTTGGATGCTTCATGCCTAACCTATAAAAGTGATGATACAACTGTTGGGTCATGTGCAAGTTCTCATAGCACTCCAGCTGCTAAGAGGAGGAAGCTAAACAGATTATCTGAAATGGACATGAAATCATAATCTGTTATAGAGTTTTGGGATTTTTCAGACAAATCAATTTGTTGGTTGGATGAGAGTTTTGGTGTGGTTAGAAGGTGCCAAAATAACATGAAATTGGAGGGAAAAAAAAAGAGGGAAAATGTAAAAATGAAGGTGGGGGAATCAATCAGCTCTCATGCTTTTAACATGCATGAAAGTGTTAGGGAAATCAAAGTGTAGGGATGTCGTTCACTGACTGATTTGATCACATTTATGGAGGGAATTAGGGAAAATGGTGATTTGATTGTGACTGACTCGATCACATTCACATTTATGCTTTTGTTTCTTCTTTTAGTTGTGATTTTTTTTTATTTGATTTGATTTTATTTGGGTAAATGAGATAAGGAGATGCATGTGAATATGTGATGTTCTCAGTTCTATAGCACATCTTTTATTTTTCCACTTTGGACTGATGAAAAAATTTTGCGTCTATTTACATGGAATGTATTATTTCTTTTGTTATTGTTGATGTGAAAAAATTCTAGCAAAAAGTTCCGCCCCACCTAAATTAAAATCCTGGGTCTGCCTCTGTACATAGATAACCCACTTTCTTAAATGATCTACTCCACTATACTCCTACAGTTACAACCAACTGCTACGTGGGAAGTGGCTTGCTGATTCAAACTAGCAAAAGAGAGTAACAAGCTAAAGAAATATCTATACTAGAGTGACGACCCACTACGAGATAGGACCCTCAATCATGCATTCGTAGCCCAAGCATCCTGATGAGAAAATATCACATATCAACTGCATGTTAAGAGAACTGATATGTGGTTTAGATGAATGTGATTGTGTCCAATTAGCAGTTTCTTTAGAAGAGTAAACTGCACTTGCTACATTTGCTTCTTAAAAGAGGATAAATCACTGGAAAAAAAATCCATTAATCCTATGAATCAAACAAGCAAAATTTCATCCTCAGACCAAAGAGAGGGGATCCACTTCTAGTTTGTTGTTAGGGATCTTGACGGTAATTTCATGAAATTATTATCGTTCTTCAAAACCAATTTACTATGATTTCAGAAAACCCTGTACATTTGCCAAGAACATGTAACTTAGTTAATGTCATAAACAGGATGATACAATAACGTATGCAAACGGCAATGCCCATAGTTGAATAATCCCTTCTAAATGGGTAAACTAGAAAATGTAAAGAAGATTGCAGGTCTTTCCATTCTAAACGATCAAAACCATCAAAAAACGCTAACTCCCTTCTAAATTTAGGACACAAAAACAAGAAGAAAAATAAAATACCTCCATGTGCGTCAAACTATGGAGAATGTTTGAAGAGTTGGCGCGAATCTTTCTCTGGGACCACCGATTGGGACCACCGTTGAGGGGATGAAAGGGAAAAGGTGATGAAGACAGAGTGAAAAAATGAAAAGGTGAAGAAGACGGTGAGAAAAAGGGGCTTTTTACCCTTTTGTATAACGACGGGATAGTCGATATCGACTATTACAAAAAAAACCTTAAAAAAAAACGCAAGTGGCCCATGGGACCACTTCTGTCTGCCAGGATTTATTGGGTCTCAATCAATGAAATGCCCATGTACGGGGGTTTTTCCCGTTAAAACCCCTTTTTTTAAAGAACAATTTACTGGCGTAGTTGTTTCTACTTATCTCCTACCATCCAAGGAAGCCCATTTACAGAAGAGTCCAAATCTTATCACTCACCCTAAAGGTAGACCTTGTGTTCACAATCTCAAAGAAGGTAACCCCACTTCATAGTTTCTATAGGTGGGTTATATGGTTACAATCATAAAAGGTGAGCCCACATTATTAATCCTATAGAGGTGGGACCACATTGTAAATCCTATGAATGTGGACCCATATTCTAATTTCCAAAAACCCGCATAAGAATTGCTATATATGGAACCTCCTTTGGAAATTACATAGAACCTACCTTTAGGAATTAGAACAAGTGGCCTGCCTTTATAGAAATTATAATGTGGGCCACCTTTTTGTGATTGTACAAATGGGACCCACCTTTATGCAAAGAGAAGCCATAATTTTTTGTGATTATGAACCTGGGATACACTTTTAGGAGTTGCAGTAAGCCCACCTTCTAGAAGTCACGACAAGAAGGTTTTGCAGTAAGCACCTATTGCGATGTGCTGTTAAGTGCAATTTTGAAAACATGGATAGAATACATATTTTAAAGCTTTTCATAACTGAGATTTTTGTATCGACAAGAAAGGAAAACAATGCAAATCAAGTTACGACACAAATGTAGGCACTTCCTTTAAAAAAGAAAAACATAGGTGTTGCTGCCTCTTTGCTTTCTAACCTGAAAGTGCATCTGATTTTTTTTATTATTATTATCTGAAATGAATCAGGTATGTGTATCTTTTTTTTATTTTACTGAAAGGGAAATTGTATGAAAAAACAAAGAACAGAACAAAGACTTTTAGAGAAAAGCCACAAAGAGATCACCAGAGGAACAAAAGGGAAAAGAAAAAGGAGCAAAAAAAAAAAAAAAAAAAATACAATGAGCTAGTAAGAGTATGAACTCCCACAAAAATGAAACGAGTTTTTAAGTTGAAACCCATTGAAAGGCTTGGCAATTTGACCCAAGGAGACAAGCAGAAAATCTAGGCAATGTGTTTCTTTAGTTTGAAATAAAAATTGTAGAGATCAAAGAATATTACATGTGGAGATTTCATAAATAGAGAATCCATTCCAAAGAAAGAGTGACAATAACAGTTTTAGAATTTGGGTTTGTGTATGCCTAACTCCCATCACACCAGAGAATTCATTCCAAAAGGCCCATTTGGATGTCTGAAACGTAGTTGTTCAGCAGTCAGCTCACCTTTTAATCTCTCTTTATAAACAACTACTCATCCTAAAGAACAAAATAATTGTGATTTACATTCATTAGAGTTCTCCAAACACATGATTACCATACCGACTTTGTCTAGTTTAGATATACTTTATAGGCACCAGTTGACAGAGAAGAGTTTTATCATCTTACAATGCCTAAAAATTATATAGAGTTTAGGTCTCCATGAAGAATTATACAAACGGGTATAGAATAGTAAAGCTGCAGAAGTATACTATTATCAAAATATAAAGTCTCAACTGAAACAAATTCCCCATTCTCTTTTAAGGAATTCCTTTCCAAAACAGTCGATGTATCCATTACAAAATATCAATACATTTACCATGATCCCTATTCCGTAGTACTAATTAACCAACATTGCACCAAATATGGAAAACTGACCACCAAATCCATCCAGAAATAAGATGGTATGTTCCAACAAGGAGGACATACATAGAAGTAAATAGAAGAGTCTATTTACCTTGGATCGAACTAATAACAAGTTCTATAAGAGGACCCACAAAAGCTCCTTGGAATAGAGAAGATGATATAAGAAGACCAACTCTTTCCCTCTATACCATATATAAAACAAAAATTGCAAGTAAGCTCTAAAAGTAGAAAATACAATTAGAAGTTCACCAAACACTCTAATATGTAAATAAGCTCCAGATCATCAAATAAGAACTTTTTTTAAGAGTTTTCAAACGACCCCTAAGTTCCTTTAACTACGTCCCTCTTATACAGATTGAAATGCACTATCTTTGGTTTCTTCTTTAACGAAAACTCAACAATATTTAAGCCTCCACACCACCCCAACTAAAATAAATAAGTACGGAAAAAATCAAGTAAAAATATTGATAAGCCCCTTGGAAACAACCAAAGGATGGTTGATTGGCTAAAGTTCAACATCAGGGACAATTAATAGGCCAGAATTGACTTTTGATGAAAGTATGAGTAGAGAAAGCTGAAAAGAAATTTGTAATTTGTAATATGCTTTGAAGGCTTCACAAATGACAGGTCTGATGGCACAATCAATAAAAGTTCTGTTCCTGTTTGGATCCTCATAAACTGACTGCAGGCAACTGGGTTTACATGTAAATGAAGGTTCACGCGTTTGGATAGCCTCAATTGCCCAGTTTTATTCTGTCACAATGAATAACAATAACCAGAGTTACTGGTAATCTGACTATAAGGCGCAAATGATTCTTGAGGATTCAAAAATAGCCCTGATAGACAATAAGAACAGTTTATAAAATAACCTTAATAGCAAATGCGGCAGACTCGTTACATTTATTTTGTCAATCCTAAATGTTTGAGTTCCTAGCAACAAATTATTTTGGCCAAATAAGTCATTATCTTGACTTGAAGTTCTAGCAGTAAAATAAAAGGCCTTGAAAATAATGTCTAATAAGAAGACCAGAGACAACTTTTTAAGTAAACAGAATGGAAATATATTGCATTAAAGTAACTGTCAAATGAAAGAATAAAAACGAGACAGATATTCAAAATCAACCTCCAAATATAAGAACTATAAGATAACCGCACATACAAGCCTCCCAGAAATATGATGGGGAAAAAATACTTGTGAAACAAGAAGGCGGCATTAAAAGTAACATTGAAAATTTTCATGAAGTTCCAAGAAATAACTATATTTCTAACTTGTGAATGAAACACTACCTGTTCAGACAATGCCTTTCCCACAGAAGAAGATAATCTTATCATTTGAAACTAGAAGTAAAATTATGTTACTGCCTACCAGCATACATCTAGAAAATCTACTATAACAAGAATAAACTCCTGATTGAGGATGAAAGCATGATTTAGAAGAGTAGATAGTGCACTTCTCACTAATCTTCAGAGAACTATTAAAGTACTACCTTCATCCAAATATTGCAAGAAGTTATTACTTCTCATACATTTATAAGGCACAAATCCTTTATTTAGGACCAAATTAAAAAAAAAGAGAAAAAGAAAATCATTAAAAGTATAAATTTATGAATATGTTAAACGACCATGAAAGAAATACACATAGCAAATCAATGAAAAGATCATTAGCCCTTTTCACTTTCAATTAATCCATTATCAAGAAAATTCAAAATATCGCTCTCAATGACAATACTGAATATAAAACACGGGAAAGTTTCAACAGAACAATCAATTGAAAATGTTGACACAAATGAAATTAGATAAAATAGGTAATACTACCATTCACACTCCAAAGCAAGCACACATAATTAATCAAATGAAATACACCAAACAACCCAAAATGGAAAACAACGAAATCGCTCTAAGGAAACTACCCCACCAAGAACCTGGCAGCCAATGCGAGATTCCCCATCTACGAGTGAGTTTCTGAAACCCAGACTTGTAAATGGACGGATTCAAGTAATAGGCATTAGAATTGTACACACCAGACAATCCTTAGTGAAATTTCACAAAGTTTTGCCACAAATCCAAAATTTAGAGGAAAATACTATTCATACCTGATATGAAGAACCTGAGAAATATCTGAGTCGCTGGGATGATGAAAGAATCTGAGGAAAAAAACTTATTACTTCTTTCTTCTTTCTTATTACTTATTACTTATTACTTCTTACTTTTATGATGTATTTTCTCCTCATGGTCCAACATTTTTATCCGATAGTATTTGAAAGATTTATAATGTATATATTGAAGATTTTTAACTTTTAATTTTAAATTTTATTTTTCATTAAATGAGATTTTCTGATATCTCAATAAAAACATAAAGTTTGAAATTATCCAATATTCTCCTGCCAATTTTATTTGGATAACTTCCATTACTGTGCTGAGGGATGCCTAATTGTTGATCCCATTGTTGGATCTCGATAGGCCCAATCAATTGGAATGTTCATTACATGATTCCCTGCATCCGTGTCCCAATATGCAATAAATAGTCTCTGTTTGTTCCTTGACTGAGTCGGCACAAGATGACTCACCACTAAGGGTTGATAGGTCATGAACAGACTGAGTCAGCACGAAATGGCAATCGACCGTTCTAACCAGCAATTAAATTCAGCTGAGTTCCCTTCAGTAACAAGAATTAAGAATCTTATAAATGATTCATTTTTACTTGTGATTGTATCAGAAATCACCCTACTCTCTGCATAAACACCTGCACCATGTTGCACACTTCTCACCAATGTCAAGCTGTGAACCCTTTGATTGAACCACTCCACCGTGATTGGTTGAAAGCTGCAATTAGATTGATTCATGTCCAAATTGAGTCGCCTCACCTGTGCGAGTAAATCACACAGCATTAATTCAAATTCAACATTGAATTTACTTGAATTAGAGTGAAATTCTGCTCCGTAGAATTGGTAACTTGCCATTTGATCTCCATTCTCCAGTATAGATTCATTTCTTCTGTCTCAATCCATTTTAAGCTAGATTACACTGGCAAAAGCTGCTGAGAATCAGTTCATTCTGGAAAGCAAATATATTACAAAGTTGTGTTGAGTGTCACATACGGGTTTGAGTTTGCTGATGACGAGTAATCCTCAAAAAGTCTAGCATGTGCCATAGCATTTATCAAGAGTCTCTTTGTTTGCTGATGACGGGTTTCGAATTTTGATGCATGCAAAATTGCATCTTGCATATATGAACAAGATGCAAGGAATCATAGGCATTAGAAATTGCCACTCTCTTTGTTTCCCACTGAGCAGTCTCCTCTTCCTGCTTGTTCTCTGTTTTTCCTCACATGTGCTATGTTCCAAGTGCAACAGTAGCGTGATTCCAAATCAAGAGAAGCGAGATTGAAAACACTGCCACTTTCTTTTGACAACTCAGTTGCAGCCTCTTCAGTGACATACTTTACATACATGGGAAAGTCCTTGAACCATTCAAGCTCTTGGGGAATTTGGACAATCCTTTCAACACCAGGAAATGAAACTTCAGAAGAAGGGAATGAGAAAACAATTTGGAACAGATTCCAGCGGAATTCACAGTTCAGAGTAATTCACAAACAATTACAGGCACGATCAATGTGCAATTGTGCATTGCTTGGAACGAGTGTCTTGTTCATCAATAGACTGACTCCGCTTGGTTCAAATTTCATATACCATTACAGGTAGGATTAAATTAAACAAAAGTCTGGAATGAAAGGGTTTTTTAAGCTACAAAGCTGTTGTTTACAGTTTACACCAGTCATATTGTAAGTAATATAGTACTGCATCTGATGGCAGTCACACAGCTGTATTTTGCTGCAGTTGTACATGAAAATTGATGTTGTGCAAGACCAAAGTGGCAGATACTACACTGCAACAAAACCCATGCAGAGGACACCATTGCATATGGAGCTGAGGAATACAAATTCATCTTTGATGTACATAGAAATACGAGCAGAAGTAGAATTAAATCCATGATTTGCTCTAGATTATCATTTAATCATTAGGGTGCCAAAATGATTTTATCCATCTGCTTTAGTGATATGGAGCTTTATTTAGCAAGGAGAGGGTGCTAATTGATGGAGTTTCAACTCACGAGGAGCGAGTGCCAATTGAAGGAAGAAACAGATTGGTGATTCTCATTTTTGGGAGAAAAAGAAATGCCATCTCTCCAATTAAAAGAAATCGCGGACTGAATGGATAATTTAGACATGTTCTAACAGGCATATCTCAAAAATCCCCTCTGCGGCCGGATATTGCTTGCAAAACAATAGCAAAACCAATCATTTTGGAATAATTAGTCAATGTGAGATATACATGCATGTTTTGTGGAGGGAGGAATGACTCCACAAATCAACAATCTTTTCAATGCCCTTTAACAAATTAGATTTAGGATTTCATACGGCATTTACTGTCAGTAAATCGGCCTCTTTCACCATGCCTTTCTACATACAACACAATTTTCAGTATTCCCCAAGCCATTTCCTAACGATAAAACCCCTGTAACCGTTGTCCTCCTATGGTTAGCAATCCAGTTCAGCAGAGTGGATTTAGGATTACATTACGCATCTAAGAGTGCTAGAACTCAACATCTCTCCCCATGCATTTCAGACTAAAATGGAATGATTTTGAGACTTTCCGAAACAAATTCCCATGCTAAGAGACTTCATATCATTTCCCTCCTCCGGTTTCCATCCGTTGCTTGGAGTGCATTTAGTTAAAAAAGGAACAAACAATCAGGTTAAGTCACCATGGATTGAACTAAGGTTGTTATGGATTGAAAAATATGTATGTCATCCTCAGTTGGGTTGATGCCACTTGATTGGCAAGATGTATAATTTTGTAGTTCATGTTAGTTCATGTTATTAAAAAAAAAAAAGAAACTAAAAGTTGTCGTTGAAAATTGTGGTGATGATAAGTTTGAATAATTGATTATAGTCTGAAAAGGTTGTTTATCATTATAGCAATGGAATATCACAAAGCCAATACGAGTCAAGTTAAGTCACCACCAATTGAACTAAGGTTGTTATGGATTGAAAAATATGTATGCCATCCTTAGTTGGTTTGATGCCCCTTGGTTGGAAAAGATGTATAGTTTTGTTGATGATAATTGTGGTAAAAAGTCTAAATAATTGTTCATAGTCCGTAAAGGTTGTTTATGATCTACGAGAAGCGGTCAATGGTGATTGTATTTGCTTAGTCATTAAAGGATTTGACCAATGGTTGCAAGGAGAAAGTGATCATTGTTGTTGTTTCGCATTTTGGATGTAAGTGGTCACGAGTTATTTCCGTTGTCTCTAGGAATTCATGTTGTTTATTAGAGAAGTCTAAAAAAATTGCAATATATTGTTGCTGTTGTTATTGATAGTCATGTGCGTTAAATGTTGATATTAGAAGGTTGTTGGTCAGACTTCAGAATATTGACTCGGGAATTCATGGTTATCGAGAGTAGTTATTTAAGGAATTATAAGAACTAAAAAGGGTGGGAAAAAGTTGTTGTTGAAAGTCATGAGCACTAATTGGCGGACGTAATGTTAAGCACGGAATTGGCTTGTTGAGGTATGGATCAAGAGTAAGTTTGTTGTGGATTGAAAACAATGAAAACCATCCTTTTTAGGTTAAAATTCCTTTGGATTTGTAAGGATATATTGTTTTGTATTGATAATGTAAATGATCGTGAGTTATTGTGGTTGATTCCGGAATTCATAGTGATCGTGGGATGTTTATAAAAGGCGAATGTTCGAAGTCGCTAGCATAAAATGTTGTTTGGTATTGTTGACACGTGAAGTTTGTTGTAATCTATCATCTAAAAACAAACCGGAGTTTCGCACACCCAGAACTATAGCATTGGAATATCATCAACCCAAGACAAGTCTGGGTAAGTCGCCATTGCTTGAAATAGGATGTTATGGATTGAAAAATACATATGTCATCCTTTGCTGGTATGATTGGCAAAGATGTTTAGTCTTGTCACTGATAATTGCGATAACAAGTCTAAATAATTTGATCAAAGCCTGAAAAGGTTGTTTCTCTTTAAAGCATTGGAATATCACAAAGCCAATAAGAGTCAATCTAAGTCGTCATGGATTGAACTAAGGTTACGAATTGAAAAATATGTATGTCTTCCTTTGTGGGTTTTGTTGCCCCTTGATTGGAAAAGATGTATAGTTTTGTCACTGATAATTGTGGTAACAAGTCTGAATAATTGATCATAGTCGGAAATGGTTGTAGCATGCAAAGGTTGTTTTTATCACAAAGCCAATATGAGTCGGTTTAAGTCGTCATTGATTGAACTAAGGCTGTTATGGATTGAAAAATACGCATGTCATCCTTAGTTGGTTTGATGCCCCTTGATTGGCGAAGATGTATAGTTTTGTCGCTGATAATTATGCTGACAACTATGAATAATTGATCATAGTCTACAAAGGTTGTTTCTCTTTATAGCACTGGAATATGGCAAGGGCAATACAAGTCAAATTAAGTCCTCATGGATTGAAATAAAGTTGTTGTGAATTGAAAAATGAGTGTCGTCCTTAGTTGGTTTGATGCCCCTTGATTGGCAAAGATGTATTGTTTTGTCGATGATATTATAAGAAAAAAGTATTGTCGCCAATATTTGTGGTGACAAATTTGAATAATTGATTAAAGAGAAAAAAAAAACAAAGACGGGAAAAAAAAAGAAACACAAATATAAAAATGAAAGAAAAGAAAAGAAAGAAAGACAGAGAAGAAAAAAAGAAAGACAGAAAAAATAAAAAAGACAAACAAAAAAAAAAGAAAGATAAATAGTTTTTCGCCGATAATTGTGGTGACAAGTCTTAAATAATTGATCATATTCAGGAAATGTTGTCTATGATTTGCGAGAAGAGATCAATGGTGGTTGTATTTGCTTAATCATGAAAGGATTTAGCCAATGGTTGTTGGTTGAGATTGTAGATTCTAGGAATAAGTTACCACTGCTGTTTCAAATTATGGGTGTAAGTTGGCAAAAGTTATTTCGGCTATCTCAAGGAATTCATGGTCATCGAGGGTTGTTAATTGGAGAAGTCAAATAAAAATTGGAATAAATCAATGTTGTTATTGTTGTTGTTATTGTTGATAGTCATGAGGGCTAATTGTTGATATTAGAAGCTTGTTGTTCAGACTTCATAATATTGATAGTAGCTAAGGTTGTTTAGAATTGAAAAATATGCCTGTCGTCATGGGTTAGACTATTGTTGTTTTTTTCGTATGTTCAATGTATGTAATCATAAGTTATTATCGTCTACTTGAGAATTCATGGTTATCGAGAGTTGTTATTTAAGGAATTATAAGAATAACAAGTGTGGGAGAAAGTTGGTGTTGTTGAAAGTCATGAGCAGCAATTGTTGCACGTATTGTTGAGCGTAGAATTCGGTTGTTGAGGTATTGGGTGCAGAATTCGGTTGTTGGGGTATTGGTTAAGAGTAAGATTGCTACAGATCGAAAACTATGAATGCCATCATTTGTAGGTTAGAATTCCCTTGGATTCGTAAGGATGTACTGTTTTGTATTGATAATGTAAAAAAAAAAAGACATACTAAAAATCAGCGCTTATGAAGAAGACAAAGAAAGACCCATTTCAAAAAGAAAAAGAAAATAGGGTACTGATTTACTCCCAATCTAGGAATTGGGGAATTCACAGAAACCAGATATTCACAGCTAAACAAACTATAGAGAGATTCCCCTTACCTCCAGTGGTAAGGAAAATCTGTACAAGAATAGGTTAATTTGAGAAGAAGCCAACTTATATTAACATCAGAGAAGCATCCATTATTGAAAAAAGCCTGTGGCGCAATTGTAAGGTAGTCATTGTCGCAACCAAACAAGGTTGTGGGTTCAAGCCATAAACCACCATTATATCCAATCTCTAAAAGTCCATCTGAATTGAAGATGTACCCATACCAACAAGAAATTGATATATTTCTACTGTATGAGGATGCTAACAAGGCCTCGGTTAAAAATTAGACATAAAAACATGAATTACAGCTCAGTTAAAAATAAAGACAAGGCAAGGTGATGCAGTCGAAGCTTCAATATTGGTTCACTCTGTCACAAATATTACATAATCTATGATCATAACATCACAATTCAACACTATAGAACCATTAAAATCCCAGTCTAATATTTCAAGTCATCTCATGACAGTCAAAACCCTAACTTTAGCTGATATAGATTTACAACTAAACCCATTGCAAATTTCATGAAATCAGCTCCCTCCGTAAAGATGGTAGATAGCTCGAAAGTTCCCACTTTTAAACCAGAACAAGCTTTCACGGAAAGTTACATTTCATCAAAACCAGACAAATCGATAGATACAGAGCTCATTACATTACATCAACATCTCAACCTATCAAAACCCCAATCTGATAAATGAAATCACACACACACACACACACACACAAACTTACCCTAAAACCCAATCAATGCAAACAACAATTTTCAAAAATGCATCAAAAAGCAAATCAGAGAACAGAATTCAAGAGAGAGACAGAGAGAGAGAGAGGGAAAGAGCTCACATAATCATTAATTTGGAAGAGTGATGTATCATTTAGACTGTGGCCCACCAAATCAGAACGTTAATTTGAAAGAGTAATGTTGGAAGATTTCCTTCCCATGGACGGTGCAGATTATCATTATGTGAGCTCCTAACTGTGGCCCACATGTGAATGGCCCAATTAGATCAATACCTTAGACTATGAGATTATTCTTTGTCGTCGTCGGTAAAAAAGCTTTGTTCCAATTATATTGGATTTTAACTCCAAAAGAATGAATGCTATTGTATGAGAAATGATGTATGGATTATATTGAACCTGTCAAACCCCTCCTCTTTTGTTCATGCAACCAGCAGGAAAAACTGGTGAAGTTTTTATATATCAATCCACAAGTAATTTCAAGTACTTTATATTAATGTTTGGGGCAACTATGACCACATAATATTGCTAAATTGTTATTTTTTTTTAAAATATAAATGTCTCAACATGTGTGGCCACCAAAGGAAAATTGGGTCAAAGCCCATAAAGTTTGTCCTAATGTGAAGAAAGGGTTTAATAAATTAATAATATTAAAATTGTCTCTAATTTTTTTAGGTGTCATTATCGGTACAAAAAAGAATCAAGATGAGGTTTAAGGATTTAGATTTTTTATGCAATGCTTTATCATGATGTAAAAAAAAAACTAGCTTATTGTGCATTTGTGCCACTAGAAAATTCCTAGACGGAGTAAAGTTAGTTTGATTCCCATGCCGCTGGCTCATTGTTTGCTTTAGGTTGAGAATGTTTAAATAAACATGTCCTTTTAAAGCTTTATCATCAAAGAAAGTAGCAGAAAAAATTGAAATTACTTACTATTTAATCTTTTCCAACAACATATACTTATAGTGGATATCTATGGCGAAGGAGTAGGGTTGCATTAGAAGGTTGACAACCACGACAATTTTTATTTTTTTTATGACGAAGGCTTTCCCCTTGTATATAACCTGGGCCAATTTGGTAATTTATTATTAAAGAAAAAGTGATGTAAAGCATCAAATTAAGAGAAAATAAAATATAATGAGTTTATGATGATATTTTATCTTTAGTGGTTGATAATGAGTCTTTTTGACTTTTTTTTAGGAGAAGTACGACTGCTTCTCATGTTTCTCTTAGAATGTACAGCTGACAATTGTGGGTTTTATAGTTCGATTAAGGCTATGGTTTGGACTGAACACTTACCCACTCTCAGCTAAGTAGAATGAAGAGACCAAGAAAGTGTCATCTTTAAAAATTGCCCATATTCTACTATCTTGTCCATCCTCCATAACAAAGACGGCTTAAAAATATTCGTAAGGTCACAAAACACTATTTCCACCTGTTCAGACAAACTGCATCTAAAAGTTGGGGGGGGGGGGGGGGGTGGTTGCAAGAGCCAACCACCTAAAAACAATCACTCAAGGAGAAGTTTTTATCTTCTAGAGGAGGATTTGGTGGGGGGAAGAGCCAACCACCCAAAAACAATCACTCAAGGAGAAGTTTTTATCTTCCAGAGGAGGATTGCGCCCCCCCCCGCCCCCCGGTGGGGGAAAGAGCCAACCACCCAAAAACAATCACTCAAGGAGAAGTTTTTATCTTCCAGAGGAGGATTGCCGCCCCCCCCCCCCCCCCCCCCCCCAAAAAAAAAAAAATCACTCAAGGAGAAGTTTTTATCTTCCAGAGGAGGATTCCCCCCCCCCCCCCTCCTTCACACACACACACACGCACAAATGGAGAGAGAGGAAAAAAAAATTGTTGAAACTTTGAGGCCCTTGAATCATTAGTTGCAGATGTTAGATAAACCTGATTTTTAAACCCTTCATTTGCAACTGGAATTGTTAAAGAAACACCCAATATAAACACATGCAGAGTCTCTAAATTTATCAATTTTTTTGTTGAGGGAGGAAATTCTAGCTAGGAATGTTTTTTAACCCTTTTGTGGGGCCATCTTGATGCATGACAATCCATTGCCGTTGTTGTATCTTATATTACATATAAATGATCTTATTTGTAATGCGAAGTGGTACTCAATCATAGACAAAAAAAACTGAACTAAAGGTACTTTTGATTGTGTAGAGATGGTAATGTAAGATAAATGTGATTCATCAACAGTCTTATACCAAATCTTGCCCGCGCCGGCTCTTAATAATGCTGTTATAATTGTTAGGTGTGATCATGAGCTCTAATAAAAAATTAATTAATTAACGAAGACATGTTCATGCACAAAAAAAATTGAATTACACTACAGAAGTTACATACTAAGAAACCCTGTCCAGACCTGTTTGGCTAGAGAATTTGCCATGCCCCCACATGACGAAATTATGAAAAATAATAATAATAATAATAACAGTTTGGAATGAAAATTAAAGAACCATCACAGTGACTCTTATAATTACTCTTCAATCTTCTCAGTTGAAGAAGGCTTCAATCCCTACTTTCTTTTTACTCATATCTAATTTTTGGCTTCCTGCAATAACAATAAAGGTCTAAGCTTTGGTCATATCTCCATGGGAGGAGCAAAATGAGCACAGCTTCCCTCCCTCACTTGAAGTTCTCATTTGAAAACTACAAAACTGCTTTCTCATTGTCATTGGTAGCTTAGAGCTGCAGTTCATGGCTTTCTGCATTGCAGATCTTCTTCCTTTTCTTTCATGATAAGGTGATAGGCATGCAGAAAAGAAAAGAAAGGTCAGATTTGTGGATGAATACAAACAGGGAGATAGGCTAATTTTAGAACTTGATGGCTGTGTAGAGCAGCCAGTAGATGGCTTATGGGCAAGATTTTCTACACAACCAGTAGATGGCTTATGGGCAAGATTTTCTACACAACCAGTAGATGGCTTATGGGCAAGATTTGGCTATTTGGGTTGCATGATGGGGTGGATAGTGAGGGCTGAGATGGAAGGTTGCTGTGGGACTACTCTGAAAAAAGAAATGGTTGCACCCAGCTATGCAACAAATAGAGGAAAACTGATGAGCGAAGAAAATCAGAGGTAGCCTTGCCACCAAGAAATCCTCCTTGCACTTATTTAACATATTTAAATGATTCTAATGTATAATGGTCCACCAAGAAATCCTCCTTGCACTTATTTAACATATTTAAATGATTCTAATGTATAATGGTTACACATTTTCATGTTTGTTTGCATTGATTTATACATGTGGTGCTGAAAATGGAGAAATGTAGACAAAGGGGGTCAGGTGGATTGCAGAGACCAATTTTCCTTTTCTTTGCAGAATCCTCTCATCTCACTAAGGGGGCGTATGTGTGCGTAGGGGCGGACCTACATGTAGGCCCCTCTTAAGTTTTCAAATTGCTACTTTTTACCACTAATTTTTTTTAATTTTTTATTTTACCTCCTAAAATATTAAAATTTTCTTTTAATAAGTTTCATTTGGCCCCCCTAGTTTCATTTTTTGGATTCACCCCTATGTGAGCGCTATTAAAGCACATTTCTGTTGCGGCCGCAGACTTTAGGTTTTTTTTTTGCAGGGAATGCTCCATCTTTCCTATCTCCCATATGAAAGGGGTTTTATGAAAATTGTGGAAAATCAATCTGTTTTTGGCACTTTTCTGTAAGACAACCACTCACACCAACTGATGAAAAGGTTTTTTCAGGATCATGTCCTGCATTTCCTTTTTATTTATGCATAAAACCAATTACACATATCAAAGAGATTAAACAAACCTGTCCTCAAAGTGATCTTTACAATGGGATGATTACAATATTTTCAAAATATTATGTTCATATAGTGATATTCACCTAGAATGGTATTTACTTGATAATATTGCGATGCTTTCAAAATATCATAAAAACAAAACTATTGTAGAATAATTGTGGTAATATCAAAATAAAAAAGAAAAATCTATAAAAAAAATGATCTTCGATCGGGTTCTAAGTTTATCATTGTTTATTTATTATTTTAGTTACTAAAAATAATTTATGACATAATTGGGACAATGTTTTGATAATGATGATGATGAAAAACTGATTTATACTATGTAACCTTTTTGGGTAATGTCCCGAGAAAAACCCAAAATCTGAAAATATCTCAACATTTTCTTAGAAGATAATCTTCAATAGTGATGATAAGAGGTGACACTCAAATGTGGGGTCAAGGATGGTGTCTACTAACATCACTAATAGAAATCATGATGGGGCCCATTTTAAAAATGAGACACAAATTAATGATGAAATTACAATAGAATAAACCTGATTAATGAGGGTAACATCCCAATCCTGTAAAAATGATCCTAATCTTGGAGGGTTCATTTGGTGATGCAATTAAAGTAATCAAGGTGGTCACAAACTCTTGGTAAACATGATCCAGTCTAACACAAATGACAAAGAGTGCTTCTATTGGCACCACATTTTTGTCTCTACGCACCGCACAAAAAAAAAAAAAAAATTTCTTTTCCTAAATTACCCCTCCCTACACCTCACCCCACCGTACCCTCCCAGTGTCCGGCGGGGAGGGATCCCCTAGCAGGCCTTCCACCCCCACCCCCCCCCCCTCTATTTTCACTCCCTTCCTCTTCTTCGCTCTCCTTCCCTCCCTCCTCTCCCCAGCCACCCCCCACCCCCACCAGTCGTCGGCGAACTGCAGCCCTGTCACCCGATCTCCCTCCCCATCGGGGGGGGGCGCGGGCAAGGAAGGAGAGAGAATAAGAGGAAGGGAGAGGAAATAGAGGACGGGGGAGAGAAGAAGAAAGAGGGAGAGGGAGGCCCGCTGGCTGACTGGGGATCCCTCCCCAAAGATTGGGTAAAGATTGGATTGGGTGGGGTGGGGTGGGGTGGGGTGGGGTGGGGTGCAGGAAGAAGGTGGAGGGAGAGGGGGGAGAGGAAATAGAGGACGGGGGAGAGAAGAAGAAAGAGGGAGAGGGAGGCCCGCTGGCTGACTGGGGATCCCTCCCCAAAGATTGGGTAAAGATTGGATTGGGTGGGGTGGGGTGGGGTGGGGTGCAGGAAGAAGGTGGAGGGAGAGGGGGGAGAGGAAATAGAGGACGGGGGAGAGAAGAAGAAAGAGGGAGAGGGAGGCCCGCTGGCTGACTGGGGATCCCTCCCCAAAGATTGGGTAAAGATTGGATTGGGTGGGGTGGGGTGGGGTGCAGGAAGAAGGTGGAGGGAGAGGGAGGAGGGGTTGTTTAGAAAAAAAAACTTTTATTTTTGTCTTTTAGTGCGGTGGGGAAAGTAAAAAATATGGTGCCAACAGAAGCACTCAATGACAAAAGCACACCAACGGTGAAAACACATCTACAAGTTGTGCCCCTGCTTTTTTTTTTTTTTTTTTGTTAAGTCTGGATCCTTGATAGCCTGTTATTTAGCACAAGGGGTAGTGAAAGGTGAAGTAGTGAATAATTCATGTGATATTTATTTTAACTTTATAATGTTTGGATGACAAAAGTTGAGTGGAGAGGTCAAATTATGATGCAATACCATTAACCTTTTACTCCTCCATGTACTTTTTTTTTTCTATAAAAAAAGTATGATAAATTATGGTATAGTAAGTTTTATAATAAAAAGTGCTTTTAATCCACACTCCTCCCCTTCTTAGTACTTTACACCATACAATTCAAAGAAGAATTTCAACACATCTCTACTTTTAATTTAATATTTCTTAGTTTTACTTTTCTGATGATTTGACGTCCATCTCTCATTTCCTCCTGTACACATATAAAACGTAAGCATGTGTTTTACTCATGCTTTTGGCTAGTAAAAGAGTGGAACTTCATGGTGGGGGCTACTTCTTGGGAGTCCAAACAACTCAAGATGATAAGATGCACCTCCAATGGCATACCCTCAATTTTTGCTCCAATAGGAGTGGGTCCCGTCACACGAATAATGGTGCATTTGTATAGCAGCTTTTGTGCAAAAAAAAAGCATGGAAACATAATTACTTTCCAGCAACTCCAAAAGTTCCACATTTCGTGCAGCTGCTTTATTGTGAGACAAAGTTGAAAATGAACAAAGTTTTCTACAGTTTTGTAAAAACGCATTTTCAATTTTTAAGGAGAGAACTTGTTTTGCACGGAACATGGAAAACATTGTCCATAGAACTGGTTTTTCATAGCACCGCACAAATATGATCAATTATGTTATTAATTATATAATAAATCTTGTCTTGTGATGAGAACAATTCCAGTAACTTTGAGGTATGATATTTTTAGAAATATTATTTTATTTTGAGTGGTTTAGATTAAGAATCTTTTCAGTCATCAAAGACGTAGGTAAGACACTTAGATCATTCGTACATTTTTTTTTTCAATGTTTCATCATTGAGGGCTCACATCCTTCCAAAATTCAAACCTCATTTGTGGAGGTATGGTCTAACTCACCATTTATTCTATTTTTGTAAAGAACTCAGTCATCTCTTATAAGGGTTTCAACAAGCCCGGGTCAAGAAGAAAATCGACCATAGGGACACACGGGCTTGGACATAGGCTATAGGCTCTTCGGTCTCTAATCCCATATGTCATCTTAATTATGTAAATGATCTTATGCTGCCAATAGTTGACTAACATGGAAGGGCCCACCTTTGCTTGTTGTAATTAATGATGTTGAATGTCCCCATCTGAATGGAAATAGGGGCCTATTTGTTTGTAGAATACATAGGGTATATACCATAAGTGGTTAAAAATGAATTGATCAAATCCGAATTTTCTAATTGAGCATCAAATAACCTATCCTTTGAATGCCAATAAAATGAAAGGAAGATGGAGAATGAATAATTAAAAGTGATGGCTGGTTATCCATTTCCCATCTTCCTTACATACTATTTTCATAATAGGAAAAGTGATTTAATACTCATTTTTGAAAGAGTGACTTAACCCCAAGGGGTTGGCCGAGTGGTCAGGACCACGGTTCCTCTTTCTTCCGGAGCTAGAGGTCTTGGTATCGACCCTCGATTCTCCCCTCTTCAAGAACTGAAGGTTAAGTCCACTTGTACTACCACATAGGACCCTCTCCACGAACCGAAGTTGAGTCCACTTGTGCTACCACTTAGGGGCCACAAGGGCTTTATTCGGTTTCTGTCTGGGCCCAGAGGGAATAGTCTAGCCCAAATGGCAGGAAACCCTCCGTTAGCAAAAAAAAAAAAAAACTCATGGTATTTATTTTTAACTATTTATTGCATGAATTCGGTGTGTTAAATTTACATGTATTTTAAAGCTAGCAAACAAGCCCTAAACAAAAATTGCCCAAGATCCACTGTAAGTTAAACGATATGTAACGTTGGATTGATCGTGTGTAAAAGCACAATGATATAATATTAAAATCTAATTCAATAGTATATACATCACTCTAATTAAAATGAAACCCGAGAGGCTGTCTTTGAAGATGTAGGCATGCAATGTTAATGGGTCGCGCTAAAAAAAGTTGGGCTTAGTATACCACAATACAATGTGTTTTGTGTATGTATACATATAGTTAGGGGGGAATTAATCTTGTGTGCCCCATCCATAAAGATGCCTCGGAATAGCTCCCGCACACGGTTCCCATGTAATGATTCACATATATATAAATAATTCACATGCACATCAGTTGCAGATGATAACATTTGTTTGTTCTTATTCACGTATGTAATGTGCAAATGTGGTCTAAAAATTATGTGCAAGTCAGGCCATTTGTCCCTCTCATTTACACACTAGAGGAGGTGTATGTAAACAAGAGTGGTTCAGGTCGCAATCGGGGTATCCACCTAAACATGTTGCAGGGTTGGAACTTGGAACCCATTCAACCATACAGATATTTTTTGCACTTTTGTGGGCCCTAGTTGATAATCTTAGCCATTCATCTTATTAATTTATTGGTATAATAAACTCTAAGATGCTTACGTTCATATTTTAAGTCTTTGTAGATTTTGAGAAATTTATAATTTGTTTTTTCAAAAAACCCTAACCTATAGATCTAATATTTTTAACACTTTTAAGGACCCCAATTCATGATCTAATTTGTTATATTCTCGTATTAATAATAAGCATAAGGAAGTTTAGATGATTTCACACTGAGAAAAAAACCCTTAGACGGGCTGTGCACGAAAAAGGGCATCGTGATTTCTTCTACACAAAAAAGACCCTTTTGCTAGTTTTAACCTATTTTTTGACCTTTTAGATTGAGCAATGATATTGTCACTCATGTCTTCTTCTTTCTCTTCTTTCTTCTCCTCCTCCTTTCTCTTTCTCCATCTCCTCCACTTCATTCATCGCTCCAGGAAGAGCGCCCCCACACACTTGCATCTGGTTCTAATGACATACTCTTAAGAAAATCTCATGTTTCATCCAACTAAATTATCTACCATTCTTTAATAAAAGAAGATGCTCCACAAACATAGAGAAATTCCATTATGTAGTTCTTCTTTTTGTTTTTGTTTTTATTTGATCATTAGCATGATTGGTGAGCAATCATCTCCTATTAAAGGGGAAATCTCCTCTCTTTTTTTGTCTGTGGATTTTTAGCTTTGTCTTCAATTTTAGCCTCTCTCTGGTGAATGGATTCTATGCAAGGTTAAGATAAAGATGAATGGTGTGAGAAGGTAAAAACATGAATGAGTTGACTAAGATAGAGGTGTCGAGGATAATGGAGGTGTTGTGGGCAGTGAGTTGAGCGAGAAATGGAGTGGGGGAAATGGAGAAAATGATGGAGAAGAGGAAGAAGAAAAGCAAGAGTGGCGATATTGTTGTTCAGCTGAAACGAACAACGATATTGTCACTCAGTCTACGGCCTAATAGGCAAAAAAAGGTTAAAATTGACGAGAGCGCTTTTATTGTGCTCTAGAAACTATGAGGTCTTTTTTCATGCATGGGCATCTGAGGTGTGTTTTTCTGTATTTATTTTCATATCTTTGATTTTCATACATTTTGAAAAAAAATTGTAAAAAAAAACCTCAAAAAATCTAAACACATCTAAAACCATTGGATGCACTTAATCGCTCATGTGAAAGTAGTGATTTTGATAAACATGGTATTTCCTATGCATAACATTTAGATATGAATCATTTGCATCTGTTAAATCCATTTTTTATATCCCATGTATAAAGGGAAATGATTCTTCAAACAAACTCAAGTTGGTCCAATTTTCCAACCCAAAAAAAGAAAGTTGGGCCTATTTTAATATGAACATTTATTCCTCCTTCATACTAATATACTATTTTAATGAAGAGAAGAGCCTAGTTTTTAAATAGAATTATTTAGGGACTCCTATTTATAAAGAAAAAAAATCAACTTGGTAATTTAAGTTTTGGACTAATGCATTAAAGGGTCCTATGAACAGCTAGCATCTTTGAAAGACATTCAAATATGGGAAAATGACCGTACGGACAACCTAAAATCCAACATTTATCCAAGACAAGATGGAAAAGTACAAATTACCCACTAACAGATCAAACAGGAAATTCAGATAGTTTTACCCTTTTACCCAGGCCAGTGGGATATCGCACCGTTCGATATCCCAGACCCGTAGGATATCGCACCGTTAGATATCTTAGGCTCGTAAGATATCGCACCGTGACATACTCCCACCCAACCGAATAACACGAACTAAAGACCTCCATTTCCCTGAACTAAAGACCTTCGTTTCCATCTTCCCCCGAACTGAAGACCTCCGTTTCCATCTTCTCCGTTTTGGCTTGTGGGTTTCGATAGGATATTACCATTACCGTTAAAATGGAGAACACCCAAAATGGAATCACGTGCACTTCCACCCAACCTTTATTCAATTTCGAAAGTTCCTTTTTCCTTAATTTTTTTTTAGAGCAATAGGTTGTTGGGCCTTATGCCCTGAATAATGTTGTTAATGAACCTCTTTTTTTTTCCTTTTCCATTTTTTTTTTTTTTTTTTGCTTTTAGCAGGCTTCAAAATATGTTCAGATATGAGTGGATCTCAAGAGAACTCCTTCCTCGTGCACATTGTAAAGAAAAATGCCAATTCCATAAAGTTTTGGATGAATCTAAGAAAACCCAAGAAAACCGAAACTACATGGTTAAGATAAAAAAAAGCGATAATAAGAAGTAGAAGAGAAGAGGATCATACCTGAGTCTGAGAAAATGAGACAAGGAAATGAAAGAGAGAGTAGGTGTG
The DNA here is from genome assembly GCA_038049695.1 of Cinnamomum chago. Classification (NCBI taxonomy): domain Eukaryota; kingdom Viridiplantae; phylum Streptophyta; class Magnoliopsida; order Laurales; family Lauraceae; genus Cinnamomum; species Cinnamomum chago. Next base: position 8,128,893 of record CP142452.1, on the reverse strand, counting down.
GGTAGGAAAAGTCAGAGAGGAGAAAGGGAGCAGGAGTGGGTAGGAAAAATCAGAGCTCATTAATCCATTTATGAGAAAACAAGAGCACATTAATCCATTTACGAAAATACCCTCGGGGGAGAAAAATCCCGCCAGAAGCTCGCTATAGCGAGCCTAGTGGAATAGGGTCTCGTTATAGCGAGGGTCTGGGCTCGCTATAGCGAGACCATCAATGGCTTCAATTGAGGCAACCTGGTACAGAATAATCCTAGCTGCTATTTTAAGCATACTTCATTCGATATATCAATCTGGAAGTGTAGGTGGCGAACCACACTTCCATTTGCATAATACAATCTCTCTATGTGCGTCCATGTCTCTCACAAGCTTTAAGCCCATTCCCTATCCTAACCAACTCTAAGTACCACTTTTTTTTTTGCAATTTTGGCTTGTGCAACACCCTTCTCTGCAACTGTTCCATGTGTGCTGTGCTGGCTTCCCTACCTCTCATGTCTCCGCCCGCTCTTTGATCAACTGCGACACTTTTATCTCCTTTGCATGGACTTGCACCAGTACCATTTCTGGGAATTCTTCAAAGGAAAGATCCAGGAAATCATCCAACTGTTCTTGACCATCGATGAGGTCCGTGCTTCATCCCCAAGAGGGGGGGTAATGGAGAATGATGAAATTTTATAGAGATCTGTCATTTATATGGATGTGTTTTGAAATAAAGTTGGATTTTTTAAGCTTTATTTTTAATCCATGGAAGGTAGAGAGATAGATGAGTACTCTACACAGAAACAGAGGACCTCTGTTTTTAACCATTTATTACCAAAAAAAAACTGTAGTTTTGCAACCAGTAAAATGGAGCGATCTTCTTGGAAATTGGATTCATGGTTTGGATTTTTGTGAGTTTGCTTGGAAGTGGTGAAGTAGTGTAAAAAAAAAAAAACACAAAGTGCATGTGTGCATGTGGAATTGCAACCAGTAAAATGGAGCGATCTTCTTGGAAATTGGATTCATGGTTTGGATTTTTGTGAGTTTGCTTGGAAGTGGTGAAGTAGTGTAAAAAAAAAAAGAATTGGAATTTGTACATGTGTAACAATTGGCATGTGAAATGAGTAGTGATTGGGCACAACCATGTGCATTTTATATGGATGGAAAACATGTGGAGGCTTGAAAATGAAAACATGTGGTTTATTTATAGGTGTGATTGGATGGAATGGGTGGAATTTATACATGTGTTCCTGCAATATCAATATCAAGAAGATAAGAAAAACACGGAGGAAAAACAATTGAAGGATAGAAGAAGATTATCACAGTAAAAAGGGGTTTTTACCGAGTTATCTCCGTCCCTGTTTCACCTAGGTTGAAAGGAGAATGGTGAAATTTTTACGGAGATATCCTGTATGTAGGATATTGAACGGTGCGATATCCTACGGACCTAGGATATCGCAGGAGAAAGGATAAAATTGTCCATCCTTTGTGTACGATCTTCTCTTAGGGGTTGTTTGGCATTTACACATGAGATGCGTAAATGCAAATTACATATGTAAATGGTGAGTATGTAAGCTTTACACATGCGTTTCTGTTTACGATGTTTGGCAAATAACACCATTTTCACGTGATTTACGCATGTGGTTCATTATACCATGTTTGTTTCAAACACATGTAAATGCATGAAAAAATTTGTATGTTTATATTTAAAAGTTAAAACAACTAAAAATGCCTATAGCATTTGGCATCCTATATAGATTGTTCTGCCCACTATGGGAACCAATAGATTGTTGAAAGTTTAAATAGAAGTGATTCATTATTTTTAAATTAAATAGGTCTATCATAATCAACTAGAAGCTACGCAAAATATAAAACAATGTAAATCAACTACAAATAAATAAAAGTAGCTCATTTCAAACACAACCTACGGTCCACCCAAGATATACCACTGTCTCTTTACAAAATATAAATTCCCAAAAATATCCTTGTTTCACTTCAAAAAATACATATATTTTTCCTGCAAAAAAATAGAGACAAATCTCTACATATTAGTTCATCGAGCTCTTCTATTAGCATTAGCATTCCACATCTCTAATGCTATCGTATCCCGTAAATGATATGCAAATTGGCTGTCAGACTCTTCATTTACTGTTTCGCCTTCATGATCATCGTTATCGTCAACATCAATGCTCATTGTTTCCCATCGGTGACGATTATATAATATATCCATACTGGGATTTCTTGACATGATAAAGTTGTGTAACACGGCGCATGCATTTACAATCTTCACTTGTATCTTAATAGGATAATTTCGAGGCATATGTGTCAAAATTGGAAACATTTCCTTCCATAAGCCAAATGTTCTTTCAATAACATTCCTCAACTTCGCATGCCAAAGATTAAATAACTCACTAGGCATTCTTGGAGCCAACGCTTGGGGTCCATGCTCCTTTAGATGATAGCGAATTCCACGATATGGTCCAATGAAACCTCTCCTGTTACCATATCCAGCATCTACGAGATAATATTTTCCTATAAAGATAATATGACAAGTATCAAACATATGTAATATGTTAAATAGGTCTATAAAATATAATTTAATAGGTCAATAATTTAATATTGGCATCTCAAAATTTCTTATTACCATATGGAATCTAAAGATTATGAACCCCCCTAATTTGTAGAACATCAGTTAGAACTTTTTGATCATTGGCCGATCCTTAGAAGCCGGCACATATAAATTGAAAAAGCATGTCAAAACCCACAATGGCCATCACATTCAACGCAATGAAACCTTTTCTACATCAATATCGCTACTGATCTTTAATTGGTACCCAAGCTATAATATAAGTGTCATCAATGGCACCAATACAATCCTACACCATTAATAATATGTTAAAAATCTTGTCATAGAGAATAACTCAAAAATATTTATAGTAAAAGTTTATTGAATTACCTTGAAAAATGGGTAGAACACTGGATTCGTAGAAATTTGAGATGGGGTGGGGGTTTCAGGTCCTGGAATTTTCACATAATCGAGGCATATATATATAACAGTGCGTCTAGAACGACATTGAAGTACTTGCTTATTGTGCACCCCAAATGCTGGAATCAAATTTGCATTACCCGATTTCGCTCACTATGGCCTATAGTATTTAGGAAGATGGTTACTTGTTCTTCTACAGACACATGTCGAGTTGCACGTAGTAACCCTTCTGTTTTTAATAACTCACATAATTCTAGAAAGACATCGTTCCTCATACGAAGTAAATCGTATGAATTTCGGCCATGATTGTTGATAATGTACTGAGCAAATTCATGGTCAGATAGAGATGATTCATGTACTCGCTTCCTCTTTTTTATCCGCTTTTGTTTATGGTCTTGATCCCATAACAGTAAAATTACAACAATGGATATTACTGCTAATTGCATAAACATCATCTTCATCTTTTTATCCATAACTTCTGAACTGTTACATGGTAAATTGACAAAAATTAGAACATAAACCTAGCATAAGTAAATAACACATATTGGTTATCACATGATTAAAAACCAATAGTCGCACATCTCAATTGAATAACATTAAAATCAAACATGAAGATGTACCATGACATAAAATTAACATAACAAAATAATGTACCATGACATAAAACTAACATAACATTCAAATGTATCATGAGCAAAAAAACAAACTCAATCCCATTTCATAAAGTAGTTTTAGTAACCACTATCCTAAATAGATCTATCTAACTCCGCCATGAGGAATGCATGGCGCCTATCCTTAGTTGCTAATGCAAGGAATTGACTGGCCACTTGTGGATCCCTAAGTAGCCTAAGCGCTCTCATTTGTAAAGACTGCTTCAAATCTAAATCCAAAATGGCAGCAACTACATCAGTTTGACTTGGCCCTGATTGGACCATCCTGTTAGCAACAAAAATGAGGGTGTTGGTTAAGTCCTTCACTGCATGTGCAATATCAACATCAGATTTCGTGTCACCATCTGCTCTATTTTCGTCTCGCACAATGCGTCTAGAACTAACAGTTGAGTGCTTCTTGGTACGTGGTGCTTTGGAGATACCCTCATCCCTTTTTTCCGAGCTAGAAGATTCAGCTGTCATATCTTTATCATGGTTGGATTTAGGGGCTTCCATTGGATGCGATGGACGCTGATTAGTCAATATGACATTTCTGCCATCTGCAATTGAGTCTCCATATATAATAGCAAATTTTTCGTAGTCGGGAAAACTTCTTCCTCGATAGTATTCATAATCAGGGTGTGCCTGAGTTGCACAAATGAGACAAACATATTAATTAATTAGTTATTAATAGTTAATAAAAAATTCAAGAAATATAATTGCTCACTTACCTTGAGGTAGTCATTCCAAACTTGGTCTTCTGCCGTTACCCTTTTTGTAATGTCATCCCATCCAAAGCCACTTAAGCCCATGAGAATCTTGATATGATTATAATGACTTTTTATTGTTCTTAGGCGGTTTCTAATTTTAGCTTTATCATACTCACCGCCAAATTTCTCTTTCATCTTTCGTTCAATCTCACTCCACCCCTCCGAAGTAAACCCAATCCCATCTTTTTGCCCGAGGGTTATTTATTCTATTAGCACATTAGTCAAGAATTCATCTGCAATCTCTGTCCAAATGACATTCTTCTTATCTCTTTTACCACGCTTCGCTCTAGAAGATTGTCCAACATTAATGCATTGAACTTCTTCGTCAATTATATCATTATCCATTTCTATATAGAATAAAGAGGATTTAACCGGAAAAAACACTTAATCCGGACGTGTTACGCAATCAAACACTTTAGCAAGTGGGGCACCAATTAGAGCAATTGGGCCCGATTTTCATTTTTTTTTTACCATTTTGTCACATGGTCGGCGCCGACCTTATTTACATTGAATAAGGTCGGCGATGACCCTGTCCGCCAAATTCTATATAATCTGATTTCGAGCTTCATTCTTCCAACTTCACCAAAAATGTAGAGGCCGCCTTCCTTGAGTATTGTATAGGCATGAAACATGATGACTACTGTATTTTTCCACCGTTGATGTCACCATTAATTTTCAATCTATCTCCTCTTGCTATTAATAGGGTCTACACAAAGGAGGTAATGAAAATTCTTCTCTTCACATGATGGAACCCTAGAAATCAATCCCCTATTTCTATTGACAACATATTATACATATATTATCATTCAATGCATGGATACATGTTCTCTTTGATTGTATGGTGTTTATTGTCTGTTTCATTGAATATGGTATACGTTTCACAGGAGCCCTATTTACTGTTTTGCACTGTTCAAAGCACTTTATACATAATTAGTTTCTAATGAGGAGGAAAATGTTCACAAATTTAATCTACACCCCATGCATTATTGCATGAGAAGGATTGTTCAAGTAATTTATATATTTTTTTATGATGTTCTAATAGCATGGCAGACGTTGAGCACCTCGTAATCTTTCACTATGACGGTGAGTTTGAATATGAGCTCAATCGTCCTCATTACAAGGGTGGAAGGCAGAAGATGAGATATCTGTCAAGCAATGTCACGTTTAAGGAGCTGTTCAAAATTGCATTAGAAGCATCGAGTTGGTCAACAACTTCCGATGAGTTAACTCTGAAGTATCTTCTACACAAGGACAAATTTTTTTCGTTGATAGATATCGACGATGACAATGATATCATTGGTTTGTTAAAATCGTCAAGAAGCGAAGCAAAGGGGATATTAATATTCGTTTCAAGAAGGCTATGCGATGAAGATAGTTTCCAACACACCTGTGGCAATAGGTATGTTCTGAAGTTAAAACTATATTTCAACATTTTCAGCCTGGATCAAAAGTAATTTTTTATTTTCCTAACTCTATATTGCAGGTCTTTACAGGATGAAAGAAACGAAATCATTCGAGACCCTCCTAGCATTGAAAAGCCTAATAATAAATTAAAGGGCAAGCTATCACTGTCACCTCCACCTTTGAAAGAATTTCCCACGATCGATATACAGGGGGTTGACGATATAAAATTCCCAACAACATTGTCTTATTTTGCAGATGATGATGAGTCCATGTTTGAAGAAATCAATGTAGAAATGCTTCATGTGCATGGAAGCGAAAGTGTGCACAGTTTCATAGGTGCTCCCGCAACTAATGTGGTTGGGAATGGAAGTTCTACAGCCGCCGAGCTAATTAAATCAAGTGTCGTAAGAGATACTAGAAGCAGAAATGAAGAAGACAACATTTCAAAAGCTCCCCTCGTGGACTCAATGGTCCCTGATAATGTCGTGCCCGAAGAGGGGACCAGTTCAGGTAAGGAGATGTCGCTAGGTATGGAGTTTCCTGATCGTGAGGCTTTTAGAAGAGCTATAGCAAAGTACGCAATATACAACAACTTCACCTTGAAACACAAGAGGACTAACATGAAGATGGTGACAGTGAGTTGTAAAGGAGTAGATTGTCCCTGGCGTATACATGCCTCCATGGTAGATTCTGGTCCACACTTCAGAGTTCAAAAGTATAATTCCAAACATTGTTGCTCTAAACCGCTCATGGGAACTGCACATCGGCAAGCAACCGCGAAACTAGTAGCAGAGTTCATTGAAGAGAATGTGAGATGTAATAACGATCTTAGGCCAAAGGAGATCATCAATGAATGTCAGATTGAGTTTGGGACCTGCATTATATACAGGAGAGCACATATGGCAAAGGAGCTTACACTGTGTAAAGTGCGTGGATCGTACGAGGAGTCTTTTATGATATTGTCGCTCTATTGCAACGAGCTTCATATAACCAACCCCAGTTCGTACACTGCGTTGGACATCAGGGAGGATGAACGATTCAGACGCTTCTTTTGGTCCTTCGGTCCATGCTTAAGGTCATTTCAAACCTCTCTAAGGCCATTGATAGCGGTGGATGGATCACACCTTCGTGACAAATATCCTAGAGTGCTAATGGTGGTTGTAACACATGATGTAAATCATCAATTGTTCCCCATTGCATTTGCCTTTGCCGAAGCGGAGCGACGTGATAGTTGAGAGTGATTTCTTGCACACTTATCATTGTCGTTGGGTGAGCCAAAAAATATGACAATCGTATCCGACCATCAGAAAGGTCTGATTCCTACAGTACAAGCGATAATGCCAAGCGCAAAACATTGTTTTTGTTGCCATCATATAGCCGAAAACATAAAGGCGGCTTTCAACGACCATGGCGTTATAAGAAAATTTTGGAGCGCGGTGAGGTCATACCGACTTTGTGAGTACGATGCTTGTATGGACCAAATAAAAAGTGTAGATGAGCGTGCATATAATTACATCCATGCGATCGGCTATCAGTTCTGGTCAACGGCATTTGCTCATGGACGCAGGTATGACATGCTTACCAGGAATGATGCTGAGTGCACAAATAGTCTACTAAAAGACACCCGAGTACTCCCGATTACAAAACAGGTGGAAGAGATACGTGCAAAACTCATGGAATTCTTTCAGAGACAATCAACTAAAGTACAAAGTATCACTTCAATATTAACACCATACGCAGAGAAGTACCTAGCCACAGAGATGGAAAAATCGCGAAAGCTGATGGTAAGGATAGTGACATTGAATGAATATCAAGTGCAATCTTCAGAGTATGTTGATGTAGTTAATCTAGCCACAAATGGGATGTGATTGGAATCCCATGTTGCCATGTTGTTGCCGCCATGAAAGCGCGAAATATGAATCCACATGAGTTTTGCGAGCACTGGTACCTTACAAGCATGTACCAAAGAACGTACAGTGACGTAATTCATGCCACACGTGATAGAAAACAATAAGAACAACATTTAACCACCGGGAGAGTCCTCCCATCATTGGCTACCAAGCAACCGGGTCGACCAAAGAAGAACAGGATCCGAGTTGAAGATCGACATCACAAGCAAAGAGTTGTAACTTGTTCGTCTTGTAAAAAGAGGGGTCACAACCGTGGCAGCTGTAAAAATCCGCCAATTCAACAATGACGTTTATGGATTTTCTGTTTTGAAGACACTCATGTAATTTTTTTGTTTTGTGGTATGTTCCTTGAAAAGTTTATTTTTGGTTTGTATGTTTATGGGTTGTCTTATTAACATGGAAGTATTGTTGGAGCCCAATTTATTTTCTCGAAGATGATGTAATGCAATTATGGCAATGTAAAGACTCTGCATGGATAATGCACGTGGAATGTTTCATTACAGGGTCGGTGATGACCTTAGTAGTGTTAAATAAGGTCACCACCGACGCAAGTTTTCCTATTTTTCAAACAAAAAGTTGTAACTTTTCAGGAGAGTAATGTGTAAAAAATTGATTACAGGGTCGGTGATGACCTTACCTATGTAAATATGGTCATCGCCGACGCAAGTTTGAATATTTTAAAAACAGGAGTTGTAACTTTTCCGAGAAGGGATGGCAAAAAAATCTAAGTATGGGTTGGCGATGACCTTATCCCATGTAAAATAAGGTCATCACTGACGCAGGTTTCATTAATTTTTAAACAAAAGTTGTAACTTTTTGAAGAAGTTTTGGTAAAAAAATCTAAGTATGGGTCGGCGATGACCATACCCATGTAAAATAAGGTCATCACCGACGTAGGTTTCAATAATTTTTTAACAAAAGTTGTAACTTTTCCAGTAGTATCTAGTCTAACAGGGTCGGCGATGACCTTAGCCTTAGTAAATAAGGTCATCACCGACGTAGGTTTCCCTTTTTCTGTCCAAGAGTTGTAACTTTCCCAGTAGGATTTAGTGTTACATGGTCGGCGATGACCTTAGCCTTTGTAAATAAGGTCATCACCGACGCAAGTTTTCCATTTTTCTGTCCAAGAGTTGTAACTTTTCCAGTGGGATTTAGTGTTACAGGGTCAACGATGACCTTAGCCTTTGTAAATAAGGTCATCACCGACGCAGGTTTTCCTATTTTCTGTCCAAGAGTTGTAACTTTTCTATTATGATTTAGTGTTACAGGGTCGGTAATGACCTTAGCGCTGTAAATAAGGTCATCACCGATGTAGATTTCCTAATTTTTGTGATGAAAGTTGTAACTTTTTTAGTATGTTTTAGTCGTACAAGGTCGGTGATGACGCTGTATAAAGAAGGAAAAAAAATAATATGTAGAGACTATGACATTTACATGAAAATACATATATACAACAACACAGTGTAACAAAAGAGCTCAAACATCCAATATACAAAAATGGATTCAATCCACTATCAATCAACATCCCATATACAAGTTAGAAACAACATCCAAAGTTAGGAATTCACAATATTCACATCATAACCATTTCAATTACAAGTAAAACTACAACACGTGTAACACATAGATGAACTGTTCACTGCAGGTCAGGTGGCAAGACCAGGAGTGGAGGGAGGTTAAGCCTTGGAGCATTTCTAACCCAGTTTTGCTCAAATATGTCGATGACAATTCTCCGCCTGTAGTACAGGATGTCTGACTGGGTGAACTCGATGGAACGATGATATATGCAATGTTCCGCAAATGCACAAGCGAACAACCCGCAGTCATTTCCATTTTCTTGAAATGGGATGTCCGTCTTTGTCGTCATCGTCCACATCATAGGCACTGACCACCCGTGATCCAAAAACGTTGTTAAAATCCAGATCTCCGTGAAGCAAAGATCTGTGTTGGACTTAGACCTCTACCAATCTTCATTCTGGTGTAAGCCCAGATCTATTAAAAAAAAGGGATTCATTAGAACATTTTGTATAAATAGTGAAAGTATGAATAAGAAATATATCAAGCTCACCTGAAGAAGCTGAAGGGGGCCAGAAAGAGACTTAAACTTATTCTCCATAGCCTCTGCCTCATCGGTAGGGTTGGGCAACTCGCGCATCTGGACCCCTTTCCAATATACACCATTGTTTAGCATTCTGTACAAGTTCGCTAAACAAGCAGAGGCCCATGAGTAGGGCCTAAACTCTCTAAAAGCTCTAAAATATAAAAGGGGCCTCGTGCCCCTGAAGAATTGCAAAGAATCTGTCCCGCCACAAAAAAAAGGCCCGAGTTTTGCATATACCTCGGCCTCTATACTCTTCTTTTTCACCTCTCCTTTCCCCTTTTTCTTCTTCCCCTTTCCCTTTGGCGATGACTTCTTCTTCTCTCTCAACTCCACCGGAGTGGGACGGAAGATGCGTTCTAGCCATGTGAATTTAAGGGAGACTCTATTGTAGTCTTCTTTCATTTGAGGCACCACACCAAGAAGCTCCCGACATAGATCCCCAATCTCATAGTGGGTGTATGTCCGGCCCGTTATGGGCGGACCATCAATAGGTAGGCCTTAGATGTATGCTACGTCCTCTAATGTGATGGTCGCCTCGCCAGATAGGAGATGAAATGTGTTCGCCTCTGGCCTCCACCACTTGATTAGGCCCATAATCAATGCATGGTCAATCCTCATCCACCTCATCTGAGCAAGATGATGCAACCCTGCATCGGCAACCCACTGCATCTGTTGGTCATTTAGATCCCACTGCCCATAGTCGGGGTTAGTGGGAAAGCATTGGTATGTCCCCAGCTCCTGCGAGAAAATTTCAAGTTTGAATAACGTTAGACATAGATCGAAAGTAAGTTGAATTTATTACTGGTTGTGTGGAAGAGAGTATACCAAACCACGTTTGATAGTGGCGGAGATGTGATGCTCTTGCTCGCTTAATAGTACTGCTGGCTGTGCATTTGAGGTAGTAGCCTTATTTGAGGTAGTAGCTTCATTGCGGGGCACTTCAGCATTGCTTGTATTCTTTTTAAACATCTGTATAGATCCAAATTAGATATGATAGCATTGAATGTTATGAAGGCAAGCATGCAACTATTTAATGAAAAACACAAACATCACCATAGTAATTCTAATCCTAAGAGAATCGAGTTCCTGTATATATCTCCATAATGTCTAAACATATAACTATTTAGCTATTCATTTATCCTAAACACAAAATACCTATTCTAACAAGCATTTATGCCACAAAAAAGATAGGAAATGAACAATATCAGCCAAGAAATTGTCCATCAATCCAAACAGTGCACAAATCAACATTGATTCAACCACAAACACAAATAATTCAATGAAAAAAAAGGCTTTTCCACATTTCCACATCACCTAAGGAATAGCTAAGCATAGAACTATCCATTCAAATGCCCTAAAACAAAAAACACCCATTGTATCAGGCATTCAAGTCACACAATGTATACATTAAAAGTTATTCCACCACACAGCACAGAACACAATTCATCAAATGAAACCCATAAACTGCATTTCTACATTTACAGACCACCCAAAGAATAGCAAAAATATATAACCAACTTCTCATTCAATTGCCCTCAAAATAGAATTCCCATTCTATCAATCATTCAAGGCGGTAAGGAAGCTTAAAATGAACAAAATCAGCCAATGAAGTGCTTGTTCATCAATCCAAATCCCATATACATTGTCATTGATTTCACCACATTGTCAAAATGAACAAACACAAAAAGGAACAAATGAACCGTTCGTGCCATTTGACCGCATACAACATCCTCAACTTTGGAACCATTCACATCTATCTCTTTTGGTGTTAACAGTTGTCCCATTATGGGATTACCTGGTTGTATGTTATGCAACTACCTCAATCCAGGGGAGTTACATAATATTCATACTACTTTTACACTCATGCATGCAAGTTTCTCCGAGAACGGAGTGCAAGTAATCTATATTGCATGGATTCTTTGAAATGAGAAACTTAACCATGTCAGATATGTCTCAGACACGACACGGTGCCAGGTGCTTCATGAATTCTGCCTACTGTTCTGTTATTTCAAAATCTTATTACATGTTTTCTTCTTATGAAATTTAACTCAAGAACTTCTTTCTGCTCTCAGAGGTACCTCTAAACGGATTTCTTGAGTGGTACCCATTCACAGTGTCAAAATGAAAAAACACAAAGAGGAGCAAATGAACCATTCATGGCATTTGACCGCATACAACATCTTCAAGTTTGGAAAACAAAATTAACTCACTCAAACTTCTCAGGAAGTGTTTAAACAAACCCTAACCCTCCATCATCCTTCTCAACTGAAAATACCAAAAATCTGGACTCTACAAACCCTAAACAATGCAAACAAATAATGTACAAATTGTATACCACATTGAAGATAACTAACCATGTACTTCGACATCATATGCGGGATGGCGGGAAAACAAAATGGAAGGAAAATACAAAAACATTGACAAGGATTCAAAAATGGAACGAGATAGTTACCTTTGGAGAGTAGATAGAAATCACGGACGATGGAAACACGATGGGAGGAAAGAGAAGCAGTTGAGGAATTCCGTTTCAAGGCTGGTCGTGGTTGTGGAAATGGCAGCAACCGCACTTCGTCACCCTCCTAGGTCAGTCTCGACGGTAGGTTGGAAGAGAGAAGAGAAAAACTGAGAAGAAACAGGGTATGAGCCCTAATTAAGTTTGCGGACAAGGTCATCGCCGACCTTATTCAATGTAAATCAGGTCGGCGCCGACCATGTGATAAAATGGTTAAAAAAAAAAAATCGGGCTCAATTGCTCTAATTGGTGCCCCACTTGCTAAAGTGTTTGATTGCGTAACACGTCCGGATTAAGTGTTTTTTCCGGTTAAATCCTCTAGAATAAAAAACTTAGTCAAGCAGTTATTAATAGTCATACACTGTGGAAATTGATATGTTATGTTCTGTTTCAATAGTGATATCTTTAAGACAAGCTGTTATAAAAGATCAAAGAAACAACAAATGTCAACAAATATTTCCAAACATACTCCATATCAGGAGATTAATATAATTTGAAAAAGGGAAAAATAGATATCAAATAACCAGAGCATGAAAACCTAAAACAAGAAACACATTCCCAAACATAAATTAATTATCATTAGCCTAATTCAATGCAGGAACCAAAATCTACAGAAGAGTGGATTTACCCTACTGCATCATGCCTTTACACACTAAAAAAAAATAATTCGGGTAAAGGGCAAACAATGTAATAGAATTCCCACTTACAAACCACTTATGTACAAAAGTTATGTAATAGAATTCCCACTTACAGACCACTTTTATGTACAAAAGTTATGGACACACTTTCAGATACACTCACAGACCACTGGGCCTACTTATTCCTTCTTCCCATTCAAACATCGTTCCTACAACCGAACACATCTCAAACCGATACCAAGTTTCTCGCCTGGGATATTAAATATGCTGCCATCGTGGGCTCCGCTGATCAAACTTCAGATTAGACTCCACCATCAAGGTCGCCCAGGCCCCCTCTACAAGATGTATGGTTCAGATTACCATTGGTGATCCACCTGGCCCCACAGTATCCAAAAAACGGAAACCCCTCTTTCTTCTTCATTACCGTTATGCCTTTTTTTTGTGACCAAACAAGAAGCACGTTCCAAAAATATAACCAGATGACCAAAATGAGAGAGAGAGAGAGGGGCCATACCTAGAGTTCTTGAGCAGCACCGTGCTAGGAAGATGAATGGGCGAAGAGGGTTTCAAAGGTATATATAAGGATGGAAACGTATGTCGTAGGGTTGTTTCAAATAAAACAGGAGAGGATAAAAAAAATAAAATAAAGGCAGATGGGTTTCAAACCCAGCACTGTTGTGACGGAACGTCACTTGTTCCCACCGTCCGCCCCTTTTGATGTGGTTTTTTTCATGTGCAAATCACATGAGATTCATTCTACTACCCCCTCACATGTGAAAATCTGAGTACGAAAATGACCCCTTTTTACACATCATTTACACATCAAAATTTCACACGTGATGCGTAAATGACCTCAACCAAACATGAAGGTGTGTAAATGATTCACATATGAGTTATTTACATACGTAAATGCTCTCAACCAAACGACCCCTTAGGAAATTTGTAGTCTTTCGTCTGGTATCATGTAAATGTTGAGTTTTGAAACCTCCGTACGGTCATTTTCCCTTCAAATATGTATCTCTCAGCAATTACTCTATCCCCTTGTTACAAATGGAGTTATGGGAAAAGGCAAACTGGTTTATATCTGCTACCCCTAACATAAATAAATTCACAAATAGAGTTTTTGATTTTTACCTAGTTAACCATGAATGTACATAACCGAACCATTGCATCAAGATACCTACAAATATTATGTAAACCATCCAGGTCCATTTCCTACTTTAGATCAATCAAAATAGTCCCATTTTTCTTTCCATCCTCAGCCTTCATCATCATCTAGGAAATTGCATTTTTCATGGAATTTACTGTGCTGCCACTACAATAAATATCCCTATTTAAACTAGAGAGAATGAAATACAAATTATTGATATAATTCAAACTCATTTACATTTATTCAAAATTTCAAATGCAACTTATTTGAAATTCTAATTTAAATCGTTTTATATCTAGCGATTGATTACATGAAAAGAATACAGCATTCCAAAAATAAATTAGTAATATTTTGTCAAAATGTTGATTGTGGTTTGCTAGTAATCACCATATGTTTGTAAAGTTTGTCACCTTGCATCTCATTCTTTTTGAGTTTGTTGGAGTCTATTAGACCCAATCTATCATGGTTTCTTCTAAATGCATAAGGAAATTAGGCTCGTTTGTTGATAGAATAGGGCTAAGATGAATGTGAAGAAGATGCCTGCTTCTTACTTAAGGAGGGAAAAAAAACCTAAAACGGTGTAATCACTGTAGAAGTAAAAAAAAAGTAAGACCCTAACCAACAAAATCATAAAATCACAATCAAGTGATTTGATAAGGTGTAAAATTTCAAAAAAATTATATTATTTACAGTAGTATGACATCCTTATTCATACAATAGTAACCGGACAAAGAAACTTATTCAAATTCTAATTCAAACATTTCCTGAAGAGGGGGGAACATAGGTCAATACTGAGACCTCTAGTTCCGGAAGAGGGAGGAACTGTGATCCTGACCACTCGGCCAACCTCTTGCGGTTAAAAATAAATCTTATCATATCTAACAATCTCTAGCAAAAAATAGCCGCCCTTGCTTAACTCCCTATTATAATCCCTATAATTTAAGAAAAGTATTCAAATTTAAAACCGCCACCAATTTACCTACATAAACAAAGATGAAAAATGGAGTGTGAAGATGTAAGGATTGACTTACCCCACTTTTGATTGCCATGATCATTAGGAAGACAAATATGTAGTACTAAATGGGGAGCGCTACAAGACTCTTGAGGAGTTTTTTCTCCTTCACAAAGCACCCCTCCCAATTGAACCCACTATAGTGTACAACGACCATGGAATCCCACTGGATGAAATAATTTAGATGAGAACTACCTATGTGAAAATTCTCAACTATATTAGATTATCATAACCCCTTAATTTATGGCCCCAAAGTTTAATGAATTTAGAGGCATTATTTTCTTTCAATTTCAATGCAATGGTAAGTAAAAGTTGGCTGAGTGTCAAATTTGAGATTTATATGCCAATTCACAGGAGGTATTATGTGTGAAATGATTGGATTGACGTAAAGTGAGCTCCACACTTAAAAAAAACATATTAGAGCAAAAATGAGAGTTTTAAAAATGGGGAGTTTTTGAAAATTACTCACTATATATAAAGTCAAAAGATACAAACAAGTGGAACTCCAAAGTCCAAAGGGACCTAATTTGCTAATTTTGCAATGGGGCTACAAATTTATTTTTTGTTCTTAGGACCTTTCATTAAATTTTCTCAAAGCCCATGACTCTCCTTAAAATTTCCACATAAAACGGTGTCAATCGCACAAAATATCTACTCTCTCCCTCCTCTTCGTCAATCCTCATCACTTTACAAAGGGCAGAGAAGACGACACAGAGACGCCAATAGAAAAAGTCCCAAACCCAACAAAACCAGGCTCTTCTTCTTCTCCAACCCGGAAATCTCCTCTGCTATTCTTCCACACAATAACAACAACAAAACCCTAACCCTAATCCCCTATTCCCTATAATGGATGCAGAGGAAGATGAATTCGGAGATCTCTACACAGATGTGCTTCGTCCCTCTTCTTCTTCTTCTACAGCTCAAATCCCATCTCTCCTTCCCTCTTCAAAACCATCTCTCGATCTCAACGCCTCCGAAGACGACGACGACGAAGACGACCTCATCCTCTACGGAAAAAACCCTTCTTTTAATGATGCTCCTCGCGAACACCCCAAACCCTCCGCCCCCACCCAGCCCGACGAGCTGGAGGAACCTCCTAGGGTTTCGGACGCCCCCGCCTTGGATCCGGTGCAGGAAGATCAAATTAGGGCACAGGATGATGAAAAAGATCGGATTTTGACGGAGGAAAGGATCGGAATCGAAGTCGGGATCGGCGATTTGGATTCCGACCAGCCGATGATCCCCGGCCTCTCGACGGGCTCCTTCGTTCCGGCTGTTTTCGATGCGAGTGCGGCGAACGGCGGCGGAGTGAAGGCGAAGGATGGCGGGGATGAGGAGGACGATTGGGATAGCGACGACAGCGAGGACGATCTGCAAATCGTGCTGAATGAAACCATACCGATTGGCGCGGAGCAGGAGGACGAGGATGGCGAGGATTTGGTGATTGTGGCGGACGGAGATCAGCATATTCCGGGGATCGAGGAGCAGGAGTGGGGGGAGGAGGCCACACAGGCCGCGGCGGATGGGGATAGGAAGGAGGGTGGCGAGGCCGCAAAAGCAGGCGGGGGCGGAGGGATCTCGATGGTGGGTCCTGGCGGGGCGAGGATTGGTTATAGCAATCACGGGTATCATCCTCACCATTCGCAGTTCAAGGTCAGATTCCTGATGAAAACGCTGGAAATTCTTGTTTTTGTATGCTTTTCAGAATTGGGAATGGGAAGTTGTAATTTTGAGGAAATGTGTTGTGTGGTGGAAGTGTTTTGTGATTGCTTCTTTATTGTACAATGTAAATGTTCTTTGCATCATTCTAAGGTGATTTTGCTCCCCTCCTATGCATGTAGTTGTATTGGAATTTCCATCTTGTGTAGCTTATGCTTGGTGTATGTGTTTGGAATTGTTGTTATGTTTTGGGATGGATTTTGATAATTGAGCTCACTTTACATGGAGTTTCTCCTATGCTCCTTGGTTTTGCTTCTGCATCCAGTCTTGGATCTGCTGCGAAATGAATTTGTTGAGAAGAATGGAGGGGCTTAAATGGCTCGTATGTTTGCTTGGTATTGAATTCGTAGTGACAAGAGTTGCACTGACAGAATATTGAAGAGGGGAACGCTGAAAGATATAAGGTGGAGATAGATATGGGATACTCACTTTCCTATAATTTGATGAGGAGGTTATTTGATGGCCATTTGTGCTTCTTCACCTTTACATTTTCAATTTTGCCCTTTCGATGGTAGGGCATTGCTTCTTAGGAATTCAACACTGAACGGGCCCAAAAGGAGTGGGTTAGAAAGCACAGTGTAATTTCCTTTTGAAGGAAGAAAAGGCTGTGAGGCTGTTACACTGAACAAAAGCGTGATTGGTTATGCTGAAATGCTGATGGTTATTTACCCTATTGGCTGCAAACATTTTGTTAAATTCCACATGAGAAATTTGAGCACAGTAAAGTGAACTAAGAGGCTTGGGAATGGGTATGCGTAAGTTTAACTGTAGTTATTTTTATGATGAGCCCTTCATCTGGAAGTGGGTTTTGATATTTCCGGTGGCTGAAGTCCTCTGTTTAATTATGTAATGTTCTTCACTGTTGTTATTTCCATTGCTATAACATGTGATGCAGAGGTGCAGCAATTTCTGTTTCATGAAATGACATAATAAATCCATACTGTATGGTTGGCTGACTCATTTGTAGCAGGGTGTTTGGACTCAGGCACTGTAGTTGTTTTCTGATCCCATTGCTGTGGTAGCCAACTTCTGATCAGCTGTCTGATGTATGAGCTCCCGAGGCCCTTATTGTCGGCGAATACAAAATCCGGGAACTGTCTCAATCTGCCTCAGTTTCTTTCTCTAATTTGCTAAGAAGCGCTAGTGAGGAAGCTAATTGGTTACTCTGGATGGAATACATCACCCTTATATTTCCTTTGGCCCCCCTCATTCCTCTGTTGCCTAATTTTGTCTTCTTCATTGTATCTTTTTTCTTTCCATGTCTCAGTTACACTGTCTTATTTCCTCAACATATTAATTTGTCATCTTTAAAAGAGGTTCACACCGGCTGGGATCTCTTATTTAAAAATTTAGCTTCCAACTTAGATGATTTATGCAAAATGAACTGATTCTCCTGCAGCAAATGCTGAATTTTAAAACATTCGCATGTATGCTTCTACATGATCTTCAAAAGGAACCATTCAAAAAAATAAAATAAAAAAAGATCTTCAAAAGGAGTAGTCTTAGTGGCACTTCAAAGTGTGAGACATAACCAAATTTTGGGCTGTAGGCATTTGGGGCTCTGAAGTGATTGGCCTTTGACTGTCTTTTAAGTGAAATCAACGAAGGGATATGTTCTGAGTTTGGAAGAACCTCCCAGAGTATCTCAGCCAGGGCATTAGTTGAACTTTGGTATTGAATGAGATGTTGGACTTGATTTTGTGGGTTCCCATGTTGCGATGTGGGAGCTTTGTCGTGGAAGGTCTTGAAGCGGAAATTGTATTCCCATCTTTTGATTTGATCACAGAAGTTGGTTCACTCAATGTTATTTGGCAAACAATTGTGCATATTTTTAATTCTTGTTTTGTTATGTATTAAAACAAATGACACAATCATCTGCGGACACCAAAAAAGATTTGTCAACCTAAATAATTCCCAGCTTGTTCTGCAGTAGCGAGTAGGTGACACTGTTTTTCTATTATATGTCTTGCTAAGTTTCCTTTTTTTGTTCTTAACTTTTTACCGAAAAAAAGTATCAACAAGCTACGTCAAAAAAGTTACACGAGTTCATGCATGGGGTCTGGAATACCTTCATCAAGCTCTACAGGGTTTCTCTAAGAACATTGGATCAGTAGTGAATGGGCGGGACAGTTCAGGAAAAAACTGAAGAATCCTTTAGAACCCAACTCCCAAGATGCCATTCTACAGGAGTCTAGAAAGAGAATCTTTTGGTGGATATTTGTGAACGATTTAATCTATTGGCATCATGGTTGAGAGGATAAAGTTGGATCTTCCACAGTTGGTACGCATTATGGTGGAAGACATTGCAAGTTATCGGAATCTATACCTTAAAGATGTATTTCTGCTGTTTGCATCTTATATTTTGTTTTTTCTTTATTGGATGGATCATTTCTTTGTCTCAGGCTGATCCGTGTTGCAGTGTAATAGTTATTGTAATTTTTTTCGTGAATAAATGGTTGTTGTGGACGTATCAATACATTTCTTGCTGCCTTTTCTCATTCCATGTCTGTCCTTGTTCTTGCTCTTTGGCTGTATAGGTATTGATAATACTATAGGTGAGTAACTCAAGTATGATTAACAAGCCTGCTTGAATCGATGCCAATGTTATGGTGAAACACATATTTTGTCTGTATCCATAACATCGCAACTGATCCACACACACAATAAGAGAATTGTTTTATCTGTTATTTGTATTCTAATGCCCTTGGCATATCAAAATCATACTCGTGCCACTTTCTTTGTGAATGTACATTTGTGAGTTGTGACACTCGTTCATGTTGGTCTTTGTTATCAATGTTCTGGTTCCTTGCATCTTATATTGTGCAATTAGTGACTTTGGTTGATTCTGCTGTGTAAAAAAAATTGTTCTCTTAGGCAACTAGCATTTTATCTTTTCCTTCTGGTCTGTCATACCTGCTTTGGTTATGCTACATGGTCTTGATTGACATAGTCCGAAGGTGCTCATTATCGCAACCACAAGGTTGCAAGTCCGAGTAAAAACTGAGTGCCATGAATTACGACTATTATTGTGTGCCCCATTTACTTTCTGTCTCCTATTGCGCTTTCCGGCACTGGCACAAGAACATTGGTGTCATTTTTCTTTCTTATAAATTGAGTTTATGCTGGGAGATGTGCAATCTTTTAGGCAAAAATAACTGGTATTTTCTGAAGTCCTTATGTTGATCTTCATAATTTGTTTCTTTTTTTTCCCCAGAAACTTCTGCTGACGTAATTTTGCTGAATGTCTTGCCAGCTGTTTTCTCAGTGAAAGTTTAATTTTATATCTCATTTATTATATGTTCTTTATATGCAGTATGTAAGACCTGGTGCTACAATTGTACCTGGGGGTGCCATAGCTGGTGGTGCAGCTCCAGGTCAAGTTAGACCTCCTATCACCATGGGTTCCATTGCTGGTCGAGGGCGAGGTGATTGGAGACCAATTGGGATGAACAAGAGTCTTCCTACCATGCAAAAGAATTTCCATTCGGGTTTTGGATTGCCTATTTGGGCGAACAATTCATCAGGGCGTGGTTTTGGCACCGGAATGGAATTCACTCTTCCATCTCACAAGTATGTTTAGCACATTTGCGTGCCTTGTTGTTGGTTAACTTGATATCTTTTATTTTATTTTCTTTTTCTTTTTCTTTTTTTTCCTTTTGTTGTTTCCCATTATCTTTATTTTATTTCTCAAATCAAGTTACTGTCTTATCTTACTATAAAAATGAAAAAAAAAAAAAAAAAGAACAAAGGAGGATCATACCACTATTCGGGGCCATGAGTGAGGCTTTGTTATTCCTTAAATTGCTTAGGTTAGTCTTGGTAGTATTTCCACATCTGTTCCTTTTTTGAGTTCTTTTTGAAATAGAAATTGGAATCTTTTTAAAGCCCGGCTAGCATAATGCTGGTTTTCCATAGTTTCAGTTATGAGAGGTTCATACAGGACACTCTGGACGTAAATGTTACCTCCTGGTCCTCCTGGTTCCACCATATAAATGGGGATTTACTGGATTATCTATCATAAAAGGTCAGCTTCACTGGACATTTGTATTCCAATTGAGGTTTATAGAAGTGGACAGTGAACATAGAAACAGCTAATGGCTGGCAATCACCATTTCTATTAGACGACGGCTAGATCATCCATTGAGGCATTTTTTTTAGATAGCAAATCCACCAACTGCTCTTTTATATTGTGGAAGGTCGGACTAGTTGGTGCCACTTACACACCTCCTGTTTTGCAAAAGCCTGTTGTAACCACAGTTGTTGCTGGATCGTGAGCACATGTTACTTGGACATGCAGCATTTTATTTATAGCTTTGGTCATAATTTTCAATTCCAAAATTACTTTAATTTTTCCAAGCCATATTTCATTTAATAAATAAAATTAATTTGTTGTTATTTTTATAATAATTAGGATGTTCATGAATACCATGCGAACCTCATTTGCCTCTTTAAGTTTTTATTTTGGTTTTATGAATTTTTATAGCTTTTCACCTGTTCTTTTTTCTTTTCTTTTCTTTTCTTTTCCAGGACTGTGTTTGATATCGATATTGACAGTTTTGAGGAAAAGCCATGGAGATATCCTGGCGTTGATACATCAGATTATTTTAACTTCGGACTGGATGAGGACAATTGGAAAGATTACTGCAAGCAACTGGCAAGTGATACAACAAAAAATAGTTGTGATGAAAAGAAAATCTATGCTTTACTTGATTTACTCTTTTAATATCAAACTTTGTTCTGTACAGGGCCAACTTCGTTTGGAGGCTACGATGCAAAGTAAAATCCGTGTTTATGAAAGCGGGCGATCTGAACAGGTAAAAAAAAAAAAAAAAACTGTAAAACACAAGACTGCAGTTGATTGGTCCTTTCTTATTATGGAGGTGCTTTTGTTTCAGGATTATGATCCAGATTTGCCCCCAGAACTTGCAGCAGCTGCTGGTCTTCATGATGTTTCTGTAGAAAACTCTCATCTTGGAAAGACAGACAGTGGGCAAATGGATTTATCAGGCCAGGGAAGAGGAGCTACTCGAACAAGACCTCAACTAGTATGCCTTGATTTGCATGTTTATTTAGCCCCTTTTTTCGTGGTTTCCTCATCCATATGAAGTTTCTTCCAAATTGCATTTCTTGCTGCTTTTGACCCCTGTTATCTGTTTTTTCTTATTTCTGTTATAGCAGCCTTTGCCCTGTTTACCAGTATCTCATAATGTCACTGATATGTTTGAACTTTTAGATTGTTTGTCTTTCCTTTTCCTATATCCTTTCCAGCTTTTTTGATTTTGTGCACTTGTTTACATTTTTAACTAGCCAACAGGGAGAGCGATACAGGTTGAAGGTGGTTATGGTGAACGTCTTCCCTCCATAGATACCAGACCACCACGAGTCCGCGATTCAGATGCAATAATAGAGGTAATTTTTAACTATCTACTTGTCCTGTTAGCATTATGATTCCTATACGAGGAAGTGCCATTTGATATTTTTATGCAAGACATAAATATATTGCTTACTAAAGGTTTATCGTTGTGCAGATTGTCTTGCAGGATTCTGTAGATGATGATTCCATTGTAGCTAATGGTGAGCAACCAGAGGATGAGACTCAAGTAGATCTCAAAGGAGGTGGTCATGAATTTCAAGATGATGAAAGGCAGGCTGATGCTGAATACTTTGACCAATTTCCACCAACTTATAATGGTAGAAAGGGGGAAACAGTTACTAGAAGAGCACCTTTTACCAGTTCTATTCAAAATAACAAGCATGAAGGTGATGGGATATTGCCCTTTCCTTCAGCTGTGCCCCTTCAATATCGTCCTAGTTCTAATGTGCAGACCTCCATATATCCTGGCGGGCTTTTCAACACACCTCCTGGTGGAAGGTACTGCATGCTTGTGTCTCAGATATTACACTTTTGGTGCTTCTGTGTCGATGAAACTTTTGTTTCTAAAATCAGTTTAGTGAACGATTTAATCTCATGGCTCCACTGTTAACCTTTGCAACTTGGAATTCAACTCATGCTTTTTGATATTTGCTAATGCACGTGAGGATGGTTGTCCAGCAAGGATCATTGATTGTCATTCATCATTTATTGTTACTGTTTATTCATTATTGGTTGTTATTTTGGACTTTCAATGGCTCTCATTTTGTGATTAATTCAGATTACATTGAATTCCATATGAAGTGATGAATGCTCAAGTCTTTAAACTTTTCCTACAACTTCAGGTGGCCGCAGGGGGAAGGACATGAGAGACACAGCCATAAAAGTGCTGAGCATGGAAATGAGGTCATCCCCAACCGAAGTGCTCGAAACAGATCTGATGTTAATCAGAAGGAAAAATTGAGGGCCAGTGTTGAAGGCAAACAGACACCAGACGCATTGTCCCCTGTTGCAGTAGAGGCTGCAAGGGAGCAGAGTGTAGAACAGAAAGATAACTTGCATGATGATGGTCCTGCTTTAGCCGACAGCATTGAAGAGGAGGAAGTAGCTTCAGATTTGGGTGGAGACGGCAGCTTACATCTATCTGTTGAGAAACGAAAACTAAGTTCTCAAGTTGAACAACCTGCAGTCGAAGAAATTGGTAGTGGTGATGATTTGAGGACCACTTATAGTGATAACAGCAAAGCAAAATCGTGGAACAGTAGGGATTGTCAGAAACGGCGTGACGGTGGTGATGAAGAAGTTGCTCAAGATGCAAGATCAAGAAGAATGGGAGAGGGGAAGAGGTTCCATGATGAAGATGACTACAGCTATCGGAGGAGAGATGAGCACAACCGAGATAGTAAAGAGATCGACGTAAACCGCACAATTGCTAGGGGAAGGGAAGATTTGCATCACTCCTATCCAAATAGAGATTGGGATTCTAGTTCAGCACACTATAAGCGTGCCAAGACTGAGAGTATTGAGAGGCCAAAGGATAGGGATGGTTCTGTTGTATTTTATCAAAAGAGAGATGACGACACGCATGGTAGAAGGGCAAAAGATGAAGAAATGAGGAGGCCGGAGCGCATTGAGGATACAGGATCAAGGCAAAGGAGTAAGCTTCGTGAAAGCGAGAGAATTGACAGAGATGAGCATCTTCATTCAAAGAGACGGGTGGATGATCGTGAATGGAGGAGCTCTCATGATAAAGATAGTGGGCCAAGGCACAGAGAAAGGGACGATGTTTTGCTGGGTCGGCATGAAATCATGGATGATGCTCATGTCAGAAAAAGGAAGGACGAAGAACTACAGAGGAGAGAGCATGTTGACAAGGAAGATGTCTTGCATGGCTACAGAGCTAGAGAAGATACTAGCCGAAGAAAGCGGGAGAGGGATGATGGCCTAGACCACAGGAGGAGGGAAGATCAAGCAAGGTTGAGAGACAAGGTCGATGATCACCACTCCATTAGGCACAGAGATGAGAGTTGGCGGGTGAGAGAGAGGGAAGATCGAATAAGGCCTAAACAATCTCAAGAAGATATACATTCTAACCGGGATAGAGAAGAAGGGAGGAGCTCAATAAGGAGTGGGCGGCTTTCAGAAGACAAGCAGTGGGTTGGGAATTCAAGGGCCAAGGATGAGCCTAAAGGTATGGCTTCTGATAGGGATTATCAACATAAGGATAAAAGGAGGGAGAGTGAGCACCCCAAGAGAAGAGACCGTGTAGAGGAGGATACTTCCTCACATCATAGAGTACATGATGATACCTATGCACGTGAGAATCAATTCAAGGACAGAAATGTAAGGCAAGACAAGTCAAGTACTCAGAATGACCGACTTATAAACAATCCCTATAGCCAACGGATGTCCAAGGATAGACACAAAGAGAATTCAAGAAAGAGTAAAGAATCTGAAGGGGGTGACCAGCATACTCAGATTCTGGGCAAACGCAAGCATGATGACCACAATGCTCATCGGAATGAGAAGGTATGACCAATAACTCAAGACAAAATTGAATCAGTGCGAGTTAGGCTTTTTTTTTTTAAAGCAAAACGACATGAAATGCAAAAATAGGTAACGACAGAACACCTTATAGTTCTTAATACAAGTATGGAACTTTCCCTTGGTAAGGTATGGTGTGGTTTCTGTTGAGACTAGCCTGATAATGAGAATTTATGGTTGCCAAGTACCTACTGGTGTTGCACATCAGCACATGAGACCAAAACCACTTTGGGTATATGTTCTCCTACGAGCGGCGGGATGTGGAAACGTGGATTGGTGCCCTAAAGTCACGGTCCACCTTTGCAATTCACGTTCAGGGACGGGGGCGCAAAAGTACATGCCTAGAATTAGATGAGAGGATCTCTCTCTCTCTCTCTCTCTCTCTCTCTCTCTCTCTCTCACACACACACACACACACACACACACACACATGCGCATGCACACGCACAGAGTCCAGTCACCAGTGCATCTGTAGTTGTGATGGAGCCTGCCGTATTGGCTTCTTGGAGCTTGTAAATGGGGTGGCAGAACCTGACCCAACCTAACCAGACTTGTTTGAACTTGCTAACCCGACTTGAACCATATATGTGTTGGGTGTGGGTCAAGATTTCATGACCCTACAATAAAAAGTTTGTATACGGGTCTAACCTGTCAAACCCCTTATGTAAACCTAATTAGGTTTGGCATATGGTATTTTATGGGTTCCACTCTTACATTAATATGAATACTTGGTCTTGCATATGCGTGGACCCACAATATCAATCAATTCATAAAGGTGGGTTTACATGTAATAAAATCCCAAAAAAAGAAAAGAAAGAATATTATAAATGGGTTATGTGGGTTGGGTCGGGTTGGGTTTGACCTGCATCAGGTGTGGGTTGGGTATTTCTGACCCATTCTATTAATGGGTCGAATCGGGTTATCCTCTTAGTGATCTTCCATCTCAAACCCCTTATGTAAACCTAATTAGGTTTGGCCTAGGAAGCACGGACACGCTAAAAAGAGTATTCTATTGTTTTATATTTTATATTCCGGACACGTTGGGGACACGCTGGGACACATTGGGGACACGCTGGCCTCTTTTAATTGGAAAAAAAATTAAATTAGAGTAAAAAAAGAAAAAAAAACGGGGTTGTTTGTAAAAAGTCATAACTTAAGAGGAAAAGGGGGCTCTTTTAATTCGTCCATCCAACTCCAGCCCTAAACGAAAGAGAAAAAACCCCATTCATCCGTCCAGTCCTAACGAAAGAAGAAGAAAAAGAAGATTTGCTATGTCGGCGTGTCCGTGTCCATGTATATGATTAGATATGATTAGATTTATTACTATTATTACTATTATTATCATTAAATATTAACGTGTCCCCGACGTGTCCGTGTCCTACTTTTTTGAGGAATGTCGTGTCGGCGTGTCCGTGTCGTGTCCGTGTCCGTGCTTCTTAGGGTTTGGCATATGGTATTTTTTGGGTTCCACTCTTACATTAATATGAATACTTGGTCTTGCATATGCGTGGACCCACAATATCAATCAATTCATAAAGGTGGGTTTACATGTAATAAAATCCCAAAAAAAGAAAAGAAAGAATATTCTAAATGGGTTATGTGGGTTGGGTCGGGTCGGGTTTGACCTGCATCAGGTGTGGGTTGGGTATATCTGACCCATTCTATTAATGGGTCGAATTGGGTTATCCTCTTAGTGATCTCCCATCTCAACCTGACCTGTTAAGACCTGACACCACCCGTTTGCCACCCCTACTTGAATGTATTATGTTAGCACTTACGATATGTGCGCTCTTGCAAATGGGACTTGCATGTGTCATTTGCATCATATCTTGTTATGGCTTTCGATGGGCTGAAGTCCACATGGATATGATCCATTTGTCTTTACAGAATCTGAATCCAGGGATATGATCCATTTTGTTTTTGTTTTTGTTTTTACGGCCATAACCTGGTGGCAAATATTTCTTGCTCAATTTCAACTTCATCTCCTCCTATGTTGATTAGGGAATTGTTCGATCCTATACAAGCATTTCCTTATGCTTCACCGTTCACTGGATTGTACTTTAAGTTTTGTCCTTGCAAGTGTACTTGTCTTTCGTCGTCCTAGTTTATACCATTTGAAGTTGTCTTGAGGATTGTGTTCCAATCGTAGAATGCATTTGACTCCATTTTATTGGTGAAGTGAGGAACACCACTCAAATTTTTGCATTGATTTTTCTTGTGGATTAGAATAATAGCCTCTTTGGCCAGCAATGGCACCAGTGAGGAAAGATTTTTCTATGCGGGTTGATGGCCCACCAAGGGGAAGGGGTAGGCTAAAGAGAATATAGATGTAAGTAATAAAAATAGATATGAAGGAGTGCAACCTATCTGAGGATTTGGTTCATGATAGATCGGAATGGAGAAACAAAATTTATGTAGCCGGCCCCAACATAGTTGCGACAGCTGACAAGGCTTTGATGATGATGGTGATGATTCGGATAATAACCTCTTTGAATATTTCTCATTGCTCACAGTGAGTGAGTCTTTTTTCTAAAGGCTTGACCACTTCGGGTAGACATGTGGGTAGGTGGGATTTGGGAATAATTGCTGAAATTGGGTTTTCAGTGGACTGATTTGAAGGCTGAAGCTTGTAGAAACAGAATAAGAGCTGCTGAGAACAGATATAGAGGGCTGTTAGTAGGCTAGTTTATGGATATAGGGACTATTTGTGGAATTTTGTGGATGAGGTCTTGAGGGACAACTTCAGGTCTGTTTGGGCCTTGATCAGGGATTGTTATAGGTGCTGTAAAGGGATGCATCTGTGGAGAAATTAGGCTGTCCAGAGGGGCAGTTGGGGAGTTTATTTTGGCTGTCAGTTGTTCTAACTTGGCTGTTCTAAGGGTGTATTGGACTGGTTAAATGGAGGTATTTTTCCCATGACTGGGACTGTCAATCAGCAGCCTAGATGTGGCTCTTTGCGACAGGGAGGGTGCTGAAAGCAGTTGAGTTGTTGGTTGGTTTCCATGACAGTTTTAAGAGACGTGTAGAACCATTACTAAGTACTACTGTGGGCTAAGGTTTGGGTCCTATTACAGGATGATGAGTGTAGGAATTAGAGGATTGGACTGGTTAAATGGAGGTATTTTTCCCATGACTGTGGGACTGTCAATCAGCAGCCTAGATGTGGCTGTTTGTGACAGGGAGGGTTGTATTGAACTGGTTACATGGAGGTATTTTTCCCATGACTGTGGGACTGTCAATCAGCAGCCTAGATTTAGCTGTTTGTGACAGGGAGGGTTGTATTGAACTGGTTAAATGGAGGTATTTTTCCCATGACTTGGGGACTGTCAATCAGCAGCCTAGATGTGGCTGTTTGCGACAGGGAGGGTTGTATTGAACTGGTTAAATGGAGGTATTTTTCCCATGACGGGGGGACTGTCAATCAGCAGCCTAGATGTGGCTCTTTGCGACAGGTAGGGTGCTGAAAACAGTTGGGTTTATTGGTTGGTTTCCGTGACAGTTTTAAGAAATGGGTAGAACCATTACTGAGTACCAAGGAAGTAAATATCGGCCGATACGTATCGGGCGTATCGGCCACAATGAAATTATCGGCCGCCACGGGTGTATCGCACCCGTGGCGGCCCGTATCGGCCGATACTCTTGAGTATCGGCCGATACATGCCGCCACGCTACGTGGCGGCCGATACGACGTGGGGGGGTTTTAGACTTTTTAGGGTTTTTTACCCTTCTCTTTCATCTCTTCCCCTCTATGGTTGCTGTTTTCACCTCTTTGTGGTCCATCTTGCGTAAGTTCAAAAAAAAAAAGTCCTCCGGGGCTCGGCCTCTTTATCAGTACTTTTCATATATTGAATGATCTATCATGAATGCATGCAACATATAATGTTTATGTTCATATTAAGCTAATTTTGATCACCAAAGTTTTATGCTTAGGGTTAAGTCTCACCACAGTGACCCTAACAATTAAACACTGATATTTGGCTCTAATAGTACCATCATGATGTTTACATTACATATTGTTCAAATGTATGAATATAAGTGTCTCCCAAATCCCTTTTGGTGGTGATCAAGGTATTCCTAATTTCCTATTTCTTTTACTAACTCTCTACTCCCTTTGTCATTTCTAAATTGGTGCTGAATGTTGATTGTTGATCACTTCATAGTTCATTCACTTGATTGAATTTGAACCTTGAATGCTGAAGTATTGATATTTGATTGTTCAATGTTCACTAATGACCTAACTCTTAAGTCTTCTTAATTCTTATGCCTTTATTTCATGTTCTAATTTTTTTTTAATGAGCTTTTCATTACTTTTTAAGTTAACATGACTAAGAAACATGAATACATGTGAAAAAACTAATCATTACTATTATTTTCTATTTATACAGCGATACAGGACATCATATATTGAGGGCACCGATACGCCCCCTTTTCTTACTTACTTTTGCAAAAGAACCACATTTTCTTTCATTTTACAATTTTCTGGATTTTCTGGAATTTTTTCAGATTTTTTTGGCGATTTTTTAAAATCGCACCGCTACGCCGATACGTATCTCCGATACGCTATGTATCGCCCGCTTCGTATCGGTTTGGCGGCGGGCCGCTACGCCTGCCGCTACCGATATTTTCATCCTTGCTGAGTACTACTGTGGGCTAAGGTTTGGGTCCTATTACAGGATGATGAATATAGGAATTAGAGGATTGTTATAGGGGCTTTGATTGAGGAGGCTATAGGGTTGCGGTCATTCATGACAGGAAGGGTGCTGAAAACAGTTGGGTTTTTTGGTTGTTTTGGTGACAGTTTCTGGAGGCGTGCAGAACTATTATGAAGAACTGTTGTGGCCTCAGTTTGACTGCTATTACAGGATGGTGAATATAGGAATGAGAGGACTGTTTCAGGGTTTTGATTGAGTAGGCTATTGTGTGTGCAGAGACTGAAACATGATATGCTTATTGGGTCAAAACTAGGTTCAAATCCTTTTTTTTTTTTATTTAAAAGAAGGAAAAGCAACCTTTTCTGTTCTTTGAAGGCTTAAGTGTCTTTGAACATTCTTGTCGTTGGTTGTCTTTTTTCAATATTTTCTTAGCGGGGCCATTTTTCCCACTTTGGGTTTTAGCTTGTCATTTGTCAATCTCTCTCTCTCTCTCTTGTACTTTTAAGCTATTTTTAATCTAAGTTAACATTAAAAAAACATTTTTTCCATCAATTTAATAGAGGGTGGATTTGATGATGGCTTGGGTAATGTTCCAAGTCATAGGCTCTTGCAAGCTTTCTTTTGAAGCAAATGAGATAAGAAACTTGATGTTTTCTATTGAGGTATCTTTTTTTCATATTCAGAGATTACTGAATGAGAAGGCTGATGCACCTGCTCAAGCAAGATGGTGGGAAAACACTTTACCTTTACTGTAAAAGGTTATAGTCCGTGGCCTTCATGGCCTGTATATATTTGTTCTTGTATAATGTTTTCTCAACTAACACAAACTTTCTGTTGTCATGTGGGAAGAAAATCCATCAGATGATAATGGGCAAAAACTGAAAAGCATGACTCAAGGAGCAGATTGTTCTCCAACTAAACAATAATCCATATAAACACCACAGCCCCTTGCGATGCTAGTGTGTTTTTTTGCATTGATATTGGTTCTCCTCTCATGTGATAAGTGCATCTTGTTGGTTGTGCCAGACAGTGTAGTTTGACATCAATTGTCCATCCTTAAGGTTATAATCAAGAATCACAAAATTAATGAGATTGTGGAATGAAGTACTGAACATAATCTTGATGTTTTTTGCTTATGAATGATCTGCATCTATCAGGTTAGCACAAAAGGCACGAGTGAACAAGAAAGTGGCACACTAGGCCATAGACACTCTCGTGATCATAGCCATCCAAGGTCATCATCTGCTGCTCTCTCTAAGAAGGGTCATCATCACCTTCAACACGAACAGCGTGGGGCTCCTGAGCAGCAACACTCTTCAAGAAAGCACGGAGAAGATGCTGACTCAGAGGATGAGCAACAAAATAACTCCAGAAGAGGCCGTTCGAAACTGGAACGTTGGGCAAGCCAGAAAGAGAAGGATGATATTACCAATGTCCAGTCGCCAACTCCTTCATCCAAGGGTAGGGAAAGTGGAAGGAACAATGATAAATTTTTAGCCAGTAGACAGCCAGACGAAGTGGGCAAGAAAGGTGGTGACAGTGATACCCTAATTTCCTCAGTTGGTCCTGAAAATGCTAGTGATATGGAGTCCAAGGACATTGACTTGGTAGCTGAATCAGATGATCAGCACATTGATGCAGACAGGACAGGAGATGATCGTCACATGGACACATTTGAGAAGCTGAAGAAGCGAAGCGAGCGTTTCAAGTTGCCTATGCCTAGCGAGAAGGATGTGACAACAAACAAGAAGGTGGAGAGTAATGAAATTTTGTTGCCCCACAACGAGACTGCTGTTGCTGAACCAGAGGTCAAACAGGAACGTCCAGCAAGGAAGCGGAGGTGGAATTACAAAGATTTGGAATGAATTATGGCTTTTGTCTGGTATGGGCATTCATGGGGTACTTGTTACTCAGGCTCATAGTTGCGTAGAATTTTGTGGAATCCAGTCCTGCCCTCGAGGATGATCCATGCACTGTCACGCATCTCAGTGGCCCATTTGGCAATTGGAGTTTGCGCTCTCAAACAGCCTTATGTTGTTTTTTGGTCTTTTTGTTTCTTCTTCGCACGATGTCTTAATGTGTTCTCATGTATAAATATTGGAATATGTATGCTGAACGGTGTCCTTGACGATAGCCGTAAAAACCATATTTCTGCTTTGGGTATTGGCACATTGCATTTTGCAGGAAGGTGTTTCTGGTGCCATGCTCATGGTGTTCCAAGCTGTACTAGCTGCTGACTAAGACACATCAGAGAGCGCACAATTGAAAGAATGGGCCTTGAGCTGCTGCAGATGCCATGCAATTGTATGGGCTTTCTTCTCTCTTGCTGGTTGATCGAAAGCCATCTGATCAAGATCAGCGGGAGCTATAAGTTCAGAGATAGAGGGGGAAGATCAGGATGCGAATGTTAAAGAGTGGTCTATTTCAAGGCAGTTGTGCATGTAAGCACCACCATTGGCT
This sequence comes from Cinnamomum chago, assembly GCA_038049695.1. Classification (NCBI taxonomy): domain Eukaryota; kingdom Viridiplantae; phylum Streptophyta; class Magnoliopsida; order Laurales; family Lauraceae; genus Cinnamomum; species Cinnamomum chago. Next base: position 8,097,041 of record CP142452.1, on the reverse strand, counting down.
TCCTTTTAACTGTTGGCAAAGATTTAAACAGGAATTAGAGGGAAATCAGGGATTTGTAGGTCTGTATTGACAATTAGTTTACAGGGAAAAGGTGACTTCATTTTTTGTTGCCTTAACAATCATAAGGCAAATCATGGGGAAATTACCCCTGTTACCTCAAAAATCGTTAGGCAAATCATTGGGAAAACATCCCATTGTTCAGTCCCTTGTTACTTCTTTAAACAAGATGGGCAATGGGTTGTTACTATTCCTTGTTTTGTTTGCATTGTATCATATGCTTGTACTCTTAGCAATAAACAGATGGGCTTTAATCACATGATATTTTGCTGAAAATATAAGAAGCTTCTTCATGCTCACATATCTTTCCATGAATTGAGAGCCATCTGCAAATGGTTTGACAGACCAATCTAATGCATGTGACCCAAATTTTATGGGGATAATGATTCAAGCAAGCATTCCATTAGTGTTGCTAGTGGCCAGTTCAGCCCCACCTTCCAGACCAATTTGTGTAATGCCTCAGCCTCACCTGGAGGTTCTTTGTGTAGTGTGTTGAGTTCACTAAAACAAAGGAAATAATTGGATTTTTTTTTTTATAACCCAGATATCCCCTAAGGAGACTTTGGCTCTTATACTGAGGGACAGTCGATTTTGGACAACTAAGAACTAATTCATAGGGGCACATGTAAACTCTCATATCCACATGTACCAGGTGAAATTATGGGAGGTGGCCACCAAAGGTAGGTGTTGGACACAAATAATTGGATTTCCACATGGTGGTGAGGAACCCTCCCAAGCGCGCACAAGGTTTTTGTTTAAATCTGCTCAATTTTTCGCTTTCCATGTGGAAAAACTTTGGCGTGATGGTTCCAGCATAAATAATCAAAGATTATCATGGTTAGGGATGTAAGCGGGTCGATTTTGGTCTGGGTCCATGGTGAACCGGGAACTGTTAATGATAAGATGGAATTAGAATCAGAACGGTATATGGTACGGGTCTGGGCTTAGGTACAAAATGATAAGAAAAAAAAAAATCTATTTTTTAGGAGCGATTCTTAAAAACTGAGGCAATATGTCAGGTGTCAGGTCTATGGGTCTAAACCAAGGTGGAACCGGATCCCGGCCCGGTTAGGTTACAGGTCCAAACAAGGACCCGGATCCGTTTCCTAAATAAGGACCCAAATCCAATTTTTATTGAGTTGGAACCTTCAGGTAATCCAAGAACCGGGACCCATTTACATCTCTAGTCATAGTTTTAGAATAATTACTCGACAGTAAGTATTAGTAGACTTGTCCTCAAATATAATGCTAAATTCCTATCAGCATTTTCAAAACTTTACGGTAACTTTTAATTTTTTGGTACCCTAGCAAGGGTTTGGGACCCAAGATATCGTACACAAATGGGAAGAGTACATATTTAGAAATCGATCACTGGGCACTTAGATGACAATTACGTTAGCCAAACAACGTCTGAGCGCCTCCAATGGGTGATAGATTCGAACCATTTGGAATGACCACAACATGAGACAAGAAGACATGAGGGATCAGTGCCTTCATCACGGCCCCTACATTTAATTGAGGCTGGTCCCACTTATGGAGGGTCGGGATTGTTTCTCACTTACTTTCGCATCCCATTGCTTGTAAGAAAAAATTCTCGGCAAAATCAAACAATCAAGAGAAACCCTAAAAATGAGAGCGAGCTCTTCCTATCCAAATAACAAGGATAGGGCTCCCACGTCAAAGCCAACCCAGAAAAAAAAACTTGCAAAACATAAATGCTGCAAGTCTACAAACTGTAGGTTAAGAGAATATAGTGCAGTTTTTTTTTTTTTTTTTTTTTTATAAATATTCCAATCTAGGGAAACTTTGGGAGGACTAATGGTCCTTGATGGGTCCTTCACCAACCAAAAAAGCAGCTTTTATCGCAATAATAATGAAATCCGGTTGTGGAGTGTAGAGGTTTAAGAAATAAAAAAAAAAGGAGGCATTACAAGTTTGGCAGTGGACTATGAATATAGAAAACTATGAAATGTATAAGAATGTAAAAAAAGAAGCTAAGAAAGGTTGCAAAAATAAAAGAAATGATATTCTTAAGCTTGCAAAAATAAAAGAAAGGAAAAGTAAAGATTTAGATAATGTCAAATGTATTAAGAACAATGACTAAAAAATTCTAGTGAAGGACAAAGAAAGGTAAGAGGAATATTTTAGCAAACTTTTAAATAAAGACTATATAGAAGACATAAGAACAAAAGAGGATACTTCGTTAGCAGTGCATACTTTTTTTCATTGAATTAGGATGGTAAAAGTGAGGAAAGCATTGAAACAAATGAAGACATGAAATGCTACAGGTCCAGATGACATTCTAATTGAGGCTTGAAAATGGTTAGGATAACTTAGAGAGATTTGGCTAATTAGACTCTTCAATAAGATATTGCTTTAAAAAAAAATGGCGGATGAATGGAGAAGAAGTGTGGTAGTACTTATATATAAGAACAATGAAGATATAAAAAACTATACCAACTATCATGTGATTAAACTTATGAGTCATACTATGAAGCTATATGAGAGAGTAATGGAGTAAAGACTTAGATAGAAGACCAAGATACCTGAAAATAAATTTGGTTTTATGCCAGAGAGGTAAACTATGGAAGCTATCTTCTCACTTAGGCATTTAATTGAAAAATATAGAGCGAAGATGAAAAATATGCATATGGTCTTCATCAATCTAAAACAAGGGCATAACAAGATACCTAGAGATTTGATTTAGTAGATTTGAAATGAAATGAATGTTCCACGAGGTTATATTGAAATTATTAAAGACATATCTAAATAAGTGGTAACGAGTGTGAAAACTACTTGCAGAGAGACAAGTGAGTTCTCAGTGACTATAGTTTGCATCAGGGGTTAGCCCTAAGCCATTTCTTCTTTGCACTGATTGTGAATGAGTTAACTCCTTATATTCAAGAAGAGGTACCTTAGTGCATGTTATTTGTAGATGATATGATGTTGGTAGATGAATAAAGAGATGTTGTAAATGCAAAATTTGAGAGATTGTTGGAGGCTTTAGAATCCAAAGGCTTTAAATAAGTCGTACAAAGACGAAATAATATGGATTGTAACTTTAGTGGGCATATAGAAAAAGCTGAAACTATTGTGAGAGTTGAATATCATGAGATACTATAAAGAGATTCTTTCTATTACATTTACTTTATAATTAGTAAGGATGAAGAGATTGATGAAGATGTTGAACATAGGATAAAAACAGGATGGTTGAAGTGGAGACTTGCTTATAGAATACTTTGTGACAAATGCCAACAAGATTGAAGGAAGAATTTTATAGGACAATGATTAGACCAGTTATGATCTATGGAGTAGAATGTTAATTAATCAAGAAGTAACATATGCACTAAATCAAAGTAGCAGAGATGAGAATATTAAGGTGGATGTGTGGTAAAAGTATGACACAATTAGAAATTAACACTTTCGAGAGCATTTTGGAGAAGCATCAATGGTGGATTAGATAAATCTGTTTAAGAGGGTTTGGACATGTCCAACACAGGCTAGCAATGATGCCGGTAAGAAAATGTTTGGTTATAAATGTTGATGGCCTATCAAGGAAAAGTGGTAGGCCAAATAGGACATTGATGGATGTAGTAAAAATAGATATGTAGAAGTGTAATTTATCTTAAGATTTGTCTCAAGACAGATCAGAATTTAGAATGAGAATTTGTGTAGCCGATCCCAACAAAATTGGGACGAGGCTTTAATGATGATGATGATGATGATGAGAGATTCTTTGATTGTCGTATGTGGATCTTCAGCCTTAGTTCTTTAATGTTTGCCACTTACATAGGAAGGTATTTCTTAGAATTCCTAAGAACTTGATTCCATGCAAAGTTGCAAACAAATGGGGCATCTCAAAAGTATCTTACGGCCGCTGATTGCAGATAGAGATTAAAACAAATGCAAACAATGGGTATTAGAAAAAAGAAAATTCCATGGAGAATGAACTCCTTTTTTCTTCTTCTTCTTCTTCTTCTTCTTTTTTTTTTCTTTTTTTTTTTTTTTTTTTGAATGAGATAAAAGGAAGTTGCAAGTCAACAGAGGTTAACACTGATCATTTTGAGAAGTGCTAACGGGGATGATAGAAATTTCATGTATAATGAACCCATGCTGTAGTTTGTTTTGAAATCTGCATATGTTCCTTGTGTTGAGACTTGAGAGAGCTTTTCCATCTCTAGCTTCTTATTTTAACTAATTTACTGTTAATGATAAAAAAAATAAAAAAATAAAAAGCCAGTTCAGAAACTGCTGCTGCCTGCTAGTAGAAGGTCCATTCATGTTCTCAGATGTAACATTTAGCATCAAACTTGTTATCTACAATGTGATTCATGTAGTTATTTTCTGTATCCACAGCATTAGGTGCTTAACTAAATGCATCTACATTTTTGTACTGCCCAATATTTTATTTATAAATGACATCTAGTAGAGGATATAATTATAGAAAGCATTTATGCAATCTTATCATCTAATCTATGATGGACCTTTTTAAATTTTATCATATAATCAATATCTTAACATGCATCCTAATATATCTACCCACCTGGGTGTTGGTGGAGTGGCTCAATGCGTGTCTGGTGTTTGAAACCACCAGCTAGATTTGTCTGGTGTGAATTTCTGCAAATTTACCAGCACCACCCAGGAGATTAGTCTTGTCGGCTCAAAGATCTCATAGATACGCACGTCATAAAAAAAAAAAAAAGAATCCTAATATATCTGATGGCATTGAACTTTCTCTCAGTATATGGGTTGGAGTTTCACTTCCTTTTCTAGTTGTATGAATTTGGGAGAGGGTTTTCCAGTTGCCTTAGATTGCTTCTCTTCTCGTGTTGTGATCATGCACAACGTTTGGGAGGGAGAGAGTTTCATGGCTCATGCTTTCATTTAGATTTGTGCGCATTTTCACATTTATGATGGATAAATCACCACAAAGCTTCAAAGAAGCAAATGGGAGTTTTTAGCATTAGAGGACAGTATTCTTCCATTGAAACAGGGAGATTAATGGAACACTAAGAGACTACTTTTGACAAATTTTACTAGTACATGAAACTTTTAATAGCTAGGTAGACTTAGAGTGATTATTCTTCACTAATATTCATGCTCTCCTTTTCATCTAGGAGCTCACCCTAGGAGATCTGCAGAGTTTTGAGTAATTTAGCTAAGCCCTTGCTGTCTTTTTTTTGTCATTGCATCACCGCCTCAGGCTCCGTATTGATGGCCTTTCTTGATTCTCAACTTCAGGCAGTTTGACGGCAGAGTAGGCGCCTGCGCCACAAAGCGCTCCGAGAATTGGGGCAGTGAGGTAGACCCAGATTGCCTGAAAGTTGTTTGAAGCTATAGCTGGCCCCAGAGTTCTTACAGGATTCATTGAAGCACCACTGTTTTCCCTGTATGTCAGCATAATGATGTGTTCAAGGCTTTGCGAAGGAGTCAATATGAAATTGCACATTTCCTTAACTTGATTACTTCATTAGAAAGAGCAGAAACACACTCTGAATATTTAAATTTATTAAGCCAAACCAATGGCATTGCACCTGAATTTTTGTACCTGCAATATCATAAATATAAAAAATGATGCTTTATTTATCAGATGGTTGTTAACCTTGTAGGGAGAGAATTATGCTTACAAGACTATCCTTTCTTGTGGGGAACTCAATTCCTTCAAACAGATTTGTCCATGTTTCTCAAAATAGAGCTGGTGAGTGAACTTTAGAATGCAGTGTCATTCGATTGATCTTATCTGAAAGACTTTTGAAACATTGGTGGTCCATTGGCTGTAGTGCCTCCCTCCAGGGAAAGGCCCTAAGATCAAGTTGGTGAATATTAGATACTGGTTTCAGTCACGAATCCTAGTCCTTCTGCTGTAAAATTCAACTTTGTAGCTTCTAACTATGCCGTGCATATTGATAATTTGTTAAAGATCATTAGCTTCATCATCATCAAAGCCTTCTCCCATCTATGTTGAAATGAATGATCCGGAGAGGCAAGCAACTTGCTGAAAGAAAACTTAAATGAAATTGGGTCATTGATGGTCGGAAGCTAAATAACACATGGTTGAATTGTGTTATTTTTGCTATTTACCCAATTTTGAGAATGACTTTGTCCGTTGTTATAACTCCGGGTCCCAAGCCTGGATAAAGGACGCTTTCTAGGAATCTTTATCAAGGACTAAGTAAGCAAAAAGGCCCTTAACTAATGTGTCTGATCTATAAAATAATCTGTAGATTAATATGCACACATGTTCTAAATACATTACTAGTTGAGTCATGTCGATGGGATTAAAAATAGCAAGGCTAAGGCGATTTCAGAAATGGGTATTTTGTGTCATACCCTGCAATGAGTACGTTGAGCATAATTGTAGCTCCAACTGCTATCCCAGCAAGCTCTCCAACCTGCATACAAGAAGAGCACAAGTGCAGAAACTTAAGACCTACTTTTGCTAATGATGTCAATACACTATTATCTCAAGGACCAGATCCATTAGATTTGTTGATGTAACTTTTTTAGGCCCAATTGATAACAGGATCTGGGATTGGTTGGGTCATCCTGAATACCCTTGCATCACTTGTATAATATATATAGTAATAAGAGCTGTGGTATATGAACATCGGTAGAAAACATATTGTAGGATCTTATGCACCCACTGAGCTACTATTCCTTCCAAAACCAATTGGTGATGGAAGAGGCACAACTCAATGTTTTATACAGCATTCGACATCACGCCCGTGGGCCTGTTTTTAGAGTGGTCGCATGGAGCGGCATTGTGGCACGCCTGTCCAACACATATGATATATTTAATGTGTGATGCATCAGTTAGATTACTAATAAACGATATATACACTATTACTATACTTGGCTTTCGACTCGGGTCCAGTATTGGGTCTGGGTAAGGTGGATTCTATTAAAGTAGGCTGGTCCTAAACAGTTCTACCATGGAACAGATTAGGGTCCTTTCCATTGCAAACCACTGTAACAGATACTATGTATAAAAACCGTGTGAATATGATTTTAAGGGTCAGATGTCTCTGTATCATTCCTTCTTGTTAAGAAAGTTGGTTAAACTATTAAAAATTTCAAAGGCACTCACAGCTCTTGTGTCAGTAGCAACTGCTGTAATAACAAACATGAGGTTGAATGAGATGATGAACTCCAAGGCAAAGGCCTGGCCATAGCTCCCTGTGGGAACAGTCACTCCACCCCCCATGAACGGATGGAATATCCCTTTGAGTGCAAATGCAGCACAGATAGAGGCCATCACCTGGGCTCCTATGTACATGGGTACCTGCCAAAATCCACCATCCTGTTACTCCAAATGCTTATGGAGGATTCTAGATGAGAAACCTGTCATAAGACTCTTGACACTCTGTTTATGTATGGCTTATGCAGCCCATGATTTGGGGCCTGTATGCTATGTGTACACTGTACAGTAGGCATGTGCATGTGCTGCAATTGCCATACTCTTGCAGAGTATCAAATGGGTCCTGTAGTTGTTATGGGTAGTGGCAGTTATTTACCTGTTTCCATGGGAAGTGCCTGAGGGCTGCAAAGGCTATGGTGACAGATGGGTTGAGATGGGCACCAGAGATGTGACCAGTTGAATGTATGACAATCATCACAGCAAGGCCCCCAGAGGCAGCAAGGCCCAGTATTGTGAGTGACCCTTGTGTCTTTTGGTTGACAATGCCTGTTGCAGCCCCTGCAAAGATGAAGATGAGTGTGCCTATGAACTCTGCTCCCACCTGATTCAACCCACAACTTAGAACAGGAAGAGTCAGTGATGTTCAGTTGCTCAAGCTATTGCAATTAATCCTACTTGATCATGAGCACTGATTCTTCTGAAAGATCAAACTCAATCAGTTATCTTATATTTTTTTTTTCCAAATATTAGAAAGAACACCAGAATGAATAAAGTGTTAGACTCCATAAATTTTAGTCAGTATAGAACATGTAGTAACAGTTAAAATGAGTGGATGATACAATTTACTGTTGCTGCAGATCTAAGCAAATAACTGTTTTTTTAGATGTTAATGAAACTTTTTTCTAGTCTACTGGAAAGGGTCCTCCTAAAAGGCCCTCACCTTCCTTGCAAGCGAGATTGCAGGGCTAGTGAATGCGCATGTGGTAGTTCTCATGCTTCCTTCTTCCATTGCCCATGCATTGAAACTGAAACAGCTACAGTTGTTGAGAGAAGACCTTCCTCCATTTACACTTTTGTCTACATTATACCCACCAAAGAGAGGAGCCCCAGGTGTGCCTGGGGTGGCAGAAGTGGAAGGGTTTGAGGCAACATCCTTAGAGTCCACCATTACCTCAGGACAGATGAGAAAGTGAATTGATACCCAAAAGGAGCTCAGACACTAGTCTAACTTAGTTCTTTCCGTTGTTGTTATGTTGTTGGGTGATGGTCTTTATGTACAAACTTGTGAGGGAGAGTACCTTTTGACTGGAATGTCTCAAGGAGAGTAGTGGGTAGGATTGAAATTGGGTGAGGGTGGAAAAAGTGAATAGTAGTAGTAGAGATTTCTTTTCCTTTTGGAAAGGTGATGGGAAGTGCTTGGTAGAGTTTTGTTGGTGAAATAGTGTCACTTGAGTTTTAAAGGGAGGTTGAATCAATGGTTGCCAAGACTGCAATTTGATTCTATTTGGGCTAATGGAATACTATTTGCTCAATTCACTTTATCACCAGCTCTTTGAATTGATTGTATTTGGGCTAAGTGAATACAAATTTGATTGTATTTGCTTGTCTTGGAATGACTTCAATTGAAGCATTTGATTTTTTATTTGTTGGACTGTATTTTAAATTTAGTAAATCTAATTATGCTAATTGATGATTGTTCGTATCTGATGTGTTATTGTTTGTATCTAATAGATGGATGATTATTTATATTTATTGAATGGATGATTATATGAATTCTATATTTAGGTCATTTTCATTATAAAAATAAAGGACAAAATGACAGCTACTGACACTTGATAATTTGATGAATGATCCAGACACTAAATTAAACGACGGCTTTTAAAACTTGATAATTTATGAAATTTCTTTTTTAATAATAATTTATTAAAAAAATGGCGGTTTTCATAATAAAAAATGAGAACTAATGACACTTGAGAAAAACGACACCTCAAAACACTTGTTTATATTCTCACACTCCCGCAACAGTTATGGGCACTTGTTTCCCATAAGCTACACCAATATTAACAATTAAATGACAGCTCCGAACACCCTTTTTTTTTTTTTTTTTTTTTTCGCGACTTTTATTATAGTGAATTCACCAAGAAACCTTTTACGATAACTACAATTGAAAGACAAAGACTCTTAGGGTGCATTTGTGAGAGACCCCGCCCGGGGGGGGGGGGGGGGGGGGGGGGGTGGGGTTGGATTTATGATTTTCCATGCAACCAACTATTCCATTATTTTGTTTGACACAGTTTCATTGCAAAAAAGGAGAAAAATGAACTGATTTTATTCTAAAGATTTCAATTTCTTATGGGGGGGGGTAGGATGCAGGACTCCTCTCTCCTATGGAAAGAGAAATCTACATAATCAGATTCCTCTCGTTGCACAAATCAGCCCTTAAAATCAAATAGGTTCTTTAAGTTTGGACATGCCATAGGTTAAGAAGTCACATATTTTGTCAATTATAAGGTCTAAAATTAATGAAATGCAGTGAAATAAGAAGCATGTTTTATATGAATTAACATGGGGACTAATTTGCAAATTGAATTTGCTTGCAGTCAATCCAGAATCCAGCGAATCAATTCAATTCACTTAGATCGTTCAAACAAGAACAATTGAATAGTGTATTCGACCTTGATAGAAGCATGCATAATGCTATTCCTCTTTCTCCTGCTATTTTTATCACTATTTGTTCTGCTTGATGTTTCCTTGCAAGAATATTGGAACAACACAGCCTCTAAACAAAAAGAAAGGATAAGAATTCCCTGAACTGCTCTTTTAGTCTGAAATTGACAAAAGTAGGCCATCTTGTTCTATGAAAAAGTGATCACCAGTTCTTTGTGCTGGAAACTTGGAATGCTATTCAGCCTTATCGTTTGTATTGGAAAGTGATCACCATCTGGCATAAGAATTTTGTTGCAACCACAATAAAAATTCTATCATCAATTACTCAAAAAGGATTCATGCAGCCGACTCAAACATAGTTTGGACAGAGACTTTGATGATGGTAATGATAATTTTTAACTTTCCTTAATCAAATATTGTTTGGTTCATTAAAGTGGTTGTAGATTATATGTAAACATTTGGGGGCAACTGATAGAGAGAGCTCTCCTGAAATGTAGCCAAAGATGGCTTTTTGATTGGGCATTGCGTTCCTCTTTTAAAAATGAAATCTTAACCTCACATGAGACTTTAGAAGGGACACCCCAAATGTACCTTTTGTGGGGTTCCAAGAAAAACCCAACCACTCAACTAGAATAAAATGAAAAGTGATGCCTAAGTTTCTAATGAGAGTAGAAACTCATCCTACTCTCTTTCCATATTGTCATAAAGTGGTGGTGCCTTTGCACAAGCATGCACGAATTACACAATGTTATTTTACAAGGAAAGCTTCTTTAGTTTAAACCCACATTCTTTCTACAATCACTTTTACATATTATTACTTCTTTATGCAAGATGGGTAATGGGTTGTTGCTATTTCTTGTATTCTTGATTGCATTCTGTTACATGCTTCTACTTTTGTAATAAACAATTGGGCTTGAATCACATGATATTGCTGAAAATATAAGAAGCTTCTTCATGAGATCTTTCCATGAATTGAAAGTCACCTGCAAATAGTTTCATGGACTAATCAATGCATGTGGGCCAAACTTGCTACATACCCAAAGAAATCCATATGAACATATATCAATATAAGTTTGTGGAACCTTTGGGATTGAATATTAGGGCCCAATTAAGGATATGGGCTATGGGAAAGAAGTTATAGAATTTCAAAATTCAATATATTCCCATAAATTTCACCTTAAGTTTCATAAGAAGAACTCCTCTCAATTTATATACAACGATATTTCAAATTCAAATTCAAACTAGCTAACTCTTATCCTAATCATAACAATCCTCTAAGTACAACTCAATATTTTTTAAAAGAAGTCTCAAACTACTCTATCACTGAATGGCCTAATTAGAAATAAGCATGTTTTAAGCCAACCTTATAGTTTCCAGTGTTATAATTGATAGTTACAATCATCTTTAAGTTGTATAATTATTCGTTTGCAACTCGAATATTTAGATTCAACACTGGTGCAAACTTTCCAAATTTGGAAATTCTACATTGGATTTGTGGAGTAGGTAAGAATTTTAAATATGTTTACATCAATATCTGTTTGTAGCAAAACTATAACATCAATAATATACATATTTTAAACAATCAATGAACATTTTAACATTTTATTTATTTTACAATATTAAAAAAGTTCAACAAGCTGTCTTTTGTTAATAACCAGTAACACTAAAAGTTCGAGTTGTTAGTGAATGGCATAACAATTTATATCAACAAATAATACCCAATTTGACATTGCTATCATTTATATATATCTTAGCTGATACAAGCCAATATAGTCTGTTATTTTTACTTCTCTTGTCTAAAAATAAAACCAGGATTCTGGCCCATATATGCAAATTGGATCAAGGGGAAAGAAAAAACTAGATTAGAAAGCAATTCAAACAGCTATTACAAATATGAGATCCACCAAATTGGATTGAGAAGAAAATAAAAAAGGAAAATATATGAAATTGTGATGGGCCCACTTAATGACTCTAATAATTTCAAACAAAATTTGAAAGTGAGATTTCCAATTGATTTGAAACAATTATCATTCTTTTTCTAAATCAATTGAAGTGGCTCTCATTTTGAAATTAACCATTTTTTATGTTTTTCAAAATAAGGCCCAAACCTGCTTAGCTAATGCTGGGGTCTGAACCATGACCTTGTATCATTTGAATCATGGTGATGGCATCTCCCACTTGAGAAGAAAATGTTCAAACTGGGTGGGCTGAAACTTTCTACTCTATAAGTGAAAGAAGCTACATCTTTTTAGGCATGGTGCCAACTCTTACAAAGAAAATGTTGACCTTGCTCTCTCCACTATCAAAGGAAGAGAAGCCAATATGAAGTATGTGATCAAGACCATGACTAAATGTGATCAAGACACATAGTCCCCCCTCACTCCTCAGTAAAGGGTGGAAATGGACCTAGGCCCGATTGTTATGGGCTTGGTATAGGTTTCATCTTGACAGGTTAGACCTAGCTAAGTTACTGAAATAAAGCAGTCTCATGAAATGGATTGCATGGGAATAATTCAGGCCTGTCTTGTGCTATAAAGTTTTTACAGTTTCTTAGGTTATAACTGAGACCTTTCCATCACACTATCTTCCTTTGATTGGTGTGCATTTAAGTATGTATGCGTGTCCCGCGCTGTGGGGCTTACCTAAGGCCCCACCAGTCAGTGGGAAGGAGGGATGTGAAGTTCTTGATGGGCCGTACCTCTATATAAAACTCCAGGCTCATTGATCATTTTAGCTCCTTGATTCATGGCCGATAAATATAATGATTTTATATATATAAATAAAAATAAAAACAAATGAAAAATAAAGCAATCACTAATATATAGAAAACTCCTAGGCAAACTTGTTAAACTAGAATTATGCCCTAAAAAGGAAATATAGCCATAAAAAATAACCACACCAATAAAAATATTCTTACCCTACATGGCGCCATTGGCCGACTCCTTCGACACGTGTGCCGAGTCAGCGATGGCTTCAACACCCTACCTTTTTCATTATCTCTTAGCCGATTCCTCACAACCAGTGGCTTCCACTAACAAATCCCTATGCCTCTTTATATTGAAAAGCATTTTTCTCTAATTTTGAAGAAGTCAAAATCTTAGAGGATTTTATAAAATGGGCATCATGGGTACAGTGTGAGGCAAAGCAAAAAAGCACACTCGGTAGAGCACAGCAACTTAAAATAAAACCCAAATATGGCTTCTTTTCCATTTTCATCATTGATTGCTGTAATATTTTATTTTGGTTTTTCCTAAGGTCCATGTAGTTGCTGTGGATTGATGGTTGTGTGGTAATGAGCAAAAACCCAAGTGGACTAGTTATTAATATATTCGAAATGGATTTGAATCATAGTTGTCGATTTTGTTTCAGACCTCCTTTTAGTTTAGCCATCAAACTGAAATATTTTGGCTGATCTAGAATGTCGATGAAATGTTTCGGTGTTAAAAGTTTAGAATATATATATATATATATATGTAGAAAATATAAAAAAAAATTGAAAAACTAATTTGTTCCCTTTTTATTGTGTTGAACAACATTTCATACATGTTTCTTTGGTTGCCAAAATAACCAATGCTGGAAAAAAATCAATCACTCTCTACAGAAGGTCTCTTCTCCCATCCTAACTTTCATCTTGAGTTTGGTTTAGATGCAGAATTGCCACCTTGATGGCTTGATCCACATGCAACACTAATGCAAATGCAAGATGTATCCTGGCTGTACAACACATTGTTTAAAACCTTTCAATTAATGAAAACATAACCTCAAGGGGTAGCTCAGTTGGCCTAGGACCACGGTTTGTATGCGGAAGCTGTAGGTTCGAAACTACACAACCACACTAGGGCTACAGGAGAGTTTACCCAGGGAACCCAGCTTCCCTCTGAGCCTAGAGGGATTAGTATTAGCCAAAAGGCTTGGGAACCCTCCGATAGCAAATATATATATATATATATAATGTAAGGGCCCCCACCCCTATCTCTCATATAAGGTGAGAGACATCTCTCATAGGAGTATCTCCCTATATATATAAAATAAAAAATAAAATAAAATAAAATAAAAAATTAATGAAAGCATGATAAAGTGAATGCATATCTTAATTTAAAGAGAATTTCTTTTTCTCATCAATTAGGAGGATACATTCCATTTTTTGTGAGAAATACTTAGCCAAGAACAATACACAATTTAAAGAGTGGTACCTTGAATGTGGGGCCTACATGGATTGAAAGAAATTGGATTATCTCATCATGAATACAACAAGTTTATATTATATTTCATTATTTCTTTCTTGAAACCTTGATTTCTAATGTTACTAATAGTATGGAAATATTAGACATTATTAGGAAATTAAAAACATTAGACATTATTGGGAAATTAATATTTTTCAAATAACATGTTAATATCTAATTATCAAGATATTAAAAATTATTAATGTTGTCTATAGTTATGAGTGCTCAAGGGCCGGGCTAGCCTGGGCCCATTCCAAGCCCAGCCCAACTTGGGATGGCCTTGGACATATAAATTAGGCCCATTAATATTTGGGCTGGGGTTGGATAAAGTCACAGAAAGCCCAAACCCCGCCCCGCCCTCCAAGCCTAATGAATGCTTGTAATTTAGTGCATATTTCCCAAAGAATTGGTAGACAGCACGGTTTGGCCCAGCCAAATTGACCAAATGGGCAGGCTTGGGCCTGGCTTTGATGGCATGTGTTGGGCTAGGTCCAAGTTCTGGCCTATCATTTGAAAGTCGGGCTGGGCTGGATATGCCTTAGCTCCAACCCGGCCCGGCCCGAAGGACCCGCATTGATGGTATCTAAATATAATATCTTCAGAGTTTCATTAATACAATTGTAGAACTCATTTAAACCTCTTCCATCCTGGGCCTTCCACATTTATGTGGACCCCATCACAATTGAATCCTTATATTTCCATCAATCCTCCTTGCTACTGATGTAATTTTGGCATATGAGTGGAGACCACTGGCCCCACCATATAAAAGTTTTTTTTAATTTTTTGGTACCTAGCCTAGGGAGTTAGGGAGTTGGGACCCACGCATGGGAGGTGGTCTGGCTTCCAAAATCTTCTTATTTTGTTTTTTTTTTCGGGGGGGGGGGGGGGCGGGGGGGTTGGGGTTGGGTTTGGGTTGGGGAAGAATCTCTGACTTGAATGATGTAGGTCTGCTGAAACATGGATGGGTTGGGCCCATTGGCATCAAATAAAATATGAACTAATGGGTTGGACCCAAAGGAAGGTTGAGATGGATGGGCTGGGCCCATCTGCAGGTCAATCCATCGATTATACATCAATTTTCCTCCTCTTGGAGAGAACTGAATGTCGAGTTCTTTAAAAGTTCTCAGGATAAAAGAATCCAACGTTTTAACTGAATGAACTTTTGAATTGCCTCTTGATCTCCGTTTTCTTTACATGACATGTTGGCTTTGCTTAATCTTTTCATTCATGTAGAAGGAGAATGGAGGTATGGCTTCTTATTTTTGCATTTAGCTTGAATGTGTGAAATGACCACTACATACTATAATTTTAATCTTGATTCTTCAACATCCGGTCGCAATCTTCAAATTCCCGTCTTGGATCCCCCATAGATAAAATCAATGTAAGGGACTTCAACTGATGGATCATTTTGTGAACCCTCTACAATAACTGATTTGTCCTTCGATGTTCCAATTGGCTTGTCGGAAGGTGGCATGACGACCAAATCCAACCGTTGTTCATTTATCTTACAAACCATATCATCAAGTATTCATGTCTTCTTCATTCATTGCCTCTATTTGTTGATCAACACAGTACACTCCTTTGGCTCCTGGTTCATATTTTTGCATTTGTAGGTCCACTTTGATAGTAAGTTAGGCGGTCATTTTTCCTTGACTGCTTTTCATTTCTTTTTTAAATTTGGGACCCTAAATGATGATCTGAACTGTCAGATACATTAAGAAGGTCAAACGCAGCCTGTAGATCAAATTTCAACTATTGATCTATGATGGATCCTCATATATTTATGAAAAACCTCGTAACCATAGATCTATTTTTCTGGACTTCCGTGGGCACTATAATAATGATCTGAACTGTTAATCCTCTTTAAAAGATTGGATACAACAACAGTTAAAAATTCAGCCCTTGATTTGGTACAGATCTTGAGAAAATGATGAGAAACTAAGAACCGTTGGATAATAATGTTCTGTCCAAGCAGTAGAAACATGATTTTGAGCAATTCAGAATTTTCATTTTCCTTGAATTTTGGGCCATTAAACTACCATCCGGACCGTTGACATATATAATAGTCTAAATATAACTACAGGATCAATTTTGACCCGTTGATCTATCACATATCTCAATAGTTTTTCAGAAAAAGTGAGCCATTTGATCTATTTTTTTGGACTTTGTGGGCCCTTATTTTAAGATCCAAACCGTTGAACCTCGTAGGAATACTTTAGAAAGTCATGGGATGAAAAATCAGCCCCTGATTCATTTCGGATATGGAGAGATTTATGAAAAATAATGAACCGTTAGCTTTTAAAAGTCTATTTAAACCAGCTCTATTGTAGATGTGTAACTTTTGTGCCTTTGGATGGTTGGTAAAAAATAAAAGGGTTTGAATGTGTTTGCATGGTTGGTGTAAAATAAAATAATTTAAATTTGTATTTAATAGGATAAAGTGAGTGTGAAATGAGTTACTCTACCTCTAGTTGCATTAGGGGAGGAATAGAGGAGGAGTAAGATGTTATATCAAGATATAGTTAAAAACGAGTGAGTTGAAATAAATGAGTAAATCAGTTACTTTTTATGCGTCGGAATGATTGGCGTAACGTAAAAAAAATTAAATTTTCTTTTGTTTGAATAACTAAAAAATTATATGATTGGAATAGGAGGCTGGCACAGATCTTGTCCATTCACATGATTGTCGAGAGATTAACCTCTTGTGCAGCCAAAAAGAGGCTTTGACTTTCTAACACGTGAGTAGGCTTATCAATTGAGCACGTTAAAATGGGTACCCGGCCCAGCACAAGCCCAAAAATACAAGTCTTTTTTAAAAAAACTGAGCCCGTCGAGCTGAGCTTAGATAGTGGTTTTAAAGTCCAGCCAAAATGGGACTGAGAATAAGCTAAACAAGCCTCAACCGGCTCGTTCGCAAGCACTTACTAACAATTTGAACAATAGTTCCAAAATAGTAGTTGTGAAAAAATGAAAGTCATTTCATTTCTTTTACTTTTTTTTTGTTGATTGGTCCAGCAAAAAATCCAACAGCTGTAAGAAAAAAAAAATCCATATAGTAGAGAACATAGCATTTAAAAGGAAAGAAGATCATTAACTTTTCTCTTTTAGTTGCTAGTTTGAAAAGGAAAGACAAAATAATTTAAATTTGGTTGTCTGTTTGCATGGAATTGGAATATACAAGTCAAACGAGAGTACATAAGAATCTATTATCGAATGGGCTTGTCTGCTTTCATGAAATTGGATTAAATAGGAAGTAATCAAGTCAAATGGGCCCTTTTGTTTGCTTGAAACTGGAATAATAGGAAGTAACTGAGTCAAATGGGCCCGTTTGTTTGCTTGGAAATCAGAATCCGTAGGACGTAATTGATTTAATTTGGCCTATTTGCTCGATTGGGATTTAGAATACTTAGGATAAAATTGATTCAAATGGGCATATTAGTCTGCATGAACTAAAATAGAAAGTAATTGATTCAAATGGGTCTATTTCTTTGTATGAGATCTGAATACATAAAGTGATTTAGTCAAATGGGCTTGCCTGTTTGCTCCATGAAATTGAATCCATAGGTAGGTACATCAAAGATATTCAATTACAAAAATCATTTTCATAAATTCACAGTGGATACACACTCACAATATATGTGTCATGTACATAATAATTGAGAAATGCTATGACACATATTTATGTGCCCTCAATGGAGGGTTAGATTGCCTAGCTATTAGTATAAAATTGGCCAGATCAAATGTTGTCCTGAGGAGCATAAAAATTGAGATGTACCTTGACAATGGACTATTCAAGGAGCATAAAAACTGAACTTGGTTGAACCTGCTGAAAGTCACAGGTGCGTTTCCCTTGACAAGTTGGTCAGCCCACGGTACCTGCAAAGCTGACCAGAAGACCTTCAATGTGAAACTTCTTTTTTCTTGTAAGAGCCTGTCTTCATCCTTCTCATTAGTGGCTCCCTGCCAACTGTTTTTCCAAGTGGGGCCTTGGGTAATGTATCTATAGTGTATTCTCCATTTATATGTTTGGTTCCCATTTCCCATCCTAGAGAGAATAAAAATAATAGATAGTGATGGGGTTGACCACAAACAAACATTTGGTGGCCCTCTCACCATCCATTAAAGCTCTCTTTCTGTAATTCACAGAACATTGACAATGTTGGAACATTCCTAACCACCCAGACCTTTCCTATAGAAGGAGGTTATAGTCTCTTTTGATTTTTTAATAATGGGAAATAATCAGGTGAGAATTTTGGGTGGGGCTTATCTATCACCCAATTCAAACATTGCAATAGACATAGACTTTTTGATAGTCACACGCCCCAAGGTTTGGCACCAATGTGAATGAACTAGACCGTTGGATCGACTATATACCCATACAAATGGACTGAGCTTGTCCGCCATGTATGAAGGGGTTAGGAGCAAGAGACCGGGGCCAAACTTGATATTCAGGGCCGTTCTACATAGATCTTTCAATCCCCACCGGTCTTATCCCAAAATGAAAGTGGTCCTCGCAAAAAAGTTCTCACACTAAGCTCTTTTACGGGATAAAATCCCTTTTTTTTTTTAATTAGTGCCATCAATTGGAGGGCATGGATCGCAGCTCTCAATTTAAATTCAAATTCCAGCTCCCCCACTCATGATTATAGTTGGTGTTTGAACTTAATGCAATCATATTGCACAAAAAGCAACAACAGACGAGCTTGTATTTGAAGTTTCCTCTGTGCCATTTGAATATTTGAGGTTCACATGAACAATAGAGTACGAACCCAGAATTTGGGGGTGTGCATCATTCACCAAATTTTATTATGTTAAGTGGGACCGGCATGGTCAATGCGTGGGGTGATATAAAGGTTGCAAGATGTGATTGTGGGCTAATTTTCTCATTCCCCAATAGAAGTCGCCACTGTTATGTTTGGTCATTTAAATTAAGGGGGTCCAGCTCTTTTGATGGCCCCATGACTCTTTAGATATCTGCAAATTCTTGTGTTTTCTCATTAACTTATTTCAACAAGTCAAGGCTTATCTTAGTGGGAATTCTAATCTCTCGTCCTTTACCATGCTTGATCTGATGTGGGATTCATGGCATGTGGGCCGCATGACTTTCATGAATGAGAATGGTCCCTAAAATGTCGTCCTACTATTAAAATCGAATTGGTTGACATGGAAATAAATTTCTAAAAGTTCAAGTTAAAAATAGGTTTCAATAAAGAAATACTTAGTTGATGGTCACTATGGAGGATTTGATGTGAGGGTGGTTAGATACTCAATTTCTAGAGATCATTTAATTGACATTTGTTGATCTTCAAAATTGCTTTTCAATTTTAATCACTTTGACAAAAATAATATATATATATATATATTAAATTCTTAGCATTTAGTTTCATGTGAACAAAAGGGCCCTAACAAATTGAGGGACAGGGCTACAATGCATCCCCGCTGCATTGTAGTATGGTGCATCCCCCTTCTTTAATGCATTGTGGGGCCCACCTTTTTTAAATCCGAGCCACTCATTAGTTATTTTGTTAGTTCTGGTTCTGAATGTGATCTTGACTCGGAATCTATTTTGTTAGTTCCAGACCCAGTTCCTATAGCAAAACCCATATCCGATTTCGAAATCGGGTCTACCTAGAGGACTGGATCTAGTTTCAAAATCAGTTCTAACTTCTATTCCTTTTTTTTAAATAACTATATCATTTAACTTATAACAGTACATCAAGTCTATTACTTCTAGTAATATACCTAAAAATATACAAAAAAGTTTATTTTGAAGTATAATTTGCAATATTAAAGACTCGTACTTCAAGTTCTAGATCCAAGAGTCAAAACCTATGTGGACCCAAAAATCATGCCCATTTATCAATAAGAATATAAATTGGATTCCAGACCTAGACTCGTTTATGAATTGGAATCTCAAATAGGTTACAAAGCCGATTTTTCTTGGATCAAAACTTTCGGACAAAACTTTCGGATAATCGAAAAACCAAATACCCGTTTACAACCCTAATCTATACCCTCTTTTAAAACATGCTTAAAAAAATTTAACAAGGCCCAACACATTCCCATCCACCCCACTATCATCCATAGTTCATCACACAAACCTGAAAAGGCAAAAGAAATATTATTTTCACCTTCCCAACCTTCTGCTTGCCCCCACCCGCCCCACCCACCCTTTCCTTTTTCTACTTCTCTCCTGCCCCCATTCCAATCCTTGTAGAGATGATGGGATCATATGCTTGTTTGACAACTCTAACTTAGAGTTAAATAAGGTGAAGTCTCAATTTGTATAAAAAAAATCCACCAAAATACTTTAATATAAATTTCCCACCATAATTTTTTGAAAAAAATAAAAATATAACCTCATTTTACTGCTTAAAAGACAAAAAAAAAAAAAAAAAAAAAAAAAAAAAAAAAAAGACTACGAAATACTATCTTGACTCTTTTATATTTTATTATTTCCTCGAAATAACCTCCACTCTAGTGACTCTACTTCCCTAGTAAAGCCCGAAACAGGCCCAGCCCTCTCTCTGGCTTCTGCATCTCAACTACCACCCCATCTGCAACTTTAAATCATAAAAAACCCTAACCCTAGAAACAACACAATCCCCATTTCATTATCATTTCCCACCAGTGCTCCACCCCTTCGCATGTTCCCTTCGCCATCAGAACAAGAAAATTAGGGCTCCAAACAATCAATGTCGATCTTGCCGATCATCCGAGAAGTCTGGGATGACAACCTCGAGGAGGAATTCGCCCTTATCCGCGAAATCGTCGACGACTATCCCTACATCGCCATGGACACCGATTTCCCCGGCATCGTCCTCCGCCCCTTGGGCAGCTTCAGCACCTCCGCCGACTACCACTACCAGACGCTGAAGGCCAACGTCGATCTTCTTAAACTGATCCAGCTCGGCCTCACCTTCTCTGACGAGGAAGGAAACCTCCCCACCTGCGGCACCGACCGGTTCTGCGTCTGGCAGTTCAATTTCCGGGAATTCGACGGGGACAGCGACAACTACGCCTGACTCCATCGACCTCCTCCGCCAGAGCGGGATCGACTTCAAGAAGAACGAAGAGAGGGGCGTGAACGCCGCCCGCTTTGAGCAGCTCCTCATGTCGTCGGGCATCGTCATAAACGACGCCGTGCATTGGGTCAGCTTCGACTGTGGGTACGATTTCGGGTACCTGCTCAAGCTACTCACCTGCCAGAACATGCCGGAGACGCAGGCAGGGTTCTTCAATCTTATCAAGATTTATTTTCCGAACGTTTATGATATGAAGCATCTTATGAAGTTCTGCAATAACCTGCACTGCGGGCTGAACAAGCTCGCGGAGCTATTGGACGTGGAGAGGATAGAGATATGTGAGCAAGCAAGGTCTGATAGCTTGGTTAATTCCTGCACATTCAAGAAATATCACCAAGCAGGGTGTGATAGCTTGCTTACTTCCTTCACATTCAAGGAGTTGAAGGAGTCTTTCTTCAATGGATCGATCGAGAAATACGCCGGCGTAATATATGGTCTGGGTGTTGAGAATGGTCAGAATACAACTTGATAAAATAAGAAAGATAAATAGAATGTGTTTGACGTCCAATTTACATGTAGTATGTACCCGTTTGGCACGTGTTTTTGAGGTGAGGGTTGGGTATGGTAGTGGTATGGGTTTCTTTTGGCTTGTTTTTCATGAAATTTGATATATTGGGTTTACCTTCATCACAAGTTGTTTTTATTTTATTTTATAATGTTGTTGCAAATGATGGATGTCTAGTCTAGTTAACTATGTGTTGGGGCACCTTGGATTTGGTTACTGGTTTTTTTTTTTTTTTTTCAAACTCTATCAGCATTGGTGTAAGACAGAAAAGCAGTGCTATCTCTTGCTATCTTAACTGTTTTCTTTCCTATGCTGCTTCAAAGGCATAGATGAATGGATGGTTTATTGTTGCTCTACAAACTGCTTTTGGTTATTCTAACTGCGACCATTGAATTAGCACCCGGAATGTGTTTGTTGATGAGATCCTTAGGAATGGGAATGCGGGCTGTTAAAATTTCTCATTGGAGGTTTCTGTTACCAGCTCTGCATGCAAGAGGTGAGAGTCCTTGTTGCATAACACCATTTTTTTTTTAATTAATGATGGGCATATGTCTTATGACTTATCTTCGAAGTTATGTGAATCAAACTTTCTCTTTCTATTTATTTAAACTTTGTTTTCATGTCAGCAATTTAATTGTGATTTTAGCGCTTTGAAATTTCTTTGTATCCATATATATATAAATATATATATATATATATTTGAAAACAGTTTTAGACTATTTGTGCTTTGCTTCCTAATTGTTTTACTGATGTCATTGAATTTACTTTCTTTGCAGCTCCTCATGTCATGATATTACCATAAATCTTGCTTTGTTTTAGGTACGGTGGCATCTTATTGTCATACTTTCCATTTGTCTATAGATCTGTTTAATTTCAGCATGAATCTCAATTGCTATCAGTACTTTTGTTGATCATTATTACTGTTTTGTTTATAAACAAAGACTGTTTAAGTCGGCACTTTACATATTTATCTGTTGTCCTTTAGTTCAACTTTTGAATTGTCATGTGGAAAGCTTCTAAATACTGCGTTTTCAATGCTAGAGATATTTTAATCTGATAGTCTTGGGGAGAATAGATAGGCAGTATTGTGATTTGATATGTAACCTATCAGTTGCCCTAGGGGTCGTTTGTTTGTGCTTATTTACATTTGTAAATGACTTGCATTATCCACCGTACAGAGCCTTTCTATGACACTCTTCTTGTTACAGCAAGAAAATACCGTCTCCAATGAATAAAGGGTATTTTTTTTAAAAAAGGTGATGGGTAACTTTAGTAAGAAGAAGGAAGAATAAAAACACGAAATGAAAACAAAAGGGTCTAAGAGACTTGTACCCTACAAATCAATTACATTAAAAACACTGAGGAAGATCTATCAACCCTTGCTTAGCTAAAGAATCTTCCAAACCATGGGCCAATCTAACCACATGATCAAACTTCACAAGAAGACGAGAGTCTAATGCCTTAATCTCATTAAAGAAAAAGTGGAGCTTCCATGGCTTAACTTTATCATTAATCACCCAAGCAATGGCATTACTAGAGTCACTCTCCATAATCAATTTGTCATCAAATGAGTGGGAGAAAATCCTTAACTCCTCCATGATAGGCAATATGTCAGCTGCATTGGTATCCTCAACTCCCAACACCTTTTACACACACACACACACACACAAAGACATATAAGCCTCCCAATTAAGCCAGACGTCCGTCAAATTGAAAATAGAGAACTCCTTCCTAACCACCACCCATTTAGCAATCCTGAAGGTTCTGATAGATAGAATATCTTTGATGGCTGATGATATCTTTACATCTTACTATCTTAGTATATATAGGTTTATACTTGTATTGGACCAGCTAGAGTGAAACTATTTGTTTACCTTGTTTGCTTGTAATTACTTATGTGCGTAGGTTGATAGTGGCTTAATTTAAACTATATACCATGAGCATAGTGACCTCCCAAGGACATGTTTCCTTGTTTAAATACATGATTTGGTGACTTCAAAGCAAAAATGCACAGTGACATAAGTGGAGAGTGATAATAAGTGTGAAAATTGTGTTTGGGAGAGATTCCAGCTGGAGTTGGATTGCATAGAGGGTCTGTGATGTAGGACAGACCGATGGTCCCCATTGGTCAATGGGCCCAACCCATCTATCTTGACCAGCCAATGGGCCTAGCCCATTTATTTTATGTTATTTAGAGTTTTAATTATGTTTTAAGTTGTTTTTAGTCAGATGTTTTAATACTGGCCATCAATATGTTTGGATGGTTCAGATTAGTTATAGTGTTATTTCTTTTCCTATATAATGATGTGAAGCCTCTTTCGCTTATAAATGGTTGATGATTAATGAAAAAAAATCGAGTGCTTTTGGGACGTTCCCCAAGTTCTCTCTAAGTTATCTTTGCCTCCTGGATTGGAGTTTGGTGCAAGCCCAGTTTTCAAATTCACCTGATCTACTCCCTATCTCTCAATCTCTATCCTTTCACGCCCGCATCTCCCCTCCGTTAGGATTGAGTAAGGTTCCGTGATTCTTTGGCAGATATAGTGTGAGAGGTGAGATTCGGAGGCCACTTACTTTCATGTCAAGGGGAGTGCAAATGAGGCGACTGATCTATTGGCTAAGGAAGGAGTTGACTTTCGATCATGGAGGATGTCTAGAGACCTCAAGGTCGAGTAATGAAGTCCGGAAATGATGTCTTTAAGATATTCTCACAAAGATAATATCTTAGTGGAGGGAGACTGCGCACTATCCGATGGGCATTAGGATTGAGTAAGGCTCCGTGATTCTTTGGCAGGTATAGTGTAAGAGGTGAGCCATGGAGGCCTCTTATTTTCATGTCAAGAGGAGTGCAAATGAGGCGATTGATCTATTGGCATTGGAAGGAGTTTGTTGCCAAGACGTATGTTCCTAGAATAGAATGGTGTTCTTCATTTCGTTTAGTTTGCTGCTTGTTTTCGTCTAACGGTGTTTCGTGGTATTAGCTTTTCACTACCGTTCTCTTGTACTAAAGCTTAGAATCAATTGCCATTGAAAAAAGAGAAACTCTTAT
The DNA here is from genome assembly GCA_038049695.1 of Cinnamomum chago. Taxonomy (NCBI): domain Eukaryota; kingdom Viridiplantae; phylum Streptophyta; class Magnoliopsida; order Laurales; family Lauraceae; genus Cinnamomum; species Cinnamomum chago. The sequence goes on along the minus strand of CP142452.1, from coordinate 8,072,320 downwards.
AATAGTAATTAACTTAAAAGGGAAATCTCAATCCACGAAAGAAAATCTTATTAACCTCCAAAATTGTTCTACAATGCTCATATATATAGGAAAACAAACCTTAAAATCAAAGACTCCTAGTGAATCTAGGAAACCAATCCGAATGACAACTCATTAAAGAAACAAATAAAGAAAAAAAAAAATCCTAGACTCCTATGGGTCCTACATGTGGGAAGGTTATTTAGTTAAAAAATAAATTAGTGCTAAAATGTAATTGATTTTGATATTGGCATTCTCTATGTGCACAAATGAAGTAGCATGCTGTGCGCATCAAAGATGATTGGGCGAGTCGTAAATTAAGTGCAATTACCAGAGCTACAAGAATGGTACTACACAGCCGTATAGAGAAGAAGTTGGGCAATATTACTTTCAATTTATCAGTCGGATCACCAATCCGAAAAGCAGATAACGTAGCAGCAGATTTAAGTGGTGAAGGTGAGGTCAGAAGCTTCTTAGATCTAAGGGATAGAAAGGATTGGAAGGTGATCCAAGAGGCCCACCCAAACTTTGGATAAGGCACTGGTCCCTTGGAAAATTGTTTTCTAAAAAGCTTACTATATTGAGAGAGTAACCACGTGCTACTTTGGCTCTTTTGATGTTTCTGAACACATCTAATGCTGTAATTGTGTTGTTTTGTATTGGAAATCACCTTTCATCTAGAAAAAAAGATGGATCTTGATATCCAAGCATAATTATCTCCTTATCATGATAGAAGCCTTATCCCATATATCTAAGGCCGTCTTTGTGAGCTATGCCTTTCCACTTGATTCTATTTGAAGCATCTTCCATGTAACTCATGTTAACGTAGGTCCATTTGGATTTTGGACACTACATGGGTCCTGGCCCATTCTTAATCACAGCTAGGCCCAGACTCACTCACTACATTAATATTCTTCACAACTGGTCAAACATTCAACCATGTACAATTATATACTTCCTTCTTAGGGGATTTGATTACATAGTCATTAATTGTTATTGCCCTATGAAAGGGATTGTAAATTGATAGCACTAGAAATAGAATTCTATGTAAGAAGATGAAATTTCACATTGAGATCATCAAATATTATTCGCAAAATTCTTGTGTTCAGCGATTTCCATGGAAATGACAACTCAACCATCTATTATATCTCCCTTTATAACTTCATTTTTATTTTTATTTTTATTTTTATTCCTCTTCTTCTCCTAGATTCTTGAACTTTAAAACTCTTTAACATATCTTACAAGGTTTTATATATATCTTCTTCCTATGTGCCTAAACCTTCTCATGTGGAATTCCTTGATTTGTCTTGTATTGGAGCTTCTCAATCTCAATAGTTTCCTCTTTTTGTACCTGTTTCTAATCCAATCCATTCTTATACCACCACACATCCATCATAGCATGCACATCTCACAAAAGGTACTTTTACTTCTTTTTGCTTTTTTTTTTTTTTAAATTGTCCAGTGTTCAATTTTAAACAAGAGGGTAGGTTTAATCGTTTTATTAAAAATGCCTCTGTAATCAAACTTGCACTCACTGATCACATAACACTTAACTAGCTTGTCTCCTTTTGGTTGATCCAATTTGTGATGTCAGTGCAATATATTTTAATATTGGTAGTTCTCTATGTGCTCAATTGAAGCCGCAAGGTGTGCACATCGAAGGTGATCTAGTTAGCGAAACACCCGGATCCAAGAGAAGAGTAATGGAAAAGAATTCAGGCAATGTTACTTCATTTTGTTAGTGAGGATAGCAGATTGTCCAATGAAGATGAGGTCAGAAGACTCTGAGATCTATTTTAGGGCTAGTTTGGCAACTCTACTAATAGGATCAAGTGAAGTAAAGTTGGTTTTTAAGTAAGAATAAAATGTAAGTGGATTATGATGGTATTTTGTTTTTAGTTGTTTGTTATGGAATCTTTTTGACTTTTTGTATGGGAAAATTGGGTTTTTTTTTAGTGGATAAAGGTGGTGCTTTTTTACCTTCTTTTTTTTTTTACGATGGAGGGATTTTGAATTAAAGTACTTTTGATGTGACATCTTGTCTGAAAAATGGAGGCTTTACTTGACTTTTACTATGCTAGTGAAGTGCCAAACTAGCCCTTAGGGGTAGAATGGATTGGGGAGTGATCTAGGAGCCTACCAGAGCTTCCGCCCGGGCATTGGTCGCTTTGAGACTATTTTAAAGCCTTACTGTATTTAGATAGAACCGCACAAATGGATCAGTTGTATGCTATTTTGATCGCTTCTGTTGTTTATGAACACACCTAGGGTGTGCACATGCCACTCATCTTCCACCAGGGGAGAAAAGAAAAGAAAAATATTTTGATATGGAGAAACAACCATAAAACAATAAGGAGGCTTTGAGTTGTATATCACAAATTATATCAACAAGCTAGTGGAATGTTATGTGATCGACTGTTGCCTCTTTGATTCAATTGGCATTTTAGTATGACCATTAGTCTTGCTTTGTTCTATGGAACAGAATGGTGTCTCGTGAAAATCGGAAAGAAGTAAAAGTACATTTGGATGAGACGTGCATGCTATGGTGGATGTGGAAGTAAAGAAAAGGATTGATTTAGAAATGGGTACAAAAAGAGATCTAATAAAAGAGAAATCAAGGAGTGTCTATAAGATGGTTTCGGCAAATATGTAGTAGATAAAAAAAAAAAAAACCGTGTACAATATGATGAGTAGTTGCAAGTTCAAGGAACTAGGAGTAGAAAGTGGAATAAAGACCGTAAGTGGAGTCCTAAGGTAGGACATAATAGACGCTTGAGTTACTCAAAATTCAAAACATACATATAATACAATTGAGTGGAAAAGCATAACTCACAAAGCCGACCTTAGATAGATAGGATTAGGTTGATATCATGCGGAGGAGATAGTGGTGCTTGGATAGTTAGAGAAATTCAACTGATGAAGTTTTATTTGATCCAATGTGTGGTGCTTTGAATTTGATATCTTTATCTGCAAAGTTGAAGTTGCCAGACATGACATGGTGGAAGGAAAAATGGTTTAGATAGCAGTCATTCGGCATTGTAAATGAGTGGTAGAGAAGTAGATGTTCAAGTCATTAATAGGTAAAGCTAGATAATAACAGAGTGAATTCGAATGGTTATAAAAGAAGAAAGAAAAGACAAGTAACAGAGCGTTGGTTAATTTAACTAGTTCATCATTTTTCAGAAGAAAGAAAAGGAGACTCTAAGTTATTATCAATTATGACCCCCCTATGGGGTTAAAACTTAAAATACTTGTGTTATGATTTTTGGGTTGGAAATGTGAGATCCTTCACTGAATTTGAGGCTGAGATTTTTCTTCAAGAAACTGAATTAGCACAGGTTGATGACCATGCACTTTGATCTTTCTGACCCTTCTATATTTGGTGAGCACCCAGAACTCCCTGATGAAGCATGAGGTGGTGTCCTCATTATTTGGAATGGTAATCTATCAAACATATTAATTTGTGTTAGTAGTGTGGTTATACTATGTCAGTGCATGGGCTGGATAGTGATTATGTTTGAGAGAGTTCTTTGTTAGCGCAGTGATTTCAATGTCATTTAAATCTACTGATTTATGGGGTGGCTGTACTATCTTCCTGCCTGCCAGACATTCTCTGATTCGATTCATTTATATGATCTAGTAGATCCTCAAACCTGGGAAGCTAATAGATTAGGGTTAAGGTGGTCTTTTGATTGTTGGAAAATGGCTAATTATAATCTAGGATTGGAATTCCCTACTTGAATGTAGGATTAAGGTGAATATACCATGCCAAAAACTGGTGATTAGAACTTGAAGTCCCTTCAAACTGTCTGTGAAATTATTGGAAGAGCTATTAATGAAGCTAAAATGGTATTAAGGTCACAAATTTAGAAGAACACAAGGAGGGAGCTGTTGTAAAAGGCTCAATAGAGTATCTTGTCTTGATGGCCTAACTGTGAATTTTTTTGACATTATACAATTTTCTCCTTTTTTTTTTTGTTTTTATAAGGTTATAGAGAAAATCAGATAACTGTTCTAGATGAGTCCATCAAGGCTTGATATCCAGCCGAAAGGGTACGCTCCACTTATAGGAAACACAATTCCAACCCCTAACCCGAATCAGCAGCAACCCAAACAATAACATTCTCACATCTAATCTTTAATCAAGTAAAATTTTATTATGTAGGAGTCATAATTATAGGAAGACATGTCATAGAAATCCCTAAAATAATGGAAAGAAACCAAAACAGCAAGTCCTGAACGTCATCCAAATCTGTTTGAAAAGTGTCGTGGGGCCATATGCCTCACCTTTGCAATAGATGAACTCCACTAGAAATTAGGGCACCCTGGGCAACCCTACTGATGTAGGATTTTCATGGATTTGGGCTTCTTTTGGCCCTTTCGAATGAAGCCCAAATAAGACTTGCTTTTTAGAATTTTTCTACAGGATTTTCCTTTATTTACAAAATCCACCTTGTTGTCTTCCTTTTCTCAAACAATCCCTAACATTAATTGTTATTAAATATTTGGGACTGTTCTTGGGTCCAGTCGATCCTTTGCCTCAACTGAAAGTGTGTTTGAGTCTTGCAGGATTTCACAAGCGTCCAGAATTTAACGTAATTGATTTTCTTGGAAATGATACTGATACCTCGGGATGGATGTAAAGGTAAGCAAAGTGCTTCTACTCCAAGAACCATGAAGAAGTTTTCTTTTGTTTTAGGGTTAGGGTTTTGTAACTGGGTCATTGTGGGGTGGGGTGGGTGCCTATATAACTCTGCTTTTCACCAAGTCTTCGCAACTCATCGCTTTTGCAAGGCGTTGCGTTTGTGGGTTTCTCTACCATCAGACGCGTCAACGAAAGCGTAAACTAATGATCTCTACACGGCACAAATGCAGATCTTCCGACGGTGGTTTCATCTTCTATTTTCATGAAGTTATCGAAACCTGTCTGCTTTGTGATCATTCTCTTTTATTTGTTCACTTGTTTTCCTAATCATGATTTTTACGTCTTCTATTCCACCCATTTTACTGTCCCCATTGTTCAGTTTCAATGCAATTCCCATTGGTGAAATAGTTTTCTCCTTTCTTTTCTTTCTCACCACATACAAATACCCACCCCCTTTGATGTTGCTTCTTTCTGACTGAGCTATCCCTTCTTTTTTTTTATGGGTAGTTCATGTTTAGAAGCATAGAGTAAATATTACTATTTCCAGTATTAAACAGCATGATGTTTATGCTTGTGTTGTTGCATCATGTTACCTGTCTCCTGGAACATTAGAAAAAAAGCAAAGCCCCTTTTTTTTAGTCTTAAAATACTTGTATTGGTAAACTTTCACTTGAGGTTTCAAATCAAAGTTTTCTTTCGACTGAGAGGTTTCAGATTAGAGATTTTAGTTACTATGAAGAAGTTTTACCTCTATTTCTTCCTTCTTTTTTCTTTCTATCTTTGCATTTTCAATGATCCTATTAATTTTTTTTTTAGTCCTTGTTATAAGAGCCTTTTTTTTAATTATTATTTTCCCCTTTTTTAATAAATATTTCTTAAAAGGATCCTTGGAGTAAAGAATTGAACGTTGGAGGCATCTCCCCTCTCTTTCCATCGATTGGTTGGGGGAGATTCGGGTATTTGCTTACCAATACAAAAAGCCAAAGAAAAGAATAATGGAGTCTAAGTTGTGAATTTTTTTTTTGTTGGGATTTTTATAGCATCCATCCCCACCAGCTGAGCCAGAACGGGGATGCAAGGACTTTGTTTATTGACCTTTTATTCCAAAGGAGGCAAAAGGGCAGGTCTTAAGATCTAAAAAGGTTCTTTCTATAATTTTACTTTTTAGGGCACGTTTGTGGTGCCGTGGAAAGTCATTTCAACAGAAATGATTTTCATTTTCTATGAAAACTTTTTCCTGACTTCCCTCATCACTCATCAGGAATGATTATTATTATTTTTTATGTAATCAGGGAAAAGTCTTTACAGATTTTCTTTGAGGAAATGGAATTTAACTGTTCTTTGTCTGGAAAAGCTGCTACACAAATGTGCGATGGGGGAATTTAATAATGAACAGAGAAAAAAAGAAAAAAAAGAAAAGGAAAGAAGAATGCCACACAAATTACTTTATTAGCTAAAAGGCAACAATTACAAAGAAATGAGGGCCCAAATAGTTATCATTCAAAAAAAAAAAAAAAAAAAAAAAAAACACCTTACTAGGTATCATAAGATATACTCATTAACCAAGTCAAGCTATACCAAACTAAGCCTTTTCCCACTAGGTGGGGTCGGCTATATGGATTTGATGACACCAATCAAATCTGTTTAGGACCATGTCCTCCGTTAGATTCATGTAAGTAATCCATGTAGGTAATGTCATGTTTAATAGTTTCTTTCCAACTTCTCTTGGGTCTCCATCTTCCTCTCATACTCCGGGCAATCTCTATATTTTTACACCTTTTAACAGGTGCCTCCGTTAGGCGTCTTCTAACATGGTCGAACCATTTCAGTCGATTTTCTCTCATTTTATCTTTAATCGGTGATATTCCTACTTTGCCCCTAATCTCCTCATTCCTAATCATATCTCTCCTTGTGATCCCGCACATTCATCTTAGCATTCTCATCTCCACAACTTTCATCTTCTTAATATGATTATGCTTTACTGCCCAACACTCTGATCCATATAACAACACTGGATGTACCGCCACCTTATAATACTTTCCTTTAACTTTGAGGGGGACTTTTCGATCACACAAGACCCTCGAAGCATTCCTCCATTTGGTCCACCCGGCCTGAATCCTGTGACTTACATCAGTATCAATCTCTCCATTCTATAATAATAATAAAAAAAAAAAACAACGTTGGACGTACCGCCATGATGAAGTTTTGCTATAATAAAAAAAAAGAAAAAAATACATGTCACCAGTTAAATCCCTCCATGATTTGTCAATAACGTGGGACCAACTACACAAGATATACAATTAAAATATTCTAATGCATCTCCACCATATACCAAAAATAATAACTTTTCGATCATTTCTATATATTTACTTTTTAAATTCATATAAACAAAAAAGTCCAAACCATAAAAAGTTTTATGGTGTTTCAAACTCATATAAATAAAGTAGCCCATCTTTTCTATTAATGAAATCACGGCGTTTCAAAACAGAATTTACCATGTGCCCTTTACAAAATAAACAGACTTCACATTTTCAAAATGAATATCACTCCACGTGAAAAAAAGAAAAGAATTCCTACATGTCAGTTCATCGAGCTCTTCTATTGGCATTAGCATCCCGCATCTCTAATGTCATTGCATCTCGTAAGCGATAAGCATATTGACTATCAGATTCTTCATTGTTCACTTCATCATAACGATCATCCTGACGATCATCATTATCTTCATCATCAATGAATATTCTTTCATGACGATGACGTTCATATAATTCATTCGTACTAGGACTTCTCTTCATGATAAAGTTGTGTAATACAACAAAAGCATTTACAATCTTTACCTGTGTCTTGATAGGATAATTTCGAAGTATGTGTGTCAAAATTGGAAACTGTTCCTTCCACAGGCCAAATGTCCTTTCAATAATATTTCTCATCTTTGCATTTCGAAGATTAAAAAGCTCACTAGCTGTCCTGAGAGCCAATGCTTGAGCTCCAAATTCCTTTAGATGATATCGGGTCCCACGATATGGTCCAATAAAACCTCGTCTATTACCATATCCAGCATCAACAAGAAAATACTTTCCTATAAAGATTCAATATGACAATTATCAGAAGATTGCAACATGCTTAGCTAATTTTCAAAAATTATAATAACTTTCAAATTTACATCTTGAAATAAATATTTACCTTCGAGAACTTGAAGATTGTAGAGTCCCTTATTTTGTAGAACATCGATAAAACTTTTTGATCTTTGGCTGATCCTTCAAAACCAGCACATACAAACTGGAACATCATGTCAAAACCAACTATTGCCATTACATTCTGTGCAATAAAACCTTTTCTACATCGATATCGTTGTTGATCTTTAATTGATACCCATGCTGGAACATAAGTGTCATTAATGGCACCAATGCAGTCCTATCCCAATATAACAAAAACATTTATAATCAATAACAATTTAAACATTCATCATAGGGAGTAAAAGATACTATCGTGTAAATTATTTATGTACCTTGAAAAAAAGGGTAAAATACTGGATTCCTTTTACCATCCATGAAGGTGTGAAAATTTAGGTGCGAAAATGAGTACATTTTCACCCCATTTTCACATGAGATTTACATACGTGATGCGTGAAATAGTGCAAACAAACGTGATGGTATGTAACATTCATGCATGTGCATCATTTACATACGTAAATGGTTACAAACAAACGACCCCTAAGGGATGATGGAAGAAATGAGGTAGAGAGATGTAAATGTGGAACCTTGACTTTCCTAAGATTTGATTTACATGGCTTGGTATTCATTTACCATCTCACCATGATTCATTTTCCATTATAGGGGTCATCATGTGATGGTCATTTATGAATCTTCACTATGTTTCTTCAGTTTAACTAGTTTTAGGATTACATTTCCTAGAATTCAGGAGGGCTTGTTTCTTTACAAGCATTTTTTTATAGGAATTCAAGATGTCTGTAGATTTAAGAATTCCTGTGAGAAATTCAATGTTCTTTTAATGGGATTCTCAGTATTCAAGGCAACCAGAATTCTCAAATGCAAAAAAGGTGGAATTCCAAAATGCTAGCCCCCTCCTAAAGCATTTCAAAATTCTGGAACTCCGAGAAGTTTGGTTGGAATTCTAGCACCCAACTGTGACCTCCTACCAACAATAAAGTGGGCCCTATATTTACAATTGTAAAAATTGGACCCATGCAATCTCTATCAAGATGGGTCCATGCTCAAATATCTAAAATTAGGTATCACACTTTCGTTTCTAAATTATGGGCCCATGTACCATGGGTCCATATTATAATTCTTATAGTTGGGTTCCAAGTTCACAACCACAAAAGGTGGGTCCCATGTTTTACAATGCATAATATGTTCAATTCCAGTTTAGAATTTATGTAGCAATGAAATATGAGTTTTATTTTAGAAATTCTCAAGCAAGAATTCAGATGAAAACGAAACGTAGAAGTAGAATTTAAAACTGATAAAATTCGGTGGCATTTTATAATTCTATCATGTGGAATTCCCAGACAACCACTAGACAAGAATTTTAGGAATTCCACTAAAGAAATTGGCCCTAAGAATTCAATTCCATACAAACAAAGATGAACCCTTGAGTCTCTTCTTTCATTCTCCTTTTCTTGTTTGTTAATTTATTTATTTATCTACTTTTTCTATGAGGAAGCCTGCTCAATTCTACAGTTTGGAACTCAAAAGGTTTGCCTTTGAAATATGGGCCCTGCAGGCCAAAGTTTAAGAAAGCTGAAAAAAAATCATTTTTCATCATGACAATGATAATGATAATGAATGTAGTGCTTTACGGCCTTTACTAGACAGTTGGATACTCATGAAAGCTCTTTTAATCATCTCATTAGTGCTTTATTAGTGAATTTTATGGTATATTAGTTTCTGACATGATTTTGCAAATACTGTATCATCTTCATATTCATCTCTTCTCAATAATAATTATTTCTTGCAGAAATGTTACTATGATTTCCTAAACATCAGCATTATATGTGATAGTACTGTTAGTTTTTATGGTCTCAATCAATTAGATGATGTAATAAATTGATTAATTTCTTTATTTATCAATAAAATCATGCTTTCCTTTCATGAGAAGAATGATGCTTTGTTAATTTATGTACATAGCCAATACTTATGAAATGATGGCTCATGAGATGAACCGGGTCCCATTAGTATATTAGATTTGATATATGTGTATGGGTGAGATCCATATACGAGAAACATGTGTCACAAATCTTTTACTTAAATATATTCACAACTAGTGATGAGACTAGGCATCTCATCTGATAAAGTTGCAGCACTTTGATTACTATGAGATAGTATGATTTGTCTCGATCATCAGAATGTAAGATTCTAGATCATGGCGTTGGTACATTGGATGTATTGAAGGACCATGAGAAACACCTTATGAAACACTGTCCTAAGTTTAAGGTTTGCTCTCATAATTCCCTAACAATAGGCTTTCAATCCTGAGACATTGATGAACTCAAGTTTTTGTATATTCATTTGCTTTGAGTCACCAATGAGAAAGGCCAACTGTAGGTCAACACCTCGGTGTCTTCAGTATATAGTAGTAGAACTGTAGGAACATTGAATGGTCAAGATGAAATCGATCTATATTATCCCCTTGTGCCAATTAATGGATTTATCATTTGTAAGTGCGCACCCATCTTGATTAATAGTTAATTATATGGTACTAATGATCACTGTGATTAATTGGGGCTTAAGGAGAATAAGATGTGGATCTAAGATTGGAAGAGACATGTTTAATCTAATTAATCCATGGATATTGATAGAAGGTTTTACTTGTGGCAATTGGAAAGCTTGACGTAATCTTTATAATTTATTCCTAAGATTGGAGTGCAATTGCATTTATATAGTGGTGTTATTTGTAATTAACTGTGAGTCCGGATTGCACATGAGATGTGGGGTCACGGTGTCCCAGTTGGAGCCAACTTTCTATGGAATCTCTAGCGGTTCCTACGCTAGTCCAAGATATTAGAAAGATATTAATCTTACTTGAACTCTAAAAGGAAGGAATTAGAAAGTTATTATTTCTATTTGAAGTGGGACTTCTAATAGTGGTAATAGTAAATTACTAATTGTTGTGGAACTAAGACTTCTATAATAATAAAAAAGGAGAAAGTTACAAATTCTTAATGGAAATTGGACTTCTATTTTAATTAGTAAGGGAGGTTGCCAAGGCTATAAAAGGGGAACACCCCTTGGACGTCCCATATGGAAATCCACGCCCAGCTTCTCTGTCACGACTCGGGCCTGAGATCCAATCAATCCGGATTAACCAAGGGTCACAAAGTCATCATACTTACTCTCGTAAATTCCGAATTAACCGAAGTTAAAACGAAATTCACAAGGGATTAATCATACGTACTTATCAAATGTACATTTTTGCGGAATATATATATATATTGACAAAATAGTTAACTGTACAGTTATTTTCATCAAAAGTAAAGTCTAAAACACATTTCATTTTCTATCTAAGTCAACAACTGCATATGCAAATACAATGCAGGTGACAACTATTTACATTCCAAAAATAATATACAAAAGTATTCTATCAAATATTTCCAAAATATTTCTCCATTCGCACTCCAATTCAAGTCCATTCGATTAGACCTCCTGGGAGTATCGGATGGGCATCCTCTGCTGGCGGTTCAGCCTCAGCGGAACCGGCACGGGCAACTGGGCCTGTAACATCATCAGTAACACCGTGAACACGATGGTTCAACAATACATATGCAAATTCATGATAGTACATGTTATATCTATCAATTCCTGATTTAACAGTTTTAGACAATCAATTCTATAACAATGTCCTGTACAGTAAATACAAGTAATAACAATGACTGAGTTGGCAACTAACATAACAATGGTTTCATTTCAATTCAATTTCTTCCTAAAGGAAGCAGTCAGTCCATATTCATTCATTTCGACGTTCTCATTCAATTCATTAATTTGTTGTTACATTTAGTAACTATTCATTATTCCTTCATTAATTCAGTGTGGCTCAATGATGAGCTTAGGAAACCACTATGTAGTGTCAAACTCATAATTCAAATCAAATTAGTCATAATATTCAATCATATTCCAATTCTAAACTCTTATCTAAGCCAAGCCATTGAGTAAAACGTTCGTTATCCATGTACGTGTTACTATGGATGACATTACCCTAGTTAATTTTGTACATTCAGATAACCTTAGCTAACACTTATGAAGGTTTAGATGTCATTAACATTAGCCTTAATGATTAGGCTTTCAATTTAGAAAATTCAGAATTCAATCTGCAATTTTCCTCAATGTCGGTTACCTTAGCGGTTACTTGGTGGTTAGCCGAATTCTAGTTGGCGGTTAATCGAATTGCATTCGGTCAGCATTCCAGAACTTCATGATTTCTGCTACTTTTCTTCAATTCGGTCACCACGTCGGTCACCTATTTGGTTAACTGAATTCTCAAATTCGGCTAGCAGAACTCACTTTGGTTACTTGCGAATAGCTTTCCAGAAGCTTGTCTTTTGATGGAAATTCCTAACTCAATTTCGGTCAACTGGTGGTCACCTTTCAGCTAGTCGAAATTAGACTTTCGGCTAACCGAAATTCGTCGGTTAGCTTTCCAGATTCTATGAATTTCAACCCAGGTGGGTCGGCCAGTTGGCGGTTAGCAGTTCGGCTCCCAGAACGACATTCCAGAGCTTTAGAAAGTCTGAAGCAAATTCTGGATTTTGAACTCCTTGAGTTCCTACAAGTCCTATAACATCATAAATCAATAAAAATGCATATACTTGCCTCTAATGAAGATCAAATCAACAAAATTCCCTTGCTAGGCTTGGATTTGAGGTGGAAACCTCTCAACTTAAAGCTTTTTCTCCAAGAAAATGGAAGGAGAAGATGGATGAGATGAAGTTGATGAAATCCTCTTCAACAATCACTTGCAATCTTCAATCTTGATGTTTGATGGAGAGAAAATGGAAGGAGGAAAAAGAAAAAGAGAAGAGAAAGAAAGAGCCTAGGGTTTGGGACGATTGGATGAGCTCGTTGAAGCTCATCTTGAGCTTATATAAGCTCATTTTACATTTAAGTCCACTATTTTCTCTCATTTACAATTCGAGTCAAATGAAGGCCCATTTGTTCCATTTCTCGTCGAAAGAGTTTGAGTCTCTTATGAAAGTTAACGTACTCATCAAGATACACGTGTTGGTATCAAGAGTTTCCGTATTCAATAAAATACGCGAAAATTTGTATTTACAAAAAAGTCCTTGTTTCCTTTAGTTTGAGCCAAAAATCCATTCAATTCATTTAACCCCTTTCATTATCATTTCATTAGGCCTAATTCATTCATTTTAGGCTACTTCAATTCTATTTAGCCATGAATCCTCATTAGTTTAATTAAACATAGTTAATTAGCTTAATTTCTAATCAATTAGAGTTAATCTTGATTAACTCGGGACGGGGCCTAATACTCTCCTTGTGCAAGTGTTGCACGGTTTTTTCTCCCCTCTTTTTTCTAGTTTTCCTCTAGTTCCTTTAGAGCTTCTAGTTGCTTTATTTAGGAGATCTCACTCATTTCCTTTAGAAAAAAGATCTAATAGCGGGTTATAGCGTGGAAGACAACAAGATTGTGAAGATCCTAATTTGCTACAAGAAGAGTTCTTGTTCAAGCTTATTGTCTTTTTCTCCATGGATGAGTTGGGCCCAGTGGCATCAAATAAAATATAAACTAATGGGCTGGGCCCAAAGGAAGGTTGAGATGGATGGGCTGGGCCCATTGGCGGGTCAACCCATCGATTGTACATCAATTTTCCTCCTCTTGGAGAGAACTGAACCTCGAGTTCTTTAAAAGTTCTTAGGATAGAAGAATCCAACGTTTTAATTGAATGAACTTTTGATTTGCCACTTGATCTATGTTTTCTTTCCATGACTTGTTGGCTTTGCTTAATCTTTTCATCCATGTAGAACGAGAATGGAGGTATGACTTCTTATATCTGCATTTAGCTTGGATGTGTGAAATGACCACTACATTCTATAATTTTAATCTTGAGTCTTCAACATCCGGTCGCAATCTTCAAATTGCCATCTTTGATCCCCAGAGATAAAATCAATGTAAGGGACTTCAACTGATGGATCATTTTGTGAACCCTCTACAATATCTGATTTGTCCTCCGATGTTCTAATTGGTTGTCTGAAAGTAGCATGACGACCAAATCCAGTGGTTGTTCATTTATCTTACAAACCATAGCTTCAAGTATTCATGTCTTCTTTTTCATTGCGTCTATTTGTTGATCAAAACACTATACACTCCTTTGGCTCCTAGTTCATATTTTTGCGTTTCTTAGTCCACTTTGATATATAGTAAGTTAGGTGGTCATTTTTCCTTGACTGCTTTTTCATTTTTATTTTTAAATTTGGGACCCTAAACGATGATCTGAACTGTCGGATATATTAAGAAGGTCAAACGCAGCCTGTAGATCAAATTTCAGCCATTGATCTATGGTGGATCCTCATATATTTATGAAAAACCTCGTAACCATAGTTCTATTTTTCTGGACTTTCGTGGGCACTATAATAATGATCGGAACCGTTAATGCTCTTTGTAAGATTGGACACAGCAATAGCTAAAAATTCGGTCCCTGATTTGGTACTAAGAACCGTTGGATAATAATGTTCTGTCCAAGCAGTAGAAACGTGATTTTGAACTATCCAGAATTTTCATTTTCCTTGAATTTTGGGCCATTAAACTACCATCTGAACCGTTGACATATATAACAGTCCAAATATAGCTATGGGATCAATTTTGACCCCTTGATCTATCACAGATCTCGATAGTTTTTCAGAAAAAGTGAGCCATTTGATCTATTTTTTGGGACTTTGTGGGCCCCCATTTCAAGATATGAACTGCTGAATCTCTTAGTAAGTCATGGGATGAAAAATCAGCCCTTGATTCATTTTGGATACGGAGAGATTTATGAAAAATAATGAACCGTTTATTTAGTAACTTTTGTGCGTTTGGATGGTTCATATAAAATAAAAGGGTTTGTATGTGTTTGCATGGTTGGTGTAAAATAGAATAATTTAAATTTGTATTTGATCGGATAAAGTGAGTGTGAAATGAGTTACTTTACCTCTGGTTGCATTAGGGGAGGAATAGAGGAGTAAGATGTTATATCAAGATAAAGTTAAAAATGAGTGAGTTGAAATAAATGAGTAGATCAGTTACTTTGTATGTGTTTGAATGATTGGTGTAAAGTAAAAAAAATATAAATTTGCTTCTGTTTGAATAACTAAAAAATTATCTTATTGGAATAGGAGGCTAGCTCAGATCTTGTTCATTCACATGATTGTCGAGAGATTAACCTCTTGTGCGTTCAGAAAGAGGCTTTGGCTTTCTGGCATGTGAGTAGGCCTATCAATTGAGCCCGTTAAAATGGATACTTGGCCAGGCCAAGCCCGAAACACATGTCTTTTTTTAAAAAAATGAGCTCATCGAGCTGAGCTTGGATAATGGTTTTAAAGCCTGGCCAAAATGGAACTAGGAAAAGGTAGAACAGGCCTAACCCGGCTCGTTCGCAAGCACTTACTAACAATTTGAACATTAGATCCAAAATAGTAGTTGTGAAAAAATGAAAGTCAATTCATTTCTTTTACTTTTTCGTTGATTGGGTCCAGCAAAACATCCAACAGCTGTAAAAAAATTCCATATAGTAGAGCACATAGCATTCAAAAAGGAAAGAAGATCATTAACTTTTCTCTTGTCATGAAATTAGATTAAATAGGAAGTAATCGAGTCAAATGGGCCCTTTTGTTTGCTTGAAATTGGAATGATAGGAAGTAACTGAGTCACATGGGCCCGTTTGTTTGCTTGGAAATCGGAGTATGTAAGATGTAATTAATTTAATTTGGCCTTTTTGCTCGATTGGGATTTAGAATACTTAGGATAAAATTGATTCAAATGGACATGTTGGCCTGCATGAATTAAAATACATAGAAAGTAATTGATTCAAATGGGTGTATTTCTTCGTATGAAATCTAAATACATAGTGATTAAGTCAAATGGGCTTGCCTGTTGGTTCCATGAAATTGAATCCGTAGGTAGGTACATTAAAGATATTCAATTACAAAAATCATTTTCATAAATTCACAGTGGATATACACTCACAATATATGTGTCATGTACATAATTGAGAAATGCTGTATATAAAACAGACACATATTTATGTGGCCTCCATTAAAAATTGAGATGTACGTTGACAATGGACTAATCAAGGTACATGGTTGATCCTGCCGAAGGTCACATGTGCGTTTCCCATGACAAGTTGGTCAACCCACGGTGCCTGCAAAGCTGACCAGAAGACCTTCAGTGTGAAACTTCTTTTTTCTTGTAAGAGCCTGTCCCAATCCTTCTTATTACTGGCTCCTTGCCAACTTTTTCCAAGTGGGGTCTTGGGTACTGAATCTGTAGTGTGTTCTCCATTTTTATGTTTGGTTCCATGAGTCCATGACCCATCCTAGAGAGAATAAAAATAAGAGATTGTGATGTGGTTGACCACAAACAAAGATTTGGTGGCCCTGTCACCATCCATTTTGGAACATTCCTAACCACCCAGACCTTTCCTATAGCAGAAGGTTGTAGTCTCTTTTGATTTTTTTAATGAAAAATAATCAGGTGAGAATTCTGCGTGCGGCTTACCTATCACTCAATTCAAATCTTACAATGTACAGGGACTCTCTTGATAGTCACACGCTCCAGGATTTGGCATCAATATAAATGAATTAGACCGTTGGATCGACTATATACCCATTCGAATAGATGGAGCTTGTCGGCCATGTATGAAGGGATTAGGAGCATGAGATAGGGGCCAAACTTGATGTTCGGGGCGGTCCCATATAGATTTGTCAATCCCCACCGGTCTTATCCCAAAATGAAAGTGGGCCCCACGAAAAAGTTCTCACACTGGGCTCCGTCACGGGATAAAATCCCTTTTTTTATTTTATTAGTGCCATCAATTGGAGGGCATGGATCACAGCTCTCAATTTAAATTCAAATTCCAGCTCCCCCACTAAAGATTATGGTTGGTGTTTGAACTTATAATGCAATCAATTTGCACAAAAAGCAACAACAGACAAACTTGTGTTTGAAGGTTCCTATGTGCCATTTGAGTACTTGAGGTTCACGTGAACTATGGAGTACGAACCCAGAATTTGGGGGTGTGCATCATTCACCAAATTTTATTATGTTAGTGGGACTGGCACGGTCAATGCTTGGGGTGTTATGAGGGTGCAAGATGTGATTGTGGGCTAATTTTCTCATTCCCCAATAGAAGTCACCACTGTCATGTTTGGTCATTTAAATTAAGAGGGTCCTGCTCTTTTGATGACTCTTTAGATATCTGCAAATTCTAATCTTTTCTCATTAACTTATTTCAACAAGTCAAGGCTTATCTTAGTGGGAATTCTAATATCTCTTGGCCTTTACTATGCTTGATTTGATGTGGGATTCACTATTCATGGCATGTGAGCAGCATGATTTTCCATAAATGAGAACTAGCAATATGTGCTTGTGCAAAAAAAAAAAAAAAATACTATTATATAAAATTTACTAAGAAAATGAATAAAGTTTATCTTTGTCAGACTTCTTGCAAAATAGAATAGGAAATGATATGAATGTGTCTAATATTATGCCTAGGGAGACTGTAATCTAAAATAAGATAAGATATGAGATTTGCAACAAAATATAAAAAGGAACCATCATGTGAGTATCTCTATCCATAAAGAGTCCACTAAGATTTGTATTTGTTGCTACTCAAAATTAAAGTTGAAATTGAGCTCCAATTTTGTATTCAATTGGGAAATTAGAGCTCAATTTTGAAATTGATTCCGACATCTATAATATATAGTAATGGTACCTAAAATGTCGTCCTACTATTAAAAATGAATTGGTTGACATGGAAATAGATTTCTGAAAGTTCAAGTTAAAAATAGGTTTCAATAAAGAAATACTTAGTTGATGGTTGAAGGTATAGGGTGGAAATGTAAATCAGACCCCCACTATGGAGGATTTGATGTGAGGATGGTTAGATACTCAAATTCTAGAGATTATTTAATTGACAATTGTTGATCTTCAAATTGCTTCTTCAATTTTAATCACTTTGATAAAAATAATATATATTTTAAATCCTCATCATCTAGTTTCATGTGAACAAAATAGCCATAAGAGATTGAGGGACAGGGCTACAATGCATCGCCGCTGCATTGTAGTATGGTGCATCCCCCTTCTTTAATGCATCGTGGGGCCCACCTTTTTTAAATACGAGCCACTCATTAGCTATTTTGTTGGTTCTGGTTTTTGATGCGGTTTCGATTCGAAATCTATTTTGTTGGTTTCGGACCCGATTCCGATAGTAAAACCCATATCTAGTTCTGGAATCGGGTCCACTTAGAGGACTAGATCTAGTTTCAAACCCAGTTCTAACTTTTATTTTTTTTTATAGATTAAAAAAAAAGTATATCATTCAACTTATAACAGTATATCAAGTATACTACCTCAAGTATTATACATAAAAATATAAAAAAAGTTTATTTTGAGGTACAATGTGCAATATTAAAAACTCATTTGTCGGGTCCTAAATCCACAAGTCAGAACTTATATGGACCAAAAAATCGGATCTATTTATCAATCAGAACCTAAATTGAATTTCAAACCTGGACTTGTTTATGAATCGGAACCTAAAATAGATTCCAGACCTAATTTTTTCTCGACCAAAACTTTTGGATAATAAAAAAACCAAATACTCGTTTACAACCCTAATTTATACCCTCTTTTAAAACATGCTTAAATTTTTTTTTGACAATTCCCAAACACATTCCCTATCCACTCCACCATCATCCATAGTTAATCACACAAACCTGAAAAAGCAAAAGAAATTTTATTTTCTCCTTCCCAACTGTTCCCTATCTCTTTTCTGCTTGTGGGCCCCACTCCTCTCTCTCTCCCTTCCTCCTCACATTATTTTCTGTCCCTCCCCCTACCTTCCCCTTTTTCTACTTCTCTCCTGCGGCCCTGCCCCATTCCAATCCTTGCAGAGATGATGGGCTCATATCCCCCTTAGCCCTCTCTCTCTCTCTCTCTCTCTCTCTCTCTCTCTTCTGCATCTCAATCACCACCCCATCTGCAACAATAAAATCATAAAAAACCCTAACCCTAGAAACAACACAATCCTCATTTCATTCTCATTTCCCACCCAGATCTCTCCCATTTCCAGTGCTCCAACCATTCGCATGTTCCCTTCGCCATCAGAACAAGAAGATTAGGGCTCCAAACAATCAATGTCGATCTTTCCGAAGAGCGATTCAATCATCATCCGAGACGTCTGGGATGACAACCTCGAGGAGGAATTCGCCCAAATCCGCGACATTGTCGACGACTATCCCTACATCGCCATGGACACCGAGTTCCCAGGCATCGTCCTCCGCCGCGTCGGCAGCTTCAAAACCTCCGCCGACTACCTCTACCAGACGCTGAAGGCCAACGTCGATCTTCTTAAACTGATCCAGCTCGGCCTCACCTTCTCCGACGAGGACGGAAACCTCCCCACCTGCGGCGGCACCGACCGGTTCTGCGTCTGGCAGTTCAATTTCCGGGAATTCGATGTGGGCAGCGACGTCTACGCCTATGACTCCATCGAGCTCCTCCGCCAGAGCGGGATCGACTTCAGGAAGAACAACGAGAGGGGCGTCAACGCCGCCCGCTTTGGGGAGCTCCTCATGTCATCGGGGATCGTCTTGAACGACGCCGTGCATTGGGTCACCTTCCACAGTGGGTACGATTTCGGGTACCTGCTCAAGCTACTCACCTGCCAGAACCTGCCGGAGACGCAGGCAGGGTTCTTCAATCTGATCAAGATGTATTTTCCGACCGTTTATGATATCAAGCATCTTATGAAGTTCTGCAATAGCCTGCACGGCGGGCTGAACAAGCTCGCGGAGCTATTGGAGGTGGAGAGGATAGGGATATGTCACCAAGCAGGGTCTGATAGCTTGCTTACTTCCTGCACATTCAAGAAGTTGAAGGAGTCTTTCTTCAATGGATCGACCGAGAAATACGCCGGAGTATTATACGGTCTGGGTGTTGATAATGGTCTGAATACAAATTGATAAAATAAGAAAGATAAATAGAATATGTTTGATGTCCAATTTACATGTAGGTGTGACATCTTATATCTATGTAGTATGTACACCTTTGGCAAGATTAAGAAAAAGAGAATTTTCTCCTTTTAAGTTTGAATCACCCCATCTTTCTATCTTATTTATATATAGTTATAGTTGCATTTGCATTTTTTGAGGTGAGGGTTGGGTATGGTAGTGGTATGGGTTTCTTTTTGCTCATTCAGATTCTCATTTCTAGAAAACATCTCTCTCTGCATTGATTTCATTTGCTTTTCATAAAATTTGATATATTGGGTTTACCTTCATGCAAATGATGATGTCTAGTCTAGTTAACTATGTGTTGGGGCACCTTGGATTTGGTTACTGTTTTTTTTTTTTTTTCAAACTCAGCATCAGCATTGGTGAAAGACAGAAAAGCAGTGTTATCTCTTGCTATCTTAACTGTTTTGTTTCCTATGCTGTTTCAAAGGCATAGATGAATGGATGGTTTATTGTTGCTCAACAAACTGGGCTTTTGGTTATTCTAACTGCAACCATTGAATTAGCACCTGTAATGTGTTTCTTGATGAGATCCTTAGGAACGGGAATGTGGGCTATTAAAAATTCTCGTCGGAGGTTTCTGTTACCAGCTCTGCATGCAAGAGGTGAGAGTACTTGTTGCATAACACCAATTTTTTTTTTTTTTTTTTTATAATTAATGATGGGCATGTCTCATGACTTATCTTTCAAGTTATGTGAATCAAACTTTCTCTTTATATTTATTTGAACTTTGTTTTCATGTCAGCAATTTAATTGTGATTTTAGAGCTTTGAAATTTCTTTGTATCCATATATATATATATATATATATATATATTTGAAAACAGTATTAGACTATTCGTGCTTTGCTTCCTAATTGTTTTACTGATGTCATTGAATTTACTTTCTCTGCAGCTCCTCATGTCATGATATTACCATAAATCTTGCTTTGTTATAGGTAAGGTGGCATCTTATTGTCATACTTTCCATTTGTCTATAGATCTGTTTAATTTCAGCATGAATCTCAATTGCTATCAGTACTTTTGTTAATCATTATTACTGTTTTTTTTTTAAACAAAGACTGTTTAAGTCGGTACTTTACATATTTATCTGTTGTCCTTTAGTTCAACTTTTGAATTTTCATGTGGTTACTGCACACTCTTTATCTGAAATCACGAGAGTAATTCTTGCTTTACTTAGTTTTAGCTTATTTATTATTATTTTTTTTGTTATATTGGCAATGCCACAATGGACCAACTGCAACCTTAGGTGCTTATGCACATGTATATTACAAACCTGTTTACTTCATTTGTTGTTTATGGATAGCTTGGGTTGGTAGGTTATACAATAGAAGGGAGCAATGGGGCATCCATTTTTAGATTTTATACACAGGCAATTGTCAAATGGAAAGCTTCTAAATACTATGTTTTCAATGCTGGAGATATTTTAACCTGATAGTCTTGGGGAGAATAGATAGGCAGTATTGTAGTTTGATATGTAACCTATTAGTTGCCCTAGGGGTCGTTTGTTTGTGCTTATTTACATTTGTAAATGACTTGCATTATCCACTGTACAGAACCCTTCTATGACACTCTTCTTGTTACAGCAAGAAAATACCGTCTCCAATGAATAAAGGGGATTTTTTTAAAAGGTGATGGGTAACTTTAGTAAGAAGAAGGAATAAAAAAACACGAGATGAAAACAAAAGGGTCTAAGAGACTTGTACCCTACAAATCAATTACATAAAAAACACTGAGGAAGATCTACCAACCCTTGCTTAGCTAAAGAATCCGCCAAACCATGGGCCAATCTAACCACATGATGAAACTTCACAAGAAGACGAGAGTCTAATGCCTTAATCTCATTAAAGAAAAAGTGGAGCTTCCATGGCTTAACTTTATCATTAATCACCCAAGCAATGGCATTACTAAAGTCCCTCTCCATAATCAATTTTTCATCAAATGAGCGGGAGAAAATCCTTAACTCCTCCATGATAGCCAATACATCAGCTGCATTGGTATCCTCAACTCCCAACACCTTTTACACGCACACACAAAGACATATAAGCCTCCCAATTAAGCCAGATGTCCGTCAAACTGAAAATAGAGAACTCCTTCCTAACCACCACCCATTTAGCAATCCTGAAGGTTATGATAGATAGAAGATCTTTGATGGCTGATGATATCTTTACATCTTACTATCTTAGTATATATAGGTTTATACTTGTATTGGACCAGCTAGAGTGAAACTATTTGTTTACCTTGTTTGCTTGTAATTACTTATGTGCGTAGGTTGATAGTGGCTTAATTTAAACTATATACCATGAGCATAGTGACCTCCCAAGGACATGTTTCCTTGTTTAAATACATGATTTGGTGACTTCAAAGCAAAAATGCACAGTGACATAAGTGGAGAGTGATAATAAGTGTGAAAATTGTGTTTGGGAGAGATTCCAGCTGGAGTTGGATTACATAGAGGGTCTGTGATGTAGGACAGACCGATGGTCCCCATTGGTCAATGGGCCCAACCCATCTATCTTGACCAGCCAATGGGCCTACCCCATTTATTTTATGTTATTTAGAGTTATAATTATGTTTTAAGTTGTTTTTAGTCAGATGTTTTAATCCTGGCCATCAATATGTTTGGATGGTTCAGATTAGTTATAGGGTTATTTCTTTTCCTATATAATGATGTGAAGCTTCTTTCGCTTATAAATGGTTGATGATTAATGAAAAAAAATCGAGTGCTTTTGGGACGTTCCCCAAGTTCTCTCTGAGTTCTTTTTGCCTCCTGGATTGGAGTTTGGTGCAAGCCCAGTTTTCAAATTCACTTGATCTACTCCCTATCTCTCCATCTCTATCCTTTCACGCCCCACATCTCCCCTCTGTTCCGCATTATGCTTAAAGTTAGAAATTTGTATGGTTGACTTTTGATCATGGAGGATGTCTGGAGACCTCAACGTCGAGTAACGAAGCCCGGAAATGATGTCTCCAAGATATTCTCGCAAAGATAATATCTTAGTGGAGGGAGACTCTGCGCTCTATCTAATGGGCATTAGGATTGAGTAAGGTTCCGTGATTCTTTGGCAGATATAGTGTAAGAGGTGAGATTTGGAGGCCACTTACTTTCATTTCTAGGGGAGTGCAAATGAGGCGACTGATCTATTGGCTAAGGAAGGAGTTGACTTTCGATCATGGAGGATGTCTAGAGACCTCAAGGTTGAGTAACGAAGTCCGGAAATGATGTCTTTAAGATATTCTCACAAAGATAATATCTTAGTGGAGGGAGACTCTGCGCACTATCCGATGGGCATTAGGATTGAGTAAGGCTCCGTGATTCTTTGGCAGGTATAGTGTAAGAGGTGAGCCATGGAGGCCTCTTATTTTCATGTCAAGAGGAGTGCAAATGAGGCGATTGATCTATTGGCAATGGAAGGAGTTTGTTGCCAAGACGTATGTTCCTAGAATAGAATGGTGTTCTTCATTTCGTTTAGTTTGCTGCTTGTTTTCGTCTAATGGTGTTTCGTGGTATTACCTTTTCCCTACAGTTCTCTTGTACTAAAGCTTAGAATCAATTACCATTGAAAAAAGAGAAACTCTCATAATAGAAATTAACTTAAAAGGGAAATCTCAATCCACGAAAGAAAATCTTATTAACCTCCAAAATTGTTCTACAATGCTCATATATATAGGAAAACAAACCTTAAAATCAAAGACTCCTAGTGAATCTAGGAAACCAATCCAAATGACAACTCATTAAAGAAACAAATAAAGAAACAAAAAATCCTAGACTCCTATGGGTCCTACATGTGGGAAGGTTATTTGGTTAAAATTGAAAATAAATTAGTGCTAAAATGTAATTGATTTTGATATTGGCATTCTCTATGTGCACAAATGAAGTAGCATGCTGTGCGCATCAAAGATGATAGGGTGAGTCGTTAATTAAGTGCAATTACCAGAGCTACAAGAATTGTACTACACAGCCGTATAGAGAAGAAGTTGGGCAATATTACTTTCAATTTATCAGTCGGATCACCAATCTGAAAAGCAGATAACGTAGCAGCAGATTTAAGTGGTGAAGGTGAGGTCAGAAGCCTCTTAGATCTAAGGGATAGAAAGGATTGGAAGGTGATCCAAGAGGCCCACCCGAACTTTGGATAAGGCACTGGTCCCTTGGAAAATTGTTTTCTAAAAAGCTTACTATATTGAGAGAGTAACCACGTGCTACTTTGGCTCTTTTGATGTTTCTGAACACATCTAATGCTGTAATTGTGTTGTTTTGTCTTGGAAATCACCTTTCATCCGGAAAAAAAAGATGGATCTTGATATCCAAGCATAATTATCTCCTTATCATGATAGAAGCCTTATCCCATATATCTAAGGTCGTCTTTGTGAGCTATGCTTTTTCACTTAATTCTATTTGAAGCATCTTCCATGTAACTCATGTTAACATAGGTCCATTTGGATTTTGGACACTACATGGGTCCTGGCTCACTACATTAATATTCTTCACAAGTGGTCAAACATTCAACCATGTACAATTATATACTTCCGTCTTAGGGGATTTGATTACATAGTCATTAATTGTAATTGCCCTATGAAAGGGATTGTAAATTGATAGCAGTAGAAATAGAATTCTATGTAAGAAGATGAAATTTCAAATTGAGATCATCAAATATTATCCACAAAAATCTTGTGTTCAGCGATTTCCATGGAAATGACAACTCAACCATCTATTATATCTCTCTTTATAACTTCATTTTTATTTTTATTCCTCTTCTTCTCCTAGATTCTTGAACTTTAAAACTCTTTAACATATCTTACAAGGGTTTATATATATCTTCTTCCTATGTGCCTAAACCTTCTCATGTGGAATTCCTTGATTTGTCTTGTATTGGAGCTTCTCAATCTCAATAGTTTCCTCTTTTTGTACCTGTTTCTAATCCAATCCATTCTTATACCACCACACATCCATCATAGCATGCACATCTCACAAAAGGTACTTTTACCTCTTTTTGCTTTTTTTTTTAAAATTGTCCAGTGTTTAATTTTATACAAGAGGGTAGGTTTAGTCGTTTTATTAAAAATGCCTCTGTAATAAAACTTGCACTCGCTGATCACATAACACTTAACTAGCTCGTCTCCTTTTGGTTGATCCAATTTGTGATGTCAGTGCAATACATTTTAATATTGGTAGTTCTCTATGTGCTCAATTGAAGCCGCAAGGTGTGCACATCGAAGGTGATCTAGTTTGCGCAACACCCGGATCCAAGAGAAGAGTATTGGAAAAGAATTCAGGCAATGTTACTTCATTTTGTTAGTGAGGATAGCAGATTGTCCAATGAAGATGAGGTCAGAAGACTCTGAGATCTATTTTAGGGCTAGTTTGGCAACTCTACTAATAGGGTCAAGTGATCCAAGAGCCTACCAGAGCTTCCGCCAGGGCATTGGTCACTTTGAGACTATTTTAAAGCCTTAATGTATGGAGACAGAACCGCACAAATGGATCAGTTGTATGCTATTTTGAGCGCTTCTGTTGTTTATGAACACGCCTAGGGTGTGCACATGCCACTCATCTTCCACCAAGGGAGGAAAGAAAAGAAAAATATTTTGATATGGAGAAACAACCATAAAACAATAAGGAGGCTTTGAGTTGTATATCACAAATGATATCAACAAAGTGGAGACATGCTAGTGGAATGTTATGTGATCGACTGTTGCCACTTTGATTAAAGGGGCATTTTAATATGACCATTATTCTGCTTTGTTCTATAGAACTGAATGGTGTCTAGTGAAAATCGGTAAGAAGTAAAAGTACATTTGGATGAGACGTGCATGCTATGATGGATGTGGAAGTAAAGAAAAGGATTGATTTAGAAATGGGTTCAAAAAGAGATCTAATAAAAGAGAAATCAAGGTGTGTCTATAAGATGGTTTGGGCAAATATGTAGTAGATAAAAAAAAAACGTGTACAATATGATGAGGAGTTACGAGTTCAAGGAACTAGGAGTAGAAAGTGGAAAAAAGACCGTACATGGAGTCTTAAGGTAGGACATAATAGATGCTTGAGTTACTCAAAAGTCAAAACATACATTGAATACAATTGAGTGGAAAAGCATAACTCACAAAGCTGACCTTAGATAGATGGGATTAGGCTGATATCATGCTGAGGAGATAGTGGTGCTTGTTAAGATTGGCCCACGACCCATAAAGGGACCTAAGGCCCATCAGTCAATCCAGTCCAGCAAGTTACATCTCACGTGGATTGATTTAGTCAATGTCGAGACAACTGTACATATTTACGTAATTGATTGCTTTCCTAACTTAGATTAGTGATTAATGTGTAATTAGTTGGTTTCCTATGTAAGAGCCTTGATTAAGGCATGTACATTCCTATATATTGGTGATCATTCTCCAAGAGAAGACACAAAATAATACAATCAGTTTCCAAGAACTCTCGTTCCATTCTTGCATTTTGCAATTGTGAGAATGACACTGCTTGGATAGTTAGAGAAATTCAACTGATGAAGTTTTATTTGATCCAAAGTGTGGTGCTTTGAATTTGATATCTTTATCTGCAAAGTTGAAGTTGCCAGACATGACATGATGGAGGGAAAAATGGTTTAGATAGCAGTCATTCGGCATTGTAAATGAGTGGTAGTGGAGTAGATGTTCAAGTCATTATTTGGTAAAGCTAGATAATAACAGAGTGAATTCCAATGGTTATAAAAGAAAAAAGAAAAGACAAGTAACAGAGAGTTGGTTAATTTAACTAGTTCATCATTTTTCAGAAGAAAGAAAAGGAGACTCTAAGTTATGATCAATTATGACCCCCCTATGGGGTTAAAACTTAAAATACTTGTGTTACAATTTTTGGGTTGGAAATGTGAGATCCTTCATTGAATTTAAGGCTGAGATTTTTCTTCAAGAAACTGAGTGAGCGCAGGTTGATGACCATGCACTTTGATCTTTCTGACCCTTCTATATTTGGCGAGCACCCAGAACTACCTGATGAAGCATGAGGTGGTATCCTCATTATTTGAAATGGTAATCTATCAAAGATATTAATTTGTGTTAGTAGTGTGGTCATACTATGTCAGTGCATGGGCTGGATAGTGATTAGGTTTGAGAGAGTTCTTTGTTAGCGCGGTGATTTCAATGTCATTTAAATCTACTGATTTATGGGGTGGCTGTACTATCTGCCTGCCTGCAAGACATTCTCTGATTGGATTCATTTATATGATCTAGTAGATCCTCAAACCTGGGAAGCTAACAGATTAGGGTTAAGGTGACCCCTTGATTGTTGGAAAATGGCTAATTATAATCTAGGATTTGAATTCCCTACTTGAATGTAGGATTAAGGTGAATATACCATGCCAAAAACGGGTGATTAGAACTTGAATTCCCTTCAAACTGTCTGTGAAATTTATTGGAAGAGCTATTAATGAAGCTAAAATGATATTAAGGTCACAAATTTAGAAGAACACAAGGAGGAAGCGCTGTGAAATTTATTGGAAGAGCTATTAATGAAGCTAAAATGATATTAAGGTCACAAATTTAGAAGAACACAAGGAGGAAGCTGTTGTGAAAGGCTCAAAAGAGTATCTTGTCTTGATGGCCTAACTGTGAATTTTTTTGACATTATACAATTCTCCTTTTTTTTTTTTTAAGGTTATAGAGAAAATCAGATAACTGTTCTAGATGAGTCCATCAAGGCTTGATATGCAGCTGAAAGGGTACGCCCCACTTATAGGAAACACAATACCAACCCCTAACCCGAATCAGCAGCAAGCCAAACAATCACATTCACACGTCTAATCTTTAATCAAGTAAAATTTTATTATGTAGGAGTCATAATTATAGCAAGACAGGTCATAGAAATCCCTAAAATAATGGAAAGAAACCAAAATAGCAAGTCCTGAATGTCCAAATCTGTTTGAAAAGTGTCATGGGGCCATATGCCTCACCTTTGCAATAGATGGACTCCGCTAGAAATTAGGGCACCCTGGGCAGCCCTACTGATGTAGGATTTTCTTGGATTTGGGCTTCTTTTGGCCCTTTCGAATGAAAGCCCAAATAAGAGTTGCTTTTTAGAATTTTTCTACAGGATTTTCCTTCCTTTTCTCAAGCAATCCCTAACATTGCATGTTATTAAATATTTGGGACTGTTCTTGGGTCCAGTCGGTCCTTTGGCTCAACTAAAAGTGTGTTTGAGTGATTTCACAAGCATTCAGAATTTAACGTAATTGATTTTCTTGGAAATGATACTGATACCTCGGGATGGATGTAAAGGTAAGCAAAGTGCTTCTACTCCAAGAACAAAGGACTGGCTATGCTGTAAAAGACGTGAATCCGCTTGTCCAACAGATTTCTTGTTACTTATGGCATGGGGCAACTAGTAAAATGCAAGGTAAACATGAAGTTACATTTTAGGATATTTTAGTTGCATGGTTAATAATTATATTTTTTGATACCTAGTAAGGTCTTTGGTTTTTTTTTTTTTCTCTCTTTTGAGTTTTGAATGATAACTATTTGGGCCTTCATTTCTTTGTAATCGTTGCCTTTTAGTTAATAAAGTAATCAATTTCCATTTCAAAAACAAAATTAAAACCGGCGGTTGATGTCATTATAGTTATAATAGCTTCAATAAAACATCTCAAGACAATTATGGTTTGACAGATGGCTTTGATTAATTCAAAGGCAAAAGGTTGATGGGGTTCATTTTCATTTATTAGCTCTTATTTTCTGTTGTAGAGAGAATTCAACATTATTCTTATTTTTAACTTTGAGGAGCCATCTTTGTTCTTACTCTTTCCCTTTCATGCAACCTGCGGTTTAATTCAGTTGATTTCATGTTAGCCTTTTAGTGTCTTTTTTATTCCAGAAGGTGGTAGATTTAGATCCGAAGGTTGAAAACCGAAGCAAAAGCTTGACAATGATACAGGATTTAAAACCCTTAGATCTAAATACTTGCGCACTATTGTGAGGGAAAATTCCAAATTTTATTATTGATTGAATAAAGAAAAGGGGGGAGAATATGCACATGTAGAATTATAATTTCCTTTGGTTTCCTCTTTTGATCTAGTTTCCCAGTAGGAACTAGTTGCATGCTTTCCCTTTCTGAAAAGTGAAAACAATCATATCTACCTTTCTAATAACAATGAAAAGATAAAACCAATAGAACTTTCTAATTACCTAAAAAGATTTCCAGTAAAGAAGAAACTTTCCAAAAATAAATCCTATTTACTAAATAGCTTCTAAATAATGTGCTAAGAAACTGGTCCTACTTGTGTCATACGCCCAACTGGCCTAAGAACGGTTGTGGGCTTGCCTTGCTTATGCTTATGGAGCAAGTGTGTTGTGGCTGAATGGGTTCTATGGTGGTTGAGCCCAAGATGGTCTGCTCTAGAATGGTTATTAGATTATGGGCCAGGTCCGGCCCAAGGTCCATTGGGGGAAGTCCATGAACCAGCCCATGGCCGCATTGAACCCCGTTGTGTATCAAAGAGGTCTGTGCACAACCAGCTTGTTAAGAAAATAAATCTGTAAAGATTTTCTTTGAGTCTTACCTCTGTAAATCAATAGATATTTAATATAGAGATTTACCATGTGTCACTCACGAGTCTTACCTTGGTAAATTAGTGGATTTATTTATTTGTTTTTTAAAAAACAATTTTTTCTCTTCTTAGAAATCATTATCATTGTCTTCATCTTCCACTTTGTCGTTGTCCCTGCTGTCCTCATTATCCTCCAAGTGTCCACATTCTTCTTCGACTTCTTCGTTCTTTCCATCTTCCACTTCCCCATGTTCGCTTTCTTCTTCCTTACTCTCCCTACCTTGGTCTTCACTACCTTCTCCCTCTTCCTCACCTTAATCTTTCTCTTCATTATCACTTTTCTCGTCACCTTCTTCGCGCTCGTGATTCCTTTCTTCTCCCTCTTCCTCTTGATCGCTCCCCACTTCTTTATCATCTTCCCCCTCATCATTTTCCCTTTCCCCTTCCTCCTCCTTGAGGTTGACCACAAGCAATCAACCAAATTGTAACGATCGTGAAGGAGGTAAGTGAGTCGTTTTCTCCCCCTCCTTTTGTAGCATAAGTTCTGGATTTTAAAAGTCTCTTCTCCATAGACAACGAGAATCTCCTCGTCATCTTGGGGAGTGAAGGGCAAATTGTAGAATCACCGATAATTGTTATATCTTGACTTTCAGGCACCTTTGCTGCGATTGATATTTTCATATTGTGAAATGTCAGTCCATCTACAAAAAAAATATATAAATTTTCATCAATTAAAAAAAAATCAATATAAAAAATAAAAAAATTTCATACATTTTAAAAAATAAATTATCATTTCGGTTATTATTTTCCCTATGGTGATGAAGATGCTTGTGTTAGTTTCCTTTCCAATCAACCATTGCGGGTAATGAAATTAAAAAAAGAAGTAAAAAAGGGAGCTGGAAAGGAGAGTGAGTATACGAAGACAAAAAGGGAGGTAAAATGTGATTGACGGCTATTTCCTATCACATTTCACTTCCCCTTTTGGCTTTCTTACACTTAGTCTCGTATTACAGTTTTACATCTCCCCTTTTAGCTTTTTGTTTAGAATTTCATTACCCCCAATTCTGATTGGACAAGAAACGAAGGGAAAATAATAACCGATAAATAATAAATTATTTTTTTTAAGTGTGAGTTTTTTTATTTTTAATTGATAAAGATATATAGATTTTTTGTAGATGCGTTGTCATTTTACAATTGCTACAAAAGGAAAATATCAATTGCATTAAAGGTGGTTGTAAGTAAAAAAATAACGATTACATGAGACACTATAATTTTCCTTCACTCCCCAAGAGGACGAGGATACTCTTTTTGCACATCGAGAAGAGGCTTTTCAAATCCTAAAACTCATGCTAAAACGTGGGGATAAAACGACCCACCTACCTCCTTTAAGATCATTACAACCTGCTCAAGGACCTCAAGGAAGTCAAAAGCAAGAGGAAGGGGAAGAAGGGGAGTGATGATGGGGAAGATGATCAAGAAGTGGAGAGTGAAGAAGAGGATGAGGGGGGAAGAAAGGAATCACGAGCAGGAGGAAGGGGGACGAGAAAAGTGATAATGAAGATAAAGATAAAAGCGAGGGAGAGGGAGAAGGTAGTGAAGATGAAGTTAGGTAGAGTATGGAAGAAAAAAGAGAACAGGAGGAAGATGGAAAGAATGAAGAAGTGGAAGAAGAATGTGAACAAGAGGAAGAGGTAGATTGAGAGAATGAATAAGAGGAAGTAGAAATTCAACTGGAGAAAGTGGAAGATATGGGGAGAATGAAGAAAAGGAGGAAGACAAAGATAGTGAGGACAATGAGAAAGAGGAAGAAGAAGGCAATGATAGTGATGAAGAAGGTGGCCAGAGTCCATGGCTTGCCCTGAACATGCTAGGGCTCACCGTAGATTCCCAAATCTCATCCATTTTAATGTGAAATGCCTCCAATTCACCACCATTTCAGTACAAATTCCACACAAGCGTTAAAAACACCAATCGAAACCATTTTCCATTTTCATATCATACACTTCAAAAGTCGTCCTTCAAATTAGGGTCCAAATCACATACAAATGGTCTTAATAAATTGGGGTTGATATAAATTCATTCCAACCGGCGGCTATTTCCCATCACATTTCACCTCCCCTTTTAACTTTTTTATACTTACTCTCTGTAAGACTCCGATCCTAATTCTAATGCCTAAATGTTAATTAAGCGTGTTTAGTGTTAATTAATTGAGTTTTGGTGTTTGAGTAGCCTCCGAGTTCATTCGAGTGTGTTTCGATTAAGTTCCGGCTTAGAAAGGGTAGCTTTGTACACTTGGACATTGCCAAGGGTATTTTGGGTATTTCAAAAAATATTTAAAAAAGAACATTTTGAAAATATCAATTGCACCAAAAGGTTAGATGTTGTCAATCTTGACTTACACTCAATTGTTAGAGGTTGTCATTGTAAATGTTTTGGATTCTCTCTCTGATTTGGTGTTATACTACTAGGTGTGAAACCTTGACTTTTGGTTGTGATTATCCTTTTAGCTTCAGCTTGGAGAATAGCTTTTGGCTGTTCTCCTTTCTTTTCACATTATCTGGTATTAGAATGAAGATTCAAGTTCCAAATCAGATCAACAGTAAATTATCTTTAGTTTCTTTCACCGCTTTTAGAAAATTAAAAAAAGAAAACCTAGGTTTAAGTTAGTTTCTGCTGATTTCTTTCTAGCTTCAAAAAAACCTCATTGTAGTTTTCTTTAATTCTGTTTCCGTTTATTTACTTTCTGCCTTCCCCCCTAAAGTTGCTGCGAAATTCTGCGTAGAGTTTTGCTACATCTCTGTCTGAACCTACTGCTTCCCTCCCACCCTTCATTCTAGCCCTCTGTTGACAAATTTGGGGGTTTTTATAGGTAGAATTTTAGGTTTGGGCTTGGGCAGTGACTTGGGGATTTTTGAAGTGTGGATTTGATGGGAAAACCTAGGTTTTATTGGAGGCATAGGTTGGGGCTGTTTTGGGCTTATTTTTGAGGGCTGTTTTGCGCTTATTTTTGAGGGTTGTGGGTGGTGGCCTTTAGGGACTGTTTGAAGGGGTTTCTGAAGAGTTGTGTAAATTGAAGTGAACACAGAAAATAAGGAAGAAAATCAAATGGAGGAGAAGAAAAAGGCTTCTGGATCTTTTCTCTGATACTAAAATTTATGTTAGGTAATGGAATTGGACCCAAAGGTAGGAAGTAGGAACCCAAGCAAAAGCATTGTAATGATTCTGAAATTAGCACCCTAAGCTCTGAAATATTTGCATGCACCATCTCCTAAGTCTTCTCATTGATTGAATGAATGTTGAAAAAGAGAGTATAGCACATCTACACATGTATTTATAGATGTAGGAATCGCTCTTGTTTCTTTATGGTAACTAGTTACACACTAGAAATTATCAAATTGGTCTTTCTAAAAACAAATAAGACTTTCTAGTTATCTAGGAGGATGTCCTAGTAAAGAAGAAACTTTCAAAAATAGTAAATCATACTATAATAGCCTTGAGGCCCAATGGGCTCTTCTGCCGGACCTGTCATGGCGTGAGCCCAGCCATGGGACTGGCCTGCATCAATTTCCTTCTACTCCTGTTATCTTCTCTCTGTTGTACGAATTATGTGATCTGCAAGGAATCTACTGGCTGTTAATGTTTGGGTTTTGATGTGATATTGCATAACTTTCTATGGGATTTTATTTGAATTGCAATTTTAGGGGTCTCTCTCCTATGTTGGATCAATTTTGGTATAGAAGCATATCAGAGTTCCTAAACTTAGCATTATAAATTTTTGGTCATGAGTTAGATCAGTATGGCTTGATCAGGTCTGGTCAGGAAATTCCTTTTGGGTGCTGTTTATTTCCTTTATAGACAGCCAATCTCTATGGACAGTTTTAACGCAAGTGAAATTTGTTGTTACTTTTCAAAAGTAAAAAAGCAAAAAATTTCCTTTGGACTGCACAGTCCAATGCAGATTGTCCAAGTGCTACTAAGCTTAAAGTTAATACGGATTGCCCTGCGGCAGAATCATGCTTTAAGAATTGTTGTGAAACATGTCATACCACTTGAAGAGCTTGTTTAAGACCACAAAGTCTATAATGATTGATGTCGACAACAGAGTTGTGCTGCTTAATGTCCGCCCTTGTAGAAGGGCATTCTTGAATTCATCCTATATATTAATGCAACTCCTTGTTAGACTCGCATGCATTCAAGTTCTCTGTGTCATATTAGACTGCTTGTTGTAGCTGTGTAGCTCTAGTTTTGTAGATAGTTGTTTCCTCTCGTTAAGCAATTGTTACTGATCTTAGGTTTCTTGACATTTACACAAATCAGTAGTAACTTCAGATATGTATTGGATGGATGAATCTGCAGAGCACTGATCTTGATATTTGTTGTGTGGGCTCCATAGGGGCATTTCTTGCAAGTAGTCATATAGGAGTTTGAAACCTAAATATCGAGGTACTTAAATGTCTGAAAAATTGTATATGCTAATACTGCTGCTACAAAACCATGTGCAAGTGAGCACAACATTGCTATACAAGTGTATTTTTTTCGGGGAAGTTTCAAATAAGGCATTTGGTTTTTGCCTTATTTAAAAAAAGAACACAAGTTTCAAAACTTTTCAAATTAGGGCCTAACTGCCCAAGTATTTCATTAAGTTTTCAAATAAGAACAACCAGCCATTTAAAGGTATTAACCGATGACTTTTTCCCTCAATTTTTTAAAAACATCCAAATTACCCTTTCATTCCTTGTGCAAAAAATTGACTCAGATGGAGTCAACGCGGAGACTCGAATCATGTTTTTAAAAAAAAAATTTAAAAATGAATTCATTACCTATAAATATAAATATATATTTATTCACATGCATTCATGATAATGAATTTAAATTAATAAATTTATATGTGCAAGAAAAGTGCTACAAATCTACAATCAGGAAAATAAAAGAAAATATGTTGTATATTACATAATTTTCAAATTACATTCCCATCATCATTTTTAAATTGCTGACTCCAAACCTTGGTATAATTACTTTAAAGTAAATATTAATTGTTTAAAATTAGATCTACCTATCAAATGGTTTAGAATGCAAGTAACTTATTAAAATGAGATGACTTGGCGAGTCTCCCCAGCATTTGACTTGGTCCTTCATCAGAACGAGATGGCTCGAGACAGTCAAAGGTCAATTCGTAGAGTTTTTCAACCATGCTTCCTCAATCTTCTTTTCCTTTCTTTCACCGTCATCCTCACGGTTATCAAAGGCAACTAGTGTCCCCATGGTTATCAGCGATATGTAGTGGTTGCAGAAAGTGTGTCATGGCTTTAAATGAAGGGTAATTTGGATATTTAAAATTTTTTTTTTTTTGGGGGGGGGGCGTGGCGGGGGGGGGGGGGGGGGGGGGGGGGGGAGAGACTAGTCGTCGGAAAATACATTTACATGGTTGGATGCCCTTAATTGAAAACTAATTGGAAAACTTAGGCTTTAATTTGAACAGTTTTGAAGTTGTCCTTTTTTGAAAAAAAAGGCAATAACTTAGGGCCTTATTTGGAAATTTCCTTTTTTTTTTTTTTTTACCCGAAGAATGAGACAATATTCAAATCTGTAAATATTTTGTTTTGTTTGCTTGCAGATCGGCCTTCAAAGGTCACCATGCTAGAAAGCTTCGGAGATATTGATGTTCGGATAAAGCAAGTATGAAATTAGTTTCAAATAGGCATTATCCTATGAGTGGGATTTCAGTGTATTTATTCAATTATTGGGTTGGGTTGCTGCCCATCCATCTTTGGTTAGTGAAGTCACTCTGCATTCTTTGTCATCCTCAATCCTCATGAACGAGTGATAGATTCCTTATACCTACCACATTTGTCATGAGACGTTTTGTGGATAGATTTGTGTGTTAAGGGACTGTCGGTCCTATAACTTTGCGATGTACAGGGTTCCCAGCTGTGATCAATTCCATACCTTCATAAATACCCAGCCCCCAAATGAGTTGGCCATTACACCCATGGGCACTAATCTGACCTGTATCCTCCAGAAGATAAAAGAAAAAAAAATTCCCATGACTGGTGAGAATCAAAGGCTATATCATCATGAGCAGAGAGTTGGCCGATGCTTATTCCTCACCATATCTTCCCATGCATTCTTACCTCCATAATTGGCATGCATATGGGTGTACTCTACAGTGAAGTGCGTGGTAAACTTAAAATGGGCTCCAGTTTATACAAGCCAATAATCAACATCAAAGGATTTTGGGAACTGAAGGAGCCGAGATGAATGTTATGTTTATGCATACCCAGTGACAAACTTGAATTGACGACCAGATGGTTGGTGTATGGAAGGACACCACATGTACCCACCCGGTTGATGGATTCATTGGTTCCTGATGCACAATGGTTAGTTCAACTGTCTCTTTCCTTCTTTTTGGATGCAGACATATTCCTTTATCCTTCCTCTGTAACTTGGTTTATAATTAATGAGAAATGATCCAACGTATCTGGATAACCTGAGCATCCTCTTCTAACTTGTTTTAGTCTTAACTGTTGGGCCCACCTTTTGTGAAGGTGAGCTGTTAGATGTTAGCATCATCATGAATTGATAAGCTATGGGCCTAAATATCACGCAGATTGAAGTGATATTGACCATTTTATCATGCGAAGTGGTGGGATCTTTTACCATTATGATATATTAAGCCGGAAGGTTTTGGATTCAATTTTGACCGTATGTTATAATTTTGATCGAAACTTAAATCAACGACCTTCTTTATCTCTTTATCATAACTACTCCTATTTACTCTTCACCTTTTCTTTTCTTTTTTTTCCCCCAAAGACTTTGTTTCTATCCAATCTCTATCATTCCTTTTTTACTCTAACTCTCCTTTTTTTTTTTTTTTTTTTTGGTTCTATGCCACCAGCTCTTGGATTATATAAATACATACTTATAATATGTTTTTTTTTTCTTTTGCTTTCTTTACAAAAAAACTATGGATTTTTTTATGCATGAATATTTAAATTGCAATGTTTGCTATATTCATTATGCTAGTTTTAGATTAATGATGCTCTCTAAGATAGTTTAATCCACTACAGATTATCATTAATATGAGAATGATATCTAACGACCATTTGTTTGCAGGGAAGTGAATTCCTTTGATTAATGTTCTAATGTGTTGCAATAAGGGATGATGGAAGAAATGAGGTAGAGAGATGTAGATGTGGAACCTTGGCTTTTCTAGGATTTGATTTACATGGCTTGGTATTCATTTACCATCTCACCATGATTCATTTTCCATTAAAGGGGTGATCATGTGATGGTCATTTATGAATCTTCACTATGTTTCTTCAGTTTAACTAGTTTCAGGAATTACATTTCATAGAATTCCTAAGGGCATGTTTTTTTACAAGCATTTATGACAAGAATTCAGGCTGTTTGTGGATTCAAGAATTCTCGTCAAAAAAATTCAATGTTCTTTTAATGGGATTCCCAATATTAAAGGCAGTAAGAATTTTCAAATGCCAAAAATGTGGAATTCCAAAATGCTAGCCCCTCCAAAAGCATTTCAAAATTCTGGAACTCCGAGAAGTTTGATTGAAATTCCGGCACCCAACTGTGATCTCCTACAAACAATGAAGTGGGCCCCATAGTCACAATTATAAAAATTGGACTCATGCAATTCAAGTGGGCCCCATAGTCACAATTATAAAAATTGGACTCATGCAATTCCTATCAAGATTGGTCCATGTTTAAATTTCTAAAATTGGGTCTCACCCTTTCGTTTCTAAAATATGGGCTCATGTACCATATACTTGAGGTGGGTCCATATTATAATTCTTACAGTTGGGTTCTAAGTTCACAACCACAAAAGGTGGGTCCTATGTATTACAATGCATAAAATGTGTAATTTCAGTCTAGAGTTTATGTAGCAATGAAATATGAGTTTTATTTTAGAAATTCTTAGGCAAGAATTCGGATGAAAATGAAACGTAGAATTCAAAAATGACAGAATTCGGTGGTATTTTAGAATTCCATCGTGTGGAATTCCGAGGTAACCTCCAGACATAAATTTTAGGATTTCAAGTAAAGAAACAGCCTCTAAGAATTCAGTTCCATACCAACAAAGATAGCCCTTGAGCCTTTTCTTTCATTCTCATTTTCCTATTTATTAATTAATTTATTTATCTAGTTTTTTTATGAGGAAGCATGCTCAATTCTACAGTTTGAAACTCAGGGTACGTTTTTGTACATATAATTTCTATGGAAATTGAAAATTGCCACATCAGCAAAATCTATGGGTTTTAAATTCTTTGGAAAAGTTTTTCCGTAAAAGTCAAAATTTTATGTTTTGTGCAAAAAGGTTTTCCTTGATGAATTAGTGCTAATATTGTTTAGTGTAGCTATGGATTTCTTTAGTGAAAACTATTGGGTGGGTGCGTTGGTATGTGTGTGGGGTGGGTGGGGTTAGGAGGGAAAGAGGAAAAAAGAGGGTGGTTGGGTAGAGTGAGGGTGAGAGAAAATTGGGAGGTCAGTTTTCCGTGGAAATGGACTTCCCATATCCTCCATAGGAAGTCTATTTCCATGCCTAGGAAGGAAAAATCTGACATGGCAAAAAAACATTTTCGCGGAAAACTGCCGTACCAAATACATGAAAAAGAAATTTTTCGCAGAAAATTACAACCTTTTTCCCCAAAAATGGGCTACACAAACATGCCCAAAAGGTTTGCCTTTAAAACATGGCCCATGCATGCCAAAGTTTAAGAAAGCTGAAAAAAAGTTAATTTTTCATCATTATAATGATAATGATAATGAATGTGGTGCTTTAAATCCTTTACTAGACTGTTGGATGCTCATGAAAGCTCTGGTAATCATCTCATTGGTGCTTTATTAGTGAATTTTATGGTATATTAGTTTCTGACATGATTTTACATATATTATATGTGATAGTACCTCACCCTAAAAAATAAAGACCAGCTGATTTAGACAACTGTCCTTGAAACATGAACTGAAAGGTGCATTAAGTGGGATGTTTTTTAGTATCTCACCCAGAATGTGCAGATGAATGGAATCCACTGAATAGGGCCACTTTTAAATTGAGATAGCTACCTTTGTGGACCATTGTACTTCCTCTTTTGGTCACTCAATTTTTCTTCCTGAGCTTTGAGTCTTACCCATATCTTCAGTTATGATCTCTAGATACAACCTGGGATTACTGGTAGGAAGATATCAACTAAAGTCTTTTTATTTTTTATTTTTTTAATTAAAACTGAGTTCCTTCTTCACAGGATGAAAAATGAAGTTTAATTTTTTCGATTAACAAAATATAAATAAATAAAAAAAGAATCAGTTCCTTCTTAACATGGGCATGTGGGACACTCATATTTTGTTTTCGTTGTCATGTTTTATTCTCAAAATGCTCAGCTTCATGTGACAACTCATTAACTCAAGGTCATCCTGTAAAAAAAGGTTCTTTAGTTCAAAGATATACTCATTAACTTCAATGGGTTGGCTGAGTGGTTAGGACGATGGTTCCTCCCTCTTCTTTTTCGGAGCTAGAGGTCTTGGTAGCAATCCTTGGTTCCCCTTCTTCAGAAATAGAAGGTTGAGTCCACTAGTGCTACCACCTTGAGACCATTGGAGTATTTACCCGGCTTCCTTCTGGGCCGAAAACTAACTAACGATGTACTCAATAATAGTTTCTCTCTATTTAATTTAACTACCCCCTTTAATGAATACGTAGGGTTTGATAAAAATATTGAAAATGAAATTTAGAAGTATTATAAACAAGGCTGCATGTATCATATGAAACTTCCCTATTGGAAGAAGGCAGAAATTTCTTGCTTGACTTGACAAGTATAGATGCCCAGTCTTTCTTTTCTTTTCTCTTTTGTTTTTATCCCCTAAGTTGGGCTGCTGGTCAGGATTGGATACCAACTGTTTCCTGACATATCATTAACTATGTGAAATGTCGGTGGGGTCAACACAAAATACAAGGATTGGGAGTTGATAGGACATATTTGAAAGTTGATATTTTTGGTTGTGTTGTCTACTGATATGGTAACCATTAATTAAATCTTATTTTCACCAGGGGATGGCTCAAAACAATGCTTAAATTCAATTATTGGGTGCAATTTTGAAAACCAATTGCATCCCCACTATAAAAGTAAAATCTCATTCAAACTAGTTTATGCCTTCCATGACGTTAATTGCTTGTAAGAATAAAAAAAATAAATCATATGTTTTACCAAGATGAGCAACTCCAATTGAAATAAAATCTGCCCATAACAGGACTTTTTACATGTGTGGAAGGGTAAAAGTGAGGTGTACGTCACATCATGGGAAAAATAAAGAAAAGTTATGTTAAAATAAAATTAGAGATATGGTAAAATATTTGTTCGCATAATACATGGTAAGTTAAAGATATTTCATATTATAGTAATAGATGAGAGAGATTTTATGCTTAAAACGCATGTTTTTTGTCTTAAACTAAACTTTTACCACACATCATCATTGTTTTATGTCGTGTAAAAAAATTGGGCACGATATGAAGTAAAAATAGAAATGTCACATCATACCTCTATGGTACTCTTTTTTTCATATAAACATGGTAGACATTGAGAATGGTAAGAAGCGTTAGTTCTCTTGCTACGTCCCTCCACTCGAGGGCTTCTTACCTCATCCAAAGTCTCATTCTCTTGGCCGAGGGCTTCTTACATCATCAGGGCTTGTTTGTTTTTTTTTTTTTTGTAGGGTGGAGTAAACTAAAATGAAATAGAGTGTCAAATAAAAAAAATAGAGTAAAGTAAAATGAAAGAGTGTCAAATAAAAAAAAAAGGTTGCGGATGGAGTTCGTTATAAAAGCAAAAAAAAAAAAAAAGACAAAAAAATCTATTTTTGTTGTACAAAATGATAAAAAGATGCTCAAAAAGGCAAAAATGGAAAAAAAAAAAAAACCCTCTTAAAAAGACACAAAATGATAAAAAAAAAAAAAGAAGAAGAGAGGTTTTACTCTCAAATTCCTTCACTTTATTTTTTCTTGATTTGAAATTTAATTTAATTTTATTTTCGTCCACCAGTAAACAAAGCCAATGTGTCTCACACACACGCATGGGTCCGCAGTCCCGAGCCCCTTAGATGGGGTAAATGAAATGGAGAGGAAAAAAAAACATGGCAAAGGCTAAAAAGTGACATCAAGTTGGCCCAACCATTCATTCCTAGAAACTGACCTTGAGAAAACCCTTTAAGCCCTCCCCACAAAGGAGGATTCAATTCAGACTCTTTTCAATAAATGTAGATGGCCCCAGACCAAAAGCAGCTCTAGCTATCTATCTCCTTTTGCTAGACGAGCACCCTGGAAGCTGATTGAGGACCCAGATCATCTCAGCCGAAAACGACAGAAAACGCCAAATGCCAAAAGATCATGTACCCATGATGAATGACTACATAACATTCATGTGTGCCATGAATGAAAGAAGAAGATGATTGTAAGAGTATGACTTAGGGTTGTAAATCGTGTTAGATTAACGAATTCTAGTCACAAATTAATGAATTCGTGTTAAAATCACATCAATCCGTACACGACTTGTTAATTTAACGGATAAAAAAATCCAAGCCGAACACGACCCGTTAATTTAACAGGTTACATAACCCAACCCGTTGACTCGTTAAGTAATTAAGTTATTTCAAAAATTAAAAAAAAATCATATAAAAACATATTTGGAGAAAAATATATAAGCCATATGAAAGTGTAAGTAAGGATCTTGAATAGATCCCACCTAAAATCCCACTATAAAATAATAAATTTTAATTTATTCTTTTATAAATATAAATTAATTATAGTTACACTTAGAAACTAAAAATTTTCAACAGGTTAAGCGAGTTGTTGTCATATTACTAATATAATTTTTACATAACCTGTTAATTTAAGGCACGTCGAATCCATTAAAAATCCATCTGAACCTGTTAACATCGTCTAGTTCCGTGTCGTGTTAATTGATATCGTGGCATTTTAACCTAACCAAGAGTTCTCTCTTTGACTTGTGTGTGTGAGTGACAATGTGACATGATCCATATCTCATCCTCTCATTCCATTCCATGAACACATGTTCATGTTCATGTTCATGTTCATGTTCCTGTTCTCTGCTGTGTTGGTAGCAACGACCGAATCATGCAAAAATATCCAAAACCCTCACGTACATGTACATACATGTCGTGTCTACTTCTTCCTTGTACGAGAAGGAGAGAGGAGAGAGGAGAGAGGAGAGAGAGAGAAAAAAAATCTGGGAGAACGAGGAATGAGAGAGCCAATCAGGTGTCTGGGTTTGATATGCTTCTGACATCATAGACAAGTGGCATTCTCTCTTCTTCGAATGGGTGTGGGCCCCTCAATCAGCAGGATTTAGGGCTCCTCGGTTTCCATTCGATCGTATCGTAGTAGCAGCTAATAAAAACAAAACCCAATAATCTCACCCACAGCAAATCTCCACCTCTCTCTCTCTCCCTCTCTATTGGGAATCATTTCGTACGGACGATCCTCTTTCCTCTTCTTCTTCTGCTGCTTCTTCTTCTTGTTCTTTTTCTTTTTTTTTTTTTTTTTTTTAGAGAGAGAGAGAGATGCGATCTGATCTTGCTTTCTTCGGTATGAGTGGTGATGATTCAGATCTGTTTTTTTATAGATTTTTTTGTTGTTGGATTTTGATTTTGATTTTGTTGCTTGGAATGCAAGATGTGGATCGAGAGAGAGATCGTCGATGGTTTTGTCTTCCGTTTGTGGAGAATTGATTCAAAGGTAATCGCGATTTGAAAAAAAAAAATGTGATTTTTTGGAATTCTGTTTCTTTGTATTCGCTGTGGTTTGAATTGGAATTGTTGTTGACGGACAAATAGTGGTACTTGATGATGATGATGATGTTTTTTTTTTTTTTTGATATGTGCATGTATGAGGAAGAGTGCTTGTTGGACTGTTGATATGGCGGCCGTGTATGAGAAATCAAGTGCATGAATGGTTATCCAATTAGTAACATTTGATGAGACCTTGTCAATTTTAATCCATCTTGTTCACTATGTTAGAGATAGTCTCTTTCCATGTATCTTATTCAGTGCTCTATTATTATTATTAACACTGTTGGAATCATTTTATAGTGAACTGGTGCCTTGTTGTGTTGGATCATCACTGTGTCTGCTTAGATTCAGAGGTAGTAGTACTCTAGCTACCTGCTCATTGTCAAGAATTGGTAATCGGAACTGATGGTGATGGATAAATCCTGCAGTTGGTTGCATGCAAATGAGAAGAGAAGAAATATGGATGGATACCAAGTTCTGTTTTTGGAGGGTTTTTTTTTTTTTCTCGCATTTATAGTTATTTTCAGTTAATTAATTAAAACAGGACCGTCAAATTAAGCAAGATCTTTTATCATAGGGTCATGTTGGACATACTTAGGGCTTGGAAATACAGGGGCATGCATGCTGAAGGCTGTTTTATTCCTGTGTGTGGAGTTTTGTTTTGTTTTTGTATTTCTTTTTTGTTTTTTTATGATTACTGATCAAAATATAAAACGGAAAAGATTATGGTCGTGCTCTTGGGAGTTGGGACTGCAGATTTATGCACCTTTCATGTTTGTTTGAAATGGGTTTTCAGTTTGGTGGGAACTGAAAGAAGAACGCAGTGGGTGAATTTATGAAAACGCGAGGATTCCGCGATAGAGAGGAAAATTGTTCTGATTTTTTCATGCGGCCCATTGTTTTTTGGTTTGGTGCGATACATTTTCCTTCCAGAAGAGGAAAAACATGAACTGATTTTTTAGTGTAGAACTTCCTATGGGAGGGGTAGGAATGAAGCTCTATCCTGCAGAAGAGGAATCCTCTCATTGCACTGACAAGTCCTTTTGAGTTGCCCCTTTGGGTGACCTGATTTGGTAGCTCCACATATAATATGGGGCATCTGAAGTAAATATGACTTTTGTGTAAAATCAATGGAATATCCTATTCAACTCTGTGCTATCCTCTTTCTTGTCTCATAAACATGGTGGTACTGAATCAGATGTATGTGATTGAGGGTAATGATTGTATGTTCTGGACTGGCAGACAAAAAATTAGTTTGAATCCTCTGAAAAAATTATTAATATTTATTTTCCGTAATGATCTTATACTGAGTTTATCTCTATCTTTTTCTATCCAAAGTTGATTTGGATTCGTATGATGTTGCCTCTCGTTTATAATTATGTCTGACAGTTTTTATTCATACAGTTCCTAATGCTTTTCTCCCCAATTTTATTGCATTATTTTGGATGCCCTGCAAACTCCAGTATGCAGGTCTCGGAACCTGTTCATGACATTCCACACCGTGGAACGCTTCGGTGAATGATGATGGCAGTGAGTTTACTTGCTCCTGGTGTAATTGATTTCAGCAACAACATGAAAATGGTTGGCGACACCATGTCCATATTCAGTAGGGAGGATCAACTGCTAAGTCTTTCCAGAGAAAACAAGGATCAAATCCGAAAAACAATGATACAGCATGAAGAACTATTTAAGGAACAGGTTTGGAATCATTTCCCTGCACTGCACACTGAGTTCCATGGTTGTGAATATGAATTTTCTTTCCCATTAACAGTCTATTTTGCGTTTTGCTGATGACTGTTTCTTTAAAAATGTGTAATTTCTTGAAGGGAATTGAGCTTGATTCTTCTTTCTAGGCACCTGTTGTTTATTTCTGTTGAGATTTTGTTTATTTTCTTGATGAAAATGTTTGATTCATGGTGCCTTTTCCTTTAAAATTAAATGTAAGTTGGTGTTATGCAGTGAATAAGCAGCAATGAAGCATCAATATATTTTAGATGTGCAGCAGTCAGTGGTTTTTTATTCAAAACACGACAGTGTTGCTAGCAGCTATTTTCATTAATCAGCAATCCTGAGTGGATACGATGGCTTTCGTTACTTTTGAATGAGAGGGAAAACCAAGTTCATAGGGCCACATCCAAGTTTCCCTTTCAGCTGATTTGCACCTAGGGTACATGTTGAGCC
Source organism: Cinnamomum chago (assembly GCA_038049695.1). Lineage (NCBI taxonomy): Eukaryota > Viridiplantae > Streptophyta > Magnoliopsida > Laurales > Lauraceae > Cinnamomum > Cinnamomum chago. The sequence continues at coordinate 8,027,890 of CP142452.1, read as the reverse complement.
CATACTTATTTTCCCTGATTATGAACAATTTAACAACAGATATCTGGATGGAATTCCCTAATGCATGTTGTTTGTTAATGATTTAGTACTAATTAGTCAAACAAAAAGGCAGATGAATGATAAATTGGAAATTTGAAGAAAGGCGTTCGAGTCAAATGCATTAATTTCAGTAAATCTAAGACAAAATATATGGAGTTCACGTTTAATGTATCTGAAAGTAGAGAAGTTGGGACAGTCAAAATTGAAAACAACGTTAGTACCACAGTTTATAATTTTGCTACTTAAGAGCTATTGTAGAAAAAAAGTAGGGTTTGAGTTCAAATGTAACTAGTAAGGCTAGTACTCCATGGGCTAAGTGGAGACAAGTTAGAGGAGTGTTACGTGATCATAGGGTGCCTCTTAGATTGATATTATTGGTGATTTGGATATGGCAATGGCTGATACAAGAATTTGATATTATTGGCCTATAGATTCCTTTCGCTATATGGGCTAGTAATTTTTTTTTCATTTTTCAATTACTATATATATATATATTTTGTGTCGACTTTCTGAACATAAATATGTATTTTATTCATATAGACACCTCATTTAAGTGTAGAGTGCATTGAACACAAGCTCCAATTTCCCCTCATCTTAGGTGTGTTAGTGTGTACAGTTTCGCAGGAGGACTCAGAAAATTCCAGTGCAGAGTGGTTCATATGTTTTCACCTAATCTAGCATTCCCTTCTTTTGTCACCATTTGGTCTCTTGTGCTGTTTCAGACTTTCACACATGCGCACTCGAAGAGAGTTTTGTTTTAGATTGCTCAGAGTTTGTGTAGAACTCCCCCAGATTTATTGGGTAAACTCAGATGATGATGATATGATGATGCATAGATATCGTAAAATCCATGTATTGGTTTGTAATAACTCCATTAATTTTCCATGAGCTATAATTTTATGTATTTCAACTTTTAGATATACTTGTATCCACATGATTCGATGCTGATATTTGTGTTGGATATGGCACAGATACTTTAAGTTACAATTTCAACATATCCTGATATACTTAGTGCATTAGAGTATAAAGATTTTGTTTGCTTACGTTTCAACATAGATATTTTAGAAGGGAATGTCATTAGTTTTCTTACTTCTCAACATACAAATGTTAGAAAGGAATGTGAATAGTGATAACTTTTTTAGATTAGAAATATTCTAACTTTAAAAGTAACATATGCATCAGTAAATGTTGTTCAAAGCCTTCAGAGTATTAGTAATTCCTGCTACCACTCCACTCTCTTTCCCTCAATACCACCACAACTTATCCCCTGATAGAGTTTCTTGTTTCAAAATTTATATAGATAGGTTATTTAGAGTTTTCTAATAGAATTCTTTTAACCAATCTGAAATTGATGGGATAAGGCTCTTTGTTGGCCGACCTCAGATTGATGGAATTAGCCTCTGTTGATGATGATGAGCATGCTCTAACCAACTGAGCTACATGGTCAATAATATTATATATTATATGCATTCGACTTATTTATGAGTTTCAGCCAATAGAGTAAATCATATAATTACACTGTTATATATTAACTTGTTTAGATCCATTAGAGTTAGACTGCAATACATAACCTGCATGAAATTATTCCTATAAGCTACCTGTGAAAGCAAAAAAAAAATCAAAATATAACATTTACTATATTTGGACGTTTTAGATATTTTTCTTTTTAGATTTTTCTGGATTTTTACCCAAAAAAAAAAACTCTAATAACTGATACATGTCATTTTTTATGGACTGGCCAAAACACATTTTGATTAAGATGGTTTGATCCTTGGCTACAAATTAGGAGAAGCTTGTTTTGGAGTATAACTTCTAGGAGAAATTTGTTGGATTTTAAAATAAAAATGTTTACAAACTTGATAAAGGATTAAAATTGAATGTATTTTTATTATTATTATTTTTTTGGAGGGAGAAGATAAAAGATTTTGGATGTTGGATTCCCTGGGGACCTTTTCAAGGATTCGCCTTTTTTTTTTTTTCCTTTTTTTAATCAGTAAGGAGAAGCCTTTTCCAGTTCCTTATTTTCAGCTATCATGCCCTTTCAGATTGATTTCGTGTTCCACCTAGAGTTAAAGCTTTCAGATGTCGACATTGTTGGCATTGGTATCGTGCCAAGTCAGGAGGGACTTCTAGTTGCCTTCTTCAGTGAGAGAAGTACTCTATGTTACTTGGAGTACTATGTGCTGGTTCAAGCCTTGAAGCACACACTGGAGGCACTACCTTGTGAATTTCTTCTATACTCTGATTGATGATGCCTTGTGGTATATGGGATCTTAGAATAAGTTAGGTGCGCTCCATGCTCAGGGGTCTTACAAAAATTCACTTCCCATCTGCATTGTAAGGTTGAGACACAGTCCAAGGCGACAATTGTGTTGAGTAGGTGAACCTAATCTTAAGTACCTTTGTCATGGAGGTTCCAGAGTTCGAATTCATCCATGAATGGTATACTGTTGAATCATTTTGATGACAGGTTCTTTGAAAGGTGTGTTGATGGGGAAGATCCTGAAGTCCAACATATCTTACATGATGCATATTTATTCTAGTGCATATGATTTTGTATTACTGAGGGTTCTCCTTGAGAAGCCATCATTATGGAGATGCATATATGTGACATTTTTGGGATTGGAAAAGGTACTGCCCTCGAGTTCTTTTGGCCACACTAAGGGACAGACATCACTCAACAAATCACCCTCTGTTGCTGCCAGATTGGCAAGGAAATGTATATAATACATGTCCCTACTTGTCACTGCTGGTGCCTGAGGCACCATGAGTTGTCATATCCATGGAATTTGTGCTAGTCTCATTAGAGAAGTCATGTGAATATGATTATATATTCATTGTAATAAATAGATTTCAAAGATGACAATAGTTTGCAAACATACTATTTGGATGTGATTTACATTGCTCTTCTTCAAATCCTGATTCCTTTGTGGAGCAACCGGAGATGGGCCTTTAGTCATCGAAAATGTGACAATTGATTTTGAGTTCCAATGTTACTTTTCTGTTACTCACTTTTTGAACTTATGTGTTTATGTAATTTATTTCATAGTATTAGCCATTAGGTGAGTGTTGGTTCATACTCTTTCACATTGTGTTTTACAATGCACATTTTAGTATGAAGTCCGGGATATCTGATACTATGGCAAGGTAAGAGTGAGTGAGTCAAAAGCTAGCCTGAGAACTGTGCTTTATTTAAGTTTGTTGTTGCCTTCCTATCGAGTCAAACATTATTATTCTTCAATACTCACCAGTGTTGGTATTAATTTTCCAGTCCTTATTTGTAGAATAACTTAAATGCTCGGAGACTTGATTCGGAAGGTCACAGAGCTTAGTAAAGTGGGTTACGGGCCATGTACTGGTCAAACTCATGCGACTCAAATAGTGAGGTACTGAGCTTAGTCAATGTATCCAAGTGAAACCGAGTATGAACAATTTTTTAAACTATGATTTGTAGGTCAAATTCATGATTAATTCATCCCATCAGTGGGATTTTTTCTTCTTCTCTACATGAATAGAATGGTCTCCACCTTAAACCATAAATTTACATGTCAAATTTGATAGGTGTGCAATAGGTAATAGGAGTATCACACTAGGTTTAGACTTTAGAGTTCCACCATTTACCTACATGATGCTGATACTGAAAATGAATACTGCACCATACTTCTAGGATAAATTTACATGGCATTCGTTTTAATTTTTTCATTTGTGTTGGCGGTATGGATGTATTTTTTCCATCCTTTTGCTATCCACTGTGTGATGCCACAAACAGTATTTGCCTTACTAGAATCTTGGAGGTGTGGTTTTAGAGATCTGCAGGGTTCTATTTTTTGGTGGCTCACTCTTGTCTCTATTTTATGGTCCCTGTGGCTTGAGCAGAACTATCATACTTCCCATAATAAGTTGGATTCTATGATTGGAGTGGCTATGAAGGCTCAGGCAAAAGTTATCACTTTCGTTCTTACCATGAAGCAATTTAATGGTCTGATGTTTTCAGCTCTGTTGAGGTGTCAGGAAGAATTGTGTGGTCTTTGTGTATCAACTGAGGGGGTTTGGTTTTTGTGTTTCCTTGGGTCATTACTTTTACACTCTTAGCAATTGTTCTTATGGCATTGCAGTATCATGTGGGTGTCCGCAACCTGTCTTAGATTTAAAATGCATGATCGTGCTGTCCACAATTATATTGATAGACATCTGAAATTGGGATGGTATAGATATGCGCAATGTGGTTATGTGAGGTTTCTTAGTGTGTTACTTGTAGCTAATTACTGTTTCCTTTCTGCTTTAAACTAATTATCATGCTTTCATGAATAGCCCAGTCATGCATCTTTACTGGTTACTGGTTTAGACTCTAGTAGTACCAGTGTGGAAACTGTATGGTTCATTGTTGTCCTTTGTGTGACTGCATTTTCAATCATTAGCTGTTCCACTTCAAGTATGTAAAACTTGTATCTAGTTGTTGGAGGCTGTTTCATCTTACCACTGGAGTTTTATCATCTGTGGGACTGCCTTTTTGCATGTACGGGAACTGCAACATCTGTTCCACTATATCATGGTGTGGCTTGGATCCACAAACCTTTAAAATGGGAAATTAATCCCCACTTCTGCACACTTTATTTGTGGGTCTGAGCAAAATGCCATTTCTCATGTATCCAGAGAACAGGTGGAGCACTATCCAGTCTTCCATCTGTCCCTGGAAATGGTGATAAAAAACACTTGGTGAATTTTCATTCTTATAGTTACTTTCTTACAGTCCGGAACAGGGAAAATCATTTTTTGTCATTCCATGCAGTGGATAATGTTCCAAAGTTTACTACCCTGTGTTAATGAGTGGCAATTTGTTGGAAAAGTTTGAATCGCAATTGAAAAGGAGCTTTTTTTACTCAATATGACATCCATGTGTGCCCATACAATTTGTGGAAATGGACCATTCATGGGCATACCTGCATATTGCATTTTGTATGGGTTGTGGAAGTATCTTGATATGCTCATTTGTAGGTAGGGCTCATGACATGGTAATAATGTTAATTCAACGTTCCCCATTATGGATGGCCATTGCTTAAACACCCTTCTAGAACAGATCTTAGCATCCCAACAAATGGCCTTTTCCAGATCATTGATTGTATCTCCTCCATAACTATCTATTTATAGGCCAAATGTAGGTCAGTTCATATTTCCAATCTGAAGAATTTTAGAGAAACCACAGATACATGTGGCCTATCGGATCAATGGCTTGGAATTTGGATAACCAATATCAGGTCTGGCCTGTGCAGAATGTTGTGTGCTAATGCATTGTGATCGTGTAATTCCTCGACTATCTAATATTTTACTCCAATAACATGTATCATTGGAAATTTGATTAATCATATTTTTTCACCAGGTTCAGGCACTGCACAAGCTCTACATTGTTCAAAAGTCAGCTATGGAGGAAGTAAGGAAAATAATTGGGGGTTCAGCTCAACCATTGGCATTCAGTTCCAACAACAAAGATGCTTGCTGCGACCAGCCTAATGATTCTATTGTGGAAGGGAAACGTTCCAATGAAGCTTATGCAAGTGCTAAAGATCACACGGACGAATCCTGTGTCCTTCCCATAAATCTTCTTTCTGCAGTCAAAGAATTTACAGGCAGCAGTTCTGAAAGATCTTTCTGTTCAGATATTAAAGAAGTCAAGGTGTCTCCAAATGCTTGTAATGAACAGAAGAAAACATTTGATCTTGACAGGCCCCCAGAAGAATATATGGACGAATCTGATTACCAGATAGAGTCCAACAACTTTGATATTTTACTTTCTAACACCCATTTGTTAGGAGGAAGTCAAAACATAGTTGAGGAGTCGTCAATGAGATGCAATCAAGCTGATTTTCAAATGGGTTATCCAAGTTCCAAGCAGAGGAATAAAAGACCTGACTTTGGTGCACCTTCAGAGCCAAGCCAAGAGTCTCGTTGGGATTGCAGCCCATTCTTGGAAAGTAGGACTCACAATGCTTATATGAAATGCACTTCAGTAACAGAGAGACCTCAACCTCAAGAAACTTCAAACCACAACATACAGAATTTTTCATGGGGCCATATGCCTGCTATTGGACTATCCCCCTCAAACCCTTCAGTTGACTCACAAGTGGAAAAGCCGCTTTGGTCGTTTCAGGTTATATCTTTATCTCATTACATTTCAATGAATCTTCTACATTTTTTTTTTTTTATGTACAACTTATGTACAACTTATCAAATACATTTCAATGGATTTGATTGGCGTTGTCAAATCCATATAGCCGACCCCACCTAGTGAGAAAAGGCTTGGTTTGGTTTGGTTTGGTTTATGTACAACTTATAAACATTACCTATTTGCAAAGCCTCCCTGCAGGGCCCACCTTGATGCATGGCAATCACGGGGAAGGGGGGTGACATTGGTCATCATGTAGATTAAAGGGGGACCAAAGATGATCCCCATATGATCATACTAAACCGTGATTTGGCCATGTGCTTCTGTGCCTCTAAGGCAGCTGGAGAGTAATAGACTACTAATCTGTACCTTTAAGAAATTCTTTGTAGAGTGTTTGAATTTAACAACATTTCATGTAGCCTGACCAGCAGCTCCCCTTGAGCTAACTGTTGACTTCAGTCATACCATGGGAACATACCATTTTCTAAAAAATGTCAAATATGCCATCCATGGTAGAAGAATTTGTTATGACGCATCAGTTCTTATATTAGAAAGAAAACACTTGATTTATCTTTTGTTCTTGCATTTTGAAAATTATGGCATACTTCTCAGTGCCAATTCTTTTCTGTATATTTAAATGTTTTTATTTTTTCCTTTATCTTATGTATGCATTTATGAAATGAAGTGGATGTTAACATGTGCTTTAATATCATTAGATATTTGTATAACATATCCGCAAGTTGGGCTTTTAAGTTGTTCCCCCTTGCCATAACACCTCATGCCCCATGTTAGACAGTGAAACTCATGTCCAAGTTACATAAAATCCCAACAAGCTAATGTTTGTTTGACTTCTTCTGCATTCTTTTGGATCACTATCTAGCTCATGAAAAGTTTCTGTAGTTTTATTTGATTTATTTCAAACCAAATCAGAGAATTACTTGATTTAAATGTGGCCTCGCTTTCCAAATTTGTGTTTCTCTGCATCTATTTTTCCAATTACTAGGCTAACAATACTTTATAACGTTGATGTAATTTTCGTGGGTGCGTTGTTTATCTTGCAGAAGGCAGTGCCATCTACTATGGGAAATCCAAATTGTGCTCATAGACAAGGTATCTTTGAATCGGAAGAACTAGATCTAGAGAAAAGTGATCCTAGGCAGCTGAAAGGTAAGTTGCCAAGAAATGCTGGTCATATGGATTTAACCCAACTGTACCCTACCTTTGAAAGCAACAATAAAACTGTATTACCATGTCCGGAAGTAGAGAAGCAACTGCAACAAGATCTAGGTGAACACTTCCCAGCCTATGGAGGCTTACTTCCTGCGAATCCCACCAACTGTCCTCAATTGTCTTCTGATCACTGTAGTCAAGGAGTTTCTTGCTCATTGGACATGAAACCACCGGCAAGAGACCTCAACTCATGCTCTTGTGTTCTGACAAATCAAACCGGTGACAGCAATGAAAACCCAAATCGTTCAGGTCATGGGAGTAACAGTTCGTATGAATGTGAAGTAAAGTTCAGGGATAAAGATTTCGGTACTGTCACTAGCAACAAAGCAAAATGTGGTTCAGAATGCGAACCAGTTGAAATTGGCAGTGACAAAGCGGAGGCAATGAAATCAGGACTTAAAGAAGCTTCTCAATTGGGGAATAATGATGATTCTTCTTCTGCTACTGATTCTAATAATAAGCAGCGGGATGCTGGAGAACTGAAATGTGCACTTAACTACTCCGAAACCGAAAATGTCCAGGAAGAAACAAAAGTTGTGAAAGAGAGCAAGGAAGAGGTTGACAGTGATTCTACTTTGGAAGAAGCATGTGAAAGCATTGCGGCAAAGATACTGCTGAGTTTTGCACCCAGCAAGTCACATAGTGATTCTAAGTGGCAGTTCTGTGAAACTCAAATTGAAGTGGAGACGAGCCAATCTGGAAGAGAGAGTATGGGTGACATCCAGAAACAACACCGACGCACAAGAAGAACTGTTAATTACCGCAATGGAGTCTGTATGGATGAGGCTGTAAAATGGACCAAGTCTGTCTGTGGGAGGAGGAGACGATCATCAAGAAGACACTGAACATGGTCCAGTGGTAGGTAAGGTGGGCAGTTTTGTGTATAGTCCATTAGTCCAGAAAACTCTGGTGTTTTTAGGTAGCCTGGCTTGTTGGTTTGTATTCATTTTCTTTGTTTTGCCAGGGTCAAATGCTGATACACTTGAAAGAAGCAAACATGTAAATTAATGATGACACAATTATAAAAGTTAATACTCTTTTTTATAGAAGACTGTTTTCTTGCTGTGCTTTTACTCTTTAAAGCATTCGGAAAAGAAAAAGGAAATTACTTAGCCTAGCCCCGCCCCCCCCCCCCCCCCCCCCCATCCTTTTTTTTTTTTTTTTTTTTTATGGAATTGAATTCCTAGAAATTCATAGTGAAATGGGTTTGAACAGGGATTATCAAAGAGGTGAGGGTTGAAGGATGTAAAGTACATATATAGATTAGATACCGACTTTTAAAGGATTTGATTTGCTTGGGTGATGGCTGAGTGTTCATTTTCCGTTGCCTCCTAATCGCTTCTCCATCAAAGGATAGATTATTTGATGGCCGTTTTAAGGATCTTTCACCTTGTTCCTTAAATTTTAAACACCTTTTAGGAGTACTCCCTCTCATAATTCCTCCGAATACAATTCCATGTAAATAAAGGGTTTGTTGGGATCAATTTTATTTTAGTCTATTTCTTATTTTTATTTCTAACATGTTGGAATAGTTGCTATTCCAACCCATTTTTCATAGCTCAGATGATTAGCCTAGTGAGCCCTAATATAAGTGGAGGGGTTCAAAATCTTGTCTCTATTAAACAATCCAAGCCATCCTTGGGCTTCTCCCCATTGCTCTTGGAACCTTTCATCATATTTATGTTAATGGAACTATCTTGTGGGCCTGAAATTTTTGCTAGAGTAATCCTCTAAGGGATATATATGCTTCCTGAGTCCTGACCCACCCACCCACCCACCTTTAACCAACCCCATCATATGAATCATCAGGATTATTGATCCAATCATGCAAACCAGTAAACAAGTTTGGGTCCAACCTTTTAATTATTTGTTTCCATAACCTTGTGTTATCAATTGAGGATAATTTTAATATGATGATATCCTTGTACCCAAACCTAAGCAGATTACCATGTGCCCTAATAAATGAGTTTCTCTTTGGATAATTGGATTAACAGAAAAATCCTGTCATGGCTGATACAACTTTCCTAGTAGAGCGGCTAGAGCCTTTTATTAAATTTTTCTGTTTTTTTTATGCAACAACTTCAAATCCAAAACAAGGACTTCAATTTTAATGGACTTAAGCAAAAGAAAAGCCTATAATTTTTTTTTTTTTTTTTTTTTTTTGTATATACCCCATTGGGGTTATTGAGGTTTCTAATATTTGTAAATAGGCCCTTGTGGATTCGGTATTTATAAATAGAGCCCTGCTTTGGCATTTTAATGCCTCTAAGGTCCCAAATTATGTCAAGTTGATTGATGGTAATGAGAAAACACAGTTAGGGTTTAAAGCATTTTGACACTTCTACCACTGTCTTTATCTTTTATGCATAATTTCCAAAATGCCATCACCAAAATCCTTCCCATTCCAATGACAGTTTTACCCTTTTACATAACTCAACTTTAACTTGGATTGAATAAAAACCCCCAATTGATGTTGTTGGGTTACTTTCTCCTTTTTACTCTTCTAAAATTGAAAAAGAGAAATTCTCAACATGTCCATATTAGACTACACCCACTCGGGGCTTACTCGAATTGCATGTGGGTAAAATTTCAAACACAAGGTTCACCTGAACCAGACTTGAATTATAAATCCCCTACCGGACTGTAATTTCTGAATATTAGAAACCTTAGGAGCTTATATACAAATCTTAAGAATCTTAACGAGGTATATATATATAAAAAAAAGATATTTTCTAAATAATGACTAATGCTTACTTGATATAATGTCAAACTTGTCATTTTAATAAATACTCATCCTTTAACTCACCTTGGTTGCTCATTCCCCATCAACTTAGATATATTTTGGGTGGGACATGAAGGATATTAAAACTCCAAAATAGGGGTTTATTTACAAATAGTAAAACTACAAGGGTCTATTTACAAATGATAGAAACCTCAGGGGGTGTAGAAAAAACTCATAACAATGTTAGATGTAAACCAACGGTCAGGATCAGCAGAACGTGTCGCCGAAGGTTACATGCAACAAAACATGCAGAAGGAAAAGCTGTTGGCTTTGAGACGCTTCTATAATCTTCTCCCTCGTTCGCCATTTCATTTCATGCATTTTAAACGTACCATCATTTCAGAAGAGAATCCAAACCCTCCTTAAACCCTACTTCGTTTACTTCTTCTTCTTCTTCTTGTAATAGCAGACACACACACACACACACACAGAGAGAGAGAGAGAGAGAGTAACCATGGCTTCTGCAAGATCGATGAGGCTTTCAAGATCGGTTTTTTCAGTGGCTGGAAAGACCCTCTTCTCTCCTCTCCCTCGTTCAGTCTCTTCTACCGCTCTTTCATCCATCGTACCTTCTTCTTGTTCTTCTACTTGTTCTACCTGCTGTTGTTCTTCTTCTGGTTGCAGATATGGAATCACTACGACTACAAACTCTTGCAACGCTTGTAATTCTACGGCTTGGGTTGATATGGGTTTCCGTCGGCAGTTCCATTGTTCCACTCCTTCTCAATTTAGCGCCGGAAGCTCTGGACAGGTTTAGCTGCTGTTTCTACTACTACTACTACTACTTTGCTTGTGAAATCTTCTCTTCTTTGATTTTGTTTATGGGGTTCGTTTGGATGTATCAAATCAATATCCAATTTGGGGATTCGAGCGTCCTGTAATTGTGGCATTTTAAGCTGTTGTTTCTAGGGAAGGTACTTTTTGCGACCCAAATTAGGAAAGTGGGTAACTTTGAAAGTGGGTTTCAATTTGAAGTATATCACGTTGTGTCTACTGGAAAAGTGGAATGTTCAATTGGGGTTTGAGGTTTTGGATTTGGTAGCTGTTGGGAATTGTAAAATTGGGTGTAGCACAATTTGTTGAGAGAGGAATAGTAATGACGTCACTTTCAAATCCCCATTTCGCTTAAGTATCAGCCACCACATTTTAATTCCAAATACCTGCTAAAGCGAACATCACAAACACATAAATCCTAAATCTCAAAATGTCATAAGAAGGGCATCAAGTAGTCATGGAATTGCGTTTTTTTTTAGTGTTCCTTTCAATATTCTATTGACCTTCTATTCTTTTGTTGAATAACTTCATAGCCTAACTTGCCATTAAAATCTCTGCCTCTTTGAATCATTTGTCCACACAGAGCCTGATAATGAAAATAGAATTGATTGGATAGAATTTACCTGTGATGGCCAAGAAGTTTGAATGAATTAGATGCTAAAGTGATTTGTATGATATGCATTCGGAACTATACCTGGGATAGAGAGCCCTCTGTGACCACTTTTCATTTCTTTCCTTTTAGAGTAAGAATTTCGAGCTATCTGCAGAAGGTGGGCAACAGAGAAGGGACCAAAAATAGAATGGAAAGAAAGGAAAATGAACAAATATGAATGCTATAAGCCAAGAAGGCATGCTAGCTGTGCAGAACCAAAAGGAAGCAAGGAAAGAAGAGAAAAAGAGAAACCTGGTGGAGGGCGAGATTCAATATAATCTGGTAGCTAAGTTGATAGTCCCAATCTTGCGCATATTGAATCTCCTAGGTTGAGAAATACATTTCCAGACAAGGCATCTTAAGCCCAATCTAATGAGGAAGGGTTCAAGGGCTAAGCAAAACCAAAGCCAACTGGACCCTCTATCAGAATATTCCATAAAGGCAACGATCAATGATGCAAGAGAGCTTATAAAGATAGTTTGCTTGAGAATAGGAATTTTGGGAGTAGGGGAATCTGTAAAATTGAGAGTTGCTCTAGAATATGCATCCAAGGTGGCTTTGGGTGGGGGGTGTCTTTGTTGACTCAAAAGGAGAGATGGAAAACTTCACATAAATCAGTCTTGGACATAGAAGTGAAGTGCCATGTGTTTGGCTTTGGAAACATAGGTTGGGGCCGAACCTTATTGGCGTGACTACCCCATAATTAGGCTATGCTTAGACTGATTGAACTTTACTTGAGGAAACCAATACACCATGGGTTATCTTTAGAGATGTCATCCAATATCTGACCTGCCGCTCGAGGCATGCCTAACTGTAGCAGAATGACAGAGAAGAGCAAGAGCATGAAGGATTCTATCATTTTTTTTTCTTTTTTAGAAGTGAAGATACAACTGCATAGACACTACTCTGGGTAGTGGGTTGCATGATAAAAAATCAGGTTTTTTTTTATTTTCAGAGAATCCTTAGTTTTTCAGCCTTTTTATCCAAGCCAAGCCAAGCCAAGCCAATAATGTTTTGAGATGTGGCCTCTAGAACAATCCCAATTACACTACAGAGGAGAGTCACCAATATGAGATGGAAGGTACTAGGTAGCTCCAAGCAGACTTAACTGAAAAATCCCCCTTTGCTGGATTTCAAATTGTCTCATCTACCCCCTCAAGAAAACAACAGGGGCTTTGAATTCCCTCTTCGAGCATTAAGGGCCCTAATAACATCTCAATCCCAGTTGTTGTGAGCAATAGTCTGCAACTATGTAGGACAGGTTGCATCTGGATCTCAAATCTTCTTTTCTTCCAATCCTATCAAATGATTCTTCCTAAATGGAGCCAAGGGTCAAGCCAAAATTTGGTGCTTCTACCATCACTGATTAAATGCAAAGTATGACCATGAAATAAGTTCCTATTATTGAGAATGCTTTTCCATCCCAAGAGGTTTGGTTGGGCTTGTATCAGTATGTACCTCCTAAAAGGATTGAGTCTTCTATATTTGACTTGGTCCAATGCAACTGGATAGATTTCTTACCAATAGCGAAGTGCCAACAATGTCTCAGCAAGTTATATTTTGATTAGCAATAGTGGGGGGGTGCCCAAACCGCCTAAAACTTTTGGCCTACATATGATACCTCAAGAAAACTATGCATTGTATGGGGATTGTCCTAGCAATTCCAAAGGAATTTCCAGATGTATTTCTGCATTTTGTGAATACAATTTTTAGGGAGAAGGAAGCAAGCACTCCAAAGCATATGATATGAGAGGAGAATGGACTTTATCAGTTTAACTCTGCTGCATAAGAGAGGGTTTTTGCTTTCCAATCGGGAACCTCACCAGAAGAGCATCAATGGGAATTTTGAGAATATTTGAAATCACATGCTGCATCTCATGATCAGTATTGTAAAATAAACTGCACTTTTATTGCAGGTCACTTTGAGCTCTGAGAAGTGAGAGAAATCTTTATTGAGTAACATAAGATGCCCTGCGTATGGGGGTTAGGCCTGTGTAAAAAGAATGTTTTGAAATGGATACCTCTTCCTGCTTGAAAGGTGTGCCAAGGAGCCCATTTTGTACCATCTCATTTATGAAAAGTTACATTACTATGGGAAAAAGGGGAGAAAGAAAGAAGTGGTTTGTTTTGTTTTGTGGGGTGGGTGGTAGGGGTTTGAGGAGCAGCTAAAATTGAGAAGCGATGCACCAATGGAGAATGCTAGCCTAAACTAGGGCCAGAGTCCTTCCAATTTGATGTTCTTTTTCATAATTTGGACTTGGATCACTCCTTTTCACTGATGGAAAACATTTGTAACAATGTGGAGTCTGACCATTTCATCGAGATCTAGGGAGAGCTCTTCAATTGGAAAACAATTAGAATCACCATTGCCTTGTGTCATTCTAAAACTAGTTGCATGCTTTTAGTGACATTCGATAGCTTTTATTTTCTTAGACAACCTAACTTGATGGTTCTAGTAGTCTGATCTGAACATTGTGGCAATAACCAGTTATACATGGGCATTTTGGCCATATCTTGTTGCTGGTGAATGTGGAGCCAGGACATCCTATCTGACTGTGCTCCGTATACTCCCCCAGTGATCCATCTTAGCCTCGGTTCTTGCATTTCAAATTGAAGCTTCTCATCTATTTCCTGACTACTTGTGGGTTTCCTATGTTCTGGTTCTGCCTTCATTTGCCACCAAAGAGGCTTTCCACTTCTATGTAGTATTGTGCATACATCTGTTGATTGCTTGCTAGCCGCCTTCAGATGGTTCGTTTGTCAGGCTAATCTGGAATGTAGAATTTTTTTTTGAAATAATAATTCATTTTGTTGGATGGGAAGTAGAATGTACTAGACAATAGATACTTGAGGGTTTGCATTAGTTACTGCTCAAGTTCTAGCAGAGATTCTATATTTTATACTAATACATTTAAGTTCCATGTTTGTTCCTTAGACTAATGTTTCCTGTTTAGACCAGATGGATTTCCAATTATTGCTTCTTTGAATGTCTTGTTTTGAAAATATCTGATAATGAATTAATTTATAGTGTGTGCATGAGCTTGGAAATTTGTGATTGTTTTTGTTTTTACCAGATTAACCAAATGGAGTTCACTGATATGGCATGGGAGGGAATCATTGGTGCAGTTGATGCTGCACTCATGAGCAAGCAACAGGTTGTGGAATCTGAACATTTGATGAAAGCACTTCTTGAACAGAAGGATGGTTTGGCTCGGAGAATACTCGCCAAAGCTGGAATTGACAGTACATCAGTTCTGCAAGCTACTGATCAATTTATTGCACAGCAACCCAAGGTATAAGCTTGAAGCTATTATTATATGGTTTTTTTTATTGACAGAAACAAATTTTTGTGGGTGTTTGACTAGAAAGTAAAAAATGTCCTTTTTTTGGGAGTCGCTATGGTAATCTAACTAGACCCTGCTATATGATGGGCTATTCTCTAATATCTACCAAATTGGATGGTTTTTGCTATCTAATTAGTATACAGACAATTACAGAGAATAATCCATGTCTAATAGGAGGCTAGGATTATCCTAGACTGTAAATTGTAGGGTATTTTCCTTTCCACAAAAGGACCCATAATAACCTATTGGGTCGCCAAAAGGTTGGTCAACATCGAGAGTTCATACTTTGTAGGAGGGAATGACATGATCAAATGTTATATATTCCATCTTAAGTATTGTGTGTCTCATTTGGGTACTAGTATTGAATGATCAATGAAGGATTTCAATCATATATTTCATGTGGGAGGTACTAGGTAATACTAGTCGCCCTGTAATGGGATCACATCTCAAGACTTTATTGGACAATGCCAGGAAATATCAAAAAGAGCTGGGGGATGATTTTGTGTCAGTGGAACATTTCATGTTAGCATTCCTTCCAGATAAGAGGTTTGGGCAGCAGTTACTTAAGAACCTCCAACTTGGTGAGAAGGAATTGAAGGAAACTATTTTAGCTGTGCGTGGTAATCAGAAAGTTACTGACCAAAGTAAGAATTATCTTACAAAATATCATTTGGTTAACTGGATGTACTTTTTCTTTATTTGGTAAAAAGGAAAATGTTGCCAACTGGTGGTACCTGAATCTGCAGATTGCAACTCAAATTGTTCTGATTCTACTTGTTGAGAATCTCAAATTTACAGACATCTTTGCAATTTCTTAAAGTAAATTGATAAAGATTTTTTCAAGCAGAAGGCAGGATAAAGGAGAAAACAGGCGAGAGTATGATCGAAGAATAGAGAAAAAAGTGAGTGGAGAGAATACCATGAGGATGAGTGAATATAATATGAGAGATTAAAGAGATGCTTTGCAAAACAATCCAAACAAAGTTTAATTCTAGTACTATTCAAGTCCGTTACACTGAGCATATATAGAACTCCTAACACTAGTATGAAATTGCCTTTGAAGCTCTAATCTTGTGACTCTCTTCTACCATATTTATAAATATGCTCTTTGTCTCTGAATGACATGATCCTGAGTATGTTAAAAAAAAAAAAAAAAAAACCCATAGCTGTCAATTTTGTAGCCTTTCAACTCCGTTAAAAACTCAAACAAAACAGTCTCCTTTTTCTGACTCAATGAAAAAATGTTTTGGTTCGTTTCTCTGATTTGGTGTTGAATGACATGAGATGTTGTTAGGCCTTGACATGTGCTTGTTATTACCCTTAAACCTTGGTCTAAAGAATAGCCTATTGGCAGTTCTTCCCCTTTCTTGCTGCACTAGAATGGGTGGGTTACTATTTGGCCCACTAGAAGTGCAACCTATTTGAGGATTTGGCTGACTCCAACATAGTTGGGACAAGGCTTACTATTTGGCCCACTAGATGATGATGATGATGCATGCCTTCATGGATTGTGCAGTCCCAAAATACACGCATCTTCCTATACGGACGCTATCATGCACTTCTTTGTTGGTGGGGACACCATTTGGGTCCCATGGTATCTTGAGTGTCATGACCTAAAACCTGGATTTCTAAAGAAGTTTGTCTTTCGTGCCGTTATTGTGTTTTTTCCCCTGCTTTTATGAGATTAGGTCAAATCGAATTGATTTCTTCTTCGAACATAAAATAAGAGCACATGTATTAATAAATCCTAATTTATTAATTAACTTTGAATAATCTTAACCATGTTGAAAACTAAATCAACTAAAGCTCTTATTAAGCGTCCTTGACAAATCTCTAGACAATGTCATCCGCACTCCACTTTTTCATTTCCTTAGGTTCCCCTTCTAAGACATTATCCTCCTCAGGGATAGGTTTTACTTCTGCACCTATAAATTTTCAAGGAAGTGAGTGAGGTTTCACAGAAAACCTAACAAGTAAGTATACCTTCAAAATAGTAGAAGCATTCTTGTTTGGCTAGGACTGAATTCTAGAAGTTGTTTCCTTCTATTTTTAATGTTTCTGCTTCTTTTCCAGCTCAACAAATGCAGATGTGATTTTAGTCATAGGTGAATTGCTACTTTCTTCTGCTCAAACTGTTTCTGTTTCCTGAATTGTGTTTTGTTCAGTTGCTTTTGTTTGTTTGTCGTAGTTTCCCTAAAGCATGCTGTTCTTGTTATAGATCCAGTAGGAAAATATGAGGCACTAGAGAAATATGGGAACGACTTGACGGAATTGGCTAAGCGTGGTAAACTTGATCCTGTTATAGGCCGCGATGATGAAATCCGGCGCTGTATCCAGATATTGTCCAGGTGAACAAAAAATAATTCTGTTATCATCGGTGAGCCTGGTGTTGGGAAAACAGCAATTGTCGAAGGGTGTGTGTGTTTTATTAATTTTAAATTCTTTTTTTTTTTTTTCCTGATACTGTGATTGTTAAATTTTGGTTCAATTCTTTCTGTGATTTCATCATTTTTCTGTGTACCTGTTTAGTAATGCTTCACATGCATACGAGGGCTTTAAGATCTTGAAAACAATTCTCAGATTGGGCTTCGCTGTAAAACTGTTTCATGAAGCATGCCATTGTCTTTTAGTTGACAAATTTTTTAAGTTCCTCGCAGAATCTAGTGATGGTCTGGCTGGAATGATATATATATATATATATGGGAAATATATATATATATATATATATTAATAGATATATGTATAGGGAAATGCTCCTATGAGAGATATCTCTTACCTTAATTGAGAGATTGGGTGGGGGCCCTCACATCCATATTCAATGCCAACAACTTAAATGTGAGGGCCCCCACCCCTATTTCTCATATAAGGTGAGAGATATCTCTCATAGGAGCTTCTCCCATATGTATATATGTATTCCATTTTTGCACTGTGGTCAGTTAACTACTTTATAATAAATCATAAATGATTGCAGCAGTATATGATGCAGGCCGGTATGCTATGATACCCAGTTTGATGTAGGCAAGATTAAGTTCGTTGCCTACCTCTGCAGCAAGATTTAGGTTCTTGCAAAACCTTTGCAAGGCTCATGCCCAAAACGAGGAAAAACTAGTAACAATAGTAATTTCTCCAACAACTTACTTTGTCAAGTGGTGTACATTGGTTAATGCAAATGAAAAACAAACTTTAATCTTCAGCTATTATTAAGCCTACCATAATTTAAGGAAATAAATTTTAAATCAAAATTAGAACTTAAAATTTTAAACAAAATAAAATCCTAATTGCAAGGTATGTAATAGAAATCCTAATTAAGTTTAATACTTAAAACTAAAATCCTAACAATAAGGAATGATAGGATTTAGCTTGTTTTCATTCCATACACAAGATGGTCCTTTCATGGGCTTGATCGTGGACTTCAGCAGGCAGTGTCCAAGGGCTGCATCATTATCTAACAGCTATAACATGACGCTAATCTATTGGGCAATTAGCGTCATGAATCATGATAATCATTATCATTTGTGCTGAATATTGTTGGCTTTATTTTTGGAGCCTTATCCCATGTATTTAGACTCGACTATTTTAAAGGGTCGTCATCCAACTTTAGTAGAACATCGAAGGAATTTGGGTTTGGCTTTATTTGATAAGCAACTGTGTGCAATCATTTTCTATTGGCTCTTTCTGTTTTATCTGTGCGCCTTTGGGATTGGCTTTATTTGATAAGTAACTGTGTGCAATCATTTTTTATGGGCTCTTTCTATTTTTTGTATCTCTTTTTCCCCCTTGCTACATTCTGACAAAAGCAATTAAACAAAGCAATGAGGGGGCCCTGAACACAGGATGCTTTGTACTTTGTATGAAAATTATTTGTTCACTGGAAAAATACTTTTGGTCTGGGTCTTCATTGGCTCGTGAGCTTCTCAAAGAGGTTCTTTACCATGTCTCTATTTGTAGACTATCATGGGATACGAAAAACATAGATACAAATTTATGTTGCAGATTTAATTTTTTAAGAAATGAAATGACACCATATATCGTTTCAATTGGGTGTGCAATCTATAAACCTGTAGAAATCTATTTGTATTTTTGGCTAATTGTTGTTTCAGTTAGGAAAAAAGGATTATATTATAAAGTGAACATGCTCAATCTATAAGGTTTTGTCACTTGAGCTCAAATCTTGATGAATCTAAATAATTTGTAGTATATTTATGTATTGAACCCTATGTTCTTTATCTATTTACATTTTTGAACTTTGTTCTCTCTGAAATCTGATCATGAGATTTTATTCTTATAAGCACTTACAGGACCTTGTTTATGGTTTTTCTTGTAACTTGGACATTTCAGGATGCTCATGATCACCATTAAGCAGACATACATTTATCTAATGGTCTCTATTTTGTGAAATTTATTGCAGGTTAGCTCAACGAATTGTGCGAGGAGATGTCCCTGAAACCCTCTTGAAAAGGAAGGTTATGATTTTTTCTCATTTATATTTTAATCTGAATTATAATTTTTGGAAGCGCTGCAGTAATATCCTCAATTGTTTAATTAACCCATACAATGGGAAAAACTCGATCTTCAAAGATCAAAATTTTTTTTTATCAGTAATGGAACCTTTATTAAAAGGAAAAACCAGGGCAAAAGGCAGAAGAAATAAAATCAGAAATACAAGGGTATAAAAGTATTATAGCCCGAAGCTCTATCCACCCCTTGTTTAGCCAAGCATCCACCATACTATTGGCACGTCTCTACACATGACCAAAAAAGACAACCAAAGAGGAGGAGATCTTTATTTCATTGAAGTGAACGTGGAACTTCCATGGTCTAGAATTGGAGGATACTACCTTCTTTTTTTAGACTTATGATAATAATCCACCTTTATTAACACATAAGTCATTGTGGTTAGTTTCTCTTTTGTCCATACTGTTGATTTTTGTGGTGTTTATTTTTCAATGGGAGGAGTTCTCCTTTCTGTTTTTTCATTGAATATTTCATGGGTAGTATGAAATGCCAACAGCCTATGAATTGAATCTTAAGTTTCATGACCTTTTTTTTGTCATCGTGATTTGAGCTATTCACTCCTCTCTCTCTCTCTCTCTCTCAACGTACTTTGATAGAAAAGATGGTCCAGTCCATTCTTCAGTTGGCCCACCATCCCACCATGAGGGTCTACCCCCAGTCCAGTTATTTTTGCTGTCAACTATTTTGTATAAGTATTATGACGCAGTCACGGATTCCAGAAGGAACCCACAACAGTCTCAACTGTCAATATACTGATATAACGGCAGCTTTATAGTTGACTGCAACACTGCCGGAATGAAGACAAGCAATAGACAATAGGATTGGTTCCCACCCAAAAGGGTTAGTCAACACAACATTAACAATAGAGATATAATGGAAAGAAAGCACCACATAAAGGAATAGTGGCTGAAAGTCCATTGTTCTAATTAAAACATAAATGTCGTCTCTTCACTACCAAACACCCAGCCCACTGTTACCATAAATAAAACCCAAAATACAAGCAATCTGAGTACCACTTATACCTTCCCAGTATCGCTAACAAGACAGCTATAATTGTTTAAATTAAACAAAAAGAAAAAGGAATTAAGAGCTGCTGACTGTTGACTCTGCACCATCACAGTTGACCGTTACATAGAATTAGAAATCATGGATTTTCTAAAGACAATCCTCAATATCAGTCGTACTACTCACATAATATTTATTTCCTAATGCAAATATCATAATTTGACTTAATTGGGAAGCTAAGAAGGTAGAGAGATGGTCAGCAAAGTGCACTCAATTGAGCAGTCTGGATGTTGCTGCTCTTGGACCCCAAGTGGACAATTAATCAGTGAGTGGACCCTACCATATGGAAGCCAACACTTGGGTGACCTAAGGGGTGCTGGACTTCTTTGGGCTCTGGCCCATGTAGGCTGACTAATGAGAGGCCCAAAAATAGGTTTGGCTGCTCTGTTTTGCTGAAATTCCCTACACACAAATTCTATTATTACAAAATCCCCCCTGCCTCCTCCGGTCAACTCAAACAGCCCCTGATAGTGTGATTTAATGCACATTTTTTAGACTGTTTTGAGGCCCACTTTCTTCGTCCATTATTGGTGGTGCAAATTGATCTGCATCAGTATGTGGTCCGATTGATAAGTAGACTCATTTGGGGTCATGGCATCCTCATAGCGGTCCCCACTGGATGAACACTCATACCATAGAATCAAATTCATAAGATCCTTTATTTGATTTTAAACTTGGAAACTTGACTGGATGGTCACTAAGCTGAGTAACTGGTGCCAGTTTGGCATATTTTTGGGGCATAATTGTTCCCTTGCCCAACATACTGACTTTCCGACCAAGTTGACTTGGCCAGTCAGTTGAGTTTTTAAGTGATGTGTTCACATGGATATATTTACCAAGCCTCATGTTGTTTAGCTATTGTTATGACAGCTAATTGTTTTCTTGTTACTGCATTTTTACTAATTTTAGGGGCATATCATGTGTATGGCATGGTCTTATTCTTTTCTTGTTTGTATTCACCATTGTCCACTTTGCAGTTGATCTCGTTGGATATGGGTTCATTAATTGCTGGTGCTAAATTTCGTGGAGATTTTGAGGAGAGGCTGAAAGCTGTTTTGAAAGAAGTCAATGCATCGAATGGACAGATTATTTTGTTTATTGATGAGATCCACACCATTGTTGGCGCAGGTCTGCTTTTTTCTTAATATTGTCTAATTTTGAATTCTTTCAAACATTTCTTCATTTTCGCTTGGAGAATCTAAGACTTCCAACTTTGCTGAATAGGTTCTGTACAGTTAGCAAGCTATTTGATACTTCTGCAACTTCGTAGTCCCTTTCATGTCTGTAGAGGACAAAGATTGACTAATTTTAAAATCCAGACATCATCATCATTATCATCATCAAAATCAAAAACTTATACCATCTATCTAGGGGTCAGTACCTTAGCAATGCTATTACTTTTTTGCTTTGGATGGGGTAACCGTATGTGTACTAGAATCGTATGTGTGGTGTGTAGTAATAAGATGCATTGTGGAATTTTTATGTCAAATTCATTGTATTCAATAATCATTACTTCCACCCAAGGGGGAAAATTATGATAATTGTTTAAAATCATTTTAGCATATATAATTGTCAAGGAAAGGGGTAGGTTGAAGAGGACATGAATGGAAGTAGCAAGGATAGATATGAAGAAGTGCATCGTATCCGAGGATTTTTCCCGGGATACAGTGGAATGGCAAGATCAAATTCATGTAGCTGATTCCAACATAGTTGGGACAAGATGATGATGATGAGTAATGATTGTCATTTTTTGCTAACAATATGTATAACAAATTCCAATTGATGTAATTCGGAGAAGTTAGTTCAATAGAACAACATGGTTTAGGCTCGGTTGGATTCTAATAAAAAGTATGTATGCAATATAAGAAATGAAATGTCAGGTATTTTCCGTTGTTTCACCCCCAATGAACCTGTCGTTACACCCGATACAATACAATAATTATTGTTTTTTAGACCAAGCTTTTATGTTTGAGAGTGAGGGCACTGCAATGCGATGCATGAAGAGATGGGAGTGGAGATATCATATTAGGAGTGAATTTTTTTTTCTTCTTTTTTATTTTTTTGTGGTAGCAATCAACTCTCAAGCGCATTCCATAAAAAAGACCCATTCACTCCATTGTACCCTTTATCTATATCCAACATCTGAATTGGTTGTGGACTACCCAATTTCTTAGTGCAATTGATAGTTTTGTGCACCAGAACTCCATCCATAACTTGGCAGCCCTTTGCAAACCCTCCTTGCAATAGTGAAATGACGCTGGAGGATTGCCATAGAATAGATGGCCAATGCCTTGGAGATGATTTAGGTGTGGTTTTAAAAATCGGTCAAGTCTATTTGACTCAACTCGAACTTGGCACTTGTCAAGTTGTAGTTCGTGACATCCGTTGGCCGAGTCCAATGGGAGGATGGGCCAAAACTACTTTTTATCCTATTTTATTGTTGTGAGAAGATTGCAGAGGCCTTTTGATGTACTTTAGCACTGAAATTGGAATACCAAAACCATATTTTGTTGAAAATCCCTTCACGCAGATATTAGACGTATTTTCTATCAGATTGAGTGAAACCAAACGCAACCAACCACCTGCTACTATTTAAACTCATTTAGAATAATTAAAGTATGTTCCTTAAACTAGTTTTTAAGGTTATCAATCCTATTCTTAATATTTCTTTTAATATAGATTTTTTTCACCTTTTTTTGCTTTTTAAGGATGCTGGGTGTGAATTGGTTACACTCGGGGAGTCACATAGGAATCAGCTGAGTCGAGTTAGCTTGAAAGTGACCAAGGCATCCGAGAGCCTCCCCATTCCCGATGCATAAGTCATCCTGGATTTTGTGGGCAATGAACCTTACCTTTTCTCAATTCATTATTATATATTGCTAACTTGCCTATAAGACGGAATGAAAATCCCCGAATCTGAGATTTAAAACCTTGAATTTAGGAGATGGAGGCTTATAATCTCAAAACTCCTCTACCTTAGTTGCACCATGGCTCTGTGTATGCGGGCTCTTTACCTTGCCATTCCATCAAAGTAGAAGGCCCATTGATCGATATTTTTTTAGAACTCCTGGGACCAAGTGACAATCATGTAGACCTTTACTTTTCCATAATGTCAAATTAGAAAGCCCAATCTTTTGATTATTTGGATTTTGGATGTCCTCACTAATGTTGACTTCATAAGGTAGTTATTCAGTATTCTAGTGCCACTGGAGTGGTTGCTCTATCATAGTTTTATGACTCAGTGGGTCAACTAGATTCAGCCAAATACTAGATCAAGGTGACCAGGAAACTCACTGATTGTAGGTGGATCAGTATATTAATTTACACATTCTTGTATTAATATAAATATTTAAAATAACTTTTTTTAATGGTAACTTTTAAAATAAGTAAGGTATACAAAAATATATAAACATAGAGAAATATGTACAATTTTCTTTTCCAGAAAAGTCTACCCAAGTATCATCTCAATTGTAATTTCAATTTTCAACTTCATTTAGGTAAATTTTAATTCTACTGGTTTTAATGGTTTAAGATTTAAATATGCGGTTTGTATTATATATTTATGTGCAAGGATAAATTTTCTTTACATGATCTATTTGGCTCTGCAACACCAAGAAGAGTCAAGTCGAATCACGAATCGGTCAGGTGGGTTGACTGAATTTCAACTAATCCTAGTCTAGACTGAGTTAAGACTTAACCAGTATGCGATCGGATTGAGTTGAGTGAGTTCCTAGTCAGACTACCGGGTTGGAAAACTATCTACTCAGTAATCCTTGTGTTTTTCATGGTGTGTCCTGCCTAATTTTGTGGTCCATCTGTGTTACAATTTATTTTTTATTGAATTTCCAATTTCTTTTCTTTTAGAAAAAGACTATTGAATGTGGACATTTACAAGCTAATTGGGGGTTGGCTACTTGCCATGCTTGAAATGAGTTCCCATTTCTTTTAGCACATGCTTGCTGCATAAGTAATAAGATCACATTACAGTGTAGTGCTTCTCTAGCAGTGCATCGGGTTATTTGTTGTTTTTTAATAAATTTAGGAGCTATGAATGGCGCGATGGATGCTGGCAACCTGTTGAAACCAATGCTTGGCCGAGGAGAGCTCCGGTGTATTGGTGCAACCACACTAAATGAATACAGGAAATATATTGAGAAGGACGCTGATCTAGATTTCAGCAGGTTTATTGTGCTCCGCCATCTGTAGAAGACACTATATCTATCCTCCGTGGATTAAGGGAGCGCTATGAATTGCATCGTGGTGTTAAGATATCGGACAGTGCTTTAGTTGCGGCTGCAGTTCTTTCAGATCGGTACATCACAGAACGCTTTTTTCCAGATAAAGGTAAATGGTAGATGTTACTTAAATAAACAGGAGCAGCTAGTTGCTCTCCATTACTTCCAATTTTTCAGATGTGTTTCGAATTTGGATACACCTCGAATTGTAAGATAATGCACTGTTATTTGTTCTGCTGTGTTTAAATGCAATGGATTTAGGGATGTAGATGAATTAGGTTCATGGTAGACCTGGACTTACTGAACTGACCCCAGACCCGACACTGGTCTAATGTGTAATGCACTTGGCTCTGACTTTGTTAGAGATGAGCGGACCAGGACCTGAGTCATGCTCAAGTATATTGTATAAAATAAACATATAATAATATCACCTAATATTGCATGTAATATTTGATACTATCCTTAAAGTAGCTGCCAGAGTTTCATCTCAATTTGGTGAAAGGAGAGCTCACAATCAAATAAGCAGGGAAGATATGAATGTTGGGGTGTGTGAATAATACAAATTTGTTGGTGTGTCAAAATCAACAAATTAGAACTTTCTTGATTAATATTATCATATTATTATATATGATACATATATTATATATAAATATTTGGCCAAAATTGGAATTTGGATATGGAATCTACTGGACCTGGATCTGTTTATTAACAGGTCCCAAACTGTGGAATGGACCTGAACTGTCAATGGGCATAATGAAGGGGTCCATACTAGGATTTTTGTTGGCTGTGTTCTGGTAGCCAGGTAATTGGGGGTGTCCATTGACATCCATAAATGTGGGTTGTTTGATTAGAAATGAGGGGATTTCTTGTATTACCAAGAAATCTGACTAATTTAAAAATGGACAAAAATGGCTCAGAGTCATTCTCCGTTAGAAATTTATGTTCATTTATAAGGTAAGCTTTGCTCTCAGCCTGGACAGGCAGATGCTAGATTAGAATTCAGCTACTATTTAGGAAGTCGGGTTGCTTACATGGAAATAGGCACAGGAAAGAACACCTAGTAGGATACTGTTTTAAGATTCTTACTGCCCCATATCAAAATTGATTACTGACTCTGATCTTGATTTTGCTGTGGAGAGGGCAGGTTAATATTGTAGCAATTGAAATTCATAGCAGAATGAACTAATTAACTGCTTGAACTTTTTTTTATGAAATGGATTGTACCATTTATTCCCATAATCTGTTATATGATATACATCTAATTTCCTAAGGAACCAAGGTATCCATATTAGTTTCAAGTGGCAGAACCCCCTAATATTTATGAGCTAGCAAAATGTCTGCCACCTGACGATTTTTTCCCTGTAGCCATTGATCTTGTTGATGAGGCAGCTGCAAAGCTGAAAATGGAAATCACGTCTAAGCCTACTGAGTTGGATGAGATAGACAGAGCAGTTCTGAAGTTAGAGATGGAGAAATTGTCCTTAAAGAACGACACAGCATCCAAAGAACGGTTGAGCAAGCTTGAAGCTGATCTAGCATTGCTTAAACAAAAGCAAAAGGATCTTACAGAACAGTGGGAGCATGAGATGGCTCTAATGACTAAAATTCGATCAATTAAAGAAGAGGTTGGCTTCTTTCAACTTGTTTTCTTTTCTTTTTTTGATTGGTGACATGGCTTAAACCCACAACCTCAAGGTTCCAATATTGAATACCTTCCACCTTGCCACAGGCTCTTGTAAACTTCGTTCAACTTACTGTGGAGGAATTATAGCTCCCTTATCCATCAGGACGGGACACCTGTCATTGGTCATTGGTGCATTCCCGTTCTGTATAACTGGATACCTGCATAGGTGATCAGTTCCTTGAAATGATAAGACCCAATATGGATTTGGTGGTTCTTAATTCCAGAATAGAGGACCGGACTTTTCCAATATTTGGAGTTACATGGATGGTTTTACTTTTAACTGTATATAGGCCAGAGGTTGGATATTTAGTGTCTTTCAATCTGGAAGATCTGTAGCACATCCCCATCCATAGTGGGCAGCAGGGCTCATTAGGTTAATATTTTGGGACACACCACAAACCAACGCCCATTTGAAAAGATTAGGTGCATTAGGACATGTTATGTATCCATCAGCGTTATTACCCTTAAGTTAAAAATTTGTTTTTTGTATTTCCTTGTAGATTGATAGAGTCAACTTAGAGATGAAAGCCGCAGAACGTGAGTATGATCTTAATCGTGCTGCAGAGCTAAAGTATGGGACTTTGGTCTCTCTTCAACGGCAGCTGGATGAGGCTGAGAAGGAACTTGCAGATTACCGGAAGTCTGGCAAGTGGATGCTGCGAGAAGAGGTCACTGACCTTGATATTGCAGAAATCGTTAGCAAATGGACTGGTATCCCATTATCGAGTTTGCAGCAGTCTGAGAGGGAGAAGCTTGTTCAGTTAGAACAGGTTTTTAACATTTTGTTGCAGCTATTGGATGATGGAAGGACAACCGATTCACAGGGTAGAACAGTTAGCTTTACAAACTGTGTTGTTATAATGACATCAAACATTGGATCTCAGTACATATTGGAAACTCCCCAAAACAGACGGGATACAAAAGATGCTGTGTATGAGCTCATGAAAAAGCAGGTTCTGGAGTTAGCTAGACGAACTTTCCGCCCAGAGTTTATGAACCGCATTGATGAATATATAGTCTTTCAGCCGCTGGACAAAAAAGAAATCAACTGTATTGTTGAGATACAGGTAAAAGCATTTGATGGTTTTTCCCATTCTTGTCTATTTTCTCATGGTGAACAACCTTATCATTTAGTATCTGATGCAGTCTAAAGGTTGAAAACACTGAATTGCAAGCTAACTTGAATATATGACAAACAAGAGTTACAAATAAAACTAAATATTTGCACATTTCTACTAGAAAAACCTAAATATTGGTTAAATTTGTCCTGGATTTTTTGTGATACTTCCAATTTGGTGCAAACTGTAGAAACCCCAATTTTTGCTGAAGAATTCATTTTTTAACCTAATACTAATGCGTTTGGATAAAACCCTGTTAATCTCTAATTGTCTCAAATTGGAAATTTTGCCAGTACCCAAATCCAAATATGATTTCTAGGTGTATAAATAACCTCAACTAACACTAGCAATAATACAGTCATGGTGGAATTCGAAGAAATTTGAACTGGTGTTTTCATCTAGAACTCTGGTGGCACTAATGAGAGAAGGATTTTTTTTTTTTATCATAAATCAGATTTGTGAACAAAACTAGAATTATGAACACAAACCTTGTCCCCATAGTGTGTATGGGGATCTGATAGAGTTGTAGAGATCGTTGATTTAAAATCATTAGAAAAAATATTAAACATCTGGTAAATATAGATCAAATCTCCCTTGTATGACAAATCCCTAGATAGATTCCCAATGGGAACTAGGGTTTGAAATCAAAGCTCAAAAAGTTCATCTGAATCAACTGTCACCAATTCTAACCCCTTGAATCCAGCAATTCTCTACTGAAAAACAAGAAAAAACCAGCATGAATACGAGCAATATATGCAGTAAGAGACGCCCCCCTTTGGCATACTGAGTTCTATTTATAACATGGAGAATTAATACAGTAATACTAGTTAGGTTGGATAACCCTCTCTTTGCCTACTTTTAGGGATTATATATGCAGTTGGCATATTCCTATTACATGAGAGCTTTCTGGATTGGGTTGTTTAACACATTGGCCTATCAGATGATCCAAGTCTGCTTCATTGTCGGGCCCACGTCCCACTTCCTCTTGCTATCTGTCTCTACACTCCCACTCAAATTGATGTGCAGTGGAACGATGCAGCAATTTGTTTGATGGATAAAATGGCAGTCAACCTCGATACGTTTGGTCCTTTCGTGGAATATGGGATTGGTAGCAATGAAGATAGCATTTGTATTGTCAACATGGAACAGTGTAGCATGTGGTTGAGGACCTCGAGGTACTCTTTGAGTCTCTGATACCATGTAATAAGAGACTGATGTGAGAAATTGCTCGTCTCTCCCTATGGCATGACATCACCGAGTGCTATTTATCATATGAAGAATTATTATTTATTACAGTTAAAGAGTAGATAAGGGTGGATAACCTCTCTTTTGCCTTATTTGAAGTTGATCCATTCCTATTATACAACAGCTTTCTAGGTTGGCTTGTCTTTCTAGGTTGGCTTGTTTAACCCATGGGCCCATATCATGATCCACGTCTGCTCGCATTGTTGGGCCCGCAGCCCACTTCCTCTTGCTCTCTCTTTCCCTGTATCTCCAATATAATCACAAAAAAAGATGCACAATGAGGTCACTCTATAAAAGAAGATTATCTCCAAGTTTTAACTTTCAGTAAGTCTAATAATGGAACTGTTCTGCAATAGGGAAGTGTTTGACAAACTGATGATCTCAGAATTTGGAAGAAACTTCTTCTTAATTGTATTATTTCTGTGTGTCTCCTTTGGAGATCAAGCTTCAATATATAGAGAATTACAAGCCTCAATCAAGGCTGCTAAGTTAGGAAACTAGCTAAACAAATCAATTGTTATTCTAACTTTAGGAAACTAACTAATTACCAGAGAGAAAATCTAATTAAGAGAATAAGTACAGCTGTTACAAGATGACCCAATCAATATCCACGTGAGATGTGATATTCTGGACAGGATATGTTCATGGGCCTTGGGCCATCTTAACACCCCCTCTCAAATTGATGCGGGAGAATCAACGAGCATCAATTTGCCAACCAAGAATTGATGGCGAGGTTGGGGAAGACCTTTAGTAAGGACATCAGCAATCTGAAGCTCAGTGGAGACATGCGGAAGGCTGATGACATCACGTTTAAACTCATCTCGTATGAAGTGACAATCAACCTCGATGTGTTTAGTACGTTCATGAAAAATCGGATTTTCAGTAATCCGAATTGCACTTGTATTATCTGCATAGAGGGGGGTAGCGCCTGCTGCAGGAAATCCAATGTCAGAGAGCAGACCACGGATCCAAAGTATTTCGGAGCAGGCAGCAGACATAGCTCGGTACTCAGCCTCGGTAGAGGATTTGGACACTTTGTCATGTTTCTTGCATTTCCAGGAAACCAGACTATCACCCAAGAACATGCACCATCCTGTGGTTGATCTGCGAGTATCCGGACAACCAGCCCAATCAGCATCTGAATAAGCTCTGAGAGAAAGAGGATTTTCTGATGGAAAAAACAACCCGCGAGATGGTGTGCGAATAAGGTACCGAATGATGCGACGAACTGCAGCCAGATGAAGATGACGAGGAGTAGTCATGAACTGACTCATGAGATTGACCGCAAATGTGATATCAGGACGCGTGATCGTGAGGTAGATCAAGCTACCCACTAACTGGCGATATGCGGTAGGATCCGGAAGAAGATCACCCTCCTCTTTACTGAGTTTAACATTCAGTTCTATCGGCGTATCGACTGGAGCTGAAGAAGTAAGCCCAGCCAATTCAATAAGATCAACCGTATATTTGTGCTGATTGAGAACTATACCTTTAGGCGATTGATGAACTTCAAGACCAAGGAAATAGTGTAAGGGGCCTAGATCCTTCATTTGAAATGTCTGATGAAGAGAAGCTTGGAGTGCCTGTATCATTTGTGCATTAGGACCAGTAATGACTATGTCATCAACGTAGACCAGAAGGACAGTAATCCCGGACGGAGCATGATGTAAGAACATGGAAGGATCATACTGGCTCGGATGAAAATCCAAGTGCAGAAGGGCAGCCTGAAATTTCTCAAACCATGCACGAGGAGCTTGCTTCAGACCATAGAGGGAGCGACGGAGCTTAGCAACCAGACCCTTCCCAGATGAGGACCCCGGAGGCAGACGCATATAAACGTCTTCTTTGAGATCACCATGAAGAAATGCATTTTTTACATCCATTTGATAGAGAGGCCAAGATTGAGATGCAGCAACAGCAAGAATGATGCGAACGGTGGTCATCTTGGCAACGGGAGCAAAGGTTGCATCATAATCAATGCCATATTCCTGCCTATTTCCGAGAGCAACAAGGCGTGCCTTGTAGCGATCTAGAGTGCCATCTGATTTTAACTTTAGAGAAAAAATCCACTTGCAGCCAATTGGTTTGATACCCACAGGAGAGGAGACAACATCCCACGTATGATTTTTCTCCAAAGCATCCAATTCATCTTGCATAGCCTGTTTCCAACATTTGTCCTGCACAGCCTGAGAATAGGATTGGGGAATGGAAGAAGAGGACAAAGTGGCCATTAAGGAAGTATGGGAGAACCCATAGCGGTCGGGTGGTACCGAAATGCGAGTGGAGCGACGCAATGGAGGAACTTCAGATGGACCAAATGCCGGAGGTGGACCAGATGCTGGAGGGAGATCGGGAGGGGGATCCCTGGGAGGCCCGTCTGTGGTCCGTCTGTGATACACAAAGTTAGGATTAAAGCGAACAATAGATGTGTCGTCGGAAAAACCAGGTAAGGAAACTAGAGAGGAGTCGTCTGGAGGATCAAGATGTTTTTGAAAAAAATACTTGTTTTCAAAAAACACGACATTCCTAGAGGTACGGATGCGACGAATGTGGGGATCATAGCACAGGAACCCTTTCTGGAAGGGTGCATATCCTAAAAAAACACACTGAGCGGATTGAGCTGTAAGTTTAGTCCGTTCAGAAGGAGGCAAATGTACAAAGCAAACTGAGCCAAAAACATGAAGATCATCATAGGATGGAGATGTCTTGTATAAGCGATAATATGGGCACTGATTTTCAAGCGAATGGGATGGCATACGATTAATAAGATAAGCTGCAGTAGCCAATGCCTCAACCCAAAAACGGGTAGGAACTGATGATTCAAGGAGAAGGGAACGAGTGACATCAAGGAGATGTCTATTTTTTCTTTCAGCTACTCCATTCTGCTGTGGAGTATAAGGACAAGTTCTTTGAGAAATAATTCCCTTGTTTTGCAAAAAGTGTTGAAAATCAGAGGACATATATTCCCCGCCCGAATCAGAGCGTAGGATTTTAATGCAGGTGGAAAATTGATTTTCAACATAAGCCAGAAAAATCTTAAAAACATGAAAGACATCAGATTTGGAATGCAGAAAGTAAACCCATGTGAACCGACTAAAATCATCAATAAAAGTCACAAAGTATTTATAATGAGCATAAGAAAGAGCTGGAGCAATTCCCCATACATCGCTATGAACCAAATCAAAACACTGAGTGCTGTGTGAAGTTGAAATAGGAAAAGGAAGAGTTTTGCTCTTTCCCAGTTTGCAAGTAGCACAATCAAGAGGCACACAAGAAGATAAACCAGTAGTTTTATTTAATAAACCAGAATGGAACAGAAGGGACAAAGTTTTTGAATTCGGGTGTCCAAGTCTGTTATGCCACAATTGGCAGTTATCTCTAATGGAAAAACAAAACACATCATTGTCAATTTTATTCCTAGAAGTCTTGGAAAAATCCAACGGAAACAAGCGTCCACATTTAGGCCCCCTAGCGATCTCCTTCCCGGACATCTGGTCCTGCACAACACAACCAGAAGAAGAAAAAGAGATGTTACAATTATTTTCAACAAGTTGCCCGACTGACAAAAGGTTGGAAGTTAAATTTGGACATAGATAAACATTTTGCAATGGAAGGGGACCAGGGATGTCACCGACAGCAGTAATGGGAACATGGCCCCCGTTAGCAGTTTGAATTTGATGAGGACCAGTGTATCTTTGCACATTGGAGAGTGGGGCGCAGGAAGACGTCATATGATTAGACGCCCCGGAATCAAGGAACCAAGTAGAAGATGGAGGGGATGTACCTGATAAACCAAAAGTAGAGAGAGCATTGACAATCATCTGTTGAACCAATTCAGGAGTGAGAGGAGATGAGGGCCCAGGCTGTGAGGGTGCAGATGTAGGAGCAGGCATAACCGAAGAAGCAACATACGCATGCGGAGGCTGATACGGTGGAGTCTGAGGCTGTGGTGATGGACGTTGTGGGCGGCGGCGACATTCAGAGATGATATGTCCCGACTTTTTACAGTAACTGCAGACCTTCTGTTTGCATTGAGTTGCAATGTGCCCAAATTTTTGACAACTGTAACATTGCGTTTTGCTCAAGTCACGCGGCGGAGGCTGAGAAGTTTTATTAGCTGAGAACGCGACTGAATAGGTCTCAGCCGTTTGTTGCGCTAAATGAGCCGAGGTCGCAATGCGTTGTTCTTCGCGGAGGAGTTCATTTAAGCATACATCCAAAGAAGGTAATGGCGTCCGATTCATCAGGGCAGATCGGACACTTTCATATTCACTGCGCAGTTTCATCAAAAACTGATCCCTTTGACTAGAGGCCTGAAAATCCTGAATAATGAGCAAAACATCTGGAGCCACGTCAGCATACTTAATACCATCGTATTCCGACCACAGTGTACGAAAGCCAGAATAGTAATCCTGGATAGACAAGGTTCCCTGCGTATATTCAGCAATCGCACATTCAAGATGAAATTGACGTGCGGAATTATCTTGATGGTATACTTTCTTCAGATACCCCCACATGTCTTTGGAAGTGGGGTAAGGTTTGAGATTCATGATCAGATGTGGCTCGATAGAGCCGATGATCCAAGATTTGATCTTCGCATCTTTAGTAAGCCAAGAGGAGATCGTCTTCTCATCTTCAGTGGGTTTAGGGTCAGATCCAGAAATATAACCCCACAATTCCTTAGCCTCAAGGTATATTTGGAACTGAAAAGACCAAGCGGGGTAGTTCTTCCCCGTCAATCGGATCAAGGTAAGTTCAGATTTTTCCATCTCTAATCGATAATGGTAAAAAATAGAGTGAACAGCTATAAAAACTAGCAACGGACAAGAGAAAGTATGTAGGAAGCCTTTCCTGTGAGAAGAAATCAAGATCCAACCAAGCAGGAAGAAGAAAGCCAAAACAGCACAGTAATTGTGTAAAAACAAAACCCCAGACGTCCTTGACAGGTGCTGTAGATCCACTACGTGGGTCCCACTTATGGTGCTGGCCAAAGATCAGAGGACAGATCTGAGGAGGCCCACTATTCTGGCTTCTATTGAAACAAGTTTGATCTGATTCTACTGAATATCCAAGATTCTGGACGGTCTTGATGAAAACAGTATTAAAAACTGAAAAATCTCGAGAATGACGAAAAATCCAATCTGGAGGTGCTGAAAAATCCTGAAAAAATAGCCAATATTCTTAGAAATACCAGTCGACCAGTGTGGGATGGTTTCTGGAAGTTGATCTGATGATCTATGGTGGGCCACGCAGAGGATCGATCTGTTGATGTCGCTGGAAGTCGCTGGAAGTCGCTGGAGGTGCTGGAGTGGTCTGATGATCATAAAATCTTGAAAAAATCACCAAAAAATTGGATAAATCTAGTCGACCAGGATGGAAGGGATTTCCAGAGAGGCTAATGACGATCTGAAGTGGGCCACGTCTTGATCTATGACGATCAAGGATGATCTGTGACGATCAGGGATGATCAGTGATGATATCTTATTCCCTGGATACTATGCAAGATAAAAAAACAAGGTTTTCTTGAACTCTGCTCTGATACCATGACAAACTGATGATCTCAGAATTTGGAAGAAACTTCTTCTTAATTGTATTATTTCTGTGTGTCTCCTTTGGAGATCAAGCTTCAATATATAGAGAATTACAAGCCTCAATCAAGGCTGCTAAGTTAGGAAACTAGCTAAACAAATCAATTGTTATTCTAACTTTAGGAAACTAACTAATTACCAGAGAGAAAATCTAATTAAGAGAATAAGTACAGCTGTTACAAGATGACCCAATCAATATCCACGTGAGATGTGATATTCTGGACAGGATATGTTCATGGGCCTTGGGCCATCTTAACAGTGTTAATTGAAAAAAAAAAAAAACCTGGAGCAATCTTAATCTAAGTCTAATACAAACAATCCATCTATCCCATAGCATGAATTTGTGATGTTTTATCCAAACCAAGCACTTAAAATACGAAGCGACTAAAATACCATAAAAATTGCAGCTTATGTTCCCATTAAAAAAAAAAAATCGGTTTATCAAGAGTGTACAAATTGGTCTCCTTGGAAAGATAAGCAAGGAAGCCATCAAAGGCACCCACTGATGTCATTCATACACCATTTTGAATTTGAAATATGGTACATTAATTGTGCCTCTTCGACAGCACTTGGACCATGGTTCACAGATCCTTGCATCAGTAAGCCTGCCTTTCCAGTTCCAGTTCATAATTAACCAAATTGACCCAACCATTTACTTTTGTTAAACATAAGGTCATCTTAACTCTTTTAAGTTGTATAATTTTAGTATGTGATCGGATACCTATACCTAATGAAGTTGCAATTTTCTGCTTCGTGTTGAAAACACAGCAGTAGTTGGTGATAGCCTTTATTGTATGAGTGGTTAGTGACCTTCCCATATTGCATCTAACATTTTCACTGAAGTGGTTGGTGATTATATTTATATGTATTGTTTGTGGGTGTGGTTAGTAGTCTTCTCATATTGGACCTGACATTTTCATTCCCTGGTCCCACACTTGTTAAAATTTTGTTATTTTATTGATTGCTTGTTCGGTCTTTCCCCTTCTGTTGGTGCATGGGGTGGCAAAACTTTTTCTCCAAATTGACGATTGAACTATGAATATCTGATACTTGTCTGTGCTTAAAAAGTGACTTTTTTTTGTATCACATCGATACTGGTACTGATATTGATACCTTGCAAGTTGCATTTTAACATTTTCTTGCTCGCACACTACTATGGTAAGAAACTGCGGGCTGGGATACAAATATGTATTGCTTCCTGGACTTCTTGGAATACAATGCTAGCCTGATGTCAGTTTGGAGTGGGAATACAGTCTTTTGACTACATGTGTTTGACTAGAAAAATAGATGTTCGACATGTGTCTAGCTAATGCTTATTCCATTTATCATGAATATCCGATCAGTGGTGATCTAGGGTACATCTTTGATCTTACTACCATAGTGCTCTGTTTTTGGCAAAATACCATTATTTATGTATGATGTTTATGATCAGTCTGTTTAAGCATTCTGCCAGGTGAGGGGTCAAAAATTGGTTCCATGCCACTTTTTACATCTAGCTATATGAATGATTGTATCCAAGGAAATACTTCTTTTTTCTTCTTCCTATTGGTTCTTAACATAAGAATGTTAGGACCCTTTGATATACATTATTCTGGCGTTCACTAGAAGCTGGAGCTTTGGATGTTTCTGGTCATTAACAAAGAATATCTCATCATAAAAGTTATGCATTGCATTGCCTTTAGATTTTTGTAAAGATGAAAAATCCATATTCTAGTTGCCTTGACGACATCTATCCCAATCATAAACCCTCTGAAAAGCGAATCCCTCCCCCCTCCTCTTCTCTTACTATTAAAAGACTACCCTCCATTTTATATAGGAAACACCTACCTCTTTGGTTGGTTTTTCTCTAGATGGAAAAGTACTTGTGATATCTGAGGGCTGAATTCACGAGAATGCAAGGTTGGCCTTACTATTCCTATCTCAGTGCTTTTACAAGAAGCAATGCTATGCATATAATGATATCCGATTCTTGGTATTTTCCAAAATTTCCCATTGGGGTCTATGCTTTCTTTTTAACACTAGCTGTTATTTCTATTGCAGCTTAACCGTCTTAAAGACAGACTTAAACAAAAGAAGATTGATTTCCACTTTACAAAGGAAGCAGTCGAACTACTCGGCACATTGGGTTTTGATCCAAATTTTGGTGCTAGACCTGTGAAGAGGGTGATCCAGAAAATGGTTGAAAATGAAGTCGCTCTTGGCGTGTTGAGAGGTGATTTCAAAGAAGAGGATTCAATTGTAGTTGATGTTGACATGTCTTTATCAGCCAAAGATCAAACCCCCTGTAAAAGGTTGGTCATTAGGAAGTTGGATACTGCAGCTGATACATTAGTTGCTAATAAATGATTTTGTTGTATATAGTGATGTGTTTTCTCCAGTCATAAATTACTCCATGCAAGTCTAGTTTTTGAATGCGTGCCTGTCCTGGAAAATGAGTGTTGGGTGCCATTTGGCAAGTCTGCTTTTTGAGTCTGTTTCAAAGAATACATTTGTGGATTGTGGAAAATGAGTGTTGGGACTTGGGTGCCATTAGGCAAGTCTGCCTTTTGAGTCTGTCTGACTTAATATTGTTTCAAAGAATACATTTGAGGTGCTTTTGAATGTTTTGGAAATGTCATTTTGTTTTCTATTGGAATTAGCTTGCAGACCTTTGGTTCAACTTTTTGAATTAGACAGGAAGCCGAAACAATTTTTTTTAACAAGTTTTTCCATATAACCTTTTACTATTTGACAAGTTCGTACTTTTTTTATATGGCAAATTTGTAAGTACTATTATTATATGAGGACTTTGCTCATACAACTTTTACGAGTTTGTGTTTTCTAATTGAATCTGACTTCTTAAAACCAAATAGTTTGTTTGTGAAAAGCTCTAATTCAAAAGACTTTATTTCAGACCGATATACTTGAATCAGCTCTATTTCAAATAGACGGAGAATAAAAACTCACTGAATCAAATTTTAAGTCGCCCAGGGATTAGAAAACTCACTGAATCAAATTCTGAAGTTAACTTTTATGTGGAAACAGGGCCTAACCTGAAAAATACATGTCTGGTGCTGCCTAGGGACCAATCTCTAGGTATTCAGATCTCACTATAATGCTCCCACCAGCACTTTATAGGGAGGAATGGAGGGAGACTTGTCGGGGAAAATGTTACAACTGATTATGATGTAATAATTTACAGTTAGACCTGCTAAACTATTTCATATCCTTCAGTCCCTTACTGCTCTGATGAAGAGAACTGCGTATGGTGCTTGTTGAGTAATTTGAACTAATTGTGTAGACTGCATCAGTGCATGGTGCAGCCCCTTGCAGAAATCTGCAATTGTAGAGACAAAGTCCTGGTGCATTCTGTCTGTTCATGCATGAGACTTGATGGAAAGTTGCAAGCAACACATGCTACTGAATCCATCACGTTGCAGTCTCATCCAACATAACAAGCATGACGACCCCATAGAGGAGGGGCAGTACAACGTTGGAAAACTTTTGACTCGGACTCAACTCGTTTAATTTTAAAAAATTTACTTGGATAGAGTCAACATGGGAACTCAGAAGAGTCATATTTTTATCAAAATAATTTTAAAAGTACTTAAAAATAAACCCATTACTTATAAAAAATAAAAATACATTTATTTACATGCATTCATGATAATTAATTCAAGTTAATAAATTTATATATGCAAGAAAGTTACTCCAATATGGAAAATAAAATAAAAATATTGCATATTATATAATTTGTTAGTTCAAGTATTGAATGTAAAAGATCAAATATAAGTTTTAAAATATATTTCAGTCATAATTTTTTAAATACTAATGCCGAACTTCATACATAATTACTTATAAATAAATTTTAATTGTTTAAAATTAGATATGCCAATTAAATGGTTTGGAATGCAAATAAGTCATTAAGAATGAGATGACTCGGCAAAGTCTTCACTATCTTTGACTCAATCCTTCATAAAAAAGAGATGACTTGAGAGAGTCAAAAGTCAACTTTGAAAGTTTTCTAACCATGGAACAAACCATAGGTAGTCATCCTGGTGGCCAGGAGGGAGGGTGATCTGCTAGCGTGGAAGCAAAGACCGCCTAAAGGCAATGGTAGATCTAGGAATTCTTCCTTGAGGATAGAAGAATTTTTTGGGAGGGCCACATATAAAAAAGTGAATGTAGTTTTCAAAATATATAGGGGCTATTTTGAAAACTTTGGGGTGGGGGCATATGTAAGGAATTTGAAAAGGCAGCGGGGTTTTATTTTTATTTTTTACATCAGTGTTAAGGGTACTACTTAAAAAAAATAAAAAATTCTAAACTTTCAATTGATTCTTTTTTGGAAAAAACTCAAATCCGTGTCATTAATTGGATATTAATGAGTTCCTTCATAATTTTTTTGGTAATAGTCCCTATATGCATTCATGACGATCTATTAAAAGTATAAAATTGTAAATCCAAAAAAAGAAAAATCTAGAGGTACATAGAAAACACCTATCAAGTGAGAAGGAGACCCACACAAGCGGGAAGAGGTATCGGGTAAGGAGTGGTTCTTGAAATAATGGCCTTGATCTGTTATATAGAGCCCTTCTGTTCGCACAAAATTGAGTTTCTCTTAATTTTGAGAAACATTTCTATCGAAGTGATTAAAAGTGAAGGAGAAACAGTGAAAATCCAAAAATGGAAATCATCTCCCTTTTTATGAAAATTGAGCATCCAGCCACTGGTAAATCAAATCATGGGAAAGTGGGGGCTCATCTGCATTTCAACCTAATACTATCACCCTTCACCTCTACGATATTTCTTTGTTGATACTCGTTTTCAATATGAGTTTTTAGGAATTTAAATCCATGCAAACAAAATCAGACCTTAATATTGAAAGAGCATTATTCGAGTGAGAATCCTTATCTACCTTGCACCCTAATATCACTGAAGCACTTACCACAAGAGCGCAACAAATGTAAAATTTGGTGAATGAATGCACGCATCTCTGAATTTTTTCATCTGTTGTTTTTTGCGCATTCAGTGTACTGAGTCTTATAGTGCGCATTACCCAGTAGATCCATCCAAATGGACCACACACCTTTTCCAAATAGTCACTGATTCCTTGGGCTTGAACTGATCCAAAGGTTGTGGTCGAGCTCTCACCCTTACCGTAAAACTATGGTTATGCCGTTTCCTATTACCAATTGGTTTTAGGATAAGTGGTAGCTCAATAGGGGTGTAAGATCATGTTCTAGTCACGGGGCATGTATTTTGCAAGTTGCACAGTACCCTCACTCCTACAGTTGGATCGTTGGTCGGTTTTTAATTTTATTTTTATATAAAGCCATTAAACTTGTTGACCACGTATGGACCAAGATGTCATTTATAGCGGTCTTGCTTGGATCTTTTGATCTCCTTGCCCTGTGATCTATGGGGCCCAGGTGGGCCTCATCAGCTAGTGTGCATGACAAGGATACACAGGAAGATTTTGCAGTAAAAAAATCAATGAAACTACAAAGCTGATTATATCTCATTTTGTGGAGAAGATAATTGGGTGGTCAGGATTTTTCCAACTTTGTTGATATGTGTGGAATTACAAGATGAGTGCTCAATGGAATGTTACCGGACCAACAAATGTTCATTTGTGGCCCTCCCAATCACTACTTTTTTGTTCAGAAACCTTGTCATCATGGTATATATTTGCTTCCTGACCCACCCATCCTTCTTTGGCCCAGCCTATCATAACTTCTATTTACAAACAAAATAACTGATGATGCATCAGTACCTGTGCAGGCCCTTGCAGAAATATGCATTTGTAGAAAACAAGTCCTAGTGCATTCAATGTGTCAATCAATGCATGAGACATGATGGAAAGACAAAATACTGAAACTATCACGTTGTCCTCTCTCAGCTTTGAGATCCAAGCTGCTCATTTAGTTGGCCCTCTCGATTTAATACAAAATTGTGGGGGATCCTATAATGTCTTTCATTTGATGTATATAAGAATGTTAACTGTGAAGGCACTGATTCTAAGAAGAATGCCTTTGCTGCACATTGGTAATGCCAGGACAAACCAGTGTCATTGGGCACATCAGATAGTAGTGATGATTACTATTATATTTGATAGCAAACCATTCCTATCAAAATCCAGAGGCATTCGTTAACATTTTTGAAGATTTTGGTGGAGCCCACTCCTCAATACTCTTCCTCAAGTGGAACCCGGTTTGTGAATTTTTAATGACATATATATTTGTGTTGGGATGTTCTTCTGGGATTCAAGCTCGCAACTGATCGGCTCTGAAACTATATTAAGTTTCCTCAACCATTCTTACGTAAACCTTGAGGAGTTGGTAGATGTACCATAAATACACTTCAACATTCTAGCGGTAATCAAGATGTTATAGGTGAGATGAATAGGGTAACCGCGATAACCCTGCTGACAGTGACATGCTGTGTGGCACGGTTTGGCTAATAGCCCTTTGTGCGACCCACCTTGGATGTATGTCTTTCATGGAGACTAGGTTGATGGAAATGTCTTATTATGGATTATGTTTTATGGAATAACCAACCTTGTTTAACCGTGTTAGCATTCAATTTAAGAGCTTCAAATATAACAACTTATTAAATTAAACCGTTAATCAAAGTTCGGTCTTCTTTCATTCTTTTTTTTTTCTTTTTTTTTCTTCCTATCCGGGGTTCCCAACCCTTTGGGCTGGAATTCAAAGTTCAGTTCAACTGCAAGTATAGGTTCGGAAATTAAAATTTACTAGCTAGTAAATAACCCGTGCGATGCATGAGGCGGGCCCCACACAAATATGTAAGGAATTTGTAAATGTTATCTTAAATTCAAGTTCATCATTGATAGGGGTAAAAATATAATTATTTAAATAAAAAAATATTAATAATAATAGTGTCAAGGTTAAGTGTTTACCAATATTGTTTGAAACCTGATAACTGTAGTAATGTGATTATTAAGATAACACAGGCAAAAAGAACCTTATCTCACATTTTTCTGCAATACTTTATAATTTATATAGATGTGTGGGATCTTTATAGAGATGTGGGACCACGACCACCCCATGTCATCAATTCTCTTAAACATGTAGGATATTGCTTAATTAGTGGGCAATATCCAACATTCTACAGCAGGAAAATTGGAGAAGAAACAATAACATTCTATAATGCTAGAATGCAGGGAGTAACTGAAGTCAATGGATAATGTTAAACTGATGAAAGTCATAAGCCTTTAACAATTAGAAAAGACAGCACAACATTATAGAATTAAATATTTGAAGTGGGAATTTGGTTACCTTTTCATTTTGATCTACATACAGGTTTATGATATTTTAATCTTTCTTTCTGTTAATAAAGCACTATGCTTTATGTATAAAAGGCCCCTAGTGTTTGCATTATAGAAAAGGCTAGTGTTTAATCAAAGAGAAAGGCCATAACTGTTTGCATTATTGAATTGACTTCAAGTATTGCTTGATGCACAAGTAGCTAAGGTAGCAGTATGGGCTATTTATTAACAAAAGGTCATGGGTTCCACCCCTTTTTATCAGTACAAAAATAGTAGTTTAGTTCATTGTCTAATGATCTCTTGGTTGAATTGTTTTGAGACTGTTCATTTAATAGGCAAGGTTTTCATTTGAAATGGCCTATCTGTTAAAAAGAAAATTGTGGCCTGGACTTTAATCTGTATGGTTCACTTTCTGAAGTATGCTAATCGGGGGGGGGGGGGATGGAAAGAATACAATGCAAATCATCCTAACCCTTGATTTAAGTGAATCAAAACACTTTACTTATTAGATGAGGTATCTATGTACATGTTTTTCACATGATCAATCTGAGTTTGAGTGCGATAGTTTTAATATGCAACATTACGAAATGGAGAGGGGGTTGTCATGAGGCTGGTGATCACTAGCATCTCAGGTATTCCTAATTATATCCTAAAACCCAACTATAGTCAACGGTATTCATCTCAATAGAAGGTAGCGTTTGCCCCCACGTGGAAATACCGTTTCATCCAATCCGCATTCGCCAACTGTATAAAATCTCTTCCTTGATTTATTTATTTTTTTCATTTTTTAGAGGATGCATTAGCCGTTATGAGATTTTATGCAGTTGGTGAATGTGGATTGAATGAAACAATTTCTCCCTGTTTCTACGAACCCCAAAGCTGCCGGCCCTAGCCTATCTTGGAATTCCTAGGAGCTTGCTAAGTCACACCAAGGTCACTATTCTGGGGTACATGGCCACATGGCAAGAGAGTGATATTCAGGTGGATATGAAGTTGAGGTGTGCACTGGAATATTTGGGAGGGTTAAGAGGTAGGAGGATTGATCAGAAGGGGGTTAGGTGGTCTGCAGTCCCCACATGCTTGGCCCTTATTTATATGTAATCCAAGGAGTATAATGCAGCAATTCCACTTTCTATGAAGGTGGAAACTGCATTATTTGCTCTCTTAAGCAGTGTACCAACTTGTAACTACTTGATCCACATTTTCTGGACTAAGGGCTCCAGCTGAATATGGGTCATTGACTTTTCTTCTTAGCCATCCATTTGAAGGAGACAGAATGGATGGTTAGGATAACTCAAGCAGAGTGTTTTGTGGGGGCTCTCTCCATATGGATTAGATGGGCCTATATTTGGAACAGATGGAGTAGAGCCGGTCCGAAATCGAGTTTTTACAGGCCCATAGACGGTCTTAAAGGTGATAATAATCGTTTGAAAACTCAGTTAAGACTCATCCAGCCTTAATGGCTCAACTGCTGGACCTGAATTGTGGCTTTGGCTCACCCAGAAATACCTCTACCACAGCCAAAGTCCATCTCTCAACTATAGGGTCGGGCTAGGTTCGGCCTTTGGTTTTTGAATTTGGGGCAGGTCCAGGTCTAGAATTTGGGCCTGTTTAAATATTTTGGACCGTCTTGTATTAACAAAAAGCCCAAAGACCACCCCAACCCAGCCCAAACAAGTGGCGCTTATACCTCAGTGACTGATTTGCACACATAAGTGATGGAAATTCTGAACAAGTGACAGAAAGCCTGGCCTGGCCTGGCCTAGTCCAATTGACTAAATGGGCTGGCTTGGGCCAAACATGTTCCAGTTAGAGTGGCTCGATCTAGGCACTTACGGCCGGCCTATCTCAGCTTTGGGCTGAATATGAGCCTTTGTTTCTAAAGCCGAGCCGGGCCGGGCCTTGA
Source organism: Cinnamomum chago (assembly GCA_038049695.1). Taxonomy (NCBI): domain Eukaryota; kingdom Viridiplantae; phylum Streptophyta; class Magnoliopsida; order Laurales; family Lauraceae; genus Cinnamomum; species Cinnamomum chago. Next base: position 7,984,283 of record CP142452.1, on the reverse strand, counting down.
TATGCCTCAGCCATGCCCAACCCAGTAATAAACACACCTACTTAACTTCAGGCATTCAGGCCCTTCCACTTGACCAGCCAATTGATTCTCATCCTATAAAAAAGAAAGCAAATTTGGTCACTCATGTTCCCTAGTTTCTTGGAATTCCCAACCTTCCCTGCTGCACCTATTTTCTCAGCAACTGTCTTTTTAGGTCTTGTAACATCATTAATCTTTTCCTCTGGTTGGTGCACCTGTTGATCGCCAGAGAAATTTTTTACTTTATCTACTTGCAAATGGTACCACTTTTGGCCCAGACCCATCAATTTGGTCAAGACTGAGTTGATTAGACCAAGACTCAGTCAAGACATGTCAAAATTATTCAGTAAAAGAATGTTAAAAAATTATATTTAGTTTGACTCAGCCAATATTCCAATTATCGAATTGACTCCGTCTCTTCGAGACCAAGACCTCTAACTCCGGAAGAGAGAGGAACCGTGATCCTGACCACTCGGCTAATCCCTTGGGATTTGACATTAATTGACACTTAAAACACTCTTGTTTACATGTCATGAGCATGTGTGTTTGTGAAAGAAAAGGGCTAGGTATTTCATTTGATGAAATTCTTCTGTAATGGGCCATCTAAGATTGGACGGTCTGGATACATCACCACATACCACAACCAAGTTTATAGGGTTGCACCATTTTGGGCCATTCTGAAATGGGCCATCTATCCCACTCCCTGCACCCACGGGTGACAATTCCTCTCTAGTCTGTACTCACCAACCCAGTAATTCTAAGGCTTGGGCTGACCTTTTAAACTTTCAGGATTAGATTTGGGCTGACTTTGACAACCGAATTGTATATGGGTTGGGTTTGGGTCAAGACCATGCTTGCTATTCAACCCTCCATCCTCATCTAATCCAACTTTCTGCACTATGGCCTGCCAATCTAACCTGAACCTGACCTGTTAATTAAGTGTCCGTGTTAACTCTTCTAAACTTTTGGGTTGATTTGGGGTTGACATTTTCAGCCCAGTATGAATCATGATGGATTGAGCTTTGTTTCAAGGCCCATGGATGGTTTGAGAGACTCACTTTCTGGCCCAATCACTAAATGGGTGTTCCTAGGCCTACATAAAGGCCTGTCATAGCCGGACATATTTTAAGAAAAAAAATGAAAAAGGTCAATCAGCCGTGCTTAGGCCTTAGTTCAGGCCTATGGGCTAGGCCCAACAACTAAATAGGCCAACTTTCTATAATTGTGCCCATAAATGGGCTGGGCCCAACAACTAAATAGCCCAACATTTTTTTTAACCCGATCAGATCCATTACCATATAAGTAGGGTTGTAAACGGGTCAGTTCTGGTATGGGTTTATCGTGGACCCAAAACCAGAAGCGTTAAGGAAAATGAGGAACCGGATCCAGACCCGGAACCGGCTTCTTGGCTCCGTAACTGGAACTAGAACCATATATGGAATGGGGACGGATCCGGTTCCGGGTCTAGATAGAGAATGATACTAGAAAAATATGATTTTTAAGAAATATTTTTAAAAATTGAAGTAATATGTCTGGTCTTAAGTCCATGGGTCCGAATCAAAGTAAAATCAAACTCGGACCCATTAACTTATTTGAGTCTAAATAAAGACCCATATCTAATTTTTAGTGGGCCGGAACCTCCTGATAAACGAACCCATTTACATCCCAACATATGAGGGCTGTCAATTTCTACCCATTAAAATGCTCGAGTCTTGTCACCATTCATTTGGGAAAATAATAAAGTGGCCTACACCTTATGTCTCAATTTTCTCCGCTAGCACATTTGTCTGCCCACGTGTTGACAGTCTCATCTTACTCCGTACCCTAAAATTCCTTTTTAAACATTTAAACATTCCACATTGGAGACTTATAGAATTTTTGATACAGTGAAGTTTGATTTTGTGAGACTTTCAGGGCTTAGTTAAAGTGGAATTTTCTAATGATAGTGATGTCGAATGGTTTGCTAACTTTTCTTATTGGTTGTCTATGCTGGTCAATTCCTTGTGTAATTATGTTGTTGTTGGTTTTTTTTTTTATTATAAAAATTATCTCTTTTCTTTGACCCTTTATATTCCATTCACTTTTATTTATATGGATGAATCGAAAATGTATGAAGATAGATTTATTAAGCACATAATATGGACTTTTGATAACATATCGATTACATTTTCTTAATAAAATTATTTTTTCATACAATAGAGCAAACAGTACCATAAAAAATAAAAATCGAACCCATCTGTTCAAATCTTCCTTCTTCTAGACTTGAAATCTAATTTCCCAGTCCTATTGCAATTCACATAATATGCGTCCCATCCATATCTAAGTTATTTTTGTTTGATTAACTTTTCAAAGTGCAGGAAATTTAGAATATATATATATATAGGGAAATGCTCTTATGAGAGATGCTTTCACCATACTATGAGAGATGTGGTGGGGGCTCTCACATCCATATCCAATGCCAACAACTTAAATGTGAGGCCCCCCACCCCTATCTCTCATATAAGGTGAGAGATATCTCTCATAAGAGCATATTTCATCTCTCCTAAGTTGCAGTTTATCTTATTTTAAGCTAAAACAAGGCTGGTCTCACAAATCAAAGTCGATTATGGTGTTTTTTGCATGATGATCGTCTCCAAAATCAAGATAAATCCAATAAGAACTGGATTTTTCAGTTTCATCATACAAAAAAACAGATATAATCAACTTTGATTTGTTGGACCAGTACTATTCCAACTTAAGATAAGCTAAACTAGTTTAGGAGAGCCCTGCCATATATATATATATATATATATATAAAATAAAATATCATTTCCACCCCACTTCTCTAGTTTATTTTTATGTCAAAAAGTCAAAACCTTTTTTTCTATTATTCTCTCTTGTAAGTGTTTGCTAGTGACTTTATGTGATCTAATTTTTTTTAATTAATTATTAGTAAACATGTCCATAGTTAGTATGGACTATTGTGCTAGTTTATATATTACTATTCTAGTATATATGGATATATGTGTATTTATAAGTCGGCAACTTAGATTGAATAATGATGCCTGACACTCAAACTTTAACTTGAGTTGAAATTTTATGCCAAATTCAAAATCCAGACTTGGGTTCAATCCAAACCCAAATAAGCCCTGCTCACTATGTACATTTAGTTAGGCTGAGACATGCAGGTTTAGGCTTGGTCTAACCCTAGTTGTTCGCCTGCTCAGACATAATAAAAGAGAACTGAACTCCTCCTAAAAAATAGAAAGTTGGAAGTTCTCCAAGTTTTGGCTAGTTTCAAATCTTTCCTATGGATGCCAGAATGTTAGGTCACTATATAATCCAACACCGTAGTGCCATCGGCTTTATGTTATGTGAGTAGTCCAATTCAATCCTCATTTTTGCATGCTAATATTGTGGTTATACGAGTAAAATTGAAAGTTAGGATCGATGAGATGAAGCTTTAGTTGGAGTTATTAAGTGAATGCTTAACTATTATAGAAAATCTCAGTTCCTTATCTAAGTAATAAGAAGCAGCAGTTCTCACCTGATACTTTAGAGTTAATCTTGAATATGTTATTTTTCTTTTGTGTGTGGGCTTTCTTTCCCACGTATATATTAGTTTCCTCTCTCGCATGTCCACCTCCTAGTGATCAACAATTACATTAGTGGCTTATCAGATATTAGTCTCAACCAAATCTAATTTAATCAAGGGAGAATTTCAAATTAGGACTCAAGTTATTCCCTTATTTTAAAAAAGAGATCTAAGCTTCAAAACGCTTTAAATTAATGTTTAAGTTTTTTTAATAAGGGACAAATGAGTGTCCCCACGACAATCAAATGCTACCTAAAAATGAAGAAGAATTATCATAGGCCGTTGTTAATTGTCAATCACTTTGGGGACATTAGTTATTTTCGGTTTATGTTTTATTTCAATGAAGGATAATTCGAGTGGGTAAAAAAACATACGGTAAAAGTCATCCTAAAGCTCGACCTATCCCAAAAGTTTAGACACCAACTTCTTTTTTGAAATTGGATAAAATCTCAAGGTTAAAATAAGCAATAGCGGATGATATCTACGTGCAAAGCTGTAAGATATTGAACACCTGAAATCTACCAGTTCCGAATGCAGTGACATTTATGTAATTCTGATGAAACCAATGACCAAAATCGTAAAAGGGATTTTCTGACATCAGCCATCCCCGGTTTCCACAACATCTGTCCCTTTTGAATTAAATTAGTTCCAATTACTTACCCAAGTCAGACACAGGACCACTAATCATTTCCCCATTCCCATTTGCATTTCACCAAATCAAGAAAAGGACTTCCCTGGGACCCATCTCTCTGTACGGGCAATCGAATTGAATTAAGAGTGGGGCCAATCAAATAATTATTGACTTTAATTTCAACACTCAATGTCTGATACCCTATTTAAGTCTACATTTTGGGATATATACATAATACATCCAACAGTGAAATTTTCGATTAGTATGAATGGACAAGACCAAATTGATCATTGGTGGACCCTTAGCTTAAGATAATGGGGGCAAAGAAGTCTTTATTGCTGCATTATATAGAGTCAATGGCATCTAGAGACATGATTCTTACTCATGGTCGCTTTTACTTTAATAGTAAATTACCAAACGGATATTCATGATCCAAATCAGGTTTTATACAAACGACCTGAACTGCGAATCTCCTGTGATAACTCTTGTGAGAATTCCATCAAAGGATCCACATAAAGATAATTTTAAACCGTTCAAGATGAATTTCATCACCTCAATTGATATATCCTCATATCTCACTTTCACACTTATAGGTTCTATCGTAAGATTGAATACAAGATCGAAAACATTGTCCAGGCACTGATGAGGCACTAATCACATTTTCATCACATGCTCAATTGGACCATCGAGATTAGGGATGTAAATGGGTCTCCGATTCTCCAATTACCCGTAGGTTCCAACTCGTTAAAAAATAGGTTTGAGTTCTTATTTAAGTCCCAATAAGTAAATAAGTCGGAGTCCGATTCCATTTTAGTTCGGACCTGTAGACTCGAAACCCGACATATTGCCACAATTTTTGAAAATCTCTCAAAAATTCATGTTTTTTTTTAAATATCATCTTCTACTTAGATCCAGACCCAGATCTATACACATCCCATATATAATTCTGGAGCCAAGAAATTGGTTCTATATCGGTTCCGGATCTGATTTTACATTCTCCTTCACGGTTTTAGTTTAGACAGGAACTGATCCGTTTACAAACCTAACATAGACTCAATCCAATTAAACGGAAATGCGAGCATATACCCCCAGAGGTGATGTGATTCAATACGAAAGGTTTGGATTATCATCACGTGAGCCCCATGTTGTTGGGGTTAGGTCTCTAAAATATGACTCAATTGGATGAAAAGAAAATGGGGCCATGCAATTTAACTGACATGGACCCATCTGGTCTCACCAAATGGACGATTTGGATGACTCCACGACAGAGGAATGTGTACTGCTAACGTACCAGTAGAAACTGTTGCGATTGAAAACCTCGGGAGTCGAGTTATTTATATTAGCTGGAGCGCAGATGGAGAGGAGAAAGACTCCTTATTACTCAACGCTGTCCTTGTACTCTCCCATGCCTTCTTCTTGCGGAAGCTTTGTCTCCTCTTTCCCTGCTCCAAAATATCGCTACAGCCGTGTTCTTCACACTGTCCGTGCAATGTAGCCGAAATCCCAACTCCGACACAGAAAAAGCCGGCCGAAATGACGAAATTCCATCGAAACGATGTCGGATCTCTGGTCCTCGACCGCACCGCCGGCGGAAGTTTCCGCCACTGGCCGGCCTTCTCCGGCGCCTCTTTTCGCCGCAAGCTCATCGACACCATGCGATGTGGCGTCTCACGCCACCGACGCGACGGAGAATCGGACGTCAAGATGCCGGAGCCGAAGCAGGAGAAGGTAGAGAAGCGATCTAACTCGAAGCTGAACGGCGGAATGGAACGGTTGTCCGATTTGCTGAACTCGGATTCCGCTGGTGAGATCGGCGCCGATGAGTCGGAGGGGGAGACGATGCGGAAGGTGGAGGCGTTTGAGGAGCTTCGAAGCGTTGTGAAGCGGTTGCAGTGCGGAGAGGGAGGTGTAGAGAGAGAGGCGGCGATCGATGTGAGGAGGCTTGCGAAGGAAGATTCGGAGGCGAGAACGACATTAGCAATGCTTGGAGCGATTCCTCCTCTGGTTGGAATGCTTGATTCGGACGATCCCGATTTCCACACTGCAGCGCTTTATGCTCTTCTCAATTTAGGGATCGGAAACGATATGTAAGCTGATTTTCATTACTCCTTTTAGGATTTCTTCACTATCATGCTTTTTCTTGCCTTTTGATTGTTTAGATGCTCGTATCAGTTCCTTCATTCTCTGCATTGCGATTCCGAATCAACTCTCTGCGCTTCTGTATCGCGAATCGGATGCTTCTGTCTTCGCTTTTGATTTTTGCTTGAGTTTAGTGTTTTTTTTTCCTTCTAATTTGATGGTTTTATCGTTTTTGCGACTAAGTTTTGAGCGATTTACAATCGGCCGATACGTTTCTTTCACTGTACTGTTCATTGCAAGGCGTTATTTCGGAGTTTTTCTGTAAAAACCCGACACGTTTTTGCTGTTTTCCTTTTAGTGACGAAACGTTTCTCTGACATTTTATGGCGCTATTTCTGTATTGTTCTTGTCATTAGCAATCTCTTTCATTATGGTTTTTCTTCATGATCTAACTCGCATTTTATCAATCTTTCTAAAACGATTCCGATTACGCTACAAGTGTCCTTTTGTTAGGTTCCGTCCTTTAGATCTCTTTCCACACTTTCACTTTCTTTCTTCTCAGAAATTCCAGATCCGTACGAACCGTTCCAAACACGTTTCGTTTCGGTGATTTAATCCCGAAACTGTTCGACACGATTTTCTCTCCTGCATTTCCCCTGTTTGTGCATCATTTCTGCTAAAATATCAGTCTCCTTACTGGAAAAGAATCAATTTGGAATCTCCTGATTGTTGCAGGAACAAAGCTGCGATTGTGAAAGCAGGGGCCGTGCATAAGATGCTGAAGCTGATTGAATCTCCTGGTAAAACCCCAGCAGTGTCCGAAGCGATTGTCGCGAATTTTCTCGGCCTAAGCGCTTTAGATTCCAACAAGCCTGTAATTGGGGCCTCTGGCGCCATCCCCTTCCTATCAGACATCCTCCAAAACCCCAGCAGCAGCTCCCAAGCCAAACAGGACTCCCTCCGTGCCCTATTCAACCTCTCAATCTCCCTCTCCAACATCTCCCGCATTGTCGAATCCGGCCTCGTCCCCTTCTTCCTCAGCTCTCTCGGCGACATGGACGTAAGCGAGCGAATCCTCTCGATTCTAAGCAATGTGGCCTCGGCCCCTTTGGGCCGCAAATCCATAAGCAATTACCGTGATTCGTTCCCTATACTGATCGATGTCTTGAACTGGACGGATTCCCCTGGCTGCCAGGAGAGGGCCTCTTATGTTCTCATGGTGATGGCGCACAAGGTGTATTCCGACCGGCAGGTGATGGTGGAGGCCGGCATTGCGTCTGCTCTGCTCGAATTGACGCTGCTTGGCAGCACGCTCGCACAGAAGCGGGCGTCAAGGATCTTGGAATGCTTGAGAGTTGATAAAGGGAAACAGGTTTCAGGGGGGTTTGGCAGTGGTGCAGTGGTTTCGGCCCCTATTTGCGGTTCGTCGTCTTCTGTTGCGGCGGCTGTGAAAGGAGGATTGAAGGAGGGGGTGTTGGAGGAGGAGGATGAGACGATGATGAGCGAGGAAAGGAAGGCCGTGAAGCAGTTGGTGCAGCAGAGCTTGCAGAACAACATGAGAAGGATTGTAAAGCGGGCGAATCTACCTCAGGATTTTGTACCCTCAGATCATTTCAAGTCGCTCACGGCCAGTTCCACGTCCAAGAGCCTGCCCTTGTGAGAGTGAAGTAGCTGAAGAGTACAAAGTACATAGTGAGATTGCATGGTCAGTCTTCTTCTTGCCTGTTTTTGTTTTTCTAGTTCAGTTTACTCGTGTAAGTCTTGGTTCATTGCCATTTTCGTGGTTTGACGGTTAGTGAATCTGGACCGCTAATTTGGTGGGGACTTAGTAGACTTGGACACTGGAAAACAGCTAGAGATCCATCAATTATAGTTGTCTGATGATCTGTGGTCCTGAAATGGGACTGTGGATATATGTACTGTTGGTTTAGGGACCACAACAGACGCGGACAAGTATAGTGGTTTTCTATACAAGATAAACCATGTAATGGTGATGGAGATTGGGAAATCAACAGTCCAGATTCATTTGATTCTGTCCACTGGGCAATCACCTTGTCTAGTTTGAGTGGCATTGAACCGTTGATAGTGGAATTGTGATGCATAAGATGAAATTTCATGCCAATTTTGCTCGCCCAAAAAGGAAGATGATGAGGAAATAATACTGTTTTTGGGTAACTGTAGGATGGTCTGAATTCTAATAATTGAGCTGAAATTTACCAAACCCATCTAGTAATTCCAATCAGAATTTCAGTCCATTCTGGTATAAAAGACTTGGCTATAACTTGCGTGGTTGGTGAATTTGGACTGGCCATGTATGTAATGTGTACTTTAGTGTGGGAAGGAATCCTGCAACAAAATTCTTGGATAGTTGGTGGGGGCCTAGGAAAAGGTTAGTAACTCTTTTCAGGAAGGAAAAGTTTATTTATCATAAAGCTGACGGTGCTGTGGTCTCTTTGGCATTGGCAAATGAGAGAGTATCCTTCACATGGGTGGTCTGGGTTCATGTCGAGGGTAAAAACCCTTGGCTATGGTAAATCCACCTGTTGTGAGTATAATGTTCACTGTAACTTGATGTGGGAGGCCACACGGACGGTTTGGATTTATTGAGTCCAAATCTAATTTTTGATCGTCAACACCCGTACTAGTTTCTTGCAACAAGAACTAGAAAGCTCTTTTTCCAATAAATTCCTGAACAGAAACAATTAAAGGTTTGGGAATGCACCATGCAGATCTAGAGGGAGTATCTAGCAATCGAGTCATTTTCTCTCCGGCATAAAACGGGGAGCAAGTACACTATCAAAGTTTTCTTGGGGGTACTATTGTGATTATTAGTGGTTGCTAATCCTCAGTTTTGAGGGAATACCATGAAGCGGACTGTAGATCTGCAAACCAAGAGTTTTTCCTTTTTATCCCCACATTTTGTGGTCTCATCATAGGGCAGGAGCTGCACCCTTCTTAAATGCATGGTTGCAGCTTACATTTTTCAAAATCCAAACAAATTTCCAGCCCAAACAGCCTTTGCTTTTGTTGCATCTCCATATTCATATAGTGAATTTCAGTGGGCAGGCTGTCAGATTAATCAGTGAATTTTTCACATGAGGGATTCATTTCCGTTGCATTTGGAAAGAAGAGAAAAGTTCGTTCATCTTGTGTTCAAGATATAGTCATTGCAATTGTGGCTATCTTATCGAATTTGATCAAGAAATTATACTTCGATCACTATAATGGGTGTTGGTTTATACGTGCTGTTTGGATTTTCAAAAGTGAGCCCTACCCAAGAAGGGTGCAGCACCCTACTACTATAATGTAGTTACATACACTGTAGTTCTGCCCCGACCGGTTCATTGTTATATGCTATTTAGATGCTCTATCCAATATCCATGAATTCCCTTCATGCTGGAGGTGGCTCCAAAGGCTAATGAGACGGATGAAGGTGCTATTTGCTTTATTGTGAGTGCACAGTCCTTTGTTCAGATGGCTGGCACCTGCTGGCTATTTGATCGGTTATTTTCAGTAGACCCCTTTCTTACCCTGCGGGCCCTTTCAATCTGAAAATGGTGGAGTCGTCCAAGGCAGATTGACTTGGTTGGAGGCTGCTAAGATACTTCTAAATGAGATTTCAGAGACTAGCTGTCATGCTCTATGGCCAAAATCAGTATTAATCATTAACCATGATTCCACACTTGCACCCTGCCAAACACTGGACTGGCCCATTCTACGGAAGCATGGGCTGTCCTTTAATATGCCTTTGTCAATGTAAGCATGGGTTGTCGTTTAATATGCCTTTGTCAATGTATGTGTTTTTCATAGTATTTTTTATTTGGGTCCCAGACAATTCACTGGCCCTTAATGATGGCTAGCTTAGAAGGGTATTTTTTTTTTTTGTTGAGAAAATGGCATAGAAGGGTTGGTTTTTCAAACTGATACACTTGTTAGTATGAGACCAGATGAATTGGGTGTAACTGTATCCCTTTCTTCTGGTCCAATCTATAGTTTGACCAGATGAAGTCCAATCTATAGTTTGGATGATAGATTGGACTTCATCCCTTTCCCTCCTTATGAATGTGTACTGTCTCTAGTTTTCAATTCAATGGTGAGATTAACTTTGAGTTATGAGGATGAATCTTCCATTCTTTTTGTGAGGGTGGGGCCGATGCCACATGTTATATCTGACATATTGTACAACGATGGCCTTCCCTGTCTCATATAAAATAAATCCTACATTTCCGTTTACTTCCGTTAAACATTAATATATATATGCAGCCAATTCCAAGTAACAAACTGTTATATTAGGCTCTTAATTCTTGGAAGGAGGGTCGGAAGGGAATCTTTTCGACTTTCCAAGCTACATGACACGGTTAGGCATGTTCTATAATGTAAATGTTTCCAGAAAATAGCTAATGTCAAATGGTAAATTAGGAATTGCATGCCATATTGATCTTCTCTCACCTTAGTTTTTTTTACTTGGTTCTCTTTTATTTATCTTTGGCTTTTTCACTGCTTCCTTATTTCCTTGTCTTGTTTGCCAAACAGCGAGTGATGGATTCCTTTTTCATTGCCAGTTTGTTCTTGGGAGAGCCCATTTGGGAAAGAGATTTTGTATGGCCCTCGTTGCCCTGGTCTGTGTTGATAGTCTTGAATCTTGAGGTCGTGCAACGTCTCATGAACTTGCAGGTTTCCTTGTATGTCATTTTTGTAAAGCTTGAAATTGAATAGACTCTGTAGTAGTGCCTAGTAATATATAAAATGTTTATTTACTGGGGACCAGTTCCCCTGAGTTGCCTTTGCTCCTTTATAAATATATTATGGTAAAATAAGACTTCCCCGAGGCTATTTTGACATCTGTATTAATTTATCGACTTACACTTCCAGTCTCTAGCTACAGTATTGTCAGTCCTTTGAGCCCAAAGTTAGGACTGTGAGCCCCACTTAATCAGTAGGGTAACCTACTGGATTGAGCACATGTGGAAGACACGATTAACTTAACTCATCTCTTTAATCTGTGTTTTACTTGTGATTAATCCATTGACAGTGAAGATTGTATTAGCATAAATTTACATTATTGGAAGTGTACCCACTACAGCGATAAGGTTTAAGGTCGAGGGTGTCTAGTGGTCCTTGGGCTTGAGGAATTTGTTGAATGGAATGGAATAGTATTTGATGTTGTATCATAATCAAATTGAGTCTAAAAAAGTGATGAAAGCAAAGTAAAGTTCCTATAAAAAATAATAATAAAAACAAAGTAAAGAAGTTTGTATTTTGGAATCTAAAGAAGTGTGGTGGATATGAGGTAAGTGATATAGATAGGATCTTGACTTTACTAGGTAGGGTATTCATCTCCCATCATCCCTGGATTCACTTTCCATGGAAGGAGATGGATGCTATTTGATGTTTTCTTTGTATAGTCATTTGTAATCTTCTTTTCTAACCACTTATGGCATGGATTCACATGTATTTTATGCAAACAAACAGGATGAATGTATGAATATAATCCCCAAACAAAATATACCAAAAGGGTTTTATTAAAAAAAAAATGTCTTAGATTTAGATCCCTGTTTAAATGAGTTTGTTGTGTGCCTAAGAAAATTAGAGCATAGATTTGAAAGAGGGATTGTCTTAGGCGTGAGTGCTCTCCAAGACAACATTCACGTGAGATTTTGTTTAGAAATTCTCAAAACATAAAGACAAAGTCAGATTTTGTTTAGATAGTCTCCAAATTTACAAGGCACATGACTTGTAATATTTTATTTTGCATGCCATCCTTACAGCTTAATAATTAATATAGTGGAGTCAAATTGTGAATTCAATGTTCCTTTTGGTCGTGGATGTAGCCCTGCCAATGAACCAAGGTGATTCCATTTGACAACCTATGATTTAGAATGCTCATCTACTCCAAATGAAACTTGTGCAGAGAGTAGTCCTTGTTGAATTAGCAGATTGCCTAAAAACAAAAAAATATGTTGTACTTTTTTCATATGAAGCTAGCAGATTGTAGAACCTTCCACACATGAATGGCGGTCAACCTTATAACATGCAATCCACAATTATAGGGGAAAAAAAAAATGTAAGACTTGAACAAATGCAAAAGAATGAACAAACTTAAGAAACTTGAACGAATAGCTCTCACATCATTTAGTTTATTTTTATGAATGGGGACAATGCACAAGCAAATAAGAAAAACAATCTTAAAAAACAAGCATCCATATAAGTGTCAGGAATCATGCCGCTTTCCAAATTCATCGTGTGTCATGCATGCAATCACAACCAACCCCTGTGGTATCGCCCACCTTATATCCATAATTACTCGTTTCCTATATGGTGGTAATTCACTTACCGTCCTTGATATGAGTTTCAGTGAACTTAGAAATAGGACTGTCCTGTTTTAATGAGGATTTTTCCAAAAAGGATATGTGGCAGATTCTAATAGCTTTTGCCACGTTCGAGCGTACATTAAAATGGGAATCATGGGATACAATTGTGGATAGTGTGCTTGCTCTTGTAGCTCCAACCAGGGTCAGGGATCTATCCTTGGTTGGATAGTTTAGAATAATAATAATCTTGGGACGTTAGAATCGGATTAACCTTGGCTGAAGGCCAAAGGTCTGAAGGCTGGGCTGGTGAGGGATACCCTGAGTCATCAAAATAATAATAATGCTCAGATGTAGCATGGATATGACCAAGATACACCATTGAGAGGTCCATAGGTGACCTTCCCTTGTTTCTTTGAAATAGGGGATCCGGACTCGTCAAGATTACAACAGACAACAAGCTGTGTGAAAACCTGTCTAAATCAAAGCATGGCCGACTAGCGCGACTCATTGCCAGCAAAAGAGCCATTACTACATTGATGATGTTAGGCAAGGGCGTGCCATAATGCCGCTCCCCCTTTAAAAACATGCCTATGGGCGTGATTTCAAATGCTGCATAAAACAATGAGTTGTGCCTCTTCTATCACCGATTGGTTTCGGAATGAATGATAGCTTAGTGGGTACATAAGATCCTACAAATGGTATTAGAACTCCAAGTCAAGGGTTGAGTCGTGGGAGTGCCATCGCGAGGTGGGGATTGTTGGGCAAAGGTGTGCCACAATGCTACTCCTTGCGACCGCTCTAAAAATAGGCCCGCACGAGCGACTTCGAATGCCATATAAAACATTGAGCTTTGTCTCTTCCATCACCAATTGATTTTAGGGGGATTCAGCGAGAGGTCCCTGAACATTTCACTTTATTGTCTTAGGTCCACAATCTTTTTTTATAGTGTGAAAGGTCCTTTTTCCAAATTTGAAAACCGAAAGTGTCTAATTTACCCTTTCTTCAAATCATATCCCATGATTAGTGGGATAAGCCATTAATAATGGTCAACTACCATTAAATTATTCACGATTAATAAAATTCCATTAATGAGATTTTCAAATAAAGTTCAAAAAAAGGAAACAAATTTCAAATAAATTTCTAATAATGAAATAAATTTCAAACACGCAAATAAACTTCAAAAGATCCAAATAAATTTCAAAAGACGAAAATAAATTTTAAAAAATGTAAATAAATTTTAAAAGATGAAAATAAAATTAAAAAAACAAAATTAAACTCTTAAAAAACAAAAACTAATTTCAAAAAATACAAATAAATTTGAAATAACGCAAATAAATTTCAAAAAATGCTATAATATCAAAAGAACATAGAGAAATTTAAAAAGACGCAAATAAATTTCAAAAAATCTAAAAATTCTCAAAAGATGAAAATCAATTTAAAAAGACGCAAATAATTTTCAAAAGATGGAAATCAATTTTAAAAGATCTAAATAAAATTTAAAAAAGTGTAAATAAATTTAGAAAAACGCAAATACATTTGCCACAAACTCGGATAAATTTGTCCAAACTCAGATAAATTTGTCCCATAAGTAAGATAAATTAGCCAAAACTCAGATAGATTTTTCCAGAACGTAAAGAAATTTATTTCAGAACTCAGATAAATTTGCAAAAAACTCAGATAAATTTGTTCAGAATTTAGTTAAATTTGTCCAGAACTCAGATAAATTTGTCCCAGAACTCAGATAAATTTCCAAAATAAAGATAAATTTGTTAAAAACTCAGATAAATTTGTTAAAAACTCAGATAAATTTTCCAAAAACTCAATTAAATTTGTCGGGAACTCATATATTTTCCAAAAAGACAGATAAATTTCTCAAAAACTCAGATAGATTTGCTTTTGGGCTTTGAAACCAGGTCAAACTTGACCCGACCTCACATGGACTGGAACCGACCCTCTAGGTCATCTTCTTCCTCCTCTGCGAGATCCGGACTCTACGAGCTCTGCGAGATCTGGACTCTGAGAGATCCGAACTCTACGAGCTCCGCCTCTACGAGATCTGGACTTTGAGAGATCCGGACTCTACGAGCTCCGCCTCTGCGAGATCCGGACTCCACCCTCTGTGGGACTCCGGCAATTCCTGCAATTTCAAGGCCCACCTATTCTTCTTCTTCGTTTTTCTGTTCTGATTCAGAACCAGAACCTGCAACTCAATAAAGATAGCCAACCTTTGATCTTGATCTCGGCCACCTTGCAAATAACAAACAAAATCTATCTCTGCAAAACCACTCAGATGGTATGGAAATTTATCTGAGTTTAGACAAATTTATCCGAGTTTGTGGCATATGTATTTGCGTTTTTCTAAATTTATTTACACTTTTTTGAAATTTATTTGAATATTTTAAAATTGAATTTCATCTTTTGAAAATTATTTGTGTCTTTTTAAATTGATTTTCATCTTTTGAAAATTTTTAGATTTTTTGAAATTTATTTACGTCTTTTTAAATTTCTTTATGTTCTTTTGATATTATAGCATTTTTTGAAATTTATTTGAGTTATTTCAAATTTATTTGTATTTTTTGAAATTAGTTTTTGTTTTTTTAGAGTTTAATTTTGTTTTTTTAATTTTATTTACATCTTTTGAAATTTATTTTCGTCTTTTGAAATTTATTTACATTTTTTTTAATTTATTTTCGTCTTTTGAAATTTATTTGGATCTTTTGAAATTTATTTGCGTATTTGAAATTTATTTTATTTTTAGAAATTTATTTGAAATTTGTTTCCTGTTTTTTGAACTTTATTTGAAAATCTCATTAGTGGAATTTTATTATTCGTGACTAATTTAATGGTAGTTGACCATTATTAATGGCTTATCCCACTAATCATGGGATATAATTTGAAGAAATGGTAAATTAGACATGAGAATTATATCCAGGGACTTCTCGCCACAATATGTCCAGTTGCATGGACTACAGGCCTTAAAAGAAAAGTTGATGGACTGGAGGCCTTACAAGTCCTATATGAGGGACCTTTCGCTAATTATCTCTTGATGATTTTAAAAGGAATGGTTGCTCAGTGGGTGCATAAGAGCAACTCCAACAGACACTTCAAATAGCCATGTCAGCCTCCAATAGCTCTAATTGACATATGAGATTGTCTCCAACAGATACTTTATATCTTACATGACATTTGAAGTATGTGATGGTATGTTAAATTTGGCATACCATAAAGCATACTTCAAAATTTTATTTTGAATAAAATAACGGTGAGGACCCTCTTGCATTTGAATTTTTGGGTGCAAATCTTTATTTTGAATAAAATAATGATCATGGGCCAACCTGCATTTGCATTTGACATCTCTCTTGGAGTTGCCAAGTTACATATGCGAAATTACATATGCTACATCAGCCTTCATTTTTTAAAAAGCATATCCAAATTTAAAGTATCTCTTGGAGATGCTCTAAGATCCTGCAAGTAGTATCAGAGGTCACGAGTTCAAGTCGATGGAGTGCCATCGTGACGGGTGATTGTTGGGCAGAGGCGTGCCACAATGCCGCTCCTTGCGACTACTCTAAAAATAGGCCCGCTGACTCAATTTTGAATGTCGTATAAAACATTGAGTTGTGTCACTTCCATCAACAATTAATTTTAAAAAGAATGGTAGTTCACTGGGTGCATAAGATTAGAGTTGTCAAATGGGCTGGGCCGGGCCAAACCAGTCAACGGGCCGTGGCCCGGCATGGCCCATGTGGGCTGAAGAGGATGGGCCCGTTGGCCCGGGCCCGCTAGGCACGTGGGCTGGCCATCTGGGCCCGCTAGGATCGGCCCACCAGGAATGATAGGCCTAGCCCGCTAGGCACGGCCCGCCCCTGGCCCGCCCAAAAATGGATATTTTTTTTTAAAAAATCTTTATTTTAACCACCCAACAGCCATAAAACAGTCATATAAGGGGTATTTTGTGTCCTTTTTCAATTTTACAAAGTCTATAAATACTCTAACCCTCCCATTCTTTTTCTTTTAATCAAAGTTTTATTTACAAAAAAATAAATAAAGGATGTCAGTCATTATATAACAGGTGGGCCCATTGTGACAAAATCACTGTGGAAATTGGGCTCAAATAAAACACAAACTTCTTCTGTGCATTTTTTTATTTTGGCACCTACCAAACATCACTATTTGCCCATCGTGTATTAATACAGCTCATTTCCACACAGAAATGTGGAAATGATAATAACAATGAGAAACTTTATGGAAAAAATTGTAAACAAGGTAATAATATGCAAATAGCTGCTTTTAAAACCAATGCATTTCTGTTGATTAAATTAAAAGTATGATAAGCAAGGCTACAATCATGGACATCTGGATCAGCATTTAACTCGTGAGCTTTCTTCACCACCCCCTCCTCAGATACGTACTTTTATGAACCTGTCATCAACATCATCATCATGTAGGCTTGTCTGATTAACTGAGATCGGCTTTAAGAGTTCTACTATAAGATATTTTATTAGACCTTAGCTAGGAGGTGTTGGTTTTGATTTTGACCATCGATTATAATTTTGACCAACGGTTATATAACTACTCATGCGATTACCCACCTTTTTTTTTTCCATCAAACCACCCATGTTTTAGTTGTTCCTATGTGACGTTATCTTTTTAGTTGATTATAATTCTGACCGACGGTTGTGTAACTCATACAACTAACCGCTCATTTTTCCATCAAACCACTTTTGTTACAGCTGTTTCTAGTAATTATATCTTTTTTAGCTTTTATTTCTCTATTTCTATTTCATCCAACTTATTTCATGGAAAGAGGTAAATTTTTTTAATATGTGATTATTTATTTTGCAATACAGTGCAGTGTAGATTGTAGGGAGATACCAAGCTGAATACAAATTATTGGGCTAGTATGTCTTATGTAGGGTTTATCTTGGATCGATCAAATCAATCCCCATTCGCTTCATATATCCTCCTTGACTTAAAAATTATGATAAATTATTCTAGCCCTAACCTAGCTTAATCTATTAATCTAGGGTCAGTTCGGTAGTGACTAACCCATAATCTTTGTATTTGATTTTAGAGGCAAATTGAGGATCTTCGCATAGATTTTAAAGTACACACTTCCCAAGCACACACCTCCATCTTGTCCTCTACCTAAGTACACTACTTGGGGTCCCCTGACATGTGGGTGAGAACTGAGAAGTACTGCTTACTTTATTTTAAATTTTGAGGTAGAAATATGGCTGAGAATAATTAGGTGGACAATATATTGTCTCACAATAGAACATAAAATATACATATATATATATATTAAAAAAAACCAAAATTTTTTGAATAGGCCCGCCTGGCCCGGCCCGCTCCAGCCCGGCTCATGGCGGGCCGTGCTAGTTGGCCGTGCCGTGCCAGGGTTTTTCCCCATGTGACATCCCTACCTAAGATCCTACAGATGGCATCCCATAACTGAGGATGGCAGAGCCACCAGACCGACAAATGCCAATCTTTTTTATATATAAAAAATAGTTGTGGCACATTGCATATGGTTGGTCAGACAAGATCGTGAGTCCATTCAAACAAAGATCACATATTTTCAAAACAGGACAGCATCTAAATCTCAATCCATCCTCATGAGTGTAGATGGAAATGGGTATTCATTATTCTGGTTGCTGACAGGCAGCCCAAAATAAAAGAAGATTGCATTGTAGAGCAATGACTGAGTAAGGACGTAATCGATTGCCTGTGAATGAATGAATCATCAGAGTGAATAAATGTGAATTGAGAGGAGAATGACAATTCATTCAGTTGTTGTCTTCCTCTCTTTCATGAGGAAGACCATAGACCACTAACAGAATCATGGAACAAGCTTCTGAATGACATTATCCACTTTCAGTGGGCCATTGTCAAGGTGTTTCATTTATCACCATGGGGGCTGGGACCCAACAGGTGAGTGTGCCAACCTAGCAACCCCTCATTCTTGCCATCAGTTGACTTAAATAGTCACTACTTAGGATATAAAAGGTGAAGAAGGAGAAGAATCACAGGCACTTCCAAACCAGCACAATAAATATTAAGGACCAACTGAAGCTCCATCTCACCTTCAACAGCTCATTCTTCAAAACAACTCAAATTCTACAAAAAAAAATAATCAGGTTCTTATTCATGGGGCTGGCTGTGACATTCAAAGAGATAAACAAGGAAGTCCCACAATCAATCCCTGGATATCTTTTCAATCTTTATGTATTGGTTACCCACCATGCTCTGAAGTGTGATTGTTGTTTGATTATGATTAGTCGGTTCTAAACATTGCCAAACAATTGTAGTAAATTTCATTGTTAGCTAGGGTCGATTTGTATTGAGAATAGTTACTTTGCAAGTCTAATATGTTTGAAATATAGATCAGACTCAAATTATTTTGTTTGAAATAGAGTTGTTTCTCTTAGATCAATTTTTTTTTTGCAAATACACAGCTTGGTACACCGAAAAAAATAAAAAAGTCACTTTCGTAAAAATTACATCGATAAACTTATTGAATGTCTCTTTATCCATTTCCTTTGTTCCAACATGCCAAGCACCCAACAACCAGGGGTTGCTCAGTTGGTAACCCTGCATCTCACCTGGCTAATCAACGATGAATCTATGGGTATGCTAGTCTTCTCACTTTTGTGGGCTCCGTTGGATCCTAGCCCGCCTAGGCTGAGGTTAGAAAAAAAGGCCAAGAACCCTTCTTTATTCTGGTTGGATCCTGCAACAAAGGTTGTCCTTCTTTAATCTTTGCCAATTGGTGGAACTAGAAGAAGAATCAGTGGGTGCATTTTCAGCTAGCAGTAGCTGTTGTTTCTTGTTGATAGCTGAAAGGGAAAGAATGATGGATTAGATTGTGGTTTTAGAAATAGAGAGACCACATGTCATTTTCCATCTCACACAAGCTGTCCCTTTCTATATTGCCTGGAGTTTTGGGACCAGTCAGGGCCATCTCAAAGATAAGTGGAGCCTTAGGCGTAACCATAAAAAGAGGCATTTTATAATAAATTATAAATTATTATATTAAAATATAAAATATCAATAAATTTTAGTTAAAAATTATTCTTCTTGCTTTTTCAGATGCAAAATTACTTATCAAAGTTTTGTATTCAAAATTTGTTAATAGATCATTTTCAATTGATAATATAGTTAATTCATTTAATCTTTCTTGCGTCATAGTAGATCTTAGATATGATTTTATTAGTTTGAGTTTTAAAAAACTTCTTTCAGCAGAAGCAACAGTTACATTTATTGTTAACAATATTCTATAAACAATACTTGCATTTGGAAAAGAGTCTAATCTTTTTATATAGTTTAATGTTTCAATTGGAGTATTTTTAAAATCTCTATTAAAACCTTTAATTCTGAAAACAAATCCAAACCATCTATATCAACGTGATCATCATGTTTTAAAAAGTTTTCAAGTGCAAGACAATGTTTTTTCAAATCTTCCTCTTCTTAAGATTTTAACTTTTTCAAATAAAATAAAAAACCAAAAATATTTTCATATATTACAAATTGTTCAAACCTATTTTCAATTGAAGAAATAGTTTGATCTACTATATATATAAAATAATCAACTCCAAAAGATTCTTCCGCTGATCGTATTATTTTATTATCAATACTTTCATCAAACTGTTTTTTTCTACGAATTATTCGTCTTTCACGAAATATAGGTTCACTTTCCATTTCAGCAGCAATCTCTACATTTCTCTAGTCCTTCCCCTTCCCAGCAAAACTTTTTTCCAAATTGAGCGATTGATGAGAAACTTCCTATGGTCTGCTTCCCCGGATAATCTCAAAGTTAGCTAGAAAGAAGGATGAATATGGCAGGATATGGCGTTGACAATAGAAAAATAAGGAAAAATAGTGAACAGGAGAGTGAAAGTAGGATATCAATTGAGAAGTGAGCTATAAAGAAGGAAGTGTAAGCGTTCAGAGTAGAAAGATAAGGAAATGTTGGTGAGGGATTAAGTAAGAATTAAGAAACGGCTATAAAAGTTGGAAGTCCGATAGTCTTTTTGAGTTTTAAAGTTGGAAGTCTATCTCCTTTGAAAGTTTGAATTATGTTTTTCTTTGCATTAAATGAGGATTTCAAAAAGTTTAACGGATATTTTGAGACTTATTTTTTTCTTTTATTAAGTTAAAATATTTAAATTGAGGGGCCTATAACCTATTAAATAATTAAGTAAAATAGGAAATTGGGGCCTTCCTATTTTGGGGGCCTTAGGCAACCGCCTAGGCTGCCTATGCTCAGAGACGCCCCTAGGACCAGTACACTGTTTTAAAGATCTGGTGTGATATTGAACCGCAAGAATGGATGTCGGACAGGGATGTGATATCAATGTAAACATTAAAAGAAAGGTTAAATCAGCCACATTTCATCATCTCAACCCCCAACTTGAGAGGCTCAAAATTTTTACAGGCTTAAGTACAATCTAAGGGATTGTGTGTTTCATATAATTGAATTGAATATGCCTTAGGATTGTATTTCTAAATGCGGTTAAAATCAAGAGATAGAATGTGAATGTCCAAAATTGACCACTAAGTAATCTCTCCTTTAATGGAAAATGAATTAAAGGAAATGAGAAATGAATATTCAGCCCTCACCCTAGTAAATTAATACCTAGGAAAGTCAAGGTCTCATTTACATCTCTACCTTCCACCCTTACTTTTTTAATAATCCTTCAGTGGAGTTTATTTCATCATGAATTCCAATGTATTTTATGACAGTGTTTCTGCTTGGAGATTGAAATAGTTCTCCCACAGAGTTCCTCGAGAGAGGCACCTGTGGGCAAAAGATTTTTGGTATATATGAACATAAAAGCTGCATAAATGAGGCTAAAACAGAGCCCTGAGTCTGAGCACAAAACCAATCAAACCCAGCCCAATTTCATGTCTTGGCCTAGTTGAGTCATGTGGTCAGGTGTGGGCTGTGTGGCCGAGCC
Organism: Cinnamomum chago; assembly: GCA_038049695.1. Lineage (NCBI taxonomy): Eukaryota > Viridiplantae > Streptophyta > Magnoliopsida > Laurales > Lauraceae > Cinnamomum > Cinnamomum chago. Next base: position 7,962,710 of record CP142452.1, on the reverse strand, counting down.
CAAGTTGTGCTCCTAATTCCATCACAAAGTGCATATATCCCTAAAGTAGCCAGGTATTAAAATCTACCATCCACCTGCATAGTGTAGTTGGCAATGAACACTAAAGTCTCCTCTTTACAGAGATTGGAATATTAGAATAGATTAAGTATAAAATAAAATAAAATAAAAACAAAAAAAAAAACAGAATCTATCATTTGGGCCTACCCCCAACTTGCATGGGATCATCAATTCACTCAGTTTTTGGATTCTATGATTTTGATTCCTTTTGAGCTACTGCTTCAACAGTGCAGGTTTTTGTTTCTCCACCTTTGAATGCACCAAATCCATTTTGGTGTCACTTCATGTCTGATCTGAAATGAAGCATCAAACAAGAAAACTTTATCTGGAGAGCAACATAAATATTGAACATCCAAAGGCCCTAATGGACATTAAAAAAATCCTCCCTTTCCAAAGGAGCAGAGCAAAGGTTTGAATTTGAACCTTGGGTTACCTGGAGGCAGGGCAAAATGAAATGGCCAGTATAAAGTGTAAACAATTAAGAGCATCACAATAATAGGATCAACTACAAGGACAGATATGAACACTACAAAGTGAAACATGGGCTTGTGGTTATGTGGGCCATACTGATGTCACAATTATAAACAAGCCAGGCCTTGCCTAGCCCAACATATTTAACACAAATGTCATAATTGCTTTCCTGACATTATAGCATTATATTATCAATAACATAAACCATCTTATGTACATTTTTCAGTAACACAGATCACTTCGAAAATATTGGAATATTAGGAGATCTTCAGAAAATATGGTAAAATATCAGCCAAATTGGAAAATTGATGGAAATGCGAGAAAATCGTAACATCATACAATGACATAAATATAGTAAGAAGTAGAAAAAAAAAAAAAAAGATTTAAAATCTTTTATTAATTCTTTTTGAAATTCTTAGTTATTTGAAAATAACTTTACACATGTCTTCGTAAAAACCACAAATTTGGAATATATCCTTCTTATATTCATAATAATCAGTTTAATGAGTAATTGGGTCTGGTTACACTGGATCTGACCCAACCCATTTACAGCTTTGCCATCCACCAAATCAATCATGATTTTTTCTGTTTCACAAGTCATTATATGTACCTCTGTACTACAACCACCGAAAATAGTAACAAGTCAGAACTCAGTCCAATTATCTCACTCTTCTACACATGGAAAGGGGCTCACTTGGTTTCTGCCTTCCCTTCTACCACTACCATGGCTAATTGGTTATTTTACATTAAAGTCTGTTTCACGAACAGAATGTCTAAAAACTTTAGGGGTATTGCCTATATAGCTGTCCTTAGACCTAACATTTGTCTCAAAACGCAGAGCTATTCGTACAATAATGATATGATATCGCACGGTCCTAGGATATTGCACTGTTTGTGATATCGTTTGAGCCTACAACACCGCATGAACAACTTTGTAGGAAATAGTTAACTTGACAGTTCAGGGGCGAATGTCAGGAGGTCAAAACGACAGCTATACGGCCAATATCTCAAAACTTTAGGAGAATCATAATAATTTAAAAAAAAAAAAAAAAAGCCTTATCCCAATTATATTTGGATTGATCACGTAATATCTGTTTCTCCATTCCAATTATTTGGGCAGATCCTCAGGTAAGGATGAAGGTAGAGGAACCGAGAAAGTGTACAATGTATCATAGATGATGTGATAGAAAGTAGTAGAGCAACTTTGCTCAAAGTTTCACTCCTCAATGCAGGGCATGGTGGGCCTTTCCTCATTTGGCACATCTGTAAGATGCGGATTCCAAATGTGTGATACATCCACTTTCACTAAAAAGAAAGAAATCCTTTCTCTGATTCCTCCCCCTTGAAAAAGGAGAATTTTCACTCGATTGATGGGAAAGTAAAACATCATTACACTTCAAATCTCTTTCAACACTCTAAACAGTTCCTTTTCCAACCTCACACAATACATAAAACTGAGAGCTTGCTAGTTACTAAATTATTCCCTTCTCTAAAGCCCAAGCACGTGGGCGTGCCACTACCACCACTCCCTCAGGTCCCATATATTCAACAATGCATCTCTCCAGCTTCCATGATGTGAATGGGTCATCCCATGTCTTGTTATTGTCATGTACCACAACTCTCTCTCTCTCTCTCACACACACACACACTAGAAAATGCAGTTTCCTATTCTACTTTTAATAGGGCAGTGACATAAGAAAAGGGCAGATTGTGCCAATGATTTCAAAATGCAGAGTGTCAATAGAAATAAATTTGGTGGGCCTTTAAGGTGTAATGCATGAAGCTGGACAGTTGACACCTAACCTACCAACAAAAGTTTAGAACCACCCATTGAAACCTTACATTTCTAATACAATATTCGATCCTATTTAACTGCTATAGCATTCCATGTGTCCATCTACAAACCCCACAAATACTGTCACAATATCTTCAAGCTGAGAGCCCAACAGCTTATTACACAGGATTCAAGCCAAGCCCAGTCTACAGACTACAGGTCTCAATGCTAAGTGCCAGATCAAGTACAAGGCACAATATGTCTTTTAAGAGGAGTTCTGGTGTGAGAATGATTAATGGGTTTTCCTCTAAAACATAGGATGGGAGTATGCAATGGCAAATGGCCTCACTTGGGTAAGGCCAGATGTCCTGCTGCTCACATTTGTTTCACATTCCACAGAAATACCAGAACAATAGTTGCAAGCTGAGGCATTCCATGCATTGTATTACTGTTTTTTTTTCTCTGCATACATTTGTTACTCCAAAAACCACGTATTGTGAAACCATCTTAGTTGCTATAAAATTCAACTGCCTATCTCCACATGGTTCTTACGAGTTACGACAACCTCAGATAAACCTAGAGACTCTTGATATAAAAATCACAACAATATGAATGTAATATATATATATATATATATATTTTTGTCTGAGAATGCATGCCATTACCTCTTGCTGAGCGCCAGCGACTTGAGTGTATTTCTTGTCCTGACTCTGTAGGTAGCCACCAGTGTCAACATCATTTTCAAGCAATAAAATCGACGGATTCTATTGATTCCTCCTCATAAGTGGTAGTAACCCAAACGTGATACTCAAATACTCCCATCATACACATTTTTTTGTCAGCCCCATTCTATGATGAGGCTCATTAGAAGAATGGTTTGAACTTTGAATCACATAAACAAGGGCCTCACAAGCAGTAAATTAGGAAACTCAACAGAATGGACGATAGATGAGGCTTCAAAAATGGTGAGCCATTAGAATGATTTTCGTGGATTCTGTGAAAATAATGACCATGTGCGATCATATATGTGTGAAAAATTGTGGGTCAAGATACTTGAAGACAACAAAAGAGTACAATTGATAAATATAAAAACACAGAAAGCAAGATCTTCTAAATTTGCTAACTACCAAGTTATTAAACCGATCATATGCTGAAACTCAAGAGAACTATAGAGGAAACACACATGATACAAAATCTAATAGTTTCAAGAATCAATTTTGACATGCTAGATAGATCTGAACTCATTGTTGGGGTAGAGATATCACCAATATGCCACTTATCACAACGGCCCACCCACATGACGAAGAATCTAGATCATAGGAGGGTGTGCCCCACAGATGAAAAAAAATGGCGGACCAAAAATTGCATTACTCAAGGAAAAGCATTGCCCTCATGAGAAGAAACTGAAATAACCGTGCTACTTTCCAGATTAACAATAAAAGCTTGCGTCCACTCAAAAGCTTGCAACAATTTAAAATTATACATATTAATCATAACTTGTAAGGGAGAACATTTTTTTTACTGGGTATGCTTAAAAGTTAAAATGACAATGTACATCAAGGCCAATAATAGCTTTCAGATAAATCAAAACTATTAATTTGTTTCTTGTCCTAATTGGAGCCCAAGTATTTGATGCATTGTCACACTCTAGTAAGTTCGCCTGCAGATGAAATTTATAGTACTGTGAGAACCTTGATCATGAGCTGGATCCTAGCAGAAACTTACCAAGTTAGGAATTTCCATCCATATAAGATGAAGGTGTTGGAACATGGAAAGAATGCAATTTAACTATAAAGTTGGTTTGACTGAACCTTTTATCTCCCAAAGAAAATCCTATTCACAATGTTGACAGGTAAAGCATAAGCTGGATCTATTGCCTTTAATCCAGGATATTCCAATAGTGACAGTCCTGCATGTTGTCCAATTTATAAATAACATATATCAGATATATCCAAAGACCATTTAGCTTGAGGCAAAAGAAAGTAAGTGATAAGCCCCAATCATCATCACCACCACCACTCATCACCCTCTTTCTCATCCCATACTCCTTGACCCATAAAATTGGCGCACATGGTTTTGTGATCAAGAAAGATACTCTGATGGATGGATCATGTCACAAGCATATCCATACAAAAAGAGTAAGTAACCCTTTCATTGGTGGTATGAAAATAGGGTAAAGAAAAAAAAATTACAGCAACAATCCACATTCAATTAAAAGAGGCCCGGGGCATTCCTGTAGTGAGTGACCAGACATGATCCATCCATGGTAGACCCATCATATCACTGGACTGATTCATTGAACCATTCACAACATTTGCACTCCCGACCTCTTTTTTTTTTAATGGTATTTGCACTCCCGACCTCAGGCAGCTCAAGCTGAAGATCATATGATTCCTCTGATTAAAAATAGCAATGGACGAGCAAAGTCATACACATATAAACAACAAAATTCAAGCTGATACCTGCAACCCCAAAATAGGTATGGAATACATCAACTGCATCATCTGGCCTATCTGAAATTCCTCCATTCTCTTTGTCCTGCATTTCGCAAAATGAACATCATGAAAATATTTCATTGTGATGTGCAATATTAAAACAGAAAAGGTACCTGGCACTGAGTATTTATTTCACAGCACCTTATCTCCATTCATGTAGTCCACATGCAGGAAATATGGATCTCCCTTTCTGGATGGGCCATTCCCCAAAAATGCATCATAGGATGATACTCCCCATTGATTACACACATTGTACGACAATATATATATATATATCCATATATACATATATTCACCTATCCACTGTAACATAATTTTGGGGCACAACACAGCCATACATGATAAGGCCCAGCAGATGAACGATCCAGAACTCATGAACAAGCACCCATATAAAGACATCTTCAAACCCTCTTTGGCCAAAATGGGAGAAGCTGAACATGTTCAGTTGCTAGTGAATTGATTTCCATGACCCATCTCAGACAAGTGTCTTTCACTGTCTTTGGTAACATGCCAAATACAACAATGTGGTGGGGTCCACTTTTCCCACATATCAGACTTACAAGTGGAATTGTAGAAAAACAGAATCTTTCTTGTATTTGATGTCTCACAACATCAACTGATTGTGTTCACAGAACAGGCTTTTCGTTTAAGTCCTTGGAACTGGCTTTTCGTTTAAGTCCTTGGAACTGGCTTTTCGTTTAAGTCCTTGGAACTGGCTTTTCGTTTAAGTCCTTGGAACTGGCTTTTTGTTTTAAGTCCTTGGAACTGAATCCAAACATACAGAACAGCATTCTGAAGAGCACTTGTTGCTGTGACAACAAAAATTATCATGGAGCTAAAATATCTCATGTTCCACATTGCAGCTTACCAGCCAAATATGAATTTTTGAAAAGCAAGCAAATAACTATGTTTTCTTTATGTTAATATTTAGCGGAGGAATGTGACATTAGTCACTTCTTACCCCACAAAGTGGTCTGTCGCTCTATTCCTTTATAAAATCAGGGGTTTTCATGAACCAAAACATTCTCTCCCATTTTGTGAAATAGAACCTAAACTACGAATACAGGTAGAGTTAAAAATAACCTGACAGTCCAAGATAAACTTCACAAGCTTATCCTTGTCTATCCAGTGCACTCTGTCGATCATAATTAGACTAGAAAGCACCCACCAAGAGTAGCAGACCTGAAAGGGAGCCAATCAAGGTTCCAAATTAAAGTTCTGGAGCTTGAACAACGGGTGCCATAAAACCAAATGTAAAAGTGTGACGGTATTTTAATTTAATTTATTTTTTATTTTTTTATTTTTTTACATTCAATGAAAAAAAAATGATCCTAATGGATTTTAGCTGGTTAGGGTGTTTTAAATATGAAAAAAGCCTTCTGAGATGCTACAAAGAAATAAAAAGACATTTAAAGAAGAATTCAGTCGAAATCCAAAATCTAAGAATGGTCCCTGCTTAAATCTTCTTTTCTTCTACTGATTTTCAAATCACGATTACCCATTTAAGCAGAGGTGTCAATAGATCAGGTTGTGTCAGGTAGACCAATGTGTGTAGCAGGTGTGGGACCAAACAAGACTAGACCTGTTTATCAACAAGCTGGAAATGTCTACCCAAACCACAATCCAAGTAGAAAAATCAACCCATATCCCAAATCACTTGGCCAGGTTGGCTTGGATTGGCCAGTAGTGTAGAAGTTGCAACTCTTAACACTTATGAGTGAAAGAACTCTTCTTAAGCCAGTTTTAGAAATACCCACGTCGGGAAGCTTTTCAGGCCGTCCATTTAGACCTCCAGATTTAACCTGCCGCTCGCATAACCACCACCCAAGAAGATCCTTATCAACATGGTGTAGAGATCCAGTAATCGCAAGGGCGCCCACACAGCAAAAAACTGCAGTCACAATGGCATGCCAAGTACATTTTTTTTATTAAGCTCAAATTTGTGAAGTTTGGTGCATAAAGCACATAGCCAGATCAAAAATTAATCTAAAACATGTTTGTGCACATAGAGAACATAGTCTGAGATGGCTATCTAAAACAGGCTTGTGCATGCACATGCACAATAGGTGGTCGCATATTGAGGTGAGTCATACACTACACTACCATCACTGACCCCTACTTGAATGGTCGTACTAATTTGATTGGGCTTGCACATGGACAATTACATACAATGGACAATTATTGAGGAGAAACTTGGATGGTTAGGAACATAGGATAAAAGAGACTGATACGGGCAGTTGGCCCATTCATAGGAATGATTCAAACCATCAGAGGGTGGGTCTGATATTCTGATATGAAATTTTTTTTCATCGAAGGCAAATAGATCTTTTAAACACTTATATTTCTAATGTCCAAAATCCACAAATATGGAGTATAAGATATGATAAGCACATGGGATCCACAACAAATGAATAAATACAAAATAAAAAGTAAATAAAAAAATAAGAAAGAAAGAAAAATCCACAACAAGCAGAACATACTTTGCCCAGAATGAGACTCCCCTCCAGGTGTGCATCCAAATCCACCATCCAAATTCTTGCAGCTCACAATGTAGTTCACAGCCTTTTCCACATTAATTCTATCTAAACGGTGTAAAATAGCAAGACAACAGATTGCACAATAAGAGAACCTACAGATGAAGAAAAGATTTATTTAAAAAGGTTCAGCACAGTCATCTAGATAACATGGAAGGAAATTATGATTGCAAATAACAAATGGGCCAAAAGATAAAATACCGTGTATCAATTTCGCCCCATATGTCACCTGAGAAAGAACCATCTTCATTCTGTAACCCGGCAATATCTAACTCAAGATCAAGTCAAACAAAGCCTTCTCGTCTCCAGTCAAGAACTCAAATAGTTAAACTAAGTTAATATGGAAATCCATTACCACTAATTAAAACACATATAGCACCTATGGAGATAATGCTTGTAGATGAGAAAGTTTAAGGTCACCAAGTCCTAAGGATCCACCTATTTGAGTTAAATTGAGGACTTGCATAGTATTAGACAACTGCAGCATGATGATGAATCACTTGTCCTCCCAATGGAATTATTTAGTTAATTGTGTGAATGATTCGCCATTTGCACAACCTTAGTGAGTCAAAATCATGAATAATCAACTATCAAAATGCCCCATATGCACACTTTTCTTGTTCACCCTAATTTGTTATTTGTGAGAGGTGCTAATGTGATGAACATGTGATTTGGGGTTAATTTTAGTTGGAACAGGCCTCAAGTTTAGAGTTGAGATGACTCCTCCAGTACTGCAAATCGATGTCATGAACCAATTCAAATTGGCCTCTATAAAATTAACCAAATGATGCTCCTAACTGGATTCAATTAAAGCAAACTACGAATCAGAAAATCGTTCCACTAGAAATCTATGAATAACAAAACACCAACCAAATCCAAACCAACTTGAACAAGACATTTGGCAGTTGTGTGTATAATATGAACAAAAGTATTGAAGCATCAAAAAGACAAGTACCGGTAAAACAAAGAAATTTGGCAGTCGTGTGTATAATATGAACAAAAGTATTGAAGCATCAAAAAGACAAGTACCGGTAAAACAACAAATAAAAACATTGCATTCACAATAGGACAACCATGGAAGTAGTTTCAGGATGCTGAATGATGAATAGCTACTTAAAACACGAAGATGGTACCAAGGAACTAATCTAATCATATAACTAAATAGTCATATACATGGAAGTATGGAACGACAAAGTAGGGAATCTGGTTAAAAATCAATCAGCTCAAACTGTAATACGAGTTGCAAAAATATCCTGTGATTATGCATGTTATATGCTGCTTTAGGAAATCATAAGAAATTTGGACATATGGAGATGACATCATTCACATTCATATCCAATGCATTCCAGGTTGGACCTGAGGCATATTAGATGCAAATTTGGAGTTAGGACACCTGATGTGGCTATATGGAATGGATAAACATAAAACACTTCCAGTTTTCTGCTTTTTCTCTAACACTCGATGCAATGGATAACCATCTGTTTCACCAGAATATTGAATCAAGCCAGTGATATAACCTACATCCAAGCATGTCTTTTAACACCAACGCAAATTTCAGGTTGGGGAGATGCCCAAATATAAGGTCCATGTGAAATTTTCAAGGTTGAATACCTTCCCAAACAATATGCTTTAATATATCATGAGAGAGAGAGAGAGAGAGAGAGAGAGAGTCATGTGAAGTATAATAAAATCTCTAGCCTTAAAAACAAGGATACAGCTTGACACCTTATCAATGTCGAGAACATCTAGCTTGTCAAAAAGAGCTAAAATCTGCACAGCACTAATTGTATACAGAACATGAGGATCATGTCCAACATGGCCAGAAAAACCACCTGCGTAGCAAAAGATAGAATTAATAGAAGGTATGCATTATAAAGAAAAGTGGGAAAAAAATTTTATGGGTGTTATTTCTCCAGTGAGAAGAGGCATGGCCTTATTGTGCTAAGAAATTATGGGAGTGATGCATCAGCATATGCATAGTATGAAAGCACCTCTAACATTAAAGTTAGGGCCACTGTTTGGTGACACATACTGCTGATATTTTAGAACCCAATGTGCACATGAGATGCCCCCAAAATATTCTTATTGAAAGTCTAAGCATCCAATCCTTTTTCTCGGGCGGAAAAATTACAGCAATTGTCAAAAGAAGTTCCAATCTAATAAAATTCATCCAGTTTTACTTAACTTTCAGAAAAATAAATAAATTTACTAGTGAGTTTAATCTTTTTCAATCGAAAGCCTTTAGATGAAAAAGACAGCGGAAGATGTATATGATCCATAATAGATCTCACGATGCCCCATACCAATTATTGTACGAAATATTAACTCTCTACAAATTATTAAAATTTATTTCTGAATAATCCGGTATTTTAGGTGGTTCAATGAAAACAAAAAACTCCACACTAGTGCTGGGTTCCAAAACTTATACATGCATGCAATCTGGTAACAAGAAACACAACAGCAGCAGAACAGTTGGAAGGTGATCACTGTCACAACCACAAGGCGAGTTTGAGTCATGTTACTTATTAAAGAAAAAAAAAAAAGAGAGAAAAAACTACAACAAATGGTGTAAAAATGTAGAAGAATTCACAAACCACAATCATGTTGACAGCTCATCACCCATGAAACAACTGCTTCCTGATCAACGCTTCCAAGCTTTTGCAAAAGATCCAAAGTAGTCAAGCCCCAATATGCACCATTCATTCTCAGATGCTCCATGACCAAAGATTCAAAATCGTCCTTCTTCTGAAGGTAAAATGCACATAAGAAGTTCAGGAAAGCTGAAAATCTAGTGACACTTTAGATTAGACAGCATTCCATGTATCGTAACAAGTACAAACCTTTTCAACAGCTAAGATATATTGTACATGCTTGTCGATTTCCAGCTCCCCCATTCCCAAAACTGCGAAGGAAAGTTTAATTTTTTATTTAGTAGAAAATAATTAAAGATAAATATAATCTTAGAAGCTTAGCTATCAGCAAACACTTCGTAAAGTAACTTGGAAAGGCATTGAGTTTCATATCAAAAAAATGAGACAGTAAAAGAATGTTCAGTGGAAACATGAGTAGCTTAGGTTCCTGTCTGGATTACTGCAAACTCCAATCAAAAGGAACATTTTGGAAGAACATCTGGAACGTTATTAACTTATTATTATTGGGGTGCACAGCCATTCAAATCTACAGTCACTATCATATGCATTTCTCATAGATGGCATCTAGGACATACATATAAGCAAATATTTGAACTCAAACCCTTTTCTAAATAAAAATATATATTTGAATAGAAGAAGAAAAATTGTTATATTTCAAATTATCAAACAACAGTGGACCCCAAGAACTGTGGGCCTGGTTTTGGGCCTCTTTTTTCAGACCTTAATAGCCATGATGCACTTGACTGCATTACACAACTGTTGGAGGAGCAAGCATCTGGCATAAGGATACAAAACCCAACAGAGGAATGCCCCTTCTTTATCAATTGCTCATCAAAGGACTTGACAAAAAACTTGTCGATAGAAACATCACACCACCATATCCTATAGTTTGTACCACTGTCAGGATCAGACACTGAATGGACTTTGAGAAGCAGCACAGTCAATTGAATTAGACTCACCATCACGCAAAATGTTCAGAAACAGGGTAAACAACTTTCATACCAAACCATTTTAATTAATATAAACCAACACTACTTTATTGGCAGCAGCAATAAATGAAATTCCTCTGCAAAAATTTGTATACCATAAATCTTCCCGAATTGGACATGAGACCCATCCTTAATTGCATAACATATATTGGGAATAGAAGTATTCCGTCGACTGTAGCCCATTTGGTCAGGCACATGGGCGTGTGAGTGAGAGTATGTGAGTTCGAATCACAAAGTATTCCACACTAAAACAACAGACCTGCAAATTTGAATTCTCAATATGGAATCCTAAAAGTAACCCATTCAGTTTAGCTTTCTTAAGCATAATACTCAATGCCTTGACTATAATCACAAGCAAGAGTGGAGAAAGAGGATAGCTTCTTTTTTTTTTTTTTTTTTTTGGTGACTTTATAGCCAAGTAGTATAGGAGAAATAAACTGGAAAGCCACAAGGCCTGGAAGCCAAATAAAAACCAAACATAACAAAGAAAAACATAAATCAAGAAAGGAGTGGCAGATGAGAAGCAAGTAGCTATGACTCTGAACGAAATCAAGAAAGGAGTGGCAGATTCCTCCATATCTGGTGAGTCTAATTCAAGTGAATGGTTGAATTCTAAGATAATGATTTGTGTGAAAGCTATGGGTGTTACAGTCGGAAACAAGGAGACGACGGACTGGGCAAGAATGATTGAATTTGCTCAGGGGCACGACAGGATTAATACCATTGCCAGAGAAGAGGAGAGGTCTAAGAAAAGGGTTGTTAGAGAACTATAGAGTCTGAGGAGTTCGATAAATTATGGGAAGATCACAGGTATGTCAGCAGTTGGAATGGGTTCCATTCAGGAGCTATGATGCACGGATACTTCAAAATGGACAATGTATCGTGTCGTATCGTATCCGATACTTCACTTTTTATGTGTAAAATCTGTGTCCCTGCCGTGTCTATGACGTGTCCTTACCGTATCCATGCCGTATCTATGCATCATAGTTCAGGAGTCTAAAATTAATTCAGGGGAGGAGAGAATAGTAAAGGACATTTGGGGGAAGTAAACACATAAACTGGGCTACCTTGAAGGCGGCAGGTGCCTCAGAGGGCATTTTTCTGTTATGGGATACCTGTAAGGTCAACTCTAAAGATCAGTGGGTGGGAGTATTCTCTGTTTCAGTTGTCTTTGAAGACCTGGAAAATAATAAAGAAAATATAATATCGGCTGTTTATGGTCCAAATACTAATCAAAGAAGAACTGATTTTTGGAGAGAGTTAGCCACAGTTAGAGCCAAGTGGAATGGCCCATGGTGCATTGGGGGAGATTTCAATATTATCAGATCGCCAGAAGAAAATTGGGTGGATGCAGGATATCACCAGAGATAACTGCTTTTTCAGATTGGACAAACAACCACAGTCCGTTAGATTTGCAACTAAACGGGGCTTCTTTCACGTGGTCTAACCACCAGGTGCCACCCATTATGTCTCGGTTGGATAGATTTCTTATTTCAGGGGAATGGGCCGACCTACATCCTCATTCAATTCAGGTGGCGCTCCCAAAACCAACATCTGACCACTGTCCCATTGTTTTAGACTCAGGGCTGGAGTACTGGGGACCAAGGCCTTTTCGTTTTGAATTGATGTGGCTTGAAGAAAAAGGGTGTTCTGATCTCATTCACTTGTGGTGGTCTGATTTTCAGATTCAAGGTTGGGCAGGGTTCAGGTTAGCATCAAAGCTTTGGAACCTTAAAGGCAATATCAAAGGCTGGGTAAAGAACAATGTTAAGACGATTGAAGATGTTATGGCTGATCTGTTGCATGGTATTAAGGAGATTGACTCTAAGGAAGAAATTGGACCTCTATCAGAGTTTGATCTTAATCTCCGTCAGCAGCTTAAAGATGAATTCCAGTGTAGAGCAAGGGAAGAAGAAATTAAATGGAGGCAAAGATCCAGAGTTTTGTGGCTGAAGGAGGGGGATATGAATATAAATTTTTTTCACAGTTTTGCCTCCCACAGGAACCGGACAAATAGAATCTCCACACTTCTGGATGGCAACCAAAGATTAGAGAGCAAAGAGGAAATCTCAGGCCATGCGGTAGACTTTTATATAGACCTCTTCACTAAAGAAGACTGGGATCGTCCCTCCCTTGATAATTTGGAGTTCATACCACTAGACGAATCTGATTTAGACTGGCTTGAAAAGGCTTTTGATGAAGAGGAGGTGAATGCAGCAATTTTCAATATAAAGGGAGAGAAAGCGCCTGGACCAGACGGTTTCCCTGTAGCTATCTTCCAACGCATTTGGGAGGACATAAAGGTGGATGTGATGGAGTTCATGACAGAGTTCCATGCAAGAGGTAAACTTTCTAAGCACAATGGGGCTTCTTTCATAATTCTAATAGCTAAGAAGGTTGGAGCTGAAAGCATTAAAGATTTTAGACCCATGAGCCTCATCGGCTCCATCTACAAAGTGTTGGCCAAGGTATTAGCTAGTAGGATAAAAAGGTTCTCCACAAGATAATTTCTACTAGCACAATAACCCGTGCTAAGCATGGACACATTTGCAAATAAAAATTGCAACAACATACATAAAAATCAATAGGAAGAGAAGTTGGGTGGAAAGAGAAAATGAGTATACGTAGGGTAAGTGTATATGAGATTTGGGATGAAAATGAAGTTGTTGAAAAGAGAAGAGTGAAAAGTGGGAAGAAGTAGAGTGGTTGCACGTGGAAGTGGTAGGGGGAATGTGGGTAGTTATATAACTCCCGGTCAAAATCAGTAGATATGGTCAAAATTTACTTTAAAAACGCTTGGCTTTAATATAGTATAATGGCTTAAGGTGCTTTTGTGTACGGGAGGCAAATCCTTGGCGGGGTCCTAATTGCAAATGAATGCATCCACTATAGAAAGAAGGAAAAGAGGCCGGACTCATTTGTAAACTAGATTTGGAGAAGGCCTATGATAGGGTGGATTGGGATTTTCTCCAATACTTAATGAGCCAGATGGGTTTTGGAGTGAAATGGAGGGCGTGAATTTTGGAATGTTTGAGCTCAGCTACCTTTTCAATCCTTATCAATGGCTCTCCAACAGGTTTCTTTTCTGCATCTAGAGGTCTTCGTCAAGGGGATCCCCTTTCCCCCTTTTTATTTGTCATCATTGGAGAAGCCCTTAGTCACATGTTGCATGCGGGAGTCAATGCAAACCTTTTTGAAGGCTTTCGGCCAACCAATAAAAATTTGGAGATTTCCCACCTCCAGTTTGCAGACGACACACTTCTATTTTGCAATGCTGCTGAAGACCAACTTCGTAGTGTCAAGGCTATTCTTTTTTGTTTTGAAGTTGTTTCAGGTCTTCGGGTGAATTTTTTTTCAAAAGTGAGTTGATTGGTATCAAGGTGAATGAAGATCAACTAAATAGGCTGGCTAACATCTTTGGATGCAAGGCTATAAGGCTCCCATCCACTTATTTGGGCCTCCCTCTTTGTGGTGGGACATCCACTAATTCCATTTGGTCTCCGGTGCTAGAGAGAATGGAGAAGAAGCTCTCCCTTTGGAAAGCAAAATACTTGTCGCTTGGTGGGAGAGTTACTTTAATTAAAGCTGTGTTGACCAATCTGCCAATTTACTTCATGTCCCTTTTTAAATGCCGGGTGGAAGTTATGAACCGCATTGAGAAAATGCAACGTGACTTTCTATGGCATGGAAAGGAGAAGAAAAAATTCCACTTAATCAAATGGTCTCAAGTGTGCAAGCCAAAAAAGGAAGGAGGATTAGGGATTAGAGCTCTAAAGAAGTTAAATTCAACTCTTCTTGGTAAGTGGCTATGGAGGTCATTTCCACTAAATGTGACAATCTCTAGAAATGGTTGGATCGTTCAGGATCCTTCTCCCTGTTCTTCTGGCTTGTGGAAATGCATTCTTGCAGCAAAGGTGTATATGAAGCAGGTAAGGTTACGAGTGGGCAGGGGTGAAAAAATTTATTTTTGGACTGATCTATGGGTTGGGGAGAACACACTGGCCTATACCTTTCCAGAGTTGTTCAACTGTGCTACTAACCAGGAAGCTAAAGTTATCGAATGTATGGAGAGAAAAGGTGATCAAATCAGCTGGGGGCCTACGTTTAGAAGAAATTTAAAAGAGGTGGAGGAGTCCCAGTTTTGCTCTATGCTAGGCAATGACAGAAGAATCTAGACGGCTTCCTCTGATGGCCTTTTTTTGGTGTCTTCCTTCTTCTCTTCAATGTCTAAAGTGGTGGTATAGAGCCATTCTTTCGGGGGCAGCTTCCGGAGCATGAAAGCACCGCCTAGAGTAATAGATTTTGGATGGACTGCGTTGCTTGGTGGGATACTAATAATGGACAACTTACGTCGACGTAAAGTGATCGTAGTTAATGCATGTTCCATGTGCCTCGCTAGTGAGGAATCTATAGACCATTTGCTTCTTAATTGTCCCCTTGCCCAGTACATTTGGAGATCTATTTTGTCTTGGTTCCATTCTTGTGGCCCTTTACCAAATTCTATCCCTTCTTTGTTTGACTTTTGGAGAAGAGGCGTAGGCTCTAAAAGAGGAAGGGTCATGTGGAAGCTCTCGTTCTTAGCGGCAATTTGGTCCTTATGGAAAGAAAGAAATTTGCGGTGCTTTGAAGGAAAATCCTCGAATGCAACAAAGATAGTAGATAATGTCAAGCATCTGGTGGCTCTTTGGGTCTCCCCCTTACCTTTATTTAAAGGAATATTGATAAGCTCCATTATTCACAATTGGGATGAAGTGGCCAGATCCCGCCCTATTGCTAGGCGCATCTTCCCCAGATGGCACCCGCCTCCACATGGAGCTTTGAAGCTAAATTATAGGGGTGTAAAAAAAAACCGAATAACCGTCTAACCGAACCAAACCGAACCGAACCGCGGTTAATAACCGTGGTTCACGGTTCGGTTACGGTTACGGTTATTGAACTCCAAAAACCGCACCCTACGGTTCGGTTACGGTTTTCTGTATTAATTCACCGTTATTAACCGAATCGAACCGAACCGTATAACCGCATACGGTTAACCGTACCGTTATACTAATATAAGAAAAACTAAAGGGCCTAGATGTAATTTTGAAGTTATGTGAAGCACTTAAGCCAAATAGACATCACTCACATCAGTATCAAACCCTAGCATCCTCAAATGTGTGTGTTGTCACTGGCCTTTCAAGGATAAATCTACTGAATAGGGTCTTACACGTCAATTTAAGCTTGATGCAAGACTAGTCTTTACTTTCAGGCCTGACAAATATGAGGGAGACTCATGCCTAGGTTTATGGTCAAAGTCTCAAACGCCACATTATGCCCATGGCCACGAAGTTTATTCCTATCGGTTCAAAATCCAAGCCTGAGATTGACCCATTTGGATGGCTCTACTTGATTGAATGTAATAAATTAGGCCATCTTTGAACCCATCTCATCCCAATGTCACCCAAGTGAGCCTACTTTAAAGCACAAAAAAAGTGGCTAACGAATAGCAATGAAGATTTTTTTCCACGGTTATTAACCGTAACCGAACCGTTTCATACGGTTAACCACGGTTTGTGGATACGGTTACGGTTACGGTTTTGAAAAATAGAAAACCGCGGTTACGGTTCGGTTAACGGTTTTTCCAATATGAACGGTTAACCGAACCGTTACACCCCTACTAAATTATGATGGGAGCGCTATTAGTAATCCGAGTATGGCAGGTATTGGTGGTGTTATCCGTAACAAAGATGGGATAATTATTTTGTCTTACTCCCGCCCAGTAGGTGTTTGTTCAATCAACAAAGCGGAACTACTTGCCATGCACATTGGTCTTCGAGAAGCTTCCCTGATGCAGCAGAAATTCCACTTATTACAACAAGACTCGTGGGCCACATGTCGGACCATGAAATTCTGACTTTTAATTGTTATTAGTTTTATTTTTAGCAAAGAGTGTAATTAGAATTAGGTTTCTAATTTGGGCAGGATTATTATTTGGCTTCCTAATTTGATTAGGAAAGCTTTCTTATAGCTTTAGTTTCTTTTCTTATAAATATAAGATTGTAGAGATTGGTAATCTCATAGATTAAAATTGATTAATAGAATTCCTCTTAAGTGATTACTCTTCAGAACCCTAATTGTGCCCCGGCACTTGCATCCTAACCCTACATTGCATCAATTGGTATCTTAGCTGAACGATCTCCAATCCTCGGTGATTATCTCTATCCACCCATCCCATCCCGTTACCATCATTACCCCTCCCCGTCGAACCACCGAATCCCCAATATCCCGACGCCATTCCTCTGGTATCTTGCACACAGCCCTTCCCAATCTCCACCCTCATCCCGAACTCCACCCTTGTCCAAACCCTCGAACCATCCGAACTACAGAACCGCACCCATCTCTCATTCAGCAAAACCCTTCCCAAAAGAAAAAAAAAAAACCCATCAACCTACTCCCTGCCTGCGCCCAACTCAGATCGCAACCCCCATAACCCTTACCGAGATCATCGGCTGGACCCAACCCCTATAACCCTAGCCAAACCAGCTTTATGAATCACAAACTCCTTCAACCCCTTCGGCCTACATGAAACCCATCCCGGAAGATTAAAAAAAAAAAAAAAAAAAAAACAGAGAGAAGCAGAGAAGAGAAGAAGAAGAAAAGGAAAGCGACGCGTACCTGGCACCACAGTGGTCCGCTCGCCTCCGGCCACCTCATCGCCATCGTGAGCTTCGGCCGCCATCGTCGGAGTCGCCAGAGCCTCCCGCCCTCTCCTCTCACCTTCCCGCCCACCTTCTTCTTCGCCGGAAGCCAAACCCTTTTCTCTTGTTCTGTAAAGGCACGAAGAACGAGGTGAGTGTTCACACTTGTGTTTTTGCAAAGCTGTGCTCAACTTGAGTTTGGGCCCAATTTCAGGTCACTGCCAGGTTCGGTTCAGGTCAGCCCGACCCGCTTCTAGTTTCCACCCACCCCATATCATTTCTAATATCAGCAAAGAATTAAAAGGCCAGGTTTGAACAAGATCAATGGTCAGATCTTCTTTCCACGATACCAGACTCATCCAATATCAGATTTTTGATCCGTTTGCACTAACGTGCTCGTGGAATTTAAATCTACACATCAGGTCATTTAGAAATTTTAAATTTGCTTTAAAAATAAATGCCTCCGAAGAAGCAAGTTGACGCGGAATCTTCCTCTTACAATGATGATGATTTGAGGGGAACCGTTGGGCAACTATCCGCCATGATGGTTCAAATGCAAGAGACTCTTGCAAGGATTGAGACCCGATTAACCAATTTGGGAACTAATCAGTGTGAAGATAACCATCGGGCTGATGGAGGACATAATCGGAATCAACGAGATCCACATGTAGTAAATGTTGATCAAGATTTGGGTATTAAACTCGTGATTCCTGAATATGATGGAAAATTGAAGCTAGATGATTTCTTGGATTGGTTAGTGTACGTTGAAAATATTTTTGCACCGGATGGTCATAAAAATCACACTGGTGGCAACTCGATTTTGCAATGATGCTGCGATGTGGTGGGCGAGTTGCAAAAGAAGAGGAGATACCAACAAATTGACCTTGTTGACACGTGGGCCGAGATGAAAAATCTGTTGAAGCCAAATTTCCTGTCTATCAATTACTCTAGAGATTTGCGTTCATGTTTTCAATACTTGAAAAAAGGATCTAAAACAGTTGTTGAATATTCTACGGAGTTTATGACCATGCAAACTCGTTGTGGTTTGAGGTTTTAGTTGACAGATACTTTAATGAGCTTATACTTGACATTCAAGATATCTTCGCATTCAAACATTTTAATAATATTGATGAGATTATTCAACATAATATCAAAGCTGAGGGAAAAGCAATTCATCAAGCCCAAAAACTTAATGCAGCTAAATGGGTTATGTAGAAAAATTCCTCAATTGCAAGTTCTAAACTGAGTGCGTCATAGGAGAAAGTTTTCACCAAACCCAAAGGTCAAAATAGACTCACATGCTTTAATTGTAAACAACAAGAGCACCGTGCAGCAAAATGTCCAAAATGTATCCACCTCATTGAGGATGAAAGTGATGTGAAAGATGTTCCAGATGATCCTAAAGAGAATGAAACAGAGGAAGTGGAAGACATTCTGCCCGAGGAGGGTCTTGAGTCTCTCATGGTCATTCAACTACATCGACTACTGAGAAGAAATGGTTACGAGAAAATATTTTCCGCTCCAACGGAACAGTCAATGGTAAATAATGCACAGTCGTCATTGATGGAGACAGTTGTCAGAATATTATATCTCAAGCTTTTGTGGATCGATTACAGCTGAAAGTTCAGAAGCGTCATCGTCCTTATTTTGCTAGATGGTTAATGACAGGTGATGAAGTGCAAGTCCGACATGCATGTCCAGTTACATTTTCCATTGGTGCAGATTATACAGATACAGTTTAGTGTAATGTGATACCAATGGATAGTTGTAATATCTTGTTGGGTCGCTCGTGGATGTATGACAAGAATGACACTAATGGCATGCACGACAACACATACACATTTATGCCTTGTGCAAAGCAAGTCACACTCCGTCCTCTGAAACCGACTCCACCAAAGAAATGGTCACGTTCTCGTCTCACCAAGTGCTTCACGTGCACACTATCTACAGAAACAACATCCAGACGAAGAGCCGAGTTCAAGGTCAAACTATTTTCCAACTCGGGGAGAATGATGCAGCAGCAATTCCACGTTATTACAACAAGACTCGTGGGCCACATGTGAGACCCATGAAATTCTAATTTTTTATTATTATTAGTTTTATTTTTAGCAAAGAGTGTTATTAGAATTAGGTTTCTAATTTGGATATGATTATTATTTGGTTTCCTAGTTTGATTAGGAAGGCTTTCTTAGAGCTTTAGTTTTTTTTTTTCTTATAAATATAACATTGTAGAGATTGGTAATCTCAGAGATTAGAATTGATTAATAGAATTCCCTATGTGGATCTTTTCGTTGGAGACTGTTTTTTCTTCGAGTGATTGTTCTTCGGAACCCTAATTGTGCCCCGGCACTTGCATCCTAACCCTATGTTGCATCATTCCCGCTTTCAACCTCAACGACTCCTTGTAGAAGGAAACTCTTCTTGTGTTATACAATGGGCGACTCAGTCTTCTTCACCTCCATGGTATCTGGCAGACATTATTGAAGAGGTGCTTCAGTGGTCAAGTGATTTGAACGTTTCGTTCACTCACATTATAAGATCAGTAAATGCAAAGGCAGATAAACTCGCAAAAAAAAAAGGGAGTTCTTAAACATTCTTTGCTCATTTCTGGCCCTACTTAAGTTCCTTTTCTTTTCGCTGGTGTACAGCCTTCCCCGTGTTTTTGTAAGGGTTTTTTTTTTTTTTTTGTCATTTTAGCTCTTTTATACTGTACAGTCTTTGTGCAATGAAAAGTCACCTTTTTCAAAAAAAAAAAGAAAAGAAAAACATAGAGTAGTGAACCAACAAAGAAAACAATCAAAAGGAAAACAGATAAAACATATGTGCTATCTTAAGTTTTAATCAAACTCTGGTGCCAGACACCCTCCTTTCTTAAGGTAGATATGTCCTCTGTCTTAACCCATAGGACCCATGAAAGAACACTTTGTTGAACCATTTATTATAACAGAAAAATAAGAGAAAGAGACTGAAAGTTGGGTTTTAAACCCTAATACGGGTTAAGGTCCCATATTAGTTTCTCTTTTAGATTTCAATAAAACCAAATTATTAACCTAAACTAGAATCAAGCAATCACACACAAGAGAAGGAGACATAATTTTTTACGTGGAAAACCCTACTTAGGAAAAACCACGAGTCATATCACTTGGACTAAGGTAAACCAAGCACTATGTAAACGAAAGTTACAAGAAGTACTCACAGACCCTTCCCTAGTTGCAACCCAAACTAAGGACTGCGATGATCTTACCGACGACTCGCCATACACCTTCACTATGCTTGAACCAACCACTTTGAACACCTCTTCAAGGTGAATCTACTGCAAGAGAGTAGATGAAAAGAATTTCTAAGGCTTGAAACTTTAACACTGCAACAAAGGATGCTTTGGAGAAGATGATGGATCTCTCAAAGGATTTTAGGTTTTAGAATGGGTGAGAGTTGTCCTAGGTTTAAGAGAGAGTGCCTTTTTATAACTCTTGGTTCGTGGGTTGCAAGCCATAAGAGTTTTGGAAGGAGTGGGACGCAAATAAGAAGTGTTTCGAAATAAAACTCTGAATCATGTATCAGGCACACGTCATGCGCTCAAGCGCGAGTCCAGGTCCACTCGAGTGCGTGACCCTCTCTGTCTTCAACTTCAACACATTCTATGTGTCAGGCTTGAACGAGAGAGGAAACATCTTGAGCACGTACATTTCTTCCAGAGGGGTGCTCGAGCTGGTGTGACCAGGCACTGGAGGCACACGAGCGCCCACTACATTTTTCTGCCATCTTGAATTCTCGCTCAATTCTTCGATTCGAGCAGTCCATCTATAAAATACAATGATAAATTATAAATCCCTGTTTTGTGCATATCCCAATAATTTACCAACAATCAATTTCCTTAGAGAGACACATCTTGTGCATATTCCTTCATTGTCCTTCAAATCCTATCTGCTGAAAAGAGTAATCAAGCTATCCTAACCGACCATATAATAGAGATAATTAGCGAAAGGTCCCTAAAATCGAATCTATCCAGCCTCCAGTCCAGGCAAATTCTGTTTAAGGGCTTTGATCCACTCAGCTAGACTATTTGTAGCCAAAAGTCCATACATCCACACGAACACATATTTCAGGACAAATTTGCCCTTTCAACCGTTTTAGGCATAAATTTTGAAATTTAAAATTTCAAATCTTCCCTCCTCCATCCTTCATAAATCCTCTCAATCGACTCGACAGATCGGATCCCAGACTTCTGCACGTCGTTTTCGTTGTAGAAAAGAGCTTGAGATTGGTTCCGATCTTGAAGGGGGGATTCTTGGGTTTAATGTTACCGGAGAAGGAGATTGGTTCCGATCTGGACATTTGGGTGAAGAGCAGTAAGGCTCGAAGTGGGGTGTGGGTGCGAATCCTCTGTTGCTGCTCTACACTGGCGAATGTCTTCTTCTCTGGCTCAAGCCAGCGTAGCACCCTGGATCTCTGCAATCAGGGCCAGAAACGTTGCAGCACTCTAGTCTTCTCTGGAGATGATCAATTGCAAATCGAACCATTTCTCTGCCCTGAAATAGGGATCGATCTTCTAAATGGATCTGATCCCAGATCTGCAAATCGTTCAGCAGCGACACTGACCGAACCCCGACATCTGCAACTCAAGGAACCCAACTCTGTGCTTTGTCTTCTTCAACCACCTGCAACCGAAACTGAACCCAACCACTGATCTATGTTCTACAACTATGGAACAATCCAAACCAAAAGTCCGGCAGGAAAAGAAGAACCAAGGCCCTGCCCGTCTCATTCCTCTCCGATTTACACTTCGAGTCCCATTTTTCTACAACAGTCAAACGTGGCGGCCCACCTTGATCTGTTGACTGCAACAAATCCTAACCATCTCCTTCGGCTTCTTTTGTGGCCCCACCTTGAGTTTGCAATTAATCCCTGCACTCTTTCACGCTTCAATTGGGAAAGGCAAATCAAACGAAATCAATCTTCCCTCCGGCACTGATCCACCTCTGTTTTTTAGTTCCATTGACCAAATCAAAGCACCCAACACAATCCCCACCCACATCTTCCATGCCCTTCGTTTATTATCTTCTCTGTGTTCGATCTCAGCGACTAAGGATGGAAATTACTCAGAAGAAGAGCAATTGGGCCAGTCCCAGGCCAGTGTCAAGTTCGGGTTATGTCTGACCCGACCCATAATGAGACCCCTCTTCTCGTCTTGCGTGTGGCCAACCTATCTCACGATCAGCAGTAGATCTGTGATGCAGCCTTTTCAAGATCTAATCTAATGACTTCTATGCTCCATTGATCTGATCTCCTTCATCCTCCATTGATTTGTCAAATTTATATGAGCTTTTATCAAATTTATTTGAGTTTTGTGTCTTTTTCAAATTTATTTGAGTTTTGCACAAATTTATTTGAGTTCTGGACAAATTATTTGAGTTCTGAATAAATTTATCTGAGTTTTTGGAAAATTTATCTGAGTTTTCGGCAAATATTTCTGAGTCTCTGACAAATTTATCTCTATTTTTGAAAATTAACTGAGCTTTTGAATAAATCTTTCTTTGTTTCTTAAAAATTTAACTGAGTTTTTTGGCAAATTTATTCTCATCTTTTCAAATTTATTTGTGTTTTTTGAAATAAATTTAACTGAGTTTTGACAAAAAATACTTGAATTTTGGAATTTTTTTATGAAATTTGAAAAATTGGTTTATCTTATTTTTTGCAAATGTATTTTCATTTTTTGAAATTTATTTGTACATAAAAATTTTATTTACATCTTTTGAAGTTTATTTGCATCTTTTGAAATCTATTTACATTTTTTGAATTTTATTTGGATCTTTTAAAATTTATTTGGGTCATATTTTGAAATTTATTTGGATCTTTTTATTTACATCTTTTTAAATTTATTTACGTCTTTTGAAATTTATTTTTATTTTTTAAATTTTATTTGGATCTTTTGAAATTTAATGCTTTTTTTATATTTATTTGTGTTCTTTCGAATTTATTTGTATTTTTTGAACTTTGTTTGTGTCTTTTTAGAATTTAATTGATTTTTTTATTTTTATTTACGTCTTTTGAAATTTATTTTCATTTTTTGAAATTTATTTGAATATTTTGAAATTGACTTTCACTTTTTGAAATTGATTTTCATTTTTTGAAATTTATTTACATTTTCTGAAATTTATTTGGATATTTTGAGATTTATTTGCATCTTTTTAAATTTATCTGCGTTATTTTAAAATTTGTTGCTTTTTTTTAAATTTATTGAGTTTTTTGAAATTATTGCTTTTTTTGAAATTAATTTGCGTTATTTTGAAATTTATTTGTGTGTTTGTAGAATTTATTTGAAAACCTTATTAATAGGATTCCATTAATTAGTGTCAATTAAAGGGTAGCTGACCATTATTAATGGAATATCCCCACCAATAATGGGATATGATTTAAAGAAAGGGCAAATTGGACATTTCAGGTATGAAAAAGTGTGAGAGGGATCTTTGGCTGCATGACTTTTTTTTTATTGCTTGCCTTAGGGTCTGTTTGGGAAGGGGGGAGGGGAGGGGAGGGGAGGGGAGGGAAAATTTGAGGGGGAAGTAAAATGAAGGGGAGGGGAGGAAAAATTAATTTTCCCTCATCTTGTTTGGGAAGTAAAAAAGTAAGGGGAATGAAAGTGAAAAAGTATAATTTTGTTTTTAGTGAGGTACAGAAAAAAAGACTATTTTACCCTTGCTCTTGAAAAAAATTCAAATAAAGTCTAAGGGCATTTTAGTCATTTCTTCCCTCTCTCCTCACTTTCCCCTCATTTTCCCCCCTGTTTTGGGGGGAAAATTTTTGAGGCAAAAAGGTGTTTTTTTCCCTCCATTTTCCTCCTCCCCATTTTCCCTCCCCCCTTCCCAAACACCCCCCAAAAGCACTTTCCCTCCACTTTCCCCCCTTTTTTTTCCTCCCCCCATTTTCCCCCCCTTCCCAAACAGACCCTTAAAGTTATACTTTGAGGGACCTCGGACCAAAGCCCCCATATAATAAAATAAGCCTTCTCAAAATCCACTAAAAAACAACTCCTAGTCGCCTTGTCTAATGCCTATAATCATTACATTCACGAGCCAATAAGCATGGAACCCAAAACTTGCCTCCCTTCCACAAATGCACCCTTCTCATTGGGAAATAATCGAAGGCATGATACATCTCTCCAATTGATTAGCAAGAAACGTTGCCAACATTTTATAGACGTTCCCTAAAAGGCCAATCGGATGAAATCTAATAGCAACTGCACAATCCTTCTTAGGAACCAGAACTATAAAAGTAGAGCGCGCATCAAACTCCTTATGAAGAAGATATATTTTTATTGTTTTTCTCATCTGAAACTATATAACATCATACATAAAATGAAATTTGCAATATTTAGCTGCAAAAATGGAGGTTTTCTAAGTTCTTCCAGACTAAGTACATATGACACTGAGTATCAAAACCTGGACCAGTTGCCCAGTTGTTATCCACTACTTATATTTGGATGAACTGCCATAAATATTTCCTTCTTTTTCTACAAAACCCAAGTAAGCATCTATTTTTCCACTTATGAATGGTAAATACTTTTAAGTAGTTCTCTATCAAATGTATGGACTGAACAATGCCACCTTCTCTGCTTTTTCCTATTTCTAATTTGAATGATAGAAGATGTATTTTTTCCTCTAAACATGTGCTATAGCCACATTTAATGCTTCCGTTGGGCCTTGCATTACAGCTTTCCACAACTCACTCTCCATGAGAGTCGAGAAGTATTTTTATTGTTTGGGAAAAAGGATTTAACAATATCCACCATTTTCCATGATGGTAAAACCTATCCTTTTGCCTAACCTATAAACCTATAGCATTCTTAGAATCATCCTCAATCAGTAACAAGTAATAAGCCAGAACATCCATGCAAACTCAGGAATTTTAGATCCAATTTCATTACAGGAATTTCTATCATTGTAATTGTTGGGTGTGTGTTTTTTTTTTTTTTTTTTTTTTTTTTTTTTTTTTTTTTTTTTTTGTAGTATGTAGTCCATCCCCTTATTGGACTGCTCTTAGTTTGTGTATTGTAGAGTTCTTGTTTAGTACATTTCCAGTTTGTTCTCATAAGAAGCTTCATGTAAATCAGAAAATGGAAGTACTGATGTATTTAGGCTCAGTGACACAGATTTCCCCTAGGAATGATGACTTTATTAGAACAAGAGAGATATACTGCAAACAGCACAAGTCCCATTGTAGATCCTCACAAATTTCTAAATGTAGAAGGTCTTAAGGCGCCGGATTAAGCACAAAAATAAATCTAGAGAGAGAGAGAGAGAGCCTTCTGTCAAACATAGAACAATCATTCATGTCTCTGCAATCCATCTACTATTTTCTCCCTCTCTTTCTTATCCACCCTCTATCTTCCCAAAGGGTCACCCTTTGAGACAAGCTTGGTCACAATCCACTAGTGCCTTAGGCTCTCATCTGCTATATTTTTCTCAATTTCTAATCCAAAAGTAACCACTTCTTTGTTGAATAAGTAACACATATATATTAATCAAAATCACATGTATTGATTACATATGCATTTGAAGGGTGTGCCAGTGAAATGAATTTATATATTGTTAAATTTACCATGTTGTTTGTAATCCCAGATTTTGATGACAAACAACATGGTAAATTTAACATCATGTGATTTTATCAAGGCTTCTTGCAAGACTTGCAACATATAACATACACCAACAAATTGCAATCAATCAAAAAAAAAAAAAAAAACAGAGAGAGAGAGAGAGAGAGAGAGAGAGAGAGAGAGAGAGAGATTGATTGGGTATTTGTTTGTAATCAGACATAACTAATATATAGTATTCAAAGAAGAAGAGAAGATCTGAACAAAAAGATGGAGATAGAGAGTGGGCCGAGCCCGTTAGCGTAAGAGGGATTTGCTAGTGCTAGAAAGGTTAGAAGGGGTTGGGGCACTTGCAGTTCTGCACAGGGAGAGATCAACGAAGGGCATGACTATCAAAGGGCCGGGCCTGGTGGGCGAGCCAGCAGAGCCCAATTCAAAGCCCTCGGAGAGCCTGCACTAGCTAGCATTGCTGGGGTGTTCATACCAACTCAGGCCTTAAGTGCCTGGCCTAGAGGTGTCACGGCCCGGTAAGGCAGTCGCCATGCCACGGTGGCAGGGCGCGCAAGGCATGACCTACGACATGAGTACTGTTGCGTAGCTGTGCTAGGCACGGTCGACACGTTTGGCCACGTCATGGGGTATTTGATATTTTAAGTGTAAATATAAAAAATAAAGTCTTATTTTTTTTTAATTTTTTTTATTATCCAAAAAAATTATGAAGGTTTTCAAGGTAATTCAATTGAAAATTGTTTAAATTGAAAAGATCCAAATGACTTTTTTCTCAATGGAGTAGGTCGAATTTGACCGAACCACTTAAATTTGTGTGCCATACTCTTCTTTGTTTATATATATATATATATATATATATATATATATATATATATATTTACTGTAATACCATTGTTTTTTAAGCCTAAAAGGTAAGAACCATACGAAACCCATGGCACGATAGGCAAAGGGGTACGCCACGGGCCAGCATGACTTAGGCATGGTCCGTGCCGAGCCGGAACGTGGCATGGCTGGCCCGCAAAGTCACTGTGTTGTGCTGCACGACACAATCCGTTTGACATCTCTAGCCTGGCCAATGTAGGCCAAGTGTCTAAGGGTCAAAACTAAGAGATTGAGGGTTAGGGGTATTTGGATAAGTGGCCAAGTGTTTCTTCTGAGGAGATTCTCTTGGCACACAAGAAATCACTCTTCACACACTGAAAAAAAAAAAAAAATAAAGAATTCCTAAATTACCCCTCCTCCCTGTCACTGGTTGGGAAAGAGAACCGAAAGGCTGGCCTCCCCCACTCTTCCTCCCTCTTCCACCTTCCTATTTCTCTTTTCTTCTTCTTCTTCTTCTTCCTCCCTCCCTCTATTCTCTCTCTCCCCCTCTTCGGGCTTCTGCAATAGGAACCAGAACCTCCCTCCCTTCCATTTCCGGCGACGAAAGGACGCAATGAAATACTGGAGACCGTCGGCATCCCTCTTCCTCCGGAGATGGTGCAAATTCGGCAGCCCCAGATCCTGTGTTTCGCTGCAACTATGAAGCCCAAGTTTGAGCCTTCTGCAAATCGCCTCCTTCTCAAACAACCTTCTTCGACTCCGATCAAGGCGTGCAGCAGCACACCCTCTCCAACTCCGGTGTCGATTGACTTCAACACCAAACACAGAACCAAATCCTCACAGAAAAAGTCGATCGGGCCGGCCCAAATGTTGCTGTGGGAGGGAGAGAGAGGGAGGGAGGGAGGAAGAGAGAGAATAGAGGAGGAGACAGGAAGAAGAAAAAGAAGTAGAGAGGAAACGAAGGTGGTGGAGGGAGGAGGGAGAAAGAGAGGGGGGCGGAGGGAGGCCGACTGCGGCTGCAGCCATGGGGCGGAGGAGGGGTAATTTAGGAATTCTCTTTTTTCTTTTTTTTTGTGTGTGTGTGAAGAGGAATTTCTTGTGTGCGCCAATAGAAGCTCCCTTTTCTGTGATTACATTTTTTTCCTTTGTGTGTGGCTGCGCTTCCGCACACATGTACACAACAGTCCAAAGCCCTACCGCCTGCTTAAGATATGTTTAGCCCGAATCAAGCCCGGTTCCTTGGGCACCACTAATTTGGTCTGTTTGGAGTTAATAGGGGCTATCTATCATGCACCAATTCCATATCAGGAAGTGTTACTGAGACTTTTTTCTTAATAATAGAAGCATAGGAAATCATCACAAAGGAGACCAATGTTAGTGCTCCAACAGTAAGAGAGATGCCCACCCACCTCATAACTTATTTAAGATAGAAGGAGGGGAATTCCCTGAAAGATTGAGATTTATAGAGATTAGAGAAGAAGAGTTGCTCAAAATAGATGGAAGAGTGAGGAAGAAACGGCATCTTAGGGAAGTGGAGTAAAGAGTTGGGAAAGCCCAACTAAGGGAGAGAACCCTTTACTTGTTATCCCTCTTATCTTGGCCAGGCCAGGCTTGGGGCTCTTTAGCATTGAGCCCAAGCCCTGCCCATATAATAAACGGACCCACATTTTAAATCTATGCCCACTTGAGTGATATTACCTAAGGCCAATGACCAGCTCAAAGCAGGATTGGGCCGGCCCAGTCCATGAGCAACCCTAGGCTAGGGCTGGAAGAAAATTTTTAAAAAAAATGTTCCTTTTTTTATCTATACATTCAAATGGGCAGGTTGCTTTGCATGGAATTGGAACCTATGTATTCAAAGGGACCATTAATTTGAATGGAATTGGATACATATAGCTTTGAAATGGTCTTGCTTGTGTTGGATGGAATTGAAATACATAAGAATTTATTGTTGAATGGGCCTCTTTGTTTGCATAAAATTATGGGCCTATCTGTTTTGAAGGAATTAAAATATATAGGAATCATGTAACGGATGAACTTGTTTGTTCATATGAAATTTAAATACATATGAAGTAGTTGATTCAAATGGCCAACTTATTTGCATGGGAATTGGAATAGATAGAATGTAATTGATTTAGATTGGCCTTTCTATAAATAGGAAGCAATTGATTTAAATGCGCCTATTTGTTTGCGTGGAATTGGATTGGATAGGAATTCATTGAAGGAATGGGCCATGTCTGTTTACATGAAATTCAAAAGTATATAGGAAGGGATTGATTCGAGTAAGAGTTGGTTGTTTGCATGGAATTCAAATAGATAGGAAGCAATTGATTCAAATGAGCCTGTATGTTTGCATGAAATTGCAATATATTATAAATGATTGTTCAAATGGGCTTGTTTGTTTGTAGGGAATTAAAACACATAAGCACATCAATTGGTAGCTCTGTTGGTGAGGCACCTCTCTTCCACATAAATAATTAGGGATCGATCTTGGTTGTAGACAGTGAGAGACTTGTGAGTGTGTTGTTGGATTCCATAGTTCTAGCAAAAAAAAAAAATGTTGAAATTCCAAGAATTTCACAGGTCATTTAAAAATTTTTAGGTGGTTGGAACTTTTAAACTTTCAAACAAGGCATTTGCAAATTCAAGGGGACTAGCCAACACATCATGTTCATGAATTCCCAACATACCAGTTTCTTGTAAAAAAATAAAAATAAAACAAAGTCCATCATGTTCTCTCTGTTTAATGAGGAATCCATTTTATGCAATGTACCATGTTGCAATTCACTTATTTTCTTCTGATCTTTCTTTCCATTGTGCAAAAGTTGAAAAAATGGAGATGTGGAGTCCTTCGTAGCCCCTTCTTCCTTTTCCATGAAGTTAAATTCCTTTTCATGAAACCAAATTCCTAGCTCTATTGGTGAGGCACCTCTCTTTCACAAAAATGGATCAATCTTGGTTGTAGCGGTGATGGTGAGAGACTTGTGAGTGTGTTGTTGGATTCAATAAATATATATTTGAATAGAAAGGCACCGATATTACTAGTCAATTTTGATAGAGAAGTTGTAATAGATTAGTTTGATTAGCCGGTTGAGATTGATGAAAGAAGTTAGCATAAATCATAGTTTCATGTGGATTGCCTCCTTGTGAGCACATAAGTAGAACTTAAGTGAGGAACACATTGGAGGGAGGCAATTTAGGATAATGCCCATTATCTCTCCCATCTGACCTATTTCTATGCTGGAATTCAAAAGAATTCATGTCTATTTTTTTAATTGTCCAACATGTGATATTGCTAAGTTCTCCTTTGTATTAAGCATCCATAAATTCTAGCAAAAAACAAAGAAGTTGAAATTTTAAGAATTTCAAAGGTCATTTAAAACCTTTTACGTTGGTTGAAACTTTGAAACTCTCAAACAAGGCATTTGTAAATGCAAGGAGACTAGCCTCACATCATGCTCGTGGATTCCCAACATACCAATTTCTTGTTAAAAAAAAAAAAAAGAAGCAAAGTCCATCATGTTCTCTCTATTTAATGAGGAATCCATTTTATGCAATGTACCACGTTGAAATTTACTTATTTTCTTCCAATCTTTTTTTTTTTCCAGCATGCAAAACTTGAAAAAAATGGAGCTGTGGAATCCTTGGTAGCCCCGCTCCCCTTTTTCCATGGAGTTAAATTCCTTTTCATGAAACCAAATTCTTAATGTAAGTGCCTAAAAATTACGGACTTGGTTAGAAGAGGATTGAGCTCTCGATTTAGTGATCTTGGGATGATTAGGGGAAAGGATCGGGCATCCAGTAATCTGAAAGGGAAAACAAAAGTCAGAGACCCTGGCTGTAGGCAGCCGAAGGCACTCCGATGCTTGAGTTAGTTTGATAACTAAAGGAAAAATAAAGAAGAAGAAGTATGGGGGGGGGGGGGGGGGCTTCTTGCGTACCTCCTATAGTTTCCCTCTATGCATTATATAGACGTGAGAGTCATCATCGGGTTGAGCCCCTGTCACGACTCGGACCCGAGATTAGAGTCATTAGGGTTAACCCCCGGGTCGCGATGTAATCATACTTACTCCCGTAAACCCCAATTAACCGAAGTTAAACCGAAGCCTACAAGGGATCTTGCATACGTACCTGTCAATGTACAGTTGCGGAATATACAGTAACATACATTGACAACCATTTAACAAAACGAATCAAACTATTTACTTGAACTTTACACCATTTCAGTTCTTCTATAATCGACCACTGCATATTTAAATACAATGCAGGGGATATCATTTCTAATACTTATAATACCAAAATGAATATACAATTAACACCTAAAAAGTTTCCCAAAATATCGCCATGTACGCGCTCTCGGATCACGTCCATTTAGCTAAACCTCCTGGAGGTAGCGAATGGGCCTCCTCCGCTGGCGGGACGGTCGCTGAGGGACCGGCACGGGCAACTGAGCCTGTAATATCAGCAGTAATACCATGAACACGATGGTTCAACAAGATATATACATATGTCTAACAATTCCTAACAATTCATCGATTTAAACAGTTCTAAACAATCAATATCAAATACAAATAACAATGACAATAATACTGGCAACTACACTAGCATTGGTTTCAACTCTATTCAGTTCTTCCCAAAAGGAAGCATTTCATATTCATTTATTCATTATGTTCAACCTTTATTAATGGCTTTTCAGTGAATGACTTTTCAGTGAATGACCTTTCGGTCCAATAAGGTGGGATCTCCCAGTGTCTTGATCAGAGATCACTGGTGTCATCACGGGCTCCGGAACACCCCAATCTCATCTACTGCAGTAGGAATAGTCATTTCATTTTAATTCACATTTCAGTTCAATTCAATAATGAGATCGGAAACCACTAGGTAGTGTCAGACCCTTTAATAATTCGTACCCATCTCATTCGCATTCTAAAACAAGCCTCTAACCAATCCTCTAACCAACCATTGAGTGCAACTTTGGTTATCAATGCAAGTATTACTTTTGATGACATTACTTAGTTGATTATGCATTAGGATAACCCTAGTTAACACTTATGGAGGGTAGATATCACTAATAACTCACCTTAACTATACGAGAGAAGCATTTATGACCCCATAAGCGATCTTCGTTCTCGCAAAAATCCAAAACTCACTGTCGGCTACCTCGGCGGCTACCTGGCGGTTAGTCGCAACTGTGCAGGCGGCTAGCCGAACTGTACTAGCGGCTAGCCGAACTAAGTTCGGTTAGCTTACGGTCAGCTTTCCAGAAGCTGATTTTCCTGACAAGGATTTCTGACCAATTTCGGTTAGCTCGGCGGTCACCTCGCGGTGGAATTTCGGCTAATCGAAATTTGGCGGTTATCTTTCCAGAAGCTCGTCAAATTCGGATTTTCTGGCGGTTAGCTTCGCGGTTAGCCTCGCGGCTAGCCGAAATTCGCCCAGAAGCTCATTTTCGAACTTCTGAAGCTCTGAACAAAAACCACATCTTTGAACTCCTTAAGTTCATACAAGTTATAGAAAAGCTTAAATTGTTAGAAATGCATATACTTGCCTTGGACGAAGCTTTAATTCTTGTTTAGCTTGGTTTAAAGGAAGAAATCCTCACGTTCAAGCTTTCACTTCACGAATCTCCAACAAGATGATGAAGAAGACAAAGGAGATGGACTCCTCTTCACGTCCAAACCCTTGAACCTTACTCTCAATGAAGAAGAAATCAAAGAAAGAAAAAGAAACGGATGAAAGAAAGGAATGTTGCCTAGGGTTTGAGATGAATGAGGTTCATCTCATCTTATATAAGCCATTTTTGCATTTAGACCCCTTTTATTTCTTTTAATTTCATTTCAAGTCAATCCAAGGTCCATTTGATCCAATATGCATCAAATTCATTCACGTCTTTTATGAAAGTTATCGTACTCGCCGAGCTACACATGCGGGTATCAAGACTTTCCGTATTCGACAAAATACGTACAAATCCGTATTTCCGAAAAAGTCCTTGGTTTGCTCATGTGAGCTTCATTTTCCATTCCATTAAATGCATTTCATAATCTCATTTACTATTAAGCCTACATTAGGCAAATTCGAATCCATTTGGCGATAAATCACCATTAGTTCATTTAAACCGGCTTAATTAATCATAAGCTCAATTAATTAGAGTTAATCGTGATTAACTCGGGACGGAGCCTAACATTCCCTCAGGGAGAGATGGAAGTCCCATTAGCATGTACCTTTCTCTCCTGAGTGGGGTAGGTAAAAGGGAACGTCCCATCGGACCATCCCCCCATGCCTATGGACGTGACCTTGAGATAAGGCGTGCCACTTATCTAGGTCCGGTGCCCACTCTATTTGTAAGTTCGTCGTCTACCGTCATGGCAGCGCATTTATGGTAGCATTTATGACTGAATGACAGGAGACCGAGATCAAGCTAAGACCGAGACCGAGGTGGACACCCGCAGACGTGACTACCGAGATGGGCTCCATGCTTCCCCGAACTGGCGCTTCTGCCTAGCTGGGCAACACCGAGACTAAGGACTTATTCTGAAATTGGGGAGTGGCCCCACATAGATCCGTAATTACAAAGTGACCCCACACACTTAGGTATTTATGGTAAAATAGGCCCC
This sequence comes from Cinnamomum chago, assembly GCA_038049695.1. Lineage (NCBI taxonomy): Eukaryota > Viridiplantae > Streptophyta > Magnoliopsida > Laurales > Lauraceae > Cinnamomum > Cinnamomum chago. Next base: position 7,929,027 of record CP142452.1, on the reverse strand, counting down.
AATAAAGGATTATTAAAAGAGGTACAATCGGGTGAAGGATACATGGTGTGGATTGAGTGGGACAGTGACTTTCCTAAGATTTAATTCGTTTGGGGATGGCATGGTCTTCATTTCTTATCTTTTCTTAATTCATTTTTCATTAAAGGAAAAATTATTTGATGGTTATTTACGGATCTTCATTTTTATTTCTTCAATTTTAGTTGATTCTACAAATACACTTTATTAGAATTTCTAGGAATCCAACTCCATGAAAACAAACCTTGAATTGTGAGGATAAAGCCTCTGTCAGTGATCTTTAGTAATCACCACTTAGATTTTAATACATTGCTTCTTCCACAGCATTTCATTTGGTCCATGCCTCTCTACTTCTATTGCTTTTGCAACTTATACTGCTACCAAATTTATGGGTTCTTTAAATCATAGCCATCCAAATTAACCAAATGGATGGATCAAATCATGCAATCAATATGTAACAATGCAAGTATTTGAACTCTCTAACAAAGGAAAAATAGATCTTGCAAGATAACACTCCCACTTGAAAAACCATCCACATGAAAAACTTTTCTTTTCTTTCTTGATTTCACTTGGCACAATAGTTACGGTTTACACTTGAAATCACCTCCTGTTTGGGTTTGAAGGACTAATGATGGATTGAGCGACTGCGGCGGCTAAGGTTGCAGTGAAGTTAGGATCTCTTGTTAAAGAAGCAACATACTCTGCCACATCATGATTAATATTACTAATACTACTATTATTATTGGAATCTTGAAACGATCTGCTAATCTTACGGTGTGACTCAGATAGAGTAAGATCAAGGGTAACTGTTGGTTGAAAATGATTAACTGAGACAGAACATGGTAAGTTAGGGGTTGGACCCATGACTAAGCCTTGTGGTGAAGAAGCCAAGCTATCATTTCTATCTGAAACTTCATGGGTGTGCTCGCCTTCATATGTTGCTATGAGAACTGACTTATCTTCTATGCATCTTTGTACCTGGAAGTAAAGAAAAGAGCAATTGTTAACTAATAGAAGTTAAGAAACAGAAATTCAATTAGCTGTACAAGTGTTGGCTAATCCGCACATACTGATGACCCCTCGTATAGATGAACTGGCCCAAATTCCACTCTAATTCTTAATAATATATAAGATAGAATTTAAATGTATAACATAAGAGTTCTATAAAGATTGAACATGATTGATACAACCATGTATATCACTTTAGTCTGAATCTCATCAACTATAATCAACTAGTTGTGATATTAAGCAAGGGTTGTATCAAGGAAAGGTGGGACTACGTAGTTCATACAAATGCCTAGCAAAGGTGAAGATGTCATTCTTTGCGGTAAGGATTTAATTATTTCTCCACTAATAGTACACTAAATTAGTTGAATTGAACCTGCAAACCATATAAACTGAATCAACTTGTATTAAACTTATATTCAAACTTGTTCATATCATAGTAAAAGTAAGCTATTTTGGCCAGCACGTCTCCTAATTAACCAGGAGATCACATCATGATTTTGATCCCTTTTAAAGTTACATAAATTAGTCTTTTAAGAACTCTTCATATGCTGCCAAATCTTGAGTTTACTTTTAAAAGTACCACTAAGCCAACCCCACATGTAGGAAGGAAGCCTAGAACTGATTTGATGTTTGATAGAAAGGTTGGAAAGGCGAAACAAGGCAATTATTATTTATTTGTGTTGGAGTTAGTTGGGCAGCTGCAATTCTCCTAATCTATTGTTAAAAGGAATATGTAGAATTTGTATCTTCTCATCTTTGGTGCAACCATTTCACAACTACTCAATGATAACATAGCAATAAAATTGTTGGGTGATTACCTTCTTCTTAACAGGGCAACCTGGAGCTGTGGAACACCTAAAATACGCTCGGGGCGACGGATTATCTTTGGTATTCTTTTGCCCATACTTCCTCCATTGATACCCATCATTCACTGTCTAATTCACCAATTCATTAAAGAAAGAAGTCAATAAAAGAATGACAACATTAAAAAAAAAAAAAAAAAAAAAACACGCATTTTAGTCATGGGAAATCCATATCTCCTCTTAGAGAAGCTCTAAAATGATATGAAGAGACTTACTAAGCCAGTGTCCGCCGCATCCGTTCGCACAAGGATTTGTGAGGCCTTTAGTTTGAGAGGTTCACAGGCCTGCCTCTTTTGGCCTGACCAACTCTCTGTTTGGGTTTGACCCAGCTCATGTGTACTCTTCTTCCTTTTCAGGTGAGATTGAAGGATGTTACAGTTTCTGTTCATCATTTCAACCATACGATTAAGTTCCTCGTTCTCTTTACACAAACGCTGCAACTCAGCTTCTAGAGCTTTCACCTGGACAAAATTTGATAAAAGTTTTAATACATGCTGGTTATAAATTTGTGCAATCAACTCACAAAAATTATTTGGTGGGTTCCAACTGTGGGGCTTTCTTGGGCCCACCCTGTTCACTTCCACTTGAAACATAATCTAATCCTAATTGGATGTCATGTTCAAAGCCATCCAAGTGAAGGGTCTGCACCTCATGGGGCCCCTGCCCCATTGGAGAGAGAGAGAGAGAGAGAGAGAGAGAGAGAGAGAGAGAGAGAGAGTATAGGAAAGAAAGGTAATTAGAGAGAGAGAGAGAGAGAGTATAGGAAAGAAAGGTAATTAGAAAGCAGAGAAATGGAAGAACACCAACACCTTGAGTTTATCAGAGACATCTTCTGCGGTAGCCATGATTGTGGGGTGAACTGCTCTCTGGTTACAAACACCCTAGAAAAATATGGAAGCCAACTGAGATAGTTGAAGACAGTACAAGAATAAAATCTTCTTATATTGAGAATCAAAATCTATTTGTTTCTGTCACTTACATTGAGATCAAAGCCAAGAGTGGTTGCTACCCAAGTACCCATGCCTCTCTCTGCCTCTCTCTAATCAGAAGAACAACAACAAGAAGGAGTAGAAGAAGAAAGAAAATACTATGAAGTCCAATAGCTTATTGGTGCTATGTATATAAGTAGTTAGGAAATGAATGTAACGTAAGCACTTATACGTCAGGGGAGTGACATCAGAGAAGCAAATGGGAAAGACCTAAAGACTCTTGGAGCAAAGAAATGTCTCCTCCTCAAGTCTTCGCTTCAACTGTATCTTAGAAGTACGTTGCTTTCGGTCATTAATAGGGATAGTGGCTTGTGCTTTTGTTTGGTATCACAGGTAAGAGTGCGTGACTAGGTGCTGATGAGGATAGGCCAATAATTCCAACGAGAGATGGAAAAAACGGGTTGGGGTTCTTTTCGAATCTAGACCCAATCAGGTTTGTAGACTCTAACCCCAACTCGACCCCTCATATGTTCAAGACCATTGATTCAAACCTTGAGAAACATGGCATAGATTTGTGACTTGAAAGGAATTTCCTAGTGATGTGGGCGTTGTTTGTATTTGATTCAAGTCATTTATATTCTCATAACTCTATGTGTTTATATAGCGTCTGTAGGAATAAAATTTGACAATTTGGCAGGACATTGATTGTATTTGATTCACACCATCCATGACACACAACTCTCTATGTTTGGACAGCAACTGTGAAAATGAAATTTCATGAACTTTCTACCTTCTCATCTGAGGGACTTTTTCATGGATTTTGCTGGAAAGTAAGTAAGAAAAATTATTTTTGTCCCCGTGGAAAACTATTTGCACCAAATAATAAAAATGAAATCTATAAATTTTTTTTTTTTTTTGAAACACTCGATCTCCCGTTAAATGTTGTTTGTTTTGACCCAATCTAGATTCCCCATCCCAAAACAAAAACACCTCAAAAAAAAACAAAAAACAAAACACATGGACATGGTCGAGTGGTGGGCACAAAACACAGTCCATGCGTCTGAGTTGAACAATGAATTGGGAGGGTCCCACGGTCCAGTATGGAGGGTAGACTTTTTGCGCCTTTTGCACACACTTGCACGAGACGAGCTAGCGTTTTTATAAGCGCGTGTGACGTCACACTCATGACATCATCAAAGCGCGTCGTCGTTTGTGTACGGTATCTAGGTCACGCGCAACACGACCGTTTTCTTTCTAGGAAATTAGATTCATCCACGGTCCATTCTACGGTCGGGTCGACGTAAATAGTAAATTGAAGGGTCGGGCCCACTTCTAGAATTAATTCAAAACACTACGCGGCTGCCCCTCGGAAGTGGTCATAGGCCAAATTCCACTACGAGTCGGGGTGAGCTCATTGGCCGAAGTTTGAAAGTATGGCTTCTTTTTGCAGATATTTGTTTTAATTAATATGTATTATACACGATTAATTTAAAGTGTAATTATTAATGAGAAAATGGAACTGGAACTGGAACCGATTTTCTGTTCCGAAATTGGAACTTTTAATGGGAAGATGGAACTAGAATTGGAGCCGGTTCGGTATATAGGATGTGTTTGGATATGGGTAAAGGTGAGAACTGGGCCGTGTCCGCTATTGGAGGGCCCAACCTTGTCATCCCCAGCACAGTTGAGGCTCATCCCAACATGGCCCAAGACATGGATTTATTCGTGCTGTGCTGGGCCATGCCCCTGCTAGGGCACGGCCCAGTTCACATGCATCTTCTAAATTTTTTTAAACCAAACCAAACATTTTTCCACTAGGTGGGGTCGACTATATGGATTTGACAACGCCAATCAAATCTGTTTATGGTCATGTCCTCCATTAGATTCATGTAGGTAAGGTCATGTTTAATAGTTTCTTTCCAACTTCTCTTGGGTCTCCCCCTCCCCCTCCTATTCCGGGCAATCTCTATGCTTTCACACCTTTTAACAGGTGCCTCCATTGGGCGCATTCTAACATGGCCGAACCATCTCAGTTGATTTTCTCTCATTTTATCTTTTCGGTGATATTCCTACTTTGCCCCTAATCTCCTCATTCCTAATCTTATCTCTCATTGTGATCCCGCACATCCATCTTAGCATTCTCATCTCCGCAATTTCCAACTTCTTAATATGATTATGCTTTACTGCCCAACACTCTGATCCTTATAATAACGCTGGACGTACCGTCACCTTATAACACTTTCCTTTAACCTTAAGGAGGACTTTCCGATCACACAAGACCCCCGAATCATTCATCCATTTGATCCACCCGGCGTAAATCCTATGACTTACATCAATATCAATCTCTCCATCCTGTTGCACCATAGATCCAAGGTACCTAAAGTTTTCTTTCTCTACAATCTTTTGTGTGCCCAAACTTACTTCTAAGTTACTAGGTGTCATACTTTGACTAAACTTGCATTCCATATATTCCGTCTTGCATCGACTTAGCCTAAACTCTTTTGTCTCTAACGTTTTCCGCCATAATTCTAGCTTAGCATTCACTCATTCTCTCGTCTCATCCACAAAAAACAATGTCATCTGCAAATAGCATATACCACGGCACCTCATCCTGAATATGTCTTATAATCTCATCCATAACTAGGGCAAACAAGTACGGGCTTAACGCTGAGCCTTGATGTAGATCAATCGTGATAGGAAACTATTTAGTCTCTCCGCCAGACGTTCTTATAGATGTCACGACTTTATTATATATATCCTTTATCACCTCAATATATGCGACACACTCTTTTCTTTTCCAGTACTCTCCATATAATCTCCCTAGGAAGTCGGTCATAGGCCTTCTCCAAGTCAATGAACACCATATGTAAATCTCTCTGACATTCTCTATACTGTTCCATTAACATTCTCAGGAAAAAGTTAGCCTCTATGGTTGATCTCCCAAGCATGAAACCAAATTAATTCTATGAAATGTTTGTTGTTCTTCTTAGTCTTCTCTCACTGACTCTCTCCCATAATTTCATTGTATGGCTCATCAATTTAATCCTGCGGTAGTTTGCACAGTTATGAATATCTCCTTTGTTCTTGTATATAGGTATAAGAATACTTTTCCTCCATGCATCAGGCATCTTGCTCTTTAGGACTACATTAAAAAGCTTTGTCAACCAACTTATGTCATCCTCCCCCAAGCACCTCCAAACTTCAATAGGGATACCTTCTAGCACAGCCGCTTTCCCATTCTTCATCCTTTTCAATACTTCCTTAACTCCTTCTCTATTGATTCTCCTATAGAACATATGATTCGAATCTTCCCTAGAAATGGTAAGTTGCCCCAATTGTATGTCACTACTACTGCTATCGTTAAATAACGTGTAGAAGTAGCTCTTTCAACGCTTCTTTATCTCCTCATCATTTACTAATACCTTTTCATCATCATCCTTAATGCATTTAACTTGATTTAAGTCCTTGGCCTGCCTATCTCTGGCTTTGGCAAGCTTAAATATCTCTCTTTCGCCTTCCTTAGTGTCGAGTCGCCTATATAGCTCTTCAAATGCCTTTGCCTTTGCTTCACTAACTGCTTTTTTTGTTTCTCTTTTTGCTTCTTTATACCTCTCCGAGTTCGCTTCATTTCGATCCTTTTGCCAAGTTTTAAAGTACTCTCTTTTAACTCTTATCTTATCTTAGATGGCCTCGCTCCAACATCATGCCTCTTTCTGTGCCGGAGCACCCCCTTTACATTCTCCTAAGACTTCTTTCCCCACCCTCCTAATACACTCTGCTACCTTATCTTACATATTATTTGCACTCTCATTTACCGCCCAAACGTCTTCCTCTAGTACTTTTTCCCTTAATGCTAGTTGCTTATCACCTCTCAAGTTCCACCATTTAGTCCTTGAGCATCTATACAACTTCTTTTTTCTAGTCCACCTTTGTAGCTGCACATCTATGATCAACAACCTATGTTGGGAAGTCAAGCTCTCCCCTGGTATAACCTTGCAATCTTTACAAACTAAGCGGTCTCTTTTCCTAGTTAAGAAGAAGTTAATCTGTGTCCTTGAGGAGCCACTCTTATAAGTCACCAAATGTTCCTCTATCTTCCTTAAAAAGGTGTTAGTTACCATGAGATCATAAGCCACTGAAAACTCCAAAATATCATTCCCTTCTTCATTTCTATAACCGTATCCATGTCCCTCGTGTACTCCTATATATCCATTTACGTTGCGTCTTACATGACCGTTCAATCTTCTAAATTTTTTTAGTTTTTTTAAAATCTTTTTATATAAATTGAAAGAGAATTTATGGACTTTTAGGGGTTCTTAACTTGAAATAAAGTTGAAACTATTAAAATAAATGCACAAACATTGATTCTAATTTACAAATGAATAATAAATCTTTAAATATTTTAAGTTTTATCTTTTATTTATATAAAAAATTAAGCTTTTTATAAATGGGTCATGTCGTGCCGTGCCTTGGCCCAAGCACCCTGGCCTAGCACGACACGACTAAGGATTAGGCCGTGGCACGGGTTCCCTTGCCCGACACGGCCCATCTTTTGAGTCGTGTTGGGCTAGCCAAACTGTCAACGGGTCTGGCACGACCTTCTTGTGCTAAGCCATGCCGGGCCGCCTAGTTTTCACCTCCAGGTCCAAGTGTCGTTAGGGAATGATTTGGAAAAAAAAAACTAGTTTTTAGAAGGAATTCTAAAAAATTGAAGTATTGTGTTGGGTCCCGAGTCCATGAAAAGAACTAAGGTGGGACCGGAACCGTTTAGTCATAGGTAAAAAAGAAAGGACTCAAACTCGGACCGTATGCTTATCGAGACCTAAATAAGGACCCATACCTGATTAATAATGGGTCGGAACCTCCATTAATCGAAGAATCGGGACCCATTTACGTGCAAATATTTCCATCGGAATACATATGAACTAAATGCATAGGAATTTGAAATGAGTTTTGTAAAAAAATTAATAAAGGTGAGGTATGAACGATATGAAGTGAGAGGTTAGGAATGTAGATGGAACCTAGCTAAGGGCATGTTTGGCAACAATTGCGCCAGGGATTCCTCGCGTTTTCCCCCTCATCCGTGGATTTTTCATGTTTGGTTGGGCATTGGTTTTGAGAGGAATGACAGTGGTATTCTGCATATGCAAATATTTCTCCTGTCAGACCTCCCCCCATCAAACATTGGAAATCGGAGGAAGACGAGAAAAGCGGAGCTATAATGAAAATGACCGTAACTCATAGGTAATAGGTTTTTGTTTTGGAAACCTACCTTTTGGGTCCAATAATCAATACCCAAACCTTTAACATGTTTAAAAACTCCAAAACATCTATTTGATAAAATCTCAACCGTTGCTTCCTCATAGATTCTCAGATATTTACAATGTCCAGACTGGTGGAACACAATTTCTGGAATTCTGTAGGCCCCATTTGCAAAATCCAAACCATACAATCTCTTCAAAAGGCCTAAAACAACTATGTGTTCAAATTTAACAACGTGATTCATCATGGATCATGAGAAATTGGCCAAAATCTCCCGACTGTTGATTTAGCAGAGTATATAAAACGGTCCCTTTTTTCATTTTTTTGGTTCGTGTGGGCTCCAAAATCATGATCTTAATTGTGGATTACTTTTGGAAGGTCAAACACAGCCAGTTGATCAAATTTTAGTCATTGATCCTTTTTTTTATAGCAAAAAAAGTCCATATTCAAAATAATATATATATATATATATATATTATTTCTGTAGGCCTCCTTTGCACGATCCGAACTGTTTAGGCTCTTTAGATGGTTAAGAACAGCTTTGAGGTGAAAGTTGAGGTCTTGATTTTTAATGGATTTTGAGTACTTCTTAAAAACCTTACAACCATTAGATCATACATCCTACAAATTATAGAAATCCTTTCTCAGTGCCAAATAGAACTCTCGTTGAGAATCCTATTTGAAGATGTGTTGGTTCTAGGAGACGGAGAGATTCTCTGTTTACGAAACAGACCCTAAAGCTCTATTTGCTTTTATCATTCTATGAGTCTCTTCCTTTTTCCATATGGCAACATCACCGTTCCTTTTAGCGGGATCCACTGATTCGGAACTTAATTTGAAATCCATATCTCGACTCAAACATTTTTGGGATGCCCCTAATAACTGGCGATAGCAAGCGCTTTTCCTTGTGGAGATTCTATCTCAATAGGAACTTGTTGAGTTAATCTACCTACATGTCTTGCATTGACTATTATATGAGGAGTTACTCGACTTTTCTCGGTATTGAATTAATAGGGTGATGGCCTAGTACTAATTTTCCTATCTTTCTTTCATTCAAGATGATCTATTTGTAAATACACCTTGAATCTTCATTTTAACCATTTATGGCATGAATTCATATATATTATATGCAAACAAACGAGCCCTAATTTTTATCTGAACTAAGATTTTGCATAATAAATGTGCCTATCTAAGACTAGTAATAAAGGTCCCTACTAAGCCAAGGGAAGAAAAAATAAAATATATTCAAATTTATTAAAAAGATAAAATAAACAAATAAATATATTATTTAGCAAAAAGGGCCCACGATATTATATTTATAAAACTTAGGCCCAGGATATTATATTTATAAAACTTAGGTTGAAACACTAATAATATCTAGCTTTGAAATTGGTACAAAAGAATTATAAAAAAGAGAGAATTTCGTCCACACACACAGAAACCACCCCCACTACGTACTTAGAAAAATAAAAACAAGTCGACTTGTAGTAATTGTCACTGCTGGTCAAGCATCTATTCTAAAATATTTGAATATTTAACAAATTAAAAAGTAACAACCAACCCCAAACCATAATAAAAAGTGTCATTTACTTTGGGGCTCTAAACCACATGCATCCTTGTAACCCTCAAATATCCAAATAATACTGACAATTATAGTAGTAATGGTGGTGGTGGCGGCTATGGTGGTGGTATAACAATAATGATAATGCTCCAAAATCAACACCAAGAAAAAAACATAAATAAGAACTAGAAACTATTAATATTGTAAAAATTAAACATAAATAAAGAATAAGTAAATAGAATGATAGTATGTGTTAGATTATTCATGGCTAAATTAAGCGACATTTATGGAATACATGCACTCCACAAGTTTAATTGGAAACCCTTTTTTTCTATGATTTTCCAAAGCAGTCCATAGTCTTTGCTAAAATGATAAAGACTACAAAAGGAAAGAAAGAAAAAAAGAGAGCAATATTAGTCAATAATTTGATATGCTGAAACTTTATAGTGAATCAAGCAAAAGAATTTATATTTTCATGCTTTTTTAAATATTACATTCTTGCTTTATGAAGAAACTATTATTTTTTGGCCTTAATTTGAAGCTTGTACAACTCCATTTAGTTGGTATGACATTTCCAAAGCAATCAACTCAACAATTTGACATGCTGAAACTTGAAAGTTAATCAAAGAAAAGAACTTATATTTTCATGCTTACTAAAATTACATCCTTTCCTTGCTTTGCAAAATGTTCTAATAGCTATAGGAAAGATTAGTATTCATTTCATGCCCTAGGTTCATATAACTTTAATGTAAGTAACAATTAGATTAAGAATAATTATTGATCAATTTCTTGGTTTTGCATACACGGGTAAACAACAATTATTCATTTCATATATCTCTTTAAAAAATAACATTTACCACCATTAAAAATTTATAAAAGCTATTATTTATCAAACAGTTTGTAGGAGATGGGTAGAATTCTCAAATCAAATATGATTTCTGGGGTATGACGGACAAAACTAACATGATTCATGGCTCGAAGTTCATAATATAATTACTGAGATACTATACCACCCATCTTACCTTAATTGCAAGAGAGTTTCTAAAAGAAGATAGTAATCTGGTAACGATAATGAATACGGTGCAATCCATCAGTCCCATTGTCTTTCAGAGAAGATTTGACTTTTAAGATTTTGGAGTTGAGATTTCAAGAGAGGCATTTGGGGATTTGGAGAGGAGAAGAAAAACAAGGCATAACACTTAGATTGACATGTTGGATATGCATAAATGAATAACTCTTTAGATAAAGATAAAAAGAGATTGAAACGTGACATTGAATTGGAGAGTAGATTTAAAAGAGATTTAAGAGTGTCATAGTAATTTCTAAGGAAAGAAGGATTATTGGCATGCAATTAAGACCAGGCCAAAAATCTAAGAGATGGTCAAAATCAGATCTGAAATCAGGCTCAAAATCAAATCTGAATTCAGTTGGCATCATTGACCGTGATGACTTTGTAGAAGTGCTTTCATGGCGTTGCGTGTTTGTCGGGTTTATTGCATGGGCCCACCATTTCACATGTCCTTGTTAGCCGTTTGATTAAAAAATAATAAAATGTACAATTTAATATATAATCAATCAATAACTAATAATCACCAGCTGTATCGATCAATTATAGCCTTTGATGCCCAATGACTTGGATTTCTCATACTTCGACACTTATCACATCAATTCCCTTTTTTTTTTTTTTTTTTTACAGGGCTACTCACAAGTCCTCCTTTTATATTTGGGGCCTCCACACGATTATCATTTCAAATTAGATGGCTAGGAATGTCAACTAGATAATTCCCCTAGGCAAATGAGCTCTAACAAACAATCGTGAAAGAGGTAAGAGTTGAAGGATATGACGTGAGGGCTGAAGGATACAAGGTAGGGATGTAAATGCAACCCTCACTTTCCTAGCATTTATATTACTAGGTCAGTGGCTGGGTATTCATTTATGGATCCCTTTTGATTCTTTTTTCCATTAGAGATACATTTATGTAGAGATAAATGTGCAGAAAAGTTGTATATGAGCAACCAATTTTATGTGCCCTATGTTTAATTTCATTGTTAGGTGCACATGACTCCCCATGAAAAAATCAGTTTTTGAGCAATTTTTTCATCCTCCATGGGTTTCTTCTAAACTTCTGCCAAAAGAGAAAACTTGAGTTTTCACTCCCCATAGTTTCCTTGAAACTTTTGTTTCTGCAAAAGAGAAACCTAAGTTTTCACTCCTGCGACATTACAAATCAAGTCCAATCAATTGATAATTTGATGGTCATTTTTTGAAATATTTCATATTTCTTCTCAACTTTAGTCATTTTTAGAAATAGAAGTCTTACAATTCTTTTATATTCAATTACATGTAACAAACAGGTCCTTTGGTCACGTTTGCTAACAAGTGAGGAATTTGCAGACTTGAGGATTCCTCATTGGACCTGGAATAGGGCTTCCCCTATTGAGGATTCCTTAGGTCACGTTTGGTAATTATAAGTGAGAAATTAATAGATTTGAAGATTGTATGCTCCTTTCTTTTAGTTGAAGATTGCCCAATGTAGAATTTTGCATTGCCAAATGTAGAATGTTTACGACTTTGTTGAAAGCTAAGATTTTATCCTCAAGGATTTAGTTGATGTTGCATCCTGGTCCCGAGATTACCTGGCTAAGGGTAATCCTCGATGTGTGACACGCGTAATTCGTGAAAACACACGTCTCGGGTCAAGTACGAATCACCAATGATGAAGATCTCACTTTCCACATATGAGACTTGCTCACTGACACCTCTGTCAAATCACAATTAATAACGGAAGCATCTAAAATATTTCCAATGTTGGTATCATTCCATGATCAGCCTAATTAACATTTCATATTTATACGAAAGCATTTACAATCAACTACAAAAGTAGGGTTAGTAAACAAAAGTATAACTCAAAAGTATAGTCCCCAAAAGGTATCCACACCATCTATGGACAACCTAATATAAACAACTACGACTAACTTTAAAATAGAATTGTCATCGCACGCTGGTAGGAAGAGGTTAGATAGGGCCTTCAGCTGCCCACTCTTCTAGTCTTGGAGGAACATCTCCGATCTCCTCCTCCTCTCTCTCCCGGGCATTCCTAGGACCGAGAGCTGCACCTGCGTCTATGACACCAAGTGATAGTATCGTGAATACAACGATTCAACAAATATAGGCCATAATAATCATTTACACATGTTGAAACAAAGCTGAACTAATGACAAGGGATTAAAAGAGAGATCATCATTTAATCTATTTATGAAGTATAAGCAATAACAAAGTCGAATAGAGATTAATTCCTAGTGAGAAACAATCTTATAGTGTTGATGGAAATTACTATCCCACTTTTCTTGCCCAAACCTCACCTTAGTACTAGCAAAATCTATTCACATCAAACAACCTCCTTTATGCAAGACTTGAGTGAAATTTCACTTCAAATCCGGTCTACATAAACATTCAACTGATCATGCATGAAATATATAGTTATATTTTTTTTATATACATAAACATCAAAGATGTCTAACAAAGCAAATTGAGTGAAATTTGGGCCAATCACAATACAAAGGAGTCTTGCATCGCATAGATGAGGATAATTCTCACCTACATATGAACTCCATGTGCAATCCAACTCTATGGGACCCATTGGGGCCCAACCATTAACTAGGCATCATGCCCATTTTTCTGCTCATCACCTTAATTTATTCATTGTTGGGTGGAATCTAAAAAAATAAAATAAAAACTCTAACGCTGAGAGACAGTTTAGAGTTTTAGGTTGCTACATGGAGAGCTAGGATAATCTTATGATGCTTATTTTTTCCATGATCGTTATACATAAAGACACATTTCCATCCATCCTACCCTCAATGATAGATGAGCTCCCAAGTGGGTCTCATAGGTTGGACTGCATCTACTCGTTGGAGAATATTCCTATTTGTTAAATTCACTTTACTAATAAAGTGAGGTGAAAGCTCATTTCAAGATGAAATAAAAGAAAATGGGTAAAATAAAGAAATGTACTATATTTCAAAAGAACACTTCTCTTTACACACACACACAAAAAAAAAAGGGTCAAAAGTTTATATTCTACGCCACTAAATGACAAAAAAAACCATAAAAATGGAAAGTAAAAAAAAAGAAAAAAAAACTATATTATCATTTTACTAAAATACAAAAGTAAAGTTACCAAATAAAAAAATAAATCAGATGAAAAGTTGCACTTGCCTAGTGCCACCATCCAATCATCTCTCCATATTTGTTGTGTTTGTAATATCTAAAGTCGTATTTAGCTGCGGTCAATGAGTCCTTGAAGTCAAGGGGAGAAAAACTATACTGTGTATAAATGCCAAAGAGAATCGAATCTCCATCTGCATATGAAAGCAATGACCACAATCAAGTCAAGAAAGGGCTGGGCTGAGTAACGATCGGTCCGCCGCTGAGGGGACCATTTAGAGCAAAGAAGATGATGATGGGTTCCACAGCTTAGTGCTTTCCACCCATTTTGATAATGATTCTGAGCACACCATTTTCACAATTTGTTGCATGCCAGGAGAGAATAATTAAATAATTTCTATTTTATGATAAATTATTTTCTATAAAGTGGTCCATGAGGTTGAAATTGCTATTTTGCCGCATGACTGAGGCAAGAGTTTGAGTCAGCATGATACAAATTTGTCCTAAAGGCCTGTTTGGTTGGAAGCATTCTAGAATTTTTTATTTGATTGTCTTTCAACGGAAGAAATTTGTATATAACAAAAGTTTCATTTGGAATGCTAGCTCATTCTAGTCTCATGATTCAAACAAGTAATTTGTAACTCCATTAGGACAACACGTAATCTGTCAAAAAAATATTATGTGCCTTAAGGGAAAGTGATAATTTCGTTTTTCTTTTGTTACCTAAGCCAAGGAGGCTGAGACTCATGAGAGAACTCAGCCATGGGGGAAAGAAGTTTGTTCCAATAGAAAGAAGAACCCAAAGGACGAACACTAGATAGTTATGTGAAATAGAGCACCCAAACAGGTCCTTATTCTTAAATCTTAAATGAGGTAATATATCGGGTCTCGGGTCCACGGGTCTGAACCAATGTGGAACCGGACCCGGACCCATTTTCTTATCGGGGTCTAAATAAGGACGCAGATCAGGTTTTTAACGGGTTGGAACTTTCTGGTAATCAGAGAATCGGAAACCCATTTACATCCCTACCCGTAAAGGGATACATCGATTTTCATCCCCCAAGGCATTCAAAACTTGTAAATTTCACAGTGGGCACTACAACTTTATGATCAAGGGACAAGAGCCCTATAACAGTTTAAAAGTGCTCATTGTAACCACCATCAATCAACATTACCATTCATGGGTTCTATAATAATGAATCAAGCGGATGTGCCCAAGCATCAATCAACATTACCATTCATGGATAGCAATTCAAGTCTCAATTCCATTTTCTTGCTTCGAATTCTACACTACTTACATCACTAAAATACATATATCTAATCTCCATTTAAAAATTACATTCTTTCTAACAAATTTTCCTCCGAAGATGGCCGGTGTATCCTGCCGGAGATGGCGGCGGCCAGTGTCGTCGTAAAACCAGGATCCTTCGCCAAAGACGCGGCCATCTGTTCAACAAGACACTGGTGGAATTCAGGCGATGTATAATTCAGGCCAGAATGCATGTCAGCATCCTGACCCAGCCCAAGTTGGGTTAGATCAAGTTTAGGGGTGGGATCCAATGACCCGACTGGAATGAGCGGACCATGAACCCCACCATGGCTCGAACCGCTAGGCGCATCAGTCTGAGCCGGGTGCGGGTGACGGTGTTCCCCCTCATATGTGGCTATCAAAATGGATCTATCTTTGGCGCTCCGTTGGACCTGAAGCAATGGGAAATCAAAAAAGAATCAGTAAGATTGGAATCAAATTATATATGAGTGCATCAGAGATGCATATGGGCTTGGCCATCTTGTTGCTAACTCAAGCTGATTTTTTTGGACCAAGAGTTAAAGTGGGCCAAGCTAAGCCATCTATGTCCTTTTGAGATCTCTCGCGCGACGGACCGGCTCAGGCCCATGCATATCCCTATAGTGTGTATAGGATGGTTTAAAACTAGAGAGTGAGTTCATCTGTCTGTGTAAGGCCCACCTTCTTTTTAACTGGACAGGCAGGGGCAAAGGAGCACTTGAAGTAGGCTCTTGGTGATGGGTTGTCTCTGGTGACCTTTTGACCATACTTCCTCCACTGATACCCATCTTTCACTACCTGCAATACCAACATTGTTTGAATCAATGGAAGTTGTAAAAATGACTGAAAAAAAAAAAAAAAGAAGGAAAAACTAGGACTTGAAAGATATGATAATGATAATGTTTGAATACTTGAAATAGATTGAATAAATGGGCTATTCTTGCCACTCGGAGAAATACATTGAAATCAAAGTAGCCTGAAATGGACCACTTCAGAGCTGAGAAATTTAGCCCTGGATGAAGCTGAAGAAAGAAAATCTCTCTCATCCCCACCCAAAACTTCAAAATTCTAATATCGAAACTTTAAGCTAATTTAACAAGGTTGAATTTGGGTACTTACAAGGGCTGTGTCAGATGGATTGGTCCGAATCTGAATGCTTGAGACCTTCTTAGAAAGACTGCATTGCTTCTTGCATGATTCTTCACTTGAGCTACACTCCATGTGATTAGTGTAACTAATATTGCTATTAATTACATTTCTATTGTCATGGCCTTCATCCTTCCTCTTCTTCGATGCATTCGACCCTGTCTCAGATGATGTCTTGCCCATCAAATCCATCACTTGACTCTGTAAACTTCGAAAGCCCCCGCACATCACATCCAACATCATGTTTAGCTTTTCATTCTCTTTGCTCACCCGCGTCAACTCCGCTTCTAGATCATCAGCCTAGAACGAAGCACAAGATTCAATTAAGAACTCCGCAGTTAAGCATATTCGGATGAGAATACTAGTCTCCGCTATAAAATATAGTTGAGACTAGCGAAATAAAGTTACAAATAGCTAGCAATATGATTGTTAAACTCTAGCATAAACAACAATCTTCTTAAAATTTTAAACACCCACCTCTTCTTTCGCTGAGATATCCCTCCCTGGATCAGTGAAATCAGTCCCTAATCTCGGCAAGAGCTCATTTCTCTGCATTGAAGGATCACTGTTGAGGTCCAAGCTAAGGAAGGAATTGACGCGATTCAAGTCCATATCAACAGATCACTAAAAAGGATTTATAACTCGGGCAGCGAGATTAGGCTGATTGTATGGCAGAATTCTCACAGGACTCTATTGATTCAAGTCTTCAAATGAATGAAAAGAAGAGAAGGATGTGAATAAATATATAGGGTGTGCAAGGAAGGTGTAGGAAAATGTTGCGGGGGAGATGAACCCTTGTGCATCACCTTTCTAAGTCGTCATATTGAATGGCGTCATAATCTGTAAAGGTAAATATATTACATGTAGATGCAATGATACTGGATATCATGTTCTTTTTGGAAGAATACTAGAAACCCTGTCAGTCTTTAGGTAATTGGAATTTCTACTAAGAGGTGGGCGAAATACATAGATGGGTTCGGTGTAATGTCAGTTGAAGTGGTTGTGGGTCATTCTCAAGTCAAGCCCAAAATTTGGAATTCTACCTTGAGACTTGACCACAGCCCTTAAAATGTTCATAGTCTTGATTGCTTTGGCCTCACGTTTTCAATAGTTTAAGGCATTTATTCCTCTATCTTAACTCTTTCTTGTTGACAGGTTACAAGGGGAGAAAGAACAGTAGCTGCTTGGATTGAAGGGCACGGCCTCTTCATTTTTTGTTTTGTTCTTGGGGGTGTCTATGTTCTCAGTTTTGTCTGAACATAAAAATGATGGAACACTTTTAATGGTCAATCATCCACCTTAAGCTTGATGCAGAAGGATCAGGGGATCCGTGCCGTCCACATTGTGGATACTATGGATCAAGAGATCTGAGATGATCAGACTAATATGATCAGACCATAAAAATGGTTGGCATCAATTAGGCCATTAGACAATTGTGGCCAATGGTCAAGTACTCAAGTTCAATATTGTTCATGGCCCGGGCGGACTGGGGGTCCAAGCCAAGTTGATAAGCTATCAAGTAAAATATTGAGGCCAAAATCCTGCATACTAGTCTACCTCTAGGTGATATTCAAGAGGATCAAATTCTGGAAACGGCCATCCCTTGCCTGGAAGCAATAGAGAAGACCTAATTCTTGACTTGACATGACTTGGCCTCATCACACGCCTCAAGAGAAACATGAAGGACGCGTTTGTGTCACTAGGGTGGAAATGGAAGTATTATACTTAAAACTGTGCTTAAAAAGTTTTAGGGATTCAATGCCAAGCAAATGAACAGTCCTTTAAGTAAAATCTTCTTAAATTAACTCTAATTTAGAGATTAAAAAAGAAGGGCAGAGCTGGGTTCCTACTCAAATTTTTTCATGCAACTGTTGTAGAAAGTGTTTTTTTTTTTTTCCACTCCTTTGTCTAATCTTTGAGTTGATCTTTTCAAGCTTCCATCCAAATTTTCAATAATCAATTGACCAGCTTTTTCCAACAAAAAATTTGTATAAGAGGACCTATTCCAGTTTGAACTACATATACATTAAATAAATCAAAGACATCATCATTATTTGCTATAGCAATAGGGGGCAAGATAGGGGAATTTTATTTTTTTCGACAGCAAAAAAAAAAAAAGGGGGCAAGATATATGGACTGATTTTTTATTTTTTATTATAGAAAAGTGTATTCAAAATTATCTATGCAAGCTTTCATGGCTGTGAGCTTTTTCTAAAAATATGGCCATTTTGGACGTAGATATGTTCATTCATTATTAGGTCTTATGAAGAATTTATTTGGTAGTGGGTGAGAAACAAGAGATGGCTCATTATTTCAGGTACTGTAAGAAAACATTCAGTGTATATATGTCTGTGACATTTCTATGAGAAAGGCTTGTGTTCTAGCAGTCAATCCCACAGAATTAGTGCACACAAGCCTTTCTCATAACATTTACTTTCATGATGGGAAATTCCAACAAACTTCTACTGATGAGAAAAGATCTAGTGAAGTCCAACTAATCCTTTCAAAGAAGAAACCCACTTTGGATTTCATAGTAAAATAATGAATCTATGGATGGAAATTCTGGTGTGAATGATTGCAATTTGCTCATGTGGATCTCAGTTTTTCTTAATCAAAGACAGTTGTGCACCACTTTTTGTCCTTTTTTTTTTCGAGTAGGTGTTTGGGTGAAAATTTCACTTTAGTTAGATTAATATTCACATTTACATCGATAAAACATAATGTGAATGGGATTTAACTATTGCTCTAAGCCCTTTCTTCACTCACATCAGTCCATCACTATATAAACATTTCATATTTGAGGTCACATTTGGCCACCAAGTCCTCAGGGGATTTTTTGTCAGTTTTTCTTGAGGATTTGGAAAATCCATGTTTGGCAATTTTAAATCGTCAAAGATTGAGACCAATTAAAATCCTTAATTTTCAAGATTTTCAAGTCTGACCCTACCACCCATGAGGACTGGAAAATCATTTTGCGGATTTACACGCCTATACCAGTTTTTATAGCGACACATTGATATCAAATCCTAAGTGAGAAATCCTCAAGTCTACATAATCCTCATAGATTTCTCACTTATTACCAACCGTGACGCCTATATATAATGAAATCTGGCAGTATATAGAGAGGGAAGACCTGTGTGTGAATTGGGTTGGATCAGTTAGGGTCTGTTTGGGAAGGGGGGGAAAATGGGGGGAGGAAAAAAAAAGGGGGAAAGTGGAGGGAAAGTGCTTTTGGGGGGTGTTTGGGAAGGGGGGAGGAAAATGGAGGGAAAAATGATACCTTTTTGCCTCAAAAATTCCCCCTCCCCCCAAAAAAAAAAGGGGGGAAAATGAGGGGAAAGTGAGGAGAAATGGAAGAAATGATCATATTGCCCTTTTACTTTATTTGAACTTTTTTCAAAAGCAAGGGTAAAATAATATTTAAAATTATACTTTTTCACTTTCCTTCACCCTACTTTTTTACTTTCCAAACAAGAGGAGGGAAAATTAATTTTTCCTCCTCTCCCCTTCATTTTCCTTCCCCCTCAAATTTCCCCCCCCCCCCCCCCCTCCCCTCCTCCCTTCCCAAACGGAGCCTTAGAGGTGGAGCCCACTTTAGTTGATCTTATCCGTTCAAAGTCAGCATATATATGATCATTTTGGATGATTGAATCCACCTAATTTTAGGGTCAAGTCATCAAAAGGGCAGCATCCCCGGGCACGTGGATCGATGCTGACTGGAAGTTTTGGGTGCCGGAGAATGGGCCCACATGGTGGTGGTGCTGCCAACAGGAATTGAGTACAGACTCCATAAGATATAAGATAGGTCTCAGCATGTTTCACAAGTTGGATGGGTACTTCATACTTGGCCATCTTTATCTTGGTCAGTTTTGTTCCCATGCTTGTTTTAATGAATTTAGAGGATTTTATAAAAAAAAGAAAAAAATTAAGTGGCCACCCGCACCAAAGATGGAACTGTAACTAGTAGTGTACAAAATAGAGAATCTGTACAGAAAAAGTAACTTTTTTCATCATATTTTTTTTTGTGGTCACATTCGACTTTCATTTTCTAGGTCGCTATAACAAGTAAGGGTCGCATTCGACCCTGCACATGTATAACCTCTGCATCTTCTTCCCTCTTCTTCTAGTGTTCGAGTTTTTTATTAAAAGAAGAGATGACTGAAAGATTGCCACTTAAAGTTATTTTTTTCATAAACTTCTCATAGAGGATCCTTCCGGAAAAAAGCTCTTGCAATTTTAAATCCAAATTTCTAGCATGCTATAGTTTTGTGCAACATCACATGATGTGAAACAGATTTTGCTAAAATGGAAGAATGGATTGGAGGAGCAATTCAAAAACTAAGATCCACGCTCATTTGTGCTTTGGCCCAGAAAAATCATGCCCATACAGGAAGATACTAATGGCCTAAAATAAAAGATGCTACCAACAAGAAGATCAGAGATGAGGAAGAGAATAGGGCACCAACAATTCACATGATGCACAACCAATCGACAAAATTTATTAGGTACCGAACCTTTTTTTTTAAAATTGACCAACCCACCAACAACAATTTTAGGGCCGATTGGCAATTTATTAGGTTAGATCTTCCAGTCATCTCTTCCTTTATTCTAAAAGTCGAACACTCGAGAAAGAAGGAAGAAGATGAAGAGTTAAGCCTGCTCAGAGTCGAATGCGAGTCGACCTTCAACATAAAAAATGAAGGTCGAATGTGACCACAACAAAAATAAAGGTGAAAAAAGTAACTTTTTCTGCACGGATTCTCTGTTTGGTGCACCACTGGCTAAAGTTCCATATTTGGTGTAATGACCACTTAAAGGTTTTTTTTTTTTTTTTTTAAATCCCCATGAATGAATCTTCTACCCTAAAAAAAAGGGTGTTGGACTGAGGGTTGCTGAAATGGATTCCAGAATCCGAAAGTGATGGAAATCTGGAAATCTTTAGATTCTCCATCAAGAATGCAAAATCCACCAAACCCTTACAGTCACCCCACGTGCATGACTTACCCTTGTTTCTGGCTATAATTTTCAAGGTTTGATAGCTAAAGACCTGTTAGATTACTGAAGTTTTTGAACCACTAGGTGGAAAATGCTTTACAGGCTAGCAGTCAATCTTTACTGGAGTTCTTTAATGATCTTGTATGATTGAGAGAGTTCCAACAATTAGCTGATTTTAAATTTACAAAATGACTTTTTCAATCTTTCACAATCTTATCAGAGCTTTTGGCCTTCCAAGTTCCAACTTTGGACACCTTCAATTGTGGGTAGGTCCCACTATGCCTCCATAGATTCCAACCCAGAAGGTGGGTCCCACCCAATTTGATGCCCGTGAAACACCCTGCCATTTGGGGATCCCTGTTTGGCCCAATGAAGGGGATCCACATCTCCCCAAAATATTTATTTTTTTTTAAGTCAGAGGAGGAGATGTCATTGATATGACATCTCCCCCATATGTGTCACTCCCTGGGTGGTCCAAACAGAATTTCCCTGTTTGGATCACACAGGGGATCCTCTTCCGCCATTTGGTGGTACACTTAGTGCTGAGCTGGCATTCCTCTTCGTCATTTCTATTTTAGTGCCTGGATTGGAGTCCGAGTCAGCATCCTTTCACCAATCATGCACAAGTAGTACTCAGTAGGTACTCACGTTGACATGTCAACCTAACCCCAAAGACCATTTGACCTTGTTGCCCATGCCCATGCCCTGCCGGGGCCACAAAAATTCACTTGCTATATCTGCACCCATATTACATGCACAAGAAGATCCTAACCGTCCATTGCATAGGGTCCACATTCGATTCATGGCTGGTTAAAATTGAAACTTGATCTTAGATATAAATGAATTTTGAATGGATATAATTGGATATGTGTCAGTTTGACTGATAATTGTGATTTTAGTGCAGACCCATTATTAGCAACTGAGGGAACCGGATCCCCTGTTTCGTCCAAACAGGGGATCCCTGTTTGGACGAAACAGAGGGCGCCACGTACAGGTGCGGAAGGGGGGCGGAGGAAAGAAAAAGGACTTCTCTCTTTCCTCCGCCCCTCTTCAACCCCCGTACGTGGCGCCCTCTTTTTCGTCCAAACAGGGGATCCTTTTCCGCAACTGAGGCCTTGTTTCTACTGCCACATGTACAGTTCAGGATATCTTGGGCCCACCAGGCATTGGACTAATGATTGCATTCACATTGCCACTCCATTCTCCAATGAATTTTTGAGATAATGCTTGACAGTGGGAGGATGGAAGAGTTGAAATAAGGGGTGAAAGACTGCAAGTGCGACTTAATTGGGGTGGGTTATGGGTATGGCCAATATTGACTCAGCCCAACCCAGACCTGCAATGTGGGTAAGTCAACCCAAACCTAATCCAATAAAACCTGAAATCCATACTGGTTTAAAATTCAAGCTTCAGTTCAATCAAAATCTGAACATCATGCCGACCCATATTCAAGTTTTGGACCCAAGATGGGGCCCAAGTTGAAATTGCCTCCCTCCTATAACAGACCCTCTTTTTGGTAATTATTGAAGGGCAGAGACTACAGTCTTGAATGTGAATCCTCCCAGGGAGGAATCTGGGTCTTGTGGCAAGGGTTTCACCAAGTCAATTATAGCCCATTAAACAATATTGGTCATTGTTTGAAGGGCTTGTGGTCCTTGATCTTTTTACCTTCAACAACTGCTACCACTACTCTAATTATTATTATTATTATTATTATGCTGCTATTACTTTATAATGATGTTTATTGATGAAATACAGAGAATAATTCAACCACAATTATTATGACCCATGGAATTAAGGACTATAATTATCCAATCAATAGGTTCTATTAATGCAGGAGTACTAAAATTTCATCCATGTAAATGAAGAAAAGGAAAGAAAACTAATGAAATAAAGTCGGGTTGTACAAAAACTGACAAGTTGAGAAGCTAGAACACATCACAAATGATGGGTCTGTGGATGAGTAATGAGTTATCCATTAAAAAAGCTCACATTAATGTCTGAAGGATTTGAATGTTGCAGTATATGGTTAGTCCAAGAGCTAATCTTTCATGCCGTGGGGATGTAAAAGGGTACCAGATTCTTCGATTCCCCTGAAGTTTTGACCCATTAAAAATTGGGTCTGCGCTTTTATTTAGGTCCCATTAAGTAAATGGGTCCGGGTCCGGTTCCACCTTGGTTCAAACCCTGGACCCGAGACCCGACATATTACCTCAATTTAAAAAATCTCTCCTAATTTTTTTTTTTAATATCATTCTCTATCGAAATCCGGACCTAGATCCAGACTCGTCCCATATATGGTTCCGATTCCGATTCCGAAGCCAAAAAACCAGTTCCGAAACAGTTCCGGGTCCAGATCCGGTTCCACCTTCTCATTAACGGTTCCGGTTTCGAGTCCAACCCGGACCGGAACCGACCCATTTACAACCCTGGGTGGGGCTAGTTTGGTTGTAAACTTGACACATGCCATATTTTTAATTGAGTACTTTATGGATTAGCACCTTTTGAACTTTTTTTTTTTTAATGGGCTGATGACAAAAAGACATAAAAATATCAACAAAGTACCTTGACCAGCTTTTATATGATCTTACCCATGACCGGTGATATTGTGAGTCATGATATCTTAAGAACCTGGGATGGTATCTTGGGTTAGTACTAACACGTACTATTAAAGTATTTGACCCCAATTAAGATTGGTATCCAATATTTAGGAGATCATTTCTTCAGACCCACATGTGTTTTGGTAGGTCTTATTGTAAAAATTTATGGTCAAGTCACTGTTGTAACATTTTTATATCATTTGTCATTGTCCTGTAGCAGTCAAGTTTAAGAGGTACAAATTCATAAAAATCCCTTGTTAATTTGATCGAAAAAGCAATTCTTTTTTTTTTTTTTTTTAATTTGTGATAGGAAAGGGCACCTCAACAGTTTTCTGGTAA
Source organism: Cinnamomum chago (assembly GCA_038049695.1). Lineage (NCBI taxonomy): Eukaryota > Viridiplantae > Streptophyta > Magnoliopsida > Laurales > Lauraceae > Cinnamomum > Cinnamomum chago. The sequence goes on along the minus strand of CP142452.1, from coordinate 7,904,853 downwards.
GGGCGAGGGCTCAACCATAATTATGATCTCTTAGGAGCGAGGGTGGAAGTTAACCTCAACAATCTTTCCCTCAATGGCACACCCGCCGCGACTCATGCTGCAAATTTGCAAAACGCTTATCCCGCAAGTCGAACACCAGACCTATCAGGCTCTGATACCACCTTGTAGGATCTTATGCGCCCATTAAACTTTCGCTTATCTACTTCCTTAAGAATATTGTTGAACCCATTTTACCAGGAATCCATTTTCATCCAAACAAACAAGCCAAAGTCAGAGACAGGTTGCATGCAGAACCAATAATGAAAAAGGTGAAAAGACTTGGGTATAGAAAGGAAAGTGGCAGGCAGGAAATCGGTATTCAGGGTGTCGACACTATCCACGCAAAAATGAATGCGGAAAGGAAAGGGATGGAAAAAAGAGGTGGAAATCAAAGTCCCTGTGTTTCAAAATTCCGGGTCAAAATCCACCCACAGCCACAGGCCGACTGTGATCAGGTCACTTACATGATGTAATCTTCCCATGACGCAAGCGCTTGCGTCCAATGCATGATGCAACTTCATCATCATCATACACAAAACTCATATTGATGATTGGATTTTAGACACATGAAACATAAAAAGAGAAGTTCATGTCGGTCGACGTGTGTGAATGCAATTGTCGCCTCCATTTCCATGTTATCTTAATTCCTGTGTGAGAATCGTGAATGATAAAGAGGAACGCGTTTCACAAGTATACTTCCCCAGCAGTGCTAGGTGGACAAACAAGGGGGGACCGATTCCTTGACCGCCCCCCCCCGGTCCACCCTTGGATCCCCTGTCCACCCTTGGATCTCTGGGATCCAAGGGTGGACGGGGGGGCGGTCCAGGAATCGGTCCCCCCTGTTTGTCCACCTAGCACTCTGGGATCCAAGGGTGGACAGGGGGGGCCGGTCCAGGAATCGGTCCCCCCTGTTTGTCCAAGAAGACTATTTCATACTTCCGTGGCCTTTCTTCACAGCACCATCATGTGCATCCCAAGACTCCAAAACTTTTGGCCATTTGGTAACTCTACTAATTGAGTCGAAGTTAAGTAAAGTTGATTTTGAAGAAAGAATAAAATATAAGTGGGTTATGATGATATTTTATTTTTAGTTGTTTCTTATGTAATCTTTTTTACTTTTTGTATTTTTGTATTTTTGTGGATAAATGTAGTTTTTTTACTTTTTGTACGAAAAAAATGGAGAAAACTTTAAATAAAGTGCATTTGATGTGATATCTTGTATAGAAAATGGAGGCTTTACTTGACTTGTATTATACTAGTAAAGTGCCAAACGGGCACAAGAAAGGTATACCTTTTTATTCTTTCTCTCTCTATTCTCTGGTTAACCATGCATATTCTATACCAGTCATCCTTTTTCGTGGAGAGTTAGCCCTGTTTCTTTAGTGGAATTTCTGCCAGGAATTCACCATGTCCAGGAATTCCATGGTGAATTCCTAAACATGATGTGATAGGTTGTCCCCTGTAATTTCTGAATTCCATATTTTTTTAATAGCATTTTTGAATTCCAGCAAAATGAAAGGTCTCTTCTGACCTTTGGGAATCTAGAAATTCCACTCACTATACATTTTGGTGGAATTCTTGGACGCTCAAGCATAAAGGGGCATCCAAGAATTCCACTTTGTCTGAGAATTCTGGAATTTTCCAGACAGGAATTCCTGGAATCCCAGCAAAGAAATAGGCCCTCTAATTCACATTTTGAGATCCCGATTAGAAAAGCATGTTTAAATAAATAAAAAGATAGAAAGAAGAAAGAAAGTGATGATAGGAATCAGATTCTAATTGTAATCTAAATTTTTTGCAATGTTTCAAAGTGTTTCCATTTAAAAATAAAATTTTTAAGAGATTCTCCATAGTATATGATAGTATTCAATCATTTTCCTGAGACAATAATTCTTGAAAAAAGTTAAGAGTGGATGCCAAAGGGGAATCACCGACCAATATATATGTGTAACACATGCATCTTAATTAAAAAAAAAAAAAGAAGTCGTGGTGGATTCGTATACTCATAGGGCGTTTTGTTTACATAAAATACAAAGGATTAATAAAGAGGTAAGCTCCACTGAAGTATTATTAAAGAGGTAAGGCTTAAAGGAGTGAAATGACACCTTGACTTTCATAGCTATTGAGTTAGTGGGGTTAGTGCCGGGTATTCACTTCCCATCTTCCTTTTATTCAGTTTTCTTAAAAGGAAATGTTATAATGGAGGGTCAAGTCTTGGATATTCACCTTAATTTGATTCTTTGTGTTTAATCACTTACAGAAATATAATCCTGCATATTGAATAACATGAAGCAAACAGGGCCTTAGAGATGGCAAGGATAGGTCTCTGGGTTCATATTGCTCAGTCATGCACGTGAAAAGAATGAAGACAGATTTTACAAGTTCAAACAGGATTCAACTATAAACCAACTAATCATACAATAAAGTAGTGAAAGAAAAGATCAAAGAGGAAGAAGACATGCTCAATTCATATATATGACAATGCAGTCATATACATAAATAGTTCTGTGTTTGGAAGGCGACAATGCAGGTTTTTTTTTTTTTAATTATAATCTGGATGGCTTTAAAGGGAGGCGAAAAGACCATACAAGGAGGAAAAGGACAAGGATTTTGTCAAACAAGCTTAGTCTTTTGATATTAAAAGGTTTGGATCTTTGGGGTCCTAAGCAGAAATTATAAAGAAGGAAAACATCAGTTTTTCCAGTCATTTGGTCTATATAACTACTGGCCTTTGGTTCTTGCTGCAATTTCGTAGTAATTACTGTTGCTTTGGCGTGTTCAACTTTAGCACCTCAATTTCTAAGTAGTGTGCTAAATAGTCTAATTTTATTCCTTTCTTTAGCCCCTTTTCTCAGTGTTGAAAGATTAGGGAAAACTGCCAGTATTATAAAACTATTGGGATCTTGATCAGTAATTTGTCATGGCAAAGACCGCTGATGAAGAATCAATGAAGTGGTACACACCCACCGTACATGTTGCGGTAACAACAATGTGATTAGTCGCCTAAGCAATGTGATTGATTGATTATTAAATTGATTAGAACTTTCCTCAGAAAATCATCACGTGTTTACACAATGTTTTCTGCAATTGGTTCCAATGGTAAGCACTGGAGAACTTTCAAAACCAATTGATATGGATTACCATTAGAAAAACAAAAGGAGCAAGGATCCTGAGAAAACCTATAAAAAAAAAAAAAAAAAGGTTGGAGAGAACAATTCAACAGTTCAAATTTGTACTGTAAACAGCTCTCGCATCCTTCAAAGAAAAACAAAAAACAAAACAAAGGTCATATGTTGCACCATGCTGGAGCATGTGCTGGGGTGGCATATACATGCCCTGAGCAATCTACCAGAAGGTCCCATCACACAGATGTTAAACTCTCAAAGAACAGACAGTTGAAGAGCCAGGATTACACTGTCAAAGAAGTAAATACAACATTTGACAATGGTTTCCAAAACAATGCATATCAAAGATAAAAGAGGACCCACCAATTTCAATCCAATGAAACTCCAGAGTAAGATGATGAACAAAGGAGATAAACAGAATTTACAGTACGATGAGTAGACCTTGAACCACCATCTTCTTGCCCTTAAAACCTTTTTTTTTTTTTTTTTTGAAGATTTAGAAGTCCAGAGGTTAAGGAAGGTTAAAGGATGAGTTGAAAATGAAAAGCCCTTGGGAAACCAGCATTTTCTACATTGTTTTCTTTACTTCTTGATACGGAAGGATTCTCCTTCATTTCATTTGCTACTAACATCTTGACACTAATCATGTATATCCAACCAAAAAACATCTCTGAATGGGACTCGGCAAAGTCGGGCCGATCTCGAGTCCAGTTCCGGAATTTGAAACTCTGCTCCATACCATTTTACAACCTGCCTCATATATAATAATGTTACAAGTTCTTCCCTGGGGATAAAACAACATTTAATAAAATCAAGGTTTCTAGAATAACCGTAATTGTCAATGAATAAGCCCAACAAATAGCATAAGATAGTGTACAACTTTGGAAAAGGTCCCCCAGTACTTGCATGCCCCGCAGGCAAGCACGATGAACATAGGTCGCCAACCCATCTGACTAACCCTGCCCTCCTTTGGTTTCACAATTCTATATGCCTTTTGACAGAACTCCAGCTGAAAATAGAAGATTCCGCCGAGAGAACTGCCCAGAAATAAGAAATCAATGTGTATTTAGACCATTTATTGTGCAAATTTAAAGACTATATATATATAGACTGTTGGTTCTGTAATAGTAATCAAGTGTGTGCAATTTACTGACCCTCAATGTATAGACCGGAGAAGACTTCGTGTGCAGTGTTTTCAATGATCTCAGCCTGTTTGCGCTCCCGCTTTTGCTGGTCAGAAAATAACAGTAGGGTGTAGGGTATTAGTTTCACTTAAAAGCTGACATGATACAATCTTCAGAAATCTTCGCTTGCTTACTTGTCTTCAATCCTTGGTGCCTTCGTGCTTGTTGTCACATCCCATAGTTTTACAGTGCAGTCGGCAGACCCAGAAGCCAGTAGTGAACCTTCACAACTGAGATAATTGAGAAGCAAATGTCACACACACCAATATAACACAGAAGCCAAATTCATTCCTATGCACTTCAACTGCCAAGGTCAGGAAGCCGGGAAAATAAACTCATTTTCAGCACATAGTTATATTTTTCCCAGAATGTGGTGAGTCTCTCAACTTCTGTACAGCTTAACAAGCATGCATGCATGCACAAAAACAGCCAATACAAATAAACGGATCTACTTATTTCATCCAAATGCTTGATGATTCGAGTAAAGACATTTAATTAACAATTCAAAAGATGTTAGAACTTGCGTAAACTAGAAGAAAGTAGAAGAAATATCCACCTGAAAGCAAGTGTCCATACACAAGAGGTATGCCCCATTAAAGGCGTAACGCAACGACCACTTGAGAGATCCCACATCATGATTGTCCCATCTTCATCACCAGAGGCCATATATCGCCCATCTGGGGACATTGCTAGAGACAATATCATACCCCTGTGACCAATGAAAATACGAACACATTCCCCACTTTGAACGTCCCACAATCTTACTGTCTTGTCACTAGAACCTGTTGCAATGTAGTTGCAGTTTGCATGCCACTGCACACACTGCATGATATGGTCCAACTTATCAGAATCAGTTGAAAAGACTGAAACAGATAGCAAGCCAAACTAAGAGAAAATAGCATAATATTGACAAGATGCAACACGAAATGCATTGTCATAGCTGGATGGCAGAAAAATGATAACAGTATGGATTCTAATGTGCATTAACATATCTGAATCAAGCTGCTACTAATGAGTCCGGTAAAAACAAAATACCAATAAATAAATATTACTGAGCCATGGCCAAAGCAAAAAGAGGTCTCAGCACCTAAGTACCCAGAGCGCAGAGCGGGAGCGCCTAAACGTTAAATTTTGAAATAATAATATATCCGGAGTGCCTATACAACATAGTGCTTGTGGGTTTATAAACAATTAAATAATGAGAACAAATATATCTTATCCATATATTCAAGTATCAAAAATGGAGAAAAAACTTAGCTTTGCAATTTGATCACATAAAATAGACAATAATTAACAAGAGATAAGAAGTTTCTTCATTCAAAAGACAAAAGTCAAGCTCACAGAGGAAAAAAAAAAAGAAAAGAAAATGCACAAAAAACCAAAGATTCTACACGGTACGCTCCATATTCGATCGAACCGCGCTCTGAGGATGGTCGAACTGCGCTCAGAGGGCGGTTCCGCTCCGAAAATGCCGATCCAAGTTTTCAGAGCGGGATCGAGAAGGTTGAGAGGCGGTTCCGGGCACTAAGCTCAGCACAACCACCTTACCATTAGACAAAATTAAGAAAATCCTTTTTATTTGGTATCTTAAGTTTAAACAAAAACAGAGAGTGGAGACTCAACAGAGCATTACAAAAACAGAACAGAACAAAAGGTAGTATAAAAAAATTACCAGTTACCAATAAAGAAGTATACAAATGAAAATGATACTCACATCAACATCAGATAAGTGTCCTGCCATTATTCGCAAGGGCTGGATTCTGTCCATTGACCAAATCCTAGCAGTTCGATCATGTGAAGAGCTGGCAAAATAATGTCCCACAGGACTAAACTGTCCAAGATAAGCAATGACGGAATGAACATGTAAGCCCAAAGCATAATCATGTACAGGATAATGATACCATCCTAAATACAGTGCTCAGACAAAAGAAAATAAAAGGAAAATGAAAAAATTATACAGATTATAGGAAAAAATAGTGCAGGATCACAAGAAACGTAGAATCAATCCACGAACTAATGTTTGACTCATTAGAGATCAGATACATAGGAATGCATGTGTTAAGATTCAACCAAAACTACTGCAGACCATGGCTTTGTCATCGACTTCATCATTTGAAACCATGGACAGCAACATCCAACCAATAGAGTCCCCACACCTCCATTCCCACATAAGTGGCGGATTTGAACATACGAAGCGGGAATTAAAAAGAATGCAACTGCAAGTATGTGCGATGGTGCAAATGATCTTTGATCCAAGTGGACACCATAGACTTGAGGACAACTTCTTTCAGACTAGGACAATGATGCAGATTCAACCTCGACATTGGGCTTTAGAGGGGCATGGAATTGGGATGGAACTTCTTCTCACCTTTTGCAACATTAAATTAGTCTTTTCCTCAAATATGTCTTCCCTTATTAGAGCGGTGATCCTTGAATTGTTAAAATACATTTGCAGGGGGACAGAAGAATCTTTAGTGCCACTAAGCTATCTTTAATTCAGCTCATTGAGAAGATTGAATGTCTCATTTCAAATGGGCATTAGGAGTTAGTGGGGAGATTTATTAATTCTTTAAAGTAGTATTAAATTTCATTAATGTAATGAGCATGGAATATGGATGCACACAAGACATTAACTACTGTAGGAAATAGAACACCAACCAATAAACAGAATTAAATGAGATCAAAGAACTGTAAATATCCAAACATTACTCAATCCCAAAATTCATAAGCTAAACATTATGGGATCTCTGTATACAGAATATCTACAGTCCAGTTTGATTCACTTGGTACATGTAAAAAAGAAACATGTAAGTAATCATCTAAAATCTAAATTTTGTAAAGAACAATAAAATGACCTCAATGGCACTTTCATTTTCCATTTCCTGCACTGCTTTATTTGAAGAATCACTTTCCACAAAAAAAAAAAAAAAGCAAACTGTAAACCTTTAATACACTGCAAAACTTCCCAAGAGGCTAAGGCTTCCGCCTCATTGAAACTCCATGCAACCAGATGAACACGACAAAACCTTGACCACTTCTATGAAAGCATTCCAGCAAATCTAACAACAGCTGGTTAACATGCCTGGAGGAGTACACCTCAGCCATCCATTTCTTAAATTAGAACACATCAAATATTTTCTCCAATCTCTAACAAGCAAATCTTCATGTAACAATTTTATTTTGATGTGGGTGAATTAATCAAGTCATCATGATTATCATCAAAGCCTTGTCCCAACTATGTTGGGGTTGGCTACAAGAACTTTGTTTCTCCATCTCAAAATTCATGTTTGGGTTGTAACAAAATTTTACGTTGGCTGTCGACCTATCTAACACAATCCTCCTCCTTTATCCAGGCTCGGGACTGACAGTAAAAACTAGCAAAGTGTTTAATCAAGTAAACCATCAAAGCGGTCATTACCACAAAAGGCTTACATATACAATATATCCGAAATATTAATCATCAAATGCCTACCTGAACATCCCACACCGGGTAATTATGACCCTTGTAGCATACAAGATTTGCATTAAGCTTGGTGCTCCATAATCGAACTGCAGAAATGCAATTTCAGCTTTGACAGAAGTGGAAAAGAAAATATGATGAAATACTTGAAAGAAAACATACTTGTTGAGTCTGATGAAGAAGACAGGATGAAATCTCCGAGAGGACTAAATGTAGCTGAATAAACAGGTCCCGCATGACCCTGAAACAGGGTGTAAGATCTTTTCCCATCTTCGGATCCCACTGAATGTTCACTAGGAACCGATTCGTTCTCTCCCTGTACATTAGCTGAAACCAACATTTTAATGCTCTTGCCTCTTGGAGTTCCAATGATTTAGATTTAAATTTATCCACTTGAAAAAGAGAGAATTCTACAACACTATGTGGTAGCACACAGTAAGACTGGTTTTATTAAAAAAAAAAAAAAAAATCCATGAAAACATTTAAAATATCAAACATACAGCAACCATTTGCAGAATCTCTGCTAAAATGATTTAGTTTGACAATAAGAAAAGAATGATCCCCTTGAATTAACAAATAATAAAAATGATGGATGCTTCAGTTCATTATACTGCACACTTCAATGTGATGGAAAAATAATTAAAATCCAACTTCAAGGGGATATCTCTACATCAACTATGGTCCTCAGAATATTTTGTTCATGCGCACTTAATGAAGTATCAATAATCTCTAAATAAATTCATTGTTCCATAGTAGTTTGCTTGACACGATTTTCCAGTAACAGAACTGTGTTTGGTTCCCTATGTTGCTGCCAGTATGCTCCAAAATCGGCCAGCCAGCTAAAGATGAATCTGACTGAAATTTAGAGCATCGCCATTATCATCATCACATCATTGCTGCTAATGTTGATGTTGTTATTCCTAATTTTGATGTCATAAAAATGATTTTTTTAACCATTTTCACCATCTATCTAGCACACATATTTTTATATTCATTTCAAGTATGGATCAACTGTCAGTTAACTAATTACTGAATGTCCAAAACCAGATCCAAATGGAATCCAATCCCCTTGTGGAATCAATCAATTAACCATGTGGGAACCATCAAAATAAACGACTGTTACTCCACTTGCTAGCAAATTTAACAATAAATCATTGATCAGAAACATATATCTAGGAGAAAAAAAAAAAGAACAGAAACAAATGAATTACAAAGCGAAAATCTTGTTTTCTCTGTGGCATTTAATTGCAAGATAGAACATAGGTTTTGTATATTGAAGATTGGCCTCTCATTTTTTATAATCAGAGTTGGGTGATAGGAGATGGCCAAAATGTTATAATTTTTAAGGGCAGATGGATTCCAGATTTGGGATTTCTGGTGCACATTCCACCAAAATACCTCTTGATTCAATTCAGCCACCAGTTAAATGGGTTAAGGATCTCATGATTCAAGATGAGGTTGGGCCATCATGGAATGTGAATCTGCTGAATATGATCTGGGAGGATGAAATTGTGGCTAAAATTCTCTCCATCCCAAGTGGGGGTCTGGACATTCGATGTTGGGGTTCTGAACCTGCTGGGTCTTGTTCTTCAAAGGCCTTATATTGAGCCCTCAGCCCTCCTACTATGGGCCCTCATTGGCCTTGGAAACACTTATGGAAATTGGACCTTCCATCCAAATTCTAATTTTTCACATGGAGAGCCATACTCAACAAACTTCCCACAGCAGATTGCCTTCATAAATTAAACCAAGAAATTAGCCCTCTATGCAGTCTTTGTCATCGGGAGGAATCTGTCAACCACCTATTTGTCCATTGCCCCATCTCCAAAGCCATTTGGAACCTTTAACCAAGAACTATTACAAAGTCAACTGAATTCGAGGGGTTTAATGACTGGTTTTGGTCCAAGGTTTCAACAAGCTCTCTATTTGCTTTCCATGAATGGAATGTATCTAATCTTCTATCCATCGTAGTGTCAAAAACAGGTCTTCCCCCAGAAATATGGCTCCCACCTCCAGCTAACCATGTTAAGCTTAACTTTGACGGTTCATTCAACCCATTCTCTCAGATTGCAGGAGTTCGTGGTATTACTTGCAGTTCAGCAGGAACTCTAATTGAAGGATACGCTGGGAAAGTGTTCGCGAGCAACTCTCTCGAAGCAGAGCTTCTTGCTATCATCAAAGGGATAGAAATTTTCCTCAAGTGGGGCTTTCATCATGTCATCATTGAAGGAGATTGCTTGAGCTTAACTCAGTCCCTCCAGAAGTATAACCTATCTTGGGCACTGATGGCACATTGGCAGAAGCTACTCCATATGCTTTCTCAGGTCTCATGGTGGGAAGCAAATTATTGCCGACGAACTGCCAATAAAGTGGCAGAGAAGCTGTCTAAGCTCTATTTTCCAGAAATCACTACCTTTAAAAGCTCACGAGCAGTACATCCAAGATCCCCAAGCTATCATCAGATGCAGTACTTCGCTCACCGCTGCTCTCCCTCAGATTGAGTTGCATCCACGTCTAATGGCATCTTCAGAATGGAGAATCTCAACATTTCTGACCATAATACCAATCAGGCACAACAGTCAGTAACTAGAGATTGGGAGTTCCTGTAGGTTAGATGTCTGGTTGGGTGTTTTAGGTTCTTTTTCTGTGGGTTTTGTTGTTGTCTTGTCTTCGTCTGTTTGCTCCTTGAATTCTCTCCTTCACAACAAAAAAAAAAAAAAAAAAAAAAAAGAAGATTGGTTGCTATAACTTTTAAAATATTCAACCTTGCACATACATGATTTTTTTTCCCCTTTCGATAGATAAGGATGGACTTGCAGCAAAAGAACAGCTTTTGCCTTAACAAAATTGATGTTGCATTGTTTATTTGGGGGCATTTTCTCAAAGAAAGCAGTGTGGTGTGGTGCTTTCCGAGCTCACTTGCTCAATTGTATGAGGCCTGGAAGGGTATTTCTTTGGTTGGGTATGGGAAGATCTTGTGGAGAATTATTCCATTTTCCATTTTTTGTCAATTTGGAAGGCGAGGAATGAGAGAATTTTTAATAGGAAGGAATTATCTCGGGAAGGCCTACCTTCTGTTGTGTCCTTGAGAATTGCAAAGTGGGCTTGTGCCAGGAAGGAATTTAATGATATAAAGATAGATAATATTCAGCGTAATTGTGGAGCCTGTTTGTCGTTGAGAATCTCAAAAGGAATCACAAAGGGGAAGTATTGTATATGTTTTCTAAACACATTAGGATTAAAGATTCTAATGAAGCATAAGTTTTAGCTATTTTGGAAGCTCTACATATATATTGCTCCTCTCTTCAACATAATCTTATAGCGGAGAGTGACTCAAGCAATGCCTTATTTTAGATGAACTCATCTAAGGGCCTTTGGAAGATGCAGTTTTATTTTAATGAGATTAAATCTCTAGAATCTTCGGCTTAGTTTCTTTTCAGCATATTAGTAGATCGGCAAACGGACGCTTACATTAGCTAAGTAAGGGGTAGATCGTCTATGTAACTGAAGTGCTCTTCCCATTTAATGTCATCTTTGTAAGTTATGCGCTACTATCTTTTAATGTTGGGTGGTATCCAGTGTACTTCTCTTATACCAGTACACCCTTGCGGGATGCTTTCCTCATTCCGTTTGGCTGTAATTTCTCTTCCTTCTAATATATTTCAAATTTACCGATTAAAAAAAAAAAGTTTGATGACTACTGGACAGGCGGATACTTATTTTTACATTAAGAAAACTAAAGTTTGATTATTAACTTTTAATAACAATCATCATCAAAACCTTATCCCGGCCATCGAAGGATGGCTTTGTAAATTTTACTTTTTCCCCATTCCTAATTGGGCTATGTTCTGTCACTTCTTAGGTCACAATCTAACAGGTAACTTCCGATTACTTCAACTCCTCATACACATGCCTACCCATCTCAAATGGCATTTCTTAATTTCCTCTTTGAGTAAAGGAGTCATACTTCAGCTTTACACACTAATTCCACTTCCCATCCTTGCCACTTTAGTAACTGATGTAGCCTACAGAAGCTGTATGTAAAGTACAAACATTGAGAGTGAACTCAGAAGCCCTTAATCATGTTTAAACCCTAATCCAACAGAGGATGCACAATGGACATACTGCACTTTGTGGTGCATTCAGATAGGTATTAGCATAAATTAGGGATGGACCAAAGATCATTCTATATATACAATCAGAATATATTATCTGCTTGGATAGAAAATCAAGCATTTGATACAAACGGTAGTGGGGCAAATAAAATACTTACAAGTGTCAACTCGTCGTCCCATTTTTGACATGTCCCAAACCTATGGGAGAAAATAGAGACAAATTAGTTAGAATATAAAATATAAAAAAGGAAGCCACTGTCATAAAATACAAGAGGGAGAGGGAAAATAAAACCTTTAGTGATGAGTCAGAGAAACCACCAGCAACCAGCGATCCATCATGGGAAATTGATGCACAGTTCAAACTAGTAAACATCCAAGGGAAAGGTAAGATAACAGGGAAAATAAATTTCCAAGGAAACAAAATGCGCAACAAAAGAGAACGATATCTAAAAATGGTTGGCAGACCATTAATCCAGAAGGAACCATTACCCATTATGTGTATTTATAAAGGTATAGAAGCTGACAGAAGGCAATGCCAAGCTACTCAGCTGCACACGATTTCGCAAGTCCTCGAGAATAGAATGTTCGACTTCTATTGGCCTGAAATAGAATGGAAAAGAAATGTCATTCACAACCATAAAATGCTATATCAGGAAAATAGAAAAATCCAAATACCAGTGAAAAGGCATATATCATGATTAAGAACATTAATAAAAACCTTTGTGCTTTTTTAAAAAAAGAAAAAAGAAAACAGGTAGAAGCAGACAACAACTACATTATAACTGAAATGACAACCAATCACAAGCATGCAGGGACACGTATAGATCAATGGCATATTTGAAGAACATATACAATCAACAGCAACACGACATGACACCTTCATGAAACAATATTCATTTAAAAAACATTGATAAGCAAACATATTTTTAAAATATGGGTATAATCAGGTAAGCAACATGATAAATTCTTCAGCAAACATAGTGCAAACTAGGATGTAGAGCATTGTTGCGAAATTCGTTTCATCTCAGACAAAGTTTCGGAAATTTTGTTTTTGTCAACATACAAAAACAAAATAGCCCTATTCAACTTTTGGCCAACTTTTCGGAAATTTCGGTCAATTCAACCTTTCGGAAATTTCAGTCAAGTTCGGAAATTTTGATGGATTTTGGAAGTTTCAGCCAATATATATATATATATATATATATATATATATATATATGGGAGATGCTCCTATGAGAGATGCTCTCACCTTACTATGAGATAGGGTGGGGGCCCTCACATCCATATCCAATGCCAACAACTTAAATGTGAGATTTCTCCTATGAGAGATAGGGTGGGGGCCTTACATCTATATCCAATGCCGACAACTTAAATGTGAGGGCCCCCACCCTATCTCTCATAGTAAGGCGAGAGATATATTTCATAGGAGCATATCCCTATATATATACATATACATCTGTACATATGTGCGCGCGCACACACACACATGTACATCTGTACATATATATACATGTATACACATGTACATATGTATATATTTATACATGTATACTCAAAATAAATGCCTAATCAAATTTATACATATATATGTATTTATATTTATATTTTTTTCAGAAACGTAAGTCTGAAAATTTTCACCAAAATTTCTGAATTGGCTGAAAATTTTCGTTTGGAGGATAAACTGCAACGGCGTTCAAAATAAAATTCACAACTATGATGTAGAGACAATGGGGCCCACATATGGTGAGACCCCCCACACATGCAACACGTGTGGTATCTCGAGGGAAAAAGGTCAAACTTATTCTAGAAGATGCCATGTTGATGTAACTATAATTGCAACATTGCAGATTAGACATATTGCTGATTTACAGTAGATTTTATCAAAATAAAAATGGCATCTTCTAAAATAAGTAGGGCTTTTCCCATGAGATTGATTCATAATAAACACTTCTCTACATTGATAACTTCTATTGCATAAAGACAAAGTCAAGACACCTACAACCATGACAAGGGGCAGATTTTTTTTTTTTTTATTTTACAATTTTTACCAGTAACAAATTTCCCATTAAGAAAAGAAAAATAAACAAATGAAAACATATAAACCATGCAGTATAAGAGATATAAATTGTATGTATGTACAAAAAGTGTATAACTGTCCTATGATTAGAGTCTCTCACTATCACTCACTGTTTTGCCAATCCATATGCTGTTTCATTAGTACTTCTATAAACATGAAAAAAGAAGTTGGCATATCATGCTTAACTTCCACATCTGTTTTAAACCAAAAACCAATCTCCACAGCTCACCAGTTTTCATCCCCCATTTAGTGCATTTTTCTGTCTTCCTCGATATACAAAGTCTCGCACACACTGCCATTATCTCATCCACATTTGATTCCTTTGACCCCACTGGCCAAGATAATGTTAGCATGGCTTGCTCTCCCAGTTTCTTCAAAACCCTTCCACTTCCCGCACACCCCAGTTTATCTTAGGCCACTTAATCAATGCTAAACATAAACATCTAAGAGTGGGGAGCAATTCAGTTCGTCTAATCTTTTTTTGCTTTCTCCTCCACCCATCATCCAGGCACCCGGTTCCTCAATATATCCAACAAACTAAACCCCACAAATTCTTTTTATCATCCAATAAGCAAATCTCATCTTCCATAACAACTTGCCCATCTTGGAACGAACCGCTTCAATATGGAGAGAACGGTACTTCCAATGACCTTGCCAGCACTCCTAGTTACACAGAAGAAGTGTTGACCCATACCTTTTTGTAATAGGAAAACATTGTTAAATGTAGGGATGATACAAAAACACTTAAAAGCCTTACGCTGCATTGTTAGCCTTGTTAAGTACAATATCGAAAAGGAAAACAACAAGAAATAACAGAAGTGTATTTACTACAAAGTACAATTTGGTATTCTACTACCAAAAGACAAAAGATATATTCAAGTGTTACACACCATCTCCCACTATGATGAAGTAAATTTGAAATAGATGATTACATTACAGGCAAGGTAAGTTCTGGTTTCACTCGTGGAGCCATGGTAATAGAGTTTGTTTCAGAGCGAGCACTTTTTCCAGTTGCGCCAACAATCTTTTCTTTTTTTAACTTCTTGATAGAATTTCCTTGCTTCCCTCCCTCCGCTGATCTCTTCTGAATGAGAGAAGAAAATACAAATAAATGCCAAATGTGATATTGGAATTTAAGGATCATGTAAATTGCAAAAAAAAATTAATGTGGAAGAGAAACCAAAACCCACTACAAGAGCAAAAGAACCAGGTCTTTGACACTGGAATGTCTTCATATTATCTCCAAAAGTAAATAAGGAAAAAAAATTGTTTTCATTTTCATTCCTGATTAGCAGAGAAAGAGGTTGCTTAAATATTGTGACTGTCTCCAGCTATGAAGCCTAAAATGACAAGGACATTACATGGAAGACAAGGACAAGGGTAACACATGGGCTGATCCAATGCAAGCCAAGCCCAGTTAGGGACAGGCAAGCCTAGAATTTATATCAGGTTCAGGCCTGATCTTTAAGCCCGATCAACAATTGGGCCAATCTCAGGCTTAACATTTCAGAGTAGAAGGCCCAGTCCACCCAGCCCAAAGTTGAAGATCCTTTAAATGAGTCCAAGTTTCAAAAAAATCTCTCGCTAGAATTTTTTTTCGTGCCTTCCCCCAATTGTCATCCCACCAACACCCTCACATTCAGTCATCATCACCATCAACCAGTGTTGGTCATCATAATCACCATCAGAGGTAAGCTTCTCCCTCCCTCCCTCTGCATTCTTTCTTTCTCTGTTCTTTTCCATTGGCTCTCCCCCGCAATCTGAAGCAATTTTGTGCCCTCTTCGGTAGAATAGGGCTTCTATTTGGCCCTTAAATGGGCTCTTCTGGCCTCTATCAGGCCTATGGACTGATTTTCTGAAGTAGGCAAGGATAAAACCTGGGAAGTAAAGATGCATGCCGGGCATGGAAAAACCTTTGCCGACCTATTCTCAACACCAACATGGTGTAAGAAGCCATGCACCAACCCAAAAGCTTAAACTGGTAGGTGGAAGGCCTAAACAAGTATATGAAGCCCTATCAAACCCATTACTTAGGCGATGTGGGATGTAACACTCCCCCTCACGTGCAGGCCCAACAAATTTCATGGACGGGCCTGCCATGTGAGCTACACAAGAACGACAGAATCGGAACCCACTCTGATACCATGTAAGATAAGATACCACGACTAAGGCCGGTAGGTGGAAGGCCCAAATAGGTAAATGAAGCCCTATCAAACCCATTACTTAGGCGATGTGGGATGTAACACATGGACACAAATTACACACACATTATGATGATTATTACTGATGATTATTACTATTAAATATATAACTTCTGCTTAGCTGCAAATGTCTCACATGGAACCATCCATGCAGACTATCTTGTGCGGATGATCCATCCAACCCTCTCAAACCCCAACCTTCCCCCACCTCCCTCTCTTTCCCTCTTCCCCTTTCTAGTGATAATATGACTGTGTATAGAGAAATAAATCCAAACCGTTCACACACATAGGACCCCCTCTTGATAGTCACCGAACCCCGGGGTTTGCACCCTCTGAATAGACTAGAACGTTGGATTGAGAGTCAATTTTTTTTTTACTATAAAGTCGTTAAACTTGTGGGCCATGTATCAAGGGGTTAGAGGCACGCGATTGACCTCATTTTTTATATCTGGGCCAATCATGAGCAGATCTTTCCATCTCCCCCCCAACTCAACCACCACATCCCATGATCTATGGGGCCCCAAGTAGGCCCCAACAGCCACTGTGCAACCATGCACACTGGATACCAAGGAATATTACCCATATATGTATATATAAATGAAGTACTAGATATGGGATAATTTTCACCAGCGCACAGTGCACAAAGGCACCATGCATCCGAAACCTCTCAGCAGTGGGGGCCAGCTCTAAATTCCATGCCTTATGCGTGACGGTCGCTGCTGGTGCATGGTGTGCATAATGATGCGCAGGAGAATATTTTCCACTAGATATGTGTGTATGGGTCACCCTCTCCTGCATACCCTTATCATGTGAGCCTAATGAGGCCTCCCTTGTGGGGGCCATGGCAATCAGGGGAAGGTGGCGTATCGAAAGTCCTGGACGGGACCCACCTGTGTGCAAAATCTCAAGTCCATTACGTCGTCCTAACCCCCTGATCTATGACTCTCAAGGTTAAAATTAAAATTATTATTATTATTATTATTATTATTATTATGTTTTTTTGAATGGTCAAGTTAAACAATTTTAGAAGGCATCAATTTTTTTTTCAATCCAACAGTCAACCATGTCAAAAAGTGAGGGTTGGCTGCATCATAGGGCCCCAAGAGGGAGGCTTCACAAGCCCTCTCCATGTAGGCGACCAGAGTAGAGGATTCTCCTATACATATTACTAGATGCAATGCAATACACATGCATCACCCATTTTGAAGAATCTGGGAATCAAAGGTCTAGCTACCCTAGGCATTGAAGAGATGAAATCATATAACATGGAAGAACAAACGCATACAAGTATAACATTACACAGTTGGTCTAAGATTTTAAAAGCACAAAAAATACCCTCAAAGGTCACCTTGCTCACTACAAAGTTCGTTTGTTAAGGAAGCCTTAATTCAGCAGTTTGTTAACAAGGAATTACACTCTCTTTGGATAGAGAGAAGGCATAACATCATCGAGCCTCGAGTTTGTGCAAGTGCAGACTGGTTTAGTAGTGATCACTGTGATCTAACAGGCCCAGTGACGATAGACCATGTCCCCAAAAGTAAATCAGATTGTGAACCATTGTATATCCACTATTTGTGGACTCCTCTTATTGAAGCCACAAAGAATATGAATGTCACATTGAAGAAATAAGAAAGTAGATATCTAATGCGCGCATCAGATACAATACAACAATCTAGATCACTAAACCACTGTCCATGTTAAATCTGCTTCAGGCCAGAGATATCAGGCATATCCGCAGACTGAATGATTTCTATCATCACGAGGTACTAACCAGCATATATTACATTCAAGATGAGAAATAGAATTTTTTTTAACCAAAAAATAAAATATGAGAAATAGATTTTTATTTTTCATACAAAGTCATTTATGACTGCTCACCTTGTTCTCTTCCAAATCCCCATCTTTGTTTTCACCCTCAGCCTTCTCAGAATCTGAAAGTAAACCAGAAGCCTTCTCCAGACGTTCCTCCAAAGAATCTTCAAGCAACTAATTCAGAGAATCATACATAAGCAGGTAAAGGTATGGGAAAAAAAAGCCTATGTAAACAGTGGACAGCAATTCTTCCAGCTATATTTTTTTCCCCTTTGAAATAGACATTTCTTTCCACTATTGAAAAAGATTCATTGAGCATAGAAAACTAATCGAACAAAGAAGGATGAAAACAAGCCCACAATAAATCTGGCTTTGCAGGAAGTTGTTTTTAATGCATATAAAAGAATCCAAAAGACTAATGGATCATGCATTAGAGTTTCATTTCCATGCTTGATGGAGAGACTAGTACAGTTGTAGTCGCTGATGCTAAGGACAGAAATAGAATTCAGAAGTCTATAGCTTTTTGTAGCATCAAGAAATTTCACATTTAATTTGGTATAAACTATATCCCAGCATTAACGAACCACATTTCTCTTCCCAGAAATCATCATTTGTTTTCCTTTCCTCTATTGTAGGGTCATTTCCCACGGCATTATTATCATCAAACCCTTGTCCCATCTATTTGGGGATGGTTGTGCCAGTTCTATTAGGTCAAACCCTTTTCCTATCTCGTGTCATGTGATATGTGCATGGCCAAAGCTATCTCAAAGAGAACTCCTTAGTTTTCTCTTTCATTAGAGGCACCCAAAGCTAGCTGTTGTGAACCCGTTCCTAATAAGACTATTCTTTCTGCTCTAGTCCATGCATGAAACATCCACCTTATGAAGTTATGATACACGCCACATGCACCTTTTTTTTATTTTTATGACGAGGAACCAGCCGACCCCTCATACAGTTGATCATTGGTAAAACCCACATGCACTTTTTCTTCTTGTGATTTCCTTTTTGTAAACCATTAAGCCATAAAACAGTACAGTTTTACCTGCAATCTTATTAAAGTGCCCCTTCAACTTAAGAGAAGTGGCACACTACTACTGTAAAGAAAAATAAATTAGTGGCATACAACAATATCAGAACTCCACTAGGTCTCATCTTAGCATACAATATGAAGAAAATAATATCAGTTGACAATTCAGTAGAAAGAATCGCATTGTTCCTCAAATTTTCTAAATCTCAGGATAGCATCAACAAAAAAAAAAAAAATGGATGACTAGACATCCTAATACAATTTTTATTTAGATATCTGCCAGGAGATTTTATAAAAAAACAGTTTTAAATGATCAGCAACAATACGTCATAAAAAAAAAAATGATCAGCAGCAATAACATGAAAACAGTCGTAAGAAATGTTTTCTGATGCAGACACCTGATTGAAATAATTAATTCATAAATGGTGAAAATCCAATGACAAATGAATCTCTATTGTAGACTCCCAAGTCTACGATATTAATAGGAAAAAAACATCAGATAGATGGCTTTATCAACTTACCCCCCAACGTATTTCTTTCTGATTTATCTGATTGGCAGCATCCTGACTGCTCCCAATTAGAGTTACAACCTCTGCATCATCAGATATTGAACCAGGCTGTCCAGGAGCAACTGTCCACATATAATTATGAGAAAAACATAGATAAGAAAATTTTGAGAAAATTGAAAGATTCGGAAAAGCAAAAACATTGACCTTAGAAAGTTAATAGTGTTTCATGTTTATGAATGCTGCAAATGTCAAGGACAAGTACCTTGGAAATTAATGTGCTCATTGATAATTCCAAGCATGGTAATGGACTGTGTCTTGTGTAGATATTGCAGTAGAAGTTCGTATGAGTACTGAGTGGCAAAAAGAATGGTCAGCTTATGTCATGTACAAACCAGACCGAGCTACAGCATACCATTCATTGGCTAATGGTAGGCAAGCAAAAGGGCCTATAACCGACTGTTAGGCACAAAATGAATAGAACATGAAAATATCATCAACACCATCATCTAAGTTTTTTTAGAGAAGGGCATGTTTGCGGTTGTCCTTTCTCTTTTTCAGTTTTATCCAGTTCAGTGGAATCTTGCGCCCACAAATGGTTACTTGTATTGAACAAAAGCCTAAAAGTACAAAAGCATTATACCAAGAAGTAGGGCTGCACAGAACCGGACCGGACCGGACCGGAAATGTGGTCTTTACAACACAAATCCGGTCTGGTCCGGACCGGATTTGAAAAACCGGTTATATCCGGTCCGGTCCGGTCCGGTCCAGGCCTTTTAAAAACCGGTCTGGACCGGACCGGAACGGATTATTTTTTTTTATTTTTTTTAATATAAAATTTCTAAGTCATGACTCATGTCACAGTGAATACTACTGCTCTCAAATGCTCTCAGTCTGTAGTCTGTTTTCATCAAATCCCCAATCTTCTGCAGCTCTGCTCTGTAGTCCAACGACTCCAACCTTCGTGTCATTTTGGAGCGGTGGAGCCAACGGCCAACGCCATCTCGGCATCTCCGACCGACCGAATCGATTCGACTCTTGCCATCTACGATTCCAAATCCGGCAAATCGGCAAGTAACTGAGTAAGGACTTCTCTCTTTCTCCCTTGCCTCATATTTTGCAGTGAGATCGAGATAAACAGAGAGCCAAGGAGATGGACGAGTACACGAGGGAGATGATGGACCTCAAAACCCTCGTTACCCGCACACTCGAGAAGAAAGGCGTTCTCGCAAAGATCAGGGTTAATTTCTTCTTCTTCTTCTTCTTCTCTCTTAAACCCTAATTCTTCTCTCTCCCTTGGTTTTTCAAAATGCCCTCTTTTTATCTTTCCTGCAAACATCTCTTCTCCACAGAGAGACAGAGGAACCCTATTTTTTTTTTTTTTCATTTCTTCAAAGATCTCTGCACATGAAACTCCAAAGTGGAATATTTCTGTGTTTTTTGTTTTTGTTTTTTCTTGTCAAGATAGGGATAGTTGGATGAATCTGGTTTGGCTTCTCAGGATTTGTTTTACATTTGCAGTGATATCAGAACGTTGCAAAATTGGTCAGGAACACTGTTAAAATTGCAAGTTGATTGCAATCACAAATCACTGATGCGATGAATTGTGACTAGTGTAGCTGGCATATATCTTTATTTTATGCTCAAAAGTTGCAGTCTTTGTTCTATTTTCATATACATCTTTTTGAGAGCTAAGTGAGATTTTATGGGAGAAGGTTGGAATGGCTTTTACCCATTGAGGGATTTGCTTCTAAACAGTAGGTCTTTAACAATCCTTGAGGTATATTGTCAGTTCTTACTTCCTACAGAAGATGGAGGGATGAGGTATTGACGGTGAGAATACTAAATTTTGTGGACAATATCATAGGATCAGATTTATAATCTCATACTAAATTTAGTGTTTAATCAGCCCATGACTAATCCAACCCATTTACCACTTCACATATTTCTAGTTGTATAGAGTTAGTAATCATATATATTAACAAGCATTAACTAATCAATGTTTTTTGCTAAACTATAGCATGTCAGATTAATCTAGATCAAAAGGATTTGCAACTACTAACTAAATCCTACATTAAAACCTTTTGATCTGACCAATATTAGAACATGAGCCAATTCTGAATTCAATCAAACGAGGTCTACTGGATCAATGGATCAAACACCAACTCACCCATTAGCAGTGAACCTAGTCTTATTCACTTCATTCTGCTAAAGTGGCAAATTCATCCTTTCACTCTTTAACACCTTACAATGGACATTAACACTAAAAACAATAGATGGAACATACACTAAAAACATTTGTATTTGTTTATTTTTGGGCATCAACCCAATGCTTGGACTTTGTAAAAGGAGAGAGTTTTTTTGGTCTGCATTTGTTTGTGTGTGGGCGCGCGCTCATGGGCATGAAACATATTGTTCAGAATATGGTTCATCCAACCATGGGTCCCACTTGCACATGTACTAGTGTAGTGGTCATATATCTCACATGTGTAAAGAAACTATGATCACCCATTAATGAGTCATGCCACTCAAAGCTACACAGTCTGGATTCATGTAGTAGTTGATGGCCCACATCCATTGATGCTATCTTGTACTATTACTTTGACTGAGGAAAGAATGCCAAAGGAAGACAAGCCCTAATTCCCTGTCTACCATCTCTTTTTTTGTAGAATGTATAATAAAACATGCCTCCTTTATTAATGTCTCTGATATGTTGTTCTGTTTCAGGCAAAGGTCTTTCACTTCTTTCCTTCTCTATTTATGTTCATAGACTTCTAGCAGGGGATTTCTAAAATGAGTCATGTTGATGCTGGGGGATTGAGTTTAGAGGATGTGGATATGATGGTTGAGGAGGAAGATGTTTCAGAAATTCCCACACTAAGTAGTGAACCACCTAAACCAAAAAGAAAGAATCAATCTATGGTTTGGACTTCCTTTATAAAGAAGTATGTTGGTGACCCACCACGCCCCAGGGCATTTTGCAAATATTGTGATGCTGATTATGCTGCGGATGGAAATAAGAATGGGACGAAAAATTTGTTGGACCATCTTACTAAATGTAAGAAAAACCCCAATCAGCTACCCCCAAAACAAGACAAGAGGCAAAAAACTTTAGCATATGAGAAGGGAGTTGAGGGTGATGAGAACCCTAGTAATTTGGTGTTGGCAAAAAAATTTGACCATAATCATGCAATAGCTCTTCGTCAAGCTTTGGCAGAGTTTCTTAGGGTCCGTTTGGGAAGGGAGGAAGGGAGGGGAGGGGAGGGAAAATTTGAGGGGGAAGGAAAATGAAGGGGAGGGGAGGAAAAATTAATTTTCCCTCCTCTTGTTTGGGAAGTAAAAAAGTAGGGGGAAGGAAAGTGAAAAAGTATAATTTTGTTTTTAGTGAGGTACATTAAAAAAGACTATTTTACCCTTGTTCTTGAAAAAAATTCAAATAAAGGGAGGAGGGCATTTTAGTCATTTCTCCCCTCTCTCCCCACTTTCCCCTCATTTTCCCCCTTGTTTTGGGGGGAAAATTTTTGAGGCAAAAAGCACTTTTTTTCCCTCCATTTTCCTCCCCCCCATTTTCCCTCCCCCCTTCCCAAACACCCCCCAAAAGCACTTTCCCTCCACTTTCCCCCCTTTTTTTCCTCCCCCCATTTTTCCCCCCTTCCCAAACACACCCTTATTGTTGATGAGCTCCCTTTCAGGATTGTGGAGTCTCCCAAATTTAGAAAATTTGTACAGATGCTAGAGCCTAGATTTCAAGTCCCATCTCGCATGACCATTGCTAGGACTTGTATGGACATTTTTAAGGATAAAAAAGCATGGTTGAAGTGTATGATGAGGGCTTGTGATAGTAGAGTTTGTCTCACCACTGATGCTTGGACTTCGATTCAGAATTTGAGCTATATGGTTGTCACTGCCCATTGGATTGACAAGGAGTGGAAATTGCAGAAAAGGGTGATTAGCTTTCGTTTGATTGATAATCACAAAGGAGACACAATTGGGGCGCAAGTGGAGGAGTGTTTACATGATTGGGGAATTGACAAGATTATGACCATCACAGTTGATAACGCGTCTTCAAATGATACAGCTATTGGTTACTTGAAGAGGCATCTACGAAGTAATGTGTTGAATGGTCTTTACATTCACATGAGATGTGCGGCGCATATTATGAATCTTGTGGTTGGTGATGGGTTGAAGATAAATGATGATGCAATTACAAGGGTTCGTGATGCAATTAGGTATGTATTTTTTTTTCCATTTCTTAGTACTATGCATAATTCGTTTATTAGAAATTCGTTATTTCTTATAGTTGTTTTTTGTGAAATGCAATTAGGTATGTGCGGTCTTCTCCTGCAAGGCTTATCAAGTTTAATCAATGTGTTGAGAAGGAGAGGATTGAATGTTCCAAGAGTTTGTGCCTTGATGTCTCAACTCGTTGGAACTCTACTTATTTGATGTTGGATGTTGCTGAGAAGTATGAGTTTGCTTTTGATAGAATGGAGAGTGATGATGTTGATTATCGTCCGCATTTTACTGAAGGTGAGTGTGGGAAGAGGAACTTGGGACCTCCAACAAATGAGGACTGGACAAAAATAAGGGTATTTTGCAAGTTTCTTGAACTCTTTTATGATGCTACGGTGCAATTTTCTGGTTCTTTGTATGTTACTTCGAATTCCTACTTCCATGGACTCTATGGGGTGCATTCCCATTTGTGTCGTTATTCACAAAGTACGGACAAAAGATTGAAAGACATGGCTGATATTATGATGGTTAAGTACCAAAAATATTGGGGGAGGAATGACAGGTTAAATTTGTTGATATTTATTGCAAATGTGATTGATCCACGGTCTAAGTTACAAGTAATGGGACAAATGGTGAGGTTGATGTATGGTGGAATAGAGGGAGAGAATTTGGTGGCCAGTATAAGTGATTTGTTTCGTGCATTGTTTGATGAATATGCGTTGGGGTTACCACAGGCTCAGGTGCATTCATCTAGTACTACTAGTGTGCCTCCTCCTCCTGGACCTCCTCTAGTGGTTGCGGGTTCTGGCAGCAAGCCAACTTTATTTGAGGATTATTGGAGCATGGCTGTGTCGTTTGGAACATATTCATCAAGTCCTACTGCAAACTTAGAAATTGATCGGTATTTGGCTGATCCACTTGTTGCTCCAGACAAGAATTTTGACGTATTGAAATGGTGGAAGGATAATGATTTACGATATCCCGTCATTGCTAGGATTGCACGGGATGTATTGGCTATCCCTATCTCCACTGTGTCTTCAGAGTCCGCTTTTAGTACGGGGGGACGTGTACTGGATCCATTTCGGAGTTCATTAGCCCCAGCGACTGTGGAGGCCCTCATTTGCACCCAAGATTGGTTGAGGCGTGCGGATGAAAAGGAACCAATTGACATCAAAGAAACTTTGGATTGTATTGAGAGTTATGACATGGATTCTGGTAAATAAAATGTGTTTGTAATTTTAATTCTCCTTTTATTTTCTCTATGCTTTGCTTATATTTATTTGTTTTTAACATTTATTGACATTTAAACTTGCAGAAATGGCAAGCAATAGCATTAGCACAGCAACAACCGAACTTGGGACATCGTCATCAACCACCGGCAAGACTTGAGGAGGAGACTCATTTGTGACATTTGCCAGCTTTTTAGTTTGTTAATGTATTTGTTTGTGCATGTTTGAGACATTTGTATTTTGACTTATAGTGCTTAATTTGTTGAGACATTTGTAACTAATTTGTTAGCTTAAGTCAAAATCACTCCATTTTTACGTTAACGAAGAAAACTAGACATATTTAGGTGTAATTTAGATGTGAGTTGAAAATGAAAAAAAAAAAAAAAAAAAAAGAAACCGGTCCGGACCATTTTAGACCGGTCCGGTCCTCACATTTAGGCCGGACCGCAAATCCGGTCGGACCGGATTCCGGTCCAAAAACCGGACCGGAAATCCGGTTGGGCAGCCCTACCAAGAAGCAACCGTGGAAACATCTAAAACCCGAAAGCCACCGCTCAACAAAAAAAAAAAAGAAAGAACAACAAACCCTATCTAACTATTTCAAATAAATGTGGAGACATAAATAATATCGTTGCCATCGTCATTGCAGTCTTACCCCATGTATCTTGGGTCAGCTCCATGTGTTCTAGTTTTCCACTCTACCCTATTTAAAGCCACACAGAAGAGAACACGAGTATTTCCAGAAAATAAAACATAAAGAACCAACAAAAAATATCTAAATTGAATTCCCATGTGATTCTTTATTTGAATCTAAACTTTACCTTTTTCCCCTTTTTCAAGGATTTCTCCAATCTTCATGTGATCACTATTCCACTGACCTTTTATTTTTATTTTTTATTCTTTTAAATGGTAAAACACAGGCCCATTATTCATCCATGCATAGAGATCAACACACGGGTATTCTTTCATGATTACAACTGCATCTAGACTCCTGGATTGGCATATCATAATCACGTATCACATGTTCCATAAGTAACATGATTGCTCTCTCTCTCTCTCTCTCTCTCTCTCTCTCTCTCTCTCTCTCTCATACTATGATACCCGGATACTTATACAAGCCCAACGTACCCGTATCAGACTGATACGACACTTGTATTGGTACCTGATATTGCACCGATACTTCTAGGGGACAAATTTAACATATCCTACTTATAAAGTCCATTGTCTCATATAGTTGTTTTAATATTTTTACTTCTCACCATAAAAAATGCTAGAAAGTAACGGAAACAATGATAATTTCATCGATTCAAAAGTAATCTAAAGAAAATAAGGACACCCGTATCCATATTCATGTCTTAGATTTTCAAAAGTGAGGAGTCGTATCCCCGATCCCCGTATCAATGTCTATATACATATCCGTATCTAGGCATCATAGCTCTCATGAGTATGTTTTCGTTCTTAAATATGTTTCATGCCCAATTTTTCATTGGAACTAATGCTTTGTTCACTTAAGATATATACACTGGAGATCCAGACTTTATGTATTAAATCCTACAGCTTTTTACTACCTCTTGTTTCCATGACTAAGTTTAACCCAATTGATTTTGCCTCATGAAAACATGTACATGTTAGCATCTATCAATTATTATCTAAATGGCATTCCATCGCCTAACCCGCACATAGCAATTTTTACACACTTCCCAATAAGAAAGTGACCCTGAGATCTAGTTTGTGATATCTACATAGCAGTTTCAGCCTGCCTGAACTGATAATGTAATGTAATTAGTGAATAAATCATATTCCTCTGGAGTCATTTGTCGTGTAATGTTTACACATACACATGTTTGTTGCACTCACATGTGTAAATGAGGTGTGAAAACGGTGTATAAATGAGGCCATTTTTATATGAAAATCTTCACACCTGAAACGGTGTGAAAACGTTTCAAACCACGTTGGTTAGGAAGGCATCATACAATGTGCCTTTGGAGTAGGTAGTGGTATCAAATCCCATCGTTGTCTTTTTATTTTCTACAACTCTTGTGGGCCCTAAATTTTTAATCCGAACCATTCAAATTTTTTTTATTGACCCTTTAAATCCCAAGATGTTCATTTTCATGTCTTAAATTGTCATAGATTTTGAGGTATATGAAAATTTTACATATGTACTTGGAACTGTTCAACCTTTACTCATGTGAAAATGGGTTCTTCCAAACAAACATGGCATTTCACGTGTAAATTTTCCATATAAAATTCATATATTCAAGTTTTTCATTTGTAAATCCCATTTTTATATCCCATGCATAAAAGAAAAATGACCCCTTACTTTCACCTGTTGGCAGATGCATAGTAGACATCTTAGGAATGGGAGTAAGATCCAATCATTCCAAGTAGTAGATAGCTTATGAGTTTCATTGCAGTTTGAAATTAGAATGGCAGTGTTTCAAACAGAAGCGTGTAAGTTCTTAATTCACTTGTGTAGCAGAAATGGGATCAAAGGTTATTTCTTGAGGGGTGCGCATAGGACTGCATCTAGCACATTCAAGGTTTTCTCTCCCTAAAATAAATGGCAAGCACAGACCACAATGATATAAGAGATGTCTACCACTTTCTACAATGAATCTATCCATCAAAATGCCACAACTCTAGTTTTGTAATCACAATCCATACTCCCATATAAGCTCTATTTCTCTGCATCAGTTCCTATGCAAGATCCATGCAAGCAGCATAGGTGGAATCAATGAGAAGCTGTAAAACTACATTGTCATATACTTTGAAATGGGTCCAGCACCTGTTATCAATGGAAAGCAAATGCCATACCCATTGTACTCAGTTAACAGAACTATACAACAAAATACAGAAAATGTCAACTGCTTGGAAGGATCTGAAAATGTAAATATGACATGGAAGGGCAAAAGTAATTAACCCGTTGATGTCGAACAAAACATGTGAAACAAAATTATCTACTTGGAATAAACTATGTGCCCATAAGATGATGCATCATACAGTTCGAGTAAAAGGTTTGGAAGAAAAAATATTCACATATCCATAGCGATCAAGATAGGTAGCAGAAGAACTTCACCCAAAAAAAAAAAAAAATGCAGTACACTTGTATAGCTACCTAACCATGTTATAAAAAAAAATAGAGTCAAAAGTTCTACTTTTCAAGTCTAGATCCCTTTTTTGTTTAACCATGCTAAAACAATAAGATCAGAGGAAATCG
This sequence comes from Cinnamomum chago, assembly GCA_038049695.1. Lineage (NCBI taxonomy): Eukaryota > Viridiplantae > Streptophyta > Magnoliopsida > Laurales > Lauraceae > Cinnamomum > Cinnamomum chago. The sequence continues at coordinate 7,876,625 of CP142452.1, read as the reverse complement.
AGCATTGAAAGAGAGTTCTTTATAGCATTGACAATCCACCAAGCAGTAAGCTGAGAAAAATTAAGCAAGCACCTTGCATATCTTAATGTTGACTTTGCTTTGTCTCAAAGAATGAGCAAATTCCATCTCCTACAAAAGATTTTTAGGTTAAAAAAAATCCATAAACTTTAGTATTTGATTCAATTCAATAATCAGAAAAAGTCCAAGAACTAGTGTAAGTTTCAACACAGTAGTTAACCTCCAGATGCGAGGGGGAGAGAATGCCTTCCAATTTCTGCAGGTCTCGTAAATGCATCAGTTCATGGTCTTCACGGAAGCTATTGAAAAAAGTTCGAGCTGCAAATTCCACTCATGCAGAATTAAGGGTGTGAATGCAACTTGTAAATCTAACAACTGAATCCAATAGTTTTGCAGTGTAAGAAGAAATCTGAGACTAAATACACTAAATTCAAAAGTATATACCTTCTTGTGTATGTCCTTTCGCCACAAGATCCATAAAGCAATGAACAAATACTGGATACAGTACGCGAAGCAACTCATGCTGCACAACTTAATCAAATTAGTATTACAAGTGCATTATCAATATACTTTTTTAAAATTGTACTTGCATAGTTAAACTCACTAAATTTCCAAGAGGCTCAACTCATTAAATTGCCTAGAGGGTTCAACTCATTACATTGCCAAGAGTATAAGTAGAACTTGAGTCACAGAAACATTAAGAAAAAAGAGGTTATAAATGAGGGAAAAGGGTTTTTTTTTTTTTTTGGTTTTGGGTCAGCTGTAAAGGAGAAAAGGGGGATTATAAATAGGGAAAGAAAATCTAGAAACATAAGAAATACTTTTTTTAAGAAAAAAAATCACTAAGAATTTAAAATATCCTTAGAGGCTAGTTGGTTATTTTAGGTTTGTTATCACTGTCTATTCTTTTTGGCGTCATACATAGCCCACCATATCATTACCAAAAGAAGGTTCACGTCATATTTCAGCGTCCCATACTCTCATAGGTGTGCAAAGGTCTGTAGATTTTACAGCTGAATCGTTCATCGGCTGAAAATCATTTTGTCAACAGGAATAAAGGTATGTTGCAGTGTCCATCCATTAGGTGACAAGCTACACAATAATAGTCAGCCACCTGTCAACGTTGGAGGGAGATATCAAATCATTTCTTTTCAATGATTGTGGTCACAGGTCGACACCTTCACATGTCATGCAGTTCAATGCAGTAAAGCCAGAGAAGTGAAAACAGATGCATAGATGGTCTCGAGGACATATTGGTGAGCAAAGGGAAGGGGCCCTAGTGAGGTGCACATCGTGTGGCGAGGTAAGGGGGACGGATTCATTTTGAATATAAGTTGCAGCACTTCAAGGATGCCCCAGTTAGTGGGGCAAGAGAAGCACTAGAGCCAAAACAAGAAAATGTAAGTGCTCATGGGGTAAAGCAGCACATGGAATGGGAAAGTTGTTTGGGCCATTGGGGAAGTGTGCTTAATAGACATAAAAGTAAGAAGTCATTCAAATCTGTGATCTTGACTTTGTTGGCCAATTCAGATGTAGGACAGACCCATGGTCCCCATGGGCCAACCAGCCAATGGGCCCATCCTACCTACCAGCCCATTTATTTTATGTTATTTAGAGTTTTAATTATGTTTTAAGTTGTTTAGTCAGTTGTTTTAATCATGGCCATCAATATATTTGGATAGTCCAGATTGGTTTTAGGTTTTTTCTTCCTATATAAGTGATGTAAAGCCACTTTGGCTCTGAATGCCTGATGATTAATGAAATTGAGTTTTGAGTACTTTCAGGATCTTCCCCAAGTTCTCTTCGAGTTCTCTCCCCAGATCTGCCATCTATATTGGGCTTCGGCGTGAGCCCGATTTTTCCATCTCTATCTTGCCCGCCCCGCATCTTCTCTCCATTGCGCATTACATAGTCTTCACTATGGTAAAAGATGTACAGAAAGATAAAGTCTGGCTCCTATCAGTGGTTTACAGACCTCACAGTTTCTATTTCCAGGGCAACTATGAGTAGAACTGGACATTGTAATCAGTGGGAATATGACATGTGGGGCTGCAATCATGTGTAGTTTCTCTGATTGGAGTATGATCAAAACGACTTGATTGATATGTTCAAGGCCAACCATTGATTCACGTAGTTAAACATGAAAGAAAATCCAATGATGATTAAGATATAGTGATATACAGATTCCTCATTGCAGGTGGATGTCCAGCTGCAGAGTTTTACCTTGGGGCACTTCAGAGTTCAGAAGGCAACCACCAGTCCTACTTGTTAAAGATGCTTGAACCAAGCTAGAAGTATTACAGAGCATACACAAGAGAGAAGAAATTGCAAGAGATTTTCTGTATTGATTGATCAGACGAATGTTACATTTATACACAGAAGGCTAGATTAGAGGATCTCATTACATGATTACAGCCTTAATTAATGAAACTAGTATCTATCTACTCATACATGGGCTGACCCAATACATGGGTCGAGCTGACCCATTAGGTCTAGCTGACTTGATGGTCTATTTATTTACACCCCCTCTCAAGCTTTGGGTGAGAGAATGTGACCATCGAGAGCTTGGAAACTAGTTCCGAAAAACGAGACGTGGAGTGAAAAAATCTGCTATCTGAGCAGCTGAAGAGATTTGAAAGAGCTTTATAGTACCACTCCGAACATGTTGACGGATGAAATGACAGTCAACTTCAAGATGTTTGGATCGTTCATGAAAGACATCATTTGTTGCCAGTTTCCGAGCACTTTCACTATCCGTAAAGAGGGGTAGATTTAGGAACTAGAACTCCTAAATCCCGAAGTAACCAGCGAAGCCAAATAATTTCAGTAGTGGTGTGAGATACAGCACGATATTCGGCTTCAGTGGAAGATCGTGAGACAACTTCTTGTTTCTTGCTCTTCCAAGAGATAAGAGAGGAGCCAAGGAAAATGGAGAAACCGGTTGTAGAGCGCCGATCATTGACATCTCCTGCCCAGTCGGAATCAGAATAGCCATGCAGGGTAAGATTTTGAATGGAGGAAAGGAGGGCACGGATGGAACTTCCTTGTAAGTATCGCAGTATGCACAGCACAACAGCCCAGTGAATATGAGTTGGTTGCGCAACAAATTGGCTTACCACATGTACTGCAAATGCAATATCTAGTCTGGTAATTGTAAGATAAACCAAGCTGCCAACCACTTCACGATAACGAGTTGGATCAGAAAGTAGAACTCCATCAGTAGTTCTGAGCTTCAGATTATGTTCAATCGGAGTGGAGACAGGCTTAAGATCTGTGAGTCCAGCTCTTTGGAGAACGTCATTGTAGTATTTTGTTTGAGATAAAAGATATCCTGTGGGAGAGTAGGCAACCTCAATGCCCAGAAAGTATACTGCAAAGTTCCCAAGTCTTTCATCTCAAACTGTCAATGAAGAAAACGCTTCAAGGATAGAATACCTGGAGCATCACTGCCAGTAATAACCATATCATCGACATAGAGTAACAGGAAAACACATCCAGATGGCGAATAGCGAGTGAAGAGAGCGGAGTCATGAGCACTCTGAGAAAAACCAATGCTGATAATGCTGGTGCTAAACCGTTCAAACCAAGCACGAGGGGCTTGTTTGAGACCATATAAAGCGTGTTTGAGACGACACACAGAATGAGGAGGTCGCACAACGCCTGGAGGAGGATGCATATAGATTTCTTCTTGAAGAAATCTATTCAAAAATGCATTTTTGACATCAAGCTGATAAAGGGGCCAATGTCTAACAGCGGCAACAGAGATAAAAGTGCGGATTGTTGTCATCTTAGCAACCGGAGCAAATGTCTCCTCATAATCTACCTCATATTCTTGAGTGTAGCCTTTTGCAACCAAACGAGCCTTGTAACGATCAACAGAACCATCAGATTTGGTCTTGATCTTAAAAATCCATTTGCAGCCAATAGCCCGTTTCTCGGAAGGAAGTGGAACAAGATCCCATGTTTGAGTTTTCTGCAGAGCTGCAAGTTCTTCGGCGATGGCAGACCTCCAGTTTGGATGAGCAATGGCCTCCTTATAGGATTGTGGTTCCGCCAAGGTATGAATTGCTGCAAGGAAGGACTTATATGATGGAGAAAAATGATCAGTACAAACAAAGCCAAATCTAGAGGGAGGGTTTCTGGTGCGCACTGGATACCGTGGAGTCGGAGGAGGATCCCGCACATCTGGAGCAGAGGAGATAGGCATGATCAGAAGGAGGAGGTGGGGCTGCAGATTCCGAAGGAACAGACGGAGGTTTGGGCCGACGATGATATAACTGCAGGGGTGGAGAGGAAGGGGTATCGGAGGGAAACAGGTCTGGAAATGGATCAAGAGGATAGACTGTAGGTTGCTCAGGAGAAGGGGATTGCGTAGGCAATGTATAAAAAGGTATATGTTCCAAGAAGGTGACATTACGAGAGACCCTTAACCTATTGGTTTTAGGATCATAGCATCGATAACCTTTCTGTTCGATGCCATACCCTAAGAAAACACAGACAGTGGATTTTGGGGAAAGTTTGATTCTCTCAGTATCATGTAACAGAACAAAACAGTGCAGCCAAAAACTTTGAGATAGGACAAGTCAGGTTTACAGGAAAATAACTTTTCATAGGGAGATGTGCCAGATAAAACAGAGGATGGCGTTCTGTTAATCAGATAGATTGCAGTCAGGACTGCTTCCCCCCAGAATTGCAGAGGAACATGTGAGGAATAAATCAAGGATCTAGCAGTCTCTAGGATATGTCTGTGTTTCCGTTCTGCTACACCATTCTGTTGTGGTGTGGCAGGACAGGATAATTGAGCTAGAGTCCCTTGACTGGTTAGGTAAGAACGAAATTTGTGGGACATGTATTCTCCCCCGGAGTCAGACCTGAATATTTTAATCTTTGTGTCAAATTGAGTGGAAACCATGGTGGAGAAAGCAGTGTAAATTGTGTATAACTCGGAACGGTTTTTCATTAAATACAGCCATGTATATCTAGTGAAATCATCAATAAACAACACATAATAAATCGAACCACCTTTCGTTGGCTGAGAGGTAGGTCCCCAAACATCAGAATGCACCAAAGCAAAAGGAGCATTAGTAGAAGAAGTGCTTTTATGATAAGGGAATGCATGTTGTTTACCAAATTGGCAACCAAAACAAGTGGAAATGTCTGATACAGGAATGTTCCCAAATACACCACTAGTAACTAAAATTTTCAGTTTATTTAAAGATAAATGGCCTAAACGAGAGTGCCAAAGGGCAAAGGGAGATGTAGATGAAACAAGTGCGGCAGGGGATATTGTGGATGAGGGAAGATGCAACGACTAAAGATAGTAAAGTCCTCCTGACCTAAGGCCGGTCCCACTCTGTCTCCCGGTGCGCGGATCCTGCACATAACAACTAGTCGAAGAAAATGAGACAAGAAATCCAGAAGAAGTCAATTGACTAACAGAGATTAAGTTGATAGACAAGTGAGGAACACACAAAACATTAGTGAGAGAGATCAACTTATTTGAAACAGAGCCAATAAGAGAGACTGGTAGAGGAGTGGCATCAGCAGTATGGATGGTGAGAGGGCTAGCAGGGTTATAACAATTATGAAGGTTGGAAACATCATTTGTCATATGATAGGATGCACCAGAATCAAAAATCCATGTAGAATCAGGAGTACCTGACGGACCAGAATTGGTCATGGCAGAACCAGAAGCTGAGGTTGTAGTGGCCATCGGGGAGGCAGAACGAGTGGAGGAAGCTAGAAACAACTGTTGTATGCGCGCATCAACCATAGCCTGAATCTGAGATGTAAGATCCATTTGCGGAGGCACAAAACTATTGGACAGATCTGAAGAAAATCCAATATGGACGGTCCAGATGACTTGAATCTGATCCCAGATGATTAATACAGCAACAGACAGCACAAAGAGACCGGTGGGCCCCACTGGATGATCAGCTGGATGATCAGATCTGTTCAGGTTGCAGAGAATGAGCACAGATGATCACAGTCTACCTTCCTATGCTTGGAAGATGATCACAGCAGTAGAGATTGCCAGAACCAGAAGAACCAGAAGAAAATGTAGAAACAGAACACAGACGACCCAGTCGTCTTGTGTCGTCAGCGACAGATCGTGAACGAGTGCCCCACAACTTGGTTCAATCACAGATCAGAGGACATCATCCTGAAGAAGATCAAAAGTTCTTCCGCCAGGCCAAAATTTGATGATAATTGGATCAAAATCCACAAATCTGGACGGTGGTGATGAAATCTTTCTAAGAAAACCGTCAGAGGAAGAAAAGGATGGAAACTACCTCAAAGGTGATTGAAAAATCTTGGAAAAATCACCAAAATGTCCAAAATAATCAGTCGACCAACACAAGGATGATGATTGGTGAAGTCGTGAGCATCGCAGGTGGGCCACAGTGAAGCAGTAAGCAGAACACGTCAATATCGTCAGTTCCATCAGTGGATCGATATGGACGTGGACTCCAGTAGTTGATCAAGGAGCTGATCAGAGGTTGGGGATGGAAGAACAGAGTATTTGCGCAACTCAGGGAAAAAGTCTCACTCAAAACGGATCAAAATCCACAAATTTGAACGGATTTGATTGAAACTGTTCCACAAAACTGAAATATCACAAAATGGGGTGGATATCCTACCTCTGATGACCCAAAAAATCTTGGAAAATTCACCAAAAAATTCAGAATAACCAGACGACCAACATGGGCTGCTCCAGCAGCTTTGTTGATGATGATCGCAGGTGGGCCACGTCTTGATCAGAGATGATCACAGACGATCAGATGGCAGAAATAGAATCTGAATGATTTCCAGAAGATGAACTAGGATGATCACGATCGAAACTCCTCTTATGCTTGATCTGACAGACTATCAGGGCTCTGATACCATGTTAAAGATGCTTGAACCAAGCTAGAAGTATTACAGAGCATACACAAGAGAGAAGAAATTGCAAGAGATTTTCTGTATTGATTGATCAGACGAATGTTACATTTATACATAGAAGACTAGATTAGAGGATCTCATTACATGATTACAGCCTTAATTAATGAAACTAGTATCTATCTACTCATACATGGGCTGACCCAATACATGGGTCGAGCTGACCCATTAGGTCTAGCTGACCTGATGGTCTATTTATTTACACTACTTTCGATAATTATTTATTACTGTTGATTCCAGTTTGGGAGGATTTGGCCCCTCACCATTCACATTTGAATTGACAAGGCAAGAAGAAAGATGCTCCTTCCATAGGGGAAAGGAAATTCAGGCTAAAGGGTGGGCTGGCTTTTTGCTTTTCCTAAAGCTCCAATCTTTACAGGGAAAATCACCTAGCGGAGAAAAGATCGTGGCCAAAAAGGAGAAAAAACAGTTGGATGAGAATATGGAAATGGAACAAAAGGGGTTTCCTCTCTCTCTCTCTCTCTCTCTCTCTCTCTCTCTCTCTCTCTCTCTCTCTCTCTCTTTAAGCTTGCGTCAAAAAGATTATCAGAAAGATTAAAAGAGGAGGTCGAACGTAAGTTGAAATAATAATAATAATAATAATAATGAAGTGCCAACAATCAAGGATTACAAAATTTAAGTTCAGTCCAAATACAGCACATAGTAGAAGATGGAAATAGGATGGAGAGGAGCCAACTGTTTCAGCAATTTTAGGGTATTACAGGGAAGAATGCTCAGATAGACCACTCTTGGATAATCTTGTACACTGATCAAATTGGTGTAGGAAAAACAGATCAGATCGAGCATCTATCAAAGACTTAACAAAGGAAGCAGTCTTAATGCTATGTAGTGACCATGCAATGGTCCAGATTGAAACATCTAGCTCTTTTTTTGGACATTTTCAGACTTTCATTAAAAAAAAAAAACAAAAACAAAAACCTTAGAAGGAAACTGTTTAATTCAGACTGTTGCAACAAAGATTGAGATTTCTAACCATTCAAAAAAAAAAAGATTGAAATTTCTAGGTTTTAGGCACTCAAGGTTCACATCCTAAGAAGTAGTAGAACATACTGCAGACTTGTGCGTCAACAGATAACATGTCAATGGACAAGATATAGGCACAAGTTCTGGGTTCTCGCTTCAGATCGGTACAGTTCCAACAGTGATACCTTCAGCTCAAGGTGCAGCCGAATGCCATTTATATCCCAATGTGACTCTAGAAGAGACAGAAGATTAAGCATTTCGAATATGAATAAAGGAGGCACTGCTAGGTGATTCAAACTTCTAAGTGCATTATTAAGCGATTCCTCTATCAACCCCTACATTAAGAAGAATCCATAAAGGATATTAGTGATATGTAGGACATATTGACTTTATTAACTTCTTCCCAGGTGCACAGAGAACAGAAATTAAGAGGAAACTCTCCCCATATGGAGGGTCTCATTAAGCCCCCATTTTCATTTAATTCAAATAGGAATAAAGGATGCACTACTAGGTGATTCTAAGTGCATTATTAAATGATTCCTCTATCAACCCCTACACCAGGCATTAGGAAGACTCCACAAGGCATTAAGAAGAATCCATAAAGGAAATTAGCGATATGTAGGACATATTGGCTTCATTAACTTCTTCCCAGGTGCACAGAGAACAGAGATTTAGAGGAAACTCTCCCACTACGGATGGTCTCATTAAGTCCTCATTTTCAGTTAATAATTCCTATAATATGATAGACCTTTTTGTATCTTCATTTTGTTGTATATCTCCTCTCCCTTCAAAAACAAAAATGTTCCTAATTTTTCCAAGGACTCCACTGTACAGTCAGGCAAAAACTAAAAACAAGACAAAATGACACCAAAATAATAATAATAATAATAATAATAATAATAATAACCACAAAAATAAAACCCAATCAATAGAATATTTGACCATATAAAGTATGAGCATAAACCATTGAACTGATGAGAAATTACCTTGTACAAATCCAGTGAAGTATATGTCCAAGATCTTAGCTTACTATAACCATCATGATATCGTGCTGGACCATTCTCTGATCTGACAGGAAAGCATCCATTAGGTAGGTAAAGTTAAGAATTAAGTTCAAACTTCAAACAGTGCAAACTTTGTAGAAATTCCGTTGAGCCTTAATCTACTTTACTTTTTCATCCAAACAAGAAAAAAAACTTATTCTTCTGAGTCTTGAACATGAAAATGCCCACATCATAGATAGAAAATAAAATAAAGAAAAGGAGTAAGGTCAATAGATCATAAGCCCCATTTAAAAGAAGAAGAAAAGAAAAGGTATAATATCAAAACCATGGCCTTTCACATTAATTAATTTTTAGCCAATACCCAAACTTTGCCGAATGAAATTTGTGTTTTTTACAAACAGGTCACTAGATTATTGAAAAAGAAAAAGGTTAAAAATAAAAATTCACCAAGAAAAATACTACTATGAGTGAAACAAGAATAGGACCAGAAACATTTTTCTTATACTTATCTCTTTAAAACCCATGATACATAGGAGGCATTTACAAGGACAGCGTGGTCAGTGGGGCTCACTAAGAAGCATGACAAGCATTGGGAGCAGGGAGTTTGAAAATGTCTCCCCATGACCAACCTTTGCGCAAACAATTGGAACCATCCAATCGAGGGAGATAATGTTTTGAGGGCTTCAAAGTTGTTCAAATTTCAAATTCCATTGAAGGACCTACCACAGCTCAGATCAGTGTCAAATTCAGGGTGGCTGTAATGTATGTAAAGGGATCATAGGGAGGAGGGTCAGGCGGGTGGGCCCCACAGGCCAGGATGTCGAGGCTTAAGTACCTGAAAATAATTTTCATGCTACCTATTGAATTATTAAAAACAAGTTCATTTTTACCAGAGTCCATTCTTTTCAATGCAAGCAGTCATTCATGTGTATCAATTTCATATCCTTATTGCACCCAAACTAGGTTTCGACCCAATCACCAGCTATGAAATTGTTACCATGGAAGTGATTGGTTTCCCAAGAACAAGGTCTGTGTAACCAAGTTAGATTGAAAGAAAGACAATTAAGACAAGGAGAGAAGAGAAGCAGTCAGATATGAATAGAATTGTGGGTTAAAAATGGCAGAATGAAAAATGGGTCAGCAAAGCCAGCCAGATATAAATGAACCCCATTGAATAGAATTGTGAGTTAAAATAAAATGGCAGAATGAAAAATGGGTCAGCAAAAGATTTGATTTTGAACAGGAAACCGTGCCCTAACAGCCATTAACTACTCATTCGCATCATGTTCTGCGTAAACCCTAACAAAGCACAATCAAAAGACAAGAGGCAAATACAACAACAGCTTCTTCTTCTACTTCAAAATAGTAAAAAAGAAAGAAAGAGAGAGAGTACTGGGCGAAGGAGAGGATGCGCCTGGCGACGTCAGGATCGGTTTGGGAAGCAGACGGATTGTTGTTCTGCTCTTCTTGAAGAGCGAGCTCTGTATGCTTGAAACCCTTCTTCTTCAGATATGCTAACACTGCTTTCTCGATCTCTTCTTCTTCCATTCTCTCTCTCTCAACAAAAACCAAAAAAAAGACGTTCTGATTCTATGTGAAAGAAGCAGCAATGCCTTGAGTAAATAATAAAAATACAAGATGCTATGGCTATGTGAGTCCTCAAACTGTACTTTCATAGGTGATGGTCCATGGATGGTTTGGAAGAACTAAATGGACCCGGACCCGGACCGGACCCGGACCCTGACTCAGAGATTAATCTACTCAACTGTATTTTCACAGTGAGCACCCAGGGTTCGAACCGGGGTACATCGCCACTTCCCGCATGTGCAGGCTCTCTTTTTATTTGTATGGACTTTCTTTCTATGTGGGCGGGCTTTCTTCCCACGTGAGTGGGCAATATTTGGTAATAAGTCCCAAAGACACAAAAATTAATGGGTCCACAGTAAGTAATCAAACTATACTATCATGGTGATGAATCCGGAAGGACTAAAGAGAATCAGACCCTGACTCCAAAATTATTGGGTTTAAGAGGGGTGTACACAGATCGGATTGGTGCGAATTGGGAATCCATCACCAATCTGGGGCTGTTAGAAACCGATCAGATCTGATATGTAGAAGACTAGATCGGATCAGATTAATCCATTTAATCTATTATTAAAAGAAAGATATCAAACATGTTGTAAAATTTTCATATTTGACCCCTTAAAATAATTTTCTCATTTTATATTGAGACATCTTAAATTATATTTAGACCCGTTAAAAAATGTTTATTTATATTTAATGTCAACGGATTAGATCGGATTGAATCTGCGGATTGAGGGTGAAATCCGTTACTGGTCCGTTGCTAACGAATTACAAGATTTTCAATCCGTCACCAATCCGTTTACATTCGGATCGGTTAATAATCCACGAATAAGATCAGATCGGTTCGATTTTACGGATCGACGGATTTTTTGTACACCCTTAATTTAAGATAAGTACCCAAAGTGTGTTTTCATAGGTGCATGATGGGTCTGGAGGGGCTACATAGATCCAGAGCCGGACTAAGAAACCAATGGGCGCAAAGTCTTATTTTCATAGGCGATGAGAAAGGAAAATCTAAATGAACCCAGACCCTGAATCAGAAATTAATGGGTCCAAAGTAATTATTCAAACTGTATTTACATAGGAAATGAATCTGGAAGAATTAAATGGACCCAGAGACATAGACAAAAGTTAACGGGTCCAAAGTAAGTACTTAAAACTGTAATTTCATAGGTGAAAACTCAGAAAGAACTAAAAGGACCCATAACCAGGCTCATAAATTAATGGGCCCAAACTCCTAAGTAAGAACTAAAAACTGTTTTATTTTTTTTTTAATAGGATGGGTCTGGGACTCTGGGTTGAGTCAGGTACATGGGCAGTCCACAGTCACTGCCACCGCATTTATTTCTTGGGTTGGATCCAAGTGAGATCAGCTCTGAGTTGATCATGATAGCCCTACAAAGGATGTAGATTGTGAGTGTTCCACCCAACAAGGTCTAGCTCTATGTTTGAGAAGTAGTTCTGTTTGGGCCTGCCTAGTCTTAACCCACAACAGATCTACTTTTTGGTAATCCTGTGATACACCCAGGCCTAAAAGAGATGATTGATTCTTCACCTTAATTGAGTCCAACAGACTGAATAGGGAACCTGACCCTTTTGTAGGGTGTTCATGGGCCCGGCCGGGCCAGGATGAGGCATATCCAGACCCCCAGTCCCAGCGCAGTTTTAGAATCACCGGACCCGCCCAAGCCCGGCAACGACCATACAAGTCAGGCCGAGCCAGCCGATTTAGTCAATTTGGCCGAGCTGAACCAGTCTTTTGAAATTGTTTGTGGGCTCTTCTGGCAATTGTTTGGTTTAATTAAATTAAATTCCATGCATTTCTTACACAAAATAGGTTTTTTGGCTTTCCTTCACTTAATCCAAGCCCGGCCGAATTACTACACGGCCCCATAATGCATGTTCAACCCCCTGCCTATAGTAGGCTGGGCCCGATATGCTCGGGCTGGTCTCGCCCATGAGTACCGCCGCCCTTTTTGGACCAAAATGCAACTCGAATGCAGTTTTCCACCCAAAAGCTTCATAAAACCCCTTAGATTTTTACATGTGCCCCCTCCCCTTAGATTTTTTTTAGGGAAAATGACCGTACGGAGGTTCCAAAACTCAACATTTACACAATACCAGACGAAATACTACAAATTTCCTAAGAGAATATCATATATAAAGGATGGACAGTTTTACCCTTTATCCTGCGATATCCTAGGCCCATAGGATATCGCACCGTTCGATATCCTACATATAGGATATTTCCATAAAATTTTCACCATTCTCCTTTCAACCTAGGTGAAACAGGGACAGAGATAATTCGGTAAAAACCCCTTTTTACTGCGATCATCTTCTTCTATCATCCAATGGTTTTTCCTCTGTGTTTTTCTCATCTTCTTGATACTGATATTGCAGGAACACATGTACAAATTCCACCCATTCCATCCAATCACACCTATAAATAAACGACATGTTTTCATTTTCAAGCCTCCACCTGTTTTCCATCCATATAAAATGCACATGGTTGTGTCTAATCACTACTCATTTCACATGCCAATTGTTACACATGTACAAATTCCAATTCCACCTTCACACATGCACTTTGTGTGTGTGTTTTTTATTTTTATTTTTTTATACACTACTTCACCACTTCCAAGCAAACTCACAAAATCCAAACCAAGAATCCAATTTCCAAGAAGATCACTCCATTTTACTGGTTGCAAAACTATAGTTTTTTTTTTTTGGTAATAAATGATTAAAAATAGAGGTCCTCTGTTTCTGTGTAGAGTACTCACCTATCTCTCTACCTTCCATGGATTAAAAATAAAGCTTAAAAAATCCAACTTTATTTCAAAACACATTCATATAAATGATAGATCTCTATAAAACTTCATCATTCTCCATTACCCCCCCTCCTGGGGATGAAGCGCGGACCTCATCAATGGGCAAGAACAGTTGGATGATTTCCTGGATCTTTCCTTTGCAGAATTCCCAGAAATAGCACTGGTGCAAGTCCATGCAGAGGAGATAAAAGTGTCGCAGTCGATCAAAGAGCGAGTGGATACATGAGAGGTAGGGAAGCCAGCACAGCTCATATGGAACAGTTGCAGAGAAGGGTGCAGCACAAGCCAAAATTACAAAAAAGAGTGGTACTTAGAGTTGGTTAGGACAGGGAATGGGCTTAAAGCCTGTGAGAGACATGGAAGCACGGAGAGAGATTGTATTATGCAAATGGAAGTGTGGTTCGCCACCTACACTTCCAGATTGGTATATCAAATGAAGTATGCTTAAAATAGCAGCTAGGATTATTCCGTACCAGGTTGCCTCAATTGAAGTCATTGATGGTCTCGCTATAACGAGCCCAGACCCTCGCTATAGCGAGCCCCTATTCCACTGGGCTCGCTATAGCGAGCTTCGGGCGAGATTTTCCTCCCCCGATGATATTTTCGTAAATGGATTAATGCGCTCTTGTTTTCTCGTAAATGGATTAATGAGCTCTGATTTTTCCTACCCACTCCTGCTCCCTTTCTCCTCTCTGACTTTTCCTACCTACACCTACTCTCTCTTTCATTTTCTTCTCTCATTTTCTCATACTCAGGTATGATCCTCTTCTCTTCTTCTTCTTATTATCCTTTTTTTATCTTAACCGTGCAGTTTCGGTCTTCTTGGGTTTTCTTGGATTAATCCAAAACTTTATAGAATTGGCATTTTTCTTTACAATGTGCACGAGGAAGGAGTTCTCTTGAGATCCACTCATATCTTAACATATTTTGAAGCCTGCTAAAAGAAAAAAAAAAAAAAAAAAAAGGAAAAGGAAAAAAAAAGAGGTTCATTAGCAACATTATTCAGGGCATAAAGCCCAACAACCTGTTGCTCTAAAAAATAAGGAAAAAATGAACTTTTGAAATTGAATGAAGGTTGGGTGGAAGTGCATGTGATTCCATTTTGGGTGTTTTCCATTTTAACGGTAATGGTAATATCCTATCGGAACCCACAAGCCAAAACAGAGAAGATGAAAACGAAAGTCTTCAGTTCGGAGAAATGGAGGTCTTCAGTTCGTGTTATTCGGTTGGGTGGGAGTAGGTCATGGTGCGATATTCTACAAGTCTAAGATATCGAAAGGTGCGATATCCTACGGGTCTGAGATATCGAACGGTGCGATATCCCACTGGCCTGGGATATCGAACCGTGGGATATCCTACATCACAGGAAAATGGTAAAAGTGTCCGAATTTCCTGTACGATATGCTATTGGGTAAGTTGTACTTTTCCATCTTGTCTTGGGTAAATGTTGGGTTTTAGGTTGTTCGGATGGTCATTTTCCCTTTTTTTAACGCGGCCCACCAAAGGAAAATTTCCAGCGCCCACCCTTGCCTCATTCTACAATTGATTATTCGTTAATAATATACCTACCAATAGGGTGGATGAAATTGTAGCATTTGGAAAGAAAGAAAAATATAGAGAAAGAAAGGAAGAGTTAGAGAATGAATGAATGAAGAAGAGTTAGGAGTTTCTTGAAAGCAAATAGTTTTAAGAATTTGAGAAACTAAAGCTGGCCTCAGTTGACATGTGTATCTTAAGATCACCACAGGGGGACAATTGCAGCGGTTGGATATCATCACTGAATGCTATCAATATGAAAGTTTCTATTTTACTTAAGAAAGTCCAAGGTGGTTTTTGAAGATCTGTATTGTTTTTATTGTGAAATACAATATGCTATCTTGACTAGTCGTGTGTTTTGTAGGATGAGGAAGAAAATGAACAATCAAACCTTCTTTCCATTTACTCTAGGTGAAGTTATACATTTGAAGCATTCATGTCAGCCATTTTGTGGGGATCCATGATGGGCATTGTTAGAGGCTCCATGTTGTGGAGTGTTTTGCCAATCCATGAGAATCATTTGAGTTTTGTTGGATGTAATTCAAACTATGGATGATTTTATGTTTGGGTTGAACATCACCATTTAATGACAGATTCTGGTAAATTCTGTTCTACTTACGTCACAGAGGCATTGTACCAAACCCCTAGGTTGAATTTTCACTTCTTTTCAACAGCAGCTTTTAGACAAGAAATGAGATCTGAAACACATCAGTATAATATGTGGCGACTCCTTTCGTGGCTCACTTTCTTAGAGATGTGTTTGGATGCACCAACTTGAGAAATGAGAAATTGTGTTTTTCTGTGTTCTTGAAATATCTTGGGACTTGTTCATGTTAATTGGCATATGCTGCTATGGATCTTGAATTTGAGAGAGAAATAGGAGCACTGTTCTTTCTGGTTGTATTAGGAATGTAGTGAATTGTGGTTTTGGTGTAAAAATCATGGATTCTGTAAAAACTCAACTCAGAAATAAAAGAGAAAAAATAAAATAAAAGATTATTCAGATCATTTGAGGGAATTCAACACCTTTTTCAGATCATTTGAGGGAACCCAACACATACAAAAATACTGACTTTACTAATAATTTCCAATATCCAATACAATCTGTAAGGGCATGTTTGTGTAACACTTTTCCACGGAAAAGTTGACGATTTTCCTCGGAAAACTCAATTTTCCGGCGTTTGGTGCGGAACAATTCCGCGGAAATGCTTTCCTGCCTCGTCAGCATTTTCCTTGATAATTGTGGAAATGGGTTTCCCATGGGGGGGTATGGGAAATGGTTTTCCTCGGAAAACTTCTCCCTCTTTTCCTCACTCTTATCTATTTCAACTCAAAAACCCTACAACTTTTTCATTTTTTATTTCTTTATATAAATTATTATTTAATGTTAAATAAATAATATACATGTTATGTTATTTTTCTTCAAAAAATTATATCACCAAATAAGAAATTTTAATTTTCTATAAGGAATCCACAGCCGCACCAAACAACATTTGCACCAATTCAATAAGGAAACTCTTTTTACACCAAACATGAATTTCTAAATTCTACAGAAATTCTTTTCCGAGGTTTTCATTTCTATGGAATTTGCTGACGTGGCAATTTCCTCTTTCCTCGGAAAGGGTGTGTACACAAACATGCCCTAATAGAAATAAAGGGAATACGAATCATACAGTGATTTTAGGAAAAGATAGAAAAAATTAATCTAATTACAGTATAGAGAGTACATAAAAAATAGAAAACTAAATATTTGAGTATCATTGCACATTATTTTAAGTTTCATATTTGGAAAATATCAGCCACCCATATAGAAGTTTTAGTGCAGAAATTATTATCGTGAGTGTGGGATCGACCACCAGTATCGTTTTTCAACTAAGATGATGCCAGTAGTGGAGATTGGTAATGCTCCATATACTTCATGTATTGGTGGTGGGCAAAAAATACTCTTTACCAATACTCATTGTTGGGTTTAATCCTTAAGCTTCACCACAAATTTGACAAATAGCGAATATCAATAAGATAAGGATCAAATTGGGATGTTTAACATACAGTAATACACAAATATGCGCTGTTCATATCTCCAAGGTTTAATATATGCTACGAAATCAAGCACTTGCCTTATACCAAAAAAAAAAAACATGCAGTCGTATTCTACTTGTATAAGGTTATATTCACATTAACTAGAAGTGATGAAGACATCGCTAATAAAACATCTATTGGTAAAACATAGTTCATTATATAAGAGCTTTTAATCACTTCAATTGTTATCTAACTTTCATATAAGATAGAAGAATAAACAAACATAAAATTAGAATGAAACATTTTCAAAATTTTAATCACTTCATTTTTATTGATTAATACGTAAAACTTAGCACTTTCAAAATTTCATAAGCTCAGTTTTTACAACGTGGACTCCTACTTTTCATCCCTTCCCTCATATCCCTCATATTTATTTTGTCATGAATGTTTCCATCTCCTCTCTCATCCTAATTTATAATATTATTCAAGCTGGATGAGATCCGGTATAGACTCGCATCCATAATTCTAGCCCATGCAACACTTGAATTTGCATAATGCCCTTCATACACAAAAGAGAGATTTAAGACTATGAGAGCTTAAATATTGGAGTAAGAAGAGATTTTTCATTTAGTATCACAAACTTGGTTGGACACAAATGAATGTAAGACCCTTTTATACTTATTTTTCGATAATGGGTAGTCACATGTCACTCATCTAATGGATGAGGAATCTTCTACACTCTTCTTATGGAAATTTCTAAGGAACCCTATATTGATCTTACACTATACAACCTATTGTATAACAGTCACTCATCTAATGGATGAGGAATCTTCTACACTCTCCTTAAGGAAATTTCTAAAGTAGCGTCTGGTTCGTTGTAATGAAAGTCAGAATGGACAAGAACAAGAATCTAAAGTTCTATTACTGGGTTGATTCCTCAGCGTAAACGCTGGAATGGAAATGATTATTCCTGCCTCATTCCATTCCAAACTTATTCCGCTCTCCATTTCATTTCTGTCTAAAACCATTCCAGTGAACCAAACGCTGGAATGGAAATGATTATTTCTGCCTCATTCCAATCCAAATTTATTCCGCTCTCCATTTCATTCCTGTCTAAAACCATTCCAGCGAACCAAATGCTACCTAATGAACCCTATATTGATCTTACACTATCCAACCTATTGTATAACACTATGCTCATTAACATTATTCATAATGACACTCGTTGTATTTTATCTTATAGTCTTTTAGAATCTTTTGGACCCTTCAAGATCTCCCGTGACCCATTATGATATGTTCATCCATCCGACCACATTTGCGCACCACGACTTGGATGATCATGATGCACAATTAACTCTAATAAGCCTTGATCCCACCATTCCATGTCTCAACGCCTTGCCTGTATGCACCGTGGGCCTTGAATGCGTGTAGGAGTCTTAATAATGGGCTGGGTCAAACTAGGCTGAGGTATATCCACGTACAGCCTTTAGAAACACAGGCCCATATCCACCTCAACCCCAACATGGGACTTACGTGCCTAGCCCAAGCCCACCCATTTAGTAATCGGTCCCGGCCTACCGGGCTTTCTAATTATTAGTTTGGGTAAATAGTCACTAAATTACATGTATTAATTATTCCGGCCGGCCATTACGGGCTGGGCTCCAGGATTTCTATCACTTAGGCTCATACATTAAACAGGCCAAAAAAATAGATCTAGGCTCGGCCCAAGTCAGGCTGGGCCCTGATCGGGCTTGGGTTGGTCCCTCCCTTGACCACCCGGTCCACCCCTAAATGTGGGACAAGTCTTTACCCAAAAGGAAAAAAAATTGCAGACAAGTAGATGGTGGCTTGGCCATCTGGACCAACGTTTCCTAAAAATAAAGTGTCCACTTGATTTCCACTATGAAAAAGAATGAGAAGCGAGAAGCACAGCCATCTTGTTTTCATGTAAAACCAGTTGAATATGATTAGGATCAAGGTTGTAAACGGAACACTTTTGAGTCGAGATCATATTAGACCCAGACTAAGAGCCATTTCTAAATAACGGTTCCGGTTCTGGTTTTGACTCAGAATCTATTTTGTTGGTTCCAGACTTGGTTCCAATAGAAAAACTAGGATTTGATTCCGGAATCAGGTCCACCTATAAGATTAGAATCTAGTTCCAAAATTGGTTCTAATTTCTCTTTATTTTTTAAATCTTTTTAAAAATAAGCATATTATTCAACTTATAAAAGTGCATCAAGTCTACTCCCTCCAATATTATACATAAAAACATAAAAAAAAGAGAGTTAATTTTGAGGTATAGTTTGTAATATCAAAAACTCATATGGCAGGTCCCAGATCTACGAGTCGAAACCTATGTGGACCTAGAACCAGACCCGTTTATCAATCAGAGTCTAAATTAGGTTATCTAAATCAAATTCCGAACCCGGACCCGTTTATAAATCGGAACCTAAAATAGGTTTCAGACTCGATTTTTTACGGGTCAGGACTTCTGAATAATCAGATAATCGGATATCCATTTGCAACCCTAATTAGGGTTATCTAATGGATGATATTTCTTGCTTAATTCTCCATCAATGATAGTTCCATTCAAGAGGGGTAGTGAACGATACCAAACACTGAAACATGGGCCTTCCCAGTCGACATGCATCTCCAATCAACAGGTTGCAGCCAATTAAAGTTTAAGAACTCAAATTATCCACTAAAGTCAGAAGGTTAGCAAGCGTAGTAAGGAGTGACTTGGGCAATTCTAGCCCTGAACCCGATCAAATTGGACAGACTCATGTGGCTCAATGACTTCCTGAGCTAGGACTGCTCATCAGCTGCAGCAGGCCGGCCAAGCCATATTTAGGCCCATATCCAGTGCAACGCCAACATGGGCTGTAACTTTCTGGTCCTGGCACGGCCCAACTCAATCAAGCCAGGTCCAAGCTTACCCATTTAGACAATCAGGTGGGGCTGGTCTGGGCTTTTTGTCACTTGTTTTGGACAGTAAGTAGTAAGTCATTAAACTATTAGCAATACTTATTTTGTTGGGGCTTTCAGCTTTCTATCATTTAAGCCTGGACTAAATTTTAAATCCAAGCCTTGCCCAAGTAATAAAACCTAAAGCCCGAACCTAGCCGAAAGCGGTCTAGGCCCAGGTGGGCCAACATGCTTTGCTAAGTCGCACCAAGTTTTTTTTTTTTTTCTGGAAAGGTCATTTCACCCAGAAGAAAAAAAAAAGCCATTATAGGCATATTTGTGCACAGCCTTTTCTGTGGAAGCAGAACTCAGATATTAGACTTTTTTCGTGCTGGGTCATTTGCTGGGAACGGAGTTTTCACAGAAAAATCTTAATTTTTTTAGCTATTTTTCCGTTTGTATAGAATAGAAAATCCAAATTTCGTATTCCGCGGCATTACACAAATAAGCCCTATGCGAAATAGGTAATTTAAATGAGAGGAATGATGAAGAAATTTGTAAGGTGGATCAGTTGCCGACCCTGATAAGGTCATATGACATTAGGAATGACATTGCAACTGCCTAATACATGAACTTAAGCACTTACAATTTTTAAATAATGATGCCACTAAAGTTAGCCCACCAGCAACAATAATTGTACAATTACTTGGAAATTGGCTGAAATCATAAACTCTACTTTTTTTTTTTTTGCTAATGGGGGATTCCCAATCCTTTGGGCTGGACTATTCCCTCCGGGCCTAGAGAGAAGCCGGGTAAAACCCCCGTGGCCTTTAGGTGGTAGCACAAGTAAACTCAAGATTCAGCTCCTGAAGAGGGGGGAACCGGGGATCGATACCAAGAGCTCTAGCTCAGGAAGAGGGAGGAACCGTGGTCCTGACCACTCGGCCAACCCCTTGGGGTTGAATCATAAACTCTACTTGTGGCTTGAAAGGCCACCAATTCGCCAAGAAACTCATGTTTGAGTGGGTTTGGCACACTAGTTTCACACACATGTCCAACAATCGATCTCTCTGCAGTTGGGTGAAAAACGACAGCCAACTACCTGGGCTATCCCAATGTTCTAGAATTTTCTTCTTGATCATATACGTCACATGAAGAATCCCATCCAGTTTTAGGCCCACTCTGACTGATCCTACCATTGGGAATCCCTATCTGCATAGGGCACCATCATTTCTAACCTACACAGCACATAAACATGGGCCAACACCAAATGAATCTTATCCGTCCATTAACCATAGATTCTTGTAGATCAATGGTCAGGGATTCCTTAAAAAATGGGCTCATCATGTAATCAATATGGACCCTTCATTAAACTAGCAAGAAATGTGAATGAGCACTGAGGAGCCCTAGAATGCAAAGTTCATTCATCACATAAATCTATTGAGGACAATGATTTCTTCCATGTGGGGCCCCTCATTTCTGTACAGGATCATAATGTAGATGGGCCACTGTAAATTATGGTTTTTAATTAATAGGTTATTCCTCAAACCTGCCAGTCTCAGCCTCCATAGTCAGAGATACAAATCAAAGCAAATGAAAGGGGACTCGAGAATGGTGGTTGGTCAGTGGGTCCCACTCTTCCTGTCGGTGCCATAATAATAACTAAGGCCAACGCCTTTACTAGTAACCCAAGGGGTTGACTGAGGGGTCAGACCATGGTTCCTCCCTCTTTCAGAGTTAGAGGTCTTAGTATCAACCTTCGATTTCTTCCTTTTTAGGAATCGAAGGTTAAGTCCACTTGTGCTACCACGTTAGGGACGCCAGGGGTTTTACCCAACTTCTCTTGAGCCTGGAGGAAATAGTCCAATCCAAAGAAATAGAAACCCTACTTTCCTGGAAAAAAAAAAAAAAAAAAAGCCTTTAATTAGTGGGCCCCACATAACCGGCCTTCTCTCTTCAGTCGGAGGGAATAGTACAAACCTAGGTGGGAGGAAAAAAAAAAAGCCTTTGGTTAGGGGGCCCACAAATCGCTTCCATGTCTTTTCAGCGTGCTTACACATGTCATCACATAGATTTCCTTGGTAGAGGGCCATTAATAATGTCTTCACAAAACTTTGTCACCCAGAAGATTGGGGAGCCTGTTGGGCCCCACACAAACTGCCATTTGTCATATTGGAGACATTATTTTGCATTGCGAGGTTTGGACTGATTGCATCACGTATACATCATGGCTTGTGAAGATCAGATTCCAAGCACTAGATCTTCATACGTCTAAGGCCCCACAAAAATGGAAAAACTACATCTAACGACCTTACCTTTTATGGATATCTACAAACAGGCACCTTTATTTTTGTTTTTACATAGACCCCCCTACATTGCCTGATAAAATCTAACCCCGCCTTGATTGTCAAACTTATTTTGAACGAGGAAAATAAAAATGCCCTTACCTTACATTTGTTCGTTTATACAAGCTTATTGTTCATCTTAGTTAGAATAAATCATATCGAAATATTCAATTACCTTCTTGTCGTGGTTTAATAGGGTGATTGAATATGCGTTATTCCAATGTGATATTCACGTTAGAGATGCATGGTTTGGATCCGGTCTAAGATTTCTATCCCACTCTTTTCCTTCTATCCAAATTATATCCAAATTATGGATTGGTAGAAAATACTCATTGGTTTGTGCGAGTCGGCCTCATTGCATTGCATGGTTGTGGATAATCTAAAGCTTGGACCTTGGCATTATGGTGGGCAATTTGGAAGAGTAGAAATCATTCAACTTTTAACAGAAGGAGATTAGACTATGCAATACTTTAAACAGGGCTCTAAACTTCAAAGGTGGATTTACACCTCATCCTTCCAAAATAGTTCATCCTTGTTTTCTCATGCGATTCCTAATGAATATTATTAAGAAGTAGTTGAGGTGGCCAATCAATCTTGTCCTGGCAGTGGTATGCAAAAGCCAAAACGCAGGTGGCTGTTTATAAATAGTGGGAGTTGCAGGGAGTCATATGTAAATTCCTCAACAGACAAATATCTCCCCACAAAACCAATGGGCAGTTTCCATCATTGTGGTATGCTTTCTCAATTTTTCTTGTTTTGATAGAATGTGGTCTGTCCTCTCTCTTCTTTGAACAGTAACTTTACTTGTCATGGTATGATTTTCTATCTTAAAATGTAACACCTCAGCTTGCTAGAAGATTTTTAAAAGAATTGACAAGATGGTGGGTTGCAAGATAGGATATTCTGTCTGCCCCATTTTTCACTGTTTCATTAGTTGCTTTTCCTGTTTTTGAGCTCATACCGACATCAGCTGATTGGAAGGATAAAGCTTTTGATGAAGATTATATGATAGTTTACTCTACTTTAAGATGAGAGGCTAACTTGACCATGATGAATGGCTAGGTCATGATCACAACAGCTGCCATTGTCTAACATCAATAGATACAGATAACTAATCCCATTAATCTTTTTTAACCCATGGGTGGAAATCAAATTAGACAAAGGAAATGATTGATTGTCAACACAATCCAGATGGAGCTTTTGGATTGTTTGATTTATGTGACTTCTGGTCAATGTTTATCCATCTTGGGGCTCCAAATGATGCGGATTGATGGGTTGAATTGGATAATCAGACTGCTGGATTAACTGGGTGCGAGTTGCGTCATATAGGTAAACCTATAGTTAACAATTTAAAAGGTACATCGTATGTCCAGACACCCAAAACCACAGGATGCAGCGTATGTCCAGACATCCAAAACCACAGGATGTAGCGAGTCAATCACAGGCTTTAAACGGAGAGTCTCTAGGATCACACTCATCAAAGTGGGGTCATGATCTGAAAAAAGTATTTTAAAATAATTCTTTTTTATGCCATAAGTTGGAATTTTGAGTTTGGCTCCATATAAACTTTTGAGTTTGACCACATTCAATTTTGAGTTCCACTCCTACATTAGCCAACTTTATACGTTTTCTTTGTTGCTGTGGTAGTGAACAAAAGCCACCATAAAATACCCACCGCCTAAGTAAATGGGCTAATTGTCTATCAAAATATAAATAAAAAAATTAATGGGCCCACATTGCTGATATGCGCTCTAGCAACGAGTTTTTAGAAATTAAAGGAATTAGTGACATTGCTAGAAAATTATTGGAGACAAAGAAGGATATCATATACCAATTGGTTTATTTGCTTCTAAATTTGACCTTAATTTTACCAGTAGCTATTGCGACGGTAGAAAGAGCTTTTTAGCAATAAAGTATGTAAATAACAGGTTGTGTAACCAAATAGGAGACCAATCGATAAATGACTATTTTGTCACATATATTGAAAAGGATGTGGTTGCTAGTGTTGATAATGAAGTTATTATGTAACGATTTTAACATATGAAAACCTGTTGAGGGCGGCTATAGAAGTTTATGTATTTAGATTTTCTTTTTTGATTAATAACTATTACTAACAATGTATTAAAATTCCTATTTATTTATTGATTTGTTTTAGAATTCAATATTATATTTTTCGGATTATCGGAAATAGATTATTTGATAATTTTATATTATATTTGTCCAATTATCGAAAGTAGATGACGAATGTTAATAAAGGAAAAAATAAATTTATTCGATTTGTGGAAGATAAGTCTTTTGTTGACCTCACTGACTTGAATTCCTGTAGCTGCCACTGGAGTCTCCACTAACGTCCAAACCTAATTTTACAGCCCATATCCCTTATTGGGATGAACTCGGCCTATGAATCTGCCCCCTTGACTCTAGTTACACGTAGATTTTAATGTGTATATTTGTAGAGTTTTTATACGGGTGAGAATCGTGAAAACTTGTCTATGGGCCCACCGAGGGCGATGCTCGGTAGGGGGGCATGGCCCCTTACAAATTTTGAAAGTTCCCCCTATATTATGATAAGTTTTTTGGTGTTCTCTGTAAAGATGTTGGAATCAATTTTCTATGGAAAGAACCAAACGTCCCCAAAATTACTTTTTTCCATACAAGTTACACAAACATGCACTAAAATATTTTCGACATTGGTGGGTCTAATAATTCCCCCTTTGAATCTAACTAAGAAAAAAGACTTAAATATCTTATTTGATTATTTCAGGGCCTGTTTGTATACACATGAATAAATGGTGAAATGAACTCTACATTTGATTATTAATTAAGGAGGTGAGGGGGTGAAGGATATGAGATAAGGGTTGAAAGATATAAGGTAAAGTTGTAAATGGAGATGGTGATGAACATTCACTTTTCTATGTACTATATTACTAGAGTGATGGTTGGTTATTCAATTTTTTTTTGTCTTCTAATGATTTTATCTCTCTAAAAGGGGAGGTTAATTGATGCCCGTTTTTGAAAATTTACTTTTAATCTTCATTTTAAACCACTTATGGTATTAATCCTAAGTATTCAATTCTCACGTATTTTTATGTAAATAAAGATGCCCTAATTCCCTAGTAACCTAAATGAAGGCAAATAATCCCTAGTGTCTAATTCATTAATCCATAGTCACCATCTTCGTTGCTGATATCATCACATTCCATCAAGATGGATGTATACCCATGGAGGCCAACGGTGGACCCACTAAAATTATTCCATTCCTGCCACATAACCCAACCAGGGCCAGCCATGTTGGTTGTACTGTGCACTTGGCTACAACGATAACTGCCAAAGGGGACCACTAATAATTGTCCCAAAACATCATTTCTCTCAAAACTATTGTCTCGAGAAAATATCGGTATTCCTTCGGGTTTTCAAGATTCTCAAATTATGTCAAAGAAAATAAATTAACATTTAAAAAATATATATTTTAAAAAAAAAAATTATAATTCTAATATTTTCAAACCAAATATGACATATGGAGTAGAACATTGGTCAATTACAATATTAGAGATGAATGTTATGTTGGATGTATGGTAGAAATAGAAAGGATTAAAAAAAATAGGATTCATATAATTTAATCCCAAGGGATAGTTCAGTTAGCTTACGTATACGGTTTGCACTTGAGTGTTGTAGGTTCAAAACTGTATTACCACACTGGGACTACAAGGGAATTTACCTGTCTTTCCTAAATAAAAAAAAAGGAATGTATCCATTTTTAACAAAGTTGAGACAAGACTTCGATTGTGATGATGATGATGATTTCTTCCGGTATTCCTGTTAATGTCCACTATTAAGCAATTTATGTGATAATATTTCCAATTCTAGAGATAATTTGAAGGTATCGCTATAATGAAATATCGCGATAATTTTATATCTCACCCATGATTGTGAGAATAGATATGTGGGCCCCAACAGTAACCCAATGAGCTGCAAGTCACATGGCTAGGAGTCGACATGTGGTTTGTCTTTCATGGGTTGGGCACTAGCCAATGTAACGGGTCCACGTGAGATCACACACTGCATTATTGCATTATTGGTGTGAAAGGTCAGATTCGATGCATTGGCATCTATTGGACCCTTTTTTATTGTGTCCAAATGCTATTCAATAGCCTTATAAAGTTTCAAAACCATTGATTTGATTCACCAAAAATAAACCAAAGCAATGGCCGTTAGGTCTGCAGATTACGCAAATGTTTCTGATTAGTGTATTTTGGGATTTTCTAGGATTGGATTCTTGTGTCTATTGGCCCAGGTGTTTGTTCTTTATTTTGACTAATCTTGACCGTACACATGGATTATGTGTAGCTAGAATGGGTCTTTCTTTTTTTGTTTTCTCTTTTTTTTTTTAACTTCTTGTAGTGGGGCCCATGATGGTGCCAGATTAGAGCCTTCAAAATGGTTTTGAGTGCTTAAGACCATTGGCCGCATGTGGTTTGGAATTAGACATTGAAAGGAAGTGAAAAAAAAAGAAAAAAAGAAGGGAGAAGGGTCCACGTCTAACAGGTCAAGCTATTCTATACCAAACAGTGCATTTCAATGATTATAGGCGGCTTGTTAGTGGGCCCATGATTGTGGAAGAGTAAATAGTAAATACTTCACTCATTGGACTGCGTTTGATTGGTTGGTAAAACTATTTGGTCTCGATAAATTTATTTCCTTTTTTATGACCTAGGTATCCCTGTGGCCGTTCAATTAATACAAACGCACACCAAGTAAATTTAAGAATAGATTCGAACAAAGGGCACATGTTTTTAGATACATTGAGTTAAAAGGATTAGACCCTTGTTAAAACAAGAAAATAATTCCTTATTTCAATCATTATATAATCATCGAAGCCTTGTCTCAATTATATTGGATTTGGCTGCATAAATTTTATTATCCAATTCCAATAAAACTATGGAAAACGCTTTGATCGGTTGTACTTGCTCACATCTATTTTACAAGTTTTATCCATGTGCTCTTCCGCTTTACTAATCTGCCATCAACCAGCATGAGAAATTCTCGCTCAAGGCCAACATTAGACATGTTCAAACCATCTAAGACTAGTCTTTCTTCATTTGTCTCCTATTTAAGTCACCCAAATGCTTGCACAAGTATTCATTCTTATTACATCTTTCTTAGTTTTACCATATATACATTTATATGCACTCATTTTGTACTTGTGTTGCTTCATGATTGGCCAATATTATTCTCTATACCTAGTCAAATTCCCTATTCTATGGGAATCTATTAAAAAAGAAAAAAGAAACTTTGATAGCTGAAAATCAACATGGATTGATTTTTTTTTTTTTTTTTTTGTGTAGAGTGGTAAAAATTCCACTCATTTGAGCGGCTGGTAATAGCATGCTGTGTATATTATTTGAAACATTGAGTTGAAATTTAGTATATTATTGGGAGATTCACAAAGAGACTACTCTCGACAGGAACAAAAGAAACTCCTCTCATCCGAAATTTACTTCCCTCACGAGAGAGCTTCTTCCCCAAAGGGCTAGGGCACCAGGCCCCTAAGTTGAGTTAAGAGTTATAGAAAGAAGAAACTTTCCCCAAGTAGCTAGGAAATCCAGTTCCATCCATGGGCGCAGGAGAGAAAGCCGGGTAAAATTCTCCTGTGGCCTCAGTGTGGTAGAGCAGTTTCAAACCCACAACCTCCGGGTGCAAATTGTAGTCTTAGGCCAACTGAGCCCTATAAAAGTGACGTTTTGAAAAATGGGAATAAAAATAATGACAGAGAAGATCCATTACATTATCTTGTACAACTGTAGATGTTGGATTTAACGGTTTACAGCGATAGAATATTCTAGATTCCCATGCCCCTGATTCCATGCACACGTACACTTTCGGGCCATCTAATGTATGATCCAAAAAGCTTTCAGACATGGAGATTTAATGGTCCTATCCCTTGCCCAAAGAGAAGGATCCACATGTCGCAGTGATAAGATAACGGCCGTTGCCAAATGATGCTAATGCACAGTGACCGCTACAACTTTCTGTCTGTTTTAGGGGAAAACAGGGGGCTGTTTGGATGTCTCAGGAACATAAATAAGACAGATCGTGAAAATCAAATCAACAAGCAACGCTCTTCACCTTACACTTCAATTTATGTTGCCCTTTTCTCAGGAATTTTGGGGAACTTTGGAGAAAGAAGATATCCATTTTTTTAACTCCAATAATAGTTGGCACAAGACCATGGCTTGCATCCGAAGGTTATAGATTTAAAACTACACTACAACACTAGGGATAAAGGAGAGTTGGTCCGACTTTCCTCTGTGCACAGACAAATTAGCCCAGCTCAAAAGATTGAAACCCTCCTATAATAAGAAAAAAAAAAATATTCACAGCCCAAAAGGTTGAAACCGTTCGTTAATAAGAAAAAAAAAAAAAGATATACATATCTTCATGGGAGTAAGTGAAGGAGTTTTGTGTCCCATCAATACCCAAGTGTGAAGCCATGATTGGTGCAACGGTGCTGGGTCCCACCAAATATGACATCTCAAGAAATAAATAAATGTAGGTTTAGGATCTTAGGTAGGAATGGGGTCCATCGGATGAACAGTCTAGATCAACTACCCTACCCTACATGTTGCATGGGCATTGTTAGTTCCTCTTTCATGGTGCTACAGGAAAGGTTGGTGGGTGCCTGGAATGATGAAAATAGGTAGTTTTAAAGCAAACGGAAGTAATTGGTGAGCTTTTTAACAGCCCGTCTCATGTAAATAAATATTTAGACTTAACTCGGAGGGGCAATTCAGTTTGTCTAAAACTACGGTTTGTCTTCAAAGGTTGAGGGTTCGAAACTACACTGTCACACTGGCATCACATGAGATTTACTCAGCTCTTATTGGGCCCGTAAAGATTAATCTGGCCCAAAAGGATGGCACACCCCCTGTTATAAACAAAAAAATCAAAAGTAAAATATTTAGGATTATATATATAAAATAGGTTTTATTTTAAAAAAGATTTTGGGTAGCCCAATTAAGGGGGCTGGGACTCTTTGAGCAAGAGGAGGGGAGAGGCTAGGGTCAAAATCCTGACTTCTCAGTAAGAATTGCTCGTCTTACCCATTGGGGTGGGTAAAACACCTTTCTTTGTATATCTAAAATAGTTAAAAATGAAGATCTCCCCTTCAATGGAAATTGAATGAAGGAAAGATGGGAAATAGATACGCGGACATCATCTTGATAATTCATCCTAGCAATGCGTGTCCTAAAAAAAGTTTAATGTCATATCCACATCACCTTACACCACTCACCCCTCACTAGGCCTGTCAATGGGACGGGCCGGCCGTGGGCTTGGGTAGTCCAATCCTATCCCGACAATTGGACGGGCCTGCCGAGGGTTGTCCAATCCCGGAACTGAATTGAACGGGCTTACATCAAATCCGGTTCCATACGGTCCCCGGCTGGGACATGGCCAGTCCTGGGCTTAGCTTGATCCTTGACATAAGCAAATCATTCTTTAATTATTCCTACTGTCACCAAACACCCAGTGTGAACCGGACTTTAAACCCTCGATTTTTCAGGGCTTGGGACGGGCAATACAATGCAACAAGCAACATGGCGGAGTTAAGAACTTTTTTTTTTTTTGCCGGTGACAATAGAAAATAAAAAAAAATCAATAGAAATGAATGAGAATGAAGTATCCTATATGGGTCAAGTAATGTAGGATCGATTAAATTTTTTTTTTTTTTTTTTTGCCGGTGATAGTAGAGAATCATAAAATCAATATAAATGAGTGAGAATAATTTGTATGTATCCCACATGTGCCCCTACATTCAATATTACAAAGTTACGGGTGATTTGTAGCAGAATAATTCTCTTGTTGCAGTTTTGTTTGTCAAAATAATTATTGTTTTGCTGACCAAAGTGAAAATCATGTCAAACATCCCTCTATTTCACAAAGGCGATATTTCTCCTCTTTCTAAGTTGGCAGGCGCAAATCACTAGAGAAGCAATTTCAACAGCAAGGGTTTGGAAACATGCCCACAGATAGAAGAAACAACTCACAATGCATACAATATATAGTATAAATCACAAACAACAGAATGCATGGGAAAGACAGGCCATGGGCCTAGCTAATTAACAAAAGGCTAAAGTCTCACTCTCTCTCTAAAACCATATGAGTCATCTATAAAATAATTAGTATAATGATCTTGCAGCAGGCCGGGCCGGGCCTGAACGGGCTGGGCTGTCTTGCCCAATCCCAATCCCATTTTGGCCGGGCTTTAAAAATATTGTTCAAGCCCATCCCGCTAGGCTCAATTTTTTTTAAAAGCCCTGTATTTTCTGGCTTAGGCAGGACCGGGCTGAATACTCATTTCAACGCGTCCCATTGACAGGCCTACTCCTCAACGCTTTGATCATCCTGTTAGAGTCCATTTGACCATGAATTTCTACACAATCAAGTCCATGAAAAACCCCCGGTCCTTTTCATGTTTCCCTCCTCTCTTCATCATTAGTGGGCCAAGGTGAACCCCACAGAGCATAGCATACTACATTGTGTGAAGTTTTTTTGTTTTTTTTCGTTTTTTTGGTATTGCAACTAAAAGGGGTTGGGTCCCCTATTGACTCGCACATGCGAGGAGAAGAACCAGCAAACACAAAAAGAGAAGTCATATATGAAGAAGAGACAAACTCACACATGCGTCAAGAGGGAAGCTCCCATATGCAAGGAGAGGGATGAGGGTGAGTTGGTGGCAATCCTTAATCAATCCTCGCCGTGTCAAATTTGGGTCCTTTTAGAGGGGAGATTGAATTCCAATTGGACACCTTCTGGACAGAACTTTGTAGTTTGGTATAATGTCTTTTTCCACTGCCTCACTAGCACGGGAGTTGAACACCACCCATGAGAGTGGGTCTCAAGATTCTTCGAACTTGAATAAACTAATTAATCTTTCTTTTTTGTTTTTTCTGTTTTGGATTTTAGCCCTTGTGGTTGTATTTACAGTCCAAAAATTGTAGAAAAGATTATCCCAAGTTCTGAGGTTTTATTTTATTTTATTAGCATCATCCCATACCTACTTTTAAATAAGTACTTGATCAGGATCAGCCCTAACAGTTGAAAATTTGAAAAAATCTAAACCGCGCCGACTGGGGTGGACCGACTCCCGGCCCGGTCCCCCAGGGGGGCCGGGAGTCGGTCCCCCAGTCGGGCCGTGTAGCATGGCTGTAAAAATTTATATATTCAGCTTATCCAATGATATGAGTAGGTCTACTGGCCCTATCATTGCAATTTTGTTTTAACATGAAAAAAATTGGAGAAAATGTCTTTTTGCAATATATTATTAGGATACTATCAATTTATAGATAATACTGAAATAAATTTGAGTTTCGCTTTTTTATTTTGATAATACTGAAAAACATCATTACATTACATAATAAATTTAAATTAAAAAAAAAAAAACAATAGCAGAATTTCATGACATGTTTTATTTGCAGAAGAGAAAAAAAATAAAGAACACAAAAGACCATGAGAAGAAAGTACTTTCATAAGAAAAAAATTAACACCATGTGAAAGTGCAGATCCAAACCATTCCAAACGTAGGACCGCCCTGAATCTCACCATATATTATGCCTGTTACAACAGTCACCAATCCATTGGACCGGAGATCACAGGAGCATAGGATGAATATCTTCCCTTTTCTAAAGGGAAACAATTAGGGTTGTAACTTGTATGTACTGAACTGAAGTAGAGATGTAAATCCACTAGTAGCTCAAGTGGGTATATTTACTATATATTGCTTCCCATCCACAATTCAAAATTGACCCGTCTCTTATTGTGATACAGTGAGAGACACCATGTTGAGCGATACCTATAACCAATCCGAATTATCCACACACATGGAGCCTCATAAATTACACCAGAGCCCATGGGTTCTCACCCATTTGACTGGACTGGTGCGTTGGATTGAAGGTCGAGTTTTCTCTCTTATATAAGTCGTTAAACTTATGAAGCTTGGATGAAGCAGTTAGAAGTATGTGATTAACCTCAAACTTGATATTTGAGCCCATAAAAGAAGGCTCTTTCCATCCTCTGGTCCCATAATTAGTGGGACAAAAAGTGGGCCCCATCAAGCTACCTCACCTAAGATGATGGGAGGTACCTCTCTTGGGAGCATTTCCCTTTATATTATATTATAAAATTTTAAGTTGTATATCATTTGAAATAATGACATAATACACTAAGATGCTAGTGTATAAACAAGAATAATTTAGATTTGAAAACCTTGAGTGATGATGATAGTAATTGATAAATCTTGCCATCCTCCAATGTCACTGGGGTGAAACATATTATAAAGTAATGATTAATCCAGTCGTAAGAGTAATATCTTATAAAAAAAACCAAAATTTTCTATAAGAAAGTGGAATTAGGTAGTAGTCTCACAATCCTTATCATTCTCCCAATGGACCTTAAAAAGAAAATCAAATTAGGTGTCTTGTATTATATTTTTGTCATATACATATGCCAAACAACTAACTACTAACAACCAGCCATTTTTTATTTTTACAAAGACTACCTCCAACTCTGGTTTTTACCCACAACTACTAACCTACCTGTATTTTCATTACAACATTATGAGATCAAAATCTTAAATGGCCCTCGAAACTAGGATTTCAAATTCAAAACATAAAGTGATGTGGGTTGACTCTATGATTACATACTCGTGGTTTCAATATATTCATTTCACCTTTAATTCTATGATGCACGGATACTTTGAAATGGACAACATATCATATTCGATACTTCACTTTTTATGTGTAAAATTTATATCATTTTCATGTTTATGACGTATCCTAACCGTATCCATGCCGTATTCGAATATCATAGCTTTAATTGACAAAGAGGTTAGCGGCAAGGACCGTCTACATCAAAATCCGAACCCTCGGGAGCGGTCTACGTCCCTTGCTCTTGATGCTGCAATTCATGGATGCCACGTTCCAATTGGCTCACCTGCTAGCTCCATTTTTTATTTAGTTTGGCTCTCAAACCCTAATGCAGCTTCTTAAAATTGCTCCCTTCCTGCATGGGGGCCCTCAGCTCAAAAGGAATGAATGTAAAATCCAATAATCAAGCTAATGGTTGGACCCAATTAAATTGGGCTTTATTATGTAGATAAAGTCAATACAATAGGTATGAGCCTATTAGGGCTTGTAAGCACTTTGACTTTTCCAAGATGGTCCCCAACAGGTGATTAATCTAAATCTTACTCTTGTTATATAATTATGCCCTTTTAATTTGGAACCTGAACGGCTCATTGTTGGTGGGAATTCTATGAATTCCACTTGTGGGTATTAAATTTTCTCCAAATGCAGTTTTCCTATAAGTTTCCCATACCTCAAATGCTCAAGTTTAATCCAGTATCGACTAAGTTGGAATTTTAAGAGGATTTCATAGTCTAAAAAGTAATTCTTTTAAAGGTAGATTTCCAAAATCCCACTGATGAAATAGAAAATTTTAAATGCTTTTTATACTATAATCGGTATTGTTGTAAATAAATAACCTAACACCACCCTCGCTTATTCATTTTCTTTTGATTCTATTTCCATAAAAGGAAAGGTTATTTGATGCTTATTTTTTAAATTCACATTTGGACTTCATTTTTATCCACTTATATGTGGTGAATCCCAAGTGCTCAATTCCTATGTACTCCAATGTGTTAACAAACAAGTCCTAAGAACTTCTTCAAACAATAGACCCTATAAGAGCTTGGAGGGAATTGAATTCATAGAAATTCTAACATATGTATTGTTTGAAGTGGCTAAAATTGAAAAAAGAATAGTTAAGATCAAATGATGACTACTGCATAGCTTTTTAATAGAAGACAGAGGTTTTTATGAAAAACCCTTAAAGTTGAGAAACACAATGGAGAGCTCAAACATTTTATAACAGTGATAGAGACCCTTTATTTCATTCAGATGTAAATGGGTCCCCGGTTCTCTGATTACCGGAGGTTCCGACCCGTTAAAAACTGGATCTAGGTCCGTATTTAGGCCCCGATAAGTAAATGGGTTATAGTCTGGTTCCACCTTGTTTTCGGCCCATGGACTCGGGACCCGACAAATCACCCCAATTTTTGAAAATCCTTACTAAAACCTAGGTTTTTTCTTCTTCATATCATTATCTATCTAGACTCGGACCTACCCCATTTACAGAACCGATTTTGGTTCCAATTCCATATCTCATTAACGGGTCCGAGTCTAGGTCCACCATGGGCCCATACCAAAACCAACCCATTTACATCCTTACTATTTCATAATACATAGCATAACCGGCATTACATGATAGCATGGAATAATCAAAACGAAAATGTTATGAAAAAAGGACATTCGATGATATCATGAAATAATCCAACATTCCATGCTATCATGGAATCATGGCTTTTGTAAGTCATATTATTCTATGTATCATGGAATGCGAGGATTATTCAATAATATCATGAAATGGAGGCTTTTTGCTTAAGACTGCACAAAAAATTCAGTATCACCGCAAAATTCGGTCGGTTCGAACCGATTTCTAGTAGATCGGTTTGGTTAACGATTTGAAAATCATAAAAACCGCTTACATCGGTCGGTTATCGGTTTGAGCCCACGGTTAACCGCTTAAATCGAACCGACCGTATGTAGTAACTTAAGTGTTACTTTTTTACTATTTTAACCTTAGAGTTTCATTTTTGACTACTTTCAAAGTTACATTCCACAACTCCATTCTCACATGAATTCAACCGTCAATACTGCCTCAGTGCATCTCCTCTAATCTCTCAAATGCTTTTTGATACTTCATTGTAGATAGAGGGATTACTGTACATGGTGTTTTCCTTCCATCATAATTCATATCTCGTTTCAATGAAGTTTTTATCAGAAGGCTGCACTCTTGAAAATGTTTGAAAAGCCAATAGAGCCTAGCCTTTTGATGGTTGGTTTTGGTCTCATCTAACCAATGTGTTAAGAAACCTTCATTTCTGAAAAATATAGTGGATTTTGATACAGATTCCGTTTGTGTATGACTTTTCTTGACATAAACTATTATTTTATTGTAATTCCAAATGGTATCATGTGGAATGAATGTTTCACTGCAAATTGATTATTGTTTTTTTTTTTTGCGCGCTTGCGTTTAGTCCAAACTCTCTTTTTGGAGTAGAATTATTTTTTATATGCGTTTAGTCTAGTCTGGAATGTTGGATTTTTATGTTTGCACTAAACATTTGAATAAATGCAAATGACGGGTATCATCATTTTGAAATTTTCAATGTCTGATTTTCAAAAAAATAAAGGTTTGGTTCGCTTTGGTTTAAGTCTTCTCTATCGGTCGGATCAGATCGATTAATTAAAAAATCGACATGTTCAGTTTGGTTGTTGGTTTTAATGTTAAAACGATCCGAACCGTCCATGTACGACCCTACTTCTGCCCCTATTATGAAGTCTTTTTGAATCTTTCATTATGTTTTTTAAATTAAATTTAAATTAAATTTACTATTTTTCATAAAAATCTCATTAAAATAAATTAAGGAAAGAGAAAAATCCAAAATGGGTCTCACTCCCACCTCCTGGAATACAGAGGGTAGACAGAGGAGTTTAGAAAAGTTGAAGCGGCATGGGTTGATTGGAAAAATCAACTCCTTTTTCAATGGAGAAGAAAGAAAAAGTTCCTACCCCTTTGAATTCGCCATGTCCGGCGCTCCAATGAATATTCTTTCCCATCCAACCTATTCAAACAATCCGTGCCACAACTGTACGGTCACGATCTACTTCGAATATCCCACGGACGGCAGACGAGACGCCACATGGTATAATAATTCACTCCTTTACAACTCAAAAGCAACAGGAATTTTCAAAACGACAGCTTGGCCCACTTGTACCATCCCAAATCCCACGCCCCGGCCCACGCGACCGACTCCGGATCTGGCTTGAGTTGAAAGGAGTGAAAACTCCACGCTGGGCCCCACATCTTCAAATCCAACTACTATAAGAGATTTTTTTTATACACCCCCATTAAGGTTTGTAAGATTTATAAATAGGCCCCTAGAGTTTTAGTATTTATAAATAGGCCCTTGCAATTTCTCTTTAATACCTTTCATACCCAAAAATCAATATTCATAACAAGTATGGGCAGCCACCATGAGAGTTATGTTTGATTTTTATATAAATGATGGCTTTGCCATTATATCCATTAAACAAAATGAGTATATTATTATTTATAAAAATATCATTATTTTATCTTAAGTCCCAATGATTTCTTTCAATAATTCTCTTATGCACATGACCAAAGGTTTAGGTACAAGGGCCTAGGGATTGAAGCCCCCACCCATATATGAGAAAAGCTCCCAATATTTCTTTTACATAGAGCTAAACACCAACCCCTCACCCCTGCAAATTCTAAAAATTAATATTATTTTTACATTTGCCATTCCCCCGATATTTCTTTTACACCAACGAAACATGAAGCAAAATCATGTATTTTGAGACTTTCAACAATTTAGTTGTGGGTCATATATGGATTGGGTAAATCATAATCGGTTACAAGTAAAGGTGTTGGTTGTCGTCTTGATCAATTTGGATTTAATGAAATGGGCCCTCTATTGATAAAAAAAATGAATTTATGTAAAGTTATTTTCCCATACTAAGGGGTCGTTTGTTTCTTGTGAAAGTGATTCACATGTGTAAATGACCCACATATGAGTCATTTGCATATGTAAATGACTCACATGTGGATCAGATTCCACCGTTTGTTACTAACATAACATTTCATATGTGAATCTATGAATAAGTTGTAAATTGTTTGATGATATCTCAACATCCAAGCATCATCAATGGTTGAAAATTGGACACATGACCGTGTTTGAGCTTCTGAAGAATATTAACGGTCCCGATTTTACAGGTGGGGCCCAGAACATTAAAAAAATAATAAAAGGCGGACTGGCTATGTTAGTAACAATAGGTTGTATATTGTTTGAAGATATCTCAACCTCCATACATCATCAACGGTTGAAAATTGGACACATAGCCGTGGTTGAGCTTCCGAAGAATATGAACGGTCCTGATTTTACAGGTGGGTCCCAGAAAAATAAAAAAATTATAAAAGGCGGACTGCTATATGTTAGTAACAGTAGATTAATCGAACGGCTGTGATTATGTTGATCATATCTCAACCTCCATGCATCATCAACGGTTGAAAATTGGACACATGGCCGTGTTTGAGCTTCTTAAGAGAATGAACGGTTCGGATGTTACAAGTGGGGCCCAAAAAAAAATAAAAATAAATAAAAGGCGGACTGCTCAGTGAGGCACTGTAGCAGTCCGCCTAGTAACAGTAACGTGTGTAAGTTTTTCACACCTCTTGAGGTGTGAAAATGCAATGCATAAAAAGGGCCATCTTTCACACCATTTACACAACTATTTTACACATGTGAATCAAAATCACACCAAACAAACATGATTTTTGTGTATCCATTACCCATGTGATTCAATTACATATGTAAATGGAAAAAACAAACGTCCCCTAAGTGTAATTGTTAATGTTACATCTTTATAAAAAAAAATTGAGTACGAGCTTTTAAAATTATGTATATAAGGATAAAAGATATGGAGAAAAGCATCATTTCGCTCTAAAAACATATGGTGATTGGAAGGCTATTGATTTTGGGGACACATAAGTTATTAAAATAAAAATATAGGGGCTTATTTGCAAATACCAAAACCTCAGTGGCTTATTTACAAATCCTACAAACTTTAGGAGGGTATATACAAAAAAGCTCATTAATGTAAGATTTGAGCGTGCCCCATGTATCTATGGGAGTTTGCATTAAATGATTCGGATTTTAATAGGTTAGGCAATTTAGCAGTTCTACAGTGGGGCTCATATCTTCAAATTGAATAGTTCAAAATAAATAGTGGGGCTCATATCTTCAAATTGAATCGTTCAAAATAAATGCTCTTTGAACTATCCTTGGATTCAAAGCCTGATGTGTCCCTAACCCTAATTAATGTAAAATTCGAGGATAATAAATATGTGAATTAGCAATAAATTATGAACCCAACCCTAATTAACGTAAAATTCGAGGATACCAATAGGGTTGCAAACGGGTAGCCGATTATTTGATCACCTAAAAGTTCCGATCTGAAAAAAAATCGGGTTTAGAACGTATTTTAGGTTTAATTTATGAATGGGTATGGGCTCAGAACTCAATTTCGATTTCGATTGATAAACGAGTTTGGTTCTAGGTCCATATAAATTCCAACTGATGGACCCGATATATGAGCATTTGATATAGCAAACTGTACTTCAAAATAATATTTTTTGTGGACATTTTTATATATAATATTAGAGTGAGTAGACTTGATGTACTGTTATAAGTTAAATGATATACTTATTTAAAAAAATAAAAAATGAAGAGAACGTACAACCAGTTTCGGAACTAGACCCTGTTCCTAGATGTACCTAATTTTAAAACTAAATTTGGATTTTCTATCGAACCGAAACCAACAAAATAAATTTTAAATCAAAATCCAATCCAGAACCATTATTTAGAAACCAATCCGAATCCGAATCCGAATCCAGGTCCAACATGTTTCCTGCTCGTAACCATTCACGTTTGCAACCCCAAAAACCAATAGGTCCAGAGAGAGTAAAACTCCTTTTAACTTAGGATTTCGCTGAGTTTATACTGCAGAGGACCCGGATTCCACGCGATCTCGCCATGTTGGCGCACTCCACGCCCTATCTTCATTATCTTCGTCGACAAGCCTGCAAACTTCTTTTCGAGACGAACGCCCCCAATAACAACAGCAAGACGAACCATCCCTCTACGTGTCGCTCTTCCATTCGCCAATCTCCTTTGCAAAATAAACCCCCCTATATTTCTATGTGCTTGCCGCTCCTCTTCTCTCCCAAAACTAGGTGCTCCAATGGCTCCACGACCACCCCCTCTCCCTTCTCCTTTTCTACCCCACTCCACTCACACTTCCCCTCACACTACCATACAAATCTCCTTCTTCATCTTCTAGTCCTTCGATTTCTGCAAGCAGAAGAATCAGCTTAGATGGTTCCAATGGAAGAGGAACATATTCAAGAAGAGCAGAATCCGAGAAATCTGCTGTTCGGAAAGTACGAAATGGGGAGAATCCTAGGGCAAGGAACCTTCGCCAAGGTCTACTACGGCAAACACCTCAGATCCGGCGAGAGCGTCGCCATCAAAGTCATCAACAAAGACCACGTCAAGAAAGAAGGCCTAATCGAACAGATCAAGCGCGAGATCTCAGTCATGCGGCTCGTTCGACATTCGAACATCGTCGAACTCAAAGAAGTCATGGCCACCAAATCGAAGATCTTCTTCGTCATGGAGTACGTCCGCGGCGGAGAGCTCTTCGCCAAGGTCGCTAAAGGCAAGATGAAGGAAGATCAAGCTAGGAAGTACTTCCAGCAGCTCATCTCAGCCGTTGATTTCTGTCACAGCCGAGGTGTGTCCCACCGCGATCTCAAACCGGAGAATCTGCTGCTTGATGAGAACGAGGATCTGAAGATCTCGGATTTCGGCCTCTCGGCGCTGCCGGAGCAGCTCAGGAACGACGGACTACTCCACACGCAGTGCGGAACGCCGGCGTACGTCGCGCCGGAGGTGCTGCGGAAGAGGGGATATGATGGAGCGAAGGCGGATATCTGGTCCTGCGGCGTCATCTTGTATGTTCTCCTCGCCGGATTCCTCCCGTTCCGGGACGAGAACATCATGAAGATGTACCGGAAGGTTTTCAAGGCAGAGTACGACTTTCCGCCGTGGTTCTCCTCCGACGCGCGGCGGCTGACCTCGAAGCTGCTCGTCGCCGATCCGGAGAAGCGGATCTCGATCGCCGGGATCATGCAGGTGCCGTGGTTCAGGAAGGGATTCTCCCGCCCGATCGCGTTCTCGATCGAGGATCCGGCGGAGAAATCCGAAGACGAGGAGGCGGCAGCGGCAGCGAAGACCGGCTCCGGCGCCGGCCATTCCGTCACGCCGCCGTTTTTCAACGCGTTCGAGCTGATCTCGTCGATGTCGTCGGGATTCGATCTCTCGAGCCTGTTTGAGAAAAAGAAGAAGGTCGGATCTATGTTCACTTCGAGGTGTTCGGCGGAGGCGATCATGGCGAAGCTGGAGGGAGTGGCGAAGGGGCTGAGCTTCCGGTTCGTGAAGGTGAAGGATTTCAAGGCGAGGATGCACGGGGGGGTGGAGGGGAGGAAGGGGAAGCTGGCGGTGACGGCGGAAGTTTTCGAGGTGGCGCCGGAGGTGGCGGTGGTGGAGTTCTCGAAGTCGTCCGGAGATACGCTAGAGTACGCCAAGTTCTGCGAGGAGGATGTGAGACCGGCGTTGAAGGACATCGTCTGGAGTTGGCAGGGCGACGGTAACTGCAACCGGAACGGCAACGACACCGCCGGAAATTGCAGCAGCGGCTTGATGGAGAATCCGGTACCGGCTTGAGGGTAATTTGGTCATATGCAGAAGTTGAGAATTTTTAGACTTTTGTTGGTTTTTTTTTTTAAATATATATTTTGATTTTTAGTGTTTTTATAATTTTGGGGTAGAAAATTGTATATAAATACGTATTTAAAACGATGTGCGGCTTTTTTCTTATGTGGTGGTTTTATACAGAGGAGAGGAATTGTGGGATGGCGGTTTTGTGTGCTTTTTGTTTGGTGGTTTCTGTACAGCTGTTGTTTTACTGAAGGGCTTTTGGGAATTGTGGGATGGCGGTTTCGTGTGCTTTTTGTTTGGTTGTTTCTGTAGAGTTGTTGTTCAACTGTAGGTTTTGGTGGTTGGCCTGCAAGTGGAAAAGTGATTGGATTTCACACAGATGTTTGAGTACCTGTGGGCTGTGGTGGCTCTACTTTTTCTCTTTTATATGTGGAAATCTAGTTTTAAGGACAAGGTTTGTATCACAGAATTGTTATTGAAAGAGCTAAAGATAGCACAATTAAAATTCAAGCTTCAAGACATGACATCCTCCAATGAATCCGCTGCAACCTGCGAGAGAGTTGCCCTTTCTCCGGTTTCTTTACCACAAATGGTATAGGGGTAAGCAATTCACTGGTCTACTCTTTCAGGTGTGCATTTGTGCGGCATTCCTCAATTCAAAAGTTATGATTTTTTTTTTTTTTTTTTGGTGTGTTGCATTTCCTTATAGAAAAGGAGAAAAAATGAACTTGGATTCCTCAATGAGGAATGCTAGCTGGACAAACTGCATGGCCCGGTCCCCCATGGCTACCCTTGGTCCAAGGGT
This sequence comes from Cinnamomum chago, assembly GCA_038049695.1. Lineage (NCBI taxonomy): Eukaryota > Viridiplantae > Streptophyta > Magnoliopsida > Laurales > Lauraceae > Cinnamomum > Cinnamomum chago. Next base: position 7,835,178 of record CP142452.1, on the reverse strand, counting down.
AGCCATGGCCCGGTCCCCCCAGTTTGTCCAAATAGAATTTTTCTTCCTCAATAGGGAGGATTTCAAATATTCTTATTACAAGAGTAGGGATTTATTACAAGAGTAGGGATGCAGAATTCTTCTCCTCACCATGGAATCCTCTCTCTGCATGGAAAAGTCTAGTGTTCCGATCATGGGAATTCAATATGCACCTGCAAGAATTTAAGTTAAGTTAGCTCCAACAAATTATACTATATTAAGCTTAAAGTGTTTTTGAATTGGATTTTGACCGTTAGTTATGATTTAGACCGACAGTTATTCCTCCATTTTGAAAGTATTTCACTTTTTCTCTTCATAACTATCCACTCATATTCTTATTTCATCAAACCACTCACTATTCTCCAATTTAGTTCTATTTTATTTGCTTTTTTTTTTAATTTAAATTTCTTGCTCCACTCCATCTCTTTTACTCCGTAGTTTTATTTTTAAATTTATTCAACTTAATGGATGGAAAGAGTTAATTCACTTAACATTTTTAATGTATAAATATTTAGTTTGTAATACATGAATATACCCGTGCTCAGCACAGGTGATTGTGGTAGTTATAATATATTAAAGTCAAGGGTTTTAGATTCAATTTCGATTTTTTTTTTAATCTCGCCTTTGTAAAAAGTTGAAAAATATAAACTTTTGGAAATTTGAACTATGATTTAACCGGCAAACAATATAATTCTTATATGTAATTATTTATCAAAATCTCAGAAGTAGTTAGATGGAGTGAGCTCCCTAGCGACAAGTGTCAAGCCTGTGCTTAGCACATGTTATTACGTAAAGAGGTGGGGGATGTAGTATATAAAATAGAGATGTGGAAGGGATCTTTGACTTTTCTAGGGTTAATGAAAGTCAATTACACAAAACAAATGGGCCCCAGCCCCTAATTGATATTTGGTGATCTAGTGTTTGGTTGGTAAGGCATTAACTCTTTGCAAAGCGGCAAGATGTACCCGCATTACAAAAGATAAAGGAAAAATGTGAGTTTTTTCTCTTTTTCTAAATTTAACTTAATATTCAAAAGGAATTAGCACACTAACCCACTAACCCGTCCTAAGCACAGGGATACGTAAAATTTAATTAAAAAGAAATTCAAATGACTAAGAATCATCCTTAAATAATAGAAACGAGGATTACGACGGTCCCTCTTTTTTTTTGCCCCTTTTAACCCAAGAGCATGTGGTTTAGAAATGGATAAAGAGAAGTTAGGTGAAAAGAAAAGGAAGTATACACAGGGTAAGAGTATATCTGTATATGAGAAGAGATTAGTGAAAACGGGAGGAAGTAGAGACATAGTTGTTGCATGTGGAAGTGGAGGATAACATGTGGGTTAGTTATTGAAAAGGTAATTAATGGTTACGGCCAAAATTAGCTTTAAAAGGCTTGGCTGTAATATAGTACAATTTGATAAATCACAACTATGAAAAGGATTCAGACAGGGCTAAGCCAAGCTTCTTCTTTTTTTTTTTTAATTTAAAGGAGCTAAAATTGGAAGTTTAAAGGACCAGATTTGGGCAGTAAAATAGTCGTATCTTCGAGTGAAAGTGGTATCACCTTGGCTTGGTGAATCAAATCTTCTGAAATTGAGAGTGCTATCTGTTGGTGTGTGCACTTACAATTCTAACGTTAATCTAATTTTATGCAATAGAGTTATTTTGTTGTGTTTTTGATGATTTAAGAGTTCTAAATCCTCTCCGCGACTGTTCTTTAACCGGAATTCTCCAAATACTATTCTTAACATGATTTTCAAATGCTCCAGTACAATCTACATTTGGAGAAATTTCAGCCGCAAAACCATTACTTGGATGGCTTGATTTTTGAAATTCTACTTATCAAAACACAAAAGTCCAATTGCTCTATGGACAGCAACACATGGAGTTCCTATCAGAAATTAATTCCTTCAAACAAACAGTCCATTGGGTGTAGGAAGTCGTTGTTTGTCTCTTTAAGAATATCCCAAGTTCCAGTTCACGTCAATTGATTCATCCAGATATACACTTGCACATCATTAATGTTCGTTTGTCAAACAATATTACCATGGAACTCTATGAATTCAATGCTTAACAAGTGGAATAACTTAAATTTCACGTTTTCTCGTGGATTTTCAAAATGAAGGCGCTAGGTAATTGAAGCTTTTGGTTTTTCAATAGTTTGTCTTCAATAAAAAATTAAAGGTCCTAAGTAATTGGAGTTTAACTTCAACCAAGATCATTCATGCCCTTGTACCTCTTTTTGTAGCTCTCCTTTTGTAATCTTATCATCGCCATTTTAGAGTTCAATATTCTACTTTTGAAAAACCATCGTCTTCGTCATCTTCTTCTTCTTCTTGTTTTTTCTTTTGGGTTAAAGGCTCTTTGAAGAAGTATTGGGGCCTTAGGAGGATGCGCTCATAGGATACATGTAGGAAATCGTGTGGTCCGTATGCCACGGGTCCCACGTCAGATCAAGCAGGGCTGATGCCAACAAAAAATACAATCCTACTTAATGTAAGACTTGATTTGGTCCCACTAATAAGACTCCCAATATGATTAGTGGATGTGGATTTCTTGGCATCAAAATCCATCAATACAGGAATTTATGTGGTGTGGAGAAGAATTTGGATGGCGGAGTGTTAGGCTCCGTCCCGAGTTAATTCCGATTAACTCTAATGAATTGAGCTTAAGACTAATTAAGCCGGTTTAAATGGATTAAAGGTGAATTATCACCAAATGGAAGTTGAATTAGCCTAAATGAGTAAATTAGGCTTAAAGAAATAACAACTAAGCTTATGAAATGAATTGCAAGGAATTAAATGGAAATGGAGCTTAATTAAGCAAATGAAGGAATTGTGTATAAATACGGATTTATACGTATTTTGTCGAATCCGGAAAGTCTTGATACCAACATGTGTATCTTGACGAGTACGATGAATTTCATAAAAGGCTTGAATTGATTCGACGACTATCAGATTAAATGGACTTTCAATTGACTTGAATTGTCATTAGAAGGAACTTAAGGGACTTAAGTGCAAAAAGATCTCTTATATAACATAAGAGACCTTCATTCATCTCAAATGAAACCCTAGGCACATTTTGTCTTCTCCTTTCTCTTCTTCTTCCATTTATTCTTCATCAAGTGAGAATTGGAGGTGACTCAAGTGAAATGAATCCATCCTTTGCATCTTATACATCATCTTGTGGAGTTATATTGGAATCCAAACTTTAAAGTGAGGAATTTCCACTCAATCCAAGCTAAATCCAAGCAAAAAGAGGGGTTTGTCTCTATCAATCTTCAAACAAAGGCAAGTGTATACTATGATTATGCTTGTTAATGTATTTTCATTCATTTGAATGGAAAAGAAATGATGAATTAGAGATTAGGGTGCATTATTGCTTTTGAAACCTTAATTAGATTATGTTAATTGTGGTTGAATTAGAAGAATGATTAAGATTAGTATTCTTGTTGTCTCCATAAATTAATTGCTCATTAGGTACATCAGTGGTGTAAGAAATAAGGGAAGAAAACTCAGTTCAGCAGCCTGAAACTGAAATGGGCCAGCCGGATTGGGCCTGCCCGAGTGGGTCGGCCCATTGGGCCAACAAGGCCAACTTTGAATGGCCATAACTTTTGACCCATATGTTCGATTTTTGAGTTCTATATATCGTTGAAAAGCTCTTGGAACGTAGAAACCAATGGTATACACCTCTTAGTGAGCATAGATTGGGAGATGAAGTGGATATGAGGACAAGTATAACCGGGCCTTCCCAGGCCGCCCTGGCCCACTGAGAATTGTCCGGAAAGTGTAGATTAAGTCCGAGTTTCTTGGATTAGAAAACTTAAGCATTGAGATTAATGTTAATCGTGTTTATACCATCCTAAGTGTTAACGAGGGTTATCCTAATGCGCAAATACCTAAGTAATATCATCAATAGTAATACGTGCATCGATAACAACCGTTCACTTACGGGTGGGTTAGAGGATTAGTTTCAAGTGAGATTGAAATTAATAGGAATTGTTAAAGGGTTTGGCACTACCTAGTGGTTTCCGAACTCATTATTGAATGGAATTGAATGAATTGATAAATGAATTGAATGAAATGAGAAATGAAATGAGAAATGAATGAAATGACTATTCCTACTGCAGTAGATGAGATTGGGGTGTTCTGGAGCCTATGGTGACACCAGTGAACTCTGATCAAGACACTGGGAGATCCCACCTTTTTGGACCGAAAGATCATTGACTGAAAAGTCATACATTGAAAAGTCATTAATAAATGCTGAACATAATGAATGAATGAATATGAATATGAAATGCTTCCTTTTGGAAGAACTGAATGGAGTTGAACAATGCTAGTGTAGTTGTCAGTATTATTATCATTGTTATTTTATTTGATATTGATTGCTTAGAACTGTTAAGCAATGAATTGTAGGAATTATGAACATGCTATAAATGTATGTATACCTTGTTGAACCGTCGTGTTCACGGTATTACTGATGATGTTATAGGCTCAGTTGCCCATACCGGTCCCTCCGAGACCGTCCCGCCAGCGGAGGAGACCCATTCGCTACCTCCAGGAGGTTTAGCCGAATGGACGTGATCCGAGAGCATGTATATGGAGATGTTTTGGAAACATTTAGAAAGTGTTTTATATATTTGTTTTGGTATTGTAGGTATTGTAGGTATTGTAAATGAGATCCCCTACATTGTATTTTAAATATGCAGTGGTTGATTATAGAAGAACTGAAACGATGTAAAGTAACTTTACTGTTCAATGTAAAGTATGTGATTCGTTTTGTTAAATGGTTGTCAATGTATATTATTTGTATATTCCGCACAACTGTACATTGACAGGTACGTATGCAAGATCCCTTGTAGATTCGTTTTAACTTCGGTTAATTCGGGTTTACGGGAGTAAGTATGATTAGCATCGCGACCCGGGGGTTAACCCTAATGACTCTAATCTCGGGTCCGGGTCGTGACACGGAGGGATGTCCAATTGCAAGCAATCCATTCTTCGGTAACTATTTCATTTGGACTGATCTCAACTGTCAGTTTCAAGGACAGAAAGAAGAGTTAGCAGCTTTCATTTTGTAGATTTTAGGGTATATAACTGAAAATCCAAATTCATCTCATGGGGCTTTCTTGTTAGGTCATCGGAGGTATTTTGATTATTTTACCAAGTTTTCCGATAGAGAGTTGTTATAAATACAATCTAACTCGCAAATCTTAACCATAAAAGTGACAATAGAGGGAGACAGAGATATTTCTCCTTTGCAGTATATATAAACATATTGCCAAACTACAAGAATTTATTGTGTTTTCCCTTTTGTGTGCTTGATCTGATGTGCTTGTGGTGCATCACGTGGTAATATCTTTGGCTATCTATATGGATGGTCAATGGTTGAACATAGTAGGTTAATGGAAAATCAGTGAGTTAATTTTCACTTGACAATCACATAATGGTCCTTCAAGTAAAAGGAGAAAACATCCTGAGTAGTTGGTTAGAGATTGTGTAGTGTACATGGTTACATTATAGGTAGTTGGTTAGAGATTGTATAGTGTACATAGTTACTTCAATTCAAATACACAGTGAAGCAAAATAAATAAATAAATAGACAGCTAAAACAATTCATTGTAATTGTTCATTTGCATTCCCTGAACACAGATTCATGCTCTAGTGGCCTCCATGCCCCCTACAGAATTGGCTGGTTATCTCATGTTGTTGTAAATGAGAGAGAGAGAGAGAGATATTATTCTTTTTTGTCTTTTCGCTTCATCGTAGGAGTCAATGATTAATCCCCTGTTTGGACGAAACAGGAGATCCGGATCAATTATTAATATATTTCAAGTGTACCTACATTCCACAGTAAGGGTCTCCTTCTGATCTGTGTTTTTTCCCTAAATAATACAGTTTGGGGACAAGTCATTTCAAGGAGAACTTATTTTTGTAAAATAGTGTGATAGTGTCTTAGTTTGTTGTCTCTCTCCACTTGATATTCAAAGTCCTGTCTTCAGTGCTGCATCTGACTACATGTTAGTATGGATTGCTCATATCTACTATTGGTGCTAATAGGCCTGGCCAGCCCAGGCTCGATTCGGGCCCAAGCCGCTTTGGATTGTGCTTGGATTAAGTAATAGAAAGCGGCGTGGCCCAGTTCAAATAAGGAATGCTTTTAATGTAATGATAATTTGTCCAGACAATTGCTAGTGAGCCAGTATATACAACTCATGAAAACCCGGTTTGGCCCGGCCCAGCTCTGCCTGGCCTACTTGACTAAATGGGCAGGATTAGGCCTAACATTTACTACCCATGTAAGGCATGGGCCTCTGTTTCTAAAGTCAGCCTTGTGGATGGACCATATGGTGCATGTATAGGCCAGCTCTATGGGGTCCATTTAGGCAGCTCCTTCCACACTCTTATCCCACCATAAATCTGGCATTTGCATGTATAGTCCAGTCCTGTGGCGTCCATTTGGGCTGCTCCTTCCATTCTCTTATTTATCCCTCCATATTCTGGCATCACTTCCAATTTGATTCTCATCAAACTTTTACTCATCATTAAAAAAACACAAGAGTGTTAAATCAAGGACTAGGACAGTGCATTGAGCTGATTTTTTGTATGACCCTTATACGTAGAGAGACCTTTTCATCCATCCTACCCCAGTTACATCAAAGTGAGACTCATAAGCTGAACTGTATTAGCACAGTATACAGTCTGTTCCTATGTGAAAGTTTTCCTCTATTAAACTGCTCACACTTCTTTTTTCACCCACCTTTTTTTTTTATTATGATTAGATAAACATTTTGCCCAACTTTCCTTTTCCATAGTGCTTTCACCTAATTCCTTTTGTTTTTTTTTGAGCTGGGTTCGTTTTCCTTGCACTCTGGTGCAAAGAATTCAGCAACGAATATCTTAGATTGCAATTCAGAAAGATTTTTTATTCAATTATTTTTGGTAGAAACATCCGGTTGATGTTGATTTTTTTTTTAAATTATTAGATACACATTTTGCCCAACTTTTCTTTTCCATGGTGCTCCCATCTCCCATATTTTTTTCTTTCTTTGAGCTGGGTTTGTTAAATTCTTTTCCTTGCACTCTGGTGCAAAGATCTCAAGAATTCAGCAACGAATACCTTGGATTGTAATTCAGAAAGAGTTTACTGTAGAATTCCCTTATTCGAAAGTAGAAGGATGTGTCCAACGATTCACGGTGGTATTGGCACCTCAATATCATACATGTCTAGGGATTCTTGAGTTTTCTTGTTGATAGTATCACTCCTAGCCAATAGTCCAACTTAGCCAAGTCAATAAATGAACGAACGAATAAATAAATATAAGTAGAAGGATGTGGAGTTATGCTTTCCAAAGAAAAATAGAATTTTTGGGACTGACATGTTGCTTGCCAAAACTGACACCATATTATGATGGGTTGTAATCCCTCCCCAAATTTTCTTTAAATTGAATCCATATTCTTCTACCAAATAATAGAATCCCTATGGGTGGGCATGTTTTCTCCTAGACAAGTTTCTTAAGTATTCTATTTAATTTGAAAAAGAAAAAAGACAACATGTTTGGACTCCTTTGTTTCCTTGTCCAACAGTTTCCAAGATCACTAATTTGGCACACAGAAGAATCAGATTCGGCTTATAGATAGAACATGATGAGACAATGATTTTGACCGCAATGGAACTCAAGGGTGGTGCCCAATTTTCTTATTCTTTTTCTTTCGACTTGCATATAGTATTGCCTGTGAGAATTCCTTGAGTTGGCTGTTTGGACTATTACTTGTATAGTGAAGTTAAATGGTTAAATTAAGAGAGAAGAATAGAAGAGGGGTAAATTTTTTTATTAAATGACAAAAAATACCTTTTTTATATAAAAAAGGGATAAACACCTACTTTCTGATATCAGTAAATGACAAAAACTATATTTTAGAGAAGAGTAACTTTTTGTCATAAGGCACTTTTAATTTTGACCCTTCTTATCTTTCTGTGTGAGAATCCAACTCATCACAAAGGTTGAAGCTAACTTTGGCAATTCCAGACCCAACCTGTCAACCCAAACAAAGCCTGACCGCTCACTCTGTCATTTAGTGGTCAGGTTGACATTTTTGAACCCATTGATAAATATGTTGGCTTTGGGTTGAATATATTCTTGATATTCAATCTATCAATTTGACCCAAACCTAACTAACTGCACTATGACCCAGTGAACCAATACTAACCCCACTTGGTAATTAAGGGTTCAGGTTGCGAATTTCAACCCGACCCATTGCCACCCCCGGTTGAAGCTGGGGAAATCCCCAGATGCAGTTTAGAAACTTATTGACTCATTAAAGCTCGCCGAATCACCTGGCTGTGTAACTCACCAGTCCAGAAAGAGCCTGGCAGAGTCTTAACAATTCCTCAGCCAGATAGCATGTTTTCCAACCTTTGAAACAATGGGCACAACACTTAAAAATGGGAATGGCCTAAGTGGCTTTTATATGGAACATCAAATAAAATACAAGCAATCCGGTAACTTGGTAGGACTCTCTGGCCAAAAGTAGATTTATGATTGTTGGCTGTCCTTTGTTTTTCTTCTTCTACAGAACTTTCCTAATGAAAGATTAAGATTGTGCAACAGCCAGCCTTAAAGTTTGATTGTGGGTCATCTATTATGATGGCCTTAATTTTTTTTTCAAAGGAGAATGAAGTGAGCTTCTGTGTGGAACATCCACTGATGTAGGTCTACCTTCCACCAAGAAAACCATTGGAAATAAAATGATAAAGGAAACGACAGGATGGTGCAAGCCATTAAAGAAATATTGGTGAGCTCTCTTGTTCCATTATAAATTATATACTATATAATAGTGCTATAGACACCCACTATATGATATATACATATACATATACATAGAGAGAGAGAGGAATTTTTAAGTGAACACATGCTCAAATAATCTATATGCGTACAACCAATGACATCATTGTATCTAAAATGGGCAAACCTCCAAATGTGGACCACGCGATTTTCAATAAAAAATTTACAGTCAATCCAATGGCCGAGTCGCATTGAATCTATTCAAGGTCCATGGGAAATGATATAGGAGGATTATATATAGTCCATTAGGTCCGATCACTTGGTGTGCTAGAAAGATAAACATGAGCATATATAATGTTCCTATGCATACTCACCATGATCCTAATCGGGTGCGCTAGTTGTTGGAGCCCGGCTGGGTCCCAACAAATCATGGGACAATAAAAATAAAAAGACCCATGTGGGACCACTCAAGATATGAAGCTCCAAGTCAATCCAATGTTTCTAACCCCTTGATGTGTGGCCCACAAGTATAACAATTTTAAAAATAGAAAAAAAAACACTTGATCCAATTTGTCCAGCTCATTCGGATCAGGTAAACACAGAGGATTAATGACACACACACACACACTGTGCACGCCGTGCACGCCGAAATGTCTGTGCATGCCGCGCACACCTTGGGCTTGGGATGGGAGATGGGGGATTTGAAGATTTGCATGAGTACCTCTAAATTTTAAAAAAATCAGCCACATGCGATCATTTTAACCCTAACATTGAGAGACTCATAAGTTCAGTTCTTTCGAATGGAGTGTGTAGTCAATCCAACAGCCCAGGCAGTTAAGATGGATCAAAACCCAAGACGCGTGTGGACTATTATGGTGGGTGGGGGGATGGTCCATTCAGATGGTTCATAAGGTGTGAATGATTAATTTGCATAAGAGAAAATAAGAGAGCCCCGCGCACACACATCTATCAAGGATTTTCAAGCAAGTACATGCTCAAATCCCTTACCTGACACAACCCATCACAGTCGTCCCATTAGATAAAAGTTGACTTCCTACATGCATGAGATCAGAAGGTGGAATAGGGAATCTAACTAGATGGTATACGAAAATCTCAGTGAGACTTACAGTCCATGCGCACAAAAATTTCAAGTCCCTTTTCTAACCCCTTGATTGATGACCTTCAAGTTAATGATTTTAGAATGCATCTTTTTCTTGGTTGTTAATCCAACAATCAGTCCTGTGTGGGGATAATTTCACAATACCAAAATCATGCTCAGCTCCGGTAAGAGTACCAGTTCGGCACTTTGGCTCAACCCATCTCGCCCTAACGATACTAGGCGAAATTAGGGTTCCGGAGTCAGAATTGCAAACGGAACCCCATTCTGGAAAGGAAACGACGAGATCTTCAAAATCCATTTATAATGGACTTTTTGTTTTTAGGCTTCATTCCATCATTCAGGCCTTCGAAAAGGCCGAGAAAGGCAACTCGGTGGCAACAGTGCTAGATTACATTCATACAAAGATTATATCCGTCCTCGGTACCTGTACCAGTACGGGTGTTTCGCAGTACCGAGATGGTGCTAAGCTTCGGTAATAGTACCAGCCAGGCGTCTCATCTCGGTTCAGTGAACAGTATCGGCCGGATAGCTCACCTCGGTCAGACAGATCACCTCGGTCAGACAGCTCACCTCGGCCAAGTGCTCCATCTAGGCAGTAGTGCCAGATGACAAGATAGCCACGCTGCAGTACGAACTAACGGATAGGATGGGCGCCGAACGGTCACATCCAGGTATGGGCAGATAATACATCCCCTTTTCACCTACCTCCACTAAGGAAGCTTCCGATTGGACTTCTCCCTACATATATACAGGCAAGAGGTAAAACCCAATGATATGTTTTTATGCTCATACACAATACAGGGAGGTTCAGATACACAAGGACCCCCCTTACTCTAAGCTCTCTCTCTTCTTCTCCACCTCACTTCACCCTTTGTTCAGTGACTGCACTAACTCAGGCGTCAGAGGGCCTTGCGCTGACAGCAGCCAGGGTCCCCGACCGTTGCTTCTTCTCTCCTTTCCAGGTTTCAGGCGTCTGATCCTTCTCCCAAAAGCTTCCAACAGCTCCACAAACCTCATACATTCATCTGAGTAAGTCCGTGAGATTTTTTGCACTTACAAGTCCCATTATCATGAATCAATGACATTTAGAGTACGTTTTTTTGTGCCCCATTTGGATTGATCACAGGAGGTTCCATATCGTTGAAGTGGTAATTAAGGGTGCTGGATCCAACATCTCACAAACCTTCTGTGCAAATGAGGCTCATGCTCACCTGAAAAGTTTTGATATATTATATATACAATGACCAAGATTTCAAGCAAGTATCCAACATTTTGCAATATCAAGTAATCTACTCATAGTTTTATTCACAACACTTACAAGTGAAATACATGCCAACTGCAAGAGAAGGTTGGATAACATAAAGGTAAGCCCCCACATAAGTGGAATCAAATCAGGTAATAAAGCTTATGTCTGCACCATACTGAAGACTTTTTTTTCATTGAAGATTTATATATATATGATCATCATTTGATGAGAAGGCCGGATGTCAGCAGGCATGGCTCTAAGTCAATGATTTGGACTATATGGATGAGATTGCAAGTTGATTGAATGAAGCAATAGCAAGCCCACTGCAGAATTTTGACCAGTAGTGTGGCCCACCATGCTGTGAGACCTACGTCTCAACCAACCAACGTTTTGTCTTTTTGTTAATTGATGATTAACATTGATGCGACAGTAAGCAAAATATCAAAGGTTGGAACAGGAAACTCAATAATTTCGAGAACCAATCTGGTGCGTGCTGGCTCAATTGTTCCACTGAGTGATAGGAATTTTTGGCCGGCTGGATCAACCTAATCTGATATTGACCAGGAGTTCCATGATTGAGTTTACCCTTAATTTTCAGTCAGTACCTTTTTTTGTTTTTTTCCCAAGGCCGAGGGGGCTGGACACAAAATAGCCCACACAAGTGGCAAAGAAGACGACAGATGAGAGAAGAGTGACACATTAATAGATTGATCATTGGGTTGGAACCAACTGAGCAACCCCAATTCTCAGTTTGTAATTATTTTTGGTAAAGTTCTCAATCTGGACTTTCTTTCAATAAAGCAACTCAAGCCAAATCTGACCACTTAGCTTGTGGTTGACACTTGACAATTCCAATGCTTTTTGCTTCCATTGTATGACAAGAGCACATGTGGTCTACATGCCATCCTAAATTCAGAAACATAATAGTTTTAGGTTCCCACCATTTGCAAGAGTTTCGTTGGATGTTGTCAATTGTGCAATTTGAGTCCTTTAATTGTTTATTGTACAATTTATGGCATACATTCATCAACTGTCCATTTTCTGTTCTTTGAGCAATCTAATGGATAGGAATAATGGAAAATGCCCCCTTACAAGTGAATTGCAAGTGCAGTCTAGCTCTATGAAGCCTGCTTGGGCCCACCTTTGATCAATACAGACCATTTGATAATCTTGACATGCATGAGTTGGCATCATTCCTAATCCTACATTAAATATTAAAACTTCAGTCATGTTGGATTGAATCTCAAAAGAATCTATAGTTAAGATGCTAATAAACTTTTAAAATGCTATTATATCAAGGATCGGAATAATTTGGTTGGGTTGATTTCATTTAGGCCCCCCTTTCCACAACTAGACCTTTCCAACAATTCTCCACCCATAATAGCCGTGCATCTAAGTGGACCCTCGAGTTGGACTCCATGTAAGCAATTCACAGTCTGCTTATAGGAGAACACTCGCGTAACATTTATAGAAATGTACTATCTATTGGTCACCATTAAATATAGCCAAGCAAATGGCTTCTAATTGCACACAATCTTTACATTGATAAAAGTTCCATAAGCATGATTGTAGACTTTGATATGTATTGGGAAAACAAACCTTACCTTCAAAGCAATAGGAAAGGTATTGGTGTTTGAAGGCTGTCCTTTTAGAGAGGAAAGGTATTGGTGCTTGAAGGCTGTTCTTTCAGAGGGTACATTTTGCGTGCACCCTTTTCCCATCTCTCACTCTTATCATTTATCAAGCTTAGTTGCTTGATAATTTATAGAGTGATAAGGAAAAGATAATCCTTCAAACACACCAATTTATGTGTGTATATATGAAAGATTTTCAACATTTTGGTTTCAACCTCATACTCTTGACCGAGAAGATGTAGAAATAAGGTGAAAGCTGGAAAGCACTTTTCACGGAATGTAATTTTATACTAAAATATATCTAATTTTCAGAAATAAACGCCTTTTTCCCTGAAAATGGAAATGGCAAAATGGGCACAATTATGATATATGTGATAGGTAAAATGTCAGATGAGGCAGCATAGTATTTCTCAAACTCTCCTCTGTGTGCACATAAATTAGAGTATCTGCAGGTTAGTTGTCATCTCACTCTCATTTTATTTTATTTGTGGTCTGATATGGACATACCATCCATATTTGGTTAACCAACGATTATGAGTTTATCACGGGTAGAGTAGATTCACACTGAAGAGAGGAACAATATAGGAAAAACTCCAAAAGTATGAGAAACTAGGATGGATTCTTGTCTTTATATCATTACTAATCATCAACAAATTAAGGAATATGCTATGATGGATGGATGGGAAAAATGAGAATGTAACTAGAACACTGATATCGATTAGGTAGAGAAGTCATCTGTCTAGAACATGAGATACTTCTCACTTACCCACACTTATCCACACTTTCTATCTCTCATGAATTGGCACTGAACCCAATTTCACACAACTGGAGTATATCCACCATTTTTTTTTTGAATGGTTAAATTTATTGAAAAAACGAGCAGTACAAAATGACTATACCGACAAGCTTTAAACGCCCCAAAGAAAACAAAAAAGTAGAGAAAAGAACCTTAAACACCAAAGAGTAAGAAAGCTCACCATCACCCAAGAACAACTAGAAAACTACAAATCCATCATGTGTATCCACCATTGGATTGTATGTATCTTTGTTGATCTGTAGGCCTTCATATTTAAGTGGTTAGATGGCCAATCGGGTTGGTTTTAGGCCCACCCCTATTTACAATTAGGGGGGTTACCATCACCCATCCCCTTTATTGCCCTGTTGAGGAACGGTGCTCTGTAGAACTTAGCCTTGTGTGTGTATATTTATATACATATGAGAAAGCCTTTAACTAAAAGGCCAGTTTGCTTAAGTATGAAACGACCTTTATCCTGTGGATCCGAACGGAAAAAAAAGAACATGATCGGGAAGGATGTGGTGGGACTTTTTGGTTGGGCGGGGGCAAAAAGTAGAAAACATTTGATCACGGGAGGTTCTTTAAGCCCGTTTTGATAATTTACTTGTAAAGTGAATTGATGTGAAGAGTCGTGTTATGAGACAAAAAAAGAAAAGGGGTGAAATCGAAAAGTATAAAATTTCAAAATTTACCTTCTTGATTTTTTTGTTTACGTCAAGAAGGAAGTTAATTTTTGACGTTTTTTGTATAGAAGGAAGAGACCCTTTGTCATTTAATGAATGAGAGAATCACTTTTTGACTTTTTTTTTTTTTAAGTTAAGAAGAGGTGATTTTTGAATTTTATTTTTAATTTTTTATAAAACTTCTCTTATTTTTATTGCTTAAAGTGGCCATTTACTTCAATTCACTTTATAAGCTGGCGGGTGACAAAAGGGCCTCAAAGTTTTTGTCCAGATAAAATTCTAGCCATTCCATTAAGTTGGGAGGGTGACAAATTTGCATGATCAATCCCAGGGCTACAGAACTAATTTGATGAGTGTGTGAGAATTTGGGCTGACTGCTAATTCATGAGGCAGTATGAGAGTTTTTAATCGATCAAAGGTGAGAATGGTGGGTCCAATGGGCAAGATGTTCCGTGCCTAGGGACAGCTTGGATGTCTATGAAAATTCTACAAAATCCCCCTCCTTACCCGCATAACTTGTTTTTCATTTCAAATAGCAGGCCCACCTATTTTAAGTTGAATCCCTTCGCCCCCTCCTGTACTGCTTGAATTGGGTTTTTTCGAGTTTACAAATAATCCCAACATTAGTCACACCCGTTTGGATAAATGAGGAGTTGAATAAAGTGAAGTAGATTTCACATGAGTGAAGTGGAGGAGAAGTGAAAGAAGTGAGTTGAAGTTAAGATAGAATACTTCACTTCACTCTTTTTAGATGCTTGTTGTGAAGTTAAAGTTTGGAAGAGTATTTTGGGTTGAAGTGAAATGGATAAACACGTGAACGACAACAATAATTCATCTGTCCGCTTCACTTTACACTATTTTTTTGCCTTAAAATTGAGTTATTACTAAAATTGAGGGTTATGGTCATATGATTGAACTGAATTGAGATACCCATCCACATCCCACACTCTAAATAACTTTACCTCCCTCATGCATTGGGCATAAGTCATTTGGCAGCGAACTGATTCACAGCTTACAGCCGATAGTATTAACAATCAATAATGATGAAAGATATAAAAACAATTATAATGCAATGTGAATGAAATTCATTCTACTATGGTTGATGAATGTGAAATAAAAGAAAGCAGGAAACATGTAAATGAACTAGATGCACCATTAGTGGGAAATGATGCACCCTATTACTTGTCTCCCGCTCATGGTACAGTAGTTTCCATATGGTGAGTGGAGACACCTGGAATAACTTATTGAGATATTATCATGCCTTCCGAGCCAGACCTTGACCTCAACTCTGCAAGTTAAAATAGAGAACTCAATTACTTATAAAATGAGAGCAGTACTCAATTGCGTTTCCTATGGAAGTAGGGACTAAGGACTGATTATATCTCAAATTAAATTTAACAGGGAAGCAACTTAACCTTGTGTAAAGGAACCCATATAATTGTATTACATGGTAGAACGGGAAGAAGGCGTACCTAATCGTGATTTACGATCTTATATGATGCAAGCTTGCCCAAATCTACTCAACCCACTGCTCGCATGTGCTCATTCACTTATATCAGCCTGACTCAATCTCATGCTTGTCCATTTCCACAGAGCCAGCAGAAGTTTAATTGACTTCTCCTTAAACACCCCTTTACCTTAACAATCATGGTCCTACAAATGAATGACTAAGACAACTCAACCGATATATGCGGAATGCCAACCATCATAATTCTCAAGTTGCTAACCAATACACCCAAAATGCCTAGGTGTTGAAGGTGCAACAAACTAACTACTTAACACTTCCACTGTTCCTAGACATGTAGATCAACCTGATGTTTAAAGAAGGTTGATTTTCCGAACAGCACCCTGGCATCACCTTTCACAGGCCTTCAAAACTGCACAAATTACAAGGCAAAACATTAACTTACCAAGATATAGTGTACAGTGTGCCATTCAGAAATGATCACATGTACCCAACGATGCTAACCATTAAATATTACAATTCCTAGTCACATTCCACTACAAAATATTTAGTGTCAAATAATGTAAATCCATATATAGACATGATTTCAACTCAGTAAATGTATAGATACTGTATAGCCTTTTAAGAAATTTTTGTTTTGAAATAACAAGCCACGGTTGACACAAACTAGTCAAACAAAAGCGTTGATCAGTCATTACAAAGGTTTCTCCTTCACTCTAAGATGGCTGCTAATCTGTATGCTACTACAATGTTTGTTACTGAACAGGTTTTGAAGGATCTTGTAAGAGGGAATTAAACAGGATTTTCAGGTCAGATCAATGACACAATCCTCATAAAAACATTAAGTTGGCTTTATAGGATTGTGTGAAGTTCATTAGTTTTTGACCTTTACTCTTATTCCAATGAGCATGCCGACCCACCATGCTTTCCTTTTTCTCCCTTTTGGCGGGAAAGGCCAATGAGGGATATGAAAATGTAGTTTTATGTTTGTGTAAAAAGGCTTATCACCCATAGATTACAATTAGAAATGATTAGACAAATGGCCATATAACCATCTGACCAAATTTCCTCAATCAGAGTGATTGAAAAATAAGTAGGTGAAACACAATTGTGGACATGCTTTCATCTCAGCTGTAAGGAGAAAAACGGTGAGACATCCCTATACAAAGAAGTGGATATGCAAGACGGAATATTTCTCTGCAATAAAAATTCGTTAGGATTGTGAAAGGAAACTGTGATACTTGAATGCATCAAAATAGGCATTGTATCCAATTCAATTCATAATATGGTGTACCCAATACATGCACTATGGTATTCGTCGCATGTCCCTGCCATATCCACCCCGTATTTTGGACATCACAAGATAAAACGGGTACATGCAGTTCTAGTACAGATACTGCAATCATCATCGGTGTATTTGAATTCTTCTACTAGATAGTTTGAGATTATTATTATTATTATATTTTTGGTAAATTATAGTTTGAGATTAATTGATGATTCATTGTGACAGGAGGATTCCTTCTGGTGGTGTGATATCCTGAAATGAGCACTCAATGCTATGGATTCAGAAACTTTTTTTTTTCTTTTTCCGTAAAAGGGCTTCACACTTTTCTTTGGGTGGTGTGATATACATTTGCATTTTGTATCTCTATTGCCTTTTGTATTTCTCGTGCTGGGTTTGCTATATGAAGCTCAAGACTGGGTTGCTGGAAGTGCTGATAACATTGGGTTGGGCTCTTTGATGATATGGGTTCTATTTTGTGCTACTGGATCTTTTCGAGAGGCGGTGTTCGTACTCATTGGATGTGCAGCCGGCTGGGCTCTGTGTGATCTTTGCGGCATCTTCAGTTTCTTTGGTGGCCCTTCTTGGCCCTTTGAAGTGTTGCAGGTGTGCTCTGTAGCTGCTGCTGTCCTGGTGCTTTTAAGTGTGCAGTGGATTTCTTAGCTGCTGATTTCTTGCACTTGAGATTTGTTGTGGTTTGGTTTTCCTTATGTGCCTAGCATAATATTTTGTTTTGTCTTATTATTATTTTTTTATTTGCTTTGTTTTGCAGGCCTGATTTGTGGGCTGCTTTTTCCCATTTTTGGATTTTCCTCTTGTAGCTTCTGCCCGCTGCAGGTCGCCATAGCTGACCCCCTTACGGGTGTTGTTGTGGGATGGAACTGATCATTTTGTATAGAGGATTTCCCTGAACTATTGGTTGTTTGTAAATATATTCTTGCTTATCTTGAAAAAAAGGGGCTTCAAACACTTTACATCAAGATTTGGGTGGAAAACATTGAAATACTAAACAAGCCTCTTATGTGACTAATTTAAAGCCACGAAGTTCACATTCATGATGATAGCAGTAAGAAGACCGTATTTCATAACAAGCACTTAATAAGTAGATTCCATTGATCACAGAAGATAAGATGATCAAAATACACAAACACAAAATGCATGTCACTGCAGCATTGCTACTGTTGTATCTCATGAGAAACCTCTCTGCTTGTATTTGTAAAGGTAGTGCTGGAATCCATGTCAATGTAAGGAACCTTAACACTTGGAAAAAAAGAAAGATCACTAGAAATGCGCTTGATTTAGGTCATCCGTAATCTTCATCAAAAAGCTCTCACTAATAGAAACCTTTTGTAGGACTAAAAAAATATCTTATTTAGTAAAAGGAAATAGTTTCTCTTGATGTGATCCAACCTACAGAACTGAAGATTTTTTACCTTGACGAATCATAATTCACTTGTGATATCTCTGCCGATGGAGTTCCCTATATCGGAAGAGAGCTCTTAGGAAAATTCTTAGACTAATCTTTTTATAGACTCAAACATGCAGATTGCAGACTATTGATTTCTTCAAACAATCCCCAAAACTGAAAGACCAAGGTCATCAAAATGTTATCTGATTCAATCTAAATGAGAAACATCAGGGCTGATTCATGATTGCTGGCTACGACCTGTTATGTACGTACTTGAGGACCCTAAATATGGAGAGGCATCTAGAGAAACCACTTAAGCTCCAGTCGTAACGATTGCTTCTTTTTTATGAGTAGTTGTCTCTTCATCTCAACATAGAGAGGACAATGATCTCTGCCAAAGTTGTGAACTGCGGTTTAGTTTGAGAAAGACTAATGTTGTAGTAACATAAGTGATAGTACCAAAATCCACACCCTCCAACAAGACTGAAAGCAAGGTTGATGGAGTAGGTGCTGAAATATAGATGTGGCAATGGCATCAAGGTTAAAATTTATGAGATTACCCCCCAATGTCTTTTTGAAAAACAACTGCTCCATTTGATTGGCAACAACGATATTATTTGCTCCTTTTTTTTCTCTTCCTTCAAAGTGTAACTTTTTCCATCAAAAGAAAATTGTGTTTTTAACTCATTGAAATCCCATTGAACGAACCTTGCTTCCAACCTAATGCCGCCCTTGTCTACAGATAGTGTAAGGTTCCGACCCTTAATAATGTTATTAGTGATAATTAATTTTATTTTAGTTAAGTATGTGGGATTAGAGGCTAATTGAGTCTGGGTTATAGTAAGGATTGTGTGTGTGTAGTAAGGATTGTGTGTGTGAAGTTTCGTCGTGCTCCAAGTTCATTTGGTCATAGTAGGGGCATAGTTTGCAATTTAAGGAAGATTTGAGGGGTTTTCCGCAACTTCTATTTTTGTGATTTTGGGCTCGTTGGGTAGATAACCTAATTTCCCAACTTTTCTCTTCAGTCATATTTCAATCCGACGCATTGAAGATCTCCAATTCCCAAGCTTTCAATGGCCAAGGACTAAATTGTAATTTCCATAAAATTTCCGCCAAACATAAAGGAACCGTGACCCTCCACTCTATTTCACTTTTCTCTCCTTTTGCTCTCTCTCTACTTTTCCATTTCCTTTTCATTTCTCCTTGCTCAAGTTGAAGATCAAGTTACCTCCCAAGCATCAATCACTCACTCCATCATCTTCCACAAGCTTCTCCAAGTGCATACATCCCATTTTCAAGCTTTTCCCTGTTTCCCCTCAACCCTAGGAGAGTCTCTTTCCTTGTAAATTTTAGGGTTTTTTGTTTTTATGGTTAGAAATGAGTTTAGCTAGCTTATTAGCCTTCTTTCTTTTGATTTGTGTTGAGATTTTGAGTTGGGTTGTTTGTTTCTTAGGTTTTTTTTTTTTTTGAATGGTCGTTCGGTTGTTTGTTTCCAAGAGTGAACTTCCAAAGTGGGTTTTTGAGCTAGGGTTTGATTCCTTGAATGCTTTCTTCAGACCAAGCCAGTTCTATAAATATGGAACGCTATTGATATGCTGTTTTGTCATTGATTCTAGCATTAATTTCACCTTAGTTACCCTCCTGCTCATTTATTGTGAATTTTGGAAAATGTCATGTTTAATGTGGCTTATATTGAATGGAAGGAAATGTGAATGTTGGAGGTTGTTTACTGTGTAATGAAGAGTGCTTGGCCCTAAGTATGTCGTTGTTTCAGGTGATCTTTGAATTGGGGGTTGAAATCCCCCTGAATCCGAGCTACTAAAATAAGCTTTAGAAGCTTGATACTGGGAGCTCACGGTTAGCTGTAAGACTCTTATGGCTAACTATAAACTCCATGTTTAGTTCTGGAAGGGTGCCTAAGACTACTCATAATCAACCTGATTGACAGGTTGTTTTGTGGTGAGCTTCACTGCTGTAGTATAAATCATGATTAACCATGAGAGTTCATGTTGACAAAGGCAGAATTGTGTAAAATTGGGACTGTTGAGCTGTAGTTTGCCCACAAGTAACCGTAGGGTTCACTACGGCTAGCCATAGAGACCTCATGGTTACTGTAGGAACCCCGTTTACTTTTTGAAAAAAGGACTTCAACCTACGCTTTGTGAACTTAGTTTTCGTACCCTTGACACCGTATAATGAGAACTAATTGGGAGACCATTACTGAGAGATGTTCGATCTGATATACCCTAACGGATCATCTGGGTAATGTACGATTTACATGTTAAGTCAAAGTAGGGTGATGTGAGGTGAAGTGGTGTCCATTAACATTGGATGCACCAAGGTTTTGTGACGAAGACATCAGTGACCTCATTATTCCCTAGGACCGAATGGTGATGGGTAGTACGAATAGGCTATGATGCCCAGATACGGCATATACATGACAGAAACACGCCATGGACATGGCAATGACACGGATTTTACACGTAGAAAGTGTAGTATCGGATACGATACGACACGATACGTCGCCCATTTTAAAGTATCCGTGCATCATAGCGAATAGGGTAATCATTGACTTAGGATTGCATGTGTTGTAATTCTCCTTGACTACTGTATAATTGAAATTGAACTGTAACTTTCGGTAGTGATGATGACCACATGCTATGAGCGTGTTATGGAGCTTTGTATTTTTATTATTGCGATCACATTGATAACTTAGATGGGATTAGGATCCCCTTTGTATTTCATGCCTTTCTTTTAGGGATTGATGGAGGTGTTGATGCTAGGTGACTTTGATCATAAAGACTTTGGCATGACTATTATTATTGTTTTAATTGTTTGAACTTTGATTGAAAGATTGATTGATGTAAAGTATTTCCTTTTTTGTTTGATGAATCTTGTTCACGCAAGATACCTAACCCCTCAGTGATTATTTGGATAGGATTCTTTGAGTCAGAAACCAATCATTTGTTAACGTCTAATATAGTTGGGGCACCTCTGTTATGGGATCATTATTTTGCGACTGTAGATTGATATTGAGATGAATGTACACCATTAAGTACTCGCAAAAGAAGAGGTTTTGATGTTTGTTCCCTTGGGTACCATATTGACCAGGATATTCTCCCGTGTGTTTTCTTTACCACAACTTGGTATGAATAGGGAGAGTAGTGATAATATCCCATGATGATAAGCCAATGTGCACCACATATGATCAGATTGTCTTCTTATCTTATTCATTATTTATTGAGATTCACGCTATTATGCATAGCACTTCTATTATTGGATTTCAATATGATCAGTTGTTTTTACTTCACTTTGATATTGCATATCTATTGTTATTTATGTATATCTACATGCCCGTTATCCATACTCTAATGATACTAATATTGGGGCATAGGTACAGAACCCATTAACCTCGAGGAGACGGAGTCAATTCAAACAAGTCAACCTGATGAGTTTCACGAGTGATGTGCAGACGACGTCGTTTGATCAATTGTCATGTCCCGTACTGTATGAAGAGAGTTTTTTTAATTGACCTCTAATCTCACGCAAAATCCCTCGTTTGAATTGTCATATACTTACATGAATGCAATTGATATCCTTGCGTATTCAGCTGTATGCAAGGAAATTTTCTTAAATGAGGAAGTTTACTACCAATAGCTTAAAAAGTTCTCTTGCTTGCTTGTTGTAACCAATCTTTTTGCCATTGGTTGAATCAATGAAGTTGTGAGCGTTGCTGGTGCTTATGAGGATCACAACCCACCACAACTAGTTGTTGTTTGATACAACCATGTTACTGGCATTGTATGCATTGTTAAATGTCCAGCTAGGACATGCATCAAGGCCTTAACTAGCTTCACTTCCAGATCTAACTTCACCCTTACATCTACAACTTGAAATGCTCATCATAGTTGTAGTAGAGGCCCTTATCACACCTCACTTTCATCTTTTTAGGCATACCGACTTCTTGATGATATGAATGTTGGCTTGTTGCTTGTAAGTGTCACTAACATTATTAGTGGTAGCAGTTATTGGGTCATCAATTGTTTGTTGATGTAATGGGATCCAAACTTGTCCTCCCATAATAAGGCTACTTGATTACTGCTGCTAATGCTAATGTGGTTGGTTTGAACATTTGCACCATGTGACAGATATTTTGGTGATTGTTGCTCATGTGGATAGCCATTCAAACTGTTAGATTGTAGTTCCTCAATCCAGTGAATGATGTGAATAAATTCATTAATTAGCTTAATTGATTTATAATTTCATGCTTCATTCATGAGATGAATGAGATTTTATTTTATTGTTGCACATAATTAATACAAAATGGCATGATTATTTATGAGATCCACAGGAGCCCTTAAGTATTTTAATGTAACCCATGTATGTGGATGAGATTCACAAGTAGGAGACATAGATCACAACTCTTGTACTTGAAGTATTTCATAGCCAGTGATGAGATCGGGCATCTCATCTGAAAATGTTGTAGTACTGCAATTACTATGAGATAGAATGGTTTGTCTCGACCATTAAAGTGGAACTATGTTGTTGTGCTAGTACATTGGATGTACTGAAGGACTATGAGTAACACCTTATACAAAATGCTGTATTCAATTAAAGAATACTCATAGTTTTCAAGCAATTGGCTCTCAGTCATGAGAGAGTAATGGATTCAAGCTTTTGCTATGCATTCACTTTAACTTACCGATGAATGAGGCCAACTGTAAGTTAACACCTCGGTATCTTTTGTAGGTGGTAGTGGACTGAGAGAACATATATTCTTGAGATGGAATCTGTCATTTAAAAGAGAAATATCCCTTTGTCCCGATTAATGGAATTTATCATCGGTAAGTGCACACCCATTCTGATTAAGAGTTAATCAGATGGTATCGATGATTAGTGTGATTAACTGTGACACAAGGATAATAAGAGGTGGATCCAATTTGATTAGACACTTTGATTCCAATGGATCCGTGGATATAATTGATGGAGGGGCCTACTTTTTTTTTGCTAAGTTGCAAATTGAATTAATAAGAGCAAAATGAGAAACAACAGCCAAACAGGCAGCAGAAGAGAAAAAACCAGAGCACCAGCAAACAGAAACTCTATCTTATAGATGGATAGAGCTGATTACAAAGTAAGGAGAAAGAATCTAAAATATGACTAGAGAAAGGAGAACACAATTTGCTAAGAGCAAGGGAAGCATCCTCCAAAAAGAATTTAATAGCTGTGTCCAGAGAAGGTACCTTGTTGTTGAAGATAGTCAAGTTCCTAACCTTCCAAATGCTGAAAATTGCAATGATGAAGAGAGCACCCAGCCCCTTCTTAGCTCTGGAGCAAGAGTTAAAGGAGAAGGCGATCCACTTTGAAGAGACAGAGCTGGAGGGGGGGAACCTGAAGTTCCCTTTATCTTCTAACCAGGCCCAGAAAGCTGCAGCAAAGGGGCAGAGGAAGAACATAAGGTAAGCTGAATCCTGATGAGTACCACATAGACAGCAAGATGACGCCAGATGCACTCCAATAGACTGGGCCCAGGCATTGGTGGGGAGTTTGTTATGGAACAATTTCCATGCAAAACAAGCGGTGGAAGGCTTTAGGAGATTGTTCCAGGCAAACTTGGACCAAACTGTGGGGGGTTTTCTTGATCTTATGGACTCCCAGGTAGCTGCAAAGGAGAGGTTGTTGGAGTTGGAGCTTGACCAAATTATCTGATCAGGCTCATCAACAAGGGAGAAATAAGCTATGCTGGAAGAGGAGAGGGATATCACCTGCTGAGGGTAGGAAAGACTTTGGAGTCTCTGATGATTAGAGAAAACATCGTACACTGAATTTGACCATTGGAAGTTTATGTCAGGAAAAATCTGTGCCATAGAGAGAGGGCCATGCCATTTATCATGCCAGAAATCCGTGCTTTTCCCATCACCTAAGAGCCAATGACTGCTTTGAAAAAGGAAAAGAGAGATTCTCTTGATAGGCCTCCAGATGCAAGAACCAGAAGATAGGGAGATAGGATGCCAAGGAGAATAACCTTTGAAGTATTTAGCTCCAAACCAGCTAGCCCACAGAGAAGAGGAGGAGAAAGCTGCCCACTCCAGCCTAATTGAATTGGCATTGATCATGTCCTTAATACGACGGAGGCCCAACCCTCATTCCAGCTTAGGCATACAAACAGACGTCCAGTTGAGAAGGCTCCTTTTAACTTTATCAGGGCCCCCAGACCAAAGAAAGTTCCTCATCCATTTCTCAAGGAAAATGCAAATGGAGTTAAGAATGGGAAGAACAAGAAGGATGTGAATTGGAAGACTCTGGAGAACATGCTTGACAAGGATGAGTCTCCCCGCAAAAGAAAACATATTGCTTTTCCAGCTAGAAAGCCTTTGCCTGAAGTTATCCTTTAAACCCTCAAAGTATCTGGCTTTGGGGCTGCCAATGAAGAGAGGAGAACCCAAGTAGTTAGAAGAAAAGAAGGCTTGAGAGAAGCCTACAGATCTTAAAACTCTGGTTTTGAAAGACTGCCTGCTGTTGCCAAATAGGACACTGCATTTCCTATGGTTGAAATGTTGGCCAGCTGCCAGCTGATAGGCTTTTAAGACCTCTTTTATAACTTTGATACTCCGAGGAAAGGCTTGGAAGAATAGCATAATATCATTCGCAAAAATCAGGTGACAGACTGAGGGAGCAGCTGGGGCTCTGTAAATCGGAGTCACAAGCTTCTGGGTAACTAGATGAGCAATGTTCAAGCTTAAGATTTCTTCCGCAAGGATGAATAGGTAAGGGGAAAGAGGATCTCCCTACCTAAGCCCACACCCAACTTCAAAGTAACCAGCAGGCTCTCTGTTGATAAGGACCGACCCTTTGGAGGAGCAGACACAAGCTTGAATAAGAGAGGCTCAATCTTTGCTAAAGCCAAAGAATTCTAAAGCTTTGAATAGAAACGACCAGCTCAACTTGTCAAAAGCTTTTGAAATATCTAACTTCAAACAAATTCCTTTACCTTTGGCACCCTTTTGAAGATACTGAGTTAGCTCATGAGCCAGAGCAATATGGTCTTGAGTTTTCCTACCTTTCAAGAAGGCCACCTGATGAAGAGAAATGAGGTTTGGAAGAACATCAGCCATTCTGGAGGCTAAGATTTTAGATATAACTTTGTAGGAGAAGTTAAGGAGGCTGATGGGACGATAGTCTCCAAAGGAAGAGGGGACAACAACTTTAGGAATGAGAGTGATAAAGAAGGAGTTGGTAGCCTTAAGAAGCTTTTTTGAAGTGAAAAAATTCTGAACCGCAGCTATCACAGTCGATCCAACTATGTCCCAGCAACTGCAGAAGAAGCTACTAGAGAACCCATCCGGACCAGGAGAGCTGGATTTTTTTAGGCTGAAAACCGAAGCCTTAATTTCTTCAAAGGAAGGAACTGCAAGCAGAACTGAATTTTGAATAGGAGAAACAATATTATTGGGAACTTGGAAAAGCTTGGGATCCATGATTCCAGGGGAAGGCTTGTAACTGTCAGAAAAGAAATCCACAACAACTGCTTTGATCTGAGATTGAGTTTCCAGAGACTGACCTTTATAATTCATTGTATCAATACGATTCTTGGAGCCTCTGATTTTTGACACCATGTGGAAAAAACTTGTATTTCTGTC
This sequence comes from Cinnamomum chago, assembly GCA_038049695.1. Lineage (NCBI taxonomy): Eukaryota > Viridiplantae > Streptophyta > Magnoliopsida > Laurales > Lauraceae > Cinnamomum > Cinnamomum chago. The sequence goes on along the minus strand of CP142452.1, from coordinate 7,809,096 downwards.
GCCTTCCTGCAGCCAATTTGTCCTAGACTTCTACTTCCAATCAGTTTCTTCTGCTTGAAGTAAGTTTTGAAGAGAGCATCTGATAAGGCTGAGGGCGGCCTTGGTGGAATCCAGGGGATTGGCGTCCATACTATCCTGCCAATGAATGATGCTAGCTTCAGCAGCAGCTATATTGGTCTTCAATAAACCAAAAACTTCCTTATTCCAGGACTTTAGTCTTTGTTTGAGGGCCTTGAGCTTTTGGCTGAGGATATACTGAGGATTGCCATGAACAAGGATGTTCCAAACTGTAGCCACCAGATCTTTGAAAAAGGGGTGACTAATCCACATATCTTCAAATTTGAAAGAAATGAATCTAACTGCCATAGGAGGATGGCTACAGAGCAAAATGGGGCTGTAGTCTGAGTTTTGTCTGACAAGGTGATGTAGAAGACCATCAGGGAAGCAGAGAGACCAAGCTTGATTGGTAAGGGAGCGATCAAGTCTGGCAGCAACATAGGACCGACCTTGCATGTTGTTTGACCAGGTGAACTTACTACCAGAATAGCCTAAGTCCATAAGACCGGAGGAAGCTATCATGGTGTTAAATTCTGAAGAGGAAGGAGAGTTGCTTGGGTGAAAACTGAGCTTTTCAGCTGTAGAGGAGACTGCATTAAAGTCACCTATAACTACCCAGGGATGATGGGAAGAGAAAGGGGTAGAGCAGAGGTACTGTCATAGGGATCTCCTCTGAATGTAGGAAGTGGAGGCATAGATTCCAGTGAAAAAGGTAGTTTGACTATTTTGAGAGGAAGAAAGGGAAATGGTGAGGTGTTGGGAAGAGCTATCCACCAAGGAAGAGGAGTAATTAGGAGAGGCTTTGATGAAACACCAGATAGAGGGGATATGAGAAGAGTGGGAAGAGTTTGATAAAAAGGAAGAGAAACCAAGCCTTTCTAATTTCTGGAAGAGAGGATTGGCATTAGGAGATTTGGGCTCTGAGAGGAAGATAATATTTGGAGAATGGGAATTGACCAAGAAGATGAGAGTCCTAGAAGTTGGGGAGTTTTCAATTCCCCTACAGTTCTAATACAGGGACTTAAACATGGAGATTGGTAGGAGGATGGGGGCCAGTTGGGGGGGTTAAGGGAGGAGCTTAGCACTATGGCTCTAGAGGACTTTTTCCCCTTATGTTTCTTTTTCTTTTTTGGAGGCTGAACGGTTATGGCCAAATCTGCAGAGGAGGGGGACCAAATTAAGGTTGAGGGGGTAGGTTTTGAGGCTTTGATGGTTGGGTGGGATGGAGGTTCATCCTGAATACAGAGGTCAACAGAGAGGTTAGTGGATATATCAGCCAAGAAACTGTTAGTTTGAAAATGTTGGGGACTAGAATGGTTGGGATCAGGGACTACAAAATTAGATGAAGGTAAGGGAACCAACTGAGAAACTTGTTCCAGGACAGAAAAGGGATTATGGAGATCTAGAGATGAAGCTGATGGGGATAGGGGATCCTCCAAAGGGATAGGATCGGCTGCAGTGTTTGAAGTTTTGGAATCATGTGGAATAGGGGAAGAAGCTGGATGCAAGGGATCAGGGTGATTTTTTCCAGGAGCAAGGGGGGTTGGTAATAGACCAGGGTCGGAGGAATGAGGTGGAGGGGGCTTGGTCCTAAGCTTCTCCGTTCTACGGGTAGATTGGCATAAACCTTCACCATGGCCTGATCCCATACAAAGGGAGCATGATACATTTTCGTACAAGACTTCCACTTCCACTTTGGTATCACCTGCAAGGTCGACCACTATAGTAGAGGGCTTAGGTTTTTGCAGATCAAGGTTTATATAGATCCTGGCATATGAAAAGAACCTTTGGGAAGCTGTAATCTCATCTATTAGGATGGGGTTTCCTATGGAATTTGCAATTGAGAAAAGAATGTGCCGGCTCCAACAGTGGAAAGGAAGGCCTTTTAACCTAATCCAGGTTGGGGACAGAGTAGGCCAGGAGAAGGTTTCCATACCTAAGGACTAGGGTAGGAGATGTAACTTTCTATGGTCAAGAGGGAGATGGGAAGAAGATAAGAAGGAATCCCTAACCTGAGTGCAGTGAAACCTCAAGAGGAAATACCTCTGATCCGTTAGGGAGATCAGGCTTTTGATGGGAAGGTTTCAAGATTGGTTTGAAAGTTGCTCTACCCACTCCAGAGAGGGTCGTTTCCCTTCAAAACGGCCAATCACTGCATAAGAGAAAGACTCTTGGCTGGAAGAAATCATAGCTTTAGGTATGGAAATTGTTGGCTTTCCATCAACCCAGGAGGTTGGGGGCAGAGGTTGAGGGAGGGCCAGAGGGATTTGGGAGAGGAGAGAGGCATAAGATCTAGGATTGGGGTTAGAGGAAGAAACCATAGTGGGTGGTTGGATATTGGATCCAAGAGGGCAGGGCTGGTTCAGAAGGGCAGCAAGTTTTTGAATTTGGCTAGAGGATAGAGTGGAAGGAGGAGGAATCGGGGAGTGTTGATCGGCTTGAAGAATGGCCAGAATCTTGGCAACAGGAATGGAGGACTCTGGTTGAGCTGAGGGAGGAGAGAGATCGGCGGAGAGGGGGTCGGGGTCGGGATCTGCAGACATCTTCGCTGATCTCTACTTGCAGTAAGATGGAGGGGCCTACTTGTAGTAATTGAAAAGTTTAAGGGTCTTCTTGTGAAAATCCTAAGACTGGAGTGCAATTGCATTTAAGAATGGATTCAATTTGGTTAGACACTTTGATTCCAATGGATCCGTTGATATCATTGATGGAGGGGCATACTTGCAGTAATTAAAAAGTTTAAGGGTCTTCTTGTGAAAATCCTAAGACTGAAGTGTAAGTGCACACCCATTCTGATTAAGAATTAATCAGATGGTATCGATGATTAATGTGATTAACTGTGACACAAGGATAATAAGAGGTGGATCCAATTTGGTTAGACACTTTGATTCCAATGGATCTGTGGATATAATTGATGGAGGGGCCTACTTGTAGTAATTGAAAAGTTTAAGGGTCTGCTTGTGAAAATCGTAAGACTGGAGTGTAATTACATTTATATAGTGGAGTTATTTACAATTAATCATGGATCCAAAATTCACATGAGATGTGAGGTCCAGAAGCTTCAGTTAGAGTCAGATCTAAGAAATCTCTAATGGTTCCCACGCTAACCTTAAGGAAAAGAAAGTTTAATTCCAATTGGAACTCATAAGGAAATGAGGAGTAGGAATTCTAAGAGAGGTAGGAGAGAAAGTTCCAAAAAGTATAAAAGGGAACTAGGGTGGACATCCCATATACTCTTGCATGCGCAACACAAGTGGACTTCCAAGGTTCCCTCCTTTCCTTCTCTCTTCTCCTCTGGTTTCCCCACTTGAGTGCTAGGGTTTCTTCTCATTTGAGATCCCACCATTCTCTTTGAGAAGTTCTCTTTAAGAGCCCGTTTGGTAATTTTACTAATATAGTCAAGTGAAGTCAAGTCAAGTTAAACATCCTATCAAAAACACTTTTTACCAAAACTCCCTCAATCTTTTCCAAAAAAAAGTAAAAAAGCAACTACTTTTATTCACAAAAAGACAAAAAAACTCCATTTCCCTATACAAAAAGTCAAAACTATTTCATCCCAAATAACTAAAAATAAAATATCATCATAACTCACTTATATTTTATTCATTCTTTTCATTTCATTTCACTCCACTTTATTTTAAAAGTAAATTACCAAAGGGGCCCTAAGAGAGGGTAAAAGCATGAAAGATCGCAAGGCCTAGGAGATTTTTTTTTTTTTTTTTGCTAAAAGGCAAGTTGTATTAGAAAAAGAGGAGGAGACAGAAGGTAAAAAGCCCCCAACAAAAAGAGCACCAGAAGAAAACAAACAGGATGCCACTTTACAAGGGGCCACGGAACAAGAAGAGGAGAAAATAGATTATAGAGGCCTAACCAAGCCTAGGCCAAAACAAGCTTAGACAGGTATAAATAAAGAATGGCCAAAAAGATCTGAAGAGGTTTACCAGAAAAAGGTTTTGCAATCTGGCTAAGAGATGCATAGAGAAGCTCAGTCAAGTAAGCTACGACCTTCGTCTGGGAGGCACTATAGTTGCTAAAAATCACATCATTCCTACAATTCCAAATGGCAAAAGTAGTGGTAAAGAAAATTGAGGTAGCTCCCTTGCAAGCCTGCTTGTCACTGTTTTGAGATAGGGCACACCAAATCTTAAAGGGAGAGAGAGGACCAGCCACAGCAGCACTTGCAGAGTTGAGAACCCAGTACCAGATGCCAGAAACAAATGAGCAAAGGAAAAGAAGATGAGGAGTTGATTCCAGGTCAGCTTTGCACAAGTAGCACTTGGAAGCATGGTCGAGGTTAGCAGATTGAGCCCAAGCTTGGGTAGGAGTCTTGCCATGTAGCAGCCTCCAAGCAAAGAAAAAGACACGAGGCTGCCGAAGGTAGTTCCAGACCAGGGGGCTCTAATTCTACCACTGGGCAGACTGTCTTCGAGCTCTGATAAGCTGCCAGGCCTCCTGTAAGGAGAGGTTCTGATCCAGGTGGGAGTTCCAGACCAAACGGTCTTTGGAAAGCATATCCAGGGAGAAGTTTTGAACTGCATTTCTCAGAGCAGCTACTGCAGCTTCCGAGATGTCTGGAGGGATCGCCCAGTTGGCTCCATCCCAAAGGTTATGGAGTTTCTGGTTAGGGGGTAATGAAAAGGGGGAGAACAGAGAGGCGAAGCTACCCTTTTGCGACCAACTATCAAGCCAAATATCAACAGACTTCCCATCACCAACAATCCACATCCTGCAAGAATGGACATGGCGAGCCAATTTTTTGATCTTGTGCCAAATACAGGACCCTGATTTGGTGGAGGAAGGACTCCATATACTTGAGTTTGGGAAGTACTGCAAGCCATCCAATTTGACTAGAGAGAGACGGAGGACATAGCAATCCAACCTAATTTAATGAAGGATGCCTCATTTTGTTCATGAATACGCCTTATACCCAGGATTCCCTCCTTAGTGGGTAAGGTTACCATCTCCCAGCTGATCTGGCTTCTTCTTTGCTTGGAGGGCCCTCCAGACCAGAGGAAGTTTCTCATAAAAGGTTCCAAGTTGTTTGACACAGACTTAGGAAGAGGGAGGACTAGGGCAATGTGGGTTGACAAGCTACTTAACACATGCCTGACCAAGGTTCCGTGCCCTGCTAAGGAAATGAGCCTTGATTTCCAACCTTAGAGCTTGAGGAGAAATCTGTCCAGCAGAGGGGTGAAATGGTGCCTTCTGGGAGTGCCAATGATGTGTGGAGCTCCAAGATAATTGAAGTGGAGAGGTTTGTCTTGGATATGTGTAATGGCCATGATGTCCTTTGGTTCTCACACTACATTTCCCAATGAAGAGTTCACTCTTTTCCAAATTGATAAATTGACCTAAGCTAGTTTGGTAGATAATAAGGACCTCCTTCAAGGCAGTCATACTGCGTTTTTGACCTTTAAGAAATAGAAAAATATCATCCGCATAGAGAAGATGGCAGGGGGTATTAGGAAATTTTGATAGGGGGAGATAATTTTGTTGTTAGCCAGGTTTTGGATGTTAAGATTGAGGATTTCTTCTGCTAGGATGAAGAGGTAAGGGGATAGGGGATCCCCTTGCCTTAAGCCACACTCTCTGATGAGGTTTATCCATGTAGCCGAAAAGCCAAAGAAGTGTAGGGATTTGAAAAGAAAAGGCCTGCTGAGCTTGTCAAAAGCCTTGAAGATGTCCAATTGCATACATAGGGAAACTCCTCTCAGATTGGAATTGAGTTTTTGAAACAGCTCATGGGCTAAGGCAATGTGTTGGTGAATTGATCTTCCTTGGACAAAAGCAGCTTGATTTGAAGAGATAAGGTGATGGAGGATCTTGGCTAGTCTGGAAGCCAGGATTTTAGCAAGGATCTTTGTAGGTGAAGTTTAGGAGAGTGATTGGCATATAATTAGTGATGGAACTGGGAGATTGGTTTTTGGGGATCAAAGTTAGGACGTATGCATTTGAGGCTTTATAAAGCTTACCTGAGAGGAAGAAATGTTGCATTGCTTTAACCATAGATTGGCCAATGATATGCTAGGATGTTGTGAAGAAGTGGCCCGAGACACCATCTGGGCTAGGAGAGCTGTCTTTCTTGAGCGCAAAAACTGTAGTTCTTATCTTGTCTGCATCCGGAGTTTTGGATAGCTGGAAGTTCATTTCAGCTGAAACTTTGTTACTGCCTAAGCCAACGAGGAAGTCAGAAGGACCCGAGTAGGTGGAGTTTTCCACAGAGGAGAAACGGTTAGCTGCCATGGACTTAATTTCTTGTTGGTCATCCACCCAAATACTCTCAAATAGAATTCTATCAATTCGATTAACAACACCTCTCGATTTTGTTGAGGCATGGAAGAAGGCAGTGTTCCTGTCGCCCTCCTTCAGCCATCTGATTTTGAAATTTTTATGCCAGTGTGTTTCTTGAAGGAAAAGGCAGTGTGAAAGGAAGCTTTGGCCTCAGCAAGAGATGTATGAAGAGAATCTATCGGACCAGCATCGAGGAGCTCTTGGTTCTCCTAAACTCGCATTTCTGTAGCTTGAACCTTGAGCCTGATGTCACCGAAAACTTGTTTGTTCCAGCCATTGAGAATCTATTTCAAAGATTTTAGATTCTGAGCTAAGGTGTATTGGTAGTTGCCTACAATCTCATGGTTCCAATTTTCAGCCACAAGATTAAGTTAGGTTGATGGATCCACATAGCTTCGAACTTGAAAGGCACATTTGGAGAAAGGGGGCGCTTGTTGTGAGTGAGAAACAGGGGACAGTGGTTTGGGGAGAGCTTTGGCAAGTGAGAGAGCTAGGGGGTAATTTGAGTTTGAAAGCTAGAGGTGGTTGCAGAGAACTTTGTCCAGCCTGGCTGCAACATAGCCAGTGCCCCTGGGGTTGTTTGACCAAGTAAATCTATTTCTAGTGAAACCCATCTCTTGCAGGCCTGAGGATAGAATCAGGTGCTGGAAGTCTAGAATTAGGCGGGAAGGCCTAAGGTTGAACTTCTCAGAGGTAGAGGTGATGAGTTGAAAACGCCCAGCACACACCAATGATAGTTAGTGTTAGCTAGGAGATCACAACTATGAAAGGGTTTCATGGAATCGAGAACATTAACTTCTCGATTGGAGCACAACTGAGCTCTTTAGGTATAGATCTGCATCATTTATATTAGTAGATATTTCTCCTTTTTTGTGCATGTTCAGATCTGTCCTTTTGCTGATAGATATATGAACTTGATACAATGAGATAAGAGTTTTAGATCTTGGGATTGGGTTTTTGGCCTTTTGGGTGTCTGATCCATGCGTCAAGAGGGTCAAAAGTTTTGAAATTCCATCTGGAAGGCCCACCTACTTCCAACAAGAACTTCACTTGATACTCTTAGACCATTAAGATTTAGGTTAGCAATCCTAGGAGATGTGTTGTGAGTTCCTTGAATTCTTTACATCTAAACCAAGTATATGTGACTTTTGTGAATCTATTCCAACATGGTGCTCCATTTGTTTTGTTTGTCATTTATATCATTGCAGTGACTCTTGTTCCAAGTGAAACCCAACCAATTGATCTCATTCATGATCCGGGTATGATTAAAATCAAAGAATTTATTGGCTTAAGTAATTGATTCAAATAGTTCCTCTCCATCAAACTTAGGGAAGTCCAATAGAATATACCATATTTGTAAACTACTTGCATCACTTTACGGTCTAAAGATCCCTAAGAAATTTCTCGATCGCTCTCCACCAGCTCAAATAGCATGGACCTCTTGTTGCGTAGTCATGACTCATGATGGTATTGGATAGATGATCATATTTGTGATTCATTCCAAGTTTTCTAATCTCATTAAGAGCACATGAAAGTTTGTTGGATCGTAAGATCATATGATGAAATTTATCCGTGTTTGTCTTCTTTAAATCTGTGATCTTGTTTAAATTTCTTTCTGATGAGTGTTAAATATTGCATATTTTACCCTTCATTAGTCCGAGTTTTATCGGCATCTCATATGTATATCATTTGCTTTACATTGAGATTTTATCATTCTATTACATTATCGGATTATTGGATTATCATGCATAAATCTAATTATTTATAGCACATTTTTATGTAATTTCTCTTGTGTAGGTGGACCTTGTGACTACCCCAACCTTCCGGCTAGTGTTCCAAGGTATCAAGAAGATATTTCAATAAAGAAGTTATATGAAGAAATCTTAGTGAAGTGTTGAAGAATTTCAAAATAAGAGGAGAAGACTTTATGCATAAAAGAAGTCATTTTCTAACACAAATGATTGGTTGGTATATTGGTTAGAGCTTGGGTTGGTATGGAATAGGATATGGGTTCAAATTCCAACAATTGCACATTATTTTTTTTACATATAAAATAGTCTTTTACATATAAAATATTCCATCCAACTCACCTCTCCACCAATTAAAGCTTGCCATAGCACAAATCCATGTGAAAGGATTTGAGTCAAACAAAAGCTTCCAACATTAAGGACCACATAAAGCAAAAGGCACATATGCTTTTAGAAGGAAAGTTTGTTGCAACTAATCAAATTGAAGCCTTCAAATCAAATTCAAGCAATCCATGTATGAGCCAATCAAAAGCCTTTAAGTTGCAACCAATCAAATGGAAGCAATCCTTGTGAAATGAAATGAGCCAATCAAATGTCTTCAATGTTCCTATAAATTGGAATGTATTTGTAGGGCAACGGAGAGATCTTTTGGCAAATCTTTTTGCAATTTTATTTTTACTTTTAGATTATAATTAGGAGATTCTTTGTAACTAATCTAGAGAGAGTGTGTAATTGAAGATCATTAATGAAGATTTGAAACTCTTTCTTGATGTTTAGTGGCTAAAACTCTTGGGCCAAACTCTCATTTTGAAGCTAAGTAATGTACTTAGTTCAATACCATGCATGTTTTAGTTTAAATTCCCTACTTGTGCCTTAAATGATTAGTAGATTTTAGATCTAATTGTGCTAATCTCTCTTATTTCTCATGCTCTATCTCTACACTTGATGTTTGGATAATCTCAATTGATGCTTTGTAGCTGGATTAAGTTCTCTCACATAGCATGTTTTTGGATAACCTAATCTTTTATTTTGATTGTTGTTAATTTTAATCTTTATTTGATTTGTTTTTTTCACTTCTAGATTTTTAGAATCATACACATTTCACATCACTTGTTTTAAAATCTTACACATTTCACACCACATTTTCACCCTAAATCTTTCATTTCCACCATCTTTCATCCACTAATTTAGTGTAGCTTGTTAGATTAACTTAAATCTTATTAAATTCATATTTTAGATTGTTAATTAATTGTTTACATTGCATAGTTTAATAGTTTTAATTGCCCACTTCAATTCTATTTATTAGATATATCTTAGTTCAATTACACTTTAATTGGATTCACTGCTTGTTCCATACTCTCCTCGTGGGATTGATAATCCGGACTCTTTCGTTCTTTACTACTTTTTTCTTTTTTTTTTGCTAAAAGGCAATTGAATTATAAAAGAAAGGGAAAGGAAACAGGGCCAAAAAGCCCACAAAGAGAAAGCTCAGAGAGCTACATCACAGGGGGAGGAAGCCAAAAGAAAACAGAGGCAGGAAAACTACAAACTAGAATTAAGTAATAGGAAACAAAAAATTACAGAGAAGCTTCAGAGGTCTACCAGAAAAAGGCTTGTTGATACGCTTGAGAGAGACGGAGAGGAGCTCAGTCAGGTATAGATTAACCTTCGTCTGGGAGGCTCTATAGTTCAAAAAAATAGCGTCATTCCTGCAGTTCCATAAAACATAAGCAGTAGAGAAGAATATGGTGGCTGCTCCTTTGCAGGCCAGGGAGTCACTGTGGAGGGAGAGAGCTTGCCAGATCTTTGAAGGAAGAAGGGGCCCATCAATAGCCGAGCCAGCCTTGGAGAGAATCCACTTCCATATGTCAGAGGAGAAAGAACAGAGGAAGATGAGATGCAGGGTAGATTCCTGCTCTTGGAGGCACAGGCTGCACCTTGAAGCCAGGTTGATACCAGAGTGCTGAGCCCAAGCTTGAGAAGGGATCTTGCCATGCAGCAGCCGCCAGGCAAAGATAGAGACCCTGGGTTGCTAAAAGGAATTCCAAACTAGGGGAGCTCAGTTGAGCCAGTAAGGAGAGAGGTTGCTGGTTCTGATGATTTTCCAGGCTTCCTAGAGATAGAGGCCTTTGGCCTGGTGGGAACTCCATTGCAGAGTGTCTGAAGAGGAGGGATCTAAGGAGAGGAGCTGGGTAGCTTGTTGTAGGGAGGCAGCTGCTGCAATTGGGAGGTCAGGGGGGATCATCCATTGAGAACCATCCCAGAGAGAGTGAAGCTTCTGGTTAGAAGGAAAATTTATAGAAGGGAATTGGGAGGCCATGCTACCTTCTTGCATCCAATTATCATACCAGAGATCAATTTTCTTACCATCTCCTACCTGCCAATTACTGCCTGAATGAATGTGATGAGCTAAATTTCTGATTTTGCACCAAATACAGGATCCTTGATGACACTATAGTCTTGCGGTTAAGCGTACACATAAGTGTCGATCACCTTCTTCCTTGAGATCGTAAGAGCTTTGATTCCAGTTCCATAATCTTTTATGTGCACGTAGTCTTGTGGTTAAGCGTGCACATATATGTTCCACATGAAATAACCACAATCTTTCTAATTTGTACAATACAAGTCTTATTTTCACAGTAATCTCGTATCTAAACAAATCCAACCACCTAAACCTCTTAATACTCTATGACATGGTCTGACATGGATCAGTTTATAAGTGAAGAAAACAATGTTCAAATAGACACGTTATAAAGAAAATTTTAGGAAATAGATCAGAAAAGCTATTGCATTGAATTGATAGAGGGTAAGAAAAACTTGCAAAACATCAAAACATCATTGTGAAGCTTGTTGTGAGAACTTCAAAATGAACATAAGTTCATAGGAAATTTTGAGGGACTGAAAGGAGGTAGGTTATCCTTAACTCAAGCCTTCAACTCTCCTTCCTTCTCAAATCCTCTTAGGACTTTCTTGGAATGATTTGGCTTGAGGTCTAACTAAGGAAAAAGAAGAGAAATGGGGATAGTTTCCTCTATGGCTTCTTCAATTGATGAGAGTACGTTGGATAGAAAATAAAGAGTTGGACTTATTCATATGAATAGATACCTTTATATCAATGAGAACTTGAGAAACCAAACAGCTTCCTGACGCCCATTTGTTTTTCTTTTACTATTAATACGAACTTACCTTATAGGAACGGAAAAAAAAAAAGGATCAGTGTGGAAACATCTTGATTGTGGTTTCTTACCATCATGACCTGCTTATGCACGTTTGAGAACTCATATATGAGTACCTGTCAGCAAGGGAAGATGGTTATGAGTAGTTCGCACAATCATAAACTTAAATGAGATTCTTAATCTCGTCAAGCAGTTGGCAGAATTGTAAACAGTTGGCAAAATTGTAAACTTATACAAGATTCTTAATCTCATCTTTGCATTGTGAGTAAAGATGAGATCATTGATCTTGTCTTTCCATTTCAGGTAACATAAGCCTTTGATCATTTCTAAGAATTGAGAGATGTTTCCACAAGGATGAAATTGATTTTGAGAATGCTTGAAGAATAGTTATTTGAGGTGGATCCAGCATTCAAATTTTCTTATATATGAAAAAGTCGTAATCAAGTATTTTAATCATTTTAATTAATTCATGATCAAATTGAAGCATTGGTGCTAAGATTCAAAGTTGTTCATGGGATTCAAAGAAAGATGTGTTTGAACTAACAAGAAATTCAATGTTCATGGCTAAAGCACAAAACTACCCTTAACAATTTTGATAAAAGGGATTACTACAAGGGTGACAATAAAGAAGGGTTAAAAATAAAACAGTAGTAGCACAAGTTACAGTTTAACTTGGAGCTGACCAAGAGCACAAAACTACATGCCTTCATAGAAATTCAAGGTCATCTCCTAAGACACCCAACCAAGGGCTATCTACACCTTGATATCCATCAATTTGACAAATGCCATAAGAGAGAAACAAAATACAATCAATGAAGATGATCCATATTAAAATGAGTTATCGATGTAGATGGAGCAAGGTTTTCAAGTGATTTATAACTCATAATATTGTGTTGGGACCAAGGTTCATCAACTATCAATCGATGCATTAGCAACCTTTGATGCAATCTAAATAGCTAACTAAAATGCATCGATGGCAATATGTTACATTATTGGACTAGATATGCTTCTTTGAGCAATGGTGGTGGTAAAAATTTAAAATGGGTTCAAATGCATATGCAGAGGTACAGAAACATGCATGCCCATTCATGTAAATTACACAATGAACATTAGGACCCAGTTATTTAAGAGAGAATTCTGTGAACACATGACAATGAAAGGTTTAAGGTTGAAAATAATCAGTAAAGAGCTAAGATGTCGTGAGTAGTGACTAGTTTTTGACCACTAGGTCCCAAAAACCACTAAAGTTTCTCGAGTTGAACCTTTGGACACGTAGGACATCCCTAGATAAACTTCTAGGCGATTCTATATATCACCTACTCCCCTAATTAACCACCAACAGTACCACCTCACCAAACTCTGTTAATAATTCAAGAAATGTAAGTTAAATAGATGCCTTTGGCCCTACATGTGCTAATAAAGATACCTTTTCATGTCAATTATTGAGCACAATATGTTGTAGTTGGGACTAGGATGTAACCAGTCCATATTCACATGTTGAAATAAGTGCACAAAGATCCAACACTATGGAGTTTCTAGTAAAAAAAAAGGAAGCCAGAAATGGAAGAGAAAATAGTAGAATTCATTACCAAGTGATTTGACTAGCAATATTGGAGGCATGCCTAGTAGAGGAGAGAAAAAAAAAACCACTAAAGTTTCTCGAGTTGAACCTTTGGACATGTAGGACATCCCTAGATAAACTTCTAGGCTATTCTATATGTCACCTACTCCCCTAATTAACCACTAACAGTACCACCTCACCAAACTCTGTTAATAATTCAAGAAATGTAAGTTAAATAGATGCCTTTGGCCCTACATGTGCTAATAAAGATACCTTTTCATGTCAATTATTGAGCACAATATGTTGTAGTTGGGACTAGGATGTAACCAGTCCATATTCACATGTTGAAATAAGTGCACAAAGATCCAACACTATGGAGTTTCTAGTAAAAAAAAGGAAGCCAGAAATGGAAGAGAAAATAGTAGAATTCATTACCAAGTGATTTGACTAGCAATATTGGAGGCATGCCTAGTAGAGGAGAGAGAGAAAAAAAACTAGTTTAACAGAATGAATTATTGAACAAAGAGACAACAATTAAGACCCTGAGGCATCAAAACATTATCAGGTAGTAACAAGATAGTTGTAAGACCCTGAGGGTCAATTAATTCTGGTGACTAGTGTTAATTAATCATGCTTAGATGTTAGTTAGGTTGGTTTAGTGTTAATCAGCTTGATCTAAGTGTCAGAGTAGTGGTTCAGATGGTTTGGCTATGATTAGACTGAGTTCTGGCTTCAAAAGGATAATTTTAGAATTCGATCATTGTGAGGGGTATTTTTAGAATTTTAGAATTATGTCATTTTCTGAACTATCTGGTTAGTAGTCTAGTGGGCTTTTATATGTTCGAGTAGAGGTTGGGTTGATTTGAAGGTCATAAAACTCAGTTTAGTGCCTTTGAGGACCTAGTTGGAATTTGGAAAAAGTTGAGGGGTATTTTAGAAAGTTCAGAAAATTGTCATTAATTTTGAGACTGTTGGAAAGATAAAAAGATTTCAAGAAACTTTCTTGAAGACCATTCAACGTCCAGAAGATCCTTGTTTTAGCCTTTGCTTTTCACTTAAATGTGAAACATAATTGTCATTTTTGGATAAGTTGAACTTTTGATCGAGACCTGAAAGTATATCAACATTGGGTTTATAAGAAAGAAAAAATTATTTCGTGAAACTTTCATATAGAATGCGAATCATTTCAATGGCTAGAACGCTCTAGAGAGGCCGATTAAATCATGTCCACATATTCCATGGTAATTAAACTCATAATTCTTCAAACTTCATTAATATATAAGTAAGCTCCCATCCTTGTTTCTCTCTTCCTCCCTATGTTTCTCCACTAGTTGTCTCCTTCCTTATGTTTCCTTCTCGTTTAATCTTTAATAACTTGAGTTCTATATCTCCGTTTGCTTCATTGATCTGGCCAAAGTACTCGTGTGATCATCACCTTTCTACCAGTGACTTTCGTTTCATTTTCGTTGGCGAGATGCCCTCCTTGCACCATCTCTTAGATATTGTTTAAGGATAGTATTTTAGCAGTGGATCCCAAATTTCAATGCCTAATTCCAAGTTTTGGGTTGTTTTGATTTATTTATTTATTTTAGGTCTCTTTTGGCGAGAAACTTGGGGGTTTTGTGTTTTGGGGAGTTTGGTTGGAATTAAAGTGTGAGCATTGTGATTAGGGATCCTAGAAGTCCAAGGCAAGTTCTCATTTTAAATTTCATTCCATGAATGCTAGTGATTTTATGGTTCTTGGAAAATTTTACTTAATGTGTAGTCAACATAGTTTAAGCTCATTGTTTTGTTCAAATTTTGTAAATGAGATTAGTTCTTGTTAGATGAGTTTTAATGTACTTTTGATACCCTCAGATATGTACCAAGAACCCCCAAGGGGTTGGCCTCAAGAATGGGGGGAAATCCCAAAATCGAATGCAAGTCACATGGTCTCCCCCCTCCCCCCCCAACGATGCGGATTAAGAGAGGAGGGAGGGGGTGGGGTTCCCCCCTTTTTGGCATGAATGTGGGCCCTAGCCAAGCACCTTGTAGGACATTGTTTGCCCCCTCTAAGCAACCACTTAGGGATTTAAGTCCCGGTTTGTCGAAGTAGAACCTTAGACCCTATAACTTGAGATTGATTGGAAGTGAATGTTTGAGCTGACTTTCACTCCTAGATTTTTAGGAGACATGTGGAGTGCAAAGCTAAGTTAGCTAGATTTGTGAATCATGGACCCAAAATGTAAACTACTATCAAAGCACCAAAAGACTTATAATCCTTATACATTCCGGATCCTTGGAACACAGAGCTGAATGGTATTGCATTAGACGTTAATGGCAATCCAAGACTAAGGATGACAATTTTTAATGGTACATTGAATAATAGTCAATTTGATAATTATTGTACATGTTTATTCTCATGCCTTATGCATGCTCCTCTTATGTATGTACCTTGTACAGATGTTACCCTTTGACATGCCCAACTTTAGTTTAGTCATTTTCATTACATGATGCACTTCTAAAGGATATAGCGTGCGTTCATTGTTATGTTTTCTCCATGGGCTTGACAGGGCTAGTGGTGGGTTTTACTTGGTGGATAAGCATGTGTGTGGTACGATTTCCTACTAGCAGAATTGAGCTAATCTCGGTAACAGTACCGACTTGGCTTATCTCAATCTCGGTATCCAAGCTCGGCAATAGTGCCAAGACACATCCAGCTCGGCAATAGTGCCAAGACACATCCAGCTCGGCAATAGTGCCAGCTAGCACCAAGCTTGAGCTAGCTTTGGTAAGAGTACTACTTAGGCTCATCTCGATCTCGGCATAAGTCACCTCGGCAATAGTGCCAGGATGCTCCCATATCTAGTCTCAGTATCATCTTCAGTTTGGTATGCTCACAGAGATGGATACTAGACCATGATTGTACTCTCATAAAGCTACGACTACGTTGCAGAACACACTGACAGATAAGATGGGCGCCGGATATTGATAAGGGCTTGTCCTTATCGAAGGATCACATCCACATTAATACGAGAAGTCAGCTCATGATCTAACTAGACAGTATCTCCACCTACCCCCACTAAGGGAGCGCCAGGTGAGACTTCCACCTATATATACAAAGGTAAAGATCCCAAAAAGGTACGCCATGCCATGCAACACAATACACCATTACATAACTCATACTTTGTCTTCCTTCTCTATCCTTTGTTCAGTGTCAGCACTAACTCAGGCATCGGAGAGTCTTCGATTGACTGCAGCCAGGGTCTCTGACCTCTCTATTTTGCTTCCCTTTCAGGTTTCAGGCAATCCATCATTCCCAAAGAAGCTTAACAACATTATTATGAGTTTCATACTCACTCAATCAAGTCCGTAAGATTTAGGCACTTACAGCACGCATACTTTGCACTACCGCCTTCCTCGTAGCCCGAACCCGTCTTAAACTTGCTTAACTATTTTGGGGCTAACTCTTTTATACCAAAATGCTACTCAAATTATATTTGAGTACGATTGAGTTAGTTTATTTTGATTGAGCCTAGTACAATAGATTGATTCGTCTTGTCCAATCTTGACCTTTTTATTACCCGCAGCTTTATAATTGCCTGCTTTTGCTTTTTGCCTGCTTTTGCCCAAGAGAGTCAATCTTTTTGCAATTTGTAAAGGACTGCTATTTGGAATTTGTTTTGAAGGATTTCTTTTCGCATTTGGAGTAGAGAGCAAGAGGGCAAAGAGGCCCCCAGATAAAAGGAACTGCCAATGCCAAACAAATGTGAAGTAAGAACTTAGTGACGTGGTTTGCTAGCTTACATGTTTGCCAATTTGTCTGTTTGTTTGTAAGTATTTAGTTTAGGTCTGTATAAGATGATTCTTTACCGCTATCACTACTTTCGCATGATCTTCCTTGGTTAGACCTTATTGTTTTCTTTTAATCATTTGTCATTAAAGTTTACATTGAAGCAACATACTAATGCAATTTATATTGATTACTTACTAGGCTATTCGTAATCTAATGCTACACTTTGGTGTTGTAGGTAACGACACCATCACCCATGAACCGAAAATTGAGGCGGTCACGGGGGAAACGCAGGGCTAGGTAAAGTGTAGCGTAGACACTATACTCTCGAGCATTGAGCTTGTGGGGAAGATCCGTTACACTTTTTATTCTTAAAGGCAAAGTATAGGATAAAAGAATAAAAAGGCCTAAGCCCCAAAATCTTTAGTGAAGCAACAAAACAAGATCCAAGGAGACAAAAAGAAGAAGGAAAGGAAACCTATAAAGAGAAAGTAAAATACATGTGTAAGAGTTAGGGATTAACTCCCAAAGATTGGAGAAGCCTATCTCAAGGCGGGCGGGCTTTGAACAGATGGGGAGATAGGAAACTGAATCAACGATCTATAAGCAACACACCTTCTAATAGAGAGTTGAGAACCAGTTGCATTGTTAAAGATTGAGTTGTTTCTGGCACACCGTATGCAAAATAAGGCATTGAAAAAACTATCGCAACCCATGACATGGAGGGATCGCTTCGGTCTTCAGAGATGGTCATCCAAATTTGCATTGCAGAGGGAGATAGATTTAGATATAGTCTTTTGGTTTAGTACCTTTTGTAGTTTTTTTTTTATTGGTCTTGGTTTTGGAGGCCTTGTGATTGTAATCAATGAAATTTTGTAATTGATATTTTAATATATTGAGGGAGTGAATTATGGAATATTGTCATGGTTTGTTATTGGGTTTGTTATTGAGTTTTCATGCCAGTCTTACGAGATATTATGTGTTGCACAGTGCCATGGAATCCAATGAGCTTTGGACTTTGAATAATGAAATATTGTATGCGTCCGCTAAAAAGTTTTGGAAAGTTGAAAAATTTCTCATAGCCTCACATCAGTAAAACCTGGGGAAATCTACTATTATCTACAAACCCCTAGTCGCACCCCAAATCACGAACTTTTTATGGTAATCTGGTTTTTGGGTCGTGAAAATAGCACATTCAAGTGGTATAAGCTAATTTCTGTCATAGGATAGAGAACTGGTAATTAAGTGTCTAAAATTGTAGGAAAATTATGGCTATAGTCTTCTAGTATAGAACAAAAATGCATTATATTTATCTTGTTTGACACAAAGTAAGAAACAAAATTGGAACATGATTACATACCCTTTGCAACTTTACCTTCTCTAGTGGTCAATTTAATGGCTTTGAGCTCAAAGAAATCTTGCAATCCAAGTTTCTTCTGAATAATATGACACCTGTGCATCCAAAAGGATTTGTGAGTCTCATAATATATTGGCCACTACAGCTTTGTTCAAAATTTAGGCATTCGCCATCTCATGAGCAGTATAAATCATCACTGAAATCCAATCGAACCATGTGTGCTTCAGAAGCCCATTGGAGTCGGAGCCCCCATTAGTTCTCAGATTTTCAAATTGCAGAAGGAAATTATCATCATCATCAGAACCTTATGCCATCAATCTCGGGTTGGTTGATTGCACAAAGGAAATATCAATCAATAGTTCTACTCTTATCAATGGTATAAGAGGTTTGTTAATTATTTATAACCTACAATGCATTTGAGAAAACAAATTCTTTCTCTGAAAATGTATAGGGGAATCCAAGGGAGCCACTGAGCAACTGAACCTAGAGAAAATGAAAGAGGCGAAAGATAAATATACACCAGATGAGATTTAAGGAACAGCAGGCAGTTGAGTCCATTATTATGGATATATCCTTTAACTTCATCATCTGTGAAAGGAAAATAAACAGCAAAAAACAATTAAATATAGACCATCTACAGTCATCTCAAAAGTATTAACAGCCAAGTTCTTGAGACAGCACTCTAATGGTGAGACCAAGTGAATTGATGAAAGTAAAGAAAAAACATTTAAAAATAAAGATGAAAACGGGTTGTCATTTTTGTTCAGTGAACTAAGGAACAAGCAAAATAGTCTAAGAATCCAGTAACCCAATAAAAGGTTGAAATGTCTGAGTGCAAAAACAGATCTCTGGATGTGAAGCAAAATGTAAACAATAAAAAACAAAATGTTACTCCAAATCATGGGTCAGACATATGTAGATAATAAAGACAAATCAAATAAAAGAACTACTAGACTCAGAATCTTCTCAAATATCTAGAGATACCTAGGTACCAATGTATGGTCTTAGTGCCAACAAGGGGTTTTTGTTTTCTACAATAGATTTTCCATTCTTCATGAGGCAGAAATGAAACAATCGCAATATGGGTTCTTCTAACACTTTTCCTTAGGGAGGAAAATGAAAATCTTCCTGAAGATTTTTAGGAGTTTGCCATACTTACAACAACCCTTTCCTTACAGAATCAACTGTGAAAAAAAAAGACCAAATGAAAGGATAGAATCAACACTAAAACCTGTATTCATCACACAATAATAAAAATATGATTAAACGAAAGTAGAAACTCTTCAAACTCATCAGAACCCAACTCGTTGTACACATGAAAGCCATGTTCCTCAGGCCAAAAGAAAACATTCAACCCCACCCACCACTCAAATCCTATTTCCTTTCCTGACAAACAAAACCAAGATATGAACAAATGAAAAACACACACACACACAAAAAAAAAAAAAAAAACTATTTTCATGTTCATCACCAAACAATCATTCAAGTAGAGACTTTTCATATTCAACAAGACAATATTCATAGAGAGCACCGCAAGTACTCCCTGAGCAGATCAGACCCCATGCACCCAATGTCTTGACAAACCAAAAAAGGAAGGCCAAAAAAGAGAGAAAAGATGGGAAAAAAACACAACAGTAAATCAATGGATTTCATGTGAAGCACATTGAAACTTCTTTGAAGGAGAAAAAAAAGGCTGAAACGTGCAGATGCAGCGCTCAGAACCCTTGATCTAGATGCTAAAACAAAACCCAGAGAGAGGGAGTGAGAGAGGGGTAAAGAACAAGAAAAGGAAAGAAACTGCTAAGACAAACTACAGACAAGTTTTCATTGGATTTTCATTGAATAAAGAGTTGAGAGAACACAAAACCCATCCATGCCTTCATGCAATTGGTAGATGACAGAGATTTGTCCGAAATTTCTTCCATCTGCATCATATCCTTGTTAATGAAAAAATAACGAAAGAAAAAAAAAAAAAAAAAAAAGAGCAGAAGAAACGAGCACACGAAAGCAGAAGGCAATGGAGAAACCGAACCCCAAGAGCGTCAACAAGTCAATACAGTTTTCTGTTAAATCTGCACAGTGCTCACTGTCCTACCCTCCACCGATTCCGTTCTCAACGCCATAGAAAGAAAAAATATAAAAACAAAACCCCCACATCAAAACCCACGCTCTCATGCTCCACTTCCATTCCATTAAAAAAATCACCACCCCACACCCAAAAAAAAAAAAAAAAAGAAACCCAATTACTGTTTCTCAATACCCAAAAAAAAAAACCCAGAAAAAAATCGCTACAGAAACACTATCAGATCATGCAAAACAAAATAAGAACATTAGATAAATAGGAGACAAAGATAAGGTTAGCAGTTAAAGCCCAAACAAATGCATGTCTATCCTTTCGCTACCTAGTCTCATCTTGATTGGTTTTTCTGGATTGCATTAATCCAGAAGCCAAACCCCATCAAATATAACAATTCTTTCATGGGTGAAGAGAGAGATGAGCAGCTGACAGAAAGAGAAGTGAGCACGCACCGGAAAAAATATACATTTATACAATTGCCGGTGTGTGCTCACTCTCTTCTGTCAGATGCCTCTCTATTCTCCTTTGCAAAAGAGAGAGAGAGAGAGGTTTTCTACAGACCAGAAGAAGAAGAAGAAGAAGAAGAAGAAGAAGATATGAAATCAGATAGAGTCAGATCTGCAACACAGAGGAAGAATACAAGAAGCCCATCATCTTCCATCATTTCTTCTTTCTTTCCATATCTGGAAAATCCATAAACGGAAGATAAATCGTCTTCTTCAAACCCTCAGAAATAGATAAGTAGTGGGTGGGTGGGTGATTTGATGAGTGGATGGGTTGATTTTTTTGGGGTTTTGGAAAGAAGTGGAAGATAACGCCCGCTCTTTTCTCTCTCTTTCTCTTTCTCTCTCTCTTCAGGTAATCTATCACCATGTTTTGGTTTGATGGTGCAGTTACTGTACTTGAACTGATTCGAAGAGAGAGAGAAAGAGGTGTGCCGTGTGGTTACATTTTTTTTCTCTCTTTATAATCTTTTTCGAGGAATTGTACCAGGTAGGGCACGGGAATTCGTACAGTTTGTTCGGATTTCAATCATGGCGAAAGTAGCACCCACAATACAGATATCTCTACCGTTGACAGTGCACGGCCCACAGCCCCCAATGGGTAATCACAAATCAAGGGTTTTAAAAGGTGTTCAATCCTTTTGAGGCCTAATTATTTGAAGAATTCATGGAATATTCATGTAAGGGAAATTTGTAAATGTTTTAAAAACGTTTCTACCCATGGAATTTCTAAATCTTCCTCTCGAATGTAGGATTTGTAAATGCAAAGAGGATAGAATGGAGTCCGAATTCCCTCTTTCATTAAAATAAGAAAATATTATTTCAGCATATTCAGGAGTGCTACCTGTATAAAATGTTATGTCATTAATTGTACATTCTTAATTGCAACCATCTTTATACAGATGGCGCTTCGGAATAGTATAAAACATAATTCCCTTATTTCATCGAAATAAGGATTTGAACTCAATAGGATGATAGAGAATTCCAAAAATTCAATGAGACATTTAATGTATAATTCTAGCAAAAAAACATGATATTTTCAAATGCCAGAGGGACAACAATCACATTATATCTCTGAATTTTTAATATCACAAATTCTAGTTTGAGAGCCATACTCATAGTTGTCCAAGCTTTCCCCTCAATATATTTGAGTATGATCCTAGGTGGGTCAAAAGCCCTCGGATGGCCTACACTACTAAAGCGTTTATCTGACCTTTTTGGGTATATGAAAAAACTCTAGCATTGTAGATAATAGAATAAAGAGATTTCTACGGTTTAATCCCTCTAAAACTTGAATTTCGATAATGAAAAAAGACCCAAAATGATAGTAGAAACAACTCTCGTAAAAAAGTGATGATTTTGCCCAAAGTCCATGATAGCATGAACGATATCTTGTGATTTATCATCTTTTAAAAAATAAATTATTGAGAAAAGGAAGAAAAATGGGATTTTATCGTTCATCGTATATTGGTTTTTTTTTTTCAAAAAACAAAACCTATATTTGGTAATCATCCAATCGGAGTTAAAAATTTTGAATTTTTTTTATTTATCAATTCTATTAAAAAAACCCCATGATATCATGGGAATTTAAGTGTGGAGAAACCTATGATATCATGAGTTGTGATATCATGGAGTTTTAGACAAAATAGTCAAAAGAAAAAAATCACCAGAATCAAATGACTTTGCTGTCATTTTAGTGTGTTTTATCATTATCTTGTGGAAGCTAAGTTTCGGATGGATTTAACAATAAAAATCACTAAAATCAAATTTTAGTTTTTCTATATTTCTACTAGACATCAAGTTTAAACCTAAGGTTATTTTTTTTTTTTTTTAACTTAGAAACTATCAATGCAATACAACAAGCAAAACAACATGAGGTGAAAATCTCACTTTACTATGTTTTGAGTTAGTAGGCTAGTGGGCCGATCGCTACCTTGTCTTGATGGTTTAAACTATTAGTTTATATCATTAGGTCACGGTTTGAGATATGGCACCAACAAAGAGAGGAACCCTAAGAAAAAACAAAATCCCTCATTTTGCAGGCTTTTTGAAAGCTTAGAGAGCTCAATTGGTCAAATATGGGTTAGGTGGATCTTGGATTTAAATAGTCTTGATACATAAAGTCAATATACTAGTTATATTACATGAATTATACTAATATTATAATAAGTGCATTGAGTGAAATAATAGATATCATGTAAGTTTAATGATCCGGTGCACACCTCCTAACGGAACCCACCTGATCACCGATTCGAACCCTTCCCCTCTCCCTATGGGCCTATTTCTTTTTTGGAATTCAAGGAATTTCTGAATTCTCAGACATAGTGAAATTCCTGAATGCTCCTAATTCCACCAAAATGCAAACATGGTGCAATTTCTGAATTCCCAAAGGCTGTTTGGGACATTTTATGTTGCTGGAATACAGAAATACTAATAAAGAAACATGGTATTTGAAGATTGTAGAGGACAGGATGTCACATCATGTTCAAGAATTCTCAATATGGTGAATTCCTGACAGAAATTCTACAATAGAAACATGCCCTATATGTCACTAGATCCAATAGATTTGCATCCATCCATCGGGACTAGAATTTTAGACTAATTGCCAATTTTTTTCTTTTAATATAAAATTGATAACTTATGGGTGTCTTATCAAGGGATTAGAATGATCTAATTTGCCCAAAAATTTATACAGACGTAGAACTCATCCAAATCTTTTCATCCCCACTTCTCCACCCCCAAGTGGAGACTCAGGGGCCCCCAAAGTACCCATTGACGTGCAGGTGACCATGCCCCTACATGTAAAACACAATATATTATGCAATATTAGATACATTTGAATCTGGACCTAATTATCTAGACGTCACCCCGAATCAAAGATTAATGGATATTAGACTAAACTAACAAGAATGTCAATGATTTTCTGGCTAAACCCACTTCCAAGTCAATGGTCAATCTCAATGCCAACATCCAAGCTTTTATTAAGTTTTTTCTTTGTGTAATCAAGCTGAATAAAGCTAAAGGGGCAAGATAGAATCAAACTTTAAAAATAAAAAAATATCTTCTGGTTGGGGTCAATGGGGTCCAAAATAATTTACCCATATCTTCTTTTCCAGGTGGATGGGGCCAAGTCAAGTAAATCAACGGTTAGATGCACAAGAACAAGAAGTGGCCCCCACTTCATATGCGTTGCTGTCCTCGACCGAATAGATTTTTATTTTATGGATGCAAGTGTTTCTCTCTCTCTATCTCTACATGTTTGCGACCGCTTAAGTACAAAACGTACCGAGACAATCGACACGGATTGCTTTGGAAATCGGAAGGGTAGTGTTTAGAAGCGATTGGTTGATGGAACCTCTGGTCTACGTGTCCCACTATTAACACCGTCAACAATTTTGACCTTTTCTTGCAATTATAGCCCTTTATTTTGACTTTGCTGGGTGGTTTTGGGCCGTTGATAGATTAGTGGGGAACCCTGTCGGTAGCTCGGTGCTGGGGCCCACCATGACGAGCCATGAGAACGCGTCTGCCTCAAATAAGGAGACACGATATGGACAGGGTATTTTATATTTGCAAGCCGGTAACGTAAACTGCCGGACATTTGAAAGTGTGGCGCATGGGAACGTGGGATGTTTTCGCACCAGTCGTAAGTGGGGACTAGTATAAGTAACCCTTGCTTAGCACGGATATAATCATTATTGCAGTTGAAATATTCATGCATTAAATAAATTTATAGTTTTTAATGAAAAAGGGAGGTGGGGGAGTGATTATGAGTGGTTATGAGTGGTTTCTATGATATAGATAGTTGCATAAGTGGGGTGAGAAGATTTGAAAAAAATAAATAAACGAATGGTCAAAATCCCAACCGACGGTCAAAATTAAAGGCAAAACCCTTCTCTTTAATATCGTATTATTGGAACAGTTTTTATTGATAAATGGGTCCGGTTTAAAAGCTTAGTTTTGTATCCCAAAAGTTAAACAGGTTCAGGTCTACAACCTTCTTTTACGAATTGAATTCGGTTTGAGCTCCACTATGATTCCGGCTTAAACCCAACCCGTTTGCATCCTTAATATATGTGATCAACTCACCTTCACTTTGACTGTGTTAGCCCAATTGCAGGGACAAAGTTAGTCGAGTTAAAGGCAAGTGCAAATTATTTTAGGCTGTTTTATAGAGAAATTCCAAGTTGAAGCAATGGAACTCCACCGTGGAGCCCAAACATTGAAAAACTGAGCCACTCAAATGAACACTCTCTTAATGTGTAGGATGTCCCCAAATGTTATAGAAATAGAAGTTTGTCTCAACATACGAGGAATGACTGTTTGATTACAAATCCGATCAATGAATAATGCATAAGATTATATTATCACTTACTTATCAAAATGTCAATCCTTCATTGGAACAACAACTATTTGAAAATTTTAGGGATACCCATACATGGAATGGAATTAGTTTCATTCGGCGTGGATATTCAACAGGTGGACCCTACTATGAAGTTCCATTCTTTTAACTTACAATTTCTCTAAGTCAAGGCCTCAGTGGATCCGGACTGCCTCAATTTACTTGACTCCAGGTTTGCATTGGTGAGTCGAGTTTTAGAACGAGTGAGCAAAAAAGGAATACAAGATCACTAAGACTGTTTGTTTCATTCTACCAAAAAAAAAAAGGTTTTAATTGTTTCGTGTGATTGAATACCTAAGATAGTATTTCTATGTATGGTTTAAAAATGAAGAACCAAAAGGTGGATATACAAAAATGACCATCGATTAAATCTCTCTTTACTTGAAAATGAATTAAGAGAAGATGAGAAATGAATACCCATCTATCACCTTAGTATTGATAAAAAAAAACATGATCTAATACCACTTGGAAGAAATGTTCTGATACCACTTTGTAGAGATATATAGACTACTAAGGAAACTTCCAAAAGACATGATTTTATATATATATATCAAGACAACAATGAAAAACCATGACCTTTAGTTTTTCTAGATGACCTTTGAATTAAGAGAAGATGAGAAATCAATACCCATCCATCACCTAAGTATTGGTAAAAAAATAAAAAAAAACATGATCTAATACCACTTGGAAGAAATGTTCTGATACCACTTTGTAGAGATATATAGACTACTAAGGAAACTTCCAAAAGACATGATTTTATATATATATATCAAGACAACAATAAAAAACCATGACCTTTAGCTTTTCTAAATGACCTTTGACCTTTAGACTTTCCAAAATGACTTTTGAATTCTCTAGGAGATTTCTTGATTTTCTCATTGGAATATTAAAAGTAATAATTCCAAAGGTATTCTATACTTAAGAAGTTCAAGGTCCCATCAACTTAACTATTTTATACCTTTCACCCCTCACCTCTTTAATAATCATTCCTTGGAGTTCATCACACCCTAAATTATTACTTATTCAAGTCATATATATTTTATACAACAATTATTCCCATTGGTTGTTTGTTTCAGTAATTGTACTCTCAGAAATTCTAGACTTTGCATTTTTATAAGTGATTAAATTATCAAAGTGGAATATTAAAACATGACCCTAACCTAGCGACTAATGATATAAGTTCTATCTATATTGCTACCTTATTTCATTCTTCTCTTAATCTCTTATTTTTCATCCCCCCGCCTCTTAAATAATCTTTCGGTACGTGAAGCTCATTAGATCATGAATTTCTATGTGATCTATTCAAACATATGGGCCCTTAGTGTGTGATATAAAGACACTTTGACGTCCTAAATTGAGTGAATAACCATATGAGTTGGAGGTATATATATATATTTAGCAATTAGCATCCATTTGAATCTGATTAGATAAAAGGAGACTAGACTTACATTTGTTAGAAATACTTAATCCAGCCCAAAACAGAATGCTGAAACCCCTGAATTGGTATAATCATTTTGAAATGTAGGACTTCTGACATGTGGGCCCCACCATAGTAGGGCCCACATCTGATTGTTCTCCATACGCGTGCCCCAGACCCCAGAATCAATGAGCACAGGTGCATACTCTCCCACCTGTATCTATGGTGATGCCAAAAAAGAGGAGCACTTTAACAGTCTTGGGTATACAGTAGTAGGGTAGGAGGTGGGGGACTGACCAGAGAAAAAAAGTATATGTTAAATTAAAAATGCAATAATTGTTGGAACAGTGCATCTAACCTAAGGTTTTATATTGGGATCATGAATTAAAAATGTGTTCTCACCTTGTCTTGGACCATTTGCATGGTCATGTAGAATCTAAGCACATGACTCCATTGGCCTACATGTGTGCTCCTTCAGAAAAAATATGCACCATTTGAGGACCACACCATGGTCCCCTTCTTCATCTGAACTTACTTGGTTTCCTCAAATTTACAGAATCTAAACAACAGGGGGTTTTGGTGCTTCTCTGGATTAAATTGGGATAAAAATAGTTTAAGGCTGAGAGTGCTCTTTTGTTGCTTTAGATTCCAAAAACTCCAGAAATAGGAAAGAACTTTCTTCACACCCAAACGTAATTTTCAATGTTATTGGGTTACTATTGATGTCACTTTCTTCCCAGTTACTTGAGCTAAGCTCATTGTCACATTAGTTGTCCAATAAAGTTTGAAATGGGTACAGACTCGATGGTCTAAAAAAGTCTAGGTAGTCTCTAGTGCATTTTTTTTTTGACTTGTTTCACTTGTCTGTGCATATGAAATTCATAGACCAATGTAGAACAGAACTATTGCAGTAGAAGATAGAAAGATGGGTTGTTACTATTGATGGCAATTACTGTTGAGGTAGGAGTCAAATAGAACCAACCAAGTGGTCTAGAAGATCGAGTCCAGGGAATTTCTAGTGCATTTTTGACTTGTTTCATTTGTCCGTGCATATGAATTTCATAGACCAATGTAGAACAGTGGACCAGGGCCATATTTACAAAACTATTGCAGTTGAAGATAGAAAGATGGGTTGTTTTCTTGTGTTCAGATACTTATAATACTTTTCCATAGGGTAGGCAATTACTGTTGAGGTGGTAGGAGTCAAATAGAACCACGTAGATTTAGAAAAGGAACCGAGATTGACTATCCAAAGGAAATTATACACACATACATACATGAAAGAAAAGAAAAAATTGTCTTGGTGTCCGTATGGTGTGGATGTCAGCTAAGCGGCATATTCTTGATCCAATTTGAGAAGACCTCATGCCTCTCCGTTTATGGTCAATCATGGCTTAAATTTCACTTTAAGTAGAGTTATATAAAAGTTGGTGAGATCATCATCAAAGCCTTATCCCAACTATGTTGGAATAGACTACACCAATTCTGTTTTTCCATTGGAATTTATCTTGATCAAAATCCTCAGATAAGTTATTCTTATTCATATATAGTTTTACTACCTCCATCTGCTTCTTCTTTGACCTATTCCTTTCACTTGGTGGGCCATCAACCTTCATAACTAAATTTTTCTTTACAGACACCGTTGCTGACCTACGTTGGACATGCTCAAACAATCTTAAATGGTTTTCTCTGATTTTATCTCCTATTGTTGCTACACCTAAATGCTCTCGAAAGCGTTTATTTTTAATTTTATCATTCCTGGTTTTACCACACATCCACCTAAACATCCTCATCTCTGCTATATCCATTTTGTGCATATGTTACTTCTTGATTGACCAAACATTCTGCTCCATATGTCATAGTTGGTCTAATCGCCGTCTTGTAAAATTCTTCTTTTAATTTTGTTGACATTTGTCGGTCATAAAACACTTAAGAAGCAAGTCTTTACTTTAACCATCATGCTTTTATCCTATGTTCGACAACTTCATCAATCCCCCAATCCTTTCTAATTATAGAGTCAAGGTAACAGAAAGAATCACTTTGTGGTATCTCATGTTCTTCAATTTTTACAATTGTATCAGCTTTTTCTATTTGCCCACTAAAGTTACAAATCGCATAATCCGTCTTTGTTTGGCTTATTTTAAAGCCTTTGGATTCTAAAGTCTCCCGCCATATCTCAAGTTTTATATTTACACCATTTTTAGATTCATCTACCAACATAATATCATTTATAAATAACATGCACCAAGGTAACTCTTATTGAATATGAGCAGTTAACAGTGAAAAAAGATAAGGACTTAGAGCTGACCCCTGATACAAACCCAAGGTCACTAGGAACTCCCCTATCTCTCGAAAAGTAGTTCTCACATTCGTTACTACTGCTCATTCACACATGTCTTTAATAATTTCAATATAACCTCTTTGAACATTCCTTTTATCTAAAACTCACCAAATTAAATCTTTAGGTACCTTGTCGTAGGCTTTTTCTAAATCAATGAAGAAAATATGTAGATTTTTCCTCTTCACTTGATATTTTTTGATTAATTGCCTAAGTGTGAAGATAATTTCCATTGTTGACATCTCTTGCATAAAACCAAATTGATTTTCAAATTTCTCAGTCTTCTGTCTAAGTCTTTCCTCCATATCTCTCCCATAGTTTCATATTATAACTCATAAGTTTAATCACACAATAGTTGGTACAGTTTTGTATATCTCCATTGTTCTGATATATAGGTATTACAAAACTTTTCTCTATTCATACGACATTTTCTTTGTCATTAATGTCTTATTAAAATATCTAGTTAACCAAATCTCCTCAACTTTTTCTAAGCATTTTTAAGCCCCAATTGGAATGCCATCTGGACACGTTGCCTTTCCTATCTTCATTTGTTTTAATGACTTCCTCACTTCCACCACCCTAACTCTCCGAAAAGTATGCTTTACTAATGAAATACCCTATTTTATTATTGCCTCTCCTATATAGTCTTCATTTAAAAGTATGCTAAAATATTTCTTTCACCTTTCTTTGATATCATTGTCTTCAGCAAAACCTGTTGGTCATTGCTCTTAATACATTTGACATTATCTAAGTCTCTAATTTTCCTTTATCTATTTTTTCAAGCTTAAAAATATCATTCTCTCCTTCTTTTGTTCCCAACCTAGCATATAGATCATCATATGCTTTTTAATTTGCATCACTTACTACTTTCTTAGCTTCTTTCCTTCTTGTATATCTCATAGTTTTCCATGTTCCTTGCACTTTGTCAAACTTTGTAACAACGTCTTTTTTCCCGAACAACTTATGTTTATGTGATTATATATATATATATATATATTTCTCAGACTTGAGGGTGTGCTTGTTCTGATTTCTTCGGTAAATGAGACTCCATGTCACCTACTATATGCTGACGACATTATGTTCTTCTTAAAGGCTATCAAGAGCAGTTTGAGACGTCTGCAATGCCTTCTTAACCTCTACCAAGATTCGTCAGGGTAGGTCTTCAACCTTCAGAAGAGCCAACCTTTTGTGGGTAAAGGTGCAACAAGGAGAGCCAACACGATAGCTGACCTTTTTTCTACCCCTCAGGCTACTCTTCCCTTACCTTGGAGTTCCCCTTTTTTTTGGCAGTCCAAGACTCAGATTCTTCACCAACATTTTGGAATCTTGTAGATCAAGGTTGACTGGATGGAAGTTAAGATGCCTCTCCTTCGCTGGTCGTTTAACTTTGGTCAAACATGTGTTATAATCCATTCCTCTCCATATTTCCATGATAATTCCCATTCCTAGCAAAACTTGCCTGTCCTTAGAGAGACTTATGAGGAATTTCCTATGGTCAGCATCTTCTGAAAATTCAAGAAGCAACCTTGTCAAATGGGTGACTGTTTGCTTACCAAAGAAAGAAGGCGGTCTGGGCATGCGCCGAATTAAGGAGTTAAATGAGGCTAGTCTGTTAAAGCCGAGCCGGGCTACTTTAGATTCTCTTTGAGTAACCTGGTTTAGAGCAAGGTACTTCAAGGATTCTTCAATTTAGTTCACTGGCAATCTAGTTGGAGGTTCATGTATATGGAAAAGCTTGCGCTCTTTGGCCCCTTTTTTGCAGCAAGGCAGTATTTGGAAGGTGGGTAATGGGCTCTCCATTAGCCTTTGGTTTGATCATTGAATTGACAATGTTTCGATCTCCTCTAGATAACCATCAATCGTTTTCTCCCCCCATGGACAGGGTTATAGATATAATTCACGAGAACTCTTGGAGTCTCCCTCCTAATTAACCTGCCAACTAACCTCAAGGCTTTTATGTTCCTATCCACCAGAGATATATTGGTTGTTGATTTCTCTTCCCCGGATACTCTCTCTTGGTTGGATTCATCTTTTGGCAATCTCTCTCTCAAGTAAGATTGACATCTATTGCGAAGTCGAGCTTCAGATTTGTTAGATTGTATGGACTCAATCCATCAGATGATGTAATAAATTGATTAGTTTCTTGATTTATCAATAAAACATGCTTTCCTTTCATGAGATGAATGTTGTTTCATTACTTTATGCATATAACCAATACATATGATATAATGGTTCATGAGATGAACCGGTCCCATTAGTATATTAGATGTGATATATGTGTATGAATGTGATCCACTTACGGGAGACATGTATTACAAATCTTATACTTAAATATCTTCACAACCAGTAATGAGACTGAGCATCTCATCTGATAAAGTTGTAGCACTTTGATCACTATGAGCTAGTGTGATTTGTCTCGATCATCAGAATGTAAGATTCGGTATCATGGTGCTGGTACATTGGATGTATTGAAGGACCATAAGTAGCACATTATGGAACACTGTCTCGATTTTAATGTCTGCTCTCATAATTCCCTAGCAATAGGCTCTCAATCCTGAGACATTGATTAACTCAAGTTTCTGTCTATTCATTTGCTTTGAGTCACCAATGAGTGAGGCCAACTGTAGGTCAACACCTCGGTGTCTTGGGTACGTGGTAGTAGGACTGTGGGAACATTCAATGGTTCAGATAAAATCTATCTATATTATCCCCTTGTGCCAATTATTGGATTTATCATTAGTAAGTGCGCATCCATCTCGATTAAGAGTTAATTAGATGGTACGGATGATCACTGTGATTAATTGAGGCTCAAGGATAATAAGATGTGGATCTAAGATTGGAAGGGACATGTTTAATCCAATTAATCAATGAATATTAATAGAGGGGCCTACTTGTGGTAATTGGGAAGTTTAGGGTATTCTTTGTAATATATTCCTAAGACTAGCTAGAGTGCAATTGTATTTATATAGTGGTGTTATTTGCAATTAACTGTGGGCCCGGATTGCACATGAGATGTGGGGTTGCGGTGTCTCAGTTGGAGCCAGCATTTTATGAAATCTCTAGTGGTCCCCACGCTAGCCCAAGATGGGATCATTACTAATTCTACTTGAACTCAAAATGAAAGGAATTAGAAAGTTACTATTTCTATTTGAAGTGAGACTTCTAATAGTGGTAATAATAGGTTACTAATTGTTGTGGAAGTAATACTTTTATAATAATTGGAAAGGAGAAAGTTACTAATTCTTAATAAAAGTAGGACTTCTATTTTAATTAGAAAGAGGAGGTTGCATAGGGCTATAAATAGGAGAACCAAACCCCTTAGATACCAACCTTGGAATTCACGCCCAATAGTGCAAGAGTTGCACTCCCTCCTTTCTCTTCTTCTTCTAGTTGGTTTTCTTTGAAAATCTCACCATTCTTCTTGAGAAAAGAGATTTGATAGCGGGTCATAGCGTGGAAGACAACAAGGTCTTAAGGATCCTAATTTGCTTCAAGAAGAATTCTTGTTCAAGCTTATTGTCTTCTTCTCTATTAAAGCACAACCGAGCTCTAAAGGTATAATCTATTTCATTGGATGTTGTGGATTTTTGGTTGCTTGTTTGTTGTTGATTTCAATCGTATAGATAGAGTTTATTGCCGTACATGATTGAAGAGATTTAGTGATTGCATCTTGGATGTGGTTTATGGCCTTATGGGTACTTGATTCCTCAGTTAGGTGGGTCAAAAAGTTTTGAAAACCTATTTACAAGGCCCACCTACTTCCAACAAGATCTCATTTGGATAGGTCTCACCTGGAACAAGTTAGTAAACCCAAGGTTGGCCTGTTTCTCCTGGTGTTTTTTTTAAAGAAAAACTCCAATAGATTCAATGGCAAAGTAGAGAGGCTGCTCCCTGCCTTATAGATGTTACACCTGCCATCTTGGTTAGGAGTCTGACTTGCACCTTTTCTTCTCCTGTGGCATGGCAAATGCTTTCGGGTCTTGGCTTTCGGTTCCCTGTGGCAACATCTCCCCAGCTCCAACCTCAGCTACTGCAATTTGAAAAGTCATATCAGCTGTTGTAGAGATGTCTTCTGAAGAAAATGGGCAGCTGCCATCTTCTTCCATACCATCTCTATCATTTGGCTTCTTCGAAATGATTCTAAGCATAACAATAGGAAGCCTTCATTAGAGTGGGCAAAGGTAATTTTTGAGGATTGAATGAGAGCTATGAGCATATCCTTTTCTGATGTGAAGGTTTCTCTTTATCCTCATCCTATTTTGGTTTTTCTAGGTATAGCCTAACTTATGTTTTTGTTATGTTCTTGCTTTGTAGCCTTTAGGCTTTGGGGGCTTTAAGCCTTTGTTCTCCTTTCTTTCTCTCTTAATTCAATTTTATCTTCAAGCAAAAAAAAAATAGTGAGATGCTCCTATGAGAGATATCTCTCATCTTACTATGAAAGATAGGGCAGGGGCCCTCACATTTAAGTTGTTAGCATTGGATATTGATGTGAGGGCTCCCACCCTATCTCTCAGAGTAAGGCAAGAGATACTCTCATAGGAGCATCTCCCATATATATACATGTGTGTGATGCTTATTGGCCTGCTTTGTCTTCAGGTAGAGATGGTCCTGGAAGAAAACTTGTAGCTTCTATTTTCTTCTAACTCATCTCAATAACAATCTCATGCCAATTCAAAAGTTAAAGTTCAGTTTGCTTCAACAGATTTCCGAGTTTCTAGTCAACTCCCAGATTACTACTGATCTTAACGGCCTTCTCCAGTCCCTTCTTGAAGCTTTCTAGTCTCCCTCGCTTTTGTCATTTCCCCTTATTCACTACAACAACTTGCACTTTTAGCGATGTTTTTTGGCGACGCTTTTATAAATTCGTCGGTAAAGAGTATTATTTACCGATGTATATAATTTCATCGCTAGAAGTCGGCCTTTTACTGACATTTTTATATAAAACATTAGTAAAAGGCCGATTTTTAGCGACGTTTTACTAAAAAACGTCGGCAAAGTTCAATCTTAGAATTTAATTCATTTTTTAGGAAAAGTAAAAAATCAGAGATTATTACCGACGAATTATAAAACGTCGGTAAAATCGACTTTTAACGACATTTCCTTGAAAACCGTCGGCAAAGTTCAATTTTATTATTAACTTCATTTTTAGGGAAAATAAATATCAGAGACTATTATCGACGAATTTTATGACGTCGGTAAAATCACACTTTTACCGACGTTTTTTGTAAAACGTCGGTAAAATTTAATTTAATTTTTAGAAAAATTAAAAATCAGAGACCTTTACCAATGTTTAATATAAAACGTCGGTAAAGTTTAATTTTATTTTTATTAAAATTCAAAATCAGAGAACGTTATTGACGTTTAATATAAAACGTAGGTAAAGGTTGGTTGACTTTTTTTTTCATTTCACACTTCTTTTTTCACTCTCCCGCTTCCAAAATCCCTCTGCTCTCTCTGTCCCTCTCGCTCTCTCTGTTATCTCTCTCTCTCTCTCTCTCTCTCTCTCTCTCTCTCTCTCTCTCTCTCTCTCTCTCTCTCGCTCGATCTCTCTGCTCTCTCTCGCTCACTCTCGCTCTCTGCTCTCTCTCTACTCACTTTTGCTCTCACTCTCTCTGCTCTCTGTCTCTCGCTCTCGGCTCTCTCTCTCTCTCTGCTATTTCTCTCTCTCTCTCTGTCTCTCTCTGTCTCTCGCTCTCTCAGTCTCTTTCTCGCTCAATCTCTCTGCTTTCTCTCTGCTCTCACACTTTCTATGCTCTCTCTCTCGCTCTCTCTACTCACTCTCGCTCTCTCTGCTATTTCTCTCTCTTTCGATCTCTCTGCTCTCTCTCGCTCTACTCTCTCTCTCTTTCTCTTTCGCTCTCTCTCTCGCTCACTCTCTCTCTCTCCGTCTCTCGCTCTCTCGGTCTCTCTCTACTTTCTATCTCTCGCTCTCTATCGCACTGCTCTGTCTCTCTCTGCTGTCTTTCGCTCTCGGTTTCTCTTTGCTCTCTATCTCTCGCTTTCGCTCTCAGCTCTCTCTCGCTCTCTCTACTACTTCTCTATCTTTCACTCACTCTCTCTCTCGCTCTGCTCTCTCTTACCCTCTTTGGTCTGTCCGTTTTCTCGCTCTCTCCGATCTGTCCGTCTCTCTCTACTCTCTCCGATCTGTCCGTCTCTCTCTACTCTCTCTCGCCCTCAGTCTCTCTCTGCTCTCTGCTCCCTCTCTGCTATTTCTCTCTCTCTACTCTCTCGCTCTCTCTCTTTCTCTGTCTCTCTGTCTCTGTCTCTCTCTCCATCTCTCTGCTCTCTCATCAGTAAAACTGTTTTTTTTATTTATTATTGTGTTTTACTGATGAAAAAAACGTCGGTAAAATTGTTTTAATTTTTTAATTTTTTAATTTTTATTTTACCGACGAAAAAAAACGCCGGTAAAATTCTTATTTTATTTTTATTTTTTCTTTTACCGACAAAATAGAATGTCGGTAAAACTCTTTTTATTTTTTATTTTACCGATGAAAAAAATGTTGGTAAAACTCTTTTTATTTTTTATTTTACCGACGGAAAAAACGTCGGTAAAAAATTTGTTATTTTTATTTAATTTTCCTTTTTATTTCACCGACGAAAAAAAACGTCTGTAAAAGTCAAATATTCGTCGGTAAAAATTATATTTTTATCAATGGAAAAAAATTTCGTCGGTAAAAGGTTTTGTCCACGAGTTTTTACCGATGTCTGGCCGATGAAAATATTTGCGTCTGTAAATGTTTTTACCGACGTTATATTGACTTTTTGCGACGAAAAATCTCGTAGCTAAATATGTAAACTGTTGTAGTGATTGTATATGCTTCCTCACTAACTCGATTCTTTTGGCTCTAAGAGAGCTTGTACTTTCGGTCATTAATTTTGGGGTCCTTTTGTCCATGCATTATTGTTTTCGTGCAAGCGTCCTTTATCATCTTACGGTACAAGCCACATAGTGGGGCCCACTTGGAACCCCATAAATCATGGAATAAAGGGGGGATTGAAAGACCCAAGTATGACCAACCTAGATAGCAAATTTGAACTAACCCATTTATTTGTAGTCCACAAGTTGAACGGCTTTATATAAAGCAATATATGTATATATGTATTTATGTATATTTATATGTTGGAAGGCAATATTTTGTACGAGAACAATTTTGCTGAAAGTTTGGGTGATCATAAATGAAATATATAGTGACCTTTTCTGCACGAGAACAATTTGGTGGTGTAATAGCACTCCTTTTTAATAGTCTGTGTTAAATAAGAAGTTTGATCCTGAAAAGATAAGCCCGAAAAGATTAAATCATATGAAGAGGCCCCTCAACACAATAGTGGCAGCAGTATTCCTCCGCGTATCTAACTTGACCTGACCTACCTAGTGACCCATGTGATAATTCTCAAGTCTTATAACTCCAAAGCCCCAGTGCACCTCAAAATAAATTAACACTCAGCTCAATTTTACACTTGTTTTCCAAGCCTTAAAAAATGCCTATCCAGTCTCTTTATCTAACAATTGAGCATTGTCCAACTTTGAAGCCATCAAAACAACTAGTAGATTAATAATTACCATATGGTTATTATTTTCGGAAACACATAATTTATATGGAGACCTTCTAATCTCTACTGTGATGATTGGTTTGCACATCAGGTGATGATTGTTTGCTCCAGAAGGGGAGAGAGAGAGAGCTTAGAATGGTCTTCTGGTGCGTCCCACCTACGAAGCTTGCAGGTCATGAGGTTTAGGAGTTTGAAAGGCCTCCCTTAACCTATACCTATTTGTAAAATTAATGAGAACATCAAGGCAGGTACTGTTTTTAGGGCTTAAAATCTTTCTCAATCATAGTCCCAGATAAAGAGGAATGGGTTCCAAAACTTAAATGATTAATTGAATGACTGACCAGTACAACTTTGACTGAATGTTCAATCTGACTTGGCTTTATTGGCTTGTCCCTGGGCTGTGGGCCGCTGTGCTTTGACACCCAGTTGTGTTATTAATGCTGGTGTTTTCCCCATTTGGCCTATTCGTTCCTCTCTGACATGGAGCGTTGCAGGAAGGAAGATATATATGATTGGGTATAGCTGGTATAGTTACCAGTTCTGCGCAGTAGGGTGGTTGCCTGGTTGGTTGTCCATTATTTGTGGATTTTTCCATTTGATTAAGAAAAGACTTTCTTCTTTCCGTAAAAAATATGAGTGGTGCAAATTCAGGGAGCTTCTGTCATTTTGTCATTTTCGCTCTAATTTCCTCTACTTTCTTTTTTTTTTTTTTTAAATTTGATTTGACACTCTATTTCATATCATTCTACTCTTCCCTGCAGACAAACAGGCCGGAAGGTCTACTAGTTGTCCCAGAAATTGTGAATGTGTCCATGTGTATAAGCTGGCATGGGGTGTTATTGGTGTGATGAACTTGGTGGTGTTACTTGGGCCCACCTAGGACTATGAAAATCATGACTGTCATGGGGATGGAAAGATCTCAAAGAGACCTATGGGTGTTCATAATATCAACCACATTAGATCGTTCAAACTCCTTGATAAATGGCCCTCAAGTTTAATGATTTTGAGAGAGATCATTTTTTTGGCGTTCGGTCCAACAGTGATTAATGGGTCCAACAGTGACTAATGGACGGAATGAGTGCCCAGTTTGGGCTTGTGCCAATTATTCGGGGGGTGAGGTGTTCATCGCACCTTCACATCACTCTAAACCCATTGCACTAATGCTCATCTGCCGTTGTGGGGCCATGACAATGATGGTAGCACACTCCCTTCCAGGGCTCCCTGGTATTCATGATGAGGGGATATAAAGATCTCAATGAGCCACATCTATTCATGATGAGGGGATATAAAGATATCAATGAGACCTACTTATGTGCATAATTTCAAGTCTATTAGGTCGTAACTCCACGATCCATGGGCAGCAAGTTATCAACTTTAAAAGGCATCAATTTTTTTTAAGGTATTAACATATTAGTCATCCTTAAACTTGATTTTCTTAATTTCATGATTGAAATTTAGATAATGTCATCAGAGTCACTTGATTTTGGTCAATATTTAAAATAAAAAAAACTTTTTTGTGCCAATCCCATGATATCATGGAATTCTTCGATTTTTGTATCATACAATCTTTGCAACCGGCAAGTGAATTTGTTTTTTACAGAACACAAAAATTACGTTTTGTAAAAAGTAAATACACATCTGACTTTCATTTCTTAAGTTCTATCATTCGGAATTTTTTTTTCTAAGATACTGCATAAAAGACATGACATCATGGGACAATCTCCTGATATCATGGGATTTATCGGCTTCTGTGACATACTCTGTTCCAATGACATCATGGGAACTGGGGCAAAAAAATTAAAAGATAAAAAAATTAAGCAAAATCAATTGACTCTGATGACATTATTTGAATATCGGTTATGAAATTGAGAAAACTAATTTTGAGAACTAAAATGTTAAAATCCCAAAAATTAATATGAACAATCCTATTTGTGTCGGTGTAAAAAACATGGGATCAGTGACATTAAGAGGGGGTACGTAGTTGTGTATATCCCATTCGAATTGATCATATGAAGTTTTAAATAATGGACCTGCTCTATAGCCCTTGTGTGCAAATAAAGCTAATGAGCTGTAAGCAAATGCTCAGCTGAAAATTTGTGTATATATTTCAAAACTACCGTCGTAAGTTTACAAATTACAAAATAACAGTTTGGTTGAGAACAAATGAAATGTATGTTATTCCATATATTTAAGTACTGATTAATTAACTATAAACTTCTCTAGAGGTTGAGTTTGGCAAACGACTTTTAGAATTGCATGCTTGAAAGCGACTGAACCATAGACACCACTAAAAAGACAGGTTCCCATCAGATATTTCAGCCACCGGCCAAGGTGACTTATTTGTCAATATTGTGATCTTCAAGAAGCCGATAGAAACACCCCTCTGTGAAAGGTGAACTAAATTGATCCACATAAGGAGATCTCAACCAGGCACAAATCATAATATATCAGATGGCACTTACTATTACCATTATCATCATTATTTAAGTCTTATCTCATCTATCTAGTGTAGATCAAACCAAAATACTCCCTCCTCATGAATCCAAAAATTGAACCATTGTCATGTGCCCCAGAAGTTGTATTTATCTTTGGACCAGAAATGGGTTGTTTAACAATAAAATAAAGAATCAAGGAGAGTGATTTTCCAAACATCATGGGCACTTTGTCTTATCGAA
Organism: Cinnamomum chago; assembly: GCA_038049695.1. Taxonomy (NCBI): domain Eukaryota; kingdom Viridiplantae; phylum Streptophyta; class Magnoliopsida; order Laurales; family Lauraceae; genus Cinnamomum; species Cinnamomum chago. The sequence goes on along the minus strand of CP142452.1, from coordinate 7,770,168 downwards.
ATCCTAAAAAATATTTGGTATATGACCTTTGTTAATTTAAGGGTTACTAGTGGTAATCTCTTCCTACACCCATTTAATAATGGCTTGTGAGCCCTTAATTTTAAGTATTCCAAGAAACTTCTCACACCATCTTTGAGTCTTCTTTTACAGTCACTAAACTAATGTAAATCATTGACTGGCAACCAATTTAGGGTAACAGCATGCGTAAAATTCCAAAGCAATTTGGTTGGTTTCCCACCTTGTGAACAAACATCATCAGTGACATATTTATCTGCTCATGAATTAAACTATGATTCTTGGAAAGGAGCATGGAATTGAAAATTAGCTCTTTGTTTGGTATTTGAAAGTCAAAACTTACTGGAGCTGATTCAGGTCCTTTGTTTGCATTTGTCCTCTCAATCCCCATGAGATTGGGTTCCTCCTTTGGTTGAGCATCTAGAAGGGCATGAACCTGCAAGGAAATGAATGTTGGTGGGTTCACTAAAATCCATGTGAAATCAGTGCTACCAATACATGCAGAGTCATGGGATACTAATATTGCCACCAATGCATACAAATTGATGGACAGATTAAAAAACCAAAGGCATACAGAGTGTTTTGCAGCTTGGAAAGGCCATCCCAAATAGCTGAGGAGACTCATACAGGAAGTCCTCCATGTGATAGCTTATTAAATGAACGAAAATTGGCATGTTCCACAGGTCATGAGAAGCTTTTGCTTTTGGGTCTTACCATTTGATTGGTTCAGGTGGGTTTTGTCCATACATGTGAGGAGGCTATAGCTAGTTGATGTTTTGAGTGGCATGGCTTTGTCTATCTTGTTTAGTGGTCAAGAACAGGTTTTTTTTTTTTTTCTCCCGCTGAAATAGGACTTTATATTAAACCAAAAGCAGCTGAATTACAGAAGAGGCCTTGAGAAGGCAAGAGTTACTGCAGGAATGAGTTTCCTTTAACCAAAATACCATCAGAGAAATAACCAAAGAGACGACCAACAGATTAAGGCGTATCATCATTCTGCATGCTTGTCCCAAAAGTGTGCCTTTGCTGAGTTGTAATGCTAGTCCCCGGATGAGTTGCCTCAACCATATCACGGGCAGGTTACTTGGTGTATTCTTGCACATAGAATTGAAATAAATTAGATAAACATTTGTTGCTATTGATTGAAGTTTAGCTGGTCAAATGGAACAAAAACTCAAAATTCATTCAACTGAGCCTATTTAAGATGCATCTGGAGGTACCCAAACTGCATCCAAGATTATGATTTTGGGTGAGAGGCTGATGACATTGATTAATAAAGTTGAGGTCTCTGTTGTCCACATGACTACTTTGAAGGACAAAGAGGATATATGATGATGCATAAAGAGAGGCTTGAATAGCCAATCAGTCGCGTTCAAAGGCGAACTTCTCAATGCTTAGGATGATCAAAAGATAAATTGTGCGAGACTTTTTCAACCTGGGGCAGCTCAATGATACCAGAAGAGACTACTCAACTTACCCAGATATATATTTTATTTATTTTTACTGAAAGGGATGGAGAGAGCCCTAACACCAAGGAAGAAGGGATTTTCTTTATCAATTTTTTTTTTTGCTAAGTTGCAAATTGAATTAAGAAGAGCAAAAGAGAAACAATAGCCTAAACAGGCAACAGAAAAGAAACCCAGAGCACCAGCAAGCAGAACTCTATCTTATAGAACCCCAAAATGCTATTGTTTTTAGTCCTTATGTTGTTGATATATGTTTCTAAATAAAATGAAATGCTAAATGGAATCTCAACCATCAGTAAAACAAACATTAGATGTTCTAATCCTAGTCCTTTAGACATGATAAAACAACTAAAGAGTAAAATACATCTAAAACTGATCACCACTTTACAGTGTACACCCTTTAAGAAAATAGACAATAGCCTTTTGAAATCTTGTTAGAATTGCACGATCTTAGGCTTGTCTAGTTTGGATCCTGAACTATCCTTCTTATACTAAAAGGGATTTTAAAAAATCATGTCATACAAAATTATCTCCACAACTATATACTTTGCTCAATTGGCTTATATGGGCATTTGATGTAAGTAGAAAACAAACTTAGTATTTTATTAATCTTATTCCTACAATTCTTTTAAGGAAAGATATCGTAATCAAATTTAAAGCTCCAGAAGGTCATGTTTGACCATCAATTTCTCAAAGATTCCTCACCTTCTTTTTTTCATAAAATTGTGGAAAACCCATATTTGGCTATTTAAATTCTAGTGGATTTGGGTTTGCGGAAATCCTTCCTTTTGAGGATCCCCTTCTATTGGATCTGGAAATCTTTATTTTTGCAGATTTGCATATGATTTTCAATTTTTATCAGCTATACATGTCAATACGTACCGATATAATAATATTGATAACTCTCTATACTAAATAAGAGCGCAGGTGATCTCGATGCCCTCTTCAGATCCCGATCCCGATCCCCTCTCCCCTATCTCTCTCCTCCCCCAGCTCAGCCAGAGTCCTCCATTCCTGTTATAGAGATTCTGGCTATTCTTCAGGCCGATCAACACTCCCCTCCTTTTCCTCCTTCCACTCTTTCCTCTAGCCAAATTCAGAAGCTTTCTGCCCTTCTGAATCAGCCCTGCCTCCATGGACCCAACATCCAACCCCCCACTATGGTTTCTTCCTCTAACCCTAATCCCAGATCTTATGCCTCTCTCCTCTCCCAAATCCCTCTATCTCTCCCTCAACCTCTGCCCCCAACCTCCTGGGTTGATGGAAAGTCAACAGTGTCCATACCTAAAGCTATGATTTCATCCAGCCAAGAGTCTTTCTCCTATGCAGCGAGTGGCCGTTTTGAAGGGAAACACCCCTCCCTAGAGTGGGTAGAGCAACTTTCAGACCAATCTTGGAACCTCCCCATCAAAAGCCTGATCTCCCTAACGGATCAGGGGTACTTCCTCTTCAGGTTTCACTGCGCCCAGGTTAGGGACTCTTTCCTTTGTTCTTCCCCTCTCCCTCTTGGCCATAGAAAGTTACATCTCCTACCTTGGTCTTTAGGTATGGAATCCTTCTCCTGGCCTACTTTGTCCCCAACCTGGATTAGGTTAAAAGGCATTCCATTCCATTGTTGGAGCCAGCACATTCTTTTCTCCATTGCAAATTCTATAGGAAACCCCATTCTAATAGATGAGATAACAGCTTCCCAAAGGTTCCTCTCGTATGCCAGAATCTGTATAAACCTTGATCTTCAAAAACCTAAGCCCTCTACTATAGTGGTTGACCTTGCAGGTGATACCAAAGTGGAAGTGGAAGTCTTGTATGAAAATATATCATGCTCCCTTTGTATGGGATCTGGCCATGGTGAAGGTTTATGCCAATCTACCCATAGAACAGAGAAGCTCAGGTCCAAGCCACCTCCTCCTCGATCATCCAGCCCTGGCCTCTTACCAACCCCCCTGCTCCTGAGAAAAATTACCCTGCAGGTAACCAAAATTTCTATATGGAGGATCCCCCCAATCCTGCAGCTTCCCCTGTTCCCCTTGATCCCAGATCTTCCAACCCAAAAGCTGACCTTACCCCTTTGGAGGATCCCCTATCCCCATTAGCTTCATCTCTAGATCTCCAAAACCCCTTCTCTGTCCTGGAACAAGTGACTCAGATGGTTCCCTTACCTTCATCTGATAATGTAGTCCCTGATCCCAACCACTCTAGTCCCCAACATATCCAATGTAAAAGCTTCTTGGCTGATATCTCCACTAACCTCTCTGTAGACCTCTGTATTCAGGATGAACCTCCTTCCCACCCCCACCAAAGCCTCTAAACCTACTTCCTCAACCTTGATTTGGTCCCCCTCCTCTACAGATATGGCCTCAACCGTTCAACCTCTTAAAAAGAAAAAGAAACATAAAAGGAAAAAGACTTTTAGAGCTATAGAGCTAAGCCCCTCCCTCAACCCGCCCCCCCCCCCCCCCCCAACTGGTCTCCATCCTTCTACCAATCTCCATGTTTAAGTCCCTGTATTGGAACTGTAGGGGAATTGCAAACTCCCCAACTTCTAGGACCCTCATCTTTTTGGTCAATTCCCATTCTCCAGATATTATCTTCCTCTCAGAGCCCAAATCTTCTAATGCCAATCCTCTATTCCAGAAATTAGAAAGGCTTGATTTCTCCTCCTTTTTATCAAACTCTTCCCACTCTCCAATCCCCTCCATTTGGTGTTTCATCAAAGTCTCTCCAAATTACTCCTCCTCCTTGGTGGATTGCTCTTCCCAACATCTTACCATTTCCTTTTCTTCCTCCCATAATTGTCCAACTACTTTTTTCACTGGAATTTATGCCTCCACTTCCTACATACAAAGGAGATCCTCATGGCAGTATCTCTGCTCCCCTCCTTTTTCTTCCCATCATCCCTAGGCAGTTATTGGAGACTTTAATGCAGTCTCCTCTATAGCTGAAAAGCTCAGTTTTCACCCAAGCAACTCCCCTTCCTCTTCAGAATTTAACACCATGATAGCTTCCTCTGGCCTTATGGACTTAGGCTTTTCAGGTAGTAAATTCACCTAGTCTATGTTGCTGCCAGACTTGATCGTTCCCTTACCAATCAAGCTTGGTCTCTCTGCTTCCCTGATAGCCTTCTCCATCACCTTGTCAGACAAAACTTAGACCACAACCCCATCTTGCAATGTAGCCATCCTCCTAGGGCAATTAGATACATTCCCTTTAAATTTGAGGAAATGTGGATAAGTCACCCCTCTTTCAAAGATTTGGTGGCTGCAGTTTGGACCATCCCTGTTTATGGCAATCCTCAGTATATTCTCAGTCAAAAGCTCAAGACCCTAAAAAAAAGGCTGAAATCCTGGAATAAGGAAGTTTTTGGCTTCTTGAAGACCAACATTGCTGTAGCAGAAGCTAGCATCATTCAATTGCAGGAAAGCTTGGACATCAATCCCCTGGATTCCACCAAGTCTGCCCTCAGCCTTGCCAGATGCTCTCTTCAAAACTTGCTTCAAGCGGAAGAAACTCATTGGAAGCAGAAAACTAGGACTAATTGGCTGCAGAAAGGTGACAGAAATACAAGTTATTTCCACATGGTGTCAAAAATCAGAGGCTCTAAAAATCATATTGATGTTATGAACTATAAAGGTCACTCTCTTGATACTCAATCTCATATTAAAGTAGCTGCTGTGGATTTCTTTTCAGACAGTTTCAAGCATTCCCCGGGCCATATGGATCCTAATCTTTTCCAAGTGCCCAAAAACAGTGTCTCTCCTGCTCAAAATTCAGCTCTGCTTGCAGTTCCCTCCATTGAAGAAATCAAAGCTTCGGTTTTTAGCCTCAAAAAATCCAACTCTCCTGGTCCTGATGGGTTCTCTGGTACCTTCTTCAGCAGCTGCTGGGACATAGTTGGATCGACTGTTATAGCTGCGGTTCAGAATTTTTTACTTCAAAAAAGCTCCTAATTAAAGGCTACAAACTCCTTCTTTATTTCTCTCATTCCTAAAGTTGATGTCCCCTCTTCCTTTGGAGACTATCGTCCTATCAGCCTTCTCAACTTCTCCTACAAAGTTATATCTAAAATCCTAGCCTCCAGAATGGCTACTGTTCTTCCTAACCTCATTTCTCTTCATCAAGTGGCTTTCTTGAAAGGTAGGAAAATTCAAAACCATATTGCTCTGGCTCATGAGCTAACTCAGAATCTTCAAAAGGGTGCCAAAGGCAAAGGAACTTGTTTGAAGTTGGATATTTCAAAAGCTTTTGACAAGTTGAGCTGGCCTTTTTTATTCAAAGCTTTAGAATTCTTTGGCTTTAGCAAAGATTGGGCCTCTCTTATTAAAGCTTGTGTCTGCTCCTACAAAGGGTCGATGTTTATCAACAGAGAGCCAGGTGGTTACTTTGAAGTTGGGTGTGGGCTTAGGAAGGGTGATCCTCTATCCCCTTACCTATTCATCCTAGCGGAAGAAATCTTAAGTTTGAACATTGCTAATCTTGTTTCCCAGAAGATTGTGACTCCGATTTACAGAGCTCCAGCTTCTCCCTCTGTCTGTCACCTGCTGTTTGCTGATGATATTCTGCTCTTCTTCCAAGCCTTTCCTCAGAGTATCAAGGTTATAAAGGGGGTCTTAAAAGCCTATCAGTTGGCAGCTGGCCAACATTTCCACCCTAGAAAATGCAGTGTCCTCTTTGGTAACAGCAGGCAGTCCTTTAAAGCCAGAGTTTTAAGATCTGTAGGCTTTTCTCAGGCCTTCTTTTCTTCTAAATACTTAGGTGCTCCCCTCTTCATTGGCAGCCCCAAAGCTAGGTACTTTGAGAGTTTAAAGGATACCTTCAGGCAAAGGCTTTCTGGCTGGAAAAGTAATCTGATTTCTTTTACGGGGACAGTCATCCTTGTCAGGCATGTTCTCCAAAGTCTTCCAATTCACATCCTTCTTGTTCTCCCCATTCCAAACTCTGTTTGCATTTTTCTGGAGAAATGGATGAGGAACTTTCTTCGGTCTAGGGGTCCTGATAAAGCAAAAAGGAGCCTTCTTAATTGGAACTATGTCTGTATGCCTAAGTTGGAAGGTGGGCAGGGCCTCCGTCGTATAAAGGACATGATCAATGCCAATTCGGTTAAGCTTGGGTGGGCAGGTTTGTCCTCTTCTTCTCTGTGGGCTAGCTGGTTTAGAGCTAAATACTTCAAAAGTTTTTCACCTTGGCATCCTATCTCCCTTTCTTTTGGTTCTTGCATCTGGAGGCCTATCGAGAATCTCTCAATTCCTTTTTCACAGCAGCCACTGGCTTTTAGGAGATGGGAAAATCACGGACTTCTAGCATGATAAATGGCATGGTCCTCTATCCCTAGCACAGATTTTTCCTGAGGTTATCTTCCCCTGGTCTGATTCTGTGAACGTTATTTATTCAAATCAACAAAGGCTCTCAAGTCTTTCTTTTCCCCAGCAGGTTTTATCCTTCTCCTCCTCCATCGTAGCTTCTTTGTCCCTAGTTGATGAGCCAGATCAGCTGATTTGGTCAAGCACCAACACCAACCACCTCTCTTTTGCTGCTGCCTGGGAGTCCATCAGATCTAGAAATCTTCCCAGAGTTTGGTCTAAGTTTGTCTGGAACAATCTTCTAAAGCCTTCCATCGCTTGTTTTGCATGGAAATTGTTCCATAACAAACTCCCCACCAATCCCTGGGCCCAATCTATTGGAGTGCAACTGGCGTCTTCTTGCTATCTGTGTGGCACTCATCAAGAGTCTACTTACCTTATGTTCTTCCTTTGCCCTTTCCCTTCAACTTTCTGGGCCTAGTTAGAAGATAAAGGGAATTTCAGGTTTCTTCCTTCCAACTCTGTCTCTTCTAAATGGGTCTCCTTCTCCTCTAACGCCTGCTCCATAGCAAAAAAGGGTCTGGGTGCCCTCTTCATCATAGCAATTTTCAGCATTTGGAAGGTTAGGAACTTGACTATCTTCAACAACAAGGAGCCTTCTCTGGACTCAACTATTAATTTCTTTTTGACGGATGCTTCTTTTTCTCTTAGCAAATTGCCTTCTCCTCTTTCTAGTCATATTTTAGATTCTTTCTTCTCTCTCTGTAATCAACTCTATCCTTTTATAAGATAGAGTTCTGTTTTTTGGCTGGTGCTCTGTTTTTTTCTTTTCTGTTGCCTTCTTAGGCTGTTGTTTCTCCCTTTGCTCTTCTTAATTCAATTTGCAATTTAGCAAAGAAAAAAGATGCGTACCGATATTGATGTGAAATCCTTAGTCATATAAATTTTACTCAATGAGAAAACCATGTTTTAGGGACAATGCGGAATCCTCAAATCTATGAATTTCTTATAAGTTCCTCACCTATTACCAAACGTGCCTCAAAGTTTAAATAAACTAAAACCCTAACAGTAGGAAACTAATGTCCTAACAAAAAAAAAAGATTTGTATATGATGTTGATTTCCTTGCCTAAGATGGGCCTACCACGGGCTTGATCACGGACTTCAGTGAGGCCCATGCCCAAAGGCTAAATCACATGCATGGTTCAAACTTGCGATCATGGTTGTCATCGAGGTCGATCCTTAAAACTGTTTTTTTTTTTTTGCTATCGGAGGGTGCCCAACCCTTTGGGTTGAACTAATCCCTCTGGGCCCAGAGGGAAGCCGGGTAAACTCCCCTGTATCCCTAGTGTGGTAGTACAGTTTCGAACCCTCAACCTTCGATCCTTAAAACGGTTAAGACAAGGCATCGTGTCACAATTTACAGTCGTCATGATCCATCATGGTGTTAATTCTTTCTTTGTTTTTTTTTTTTTTTGGCTAACGGAGCTTTCTCAATCCTTTGGGTTGGACTAATCCCTTTGAACCAAGAGAGAAGCCAGGTAAAACCCCTGTACCTCCCAGGTGGTAGCACTAGTGGACTCAACCTTCGGTTCCTGAAGAGGAGTGAACTACAAATCAATATAAGGACATCTAGCTGCAGAAGAGAGAGGAACCGTGGTCCTGACCACTCGGCCAACTCCTTAAGGTGGTGTTAGTTCTTTCACCCCAAAGAATATCCAGAAAATTGAGAATAATATAAAATACTAGAAAATAAATTTTTTTCCATTAGTAAACATTTTAAAGCAACATATTGGTCCTCTTAACTCATAATTTCCTATACTACTGGCTTATATATAATCTGTAATGTTTATTTTGAATTAAATAGATGAATATCTATATACTAAAATAAGTTGAAATATCACAAATTTTACAATATGCATTGTAACCTTAGTTTTGAACTAACCATTAGTGTTAAATACTTAAAGTTAAGAAATTAGTAGTAGAAGTGCAACTCAAATACTCAATCACCAAATAAGTTAAGAATGAATTTCAAATTTCAAATAATATTTACTACATCAAGATAAATTAATTAAAGTAGTGAAGTGTGGACTTAAGGGCATTGTGGTTGTGGAGTGAAGAAGCCTTCACATGAGAAGACGCCAAAATCTTTGAACTCGTTTGAGAAGACGGCAAAAGATGTTTGAAAAGCTGTAGCACAGTCTCAGAAAGCATCACAATTAGTTAGGGGAAGGAAAAAGTAAAAAAAAAAAGGAGGGGAAATAAAATTATATATTTTTTTTTATCATTGCCTGATATTTTGACCGTTGTTTTTAAAATATCGGCGATTAAAACATTTATGACAGTTTTATTCAAAACATCAGAAATTATAACCGTTATGGACCAATTTCTTTTCTCTTCTTTTATTATAAATGAACCGTTATAACTGTTATATTAAAATAACGTAACGGTAATGTAATGGCATAGGTCGTTATCGTTTTATAATGGCCATTATGAAATGGTAATGATCCTTTTTTAAACCATGCTAAATCTCCCTCTAAATAAGGGTGGATGCTTCGAGAAATGGTTGGATTGAGGTTTTTCACACTACAATAAAAGAAAGGGCTCCTCATATGGGTAATCTAGATCATTTCATTTAACCAGGCAACTACAAGTTCCATTTACAGATGAAACCTTCACTTTGAGTAAAATAGATATCTCTCCATTGTGGGTTTGTGGTAATCACAACATCATCATCAAGGGAAGCATTGTACAACTATTTGAGGTCAACTTCTCCCATTACCATTGTAAGAGTTGTTTGTACATTCAATCATGTGTAACTCTCCTGTTAGGAAATTATATGTTGGCTAATTCATGGGTTGGACAAAACTCTTAGTCCATTGAGTTGTAATTTTTACATTTTTAGATATGGACTGTGATGGAGCTTCACATTTAAGATTGAATGAAGGAAAAAGAAGACAGTCAGAAAATCAAATGTGCTGGAATTTCCAGAACTAGAACTTTGGTCTGCTCGAGCGAGCTTCTATAGAACACAGCATTCCTCCGAGATAAAATGGTCACCCGCTCGAGCGAGCATTAATGCGAAAGTGTTTTGTGCGAATTTGGACTTCCGTTTTGCACGAATTTGGTTTTCTTTTCCTATTTTCTCTCAATTTGCTTATTTGAGTCTTAATCATCTTAGGAAACCCTAAGCACGTCCCTATACCTATTTAATTGACTCTAAGGCTACCCTTAAGAGCACACCTATCTCATTGTTCTAAGTAAGAAACCCTAATTGAGAGAACTCTTCTTCTCTAGAGTTTCCATTGGAGAGTTGTACTACAGAGTTAATCTAGATAGTTTACCTTCTACATCTCTCGTAGAAGATCATCTTCCCTCATAGAAGATCTGAAGAGTCAAGTGAGAGGTTGAATTTGTTGTAGTCAATGGTGTGAAGTCGTTGAGGCGTGAATCTTTACACGAGGCAACTACAGTCCTTAGGTAGTGATTATCTATGGAGGGATTTGTCAGTGTTTTTTAACTGCGAGATTCATAATGTTTGATTATTGATCTAGTTTGGATCCGTGGCTTTTTACCCGATTTGGGCTTTCCACGTTATATTTTGTTTTCTCTTGTGGTGTAAGCTTTATGTTTTTATTTCTGCCGTGCATCATATAGTTCTACACACATTATCTGGGCTGTTGAACACACCAATCTAGAGAGCCAAACAAAAACCTTCATCTCTTATGAGACCCATTTGGAGCCACGCCAATCATTGGGCGAGGGAAGGGGGTTGTTGACATTTTTTTAAAGAGGTACAGTGCTCTCCTGTTGATGTTTGGTACCAATTTTTTATTTTATTTTATTTTATTTTTGGCCAACCTATGGCCATGGAAATCTTGAAGGAGATGAGTGATCAAAAGATTTGGACCAGACCAACTTATATCAGTTACGTGCAATATTTTAAATCTATTAAATCATTCTAATCCCTCTATCCACAACCCTCAAGTTTAACAATTATTGACTTTGATTCACATGGTGGGTGACAATTTAGATATTAGATAGGCTTTCTGAGGCAGTGGGTTTGAGGTGGTTGGACTAACGATAGGAGGCCTCACGTCCTTAAAAAAATGGGCGTTTGTATGATTGCTCTCTATTATTGGTTTAGCTTTATGATGCTTTCATCAGTTTGTCAGGTTGCTAAAAGCGTTGGACTTCAAAATAATTAATAAACTGAAAAACTTTCAAATCCTAGATGAAATGCTAGGATAATTTGATTGGGACAAGTTTTGATCTACCTCTAACTTATATGTAACCCTAACCATCTCGCCTTTGACTTTTGTACATTTGGCCCCATTTCTTTTAGAGAAAAAAACAACAACAACAATAATAAAAGAGCAATTCCTTGCATGGTATTAGAGATGATTTTCTGCAAGTGCAGTTTCAAGAGACTGAAAGTGACTTTGTTTCGTATTGGCTTCAATGTACTGATGTGAAACGACCTAGGGTTCCTCAAGTGTACTACAATTTAAAGTATATATTTTATTCATTCAACAAAATTGGCGATGCATAAACTGAAGTCAACATCTAGGATTGATTAAGGGCATGTTTGTTTGGAATAAAGTACGGAGTAATTGAATACAAAAAATTTTATGTTATAAGTTGGTTTAAAATGAAGACGTCCGAAGATGAATTCAAAAAAAATCATCAAATAACAATTGTCACTTTATAGAGAAAGAATCAAAGGATGGTAAGACTATATGTATTCTAATGCAAACAGATCCACTGATTTCTGTTGAAACGTAATTATACTATATTAAGCTAAGAGGTTTTCATTCTAATTTTGACCTTCTCTTTTAATTTTGACTGTGAGTTATTCCTCCTCTCTTATCTCTTATAACTGCCCACTTCTTATCCTATCCGACACTAATCATCTCATATAACTACTCATTTCTCACTACCCATGTAACTACCCATGTCTCTTGTAATTTCCCCATTTTTCTTTTTTATTTTTTGCGAAAGTTCGTTTCTATTCACATCTCTTATTCCCATTTCTACATATTAATCTGTTTTTTTTTTTTTACTTCATTTCTCCCATTTTCTTTCTATTCTACCTCTCTTAATTGTAAAAATAGGTACATCCATAGATATTCTTGTTTCATTTTCTTTCAAAAAATTTATTATTGTGCAATTGTATTTTGTTTGAATTGTATGTATAAACTCGTGCTCGGCACGGGTTCTTATGCTAGTTATTATTATTATTATTATTAGTGGTGGTGGTGGTGGTGATATTGGAGGAGGAGGAGGTAACTAATGCGGAATTAACAATATCCAGGTCACCTTCAAAATGCCTCATGGATGCTGTCATTTCCCACACTGTAATGCAATTTCACCATTCACTAGATATAGACTGGACAGACATTCCCCATTCTGGGTTCAGTAGTCAGCACATGCACCATCATCTTTTTGTCATTCCGGCCATCTGACATGAATAGGGAATTGATATTTTGGCCAGGTCTTGACGCAGACTGTAATAACACAACTAAGCTGATGCCTACACTTTACATAGAGAGGAAGATGAAATCTTTGGGGTGTGGGGGATGAGTGAGAGAGAGACTGTTGATGTGTAGTGCATGTGGCTGGGATTACTTTGAATCTGTCAACACATGCAACAAAGAACATGTTGGCCACTTGTGTCGTACAGGCAAAGAAAAGATGGATTTGGTTTGATTTGATATGATTTGATTACGAGGGCTTGGGACTTGTTCTACTGTTAGCATGCACACCCAGTAGAATGGGACCCACACTCTCCTCCCATGCATTCACCTAGCCATAATCCATGCATTGAACCTGACAGTGAGGAGAGTATTTGCAGTGGGACCTTTTGATTTAACAAATTTCGTCTGATTGAGAATCATTTGGAGTGGGACCCACGATATAATGGACTAATGGTCTCAGATTTCATCCACATATGTCAAGACCACGTTGCTTAATAAGGAGGGGGTAACACAGGGTTAGGCCCACTCATGTGGACTGGTTAATTAGGTTTGTTGGACCCCAAAATGGATCCAGATTCCATGAAAGTCTGGGGCAATTCCCAATTCTTTTGAGGAGTGCCAATCATGTTCTGAGATAGTACCATTGTTATATCTTAATGCAAATGTGTAGGGCTCAGCTCGAGTTCGTGTTGGGTCTGAGCCCAAGCCTGATTATTGTTTTGTAGACCACGACCTCAGTAAAATGGACCCAATGGTCCCAGACCAAAATATGAACGTAATTCGAAGTTATATAAAATCATTGTTATAATAATGTTAATCTACCAGACTATTAATATACTTAACTATATTGTATGTAGGATGACAATATATGTATCATATACATTAAAACGTTATACACTTGAGTATTCATGTCTGGATTCAGATCATATTAGCACTTGGGGACACCTGGGTTTTTTTTTTTTTTTTGTGTTTTTGGAGGGATCCTTAATTTGGATAGCTGGGTTAGTCTGATGTCCATTGGCATCCCTACCTTTTAGTATCTTTTTCTCATTGTTTTGGTCCAAAATACTAGGCCCAAGCCCGATTGCCTATATAAATCTGGGCCCAGTTGTCAATTGGACCCAAAGTCAGGTCTATATTCAAATATTCATGGTTGAGACCTAGACATGGCAACAGGATCTGAGACAGAACCAGCCTTATGCTTCACCAATAACCAAAAAGTCGTTGATTCCTGACCAAGTTTGGTTCTGGGTCCAAACCGGATCTCAACCTTGGACCCATACCAAAGCCAACAAAATCATCGGGTATGGGTCCAATTCAACTGAGAGAGAGAGAAGATATTCTCTCTTTAGTCAGTGCGCTATACATACATATAAATATATATATATATATATGAAAAATATTCATACACATCCATCCCTCACCATATTACGGCGAGGGACAACATAGTAGGGTTGACTTTATGATATATCCCTATTTCCATCCCCCACAAGTCCCATGATCAATGTGTCCCTAGGTAGACCCCATTAAGTTTATCCCTCATCGTATGATGAGGAAATGATGCACATGAATTTCATCATATGTCCATATCGGAACTCAGGCTCGTGGATTTGAAACTACTTGGACCCAGAGCCAGGCCCAAATATCATTGGGCTGTTTCAGAACACCCAATCTCAGACCCAAGATTTAATGAATCCAAACTAAGTACCGGCCCTATGATCTCATGGGTCAGGTCTTCAGATAATAAATCAGTAAATGGTAAGTACTGTACTCATCCCGTCTAATTGGGTTAAGGATGACTAATAACATCCTAATCAAAGTCCTACTTTCCACACCTCTGAACGGCTGATTGAACATATCTATGTCCACCCATGAGTGAAACATTGGATGTATCATCCAGACTCACATCCAAACCCAGATATATGGGTACCTGACCGGTTGACCCTACCTGAGTCAACCCAACTGAACCCAGGAACCAAGTCGGAAGGAATTAATTTGTAATTCTGGTTTCATCTAGGTCTCTTTTTGGTTTGGTTTTTACCTCATGCAATTCAGGGTTGGACTTGGGTTGGGCCAATATCATCTCCGGCCAGCATGAGTTGCATCCTTAACAAAAATATGTTCTTCCCTTCTTCCTTCCAATATTTGGATTAGAAGAGGTGTTTTAAAAAAAATAAAATAATGGAGAATACCCATAGCGTTAGTAAGTGGAGAGGGTTTTTACTGTTTTATATGTTAAAAGTGGATGATCATTATCTAATAGGTAAAGAAGAGAATTAGCAACAATTACACTTAGCCAATCTTGTAGACACATGTTACCTTATAGCTCCATGGAATGTAAAAGATGAGATTGGGAGATGGTTTTTTTTATTTTATTTGAAGCAATAAAGAATTAAAAGTTGCAGATAGCATTTATAGGAAAAATGTAGGAAATTTTTCTTAGTTTATGTTTTCAATCTCTCTTTGAGAGAGAGGAAACCTTGAAGATCTTTCCGAGCATCAGAAAATGCTATAATCCCAACTTCCACCAAAACTCTTTAACACCCATTCCCTGATATGAGTGCCTTCGACCCAGACAATTAACAACTCCACCCAATTTTAGACTGAACACGAAATCACTTCTCCCAATTCCAAGTCGAATAAATATAAGATGTACATGTCTCTACAGTGGCATATTGATCACTAGATCCTAGAATCGAAGGAAAGAAAACACATTATAGCAACTGGCACCAAATTAAGAAATGGAACGGAAATCGATTGGATACTTTTATAGTAAAAGACAATTGTTTATATTTAGTAATCCCTGCTTGACAAAAAATCGATCAAATTCCTTATCTCTTACCTTTATAAACAATTGAATAATAAAAACACATAAAAATTATCCTATATAGTAAATAGAGATGACCAAAAATTAAAAAAAAAAAGAAAGAAAATATAATATCTATCCAAACAAAATAGTTAAGCTGTTAATAATTTTTAAAAATACGATTAGTGGGAAAATAGCCAACGATATGATTTTCACACATATTATCTCATTTTTACGATTTTCAAAACTTTTAGTTGAATTTGGAATTTATTTGATTAAAAAAATAAAAATATCACAAAATCCAATCAAACATGGGTAAGACCTAAACGTGTGTGTATATATTTAAATACTGCAAATTATTCCAATTTTGACTCTTAGATGACTCCCAAATATATCAATTACCTCATTGTTTAGCTTTCTTCCAATATCTCAATGATTCTTTTAATGATTTTTTTAATTTATATATATATAGACACACACACTATAGTGTTGTACCATCATTCATAAATCATGCATAAATATGATTTTTTCTAACCACAACAAACTTATTACATTTCTCATATATATAATATGAACTTGGTCATGAAATATTCATTTTATAAATTATTTATCATTAACAAACTAATATATGTAGCATCATGGTTAGATCGTTATAACTTATCACACTAATTTATGCATCCATATGTAAAGTTAAAAAAATTTAAGGGTCAGATCCAAAAGTTCTTTAACTAAATTGGTTCAATGTTCTTTTTATCTTTTTATTATTAAGTAGGTTACACCTCCAACTTGAAACCCATCTTAGGCCATCTGAGACCAAGCTGTCCAACACGTATGACATCAAAATTTTGTTGTATTTTAAGTGTTATTCAATGTATCCCTCCTTTATGAATTAATTAATATTGTGGGCTTATGAGAAAATAATACTCATACATGCATATTACATTAGAAAACCTACCGAATCAAACAAAAGAAAAGAAAAAATAAAAAAATTATTTATTAGGACAATAATCTGGATGGTTTGGATGGGGTTTACAAGGTCAGTCCATGTCTGATTCATTTAACAGTAGGTCACAATTTCTTAATTGATATATGAGTACTACAACAATATGCACTTTTGCCAGCGCTAAATAAGCGCCAATAAAGGTCTATAAAACGCCGGCAAAAACCTTTTTCGGTGATTTCTCTTGCGCCGGCAAGCCGTTAAGAAAAGTTTACCAGGAATACCATTTGCCGTGAAAAAGAGGTAGTACCGGTAAAAAGTGATATATTGCTGGTGTTTTATTTCGCTGGGAAGGGAGGTTTATTTTTCAATAATAAATTGAAAAAAAAAATTTCCCCTATTTTTTTGCATTGATAAAATATTTACATTTCACCTAAATTAGTTTTTCAAAATTTTTTGCCTGCGTTTTTTCTCTCCGGGAATGTATTTATTTTTTTAAAAGTAATTATTTTGAAGGCATTTTGTCGAAATTTCTTTTTGCCGACAACGTATATTATTGCGCCGGTAAAAGTTCTAGAGTAAAAACAATTACCGGCGCAATCAATCAATATATATATTTTTATTTGATTTTTAATTTTTTTTTCCTATATACATCAGTACATCATCACAACTTCCAACTTGTGTCGTATGAATAAATTAAAACTGTTAATTCCATTACTACTACAAAACCATTCATCCATATTCATTCCAAATCCATCAAAACATGAAACAAGAAAATTCATTTCACTTCTTATTAATATTCAAACATCCTTTTAACATTGAAAGCACTTTACCATTACCATTACAAAATTAAAACCCATGCTAAAATCCTATTACGTACCAACATTCAAATGCCAATGAAAATTTACATATTCATAAATGATCTTTTCACTGTTGCACCATTCCAACACCTGCATCATTGTTTAAAAAAAAGTTCTGACATCCCATTTTAACATATAGCAATCTGTTATTTTGCATACTTGGCCTTCATGTTGGTTGCATCTTATCAACATAGAATGTTTTAACAAAAAAATTTCTTTAAATTTCATTCAATCTGCATAAAAAAAAAAAAAAAAAAAAAAGAGAGAGTAAGATTAACATATGAATAAGAAATGAAAGGCACAACGACTAATCCTTTTTCTTTTCTTTCAAATTTAACAAGATCCACAGTTTAACAAGAAAGGCTGGAAATATAAGTGAAAAAAATGTTAGAACACTAGAGAAAGAATGGCCACATAGGCACCACAAGTAAACTTCCTGAGGCTTCCTGCTGACTTCATAAACCAAGTGAAGGCTTTGCTTTTAGCATTATTTGAGACTACCCAAGTCGTGAATTTGAGCAAAAAGATATGCCTGAAGAGTCAAGTGGAAGAAGCACAGAAGAAGATCCTTTTTCTAAAAGAATATTAAGCAGGTCATTATTTTCTATTACATTTTGCACAAATAGCTCTTTGATAATAATTTCTCCTTCACCTCTCTTCTTGTGTTTTAATCTAGAGCTCCGTGGTTTGTCACTGATGCTCAACGGTAAGACAACAAAAAGGAACAACTCCAGTACTGTAACTTTACTGAATCAAAAGAAAAAGTAAAGAAAGAAGTTTCAGGCTGCATTTGGATGCATATGGATGCATAAGTGAATTAAATTGCAACAAGTAGTTATATCATGTGTAAGAACAACATACCAGATAACATTTAGGATGTAGTACATAGTTTCCTAATGTGCAAGACCAAAATACCAATGAACTCTTAAAATTTACAGAGGAAATGGGTTAAAATGTCACCTTCTTTCAAGTAGGACATGAATGCAACTCCAATCCAGGTGTGAATTCCTAAATATGAGTACTAAGATGGGTCATCACTACAATTGCGCAATTTTCAATTCAATGAACCAGCTTCTATGACAATTCTATAGTGTACAGGAAATGATGAATGGAAATTCACTATTTAGAAAAAAAGTACACATCCACATCCTGCTGATATCCACCATTGTTAAAAAAGTAAAAAAGAAACCCAGCTCTTTTAGATAATGCATGTTATCCTTCTCATCAAAGGTCAAAAGATCAATGGTCAAAAGAAAATAGAATGATGCCTTTTATCCCTCCTGAAGTTGTGTTAATAAGATCACTGAAAATGGGTGAGAGGGTGATTTTTCTTTCTTGCATTGATCGGCATCATGAGCCAATAGTAATGCTACAAGTCTCAGCTCTCAAGGTCACCATAAAAACAATACTAGCACAATAATTCGTGCTAAGCACGAGCATGTCTACCAATAGTTTTTGTACGAAATAAATTAAAAACATGAATAAGGCTTAACTTAAATTAAGTATCTTATTAGTTAAAAATAAAAGAAGTATATGATTAAAATCTAAGTATATGACAACTACAATAGTTAGTAAATACAATTAATAATTTATCATATGTTAAAAAATAGTTAGTAAATGCAACTACACCAATGCATAAGCATGAAAAAAATAAGGGAAGAAATATTAACAATAGTAATAACAGAGTCCACATTCTAACTGGAGTTAATGTTCAAAAATGTTGTAAGCCCATTGGTTGGGGTCTCTGCTTCATCTAACTACTTTGACATTGTTCTAATAAAATTTTATGTAAATGTGTTGTGTGGTATAGTGGTTAAGTATTTTTAAGTGGTAGAGGTCATGACACAAGTTAGTTATTTTAATTTTTTTACCAAGGCTCCTTTGAAAAGTCAAAATTGATGGAATTCAATCAAACTTGAATTCAGAATGCTTGGCTTTAATATATTATAACTAGTGTAAAGTGCCCGTACTAAGCACAGGAAATGTATATCATAACCAAAGTAGTATACATAACAATCATAAACTCTAGAGAATGATTATTTGACATGTTAATGGTGTTGTGAATACCATTTTTTATTTCAGGACACACAATACAAATGTAGATAGGCAGTAGATCCTCACCTTCTTGATCAATAATTCCTTCATTAAGTCACACCACTATTTTTAAAAATGTATGAAAGTATGGAATAAAGGTGGTACTATGGTTGAGTAGCAGTTGTTTTGGCATAATTAATGCAGCAAATGGAATCCTACCTTGGCATAACACATAGTAGCAAAATAGTGAAATTCTGCTTTCTTACAATTCCAAATTTCATTCTCAATTATAAAATGCAAAAGAAACCAATATTAGTGGGTCAGTCACAATGAAATCTATCACAAACTATGGTTTAACTTCGAAAATCTGACCATTATGGCATTAAAACAGACAATTGGAATGCATTGGCTTAAACAAACTGTTGGAATTCATCAGATCTTAAAGAAATGATGCAAACAGTCTCCACCTTATTTGATATCTAATAATTTAAATGGGTTTTTAAATCATTTTGGGTTGAGATTGCCATCCCTGACTCTACACCCAAATTAGGATGAGTTCCAATTCAATATATGGAAGGAAAGAAACATGCTAGTTCCAAATTTCATTCTCAAACAACATGCAAAATATAGGCCAAATTTCATAAAATCATTTCTTTTATGAAAGATTATGCTCTTCGGTTGATATCAAATTAGTTCAAGATGCAAAATCATTTTTAATTAAAAGAAAATCAAGTCCTAGGTACATTTGTGTTAAAAAATATTCCTCAAAATTTGAAACCCAGATACCATAAAAAAAAATCCTTGTTCTTCATCTGGCAATATATGTTGGGAAATTGTAAAATAAAAAGTTACCAGTCATATGAATGATTTAGATGGAGTAAAATCCTGAAAAAACCCCATTTCATTATGCTCTTACCGACTTCCAGAGGAACTTTTGCAATGTTAAACATTTCAATTCTCATTGTTGTTATAGTTAGGTACTAAGGTTGCCTCATAGTAGCCGACTGCATTCATGAAAGATCTAGAAACCTAGACAGAATTCTGCACCAGATCACTCCAATCCCAGTATTGGAATGCTCCTACACATTATTAGCAGAATCTCCTAGATTACCTACTTACATTAAGGGAAATTTTCTCCTAGATCAGTCCTTCGCATTAACATAGCACTTGATTTAAGAGCCTTAAAAGTAGAATGGTGTTTTAACCACAATTATTTTTAGATTCAATCCAACTATGGATTAAGATTTGACGAGTGTAAAATTTGGCCTCGTGCCAGATCAGGAGATGAAAAGAGTTTGAAAGGGGCTGCACTGACCAAAGGTAGACCCAAGTGGGACTCATGGAGATGAACTTCACATTTAGACAGTTTTGTTCAATTTTCAATATATTTAAAGAATTATTCAAGAATACAAACCCTATAATTTGATTTGGAAAATAGAAGATAAATTATCTATAAACATACATTAAAGAAAGCTTGTAGAAATGAATTACTGAAACAAAAGCCTTCCAAAATCCAATCATCAACAACAATAGACATAAAAAACAACCAAAGAATGTATGGATCCCAACATATTAAAAAGAATCATGTAAGAATGTTATCAAAGAAAAAGATAATCCAGTAGAGAACCATACACATGCAAATTTAAAATCATTCCTCAATAGAAATAAATATACTCCAGTAGAGAAACCAATATCAGTGGGTCAGTCAAAATGAAATCTATAACAAACTATGGTTGAACTTTGAAAATCTGCCCAATATGGCATTAAAACAAACAGTTGGAATGCATAATGCAATCAAGTCTAATGCAATGTAAACATAGTAAATAAATTATATAATGGAATATAATTAGTTTTTTAAGATTTTTTTTACAAAAGCCATAATAGTGGAGACTAAAAAATTTGCTTACATTAAGTGGGTCGATCATAATACAATCTATGAGAAACTATGTGTGAACTTTGAAAAATCTGGCCATTATGGCATTACAACATACAGTTGGAATGCATAGTGAAATAAAGCCCAATACAAAGCAATATCAGGGCTTGTTTGGCAAATCTTATCTTTACGAAACAGATCTGTATGATATAGATCTATTTCAAATGGAGCGATTTGAAATTGATGTTTTACAAATAGATTGTTTGGTAAGACATAGATATTTTAAAAATAGACTGTTTGGTAAGACACATGTAAAAATAGATCTAATGGTCTGGGCATTTTGCAAATATATCAAGATCTGTGATCATCTAACGGTTGAAATTTTATCTCAAACACGTGTTCCACATTTTAATTACTATAGGCGGTTTGGATCTTCATTTTGGTTTGGATCTTGCATTTAGGGGCCATGATTTTAAAAAAAGTATATATAAATGTCTGTCGTTTTTTGTAAATATCTCAAAATCTATGATGATCAAATGGCTAAAATTTGGACCGTTAGTCGTGAATGATCTTTTGAATATATCCAATGGTTTGGATCATGATTTATGATGCCTGAATTTAAAAAAAAAAAATAGCAGACTGCTGTGTACAACTTCAAGACTCAATCAATAAGGCATGGGACATCAATGGTCAAAAACGTTTTTGTAAATATCTCAAGATCCACTTTGAATTAGAGGCTCAATTTTGGGCCCATAGCCATTTTTGGCCCTCCAAAGAGAACCAACGGATCGGATCGTGATTATGGGGCCCACAATGTCCAGAATATTAGATCGAATGGATCACAATTTTTTACAAATATCTCGAGATCCGAGATAGATCAACGGTTCAAATTTTGACACATGGCCGTGTTTGACCTTCTTCATATATCTAGCGGTCCGGATCATGACTTTGGGTCTCATAAATTAAAAAAAAAATAAAAAAACGGACTGTCCCATGAGGACGTCCAACTCACTACTGTAGATATTTGAGTCTTTCCGCTTCAGACATCATCCACTGATTCAATTATGATCCTTTTGCTGGCTTCTTGAAATGGAGGCAAATAATCTAAACTCCATTTCAAATGGACTTTGCACCTTGACTTACCAAACACTCTTAAAACTGTTACAAACAGTTTTAAGACAAGTAGAGGCAATAATAAGAGTTGCCAAACCCACCTCAGAAAAGCCCATCAGCAAAGCTAAACTTAAGGCACTATAAATAATATAATTGTTCACAACATCACGTGCCACTGTTCACAACATCATTGTTCTATGCCAAAAACATAACTATTTCTATGAAAAGAGAAAAACCCACAAACAGAACGTGTACTACAGCAATCGAATCAATGCCCCCATGCATGAAACAGTCATCAATCGAAGGTCTCCCATTTAAATTGGACAAAAAACAGAAAACCCCATTTCTTATTTTATGGTCATAGATCGATTGAAATCTAGAATTTAAACGAAATGGAAAGAAAAAGCAATGGCGGTTAGGAATTGAAAGGGAAAAAGGGTACGTGTGTGTGTGAGACCTAATTCCATTTCTTAAACATAGTCAATTGCATAAAAAAAAAAAAAAATCAGTCACTAAATCAAGCCCAGGCAAAATAGGTACCTCTACTTTAGAAGGGGTGTCAGCTAAAGATCCCAATTTTACGACCACCAGTGAGCTGGTTTTGGTGGACGATGATGACCAAGGAGTGATGTGCAGGGACGACGATGAAGAAGAATTCTGAAAGACAAAATCTAATCAAGGAAGAGAAAGCGATAGATGGGAGAAATGAATGATAAGAAAAAAAGAACATTATAAAGATAGAAGAAATGCCTAATTCATTTACCTATAAAGATTTCCATTTGAACGTTACAAAATCGTTGAGGAGAAAGGCTATGTAGCTTCTCCATTTTCCGGAAGAGAACGAAAATGCTGGTAATGGAAGAGAGTTGAGAACAGAACATAAATGCATAATCTCCATCCCGGGAGAGAAGGAAACGCCTGATTAGGGCTGTGAAGAATTGGAGGGAGACGAAGAGGGCCGGGATGAGTTTTTTTTTTTTTTTTTTTCATAATGTGCAAGAAGTCTCCCACAGGTACAGGCACATGCTTAGGATAGTCAAATGGCTTATGCAAATCGATTGGCCGGTATTATTTAGGAGTAATGATGGATGATTGGCTAGTATCAATCAATCAACAGGCCTGATATTAATACATGTCAAAATCAGAGAATGGTCAACATCAAATCTGAAATTGGCAATTGGAAATAGTGGCTATCATATATATGAATTGTCCAAGGACAAAAATGGACATGTTTGACAATAAGAGTTCGAAGAATTTTTGTTTACACATTTCCAATGCCTTCAAATCTTTTTAGAAACTCAACTATTGGAATTCTTAAAATGCCAGTCTCCAAAAAACCATTTTTCTAATTTCAGAATTTGGACTATTTCTTAAGGCTTGGAATTTTACTGTGCCTAATTTTTTAAATTCCCTCTACCAAAAAAAGACTTCAAGAAATCTAAAGAAACGAATTGAGAAGCTTTCAAATGACATATAGCCCAAATTTTACATTGGAGTTTTCCTTATTTTTAAAGCTTTACCCTCTACATACTATTGCATATAAAGTGGCTTGTGGGCCTGAAGAGGCCGAGCTCTAAGCTTGGTCATTAGACTTTCTTAAGCTCTGCTTTTAGGCCTAACGGTTGTACTCTTTTCTTAAGTGCACTGGTCATTTCGTCCTTTAAGCTTGACCCATTTTGGGCTACGCTCAAAAAGGTTCTTATTGAAATATTGGACCAGGGGTGGCACTAAAATGTAAGTTTATCTAATTTATGGGCCCTGCTCAGTCTTAAGCTCATTTTTAACATTGGGGCCTGCACATGCTTCTAATCATAACCTGTCAGTTTGACCTTGGCTTAACCCATTTATAACATTTACCTCTTTGGTATTTATAATTAAATAAGTCTTAGCTTTTAGTATATCTTATTATCCTTTAAAAAAAAAAGATATATAAGTTTGTCTATCATTTTCTCAAAACAAATAAATTACAAAAGAATAAGGGGATTTTTATGAAAAAAATAACTTTAAACCCATATTACATGGATTTATTAACAAATACTTAAAAACCTGGGATTGGCAGCTCGCACATTTTTTGGACTAATTTACCCCCTAACAATATTGTTACTAGTTTTCCCTAACGATATATCGTTCGTCTCATGTTAAAACCCGATCCCTCTTTTTTCTCTTCTTCTTTCTTATTTACTCTCGGTGTCCATTAGCAACTCTAGTTGCCACGTTTTCATTTGCCCATCGAAAAAGGTAAGCTACTCGTCTAGAGTCATCTTCCTCCTTCCACTATTCTTTTCTTCATTCCCCTTTGCGAAGCTGCAGGTTGAAGTCGTTCTTTTGTCACCTGGCCTTCCCCAAAATCCACAATCGAAGGGAATTACATAGAGATGAGTTTCGACAACTTCTCTATAAATGTGGTTTGTCTTCAAGTTGAATTTTAAGTATTTTCACCATCTCGGATTTCTGTAGAACGAGATTTTTCATTTTTTCTTGTGGTTATATTTTTTGCGTCAATCCGTCTTTGATGTGACTGAGATTTTAGTAGAACAAGAATTCTCATTTCTAGATGATCTGAAGTATTGTAATTTATTTTTCATTGTATATTTACAAGTTGCTCAGTCAAAAAATGCATTGACAATGAGTTCTGCAGAATTTGTTTTTTACTGTTGCTTTAGTGAATTTGGCATATGATTAATGAACTTACATTTTTTTCCCCCACCTAGGATTCTTCTATGGAAGTTGATTAATGGGGTTGTAAGATCTTATATGTATATAAGATGTCGGACGCTAAGGGAAGATATAAGGATGGCACACGGGAGGAGGCGATGTCGTAACGATGTTTTAAGGGAAGAAATAATGATGTGTCAAGTATTCTTAGTAAGGGGAAAAATTATCTTTTCAATGTGTACGAGCCCCCAATTCGATTTTGTCCTATATTTCTTAATCAATTCGTCTGAAAAAAATAGTTAAGATGAGAAAATCTCGTAAAAATCCATTGATTCTTTCATTTGATGTTAAAGGAAAGGGAAAGGTCTCTTTTTGGGCATCATGCAAGTTTACCGTTGAAGGTCGTAGCTGCAAGGTTTCCTCCCTTTTGAGAGGAGGAAATCTTGCGCTTACAAGGATGGCGCTAGTCCTTAAGGTGGTAAAGTCTCCTTTTTAGGTTTTCCACCCATCTAAGTGAAGGAAAACTTGCAATTGTAGCACATAGTGCACCAAACTTGCAAACCAACTCTTGTTTTCCTCTATTTACATCATGGCCGGGTCACGGGTTGGGGATTTGGTCCACACATGAGAGTATTTTTTTAACTTTTTTTTATTAGAAGGAATAGGTGATTTTTTAAATTTTGTATTGTTTTATGTGATCGCTTTCCTTTTATTGTCTCTTGAATTGACCTTCACTTCACTTTGTTGGTAAAGTAAGTTTACCAAATAAGAAATAATGAGTAGTGAGAGGTGAACACATAGGGTGGCGTCCACGCGTGGTTAAATTCTACTGTCAAAAACCAATATTATCTCGGGTTTTGGGATTGGATCCTTACACATGAAAAGTGAGTTTCATTATGAAATAGGTAGGGGGAATGGGCTCTCTCATACCAAGTAGAAGATGAACTCAATATGAAAAATTGATACTCAAAATGAGTGAGTTGTTGTGTTTTCATTTTTTTTTTTATATATAATATCATGTACTCTCATCTAATAATAAAGAATTTACGCCACAGGAAGGATCACCAATTATATTTAGTTACTTTATCATTGGGACTTGGTAATCATGTTTGATCTCTATGCCAGGGAGATTTTGATTACCTGGTGAATGGACTGCTTCCTAAATTTGCAGTTCATGTAGTTATAGTCTACTCAAAGAAATGCCTCAAATATTGATTCTTTAATTTCTGTTATAGGGAACATTAAGGGTTGTGTCAACTACCAAAGTTTGTTATTTTGATTTTTTTTTCTCTTTGATAATCGGATGGAAGTTCGCTAGATATGGACTACAAGAAGAAATGCAACTATTGATTCTTTCATTTTATGTTAAAGGAAATGAAAAGGTCTGCTTGCGATAAATTTGGGCACTCACGTAGCTTTATCGCCGATTTATAATTTACTCATTCACGCGGTCCATGCATTTTAATTAATTTTATATTATTTTAGATATTAGTTTTAATTTATAAATCAATTTGCGCAGGACTTAACCATGCATCGCACGAGATCTTTCTGCTAGTTCTGTAAAAGAAGAAACTAAATCTGACCACCAACCTTTCTTAAAAGAAGAGTTCCTTGTTCATGATGCTTAAATGCACACGTCGATGTGGGGCCCACTGGAAAAGGGGACCAGGTGGGGATCTCTTTATCTTGTTGGGGTCTAAATGTTTTATAAAATGTGCCCCATGTAATCATCCTAACCGCTTTATCAATGGCTAATAAGTTTCAAACTTTTTCAAAAACTGAAAAATGAGACTAGTGTAATTCAAGGGTGTCCTCGATCTGAGTATGGTGCACATGAAGCTTAAAAACACACCTCTATGTGGGGCCCACTTGGGGACGGGATCAGGTATGGATCTCTTCATCTTGTTGGGGTTTGCTTGTTATAAAAATTGGGCCCCATGTAATCATCCAATGGCCAACATGACCTGTCAATCCAACGGTAACGATGAATCAACAGGGTGTAAAAAATGGGACCCCCGTAATTCACGGGCGTCCTCTATGTGTGGTCCATTCGGATGGTCACTGGTAGAGCACTGCTATGATGTGTGCCTGGTGTGAAAAAAAGGTGCACTCGGCCCTATGTTGCCATAAGAAAAAACTAGCACAAGTATCTGTGCTGAGAATGGTATGTTCATACAATGCAATTCAAATATTCACTCATATAATGTAAAATAATATTCATGCATAGCAATGAATTTTAGAAAGAAAAATAATATGACTGTACCTATTTTCAAAATTGAAAGTAGGGAGAGTAGAAAGGGAATATGCAAAGTGAGGTAAAAAAAAGTATCTTTAGAAATAAAATAGGAGGTGCGGGCAAAAAGGAGATCTGGTAGAAATTTAAAAAAAATAAAGAAATGGTAATGGGTAGTTATAAAAAGTGGGCAGTAGTTCTAAAAAGTGAGAAGTTATATTCAGTTATGGTCAAAATCAAATCAAGTGGTCAAAATTGTCTAAAAAGCTTCCAGCTTAATATATTATAATGGAAACACTAGGATGAGGAATGAATTGCGATGCGTGAGCCAAAATTGCAGGTTTTCCGCTGTACCGAAAGGTTAAAAACCTACATATTACCGATGTTTTGAACAATGAAAAACCTGGATATGCAGAATTTCTGCTGTTCCGAACGGTGGAAAACCTGTACATGCAGCATTTTCTCAACGGCGGAAAGCCTGTATATGCCGCAGTTCCACTTTCCGACCGGCGAAGAACCTGCATATGCAGATTTTCTTGCTATAGACGGGGCAAAGCTGCACCTGTTTTAATTTTCTCCCCTCCATGTCTGGGTGGGTCGAATCCGTGGTAGGGTCCACCAATGATCTATGAAACATTTGACATGAAGATCTGGCCTAGCAAATTGAAATAATAATAATAATAATAATAATAATAATAATAATGAGTTTGTTATAATAGCTACTTGAAAATATGAATCACATAAAACATTAATTTTAATGTTGGATGTGCTCCTAGGCCCATGGGCCATTTGGTTATCAGGCTGAAATTGTGGACCACACCAAGCCATGGCCCTAAAATTAAAGCAGAGGCCCATCTACTTTTGCAAATCATGTGTACTTTTATTCATACTATATATGACAGCCGGGCTAAACAGTCAGGCTATAATTCAGTCCATGGGCTTAGGAGCACGACGCCATTCCAATATCAAAAAGTCTACACTGCCCGAATTTGGGGACCGCTGGCCCGGTCCCCAAATTCGGGCAGTGTAGCATTTCCCTTCCAATATAGTAGTGTCCGTCAAGTTCAGGTTGAGCTTATGCTGGCTTGACCCATAAGTGCACCAACGTTGGTGTAAAATGACATGCAATGACAAGATGAATGTAAATATGTCCCTGAAGTAGTTCTCCCGTGCACACTCAAAGCTTAAATGCACACTCGATGTGGGCCCAATTGGGGATGGGAACCGGGTAGGGATCTCTTCCTCTAGTTGGGGTCTACTTGTGACAAAAATGGGCCCCATATAATTTTCCTATCCCCTTTATCAATGGCTAACAAGTTTCAGCCTTTTTTTAGAATTGACCCTTTGATCCAACGGCACAGACCATTCGAATGAAATAAAAAGATGCCCAATGCATAAAGTAAGGCCTAGCCAAATCCCAAAAAAATGAACTTAAACCCTTACCCTTGAATTAACAAGAGGCTCACTTGCTTTACTAAACCTAACCACAAATTCTTCTTCTTTGAAGTTGGACTAGCATGGAACCCCCCCCCCCCCCCCTGCGTGCGATGCACATGTTAAGTCTCGTGCAACCTGAATAATAAATTAAAATTAATATTCCATTTGTATGCATTTTCACTTACTTTGAATACTATATAAAAACTTTGAAAATAACCTTAATTTATAGAGTTAGAAGGCATTCATTTGAATTTGATTACATCCTCACAAATGAGCCCAAAAAATACATTTTATTAAAAATGCACATATATGTATTTTTAAAAGACACATTCACAAATGGACCCTAATAAAGGGCAAATTTTATTGAAAAGACACATGTATTTTTGGAAAGAACATTCAAGATACACATTCATAAATGAGTAATGCTACTTGGACAAACTTTTTGGCCAGAATTTTGGCCAACCCATATGGTTTCCATTGAATATCATAGTGATATTCAATGGAAACCATATGGGTTGGCCAAAATTCTGGCCAAAAAGTTTGTCCAAGTAGACTTTTTGTAAATAAATGTGCCCCAAGAAGCTGGTGTAGCTTCCTATAGAGCCAGAATTTCTTACGTCTTTAAAGAGAAAGAATTGCCTGTTCGGAAAAGAAAGCTCGGTTCTCACTTATCCTTGAGCCACGTCATATATGTCAGCAATTGAATGACTCTGTGCCCACGTTAGCAATTGAAACGCTTCTTCTGAATCTTGGGTTGCACTTGCACCTCATCATTTCTTATTCCTCTCATAAACTCTCAAGCACATGAAACACTTCTTTCCAGTGATGCATTCATCTCTTATTTTAAAGTTGAATGTTAGTTGAGTATAAAAAAAAAAAAAACCTCAATTGTGGCTTTTCAGGAAGCCACATCAGCTTCTTATGGCACATTTGTGAATGTGTCTTTTTAAAAACACATAATATGTGTATTTTCAATAAAATGTGTCTCTTAAGCTATATATGTGCATTTTCAATAAAATATGTCTCTTGAGCCCATTTGTGTGAATGTGACCCAATTCAAATGGATGCCTTCCAATCCTATAAATTAAGGTTATTTTCAAAGTTTTGATATAGTATTCAAAATGAGCAGAAATGCATATGAATCCTTTATTTTTAAGATGAAACGTGTATGTTGACGTGTATTAAAAGAAGAAAGATTTGGTTTTCATAATGTTTTAGTTGATTTGATTTTTTTAATTATTTTGTTATAGATGGATTTATATAAAAGGGATATTAATTTTAATATATTATATAGGTCGCACGAGACTTAATATGTGCGGGCTTCATGCTAATTCCTCTCACAGAAATGCCCTTTACGTAAGGAAAACCCCCTTCTTCGCAATGCATATGAAATATCAGAAACTCCTTTTCCTATTCCTCTTAGAGAAATATCTTCACAAGAAAACCCCACCTACTTCTTCTTCAACACATATGGTAGACCGGAAATGTCTTTTCCTCAATCCCATCTGCATTCTTTTATTGTTCGTTCACTTTCTTGTTTGTGTACATGTTTTTCGGTTTGCGCTGTTGTCTTATTTTTATTTGTAGTCCTTTTTATCTGTTTTCATGTGCATTACAATAAATGTTATTTAAATTAAATGTTATCTTTTTCCTTCTCTTTTTTTCACAGCTAACAACCTACTACAAAAAAGAGTCCCTACGAGGGGCTATGTCATCACTACAAGAAAAGTGACAATTAGTGACAGTTTATAGTGGCGGTTTATGTATCTGTCACTACATCTAAGTATTACTATACATTTAGCAGCTGGAATTGTATTTTGCTGCTATAACCATATTCATACATACATATAGCAGCGGAAAATGTATTATGCCACTATAAACACTTACATATAGCAGCGGAAAGTAAATTTCGTCGCTATATCTATATCTAATACTTACATATAGCAGCGGAAAATGTATTATGCCACTATAAACACTTATAAATAGCAGCGGACCGTATATTTCGTCGCTACATCTATATCTAAATACATATGTATAGCAGCGGAAAATGTATTATGCCACTATAAACACTTACGTATAGCAGCATAATGTATATTCCGTCGCCACATCTACATCTAAGTACATACGTATAGCAGCGGAAAATATATTATGCCACTATAAACACATATACATTTATTAATGTATAGCAGTGGAAAGTATAGTCCGTCACTACATCTAAATAGCAGTAGAAAATATATTATGCCACTATAAATATATAGGAAATACATATACATAGATACAAATAGTAGCAGAAAATATATTACGTCACTATACATAATATGTATTATACCATTATACACAGAAATTATATTATACACACCCAGTGCCAAAGCCACGCCTCATCGTCGTCCAGTCCCAAAGCCCTAATCTCTGAGATCTCTCTTCCCCAGTTCCACGCCTCATCTACATCAGGTTGATTTGTTTGGAGCTTTGAGGTTTTAGACCTGTTCACGTAGAAGCAGCTTTGAGGTTTTAGACCTGATCGACATCGGAAAAGAAGAAGCAGAAGCCAAAGACTGATCGACCTACTTCGCTGCATTTTTCGGTCGAACTTCGATCTCTGAGATCTCTCTTCCCCAAAACCCTTATCTTTGGTTGGAGCTTCCAGCAGTTGAAAAGAAGAAGAAGAAGGAGGTAAGACCTACTTCCCTGCATATTTTCCGATCTGCAGAGTACCTTTTTTTTTTCTTCTCACAAATCGCTTTCTAGCGTCTCTCCATATGTTTCCAGATGCAGAGATCTGTTTGGATTTTGCATGGATCTCGATTTCGAGTCGATGCTAAAGATTGGTAGTATTTTGATTGATCAGCTTTGTTCAAGTCTGAGAATAAGATCTTCTTTTTCTACACTCATTTAGCTTTAGATTTAAACTAGATCAGTAGATCTATCAGTTTATAGTGACTATAGCCAAGATCCACACACCACACGATAGGATTCATAGATCTGTTAGTTTTGCTGCAAATTATGATTTGGAATTAAAATTTTTTTTTTGGGAAGTAGATCTCGTCATTGTAAGGAAGTATCTTGATTTAGATATTTAATGCCTTGAAGCAGATATTCATAGTTTTGGTGATATATATGATTCTGTTGTGATGATCTAAATCTTGAAGCTGAAACTTGCTTGCTTGTTGATATAGATTTTTAATGCCTTGAAGCAGAGATTCATAAAGGCTGGTTACATGACTTACCCATCTCTGTTTCGGGTATTGTAGTAGCCAGCAGTTAATTCTGCAGCATGGGATCTTGTTTTGTAGTGCCAGTGAATTCCAGCAACCTTGCCAGATAGCTTGGCACCAGTACCACGAAATATCCCCTCTGCAGCTGCTAGGATGTGGTCACCATGTTCTAGTAGCTTAATAGAATACCAATCCATGAAGAAGTTGCCATACTCTGTGTTCCATGTTCCTTCACGTTTGAAAAAGCCAGTGTCCTCGGGGAATTGCTTGTAGTGGCCTGTATTGTGAGGTCCACTTTCACCCCACTCGTGTTTTCCATTAACTATGGCGGAAGCTTTTAGAGAAGCTCTCATGTACTGCACAAAAGACCGCCTCAAGATTAGAACTCAACATAAAAGTTTCTTTTGTGTTCAATAGCAACAAGGTCCAGTGGCTTTGTTCTGCTCTGTTCTCCGAACTTTTAGAGCATCAATGCTTTGACAGTTCTCCAGAGCCTGGCTGATCAGATCTGTTTCCTCAGATAAAGTGCTTTTTATCATAGTTTAGAAACTTGTTCTGACCGGCTAAAACTTGCCCTAGTTGCTCAGCTCAGTGAGTCTCCAAGTTGGGCAAGCTGAATAAGATTACGATGACTGTAGAATGCATAAACTCAAGTTATATAATAGAGATAGCCTCCCTAACTCTTTGGGCATCTCTCCCATTAGGTGGTTTGAAGAGAGGTCAAGTATTTCTAGTTGTGTCAATTGTCCAATCTGGGATGGTATTCTGCCTGTGATATTGTTTCCTGAGATCCCTAGCAGGGTCAAGTTTTGGTAGTCTGCCAAATTTGACAAATCAATGTACCATGCACTAGGATCTACTCCAAAACCTTCAGATACATTTCCAGTAAGCTCATTTCTTTGAAGCCAAACTCCTTGTAAGCTTCTGCAGTTTCTCATGCTGGTAGGGATGGGACCAGTGAAATGGTTGCCTTCTCCTATAAAGTTCACAAGAGATCTGCCTTTGCATATCTGAGAGAGAAAACCTGAGAATTTGTTGGAACCCAGGATAAGAGTTTCCAAACGTGTGAGATTTTCTAATAGAGAAATCAAAGCTGAAGACTCCAAAGTCCAAAGAAATAAATGTAGCTTTATTTCAGAGCTTTAGTTTGAAGATGAGTGTCTGGGTCTCTCTGGATGCAATGAAGAGAGAGAGAGAGAGACATAGTCAAATGTTTTGAATAGAGTTTATAGTTTAATCATAGTCAAAAGAGGCAAAGAATCCAAGAGAAAAAGGTGATAAAAGGTACCTAAAATATGTAAAAAGATCCTTCACGTGCCCACATAATGAGAAACAAAAAATAGACGGCTAGGAAAGCATGAGCCCATGTGCTGCCCACCTGATTATTGCTGTTCTGGGACATGTTCACAGTGGCCCAGTTGACAAATGGACCCAATCTCACATGGGTAACGTTAAAAAGTCAGCAAGCCGCTTGTCTAGCCTAGCACTTGATCAGAATTGGCTAGACTCGTTCAACTCGACCCACTCAATGACTTCCCGAGTTTATAAGTCTTGATTGAGCGTGTGAGTTTTATAACACCAAAATACAAGGAATAAAAGTTTTACGTAACAACCAAGAAATCAGTCGTAACTGTTATGACTATCTATTGTCTCTTTTTCTTATTTTTGAAACTTTTAGAAGATTAAAAATATTAAAAAACTTTGTTGATTATATTATGTTATATATATTTAGCATGCAGTGTTCAATTATGACCAAGAGGAGCCACAGCCACAGCCACAGTCACCACCTTGGTGGATTACATCCATATAAAGCCATTAGGTGGGTCTTTGTTCATGCTTTTTAAAATGTCCAAAGAAACATTCAAGCAATGGCTTTCACAAAAGGCCTTTGCTTTAGGCCTTAGAAGTTGAAAGCTAATAGCTATCTTCACATTTGGATGGACTTGGGAGTCTTTAGTTGATGCATTCTCCCAGGTTGTAATGACCTTGTAGGCCCACAAAAGGTAAAGTTTGGTGGAGTTAGAGAGGTGTCAGAAATCAACAAAAGCATTTTACTACTGACATTTGGAAATTGCCTTTTTGGCAAAGGATGGGCAAAGGATTTTATAAGGTCATGAGGGATATACACGTATCAGAATTGGGTGGATACCACACAAGGAAACACTGAAATCCCAATCAAAGATGATGATACTGACATGACTGTGATGGATAGAGATCTCAGTGCCTCACTTTAGATTTCTCTAGGATGGGAAATGTGTTACCATTTGTATATTTCACCTGAGAACTCTACTGTAGGTCTTGAGGACTTTGTCAAATGAAAGATAGGATAGAGAGCAAGCTGTCCATTGGCCACAATTGAGCATGTAAAAAAGGAACAGTCAAAATCATGTCTTTTTGGTTTGTGAATGGTGGAATTCTTTTTTTTTTTTTTCAATTTTTCTTGGATTTCGAGGACTTTTCAGTACTGCAATCTAAGTTTTGAGATGTGTGAGAAAGATACAGTTCCTTTGATTTCTCACAATTTGAGTGGAAAAGCAACTTTCTTTGCGTTTTTTATTTTATTTTATTGATATCTGCTGTTCTGTAAACATATAGCAGGGGAAAACAAGGCAGTCTTCTAAAGCTGGAGACTTTTTTTTTCTTCGATCGGATAGAATGGCTGTTTGATTCCCCATTTGGAGCAGCATGTAGAACTGGAATGGTTTTGAGTTGGTGGTGTATCTGTTATTTTCTTTTGGTGGATTGTGGTAAGGTGGAATAGCATCTAATCTATTAGGAGTTTGAAGCAAGTAGTGGTTTTTCGGATTTGTGTGAAGAAGAAACCTTTTTTTCTTCAAACGATGGTGTTGGGTCATTTTCTTCCTGCCATTTGCAGGTAGTAAGATACTAGACGTCCACTTTCAAATATTCTTGGGGTTTGTGTACTCTAATAAAGTGTTGCTTTCTTTGGAACATTTTAGAAGAACTAAAAAGTTAACTTATAAAAAAAAAAAAGAAGGATGAAAAGAAAGATAAAATATGACATACTTGTTATTCAACTTAAGGGTATAGCTTGTAACAAATTCATGGTAATTTGAAGAAGTAAAAGCTCCAGTGGATATTACTGCTAAGCCTGTACTGATGCAGGTGAGGTCGTAGCAGGATCAGCGGCATGGATTGGGAGAGGACTATCTTGTGTTTGTGCTCAGAGAAGAGAGAGCGATGTGTGATTGTCATTTGACTTGACCCCTTATCAGGTAATTAGTTTTTATGATCACACCGAGCTGAATCTTAATTTTTTTTTCCCACTATATACACTTCTTTGATTTGCTATTTGAAGTTCCATATCTATTCAGTGAGCTGATTTGTCAGTTAATTATCCTGGTTATTATTTTTGTGATATTGGTAAATAGTACGGTATAGCAGTTCTGAGTAACAATTTAGTTTTTACCAGAAACTGTATGATGCAGTAGTTTGATCCTTCAACCACAGTTGAATTAGCATCCAAGTTTATTTATTTATTTATTTTTATTTTTTATGTTGAGTTACAGGAGAGAAGAAGATTACAGGAATTGAGAACTTAAACTAAAATTAACTTAGATGAAGAATGGTTTAAAAAATAAATAAAAAAACCCTAGAGGCAACAGCTAATAATGATTCTTGATCCATTTCACTAATTTATTGATGATAGTTTTATCCTTTCTCTTCGGGAATCTGATAGGCTTCCCCTTGTGAATTGTTCAGTTCTTTCATTGTTTAACATGAACTTTTGTAAATTCTTCTGTTTGGAATACCCAAACTCATCCATTTGGAAATTGAGGTGTGCTTAGCATATTGAACTCACAAAACTTATATTTTTCTTTGTATATGCTAGAAAATAAATCATGGATTAATTGAGAAGGGGCCAAGAAATGTTAGATTCTATTTTCAATTTTCTGCTCAACATTAGCTCAATTTAATATCAAATCAGTCAGTTGAACCACATGATATTTACTCTCTTTTATTTCAGATTTACGGTCCATTAGTTGTGAAAAAACATTATGGACAAGAGTTGGACTCTTGAGCCAAGAGTCAGCATTGCATATGAAGAAGGGGTCAAACAATTCCTTGACTTTGCATTTGCTAACGCAATATCAAGGGAAAGGATCAAATGTCCATGTAAGAATTGCAGTAATATATATTATAGATCTCGGGATGAAGTATATGAACATCTGATATGCGATGGGTTTGAAAAGGGTTATGGCCGTGGTGTTTGGGTTTTTCATGGGGAAACTTTTGCATCACCACATCAAAGGTCTCCTATTGCTACCTTGGATGAAGATGTACCGGATGAAGTAGATGATATGCATGGAATGTTACGGTCGGCATTTGGAATTCACGATCCTGAGTCTAGTTCACAAGAAGCTGAAGAGGAACCTAATGCAGAAGCAGCGAAATTTTACAAATTGGTAGAAGATGCCGACCAAGAGTTGTACTTAGGATGCAAGAATTTCACCAAGCTTGCTTTTGTTGTGCAATTATACCACACAAAGTGTCTGAATGGATGGAGTGACAAGTCCATATTTAAATTAAATTGTAAATTAAAAATTTTCTTCTTCCATATTTTTGTATTAAAAGAAATTTCATTTTGCATTGGGCTGCAATGGCTGTGAACTACGACATATCAGATTTCAGGGTAGTCTTGATGCCCATCTGTGTATGTGCTGTTTAGGTTACTGTTCAGGGCTGCAAATGTTGCAGCTTGTCTTGCGTTGCATCACATCGATTCCAAGATAGAAGGGAGAAATCTCAATTTCTTTCTTCACACAATACTTTTATTAGTAGTGCTGTGCATGTATATGTAGCCTCTCGGTTGTTTGAGAAAGGATTTAATTCCCTTTACAATATGGATCGTCCACTTGAGTACTTTAATTATTGAATTATGTTTTAAATAGGGACTCAAGCGAGGAGGACAAGAGGCCCAAATCGATGCATTGCTCTCACTAATCAGCGAGAGCGCATCGTGGTAGAATGTAATGAATATGGGCAACCCATTGGAAGGAATGAGAGACTTTTGTCTTCGTATCTTGGCGTCATTGCAAGAGATGGGCAAAAAGCTCCCCTCAATTATTCTGATTGGAGGAGAATGCCTGCAGAGCGGACAACAGATATGTGGCAGGCTATACAGGTATTAATGTAATTGATTCAATTATGATGATAGCATGTGTTTTATTTGTACTAATGTCGAGTTTTTCATGCATGTCTTGCAGGCAAGATTTGATTTGGGTAATAATGAGAATTCGAAGAGATGGGTTTTCTTTGCGATAAGCCGCAGTTGGAGGAATTGGAAAGCTCAATTGAAGAAGAAATATTATAAAACATATCATACCATTCGTGAGCGGTTGCAGCACTGTCCTGCTAGAGTGAATCCGGACCAATGGGCGTCGCTCGTTACGTTTTGGGGGTCTCAGGAGGGGATGGTATGAAATAAATAAGAACTTTATGATTTCTAAGACAAATTTTATAATTTTGCTTTTACTTTTGTTTATCTTCTTCGAAAAACTAATGCTTGCATTATCATAAATAGGCGCGAAGTAGGAGAAACTCTATAAATCGCGAGGCACAGACAATGAGTCATACGGCTGGAACGAAAAGTTTTGCCCGAATACGCGATGAAGCGGTAATTTCTTATTTAATTAAATCATTTTTGTTAATATAATACTTTGGATATCCATCTCATTGTTTTTAATCTAACTATTTTAAATGATTATAGCGGGCACGAGATCCCAATGGTCAGGTGCCGGACCGGATGGAAGTGTTCCGAATTACTCATATACGCCGAGATGGGCAGCTCGTGGATCGAGCATCAGAGGACGTGATGGTATGTTTAATCCTTGTTGAACATGTTAAAATCATTATTTGGATTTAAAAACCAATTGCTTTCTCTCTTTTTTCTAAAATAAAAGAAAATGAAATTCTAATAACAAAGTGTTCTGCTGGCATCTTCCACCACTTTGCTCTGCAACAAATTCAAAACCATGGTTCTGTTATTACGTAAGGAACAAACTAAAATGAAATCTTCAGCTCCATTACACAGCTAAATGAAAACTGAACTTTTGAATTCCACTACAACTGAAAAAAGTGGGGCAGGGAACTTTTCCGACAACAAATTCAACTAAATGCAGCTGATAAGCCTATTAATACCATGAAGCTACGCCCAACCCAGTCTTGTCCCCTTATCAAGTCAAATAGTTTTTTCTTTAACAAACTTTTTCAAAAATCTAATAAAATATTGTTCATACGATTTAATTTTGAAAAAAAAAAAGTTCTATAAAATTAATTTTGCAATCAATACATAATTAATTTGCCTGACAGTTATTACTCTGACTAAAAGCAGTAAACTGGAAGGATTTGTACAGGTCAAGCAAATGCTGATTGCACTTCTATATGAATCAGAAATGAGATTATCTGATGAAACAATTGAGACGATACTTGAAAAGGCAACACAATCATATTTGGGGCTGTTTCTAACTGGGACTTTGGGATGTAAGTTGCATAGCCTGATTTGGGAAACCATAGGTCGAAAACTAAAATTGTTATGCTTTATTTTTCAATTTGGTTCTGCAGTAGACAAACAGAGCTGCTTCTATAACAAATTAGTTCTTGCTTCTGTAAACAGAAATTTGAACAAGTTGACGTAAATCGTGATAAGAAAGACAAATCTTAATGGCAAAATTTGTATCCCACAATCCATCTGTGATAAAGATGACTTCCATATCTTAAGTGCACAGCCGCAGTCACATTTACTCCACTTGTCTAGTAGTAGTATTCCTATTTTATGGAGATCCAGAGCCATTTTGTTCTGATCATATCAATACATCCAAGGAGATAACGACCCCATTCCCAATATTTATAGTCAGTTCAGAAGTCGACCAAACTGCTATGCATATCCATTCCTGAAAATAAAAGAAGTGTTCCTTACATGCCCCACCAGATCACCTAAACTCTTAAATTCAATGAAAACGGCAGAAATAAGAACTGTTGTTCTTATTTGATGATGATGATGGATGCATGCAACCAGCTTGTTCATATCTACATTGTGTGCTGTTTAGGATCTTAAATTTGCAAGAATTGATGTGTTTTACTTAAAAACTGACTGAGCTCAAAATTCTGAATTGCAGAGACAGCTCAATGAAAGACTTAGCCAACTTCCGGAAAGCTCACAAAGCAGGACATCACGAGATGACATCTTCACCCAAGTGATGGGAGTAGATGGACGTGGCTGGGTTCGTACGTTTGGGTTAGGTGTCACTTCCTCTGATATATATGGCCCACGAGCTTCAATTGCTGAAGCACGAGCTGCAGCTGCTGAAGCACGAGCTGCAGCTGTTGAATCGGCAAGGATAGCAGAGGTGGAGAGAGCTCAGAGGATAGCCATGCAAGAGGAAGTGGTCCAAATGCGAACCCAATTGAACCAATTGATGACATGGATGCAGAGCTTCA
Organism: Cinnamomum chago; assembly: GCA_038049695.1. Classification (NCBI taxonomy): domain Eukaryota; kingdom Viridiplantae; phylum Streptophyta; class Magnoliopsida; order Laurales; family Lauraceae; genus Cinnamomum; species Cinnamomum chago. The sequence goes on along the minus strand of CP142452.1, from coordinate 7,731,288 downwards.
CTGGGAGTGGCCCGTCGTCGTCTTCGTCTGTCCCTGTGGGTAGCATACCATAGATTTAAAAATCAGTTATATTTGGATTTAATTCATTTTAAAATTCATACTCAAATGACTGTTTTTTTGTACTAGATTTCCGGTGCTGCTACTAATGATATCTAGCATGATGGTCCTGTTTAATGGACCGTTAGCCCATGTACACTAGATCCAACATTTCCCATTAATCAATAAGAAGCAGCAATAAGAAGCAATGTTATAACATTTCCCATTTCATCATCCTCCATCCTTCCTACCGGTGCTCTACATACAACCTCTCTTTCTCACCATCAATCTCTCTCCAACAGGCATGGAAATGCACAGTGCCTACTATGAGGTAAATAAAGAAATGTCAACGGTGAGAGGGGTGTGTGTATATTCATTTATATAGATGCCCCTTCACTTAATTTAAAATTTTCTTCTTATGTTTTTGTAACAGTCAGGTACTGCATATGTAACTAAGAAAAACTATTAAATTTTGCTTCTCTCTCTATTATATTTTATACTGTTTGTAGGAACATCTTATAATGGTTCTTCTTCTGCAGATCTGAAGCAATATTCTGTCTGCCGACCAAGTTATATTTGTGCTATTTTTCTTAGTCCTTTTTATGGTTGATTTGTTGAGAGTATAATATTCTTTATGCCTTTTTTTACTTTCTCAAGGCTGATTTGATTTGATGTCTTGCATTTTGTTGGATTTGGTGGGTGCGTGTGTGGTTCTCTAAAACAAAAAAAATCTAGTCAAACGTGCTACTTGATTTTGCTTTTCCATGCTTCCCCCTTGATGATTATCTTCATTTCCTCTTATCCTTTTGTCTCTAGTAGAGGCAATCAGTTAAAAGAGGCACAAGCTATGTAAATGCTTACAATGTCTACTAGCATAAGATATTTGTGGAAGTTAACATACTGCAATTGTGTACTTGTCATTTGTGTACTTTTTCTATTGCCTGTATGGCGTTCATTTTGAAGCAGTGTCAGATGTCATTTGATTTTTTTTATTTATTTATTGCACATATGGTACTCATCTTCTCTCCGCGGCTTGTATAGTTGTATGGTATCATGAAAATTTAGAAATTTGGGAATTTTCTTCCTGGCTTTCATTGGGATTTGTAAGTTATTTATAGAGGAAGAGACTAGGGAATTGGTTGGAACTTTCAACAGTGAAAACCAATATCCTTATCGGTGCATAGATTCCTGTTTTAAGCCTGTCCTGTCTGTGTGCTTGTTTCAGTTAATTTAAACTGCATTTTGATACATCATCGTCATTTTGTCCTGGACTCCTTGTTGGTGCATATAATCCTTGTTGAATCCTGCCCTGTCTTGTGCTGCTTCAGTTTTGTTATTTTAAAATGCATTTTGATACTTCATCCTCATTTTTTCCTCGAAACAGGTTCGTTTTCTCACAAAAATATACCATCCTAACATAGACAAGGCAAGTAGTTCCAATCCTTTCATCTCTGTTTTGCTCCTAATTTGATTTCATTGCCTGTAAAAAAAGTTATGCTTTCACTTGTGCAGCTTGGAAGAATATGCATTGATATTTTAAAAGATAAATGGAGTCCTGCTCTTCAGATTCGAACAGTATTACTGAGGTGATACAACTTACTTCATTCTATTTTTCGACATAGTTAAAATGTTCTGAAAATTATGCAAATCATCAATTAAAATTTCCATTTTGTTTTGGCAAAAAATGTACCATACCTGTAAAGAAACGTGCAGTTGCAAGTATAGAAAGTAAGAAATAATTGGTTCATATTCTGCTATTTTTCATTCTCTTTTGGCCATTGTTTTAAGCTTTAGTCTGTTTCTACTATGATCTTAAAACAGCGGTGTCTGATAGATCTTTTTATTTTTTCTTAACCTCTTGACATTTTGCTGGCCCTTATGTTCAGGGGTGAAGATCCCACAGAATGACTCTGGAAATTGAATTTATTTGGAATATGTTATGTATTGATTTTTCCTCTTAACAGTAAAGTTGTCGAATTCTATTACAGAGCAGAACCTGTGACAGAAGCTGGAATTGAAGCCTTAGTGAAAGAAAAATATCAGGAGGGTACTTTCAATGAAACTTGTTCTGTCTGCATGGAATGCTTTGTAGCTGGAGAAGAAGTCACTCTCATACCTTGCAAGCATGCTTTCCATTGGAGCTGCATCATGGAGTGGCTAGCAAGGAGCAATGCATGCCCATTGTGTCGTTTTAGGCGGCCTTAGCCAAAAGCTCAACACTGTTTCCACTTTTTTTTATTTCCTTCAGATTGATGGATTCTAGTTTGTCCAACAGCGGTTGTATTTTTGTTAGATCTTTTTTTTTTTTTGAGACCGAATGAAGATTGAATTCTTTTTTAAATCATCTACAAAATTCATGATGTGTACACCCAGGTATTGATTAAGCCACAGATTTTTGTGATGTTTTATTAGTATCCTGCTTTTTGTTGTTGGCCCGGTTTCTCTTTCAGATTCTGAGATCCAAACTCTGTTTAGACCAAACTTAGAAATGTCTGCTGCTGTAGGATTTTAGCAGCAGTTGGTGATGTCTGCTGCTACAAGATACCAATAGCAGCAGACAATTATAAATATAATATTGAAAATGCTATGAATTAGTAGCGGCAGATTATAATAATTAGTGGCGGTTTACAACTGCTGCTATTGATAATTTTTTAGCAGCAGTTCCAATTCTGTTGCAAATACAATCAGCGACAAGATCTTCAACGACAAAAGTGGCGGCGGACATTTTTCCGCCGCTAAAGCTATTAGTGGCAGTTTTCATACATATAGCAGCGGTTTTTATCCGCCGCTAAATGTAATTTTTCTTGTAGTGCATCTATGCCACACATGCCACGCTAATGGACCTTTGGGACTCACATTTGAAACTGCTTTAGCTTATTCCTTCTTGGATTACTAATGATGAAATTGTGGAACTTTCGATTAATGTTACAATTAAGATTTTTCAACTTAAAGGATTTAAGAATAACTTGACTTAAAGCCCCGGAAAAGAAAGGGTTAAGAGCTTGCAACAATAAACTTAAGGGGGCTTCTATTGGCACCACAAATATTTCTCTTCCCACCACACTAAAAGACAAAAAAATAATATTTTTCTAAACTACCCCTCCCCCTCTCCCTCTCCCTCTCCCTCTCCCTCCCTCCTCTTCCCTCCCTCCCTCTCCCAGCCTCCACCCTCTAATCCCCCCTCGCCACCCCCCCCCCCCAACCCAGTCGCCAGCGGGGAGGGAGCCCCGGCCCCCCTCTCCCTCTTTCTTCCTCCCTCCCCTCTTCTCCCTCTCTCCCTTCCCCTTCTTCCCTCCCTACTCTTATTCTCCCTCTCCCTCCCCCTCCCAGTCGCCGGCGAGGAGGGGGATCAGGCTGGCCCTTCCTCTCCTTCCCTCTCCTTCCCTCCCTACTCGTCTTCTCCCTCTCCATCCCCCTCCCAGTCGCTGGTGGGGAGGGAGATCAGGCTGCAGCGACTGGGAGTGGGAGTGGGAGGGGGAGGGGGAGGGAGAGGGAGAGGGAGAGGAAGAAGAAGAGTAGGGGAGGGAAGGAGAGAGGGAGAAGAGGAAAAGAAAATAGAGGGGGAGAGAGGAAGAAAGAGGGAGAGAGGGAGAGGGGGGAGGGTGGCCGGCCGGGGCTTCCGCCGCGGGCTGTCGGCTGAGGCTCCCTCCCCGCTGGCGACTGGGAGAGGGATGAAGGGAAGAGGAGGGAGGGAGAGGGAGGAGTAGTTTAGGAAAAGTTTTTTTATTTTATTTTATTGTGCGGTGGGGAGAGTAGTTTTTAAGGTGCTAATAGAACTCCCCTAAACTTAAAGGAGAATGGTAGAAGAGACCGAGAGAAGATGGGGTGCATAGGTTTCTAGAAGCGCACAAAAGAGAGGCGCTGTGCGCATATTATCTCAGCACACTAAGGACCAAACTAAAGAGAGAACGCATGTAAGAAGAGACGAGGAGTTGTAACTCTTTTAACATTGCAAGAAACTTCCATTTCCACAGAGAAAACGGCCTTTCATATGGTCACCGTACTACTGCAAAAAAGCATTTCCTATTGTGGAAGATAGGATTTACATGGAAAATTTTCTTCTGCGAACGTTTGCAAGAAAAATAGTGCGCGCTAGAATTCAATCACCATTCTTGATGGTAAGGGATGTTTCCTATATTCACAGGCAGAACTCAATTTCACATTGGGTTTTCTATAGGGACATCCTTAGGTTAATATTCACCAGGATTTGCGAATCCCCTCCTTGAAGAAAAAAAAAAAATGTGAACTTTCATTTTCTATAGAAAGATATTGCATAAAAGTATATAGGGACATTTCTATCTAGAGTTATTTTACAAACCTGCCTCCTATAGTGAAATATGGCCCCTACATTTTTTTGTTTTTAATAAAAAGTGACACTTTGAAAGAGTTACTTTTTTCTTGCCTCTCCAACTTTTTTGTTTTTGAAAGATTTATCCTTTACCTTCATTGAAAAGATGAAAATATATATTTGTCTTTAACTGTTTACCCTCAAGGGATTTTAGAATTTTTTAATTAGTTGATTTAGTAGATTAATTGGTATTTGCAAATTTTGATTTAGAAATTAGTTTGGATTTTAAGATTTTCGAGGGCCTTTTCCTCTCTCCCAAGTAGAAATGCAGTTAAATTTTACCCTTTATCCTTTTTCATTTATGTTTTATACTTCATCAATCAAACAGTGGCATGAATTTTATAGGAGTGAGAATTTCCTTTGATAAATCACAGCAGGTCATATACAGGCAACCAATGAGGAGTTTATATTGCTAAATTGAAAACTTTCGTGAGTCTCATCTTCAAAGGATTGGGTCTCTTAAAACACCTATTGCATGCAATTAAATTGAGGGTTTCAAAACATTTTCCATGTAAGAAGATTTTGCAAATTTGTGTATCAATTCAAAGGAAGATTCCCACTATATATGATACAATCTAGTAACGTCTGGGTGCAAATTTAATTGCTAATAGGATAATCAGTTATCTCAACAAATCAATACGATATAACTAACCCTGCAAATTTTAAATCATCTAATTCACAAATACTAATTAATTTAAATCAATAAGAAAATTTTAAGACCTATTCAAACTAATTTCTAAATCAATATTCACAAATACCAACTAACTTAAATCAACAATAGAATTCTAAAATCCCCCAAAGTGCATCTTTTCACCTTTTCACTAAAAGGTAAAGGTAAATTGATCAAATATCAAATAGAAAAGAAGTGAAAGAGTGGAAAATTCGAAAGTTAATTTTTCAAATCGTCACCTTAAAAACACAAAATATAGTGACCTTTTGAGGTTTCATAAAAATATAGGCACCTTCGTGTAAAAACTCTTATACCACTTGAAAAAGTTTTTATTTGATTATCTTCTAGGGATTTTTACTAAACAAAGTCTTAAATATCCCAATACCTTCATAAGCATCCTGGAATACATGTAATGCCCAAAATCATCTTATACCATATACTTCATTTATTTTCGAACCAAACTGCCCTTCACTTTATATCTCGCGGCATTAAGACTCGACCGCATTTACGCATAGAAGTATTTCGCGATTAGTTATTTTTATTTCAACTTTCAAAACTCACTAATTTATTCTAGAAATCATGACTAGTTAATGTCTATTTTGAATTTGTATTCTAAAGCAAGAAATATAGAGGAAAACATCCTCAATTTTATGATTGATTCTCCATAGCCTGTAGTAAAAGGAGGTTTGCAAATAGGGAATGGAGAAGGGTGTAACTTTTTGTATTTTTTTTTTTTTTTTTGTCTAAAATGAAGTGGTTGATTTTTTTAGCAGAATCTCTACAAATTGTACATAGAGAATGCTCACAATGAGTACATTCATCGTTAAATAAGCTCACAATGGAATGGTTCAACTCATATATTTATAGAAATTATTGTTGCTTCAGCTTCAGAATTATTAGTCAAACCTATATGCACCTATATATAACTTATTTGGGAAACTTTTACTATTTAACTATCGAGTTTGTTCTTGACATCGTGAGTTAATTCTTGACATCGTGACTTCATCGTATTAATATTCAATTCATACTCAAAAAATGAGGAAAGTGGATATAGAGCATTCTAAACTTTGGAGCAAATTCTCCGTAGATTTTATAAAAAAATGGAGTCAAAATGAGAACATTAACAATAAAACAAAGTCACAATGGAATTATTCAACCCCGACTTCACAGATTCTGAAGCTCAACATAACAGTCATATTTATTAGGAAATTTCAAGTGAGACTATGTTGAATTCCTATATATTTGAGCTAATTTTCTACTTATTATAGTAATAGTACATTTAGAATGAATACATTAATGGAGTTTATAGAAAATATAAATTAACCCACAATGATAGAGAAGCTTAATGAATGCCCGAAAATGTTGGTGAATGGAATTGAATAGAAGCAAAAAATCCGAGATTGCGAATAATGTAGGGCAAATATATGGACACTAAATATTGAACTAGCGTTTGTTATGCATCGAATTTGAGAGTAATGTGCCAAGCTTGCAGGTGTCATCTCTCCCACTCGTAAAAGTTGAAGTAAAGGACGTGCAATTTGGTCTAGAAAAAAAGGGTAAATTAGCGAGAGATCCCTCGTAGTGGTCATGTAAGGCATTCAGTTTAACGACTTTTCCTCTAACGCCTATGGTCCATACAGTTGTACATAGTTTGGCAAGAGGTCCCTATATATGCCACATCAGACATTTTCATGACTGATTTGCCCTTTTAGCTTTTTTGGCATAAAAATTTGAATTTCAAAATTTTGAATCTTTCATTCTCCCCCTCTGTCTGGGGCTATGTAAAACCCTAAAGCCTTCTTCAATCGATTGGAAAGAAACTGGTTCGACTCGGTGTTTCTCAGTTTCGATCCGTGCAATAACTCTCTAGAAAAGATGAGAAGAGTTGTAGAGGAGATCTCTGATGGGCCACATAGACTCGCTGGAGTCGGATAAGAGAGAAGTAGTCTAGGTTCTTTGTTTTGTAGAGTTCCAAGTACTGATCTCAAGGGTTGTAGAGTTCCATTGCATCTCTCTTGTCTCGGTTTGCATGATCAAAAGCACTTGGCCTTTTCGTCCATGATCTTGACAAGTGGCAGATAGGGAAAGAGATAGGAGAGAAGTTGGCTTAATTCAAGCCAAGCTTCAAGAAGAAGATAGAAAAGGGGAAGATGACGACTGAGCTTTTGCACGTGATTGCCTGTGATGCCCACAATCCCCTCAGTCCATATGCCAGCAAATTTGTGTTGGTCTAGACTCAGATAAATTTGTTCGCAACTTCAGAAAAGTTGTTCAAAAATCAGATAAATTTATCTGAGTTTTGCCATAAGTTAAGATAAGTTTTAAGGAAACTTAGATAAATTTGCTGTTTTTCTGAGTTTGCTGTTAATTATCTGCTCGGATAAATTTGTGTTGGTCCAGACTCAAATAAATTTATTCGCAACTCAGAAAAGTTGTTCAAAACTCAGATAAATTTGTTTGAGTTTTGCTAGAAGTTAAGATAAGTTTTTAGAAAACTCAAATAAATTTGCTATTTTTCTCAGTTTACTGTTAATTTATCTGCTAGGATAAATTTATGTTGCTCCAGACTAAGATAAATTTGTTCACAACTCAGAAAAGTTGTTCAAAACTCAGATAAATTTGTTTAAGTTTTGCTAAAAGTTAAGATAAGTTTTCAAAAAACACAGATAAATTTGTTGTTTTTCTGAGTTTGCTATTAATTTATCTGCTCAGATAAATTTGTGTTGGTCCAGACTTAGATAAATTTGTTTGAAACTCAGCAAAATTGTTCAAAACTCTGATAAATTTGTCTGAGTTTTGCCATAAGTTAAGATAAGTTTTCACAAAACTCAGATAAATTTGCTGTTTTTTTGAGTTTGCTGTTAATTTATCTGAGTTTTTTTTATATGTTATCTAATTTTGGCATGAAGTTATCTGATTTTAAATTAAAGTTATTTATGTATTTATATGAATTTATCTGTCTTTTATGTTAATTAATCTCTATTTGCTGTCAATTAATTTTTGTGTGACTTCAATTTATCTGAATTTGAAAGTAATTTATCTAAGGTTGTTGTGCATGTATATTAATTTAATCTGCACTTTTTATTTTTTAACTTTGATGTGAGTTTATATGAATTTATCTGTGTTCGAAATCATAACCAGTTAAAAAAAAAAGTTATGTACCATAAAAAAAAGTTATATGAATTTTATTTATGTTTTTTAAAATTTATTTACATTTTTTTAAATTTATTTGAATCTTTTGAAATTTGTTTTTGTCTTTTTAAATTTATTTGCGTTCTTTTGAGATTTATGTGCGTTTTTTGAAATTTAGTTGCATTATTTTGAAATTTATTTGTGTCTTTTGAATTTTATTTGTGATTTTTTAAATTTATTTCAAAATCTTATTAATGGTATTTTAATTAATCTTGGCCAATTAAATAATAAATGGTTATTATTAATGATATATCCCACTAATCATGGGATATGATTTATCTTTAAATAGATAAGGGCTTTTAAAGAAAGGGCAATTTGGACATTTTAGAGCTTCAAATTTGGAAGAAGGACTTATCACACTATGAAAAAAAAGTGTGGATCTACGGCCATAAAATCAAATATTCAGGGACCTCCGCCCAATTGCCCAAAAAAAAAAAAAGTCTGATATATTAGATATTTTTGGGCATTACATGTATTATTTGATGCTTAAAATTATTTTTAGACATTAAGATAATTTATTTATGTTAAATTCAGATCAGAGAAGTAAGTATAAGGAGAAAAAAAGGGCTCTTGCTGCAGCTGTTAGCAGTATAACCATGGCGTTTGGAAGCTACCAATCTCAAGCATCCGATAACATTCACAGGGACGTTCTTTCAGAAGCCAGGAACTCCTGCTACAAGGTAACGTTTTTCTACAACACCCCTGTTTTGTTTTTTTCAAATCCATTTACATTGTCTCCAAACGAAGAAGAGTGACGATTTTTGAACGATTTTGAACAGGCAAGAGACTCTTTCTACGCCTGCTTAGACAAGGAATCGTCCAAAAAACCCTCCGAAATCGCCTCCGTCGGTCTTCTCTACCCAGTTGAATGCAAGAAATCGAGGGAGAGTTTTGAGAAGCTGTGCCGCCCTACATGGGTATGGGAACTGTCTTCCCCATCTCCTCCCCCCCGCCCCCTCCCCCCCACCCACCAATGTTTGAATCGGTTCCCCCTAATGTTTGAATCGGTTGCTTTGATCGAGTTTTTTGCATTTTTGCCCCTTCGGGTTTTTTCTCAGTTGGCATGGAAACATATTGATATAGGAACCCCTTTTTGTTTAATGCTTGAATTGATTGTTTTGTTCGAGTTGTTGTATGTTTTGCCCTTTTGGGTTTTGCCAATTCATATTGAAACACATTGCTATGGAAACCCCTTGAATTGATTGTTTTGATGGAGGGTTTTTTTTTTTTTTTTTAATGGGTTTGTTAGCCCCCTTCTCATTCTAATCTTGAAATGTTTGTTTTGATTCAAATTTTGCATTTCTGGCTCTTTGGGGCTTTTCAGTTGTTATTGAAACACATGGGTGTGGAAACCTCATCTTGTTGTAATGCTTGTGAACTGACCGTTTTGGTCCAGTTTTCGTATTTTTGCCTTTTCGGGGATTTCTCTGGGTGTTTTTTTTTTTTTTTTTGCATTATAATGCTTGAATTGATTGTTTTGGTTGAGTTTTTGTATTTTTAGCCTTTTATGTTTTCTCAATTGGTATTGAATTGAAACACATGGGAACATGAACTCCTTTGTGTGTTCCAATGCTTGAATTGATTGTTTTAATTGAGTTTTTGTGTTTTTTCTTTTTGAGTTTCCATGGTTTTTATTGAGAAATTCTGAGATTTCATATTTGGGTGAATTAGGTCAAGCATTTTGATCGGCAGTACTGTGCGAAGAAGAGAGTTCACAGGCTTTTGGATACTGATGAATCAAGGAGAGGCCCAATATCCCTCCCACAGCCTTCCACCTTCAAACCCTAGCTTTCTTTCTCTTTGGCTGTTGTGAATTTTCTGGCAAAATATCGTATCCTTTTCTTTACTATATGTGGATAATTTCATTTATTCTTATAAAGGTTTAGTTCATCATCTGGGCGTTGGAAAAACCACATCTATAGTTTTATTGGAGGAGTCATATTTCAATATAACTTGAATTTTCTTTTCCTGAAATTCAGATTTATAGATTCTCTTGGAATTTTTGTACTGAGGCTTCCTGCTGTGCATTGTTGGTGTCTCATCTTCATTGGATTGGCTGGTCATTCTGCTTGGTTTCAGCTGAGGGTCATAGGATTTCACTCACTTAGTGCTGAAGGACATAATCTACAATTCTCTAGGATGATATCTAGCTAAATGATATGGGGTTCTAAGGACAAGGATGTTGGTCAGAAATGCTGTCACATATGTTCCTCTTTGTATTTCTTTCATTTGACCATGCAAAACTTAAATGTGAAATCAGGAGGAATGCTTATCAAGACTGCCTTAATAGTTTATTACCTTTTGTTTGTTTATTTATTTGTTTGGTTTTTTTTTTTTAACATGTACTTTTACACATTTTATATCTGATACCACAAATTTATGGTTCTAGCTTCCAAGAGATGCAATCAATCCACACTTGGGCCCCACTTGGTTAGTTTGGTATCAAGGAGGACCAGGACAGTTGTTCCCATAGATATTTATTTTATTCAAGAAAGAGAATCTTCAAGATGTTAAGCATCGACAAGTCTCATATATGTATGTGGTTGCAATTATCCACCTTTCCAGTTTGCCTATTATGTAGCGGCTGGCCAACTTCTAGTTAGCATGTATAATATTGTGAGAGTACAGTTTGGTTTGGATTGAAGAGGTATGTTCGAAAGTATTAGCTCTATGGAGCAATTTAAGCATCTCGTTGCTTTTTTTTTTTTTTGGAGAATTGGACAGGTGCTGATTTTTTGAGAATGGGAATCTTATGATATGTTGGCTAGGCATCTCTTATGAAAATTTTCCACACAAATGTTGGATAACATGCTCCCTCTATGGATTTTATTGCCCCTGATTTCTTTGAAATACGATCTTCTCATTGAATGATATGAAAAGTTTCCTTGAGGATGGTCCCATGGCTGCAAAAATTCAATATAAGAAAATGTTCCACTCAACTGTTGGAAGTTAATTAAGTTTTTTGTCCCCTTGTTCACCATTAAAATGTAACCGTGTGGTTATTTTATGCTGCTTCTGTTTTCTACTCCAAGGATTCAGACATCACGTCTGGATTCTTTTGTTTGTTAAATGATGCATTTTTAGATTTGCTAGAACTTTTCTGCACCGCCTTTTTCAGTAAATTCTGAAGCAAGAGCATTTGAGATAAATTAGCGGTGATGCTTATCAAATTTGAAGTACTACCATAAATCTGATCTATAGTATGGCACAATGTTGCTGCATGCTGTAAGGTACAATCCCATTTTCTTCCTTTGCTTATGATTATTTTGTCGATTTTTTTTTTCCATTTGGAAATTTGACATATTGACACTACATTTGTATGACCAAGCCACTGTTGTCAAAGCTATCTTCTATATGTTTGCAAATAATTTATGTTATTAATGGCATTTGATTTTATAAACATAGACCGTCACCCTAGACTTACGTCAACTTACATTATCTTAAGCTAGGTGGCTCTAGCATTCAAGTATGTTTTCATGTGATAAAAGATGAAGAACTGTTTGAATTCAACCCAATTAAATAGATTGCCAAGAAGAAATTGATATACTTGTTTTATTCTCTTGATGTTTCTGGTGTCTTGTGGGGCTATGCGAAAAAGTTTAGGTCTAGGGAGTCTGCCTTTTCTAGTACTTACAAACAGCCTTCTCTATTTCCTGTTTCTCCGAACAACCACCAATTTTGCCTTGACAATGTCATCAGCCATGTTGACTGATGGTAAAAAGCCAAAAAAAAGGTCTTTTGACCTCTTTTAATGGGATTTCACTAAAATTATTTTTAAAAAATGAACAAAATGCCCTTTAACTATAGTCAACCTTCACAATTTTCCCTTGGTTAAATTTAATTTTGACAATGAGCCATGGCAACTTAAAGTATGCTAACAATATTCTTTTAACTCCGTTGAGGAGTGGGCTCGACTCGAGGGAAAGTATTGAAAAGTATTTATGCTGCCACTACTAACGCCTCGAGGCTTTGGTAGGAATGACTAACTAAAAAAATTTAAGATGGTAATATAGCCAACCGCTCGCGAGTTTGAATCCTAGGAGGAACGACTCGGCGTGAAAAAAAAAAAAAGTGTGCCGCCAAAAGTGCGCCAACCGGGTTCCACCTGAAGGGGAGTGTTGAGGAGTGGACTCCACCTGAGGGGGAGTATTGAAAAGTATTTATGCTGCCTCTACTAATACCTCGAGGTTTTGGTAGGAATGGTTAGCTAGAGAGATTGAACAAACTCTAGTTAGTTAATGGACATAAGTTTGAGGTATTTTAACCACGGTTAAACACTAAGTTTGCGACAATCTAGTTTATGAAACAGGTTTTTTTTTTTTTTTTTCCTGGAATATATCATTCAGATTTGGTCAACATGATGTTTAAAGAGGTCTGGCCGGTGATCGAAGTGGTTGACCAATAAGGGAATATAGGAGTTTGATTGTAAAAAACCAAAGTTGGAGTTGGCTTTTTGTAATTAGTACATTGGCACGTGGTTATATGTAAATTTCCCTTGAAATTGCCAAGGTTTCTTCCCTAATTTTCCAAAGAGTAGCAATGTCAAGGGTGAAATTTGTTGGTGTCCAATTTTTTTGTGAGATTGGAAAGAGACAGTGGAAGGGGAAAGAACATAAGAAAGAAACGCTTGATGGAAGATTTCACCAATAGCATCTTGGAAGTTAAATGTTGATGGGTGTTCGGAAGTAATCTGTCCCCTCCCCTCTAGATATCTGGGAGCTTCTCTTTTTAATGGTTCATCTGTTGGATAACATCCATAAGAATCTCGCCTGTTGGAAGTGTAAATCTCTTTCCTTTGCTGGGAGATTGGTGCCTGCGAACCATGTTCTTGCTATTATCCATATTTATACCCTGATTGTGATCCCCCTTCCCAAAGGGGTATGCAATGAGATAGAAAAGATCTTCCACATTTTTCTTTGGTCTGGTAGTTCGGATTAAGTTAACTGGAGTGTCGTTTGTGTTCTGAAGGAAGAGGGTCGTCTTGGTGTTAGAAAGATCTCTGAGTTGAATGATTCTTGCATGTTGAAGCTCAGCCGGCAAGCAGTTTCTTCCACCTGCATGTGGGCTCAATGGTTCAGGCACAGGTATATTGAGAATGGATCTCTTTATTTTCATTCCAATCCAGCAACCGGTTCCTGTTTCTGGAGAAATTTTTTTTCTCTTTTGCCTCACCTTCATCATGGTAGTAGATGGAAATTTGGCAATGGTAGTAGTGTCAGATTGTTGTATGATACCTGGCTCGACAATGGCCAGATAGCTGGCTGCTTCCCCCACCTGATTTTCTTGACTGATGACCTGGTATCAGTGTTGATTTTTGGTGACTGCTGGAATATTCCTGACCAGCTTCCTGCCGAAATAAAAACTCTATTGCAGCAAGCTACTACATCTTTTCAGTTGACTGCTTCTCATCCTGATGTTATTGAATGGTCTTTTTTGATTGGAATGGTCTTTTTTTTTTTATTGGAAAACCATTCTCTCTCAGTCAGGTATAGAACCTCATTCGATCAAGAGAGACATGAAGGCGTGGTCCATTTTCATTTGGAGTCCTATCCGATTTTACAGCCCAAATGGTCCACGTTTGCTTGGAGATTGCTTTATAGGAAAACTCCAGTGGCGTCTTGGGCTCAATCTATTGGTGTATCTTTGGCCTCCTGCTATTCTATGTCCCTCAAGATAGAGAATTGGATAATCATCTTCCTTTTTTTTTTTTTTTTTTTCTGTTCCAATGCAGCTTTGCTACCACCTTATTGAATTGGTTACTCCAAATGGCCAGGTGCCCTGTTCCATCCGATTTCACTGCAACCTCCATATAGACCTCTTTTGTCAGTAACTCTGATCTGAATGCCAGGATTGTCTAGGCACTTTTCATCATTGTCATCTACACCATATTTGGATAACAAGAAACAACTGCATTTTTAAAAATCTGAAGCTCTCAATGGATAAGTCAATTTGAGCAATTTTTGAGGATCTTAGTAAAAGAGCTTCAGGAGCTGCCTGCCACCTTCACCATATTTTCTCTAACATGGAAATGTTGGCCACTTATCAGTTTTGTGCTCTCTCTCTCTCTCATGCTATGATACCCAGATACTTATACAAGCCCAGTGTATCCGTATCAGACTGATACCACACTTGTATTGTGGTACCTGATACTACACCAATACTTCTAGGGAACAAGTTTAACATATCCTACTTATAAAGTACATTATTTCATATAGTTCTTTTAATATTTTTACTTCTCACCATAAAAAATGATAGAAAGGGATGGAAACAATGATAATTTCATTGATTCAAAAGTAATCTAAAGAAAAGATTATGACACTTGTATCCATATCCATGTCTTAGATTTTCAAAAGTGAGGAGTTGTATCCCCAATCCCTATATCATTGTCTGTATCCATATCCGTATCTAGGCATCATAGCTCTCATGGGTATGTTTTCATTCTTAAATATGTTTCATGCCCAATTTTTCATTGGAGCTAATGCTTTGCTCACTTAAGATATGTACACTGGAGGTCCAGACTTGATGTGTCATATCAGATCCTAGTCCTACAGGCCCCCCCTCCCTCCCTCTCCCTCCCTCTCTCTCTCTCTCTCCTTTTTTTCCATTTTGTCTTGCCCTGTTCTAGTGGCTGTTATGACTCATTCTTCTTTGCTGCATCCTTTGATTTTTGTTTCCTAGAGTAGGCTGTATTCTTTTGTGGGCTGTTCAGGCCTTTCATAATATATATTCTTTCCCAAAAATAAAAGAAAAAGAGTAATCTGTCAGATAGCATTTGTGGACAGTCCAGGGTTTGGATTCGTGGTGGTGGCGGCCTGGGTGTGCGCAAATTAATCTATTCTGGTGTGTGATTATCACTATGGGGGAACTCTGATATTGCCTTGTGTTACATTTCCTTGTCTCTTCAGATACCATGTACTTTAGATTGATAGAACATGCATACACAACTGTGAGAATTGTGATCGAGAATGGATTGTTCCACTTTGAGTCCCTAATAATTTTATGTTAGTTATAGAACAACTTGACGTCTAGAAAAAGCGATAATGAGTGTGAGACCTACCTGTGGAGAGATAGGTGAATTTTCAGTGAATATAGATTTGCATTAGGGGTTGGCTCTAAGCCCTTACCTCTTTGCATTGATTATGGGGGAATTAACTGCTCGTATTCAAAAGGAGGTATCTTGGTGTTTGTTGTTTTCAAATAATATAGTATTGGTGGATGAATCAGGAGATGTGAATGCAAAATTTGAGAGATGGTAGGAGACTTTAGAATCCAAAGGCTTTTAAATTAAGTCGTATAAAGACATAATATTTGGAGTGCGACTTCAATTGGCATATACAAAAAGCTGCAACTATTGTGAGAATTGAAACCCTAGAGATATCATATAGAGATTCTTTCCATTACCTTGGCTTGATAATTAGTAAGAATGGGGAGATTGATGGAGATGTTAAAACTAAGATAAAAGCGGGTTGGTTGAAGTGGATACTTGCTTCTAGAGTGCTTTGTGACCGGCGAATGCCAACAAGATTCAAGGAGAAATTTTACAAGATAGTAATTAGACCAGTTATGATCTATGGAGCAAAATGTTGGCCAATCAAGAAGCAATATATGCACAAAATAGATGTAGCAGAGATGAGAATATTGAGGCAAATGTGTGGTAAAATTAGGAAGGATAAAATTAGAAATGAACGATTTTGAGAGCATTTAGGGGTAACATCAATAAGGGATAAAATTAAGAAAACCCATTTGAGATGTTTTTGGCATGTCCAATGCGGGGCTAACAATGGTGCCAGTAAGGAAAAGTCTGGCTATGCAGGTTGATGGCCCACCAAGGGGTAGGCCGAAGAGGACATGGATGAAGATAATAAACATAGATCTAAAGAAGTGCAACTTATCTAAGGATTTGGCCCTGGATAGATCGGAATGGAGAAACATAATTCATGTAGCCGACCCCAATATAGTTGGGACAAGGCTTTGATGATGATGGGGCTTATTGGCCCTTTATACTTTAGCAAAATGGATCTTAACTTTCAAAAACTATAGAGAAAAACTTCAAATTTGTAGCTGATTCAATCTACTCATGCTGTTGATTGTTCTTATTACACATGGGTTGGCATGATTTAATTGATTGAAGGTTTCTGCTTTGATCAACTATATCATTCTCTCTTCCTCTCCTCCACAACTGTGTTTGGACTCTCTCTCTCTCTCTCTCTAAAGTCAGATATCTCAATCCATCAGCAGCATATAGGAATGTTCTCAAGTCAGATATCTCAATCCATAGGCAGCATATAGGAATGTGCTTTCCAGTTACTCCATCAAGCAGATTTGAGGATATCCTTCCATTTATCCAAATGCTTCACCTTGATTTTATCCTTGCTATCAAGCTTGATGTTTATACTGGTGCATGTTGTCTCATTTGATATATCTCTCTGTTCAAGTGGCCCGAGGTTCAAGCTGATAATATTAACGCTGCAAACAAGGTGCTATACTCTCTCTGCATCTGAACTGAGATAGCTGTCTGCACATACCACTATTCTGATAATAGATTTGGCAAATGTCATAATGTTTTAATATAGTTTAGCATCTGCAACATTATTCATGATATAAGATGGTTGCATAAAATGATTGTGCTTTGGTTATTTCATAAACCAAATTCTTTAGAACATCATGAATTTGTTAGCTCTGGAACAGTGGTGATGTAGCTAGGTTCTGTTGGTGTTGATACTTTTAAGGCATGAGGCATATTTTAACTGTCCATTTAAACTGATGTGTGTCAAGCGGAGGTTGTGCATTTGAACAAACTCGGGATGATCAAAACAGTGTTCAATCATGTGAATGCATTTTTATAGCATCATCAAAACCTAATCCCATCTGTCTGTGGTTGGCTCTGTTTTGTGAGTTCATTTTTCCCCAACTCAAACTCTGTTTGAAGCCTTTATTTTTGTAGTTCCATGATTTTATCTCTCAACTTACTACTTCATTCAAGATCTTTATTTAGCTTTCCCCTTCCCTCAGTTTACCTGAACTTGTAGCACTGAAGTACTTCTTAGGGTCTATTTCTGATCTACTTGTCTTCTTTCTGTGTGCCTCTACCGTTTCAAACATGAAGTGATTATATGTTTGAGTCTCTTATATGTAGGGGTCTTGTTAGGCTCCGTCCCGAGTTAATCACGATTAACTCTAAATAATTGAGATTAAGGCTAATTAAGCCTGATTAATTGAACTAGTGATTTAAGTGAAATTGAGTTAGCCTAAATGGATGAGTTAGGCTTAATGAAATGAATGGAAAATGAAGCTCAAATGAGCAAACCAAGGACTTTTTTGGAAATACGAATTTTCCGTATTTTGTCGAATACGGAAACTCTGGATACTAACATGTGTATCTCGACGAGTACGATAACTTTCATAAAAGGCTTGAATTGATTCGACGATTATCGGATAAAATGGAACTTCGTTTGACTTGAATTGGAATTAAAGGAAATTAATGGGTTTAATTGCAAAATTTCCTTATATAAGATGAGATGAACTTCATTCATCTCATCCAAACCCTAGGCAACATTCCCTTCAGCCGTTTCTTTCTTCTTTCTTTCATTTCTTCTTCACCCAAAGTGAATTGAAGTGCTTGAAGTGAAGAGGAGTCTATCTCCTTTGTCTTCTTCATCACCTTGTTAGAGATTCTTGGAAATCAAGCTTCCATTTGAGGAATTCCAACTCAATCAAGCTAAACAAGGAGTTTTAGCTCAATCAAGCTTCACTTGAGGCAAGTAATATATATATTTATGTTTGTTGTAGTGGTTTCATTAAATTACATGAAGATTTAGATGTGAATAGGTTGATGGATATTGTATAAATTGAGAAACCATGATAATTAGGTTGTTTAATTAATGAAATGGATTAAGGAATTAGTGATTAGGTGGATGATTGAGCTTCATATGCTCTTTTATATTTTCTTAATTATTAGGGTTATCAGGTATGCAAGAGAGAAGAAAGAATGGATTGAAGAAATCCATCAGGCCACTGCACTACAGAACACAAAGTTCTGTTTCTGCAGTGTGGCCGGTCGACCGGGCACACTGGGTCAGGCTCCTCTGGAGCCTGATCAATTTACTGTTTCGTTCTTTTTCAGTTACAACTGCAGGTCGACCGGGCCTTGCCAGGTCGACCCGGCCCACTGGAAATTCTTTGGAAAGTGTATTTTAAGGTCCGAATTTTCGGGATTGAGAGTTTAAGTTTACAGAGTAATGTTAATCGCGTTTAAACCTTCCTAAGTGCTACGAGGGTTATTCTAATGCATCAATTTCACTAAAAGTAATGTCATCCACAGTAATACATGTATTAATAACCACCGTTCACTTAATGGTTGGTTAGAGGCTTACTTTAGAATTAGAATGAGATTGATACGAATGATTAACAGGTCTGGCACTACACAGTGGTTTCCGAACTCATTATTGGATTGAATTGAATTAAGTAACCATGAAATGACTATTCCTACTGCAGTAGATGAGATTGGGGTGTTCCGGAGCCCGTGGTGACACCAGTGATCTCTGATCAAGACACTGGGAGATCCCACCTTATTGGACCGAAAGGTCATTGACTGAAAAGTCATACATTGAAAAGCCATTAATAAATATTGAACATAATGAATGAATGAATATGAAATGCTTCCTTTTGGGAAGAACTGAATGGAGTTGGAACCAATACTAGTGTAGTTGCCAATGTTATTGTCAATATTACTTGTGTTTATAATTACACAAGGATTGTATATTGGAATTGTTTAGAATTGTTAAATCGATGAATTGTTAGGAATTGTTAAACATGCCATCATCATATGTATATATCTTGTTGAACCGTCGTGTTCATGGTATTACTGATGATATTACAGGCTCAGTTGCCCGTGCCGGTCCCTCCGAGACCGTCTCGCCAGCGGAGGAGGCCCATTCGATACCTCGAGGAGGTCTAACCGAATGGACATGATATGAGAGCGTATACATTGAATTGTTTTGGGAACTTTTGAGAAAATATTTTGTATATTCATTTTGGTATTGTAAGTGTTAGAAATGATGCCCCCTGCATTGTATTTTGAATATGCAGTGGTTGACAGTAGGAGAACTGAAACGATGTAAAGTAACTTTACTATTCAAAGTAAAGTATATGATTCGTTTTGTTAAATGGTTGTCAATGTATATTATTGTAGATTCCGCACTGTACATTGACAGGTACATATGCAAGATCCTTTGTAGACTTCGTTTAACTTCGGTTAATTCGGGGTTTATGGGAGTAAGTATGATTACATCGCGACCCGGGGGTTAACTCTAATGACTCGGATTTCGGGTCGTGACATGCTTATTGTATGGTATCAGAGCCTAGTTATAAGACTAAGTTAAGAAACACTTGAAAATCCTTAGTAAAGCTAGGAACGAAGTGCGAAGTGTGTGTTTCGAACAAATCCATCTATGGATTTGTGTTTACTGCTTTCACTATATGTGATATATATGTGAAATAACTGAGATGAAAGTGTATAGATGTATTCTTACCTTCCTTGTTGTTTACAGTATGGCATCAGGATCGGGGTCAGGGTCACAGGATGACTTCGCGCTCATCCCACCTCCCCCTCCTGGATCGGATACAGATGCTCGCTTTATTGCCATTCTGGAGCAGTTAGCCCGCAGTAATGAACAGATTGCTAAGAGCCATGAAGCTCAGTTGGGTATGCAAGCCCAAATGGTTATGATGTTGCAAGTACAGAGCCATATGCAGGCTCAGATGCAATCTCCACCCGTAATACCAGTCCAACAACCACACGTTGAGACTCAAGTGGTATTACAGCATAAAGACAAGGACCCTCATGCCATCTTCGAGCGGTTCCGTAAGACGGGAGCCATAGAGTTCCACGGAGATGAGGATGTCATGAAAGCAGATGAATGGCTCGAACACATTGATGATGTGTTTGAAACAGTAGTCTGCACTCAAAAGCAGAGTCTTACTCATTTCCACCATGTTTAGAGGGGCAGCAAATGTGTGGTGGAAGAGTGTCAGAGATGTCTTCAAGGCAATGCCCGCAGAGGGTATCTGGGAGATTTTCTGCCAGCAGTTTCAGAGGAAGTTCGTCCCAGAACATGTGTAGCAACAGAAAGAGTCAGAGTTCTTGACCTTGAAGCAAGGTCGTATGACCGTGGCTGTATATGTGCATACCTTCTTGCAGCTGTCTAAGTATGCTCTTGAGCTGATAGACACTGAAGCAAAGAAGCTGAAGAGATTCCTCCTTGGCCTGAATCCGAAGTACAAAACGGTCGTATTGGCTGGACAGAAGCCTACGACATTTGATGATGCTGTTGATAGGGCCTATACAGCAGAGGAGATTCAGCGAGAGAAAGAGGCAGAGAAAGAAGCAGAGGCCGTGAATGCCAAGAGAAGTGGTGATTCATGGTTCAAGAAAGGAGGACTGTCTAGGTCCAAGAGGCAGAAACACAGATTCATTCCTAGACTTGATAGGAATGAGAGGAGAGAGAATAGACTAGTTTGTGCTACATGTGGGAAATTCCACAGGACTGAGTTGTGTTGGAGGACTACTAGAGCTTGCTTTATCTGTGGTTCTATGGAACACAAAATGGCATTTTGTCCGAGAGTTAGGAGAGATGACAGACCTCCATATCAGTACCCGGCTCAAGGACAGGCAGCACTTCCTGCTCCTCCACAGAGATTGGCATTGCCAGCTCCTGCTCCGAGGCCACAGCAGCCACAGCCTCCACGTCAGGGTCAGCAGCGTCCATGGCAGAGACAGCAGCCCAGATAGCAGCAGCAAGCTGACAGACCACAGATGGCTGGGATGGCTTGTGCCGTCAACAGAGAACAGGCTGATATTGCAGCCAATGTTGTTGAAGGTACAATTTTTGTAGATGATAGACCTGTTATTGCATTATTTGATCCCGGTTCTACGCATTCTTTTGTTGCACTTGCGTTTGCTTGTGATATGCAAAACCGGATCATGCAGTTAGCATATGATTTCACAGTGTCTACTCCTTTGGGGAGACAAGTGAGGTGTGAGTTGTATATACCTCAGTGCACTGTCAGGATTGGAGAGGTGTCCATGCCAGCTGATTTGGTTGTTCTAGCAATGAATGATTTCGATGTGATCTTTGGCATGGATTGGCTTGCGAAGTGCATGGCTTGTTTAGACTGTTTCCGCAAAATCATCACTTTCAGGGTTGATGAGGCCAATGCCAGTGTACTTTTTGAAGGAGTCAGAAAGAGATATGACACAAGGCTTGTTTCAGCACTTAAGGCTGAACGGTTGATGAAGAGTGGATGTGAAGGCTATATTGCCTTTATCTCAGAGAAGAAGCCTGTACAGGAGTTGAAAAATATTCCTGTAGTCTGTGATTTTCCAGATGTGTTTCCAGATGAAGTGCTAGGTCTACCTCCAGCTAGGGAAGTGGACTTTACGATTGAGCTTATGCCTGGTACAGCACCGATATCCAGGGCACCGTATCGTATGGCACCATCTGAGTTGTATGAATTGAAGAGACAGATATAGGATTTGCTCGACAAAGGTTTCATCAAACCTAGTGTCTCACCATGGGGAGCACCTGTACTGTTTGTAAAGAAGAAGGATGACACGCTTCGAATGTGTATTGATTATAGGCAGATTAATCAAGTAACAGTGAAGAACAAGTATCCACTGCCTAGGATCGATAAGTTGTTTGATCAACTCCAGGGTGCGGCGTACTTTTCAAAGATTGATCTTCGATCTGAATATCACCAGATTCGAGTGAGAGATCAAGATGTACAGAAGACTGCATTTTAAGGTCCGGCCCACTGAAAATTCTTTGGAAAGTGTATTTTAAGGTCCGAATTTTCGGGATTGAGAGTTTAAGTTTAGAGATTAATGTTAATCGCGTTTAAACCTTCCTAAGTGCTACGAGGGTTATTCTAATGCATCAATTTCACTAAAAGTAATGTCATCCACAGTAATACATGCATTAATAACCACCGTTCACTTAATGGTTGGTTAGAGGCTTACTTTAGAATTAGAATGAGATTGATACGAATGGTTAACAGGTCTGGCACTACACAGTGGTTTCCGAACTCATTATTGGATTGAATTGAATTAAGTAACCATGAAATGACTATTCCTACTGCAGTAGATGAGATTGGGGTGTTCCGGAGCCCGTGGTGACACCAGTGATCTCTGATCAAGACACTGGGAGATCCCACCTTATTGGACCGAAAGGTCATTGACTGAAAAGTCATACATTGAAAATCCATTAATAAATATTGAACATAATGAATGAATGAATATGAAATGCTTCCTTTTGGGAAGAACTGAATGGAGTTGGAACCAATACTAGTGTAGTTGCCAATGTTATTGTCAATATTACTTGTGTTTATAATTACACAAGGATTGTATATTGGAATTGTTTAGAACTATTAAATCGATGAATTGTTAAGAATTATTAAACATGCCATCATCATATGTATATATCTTGTTGAACCGTCGTGTTCATGGTATTTCTGATGATATTACAGGCTCAGTTGCCCGTGCCGGTTCCTCCGAGACCGTCCCGCCAGCGGAGGAGGCCCATTCGATACCTCCAGGAGGTCTAACCGAATGGACATGATATGAGAGCGTATACATTGAATTGTTTTGGGAACTTTTGAGAAAATATTTTGTATATTCATTTTGGTATTGTAAGTATTAGAAATGATGCCTCCTGCATTGTATTTTGAATATGCAGTGGTTGACAGTAGGAGAACTGAAACGATGTAAAGTAACTTTACTGTTCAAAGTAAAATATATGATTCGTTTTGTTAAATGGTTGTCAATGTATATTATTGTAAATTCCGCATTGTACATTGACAGGTACATATGCAAGATCCCTTGTAGACTTCGTTTAACTTCGGTTAATTCGGGGTTTACGGGAGTAAGTATGATTACATCGCAACCCGGGGGTTAACCCTGATGACTCGGATCTCGGGTCCGGGTTGTGACAGGTCTCTCATTGGAGAAACAAATATTGTCCCTCTTAGCAGCTAAGCAGCATCACTCTACTGCTCTCTTCATTCAGCCAGTATGGTCTAGTGTAGGTCTTGTGATTATGTGTTATAAGTTATAAGTTACAGCGGAGAAGTCACTCTTTCATTTTTGCAGTTAGTTCAGTTGATTTTATCTCTCGACTTACTACTTCATTCAAGATCTTTATTTAGCTTTCCCCTTCCCTCAGTTTACTTGAACTTGTAGCACTGAAGTACTTCTTAGGGTCTATTTCTGATCTATTTTTCTTCTTTCTGTGTGCCTCTACCGTTTCAAACATGAAGTGATTATATGTTTGAGTCTCTTATATGTAGGGGTCTCTCGTTGGAGAAACAAATATTGTCCCTCTTAGCAGCTAAGCAGCATCACTCTACTGCTCTCTTCATTCTCAGCCAGTATGGTCGAGTGTAGGTCTTGTGATTATGTGTTATATAGACTTATAAGTTACAGCAGAGAAGTCACTCTTTCATTTTGCAGTTAGTTCCGTTGAAGAATTTTTAACTCATGGTTATGGGAATAAATGTGACTGTCATTTCTTGGTGATTGTTTGCCTCTTGAATCCATGCCTCTTAAGCATCTATTTTGCAATTGTTTGCCATGCAACTTAATCTTGAAGAACCCAACGTAAATTCTGGACCTATCCGCTTAATTGAATAACCCACAGCCAAAAGTCACTTCATAGAGATTTTCACAGAAGTAATGAACCTTTAGCAGCTAGAAGTCGAAGCCTTTTCCTTCTCCAAATGTTTTTCTTGATTCCCCCACGCCACAGAAAGCTATACCACCGGAAGCGAATCTTCTGGCTCCCCACTTTGATTTTTTTTTTTAGTGTTGGATGCTGTTTATGACCTTTTTAAACTTAAATTACGGCTAGCGGGCTTTGCTACTTGAAACCATGTCCAGCTCAATTTAGTGTAGTGATTTCATATGCTCCTTTGAAGAGCATGAGCAATGAAAAGGATTCTGAGAAGGTAAAGCACAGCCAGTTCTACTAATGGAGTTATTATTAGACTTTTGAAACCATGTCCAGCTCAAGATTGGAATCAGGAAATTGGCCGTTCTCTTGGGTAAGCTAAAGCTGCAAAATAAAGCTTAGTCGATTGGGACAATTACCAAACGGAATGTGTTAAAGCTGACAATAGCCCCAAGAACAGCCGAAAAATGTATATTTACCGCAGAGCTGTTCAATCCTAGATATCCTAGGGATGTAGGATATCCCACAATCACTTGAAGGGTTTGTTTTTTTTTTTTTTTCCCTTGATTGAGGGACTATCAAACCACCATCCGAACAGTCGGATAACTACATGAATGTAAGAACTAATATTGCACCAAATTTGAAATGTTAATCCATCACGGCTATAGAGAAATTTGTAAAAAAGTCACGTTGTTTTGCAAATTCTAAGAACAAATTATAAGCCACATTTCTTTTGCAAATTTATGGATAAACATGATGGATCTACAGTTCAAATTTGGTGCGACATTAGTTTTTACACTCATACAGTTATCCAACGGTTTGGATGGTGGTTTGGTGGTCCCATAGTCAAGGAAAAAAAGAAAAGTGATTGTGGGATATCCTACATCCATAGGATATTGCAAAGAGATCGAATAGTTCTGCGGTAAATATATATTTTTCGACTGTTTTAAGACTATTGTCAGCTTTAACACCTTCCGTACCGTAATTATCCCTAGTCGATAATACCATATCCTGATACTTCAAGTATTCATATGCTTTGTCCATGCCTTTTGGGAGTTTTCTTTATTTATTGCTACCCGATATTGTTTTCAGTGGCCAACAATGGAAAAGAGGAGGCGTACGCTCCCTTTGTGGGTAATGAATGGTTTTGTCCATGTATGGGTCCTTTAAATTTTTTTTTTTTTTTTAAACTTTCCTTTTAAAGTGGAACACATGTAGGGCTCTCAAATCACGCGCAACCCCTTGCCCTACCCTCACATGTGTTGGCCATGCCATGGTTGAGAAGAACCCCTGGCCGATTGGGTGAGCCTATAATACCTAGGCCCTTAATCTCCCCTCGAGGGCTAGGATCAGGCTAGGGCAAGCCAAGATCGAAAGAAAATGAATTTTTTAAAGTTAATTCAGATTTAATATCAAAATGACTAATTATTATTCGACCTAAAAATAAGGGGAAAACAGATTACGAGGTAGGATGTAATTGGAAGGGGATCGTTAAGTGACAACAATTATCTTTCAACATTTCTATCCCTCTTTTTTCTCTTAACCACATAATGTCAATATATATATATATATACACACAATTTTGTAAAATATATTGCCCAAAGGAGAATTAACAAGTTTCATGAAGTAAAGTTTTTCTATGGACATGCTATTGTCAAGGGCACACAGTGTAAGTCCATTGGAGTTGTAATTTAATTAAAATTTGTTTATAGTTGTCCAGATATCAATGTCATGAATGGAAGCACCTCACAATTCACTCTCATTCCAAGACCCACTTTAAAAGTTAGAAATGGAGACATTTTAGACGTCAACATTGTGAATGGAGCACAATTACTACATCACTATTCATTGGAAAAGACATTTATAAATAAATTAAAAAATAGATATTGTATATATTATATTATTATACATTATACTAACTAATAGGCAACAGGACGGGCTGGGTTGAGCTGAGATGGGTCAAAGTTTGCGCGCTTTAGAAATGAAGCCTACGCTACCCCTCAGTGTTTAGGATAAGAAGAAAAGCCCTCACATTTCAGAGCTTTGGCGAGATGAACCCCTTCGTCAGAGGGCCAGATTGATAGCCCAAACACATGCTGAGAAGTCATTTGTTGTTTATAAAAAAGAAGAAAGTTTTCCGTCACTACACCAAAAATCGGAAATTGGAACGGAAAAGCGTTCCTAATCCTTCCGTTCCTAATCCGTTAAAGTGTTCCAATTTCCGTTCCAATTTGGATTAGGAACGGTTGGTACCAAATTGGAACGGAAATTGGAACACTTTAACGGATTAGGAACGGAAGGATTAGGAACGCTTTTCCGTTCCAATTTCCGATTTTTGGTGTAGTTTCAGGATTTTCAATATATTGACAGGGGCCATTTATAAACTCTAATCTAATTATTAAGAGTTGACTAGATTGAGGTGCCCTAATTTACAACTACTCTATTTGGTAAGATTATTAAAAAAAAAAGACCTCTTATTTCATGAGCTAATTGGGGTCATCTGTAGGAAATATGGTAATTAGGGCCCACCTTTTAAAATTTACAATGTATAGCCCATCTTTTGTGGCACTTTGAAACTCATATGAGATTATTTTCATCCAAAAACTTGTAAATTGTGCATTATCCACAGCTAGAAAAGTTTTGGAGGAAAATCAGCGCTCTTAGCTTTTTTTATAAAGAGGCAAAAGCTCTGATATGTAAATGAGCCCTGAAAATAAAAAAATACAGCTCTAATATGTAAATAAGCTCTTAATCCAAATGCCCCTTATACATGAGTGCTGTGAAAGTTTGTGATTAGCAATAATCTGCACATCCAACGGTCAAGATCTATTTTAGGGTCTTTTTTTTTCATGTGAAACACGATCATGTAGAGGATTTGATGACCAGCAGACTTTCAGATAATTTATGATATTTAACTTTGTTTTCTGATTCTTCTTTGTTAATTAACTCCATTAGAGAACCTTGGGGAGTTGACTTGGAACTAAAATATCAACATGTGGTTGCTATTAAACACTAGTATAATTAATAAGAGCTAAAATTAAACTCTAATTTTAAGTTCTGATTTACAATTAATCTATTTGGTAAAATTATTTAAAAACAATATTCTTATTTCATGAGGTAATTGGAGCCTACCTTTTAAATTTTGAAAATCTCATGGCATTACTTTTGTCCAAATTAAACAATTGTTAATTCCGCATTGTCCACCACAATCCGCTTTAGGTAAAAAAAAGGTATAAAAAACAAGCAGCCCCTCTTAACTTATATCTTATTTAAGAGGTAAAAACTCCAATTTGTAAATAAGCTTTACAAATTAGAAAATATAATTAAAGGTTTACTGAATACTCATATATGTAAATAAGCTTCTTTAAATCATAAAATAAAAAATTATTTTAGGACATTATGCACTGACATTATGCACTGAGAGAAGAATTGGACCAGACACACAGCACAAGCTAATAAATTACTACTATACGTGCAGAAGGTCCTCGATGCTCCTTCTTTGACTCCTCCTCCTCAGAAGGATAATAGTCAATAGACCACACAAACAATACCATCTATTTCTATTGGTGATGTGATGAAATAGTAATTAAGCTCGTGGGAAGGGGAAGATGGCCCTTTTCCTGGAGGCACTTGACCGTGTCATGAAGGCATTGCCTGACCGGCGTGAACTGAAGACCCAAATCTTTAAGACGCTGGTTTGAGAACTTGTAGGGTTTCTTCCTTGGATTCACCTCGTCAGAGCACCTGCACACATTGCATGACTGTTAAATTCTCAAATATAAAACCCTCCTCCCCCTTCTTCTTCTTCTTCTTTTTATGCAGGCGGGTTAGCCTAGTGGCTGGATGATATAAAGGAAACATGCCCACCTAAGATCGATCCCAGGGTGGAGCCATGGGTGACAGCCCTGTGATTCCCTCAAACATGGAACCTTGGATCATAACTGGGATAATTGGTTTATGTTTTTGTGTGTATGTGTGTTTAATTAGCATGTAAAGATGATTGAGCCAAGGTCCATGGATTTCCATTAGGTCCAGTGATGAAACACATGCAAAGCTGACCCAACAACTTACAAGAACATGCGACAAAGTTGGAAGGTGCTAGTATATGTTGTAACATGCATGCCAACAAAGGATTGCGGAGTTAACTCAATAGTAAAAGAATGCGGTCCAAATTGTGATTTGTGCCACCTCAAAAAGTAGTCAAAGCAAGTCGGTATACGGTCTAATTTTACGAATATGAATCATTTGAGGCTTTTTCCAAGGTGACCATGTGACATGGAGTACCATGATAGGTCGATTGAGGGTCATCACCGGGGCAAAAGGCCTCACAGGATTCAAGACTCTAAGTGCTGTTTCTTTGCTTAGAATTCACGAAATTCTAGATGTTGGGGTTTGGGGACAAGTAGCACTTGTAAATTTCATATTTCTTGTCTAGCATTCTAAGTTCTAACTACATGAAAGGTCCCAAATGATTTTTGGAAATTTAAGAATTTCACCCTCTTTACATTTTGGTAGAATTTCTAGAAGTTCAAGTCCAAAAGATCATCCAAGAATTTTACTATGTCTGAGAATTCAGGAATTTCCCAAACAATTAAACTTTCTACATCTTAGAATAGATCCCGAGTTAAACTGTATGCGAAACGTCCAAGGCCAACTATGTGAAAGAAAGTGTTGATGCATATGGGTTTTGGAAATGAACTCACGGAGAACTTTTGTGTGTTCAAGTGTGAGATAAATCATGTGAACTCACTGCAAATTCTCTCAAATTTACTGGATGATCAATCAAAGTTCACATCTCCTCTATATAGAAATTGACTTCCTCTCATCCAAATCGCTATCCCAACAGACAACCTTCAAATCCCAAAATAAAAACCGTGCCACAAAACAGTATTGAATTGCCCGTGTGAACTGGAAATATATAAAACTTCCACTCTTGTGGGGTAAAATATCAAATGTAGGAAGAGTCGTGCCACAAAAATAAAAACCGTGCCACAAAAATATCCTTTTTTTCTTTTATAATCAATCAGCCTATAAAAAATCATTAAGCTTTGGTGCAGTGGATTGGGATGGCCTATTAGGAGTTGAAATTTTGCACATAAGATAGATCTTTCCATCTCCTTCTCTCCATTATTGGCATGGCTACAACGACAGGCGGCCCAAAAAATGGGTTATGGTATGTGTCTCTTAGAAGTACACGACCCTAACACAAGATAATTATAAAAAAAAAAATAGAAGGAAAAAGAATTAAGAAAACCTGGAGCCTTTTAAACCAACAAATTAAAAATTGAAACAAATGAACTTGTCAAATAAAAAATAGATGTCAATAAAAGAAGTTAAAATAAAGAAAGAGATGCCAAAAAGAATATGCATAAATTGATAGACCTAACTTAAAACTATCTATAATTTTCACTATGGAAATTTTATAAAAGACGCTATAAAAAGAAAAATAACATTCATTATAATATTATAAAGGAAAAACCTTGAAAGAAAACTGTTCTTTAAATAACTAAAAACTTCTATCGATCTATCATTAATAATAATTGTATTTTGTTAAATGAGAGATAAATAACCAAACAATAAGGACTAAGAGAGAAAATGTATTAAATATTGACCGAGTTCAAGTTAGCTCAAAGTTGGCCTTCAATCTTGTGGGAAAGCTCAATTGGCATAGGACTAAGTTTGTTCTCGGAGATTAAGGGTTCAAAATTGCACTACCACATATGGGTCGCTGGTGATTTACCCAGCTCTCTTTGGACCCTTAGGTATTAGTCCGACTCTTCAGCTCTCTTTGGCCCCTTAGGAATTAGTCCGACTCAAAGGACTAGGACATATATATATATATATATATATATATATATATATATATATAAACTCAACCTCAAAGTTGGACTTCACATAGTCTTCAATACTTATTCTCGACGTCTCAAACCCTTTCTTCTTCTCAATAAATCCCCTTACCCTTTTACTTCTTCTTTTCCGCATATCTCGACCCACTCTTTCTTCTTCTTCCACCATGTAGAATCCACCATATACATCTCATTCCATCTCATGGGCATCACCGTGTATAGTGAGAGAGAGAGAGAGAGAGAGAGAGAGAGAGAGGGGAGACGTACTTTGTTGGAATGGGGTACTGATCAGGGAAGAGCTCGGAGAGTATTTGGACTATGTCGCCGCGATGAAGAACGCTCTCTGCACAGAGGTATCGACCGGAGGCGGAGGGGTTCTCATAAATGAGAACATGGGCCATGGCCACGTCCTTCACATGGACGTAGCCTTGGATTGAATTGGCATAGGACTTGGCCGAACCAGTGAGATACTTGAGGATGTGCACTGTGGCAGGATTCACGGTGGGTTGGAGGAATGGGCCCAACACCAGCACAGGGTTCACAACAACTAGATCAACTCCTCTTTCCTTCGCATCTTCCCATGCCGCTCGCTCTGCCATTGTCTTCCCGTAGCAATACCAATTCTATATATCTCATGAAAAGGGAAGAATTAGTAGTAAAGAATGAGTAAATACTAAAAAAAAAAGTGCATGAAGTGTAAGAAATTGCTTTAATCCCTAGAGAAAGGAGTTGTTCAGTTAGTTAGCTATCTCATTTCTAACCCCGCTCTCTAACATTGGCTCCCAGGGTGCCCATGATTATAAGTTTTTTTTCCACTTGTGTGGGCTTCCTCTTCCAAACTCTCTTCTCGCTTGAGTGGGATATATCTCATTTGGGTGGTGCGAATAATGATCAAGTTAAAAAGTTAAATAATAAAATAGATTTTTTTAAATTGTTAGTTAAGAAATTTATGAAATCTCGTGTGTGCAGTCGCACCCGTGTGGTAATATATAGGTTCACCACTGATAGTGGATCCCAACCCCCTTCAGTGGGGCTCAAAAGAAAAATAAAATAATAAGTTTTAGTTTTTGATATCATGGACAAAAAATGCACAACACCATAAATTGTTTACTCTTAGAGATAGATAAATAAATAAACACTTCGTGGTTTTTATAAAAAAAAATATATCTTTTGCAAATTTTGTTACCATGCTTGATAATATTATTAGCTAGCAAAATAAGGGTACAGGCACGTGGTGGGTGCGATCACAGCTGTGAAGTTGTGGCGTTCTTTCAAAAACTTATATGAAAATGCTTGACATACTTTCTAAAATCGATTAAAAATCATGGGTATACCCTTAAAATCTATATGAAAATGCTCGATATACTTTCTAAAAACGATTAAAAACCATGGGTCTGCCCTTAAAATCTATATGAAAATCCTCAATATACTTTCTAAAATCAATTAAAAATCATGGGTCTATCCTTAAAACCTATATAAAAATCCTTGATTTACCTCCAAAGTCAAACTACTCTCGGTCCGCCACACCGTGAGAGTGAAGTCATTAATGTGAGATACAGTTTATAATATTATTTCGAACATCCATCAATATCAAATGAGCCTCATGACCGGACAAAGTTTAATGCCGTTTTTAATTTTTATCTAGTACTGGTCCACATCATGACAAATATCCAAACCTTGGTGTTCTTGCAGAACTCCAAATCGCTCCAGCAGCTCTCATCCACCACCACGTCGGGGCTCCGATTAGGATCCATATAAATAGCTCCGATTGTAGAAGTGAAGACGACCCGACGGACCCCCGCTTCTGCTGCAGCCTTTATCACGTACTTCGTCCCTTTCAGTGCAGGCTCCACAGCCTCATCCGGATCGTCCGTTAAGGGAGAAGCCGTGTGGAAGACTCCATCGCAGCCGTTGATCGCATTGCGGAGGCTGTCGTAGTCGAGAAGATCCGCCTTGCAGAGGATCAGCCGCTGGTCTGCTCCTTGAAGCGCCTTCAGATAAGAATTCTTCGAGTCCTCTATTTGCACAGGACAGAAGTCTGTATTCTAAGAAAAAATAGGAACAAAATAGAGAAATATAACCCGGCAGCGGCGCCAAACCCGACCGCACCCACATTATTAGAGAAACACATTGGGGCCGGTTTGACACTTCATTGGATTGGATTAGTAAAAGTAAAGTAAAGCTTCTATTTTTTTAGATAAGGAATTACATCAATAGCATTTTAATTAAAAGTTTCATTTACTAAACAGACCTTAAATATTATCTTTATAAATCCCATTTTATTATGAGGATTTGACTATTCAATACCCCTTAGACACCTAATCCCTAAATTCATGACTAAAGTCACTAAATGTTATCAGAGTCGTTTGACGTTGGATCCCTGTACGAAGTTGTTTTAGTGACTTTTAGTCATGAATTTGGAGATTAAGTGTCTAAAAGACATTGAATTGTCTAATCCCTTTTATTATTTAATGTGTTCACTTTTACATATACAACACCACTCAAACGAAAATTCTGAGTCCACTATTAATGCCATCCAAAGTAATAGATGTTTTGCGTCAATGACCTCATAGATAATAAGGAAGTGAGAAATGGACCTGGATTTCTGACAGTTCCTTTTACAGTGTAGGATCTTTCCAGTAGAAGCTTTACGAGACATGAGCCGATGAAACCGCCGGCGCCGGTGACGCAGACGGTCTGGGAGGAGGAGGAAAAGCTGTGTGTTGTCGGCATTCCGACCTTCGCGGACAACGGTCTGACACACGTGTGGTGATTCTCCAGCGGGTGGAGAAGCTCGTGCCAAGGGGTGAACATGGAAGAGAGATGGGTTGGGATTTTGGGGAGGAGAAGGGAGTATTTATAGGTGGGGTTCATCCACTGTTTCTTCGTTGAAGGACTAATTCAACTTTTTAGGTTAAGATTGCGTTACGTAGTTAAAAGTAATTTGCTTTGCATGTGATTCATGGGGGAGATGCTGCGTCTTGTACACTCAAATGAGAGTACGCCAACTCGAGATCCTCGTTTTTGTACTTCTCTTCAAACCAGCTCACTTAATTATATCTAATTTCTAAAGGTGGATTTATCTTATAATTTTTATGGGCATTTGGGTGGAGGTCCCCAAACGGTCTATAATATTTTATTATGCTGACGGCAGTTCTCTTGTAAAATAACGCACTGAAAAAGATAAAAACGCCCTTGTACACGTCAGCAAAAGCAGAATTCGGACAAATTTATCTTAGTTTTGACAAAACTTAGATAAAACTCAGATAAATTTGTCAAAATTCAACAATAATTCAAATATAAAATAATATATGCCAGATCAAATTCTAATATAAAACAGTAAATACCAAACATTTTTTCCTGACCACACACTCAAATCTCATCTCCGTTCTAATTAATTTTTCTTCATCAAATCACATCTCCATTCCAATTTCTCTTCATCTTAGGTCCTGTAGGCCCTTCCTCCTCATAAATCTCTCTTGGGAAAACCTTAACCAGATTCTCCAGAGAAGACTTGAGTTTATCGGGAACCAATTTCTCCACCACATTTGACTTCTTGATGTAGTTTATTGTAAGACCCCATTTCCTAACATAGTTTATCCATGGAGGCTCCATGATCGAACCCATGTATTCTGCAGCCACAACCTCAAAACGAGCTCCTGTGTCCATCCTCACCTAACTGAGTTGTCTTAGTATGATATCAAATAAAAAGGACTTTAAATGAGTTTATTTTTTTCAAACTCGAATAAATTTGTTTTGGTCCAAACTCAGATAAATTTGTTCAAAACTTAAAAAGTTGTTCAAAACTCAGATAAACTTGTTTGAGTTTTTGTTCAGTTTATCAGAGTTTTGAGGAAATTTATCTGAGCTCGACGACACGAAAAATCAAAATATGGAAAATCAGATTCCAATAAAAATCGAAATTCAAAATAAGAACACTTGATGACCATGATCCAATCGAGAAAAGAGAGACAAGGAAAACAAGCAAAAGAGCAAACTACTCTCTTTCAAATCAGTTATAGGAGAGAGAGAGATTTGGAAGAGACTTCAGATGAAAGAATAAGAGAAAGTAAAACCGTTTCTATCTTTGAAGAAATGAAAGAGAGAATCGGAAGTCATGGTGGCGACAGAAGGTGCTCTGCAACGATACTCCACAACCATGGAAAGGAACGAAAATGGAAAATGAGAGAGAAGAAGAATGAATGAGTTCTCTGGGACAACAGAGAATAAGAGAGAACTTAGCCTATGAATGAGGGTTAATAGGGGCAGATTAGTCATGAAAATATATGACATGACATATTAGGGATCTCTCACCAAAATATCTCTAGCTATCTGGACTATAGACATTAGAGAAAAAGTTATTGGACTGGATGCCTTAGAAGACCCTGCTCAGAGACTGTTGGCTAATTTACCCTAATTTTAATGGTGGGACCCATATTCACATTCATATAAAGCTGGCCCACCTTTTAATCCCTATAAACATGGGCCCCGGGTTGCAATTCATAGAGGTAATGCACCATTTAATTTTTTAAGATTAACATTAGGCCTACATCGTAATATCTAATCCGCTCAAAATCTATCATTCTATTATAAATAATAAGGAAAATAATTATGCTACTAAATAACAAAAAATATGCAGAATATTATTAAAACATCATTAAGAAATTAAATAACAACAATATTTTATACATCTTAAACGTTTTTAGCAATGAAATGATAAGAAAATTGCACAATATGAAAGAATGATCGAGCAATTAAATAATAAAAAAAGTAGCGTGGGCTCAACCTTATGTTGATTCAGGTATTTAATATGTGCAAGCCTAGGCCTCCTATATTCTTGTATCCAAGATTGTTCAAATTTAGGATGCAGGGCATGTACTGCTCAACCCAGACCTATTGAACCAAACTAAATTATATGAATGAAAAGGCCAATTGGAGTATCCCCAGCCATGCGATTGAGCATGAGATGGGGCCAGCTTCTCCCATTAACCATCCTTTTCCTCCTAGTGTATCCCATGTGAAGCCAGCTTCCTACTCATCTTTATCCTGACATATATCTAACTTCTTAATATTGTATGGTGCTGCCTTCAAGAAATCAAGTTAGGATCGATCATAATTTTAGAGTCATGATGGAAAAAAAAAAAGAGTAAAAGAATTAATAAAGTTAGGTTAATACTATATTTTTCATAAATTGCATGATTAACATCAACTGCTTGTCAACTATTAGCACATCCCTTATAAGTGATTGAAAGAAAAAAAAATTTACTTTCTTGGCCTATTATCACTAATTTATTAGTTTCTTTTAGCCCTTTTTTTAAGCTAAGATTCAAACCATGTCATATAGATTAAGAAGAAAAATTAACTATAATAAGTGCAATCATCATCGCCTTCGTTTAGAAGACAACTTTATATATTAAGAGAAAAATCATTTTATCAAGGCTATCTTTCATTCTATTATTTTTTAAAATTAAATTCACGATGTTGAGGGTCACAGTACATTGAAGTATTGACCCAGTATGCATGTGTATTGATTAAAGAAAATAGAATGTAAATAGAAAGTCTGTTTGTGTGTGTGTGTGTCTATATATATATATATATATATATATATATATATATATATATATATATATATATATATATATATATATATATAGGGGAATGTTCATATGCATCCATCCCTCACCATAGGGTGAGGGATGCTTCCATAAATGGGGGGTTTCAAGTACACCCTATGTACTTGAAATCTCCCTTTTGTACTTAAAATCCCTCATTTATGGAAGCATTCCTCACCCTATGGTGAGGGATGGATGCATATGAACATTCCCCATATATATATATATTGCCATGATCAAGTAAATGGTATCCCAATTGGATCAAATTTGGAATATATCAAATTCATAGAGTGGTAGGAGCCCAAAGGGGGGTTGGATTAAGGTAGATTGCACAAAATTTTTTACAGAAATGCAAACCACTCTTAATTTTTTTTGCTAATTGGTAAATTTGAATTGAAAAGAGAAAAGAAGGGCAAAGCCCCAAAGGGAAGGAGAAGAAAGAATACAGCAAAAGGAAGCAAGCAAAACAAAAGGTCACCTATAAATAAGGAGGGGCTAAAAACCAGCTGGAACCTGAACAGGAAGAGAGCAAACAACAGAGAAAAACAACTCAGCTCCAAGAAAAAAAACCAATACAACTGATACCAGCTGCTGCAGAATAGAGATAGCACCAAAGGAAGACAAGCTAATAAGCAAAGCACAAGACTGGTAGCAGCAAATGCAAACTAACCACTGCACTCTCTGGACGGAGAAGACACCCCGGCAAAACAGAACTCCACAAATGCAGTGCCACAACTCAACACTGAACAAACTAAACGTCCAAGAAAGCCAAGCAAGGCATCACCCAAGGAGATGACTGCAAGGCTGACAGGAGAGCTCACATTACCAACAGACATTAAGAGCCAGTCTTATCCCAGCAGCCAAAACCAACCACCAACTTTAGCAGAAATTCAGGAGAGACTCATTAAAGAGCTCAGGCAGGAAACTACAGAAGCGCCACAGGAAGAGCCTCCAAGCCTGCAACAGGAAGCACAAAGCCATAGCAAGGATCTCCCAGGGAGGAGCATAGCAGAGCACTACAGCTGAGAACGCCAAGGAAGCCGCCAAAATACTGCTCTAGGCCTGCCCACCACTCAACGACACTCAACACTACACTGAGCCAGAACCACTCTCAAGCAGAACGCACTGAAAAGGGCAAGTACATAGCAACACTTTCAAATGTAACAAGTACAATATGATATGATATGAAATGAGCTACCCACCCACCAACAACAGTAACAAGTTGTTTACTAGGCAATGACTCAATGCCTGATACATAGCATATGGATTGGAATGAACTGTTTATCAGTGGTAAATGGATTGTTGCCTCGTTTGGACAGATTTAGACCAGGCAAATGCTGATGGGCCTTGGTATGGATCCAACGAGTGGGCTTGGACTTAGAATATAATCCATAGACTGATAGATATGTACAGACCTCTTAGAGACTTGGTTAAGACCTTGTTAATGCAAGGCAAATCCTAGACAGACACAGACCCTTAGAGTTATTCTTGAGTCGGCATAGACATTCACTCGGTTGATTTAAGCTCAGCCTGTGGACTGATCATCCCCGGTAGGAGTTAGTTTGAGTGTTGAGGAGCTGTCATGATGAGCTATGTTGTTCAGACGGACGGTGCGATACCGTGTCCGGTCTTGAGTGATGAGATGATGAGTGATTTGCGGGATTAGTAATCCCCAGCACTGGTGAGATTTCCCCGCCGCAACTGTGTTCAGTATGGGAGGGCCGCGACATAATATCCCGCGGTATTCCAGCTCGTGTGAATGTGCCATCTTGTAGTAGATTAGATGTTGTTTATATTATCCTGATTCCTTATGATTATATTGCTCAACTGCCTAGTTCATTACCTTGTTATTCTTTAATTTATTTACCTGTCTCTATTCATTTGATATGTATGTCCTATGTTAGTAGTATGCTGTGACTTGCCAGATCTTTTAGATCTGACCCATCTTTGGTGCTTAGGCCTTGACCTAGAGATCCCAGAGGATGCGCTTATGCTAGTAGAGGCGCCGATTGTCGGAGATTACGGATGGGGTCCGGTCGACCCGGATGTCGAGCCGGAGGGCGGAGATGAGCTACCTGGGTGTTGAGAGTTCATCTTATTTTGGGTTTTGAGAGAATTTTGTAGGTGAGCCGGGTAGTTATGGAAAAATGTATTAACTTTGATATTAACAACTGAACCTTTTAATTAGACTGTAGTTCTGCTCACACTTTACTTATATATTGATACCAAATGCTTCCGCTTTAGTTATCTTGCTTCCGCACTTTTAACCATTGAGTTTATATTGGTCAAAAGTTTTAAATTGGACCTCACTGCGGACCTATGATCTTGGAAGTTCTCGGATTTTCCAGGAAGTAGCGCGCCAACTTCGGGTATTCAAACGACTTTATCGGTATCCGGAATTTGGGCGTTACAGTGCAGCTGTGGATTCCTTATAGAAAATCAAAATTTCTTATTTTGTGATATAATTTTTTGAAGAAAAATAATAACATGTTTATTATTTATTTAACATTAAATAATAATTTATATAAAGAAATAAAAAATAAAAGAGTTATAGGATTTTTGGGTTGAAATGGACAAGAGTGAGGAAAAGAGAGAGGTTTTCCGGGGAAATCCATTTCCCATACCCCCATGGGAAATCTATTTCCACAATTATCAAAGAAAATGCCGACGAGGTATGAAAGCATTTTCGCGGAATTATTCCACTCCAAACACCGAAAAAATGGATTTTTTTATAAAAAATCGTCCACTTTTTTTAGAAAAAGCGTTACACAAACGTCCCCTAAGGCTCCCCGTTTGGGAAGGGAGGGGGGGGGGGGAAATTTGAGGGGGAAGGAAAATGAAG
Organism: Cinnamomum chago; assembly: GCA_038049695.1. Classification (NCBI taxonomy): domain Eukaryota; kingdom Viridiplantae; phylum Streptophyta; class Magnoliopsida; order Laurales; family Lauraceae; genus Cinnamomum; species Cinnamomum chago. The sequence continues at coordinate 7,693,020 of CP142452.1, read as the reverse complement.
GGGAGGGGAGGGAAAATTAATTTTCCCTTATCTTGTTTGGGAAGTAAAAAAGTAGGGGGAATGAAAGTAAAAAAGTATAATTTTGTTTGTTTGTGAAGTATAGAGATAAAGACTATTTTACCCTTACTTTTGAAAAAAAAATTCAAATAGAGTATAAGGGAAATTTAGTCATTTCATCACTTTCTCATCACTTTCCCCTCATTTTCCCCCCTGTTTTGGGGGGAAAATTTTTGAGGGAAAAAGGGTAATTTTTCCCTCCATTTCCCCCTCCCCCATTTTCCCTCCCCCCTTCCCAAACACCCCCCAAAATCACTTTCTCCCCCCATTCTCCCCCCCCCCCCCCCCCCCCCCCCCCCCCCCCCCCCCCCCCCCCCCCCCCCCCAAAACAGGAAATTATATGAGGATAGTTTGGGAAAGCTTATACAAGAGGGCATTTTTGAAAATCAAATAAATTTCTCAACGGTATGGCTGGCAAGTAAGAGCAGGTGGTATCCCAGAGTTCCACGGGAAGCCTCTTACCACTCAGTTATCAAGAAAAGACAATTGATGTGATAGCTTTGGAAAAGATAGGTACCTTTTTGTAAAAGCCTCAAAATAAAAAGATGGTTAATGTGGTACTTAACCAGTTTCTAATGGTTGGTTAGTGTACTTAACCCATAACCATCATAGATAATTACACTGTTATACACTTTTTAATGGGGTTAGTTATAATTCTCTCTCTTGGTAAAAAGAACTTCATTCATCAATTCAGACCATAACAACAAATAAGTTGGGGGCAAACAAAGGCTTCCTGAATCATAAACATCACCATCTCAATAAAATCACTTACCAAGTTGACAACAATGCTTGGCCAAAATATAAACAATCTCATTACAAGTCCTAAGAATAAAAAACAATAAATAAAGCAACTACACAAAAATAAAATTAGTAAGATCATGAAAAAAAAGGCACTTACACTAGTGCCCGTGGAGCCAACAAGTTTTCACCATTTGAAACAAGTACACACTTGATCCAATGACTCGGTGCATTTAAATGGGAGTCAAACCCTGGATGACTATGTGGGTCCTTGTTTTACGGTCTACTTAGACAGATTAAAACACGGAGTCACATGTTCCAGAGGACCGCGCTCAACTGAGGGAATCCCTTAAATTTGATTTTATCTCTCAACTTACTACTTCATTCATGATCTTTATTTAGCTTTCTCCTTCCCTCAGTTTACCTGAACTTGTACCACTCAAGTACTTCTTAGGGTCTATTTCTGATCTACTTTTCTTGTTTCTGTGTGCCTCTACCGTTTCAAACATGAAGTGATTATATGTTTGAGTCTCTTATATGTAGGGGTCTCTCGTTGGAGAAACAAATATTGTCCCTCTTAGCAGCTAAGAAGCATCAGTCTACTGCTCTCTTCATTCTCAGCCAGTATGGTCGAGTGTAGGTCTTGTGATTTTGTGTTATATAGACTTATAAGTTACAGCAGAGAAGTCACTCTTTCATTTTGCAGTTAGTTCCGTTGAAGAATTTTTAACTCATGATGGTTATGGGAATAAATGTGACTGTCATTTCTTGGTGATTGTTTGCCTCTTGAATCCATGCCTCTTAAGCATCTATTTTGCAATTGTTTGCCATGCAACTTAACTTAATCTTGAAGAACCCAACGTAAATTCTGGACCTATCCGCTTAATTGAATAACCCACAGCCAAAAGTCACTTCATAGAGATTTTCACAGAAGTAATGAACCTTTAGCAGCTAGAAGTCGAAGCCTTTTTCTTCTCCAAATGTTTTTCTTGAATCCCCCACGCCACAGAAAGCTATACCACCGGAAGCGAATCTTCTGGCTCCCCACTTTGATTTTTTTTTTAGTGTTGGATGCTGTTTATGACCTTTTTAAACTTAAATTACGGCTAGCGGGCTTTGCTACTTGAAACCATGTCCAGCTCAATTTAGTGTAGTGATTTCATATGCTCCTTTTAAGAGCATGAGCAATGAAAAGGATTCTGAGAAGGTAAAGCACAGCCAGTTCTACTAATGGAGTTATTATTAGACTTTTGAAACCATGTCCAGCTCAAGATAGGAATCAGGAAATTGGCCATTCTCCTGGGTAAGCTAAAACTGCAAAATAAAGCTTAGTCGATTGGGACAATTACCAAACGGAATGTGTTAAAGCTGACAATAGCACCAAGAACAGCCGAAAAATATAAATTTACCACAGAACTGTTCGATCCTAGATATCCTAGGAATGTAGGATATCCTACAATCACTTGAAGGGTCCGTTTTTTTTATTTTCCCTTGATTGTGGGACTACTAAACCACCATCCGAACAGTCGGATAGCAATATGAATGTAAGAACTAATATTACACCAAATTTGAACTGTTAATCCATCACGGTTATCGAGAAATTTATAAAAAAATTGCGTTGTTTTGCAAATTCTAAGAACAAATTATAAGCCACATTTCTTTCGCAAATTTCTTGATAAACATGATGGATCTACGGTTCAAATTTGGTGCGACATTAGTTTTTACACTCATACAGTTATCCAACGGTTTGGATGGTGGTTTGGTGGTCCCACGATCAAGGAAAAAAAAGAAAAGTGATTGTGTGATATCCTACATCCATAGGATATTGTAAGGAGATCGACCAGTTCTGCGGTAAATATACATTTTTCGACTATTTTAAGGCTATTGTCAGCTTTAACACCTTCCGTACGGTAATTATCCCTAGTCGATAATACCATATCCTGATATCCTGATACTTCAAGTATTCATATGCTTCGTCCATGCCTTTTGGGAGTTTTCTTTATTTATTGCAACCTGATATTGTTTTCAGTGGCCAACAATGGAAAAGAGGAGGCGTACGCTCCCTTTGTGGGTAATGAATGGTTTTGTCCATGTATGGGTCCTTTAAATTTTTTTTTTTTAACTTTCCTTTTAAAGTGGAACACATGTAGGGCTCTCAAATCACGCGCAACCACTTGCCCTACCCTCACATGTGTTGTCTATGCCTTGGTTGAGCAGAACCCTGCCGATTGGGTGAGCCTATGATACCTAGGCCCTTAATCTCACCTCGAGGGCTAGGACCAGGCTAGGGCAGGCCAAGATCGAAAGAAAATGAATTTTTTTTAAGTTAATTCAGATTTAATATCAAAATGACTAATTATTATTCGACCTAAAAATAAGGGGAAAACAGATTACGAGGTAGGATGTAATTGGAAGGGATCGTTAAGTTACAACAATTATCTATCAACATTTCTATCCCTCTTTTTTCTGTTAACCACATAATGTCAAATATATATATATATATATATATACACAATTTTGTAAAATATATTGCCCAAAGGAGAATTAACTAGTTTCATGAAGTAAAGTTTTTTTCTATGGACATGCTATTGTCAAGGGCACACAGTGTAAGTCCATTGGAGTTGTAATTTAATTAAAATTTGTTTATAGTTGTCCAGATATCAATGTCATGAATGGAAGCACCTCACAATTCACTCTCATTCCAAGACCCACTTTAAAAGTTAGAAATGGAGACATTTTAGACGTCAACATTGTGAATGGAGCACAATTACTACATCACTATTCATTGGAAAAGACATTTATAAATAAATTAAAAAATAGATATTGTATATATTATATTATTATACATTATACTAACTAATAGGCAACAGGATGGGCTGGGTTGAGCTGAGATGGGTCAAGCCATAGTGCTGCCCTCAAGTTTGCGGGCTCTTGAAATCAGGCCTACGCTACCCCTCGGTGTTTAGGATAAGAAGAAAAGCCCTCACATTTCAGGGCTTTGGCGAGATGAAACCCTTCGTCAGAGGGCCAGATTGATAGCCCAAACACATGCTGAGAAGTCATTTGTTGTTTATAAAAAAGAAGGATTTTCAATATATTGACAGGGGCCATTTATAAACTCTAATCTAATTATTAAGAGTTGACTAGATTGAGGTGCCCTAATTTACAACTACTCTATAATTTACAACTACTCTATTTGGTAAGATTATTAAAAAAAAAAGACCTCTTATTTCATGAGCTAATTGGGGTCATCTGTAGGAAATATGGTAATTAGGGCCCACCTTTTAAAATTTACAATGTAGAGCCCATCTTTTGTGGCACTTTGAAACTCATATGAGATTATTTTCATCCAAAAACTTGTAAATTGTGCATTTTCCACAGCTAGAAAAGCTTTGGAGGAAAATCAGCGCTCTTAGCTTTTTTTATAAAGAGGCAAAAGCTCTGATATGTAAATGAGCCATGAAAATAAAAAAAATACAGCTCTAATATGTAAATAAGCTCTAAATCCAAATGCCCCTTATAAATGAGTGCTGTGAAAGTTTGTGATTAGCAATAATCTGCACATCCAACGGTCAAGATCTATTTTAGGGTCTTTTTTTTTCATGTGAAACACGATCATGTAGAGGATTTGATGACCAGCAGACTTTCAGATAATTTATGATATTTAACTTTGTTTTCTGATTCTTCTTTGTTAATTAACTCCATTAGAGAACCTTGGGGAGTTGACTTGGAACTAAAATATCAACATGTGGTTGCTATTAAACACTAGTATAATTAATAAGAGCTAAAATTAAACTCTAATTTTAAGTTCTGATTTACAATTAATCTATTTGGTAAAATTATTTAAAAACAATATTCTTATTTCATGAGGTAATTGGAGCCTACCTTTTAAATTTTGAAAATCTCATGGCATTACTTTTGTCCAAATTAAACAATTGTTAATTCCGCATTGTCCACCACAATCCGCTTTAGGTAAAAAAAAGGTATAAAAAACAAGCAGCCCCTCTTAACTTATATCTTATTTAAGAGGTAAAAACTCCAATTTGTAAATAAGCTTTACAAATTAGAAAATATAATTAAAGGTTTACTGAATACTCATATATGTAAATAAGCTTCTTTAAATCATAAAATAAAAACTTATTTTAGGACATTATGCACTGAGAGAATAATTGGACCAGACACACAGCACAAGCTAATAAATTACTACTAAACGTGCAGAAGGTCCTCGATGCTCCTTCTTTGACTCCTCCTCCTCAGAAGGATAAAAGTCAATAGACCACACAAACAATACCATCTATTTCTACTGGTGATGTGATGAAATAGTAATTAAGCTCGTGGAAATCATAATATAGAATGAAGTCAGGGAAGGGGAAGATGGCCCTTTTCCTGGAGGCACTTGACCGTGTCATGAAGGCATTGCCTGACCAGCGTGAACTGAAGACCCAAATCTTTAAGACGCTGGTTTGAGAACTTGTAGGGTTTCTTCCTTGGATTCACCTCGTCAGAGCACCTGCACACATTGCATGACTGTTAAATTCTCAAATATAAAACCCTCCTCCTCCTCCTCCTTCTTCTTCTTTTTACGCCGGCGGGTTAGCCTAGTGGCTGGATGATATAAAGGAAACATGCCCACCTAAGATCGATCCCAGGGTGGAGCCATGGGTGACAGCCCTGTGATGCCCTCAAACATGGAACCTTGGATCATAACTGGGATAATTGGTTTATGTTTTTGTGTGTATGTGTGTTTTAGCATGTAAAGATGATTGAGCCAAGGTCCATGGATTTCCATTAGGTCCAGTGATGAAACACATGCAAAGCTGACCCAACAACTTACAAGAACATGCGACAAAGTTGGAAGGTGCTAGTATATGTTGTAACATGCATGCCAACAAAGGATTGCGGAGTTTAACTCAATAGTAAAAGAATGCGGTCCAAATTGTGATTTGTGCCACCTCAAAAAGTAGTCAAAGCAAGTCGGTCTACGGTCTAATTTTACGAATATGAATCATTTGAGGCTTTTTCCAAGGTGACCATGTGACATGGCGTACCATGATAGGTCGATTGAGGGTCATCACCGGGGCAAAAGGCCTCACAGGATTCAAGACTCTGAGTGCTGTTTCTTTGCTTAGAATTCACGAAAATTCTAGATGTTGGGGTTTTGGGGACAAGTAGCACTTGCAAATTTCATGTTTCTTGTCTAGCAGTCCGAGTTCTAACTACATGAAAAGTCCCAAATGATTTTTGGAAATTCAAAAATTTCACCCTCTTTACATTTTGGTAGAATTTCTAGAAGTTCAAGTCCAAAAGATCATCAAAAATTTCACTATGTCTGAGAATTTAGGAATTTCCCAAACAATTAAACTTTCTACATCTTAGAACAGATCCCGAGTTAAACTGTATGCGAAACGTCCAACGCCAACTATGTGAAAGAAAGTGTTGATGCATATGGGTTTTGGAACTGAACTCACGGAGAACCTTTCTGTGTTCAAGTGTGAGATAAATCATACGAACTCGCTGCAAATTCTCTCAAATTTACTGGATGATCAATCAAGGTTCCCATCTCCCCTATATAGAACAATCCCTAGGAGTCACAACTACTAGGGATTCTACCCCTATTAAAATCTCAAATCTCCTAACCAGCTTGGAAATTCTGCCAAACCAAGAGTCTAATCCTGATCCAAACTCTACAGCCAAGAGTTTGATTTTTATCTAACTCTCTAGATCAAGACTTACTTGGAATTCATTTGCGACACACTGCCAAAATCGATCTGGCGTGGGGCCAATGGAAGTCGAACTACGTAATTTTTTCAATAATCTTCAGGCACAAATACCATATAAATTAGACGTGCCAATGTAAATCAACATATATTACAGTCCCTATATACATCTCCAGGCTAAGAAAAGGCTTAATGAAGGAACACTCATCAATTCTACCAATGGAATCAATGAGATTTTAAATCTTTCTAACCCACATTTTAAAAATATTGATATCACAATTTAATATCACTGAGGGATTGTAGAATTATGGTTTCATTCACCGAAGTAATGGTGGACTCGTAACATTTGCATTGGTTCATCGATTCTAACAAACTTCAAATATCCATGATGAGAGAGAATCAACCCGATAGCTACTTAGATCACTAAGTCACATGTTGTATCTCCAACTTCTGTTCTCAAATAGCCACCAAGGACTAAAATATAAGTAAAAATTGACTTCCTCTCACCCAAATCGCTATCCCAACAGGCAACCATCAAATCCCAAAATAAAAACCGTGCCACAAAACAGTATTGAATTGCCCGTGTGAACTGGAAATATATAAAACTTCCACTCTTGTGGGGTAAAATATCAAATGTAGGAAGAGTCGTGCCACAAAAATAAAAACCCTGCCACAAAAATATCCTTTTTTTCTTTTTTTCTTTTTTTTTTATAATCAATCAGCCTATAAAAAATCATTAAACTTTGGTGCAGTGGATTGGGATGGCCTATTAGGAGTTGACATTTTGCACATAAGATATATCTTTCCATCTCCTTCTTTCCATTATTGGCATGGCTACAACGACAGGCGGCCCAAAAAATGGGTTATGGTATGTGTCTCTTAGAAGTACACGACACTAACACAAGATAATTATGAAAAAAAAAATAGAAGGAAAAAGAATTAAGAAAACCTGGAGCCTTTTAAACCAACAAATTAAAAATTGGAACAAATGAACTTGTCAAATGAAAAATAGATGTCAATAAAAGAAGTTAAAATAAAGAAAGAGATGCCAAAAAGAATATGCATAAATTGATAGACCTAACTTAAAACTATCTATAATTTTCACTATGGAAATTTTATAAAAGACGCTATAAAAAGAAAAATAACATTCGTTATAATATTATAAAGGAAAAACCTTGAAAGAAAACTGTTCTTTAAATAACTAAAGACTTGTATCGATCTATCATTAATAATAATTGTATTTTGTTAAATGAGAGATAAATAACCAAACAATAAGGACTAAGAGAGAAAATGTATTAAATATTGACCGAGTTGAAGTTAGTTCAAAGTTGGCATTCAATCTTGTGGGAAAGCTCAATTGGCCTAGGACTAAGTTTGTTCTCGGAGATTAAGGGTTCAAAACTGCACTACCATATATGGGTCGCTGGGGATTTACCCAGCTCTCTTTGGACCCTTAGGGATTAGTCCGACTCCCCAGCTCTCTTTGGGCCCTTAGGAATTAGTCAGACTCAAAGGGCTAGGACATATATATATATATATATAGGGGAATGTTCATATGCATTCATCCCTCACCCTATGGTGAGGGATGCTTCCATAAATGGAGGGTTTCAAGTACACTATATGTACTTGAAATCCTCCTTTTGTACTTAAAACTCCCCATTTATAGAAGCATCCCTCACCCTATGGTGAGGGATAGATGCATATGAACAAGTAAATGGTATCCCAATTGGATCAAATTTGGAATATATCAAATTCATAGAGTGGTAGGAGCCTAAAGCGGGGTTGGATTAAGGTAGATTGCACAAAAATTTTTACAGAAATACAAACCACTCTTAATTTTTTTTGCTAATTGGTAAATTTGTATTGAAAAAGAGAAAAGAATGGCAAAGCCCCAAAGGGAAGGAGAAGAAAGAATACAGCCAAAGGAAGCAAGCAAAACAAAAGGCCACCTCTAAATAAGGAGGGGTTAAAAACCAGCTGGAACCTGAACAAGAAGAGAGCAAACAACAGAGAAAAACAGCTCAGCTCCAAGAAGAAAAACCAATACAACTGATACCAGCTGCTGCAGAAAAGAGATAGCACCAAAGGAAGACAAGCTAATAAGCAAAGCACAAGACTGGTAGCAGCAAATGCAAACTAACCACTGCACTCTCTGGACGGAGAAGACACCCCAGCAAAACAGAACTCCACAAATGCAGTGCCACAACTCAGCACTGAACAAACTGAACGTCCAAGAAAGCCAAGCAAGGCATCACCCAAGGAGATGACTGCAAGGCTGACAGGAGAGCTCACATTACCAACAGACATTAAGAGCCAGTCTTATCCCAGCAGCCAAAACCAACCACCAACTTTAGCAGAAATTCAGGAGAGACTCATTAAAGAGCTCAGGCAGGAAACTACAGAAGCGCCACAGGAAGAGCCTCCAAGCCTGCAACAGGAAGCACAAAGCCATAGCAAGGATCTCCCAGGGAGGAGCATAGCAGAGCACTACAGCTGAGAACGCCAAGGAAGCCGCCAAAATACTGCTCTAGGCCTGCCCACCACTCAACGACACTCAACACTACACTGAGCCAGAACCACTCTCAAGCAGAACGCACTGAAAAGGGCAAGCACATAGCAGCACTTTCAAATGTAACAAGTACAATATGATATGATATGAAATGAGCTACCCATCCACCAACAACAGTAACAAGTTGTTTACTAGGCAATGACTCAATGCCTGATACATAGCATATTTTTGTGCCAAGTAGAGTACACTCTTATTTAAAACCCAAACCTGACTCAAACCTTTTAAGAAGCCATGACAATACTAGTTCCTCATTACTTGTTTATACTACCATCTTTTTGAACCCCCTTTCAACATCCATTGAACACCATCATAGATTGGATACTGAATAAATATTTATGCCGGATGGGGAAGGATATCACGATTAAAAAAGTAAAAAATAAATTCAAGATCAGGTCCGTATTCATGTATATATAATTCAGAATCTGATCCTTGCATCGATTCCAAATTCAGGAAGATTACATTCAATTTCATAGTTTCGCCCATGTATTTAAAATGTTTATTTTAAAGCTCTTTATTCAATTATGTTAATGCAGTCTATATCTTATTTTAGATGTGTATTCAGAAATCAGAATCGATCCACTTTTTGAAGTTGATGTTAGATCCGGATACAACACATGTTCTGTATCAGATTTAGATCCAGATCTGAACCGTGTCTATAAAGAAATATAGATTGGTTCCACCTAAATCCTGCTCGTTTGCATCTCTAGCCGGAGTTGTATAGGCCTGGATCAAGCTTGAAAGGAATGTTATGGCTCAGGCCAATAATGGTTGAACGTCTGAGTTTAGATCAAACAATGCTCACTGTGAATCTAATTCCATGATTGTTGATCAGTTGGCTTGGAGAAGTAATCATGAAACCATTAACCTCATAAGTGCATAAACAAATATATAAATAAATGATTCCCAAATTCTTTAGAACAAATAAGATAAAAAAAGGGAGAAATAGTCATTGAAGCCAAATATAACTAAAAAAAAAAACAAAAAACAAAAACTAAACCTAAAACATGACATCGAAGCAATTGAAACAAGAAGATAAGAGAGGAACGGATCTTGGATACGCACTGTAAGTGCCTAAAAATTACGGACTTGGGTAATCGAGGATCAAGCTCCTGATTTGTGATTTTGAAGGGAATAAAGGGAAAGGATCGAGTCTCCAGTCACCTGAAAGGAAGGAAACAACGGTCAGAGACCCTGGCTATGGGTAGCCGAAGGCCCTCCGACGATCAAGTCAGTGTATGAACTGGAAGAGAATGGAGAAAAGCCAGCTTATGGAGGGGAGGATCATGCGTACCTTGTAAGGCTTTCCTTCATGTAATATATAGACGTGAGGGTCATCATGGTACTGTCCACATGAAGGGATGGGAGTCCCATCAGCGTATATTCGTACCTCTTGAGTGGGGGTAGGTGAAAAAGGGGGTGTCCCATCGGATCATCATCCCATACCAATGGACCTGAGATAAGGCGTGCTTCTTATCTGGGTTTGGTACCCACTCTATCTGTCAGCTTGCCGTCCGTCGTGGCAGTGCATTTATGGCCGCATTTATGACTGAGTGACAGGAGCCGAGGTCGGGCAGAGGCTGAGACCGAGATCGGAGCCTGTGACGTGGCCGCCGAGACTCGATTCATGGTTCCCCCGAGATGGCGCTACGGCCGACCTCACGTGGTTTTCGAGACAAAGGTTAAACCGAGACTGGGGATGGGCCCCCGTTCGAATTAGTGAGCATAAAACGACCCCACACAATTGCCCCCTATCTCTTGACCTCTTGGGGCTCGCCCGAGGTCGGGAGATAAGACTCGGAAGTGATGGGGCTGTCTTTTCGTATCCTGCTTTTATGGGATCCTCATCATGATGCCCTTTCGCCTGCCCTAGGCAACGAATAGGGTGTCATAATTGCCTTGCTATGGTAGGCACGTGGGACGTCGTTTCGTATGACCGAGCTGATAAATATCGTACCAGAGGCGTGATGAGAGATGGACCGTCGCTGCCACGTGGAGCTGTTCGAATGGCTGCTCACCGGGATCGAAGTAATGCGCTGGCAAGGTAATTAAGAAGGTGCGTCGCTTTATAAAACGAAAACGCCCCTTGCTCCTTCCTCTTTTACCCTAATCGTTTGTCTGCGAAGGAGACCCTGCTGAAGCGCTGGAGAACGTATTGCTGAATACCTCGCTGCAACTTCGCCCAAGCCAGAGGACCACCGAACCTGGAGATCTCCTCCTCTGCTTCCTACATCCCGTCTTCTTGTCTTCCGCAGTCCCTCTTGCCCTTTCTGTGAGTTCCTCTCTGTCTCTGCTACTCCTTCGCACCCCTCCTTTCCTTTGTTTTCAGAGGGTTTTGGCCTTTTAGGGTTTTTCCAGTTTTTCGCCTCTTTTTTCTTGCTTTTTAACCTTCTAGGAAAGATGGGGGTTTATAGCCATTGGCTAGAGGGTCCTGCGGCTCTGGAGGCTTTCCGGACGTCGTTTAAGATTCCGGCCGACGTCTTGGTTAAACCTGACGATGTCGGGGACCTCCCATATGGCCTTTCCCGGTACAAGAACTGGATGCCTTTCCCCTTAGTGTCAGTGTGCGAAGGCGGGGTCAGATTTCCCATTCATCCGCTCCTCCGCTCTTGCCTCCATGCATGGCACATCTGTCCCTCCCAGTTAATGCCAAACGGCTTCAAGATTATAATGGGTGTGGCGGAGCTGAACTGGATTCTCGACATCGGTCTCGGGGTGCATGACATAGAGGATGTCTACGACATCTGCAGGGCTGCAGGGGGCGAAGACCTTTACTACCTCCGGGTGAAAGCCAGACGCCATCCCTTGGTGAACGCCCTAGAGGATTCCAGCAAATACGCTGGGGATGAACGCATTTTGGTCTCGGGGAACTAGGAGTTCAAGGGGACCGAGACCGAGGAGGATCGGAGAATCCAGGTTCCGCGGAAGCCCGGGACCCCCCCCAGTAAATGCCCATCCCTCTAGGTTTTGTTTGTACCGCCCTTGCTTGTCCTTATGCCGAGCTGACGTCCTTGCCTTTTTCTTGTGCAGGTATTCAGAAGAGAAGGAGAGAGGCCAGTTTTGATAAGTGGAAACGGAACGACGCGTGGTTAGAGAGGATCGATCGTTACCACGGCCACCACGACCGAGCTGCCTTCTCCTTGTTAGGGTACAAGCCTCGGTACCAGTCTTACACCAGGAAGACTGCAGAGATCCCCCTTGCGCCAATAGGGGAAGTTGGGCCTGAGCCCGCCGAGACCAGCAGTCGGGCCACGGATCCTCAGGACCCGATAGTCATTGGCGACAGTCCTCCCCGAGACCAGGGAGAAAAAATGGACAGGCCGCGCCCCGTTTTGAAGAACCTGGGGTCAATGATTTTTGCCGGCCAAGCCCCGGCAGCCTTCAAGCACGTCCCTAGTGGGTCGGGTGCCGCTCAGGGGTCCGCCCCTGCCGCCTCTTCCAATTCGTTGGGAGCAGCTGGCGCTCCCTCGGCCAAATCTCCGAAGGAGAAGTCGGGGGAGCCCTCCGGGGTCATTCGGCCGCCGAAGGAGCCTCGCCCGCTCCGGGACAGCAGGCCGCGGGTTGTGGAACTCGGGAAGGAGACTCCGCCTCCCCCGCCGCAGAAGGAAGCCCGGCCTTGGTCCGCGGCGGCCGGAAAGGAGGGCGAGAGGCCCCCTCCCGAGAAGAGACCTCGCCTGGAGGGCGCGGAGGGGAGGCCCCAAGGTGCGGAGGCGCAGGCCGAACCTTCCGTGCCGGCACCCTGGAGGCCCAACTTTGACCTCAACCCGAACGAGCCCATGACCATGGGAGAGCGGCTGGGGGCCAGCTGGGAGTCGGTCGTGGCCCTCGCCCGGGGATGCGCCCTCCCCCAGGACATGGAAAGGCACAGGAAAGCCGGGACTCCGGCCTTAATCCATCAGACGTTGAAGGCGTCGCTCGAGGTAGCTTTTTTCTCCTATTTCTAAAATTCTCGCTTCTTGGTTATCCGATCCGACCCTCTCACCGTTTCTATCCTTTTAGCAGAACGCGCAGAGGCTCCAAGTACTGATGGAGAGGCATGCAGAAAGGGCTGCCCACATCGCCGGGCTAGAGAAGGAGAAGAAGAAGCTAGGGAGTGCGCTGGAGGCCAGCGCGGCCGAACTCAAGAAGGCAGAGGAGAAAATCGCCCAACACTCCACGGATCAGCAAGCGGCGAAGGCCGAAATCATCAAGTTGCGGGGCGAAAATAAGAATCTGAGGGGCGCCGCAGAAGACAAGGCGAGGAAGGCGTCCCGACTGGAGGTTGAGCTCGTCGAGATGGAGGCCGAGCTCGTCAAGAAAGAGGCCGAGGTGGCCGAGAAGCAAGGTGAACTGGTTAAGAAAGAGGCTGAGCTCGAGGCCTCTAGGAAAGAGAGGGCCGATGCCGAGTCCATCCTGCGAGATCAGGCTGCAAATGCTTACCAGGACGGGGTGGATTGGGCGTCGGAGGAGTATGTGGCTCAGATCACAGATCTGAGCCCATTGCTGTATGAGATGGGGTGCAAGGCGGCCCTTCTCAAGTATGGGGTCTCTGAGGACCATCCCATCTTTTCGGATCTTCCTCAGTTCCGACCTGCAGCAGTGGGCACAGAGCCAGACCCTGGCTCCAACCCTTCTGGGGCTCCGGCCGATGTCTCTGCCGCCCCTCCTCCGCCTCCGACCCCTGTCGAAGTTCAAGGCGCTCCTCCTCCTCCTTCGACTCCTGCCGAAGTCCAAGGCGCTCCTCCTCCTCCTTCGACTCCTGCCGAAGTTGAGGCGGCCCAGGCTCCTTCCGGAGCTCCTCCATCTGCTCGTGATGCCCCCATTTCTTCCGCACTTCCAGAGCCGGAGACTATTAAGGCGGTGCCTAAGGAGTAATTTTTTTCTTTTTCGATGTAATTTTTCTTTCTTTTTTCAAGTGCATAGGAACCTTGTAATCATACTTTTTGATCAATGAGAAGATCTTTCTCCACCTTGTTGCCTTCCTTCTTTGCTCTTTCTTGGCAATGGTATGTGGATGCTTCGATGCGAAAATTCAGAAGTCCTGGAGGTCGGTAAAGCGTCCGAATCCCTATCTCGTCATTGGGTTGCCCCCAGACCAATGGCTAGGCCTTAAAGATGTTCTTCTCGGGAGGAATCCCCTTTTTAGGAAGGGTTTTGTGATTAGCTTGGGTTCATACCCCGAGATGTGGTCTTCTTGCTGAAGGGCTGGGGCTGTATCTTTATTTTTGGCGAGCATTCTTTGGTGATTCGAGAGGTGTGGGCCAAGCTGGGGCGTAGGTCGAACTCCGTGCCTTGCGGAGCTGGTCCTGCGACCGGGCTCGAAGAGGATGGCGCGAGGGCCGGATCCTTGCGGGGCTGGTCCTGCGACCGAACCCAAAGAGGATGGCGCGAGGGCCGGATCCTTGCGGAGCTGGTCCTGCGACCGAACTCAAAGAGGAGGGCGCGAGGGCCGGATCCTTGCGGAGCTGGTCCTGCGACCGAACTCAAAGAGGATGGCGCGAGGGCCGGATCCTTGCGGAGTTGGTCCTACGACCGAACTCAAAGAGGAAGGCGCGAGGGCCGGATCCTTGCGGAGTTGGTCCTACGACCGAACTCAAAGAGGACGGCGCGAGGGCCGGATCCTTGCGGAGTTGGTCCTACGACCGAACTCAAAGAGGAAGGCGCGAGGGCCGGATTCTTGCGGAGTTGGTCCTACGGCCGAACTCAAAGAGGACGGCGCGAGGGCCGGATCCTTGAAGAGTTGGTCCTACGGCCGAACTCAAAGAGGACGGCGCGAGGGCCGGATCCTTGCGGAGTTGGTCCTACGGCCGAACTCAAAGAGGATGGCGCGAGGGCCGGATCCTTGCGGAGTTGGTCCTACGCCCGAACTCAAAGAGGATGGCGCGAGGGCCGGATCCTTGCGGAGTTGGTCCTACGACCGAACTCAAAGAGGATGGCGCGAGGGCCGGATCCTTGCGGAGTTTGTCCTACGACCGAACTCAAAGAGGATGGCGCGAGGGCCGGATCCTTGCGGAGTTGGTCCTACGGCCGAACTCAAAGAGGATGGCGCGAGGGCCGGATCCTTGCGGAGTTGGTCCTACGACCGAACTCAAAGAGGATGGCGCGAGGGCCGGATCCTTGCGGAGTTGGTCCTACGACCGAACTCAAAGAGGATGGCGCGGGGGCCGGATCCTTGCGGAGTTGGTCCTACGACCGAACTCAAAGAGGATGGCGCGGGGGCCGGATCCTGAGAGACGTAAGGCAGTTCTTTGTCAAAAGGCTCTTCTTTATTGATCAATCATTTTGAATACAACTAGAAGTAATATTTTTTTAGATGGGCAGCATTCCACGGTCGTGGCAACTCCTTGCCATCCATTCCTTCAAGCCTGTAGGCCGACCTTCCTGAGACGGAGACCACCTTATAAGGGCCGAGCCAGTTCGGCGCAAGTTTGTCTTCATTAGGATTTTTATCTGCTGGTAGTGCTTTTTTCAAGACCAACTCTCCAACCGAGAACCTTCTTTCTTTTACCCTCTGATTGTATCCTCGGGACAGCTGCCGCTGGTAGGCAGCCAGACGCACGGATGCTGCTTCCCTTCGTTCCTCGGCCAGGTCGAGCTCTCTGGCGAGGTTTGTTTCGTTCTGCCCTTGATCGAAGAGATTTGTTCTTAAGGTCGGGAGACCGACCTCAAGAGGGATTACAGCTTCCATCCCGTAAGCCAATGAAAAAGGGGTTGCCGAGGTGGATCGTCTCGGGGTGGTCCTGTATGCCCAGAGGACACTCGGCAATTCTTCCGTCCATCTGCCTTTAGCTTTATCAAGCCTTTTCTTCAGCCCCTCCAGAACCACTTTGTTCGAGATCTCTGCTTGCCCATTGCTCTGCGGATAGGCCGGGGTTGCATAGAGGTTTCTGATGCCCAGTTCCTGACAGAAGCTTTTGAAGAATTTTGAATCGAATTGGGTTCCGTTGTCTGAGACCAAAATTCTGGGGATCCCGAACCGTGTGACGATGTTTTTCCACACAAAATTCTTTGTGTCAAGCTCGGTGATGGAGGATAAGGATTCTGCCTCAATCCACTTTGTGAAGTAATCGGTGCCCACCATTAGCCATCTTTTGTTTCCCGGAGTTCGGTGGAGAGGTCCGACGATGTCCAGCCCCCACTGAGCAAAGGGCCATGGACTGGAGAGAGGGCTCAGGTCCCGAGCTGGCTGGTGAAGGGAGTGGGAGAACTTCTGGCATTTTTCGCATTTCCTTGCGTAGATCTATGCATCTTTCTGCATGTAGGGCAACCAATAGCCCTGGCTAATAGCTCTGTATGCCAGGGACCTTCCTCCGATGTGACTTCCGCAGATTCCTTCGTGGATTTCAAATAGAAAATCTTCTACCTTGCTCGGATGAACGCATTGGAGATATAGTCCGGAGTAGGATTTTCTGTATAGTTTTTCATCCGGAGATAGCCAGAAGTGAGCTGCCTTCATCCTGACCTTGTAGGCTTCGTTCTTATCTTCGGGGAGCTTGTCCTCTCTGAGGAACGTCGCGATTGGGTCCATACAGCTTGGACCGAGGTCAGTGCACAAAACTGGCCGAACTGGGAGGAGCTCTATGCTGGGTTTCTCCAATGTCCCTACATCAACTGTCCTTCTCTTCCCAGCTTCTACGGCCGAGGCCAAGCTTGCCAGGGCGTCTGCATGGCGATTGGACTCCCTACCGACTTGCCTTACTTCAACTTTTTCAAACTGGGAGAGGAGCTGCCTGGTGTGGGATAGACAGGCCACCATTCTTTCGTCTCTGGCTTGGTAGTCTCCGCTCAGCTGGCTCGTCACCAACTGGGAGTCACTGAAGACCGCCACCCGCCGTGCCCCCAGTACTCTCGCGCTGCCGAGACCGGCGATCAGTGCTTCATATTCTGCTTCATTGTTTGATGCTTTGAAGTCGAGGGTTAGTGCCTGTTCTATGACTAGTCCTTCTGGGGATTGAAGGACGATGCCGGCGCCTGCTCTCTTGGATGTCGACGATCCGTCAACGAAGACCTTCCAGGCAGACTCAAGGAATTTTTTCCAGGACTGGTCTTCTTCAGTCTCGGTGTTACCTTCATTTCGGCCCTTGGAGTCCCCCAGTTCGGTATCGAGCGAGGTCGGTACCGAACTAGGTGAGGTGAATTCGACGACGAAGTCCGCCAAGACCTGCGCCTTAATTGCTGTTCTGGGTTGATAATGGATGTCGAACTGTCCCAGCTCCACAGCCCACTTGGAAATTCGACCAGAGAAGTCTGCCCTTCTGAAAAGCGACTTAAGTGGGTACTCGGTGACAACCACTACTGTGTGTGTCTGGAAGTAGTGGGAGAGCTTGCGGGAGGCACTGACCAGTGCCAGTGCTAGCTTTTCAAGCGGCAGATACCTGGTTTCGGCGTCGAGTAGGGTTTTGCTGGTGTAATAGATGGGGTACTGTTGCTTGTCGCTTTCTCGAACCAGCACCGAACTCACCGCATGGTCCGAGACTGCAAGGTAAAGATAGAGAAAATCGTCTTGCGACGGAGTGGACAATAGGGGTGGTGAGGAGAGGTACCTTTTAAGCGTCTCTAGTGCCAAGTCGCATTCTCGAGTCCATTGGAACTTAGAACTCTTCTTCAGGAGCTGAAAGAACGGACGGCACTTGTCCGAGGCGCGGCTGATGAAGCGATTGAGT
Source organism: Cinnamomum chago (assembly GCA_038049695.1). Classification (NCBI taxonomy): domain Eukaryota; kingdom Viridiplantae; phylum Streptophyta; class Magnoliopsida; order Laurales; family Lauraceae; genus Cinnamomum; species Cinnamomum chago. Next base: position 7,675,300 of record CP142452.1, on the reverse strand, counting down.
GCAGCAGCCATCCCTGTAAGTCTCTGGACCTGCTTGGCCGAGGTCGGGCTCTGGATAGATTGTATGGCTGCGATCTGCTCCGGATCGGCCTCGATCCCTCTCCGAGTCACCAAGGTCCCCAGGAATTTGCCGGAGCCGACACCAAATGCACACTTCGAGGCATTCAGTTTGAGCTGGAACTCTCGGAGGATGGCAAATGTTTGGCGTAGGTCCGTTAGGTGGTTCTGCGACTCCTTGGACTTGACTACCATGTCGTCAATATAGACCTCAATCGTCTTTCCGAGTTGGTCCCGAAACATCCTCGTGACCAGCCTCTGATATGTCGCTCCGGCGTTTTTCAGCCCGAAGGGCATCACTTTGTAACAATAGATGCCTCGAGGTGTGATAAACGCAGTTTTTTCCTCATCAGGTCTGTGCAGAGGGATCTGATGGTAGCCTCGGTAGGCGTCTAAGAAGCTCATCCTGTCATGCCCCGAGGTGGCGTCGATCATCTGGTCGATTTTTGGGAGGGGGAAGCTGTCCTTGGGGCAGGCTTTGTTGAGGTCAGTGAAGTCCACACAGACCCTCCACTTGCCGCTCTTCTTCTTCACTACCACCGTGTTTGCTAGCCACCTGGGGTAATGTACTTCGCGGATTGCCCCGACCTCGAGGAGCTTATCCACCTCTTCCGCTATTGCTTCTGTCTGAGGGACCCCCGTCCTACGAGCCTTTTGCACGACGGGCTTGTGTCCGGGATCCACATTCAGCTTGTGACATATGACCTCGGGGTCAATTCCCGGCATCTCACACGGAGTCCATGCAAAGACATCTTTATTCAGAAGTAGGAAGTCTAGCAATTCGGCCCTCTCAGTGTCGGGGAGCTGGCTACCCAGCAGGAAGTATCGCTCCGGATCTTCAGGATTAAGCCTGACCTCAGTGAGGTCCTCTATGCTTTTCTGTCCGGCTGTTCGCCCATCATTCTCCATTTCGGCCTCGAGCTCGGCAATGTGCACTTGCTGCGGCTCAACCTCCCCGGGGGTTATGGCCACGAGGCATTCTCTGGCCATCTGCTGGTTCCCCCACACTGTCACAATCTCGACCACCCCACCAGGCTTCTCTAATGGAAACTTGAGTTTTTGATGGAGGGTGGAGGGTATTGCTTCCATGGCGTGCAGCCAACTCCGTCCCATTATCACATTGTAGGGGGATGGCGCGTCTATAACCATGAAGTCGGCCATCTTTGTCGCGCCTCCTACCCGGACTTCAAGTGAGATCTTCCCCTTGGGGTACACTGGTTCAGCGCTGAACCCTATCAAAGGGATGTGGGCTGCCTGTAGATCAGATTCGGGTAAGCCGAGCTGCTTGAAGCAGCTGTAGTAGATGACTTCGGAGGAGCTCCCTGGATCTATGAGGACGCGCTTGGTGGTGTAATTGTTGAGCCGCAAAGTGAGGATGAGGGCATCATTATGGGGGAGCTGGACTCCCTTTAGGTCTTCATCTGAGAACCAAATCCTGGGCCTTTCCTTCTTAGCCCTCTTTGGGGCGCTTTCTAGCTCTGCCGACATCACTTGCTTGCCATGGGCAGCCCTTCTGGCCTCTGACCGAGCTCGGGTACTCTGCTTACCCGGGGCGGGGGCCAGGTGGATGACGTGGATGATACCTGCCGGTTCGTCACTGTCCTGGTCATCGCTGGGTTGGTTGCGCTGCTGAGCTCGGTTGACTCTTTCTTCCCCCTTGATGTACTCCTGGAGGCGCCCATCCTTCACGAGCTTTTCGAGATGGGATTTTAGCGCAAAGCAGTCTTCAGTCATGTGCCCGTGCTGCTTGTGATAGGAGCAGTGTTTTTGCCTGTCTCGGGTGGATGGGTCGCCTGGCATCGGCCTCGGCCATTGGAAGTATGGTTCTGCCTTGATTTTGCTCAGGATTCTGTAAATGGGCTCCTTGAATACGACACTGATGACTCTGTAAGGATCGCTGGCAGGCTTGGTGGGCTGAGACCTCGACCTCTTGCTGTTGTCCGAGGAGATTGAGAAAGAGCGGGCAGGCTTTCTCCTATCCGACCTCGGCCTGGAGGACGTCCCCTCCCTGGTGGAGGCTTGGTCCCTGGTGCAGGCTTGGTGCTTCTTTGGGAGTCCAAACCGTTCCGTGCCGTGGGCCTCGTCCTCCTCTTGCTCGACATATTGTTTCACCCTTGCCATCAATGCTTTCATCGTAGCCACGGGGTTCCGGACCAGGTCCCTGCGGAGTTCGTTTCCTGGGAGTAAGCCTTCCCTAAAGCACATGATGGCGACTTCGTCGTTAGCGTCGGTAATCTGGCTGTATATCGTCCAGAACCTTCTGGCGAAGGCAGTGATGCTCTCACCGTCCTTCATTCGGATCGCCATGAGATTGCTACCCGTCTTTGGGATGACGCGGTGTGCTTGAAACTTTTCAAGGAAAGAACTTCGGAGCTGCCGCCAGTTCGAGACCGACCCGGGGGGGAGCGCGCAGAACCACCGGAGGGGGAGGTCTCCCAGACTGGATGAGAAGACTCTGCAGTTTAGGAGACCGACGTCCCCCCAGACCGACATCCGCTGAGTGAAATGTCGCAGATGCGCCTCTGGGTCCGAGGCTCCGTCATAAAGGATGAACCTTGGGACGCTAAATCTCTCAGGGAGAGAGAGGTTTTTAATCTCCAGTGAAAAAGGGGACATGCCCTGATCGTCCTCTTCATATTCACCAGTCTGGTCTCGGGAGAGACCGATCTCGGCCAAACGGGCCTGGACCTCCTGCTTGATATAGTGGTCCAACTGCGCCTTGAGGTCCGTCTGGTCATCGAGTCTCGGGGATTCCGGCTCACGCCGTGCTCCCCCGAGACCACTAGGCAGATGACTGCTGCTCGAGCCTTCCTCCTCGCAGGGAGACTTCCTTCTGTGGTTGAGGACATGCCTCAGATCTTGGTTACCCGGGTGGGTCCGCTTCCGCCGGGGAGGCGGACCACGAGACCTCCTCTCATTCATCTCGAGCCGCTCCTCTAGACGACGAATCACCTCGTCTTTATCTTGTAGAGCCTGGTCCTGGGCATCGAGCTCTTTAAGCAGGGGGTCGTCATTTCTCGTTTCACGGATATGATGAAGAGATTGGCCGTCGTCGCGAGAGTGACGGTGGGACTGATGGGACGTCGCCCTGATAGGGGTTTTGCCCCTTCGCCGAAGATCCGACGTGGGGGCGTTCTATTCCGGACCCCTTTGTGACCGACCATCAGGATGGAGAGGGACCCGTCGACGGTCATCATGGTAGGGGCGCGCGGTCGTGGGCCGAGACGAAGAGGCCGATTGGACTATGCCTTCTACGTACGCGGCTCCCGACTTTCCCCCAGACCTCCTCTGGCGCGGGACCTCCGGTTCCTCCTGCCTGTCTGGAGGAGCCGCCATCGGCCCTGGAGGGGGAAGAAGAGCGGAACGAAGGTCGGGGGTAAGCTCTGGAAGTACGGACTGCGGCTGCAAGAATGGTGGAAATGAAGGTTGTTCTGGCAGTGGGAAAGACGACGCCTTCCGAGACTTCGACGGTCCTCCGCCACCGTTTCTGGTCTTTGGAGGCATGGCTTCTTCAGAAGTTTTGGCACTGATCCTATTCCCACAGACGGCGCCAACTGTAAGTGCCTAAAAATTACGGACTTAGGTAATCGAGGATCAAGCTCCTGATTTGTGGTTTTGAAGGGAATAAAGGGAAAGGATCGAGTCTCCAGTCACCTGAAAGGAAGGAAACAACGGTCAGAGACCCTGGCTATGGGTAGCCGAAGGCCCTCCGACGATCAAGTCAGTGTATGAACTGGAAGAGAATGGAGAAAAGCCAGCTTATGGAGGGGAGGATCATGCGTACCTTGTAAGGCTTTCCTTCATGTAATATATAGACGTGAGGGTCATCATGGTACTGTCCACATGAAGGGATGAGAGTCCCATCAGCGTGTATTCGTACCTCTTGAGTGGGGGTAGGTGAAATAGGGGGTGTCCCATCGGATCATCATCCCATACCTATGGACCTGAGATAAGGCGTGCTTCTTATCTGGGTTTGGTACCCACTCTATCTGTCAGCTTGTCGTCCGTCGTGGCAGTGCATTTATGGCAGCATTTATGACTGAGTGACAGGAGCCGAGGTCGGGCAGAGGCTGAGACCGAGATCGGAGCCTGTGACGTGGCCGCCGAGACTCGATTCATGGTTCCCCCGAGATGGCGCTACGGCCGACCTCACGTGGTTTCCGAGACAAAGGTTAAACCGAGACTGGGGATGGGCCCCGTTCGAATTAGTGAGCATAAAACGACCCCACACAATTTCCTTACTTGCATCTTGGATATTATCTCTCGCTCCAGTTCCGTTCCCTGCCATGCCATGCCAATGAGGAGTTGTGAAAGTCATTGCTCTAAATATCTCTCCCATCCTTTCTTTCCATCTTATTTGGTATACTTCCCATATATGGAGACGTGCAAGTGTGGAGTCCTAATTGAAAGGATTTTTTTCGATTTGCCGGGAATGAGTTTCGTGTATTGTTTTTTTTTCATTTTATTCGGCGGGAGTATGGAATTCTAAATAGAAGGCACATTTTTCTGCATTAATGAGTTTGTGCACACTTATAAGGGGAAGGTGGGGCCATGCCCAATATATATAGTTTCTAACACATATATCTAACTAATTAGCTATATATATAAATTATTTCTTTTTATTATTATTATTTTTTCGTCTCATTTATTTTTTATTTCTGGTTGGGCATAGGGTGGGAAATTTAAGGTGGGGCCGGCCATGCCCAACCATTTATTCTATTAAGTATGGAGTGCGGGTGTCAATTTAGAAATTTATAACATTAGCGTTTTGTAAATTAATCTATTTCCATTTTGTCTCTAATCATTTTTTTAACATGACTAATTTCTTTAAATCGGAATTTGATCAAGATGGATAACTAGCCTGACTAAAGATGTTAGAAAAAAATTTCAGACTAGACCAATAGACATAAAAATCTGATTTTTTTTCAATTAGTTTAATTAACTAATTGGGTCCCAAAGTTGCATATTTAATTTATATCAATTTAATAATTCTTCAATATTTCAATTAGATTCTGTTAACCGTCATTATTATTATTTTTAGTGTGGTACTCCACAATATGAACATATGATCAATATTAAATTAGTGGTTGGGTCCTTACAAGAAAAATGAGCATCTTCATTAATAACTGGGTTTCTAAAAAATAAATTAATCAGCTAATTAAAAATACTTTTGTACAAAAAAGAATCCATTAATTATTACAAGAAAAGGAACGCTTTAAATCCGTTCCTCGGCATATTTGGTTTTTGGAACAGCAATTTTATTTAGGACCGGTTGCAATGTGTTCCTACTTAGGAACATTTTATATACGTGCCGGAAGAATGTTCCTAATCAACATATTTGGTGTAGTGTGTATACTATAAGCTTGTTTGGCAATTAACTACTTAAAGTAAAGTAAAGTGAATCCAGATAAGAAATGACAAGGGGTTATATCAAAAGTATACTATTTCAAAATTCTCTCCAAAACTTTTTTAAAAAAAAGTAAAAAAAAAAAACAACAACATTCTTTCACAACTAAAAGATAAAAAAACTTCACTTTCCCATACCAAAAGTAAAAAAGATTACATACCAAATAACTAAAAATAAAACACCATCATAACACATTTTATTTTATTCTTTCTTGATTTGATGCTTCAGATTACATAATGATGTCTCACTTTGGCTGTGATGGGCCCACATGTAAAAACACCCCTTTATCATTTTATTAGCTTATCAAAGTTTAATAAATTGTTAAATAAATAACTAAAGATAAAGTATCTCAATTAAATGTGGGTCCCACCCACCTCCAGGAAAGTGAAATTTGCCCCATAAGGGCACGTTTGTGTACACACCCTTTCCACGGAAAAAGGAAAGTGCCACGTCAGCAAATTCCATAGAAATGAAAACCTCGGAAAAGGATTTTTGTAGAATTTAGAAATTCATGTTTGGTGCAAAAAGAGTTTCCTCATTGAATTGGTGCAGATGTTGTTTAGTGCAGCTGTGGATTCCTTATAGAAAATCAAAATTTCTTATTTTGTGATATAATTTTTTGAAGAAAAATAATATTATGTTTATTATTTATTTAACATTAAATGATAATTTATATAAAGAAATAAAAAATAAAAAAGTTATAGGATTTTTGGGTTGAAATGGACAAGAATGAGGAAAATAGAGAAGTTTTCCAGGGAAATCCATTTCCCATGCCCCCATCGGAAATCTATTTCCATAATTATCAAGGAAAATGCCGACGAGGTACGAAAGCATTTTTGCGGAATTATTCCACTCCAAACACCGAAAAAATGAATTTTTTTTATAAAAAATCGTCCACTTTTTTTAGAAAAAGTGTTACACAAACGTCCCCTAAGGCTCCGTTTGGGAAGGGAGGAGGGGAGGAGAGGGAAAATTTGAGAGGGAAGGTAAATGAAGGGGAGGGGAGGGAAAATTAATTTTCCCTCTTCTTGTTTGGGAAGTACAAAAGTAGGGGGAATATTAGGATATTAGGATATTCGATCAGATTGTGTTATCCTAATATCCTAATAGGGAATGAAAGTAAAAAAGTATAATTTTGTTTGTTTGTGAAGTACAGAGATAAAGACTATTTTACCCTTACTTTTGAAAAAAATTCAAATAGAGTATAAAGGCAATTTAGTCATTTCATCACTTTCTCATCACTTTTCCCTCATTTTCCCCCTTGTTTTGGGGGGGAATTTTTTTAGGGAAAAAGGGTAATTTTTCCCTCCATTTTTCCCTCCCCCATTTTCCCTCCCCCCATCCCAAACACCCCCCAAAATCAGTTTCCACCCCCCTCCCCCAAACAGGAAATTATATGAGGATAGTTTGGGAAAGCTTATACAAGAGGGCATTTTTGAAAATCAAATAAATTTCTCAACGGTATGGCTGGCAAGTAAGAGCAGGTGGTATCCCATAGTTCCACGGGAAGCCTCTTACCGCTCAGTTATCAAGAAAAGACAATTGATGTGATAGCTTTGGAAAAGATAGGTACCTTTTTGTAAAAGCCTCAAAATAAAAAGATGGTTAATGTGGTACTTAACCAGTTTCTAATGGTTGGTTAGTGTACTTAACCCATAACCATCATAGATAATTACACTGTTATACACTTTTTAATGGGGTTAGTTTCTCTCTCTTGGTAAAAAGAACTTCATTCATCAAATCAGACCATAACAACAAATAAGTTGGGGGCAAACAAAGGCTTCCTGAATCATAAACATCACCATCTCAATAAAATCACTTACCAAGTTGACAACAATGCTTGGCCAAAATATAAACAATCTCATTACAAGTCCTAAGAATAAAAAACAATAAATAAAGCAACTACACAAAAATAAAATTAGTAAGATCAAGAAAAAAAAGGCACTTACACTTACACTAGTGCCCTCGGAGCCAACAAGTTTTCATCATTTGAAACAAGTACACACCCATCCAATGACTCGGTTCATTTAAATGGGAGTCAAACCCTGGATGACTATGTGGGGTCCTTGCTTTACGGTCTATTTAGATAGATTAAAACACGGAGCCACATGTTCCAGAGGACCGCGCTCAACTGAGGCACTACACCAAAAATCGGAAATTGGAACGGAAAAGCGTTCCTAATCCTTCCGTTCCTAATCCGTTAAAGTGTTCCAATTTCCGTTCCAATTTGGTACCAACCGTTCCTAATCCAAATTGGAACGGAAATTGGAACACTTTAACGGATTAGGAACGGAAGGATTAGGAACGCTTTTCCGTTCCAATTTCCGATTTTTGGTGTAGTGAGGGGATCCCTTAAATTTGATAGAGTATATAAATTAGTTCTCATAAAATGGTTCCACGTAGAAATAAGACGTAGAAATAAGACGGAAGTAAAAAAAGAAAAAAAAATCAACCTACGGCATTGCATTACAATTGTAGCACTACCAGTACTAGGCTTTTCGGCCCTAATTTTAGGGACCTTGGTTTTATTAGGAAATATTCTCCTACTACAACATAATGTATATTTATGGTCGAGCTTGTGGCGCCCACTTGGTAGCTCAACTAATATTGAGGGTTGGATGGATGGATGGATATGTCTCTTTTGGGATAAGGATAATGAAAATAAATAGCAGCAACAAAGTATCCTAGTTGTTGATTTAATATCTTTAAAGTTTAATGGTTCATTAATTATAGATTTTTTGAGATTCAACTAAACTACGAATAAAGGTTCAACGATCATAAAAATGGCATAATGTCAAATAATGAGGCATGGTGTCAAATCACGGACTATAACACTGAAAATGGAAGGTGGGCCCAAGTGATCCAATAGAATTAGACTACATATGCAGTCCATTTGCAGAGGAAAATTCATGATGATTAGGTGTGCATTTACAAGACAGAAAATGTTCACCTGTAAGCATCCCAAACGGGAGTTCTAAGTTTGAAATTTTAAGCCTCACACTGCGGCTGCTCAGACCTGGTAGGTGACTATATTGAATCAGAAGCATGCAATGAATGCTTGGAGCAATTTGATCTAGCCAACCGTTTTGGAAGTTCCCACATCTCATGGTTTTGATTTTTTTTTTTTTTTTTTTGCTATCGGAGGGGTTCTCAATATTTTGCGTTAGACTAATCCCTTTGGACAAAGAGAGATGCCGGGTAAACTCCCTTGTAGCCCCAGTATAGTAGTACAGTTTTGAACTTTCATGTGCAAACCGTGGTCCTAAGTCAATTAAGCTACCCGGATTATGGTTTTTAGCTTTTGATCATTGTAATTCAACAACAAACCCTTGCTATAAGGTTATTGTTTTTTTAAAACGAAAGTCCAAGGATACTTTAAAAGGAGTTGCCTGCGCCAAATAACTTTGATTTAGAAAGTGAACAATTTTGAGAAGCGAGAGAGAATCAAAGCAAATCGGTTAGGATTGGAAAGAGAAATGAATTAAACAAAATCCTTTTATCTTCATCAATGATCAAAAGTAGAAATTAAAGTAATTTTAAGTGGTTGCATGAGATAAGAGTGGTTGCATAAGTGGGTCGTTACCATTAGAAGTGGGGGAGAGAATGTGCAATATTCATTGAGTTATAAGTCAAAATTACATCTGACGGTCAAAATTAGAACAAAAAACCATTGGCTTGAATATATAACTAGCACAACAACCCGTGCTCAACACGGTATGTCCATGCATTACAAATTGAATATGTGTACATTAAAAAGGTCATGTGGAGTACCTCTTTCATAAATGAAAATAAGAAAACTGGGCAGAAAGGGAGTAGAAGAGATGGGGTGAAATAAAAGACTTAAAAAAAAAGAAGGAAGAAGTAGAACTAAAGTGGAGAGTAGTAGGTGATTTAATGACATAAGGAAATGAGTGGGTAGTTACAAAGAAAGAGTGAACCATTTTCACAAATAGGGGTAACCGTCGGTCATAATTATAACCAACGGTCAAAATTGAAGCCAAAACCTCCTAACTTAATATATTATAATAGTAGACTCACTAATTTGAAAAATACTGATCAACAATGGTACAGCAATAAATTCGGCCCCCCAATTGGCACTCTTTAAGAACAACTCCTTACCTGAGTGGTAAGAAGCATCAGTTCTTACCTAGTTGTCTGGAGTTCAAACTCCGGGTACATCACAACTTTCTGCTTGTGCGGGCTTTCTTTCCACTTGAGTGAGCTGCTTTCTCATGTGTATGCGAGGTCTCTCTTCGGTCTTAACCCCTTACTGGGGTTAAAAACAAAAAAACGGTGTGTTTCGCACCATAATAACTCTACACACTGCAAAATTATGGTGGTCATATTTATAAAGGAAAAAGAAAAAAACAAGCTACCCTTTCTGTCAAACTATTCGCGATACATGCAAGTGGCCGTGCCTGGTAGAGATAGAGATGTCAAATGGGCTGGGCCTGGCCGAACCAATGGGCCGGTCAACGGCACGGGCCGTGCAGGGCCAAGGAGGCTGGGCCCGTCAGGCCCACCTGGCACGTGGGTTGCCCTCTGTGGCCCGCCAGGATGGGCCCGCCAGGCATGGCCCGCTTGGCCTGCTCAAAAGTGACTTTTTTTTAAAAAAATTATCCATTTTACCCCCCCAAACAGCCATAAAACGATCATATAAGGGTATTTTGTGTCATTTTCAATTTTACAAAGTCTATAATACTCTAACCCTCATATTTTTTTTCTAAATTTATTAGTGTTATTTATACTACTCTAAGTCTCTAACCCTCGAATATTTCTACGTAAGTAAAAATTTGCATCATATGAGAGCATTTGCATTAGCATTTTCATTTGGACCCTGAGCGAATGGTATGTAAATGTTTTCACATCTTGTGTTTTTGCCATCTGATGAAAATTTTCCATCTTTTTATGTTTCGCTGTGCGTCACCGGCCCTGAATTAGAGTCCAGCATGTCCATCATATTACTTGGAAAAGTAGTCAATAGAGGAAAATTGTGTCCTTGGGTCATGTCAAAGATTATAAATTATAATATACTCCAGTTTTGAGAGTTCTTGTTGGGAGGTTAATGAATTTCTCAAAGAGTGGTTTTCACTTGGTTTCACATATGGTCAAATACAATGTAACATTTTTGAGAATTGAAATATGAAGAATTGTATAAGCTAAGCTAAAAGCAACATGTACATATGGCTGTTTTTATGAGTTCTCACCATCTAAACAAAAAAACCCAAAATAACAAGGGACAAACAAGCATCACTGTTGTTAGGAATTTTCAACAAACAAAAGAAAATTCTCATTAGAAACATCCCCAACAAATGGACCCTAAAGAATTATATATAGTTTAAAGATGATATAGGTGAGGATTGATAAGTGTGGGATGATTTTTCCTATGCTTCTGACTCAACAAGGACTTGGGTATTAGTGTTATTTCTAAAAAAATGAAAAAAAAAAAACCGGCCCGCTCCAGCCTGCCCCATGGCGGGCCATGCCAGGGTATTTCCCTGGCGGGCCGTGCCGGCCCGGCCTGTGGCACGGACGGGCCGAGGCTGGAGCGGGCCGTGCCGGCCCGGCCCAGCCCGTTTGACATCTCTAGGTAGAGATTAGGACTTTCTGTTAGTGATATTAGGGATCTAATCTTAGTTTGAATTTAAATGATTTATCTTGTTATTCCATTCTGTTGTATAAACCGACAAGATTGAAAAGACATAAAAGGTTACATTGAAGTTATGGAAATGACTAGCCTCTCTTGAAATTATTTAATACCGGCCATTATTAGGTCAGTTGCACTGCAATCGTAGTACAACCAATTGGGCCTAATTATATGTGAGGATAATATAGGTTTAACTTTCTAAGGAGGGTGTTGGTGAGAAGTCCTTAAAAATATATAAATTTTTTATTAGTTTAGAATTAATTAAGGACTTAATTATCAAATCATTGACCATTTTAGTAAAAAAAAATCATGATTCTATGCTTGTGGGCATCAAAGTTTGAATTCGAATTAAAACTCATTGAAAAATTACATTTTCACATAAAATCATGAATTTCTCTATTTTTGGCATTGAAAATCACAAATTTCTCATTACTTTTTATTTACACATGAAATGATGAATTTTATTTGCACCATTGATTTAATTGAAGATTTGATAAAATGGTGATATTTTATGCATCTATTTAGTGTGAATTGGGCCCGCGTCTTGCATCATTCCTTCCCTATATGAATAGATTATTCTTTGACATTTGTTTTTTTTTTTTGTAGGGAATTTCAAAAATTGGGACCCGCGAAAGAGATAAATCAAATAAATAACTAAAGAGGGAAAACCAAGGTTGAAGCTACACATGGGCCCACCTCCACTGCAAGTTGGGAATAAAATTAAGAAGTTCAAATATTTTGGAAATCTTCAAACCAAGGTGGGACCATGCAAGGAGATTTATAAGACTCTTGTTAGTCAAAGTAATCCAAGATAGAAACTAACTCCAAAAGAATCCAAGATTTTAGCACTTAAACTCCAAATGGATAGGCCTCAAATTTTGAAAGTTTGGGACCAAGATTCTTCCAAAGAAGTGGTTGCACGTCCAAGCCCTCCATCCCATATGCTTCACACGTCCAAGATGGCATTCCAAGAGCATCCAAGATTTTTTAGCCAAAGTGGGCCCAAGAAAGGAAGTAGCATGAGATATAAAGAATCCTACCTTTAGTAGGATGGTGTGCCAAGAAATCCAAGAAGCTGAAAAATCCCTTGAAACTCTCTCAAAACCCTGATAATCCCAATCCAAATTGGACCCCACACTACTAATCTGATGTGAATTTAAATTTAATATTTTAATACTGCAAGTGTACAACTGTCCTTTTGAGACAGTGGCAAGTACAGGTCGAATCCCACAAGAAGCACTACTAAGTTAAAATTTAAAATCTGATTCTTTTAATCAAAGATTAATAAGTAATTGAGATCCAAGAAAAAAAAAACTAGAAAAATTCAGAAACACAAACCAATCAAATATATAAAACAGATCAGAGCATCCAGAATCCACTAAGCAAGATAATTAATCCATCCATGCAATTATTCTACTATTTGTCTAAAAAATTAACTCAGATCATAAACAAATCAATGTTTTGGATCCTGAGGATTTGTCTTTCGCAAAAATCAATTTTTAATAAAAAGAATAAGGTTACAACCCAAGACCTCCTTCACCTCATAAAAGAATGAAAAATCATAAGCATGACTAATCAAATTAAGCATAAACTATCAAAGGATTGCAGCCTTAAGCATAATCTATCAAAATAAGTATAAATCATCAAACTATTTTCACTAGAAATCAAAATAGAGGTTGCCTAAAGCATGAAGACAGATCTATTATTCTAATAGAGCATACATTTAAAAGAGAAAAGAAAGTAATAGAAGAATCACATAAATTAGATTAAAGATCTACTTAGCTTTATCTGTGTGCTCCAATCTAGAAATCTAGCCAGCCATCGAAAAGAACTCCATAAGTAATTTCATTGATAGCATCTCCTTATACAATGGTCTCTCATAAATCTCTTTTCTAAAAATCCTAATTTCTGGAACAGGGCTCCAAAATACCCAAAAATAACTCTTAAATTCTATTGATTAGAGAAAGAAGAGAAAGAGGAGAGAGAATCATTATAGACGTCCAAGGGAGGGAGTTACTCTCATATGCTACGTTTTGGTTCCTTTTATTTCTCCGGTTATCTATCAGATACATTGAATATGGACACCTTCTCTGCAGATTTGGTTTATCTTCATTGATAAGGTATATCTCTTATCCTTTTTGAATTTGAATGAGGTGGAAGCTTCTGAAAACCTCTAGGTGGCTTGGCTAATCTTCAAATGGGGTTCCACAAGGGATGTGCAGCAATTGATTATCAATGGTGTGGATTTAATTTGCAATCCCGTCTAAAAATGAACATGAAAATCTCCAGACCCATAACTTTGTCAATATAGCTCTGATTTGCACATTCTTGGACTCCACGAGTATCTACTCTGAATAAGTTTTCCAATAGTAGGTAAATTTCATCGATTCAACGGTCGGATTGAAAGTTATGGCCATTTGAAGATGAGTTGTCTTGAGAAAAACAGGATTAGCTTTTAAAATTTGATTCGCAATGGATTCTATCTCTGCACAACTTTCATTTTTGAAAGGACATCAGATGTGAATGGTGATTCAAACTCTTCTTCCTTTGTTCCAATCAAAATGGTACTCTTTGAATTATCCATTAATAATTTCAAATTTGCAACTACTGCGGACCTTGCTTTGTAGGACATTTCATCTGTTTGAATAGTGGGCCCTATGAGAACTCTTCTACTGTAGTTTGGATTCTTCAATTGACATGATGAGTGGACCCCTCCTTTGATTGATTTGCATATGGCTTGTGTGTGGGGTCCACGTGGTGAATTATTCAATTTTCTTCTTTTCAATCTTCAATTCAGCAATGCAGGGCCCAGGATAACTATATGTGCTTGAAAATGGGCTCTGTGACAGAGGTCTGCAATTCTCATTTTCTGCACAGTTTAATTTAACACATTAAATACTGAAGAGCTCATATTGAAGTGGGACCCATCCGGATAAAGTTCTACTCCAACTGGGACTCTTTGGAGAAAATTTGTAAAACAATATGAGTTAATGCAAAAAATATGAAAAGTATGAAAATTCAGGTTCCTATGTGAAAATGCATGAAAAGATGAAATTAAGTGAATAATGATGCAATTCACCCAATTAAATCTCTAATTCATCATAAAATGATGCGTAAAAAAGAGCCATAAGGGGCTTACGTGCATTCCCATTCCCCCATTCCTCTTGGACGACCAGCAACTCTTTCCCCCCCCCTTTTTCATTAATTTTTCTACATATCCCTACTTCCATCACTACTTCATCTAAGGCCTTCCCTAAGGCACACCACTACTTGGATTTCTACGCAGCCACGCCGCTGCCGTTGCTGCCATCGCTCCATCATCAACCAGCCATCTACTTCTCCCTTGGTGAAGGATTGAAGACTTGAAGATGGGATTATGCGCAAGTCCTATTTTCTTGATGTGTTCGATCTAGGGTAAGGAATTTTTTTTTTTTTTTTAGTTTTGATTAATGTTGGGGAGTTACTAGTTTATTGGTTTATTTTAATCTAAAAGACGCAATTAGTGAGGTCAAGGTATCCTGCCTTGGATCGGCATCGCGTGTTTGTGGGTAGTTACAGTATGCATTTGGTGCGGTGGTCTTGATTTTTCTTGATGGCATTTAGCATAGTAACCATTGCAAAATTTTAGAATTATATATTTTTTTTCTCTGATTTTATTTTATTTTATTTTTATTTTTATGCATCTTCTTAATTATTGCAATTGGTTGAACTGACAAATCTTATGGTGAATGCAGTAGTTAGATTAGAATTCTAGATTAGGATTTTATTTTTCTTTGGTTGTAATTAATTTTATTCAGACTTGTAATTATTTTTTTTTATTAACGTAGAGATTTATTTTTATAGACATTATTAGGTTAGTACTAGTTTTCCAATAGGACAAGTTTTACGCGATTAATTACTCCTTGTGGATCAACTTCGGTTTCACCAATTATTACTACAATCGTGGCCTTGCACTCGGGGCCTACGATCAAGTTTTTGGCACCGTTGCCGAGGAGTTTTTCTTCGCTTGAGATAATTTTTCCAACCTATCTTTTTAATTGCTTTGTGGGTGTGCCTTTACTATTCCGCAATCATTCTAGATTTAAGGGTATCATGCATGGAATGTCTATTGCATTAAAAAGTGGATTTTTAATCTCTGATTTTTTATAAAATTGGAACTATTTCAGATCTGAAAAATTATTTTTTATGATTTTTTCAAAAATCACATCAATTTTGGAAATTGCCTAGTTTACTTGTTCTAATTTGGATTAGTTTAGGTCGATTTTTTTAGTTGCTGGTTAGGATTAATTAGAGTGTGTTAAAATCAGTTAGTTTTCATATTTTTAGGTTTTTAAAGTTTCCAAAAATTTCTGGAACTTTTCCTTACAAAGGCAAGTCTTAGATCGTGCAAATTCAGCTTTTTGGCCACCAAACTTGCCAAGATCTGAAATTTTTAGAACTTTTATTGGAAATTCAGTTATTTTAGTTGTTTTTAAATTTAAAAGGACTCTTAAAAACTTGCTGGAACTTTTTTTTCTAAGAAGGTTAGTTGTTTCTTTGGAAAGCCGAACAAACTGCTTTTCTTGATTGGTTCGATGTCTAGGCAAATCTTGTCCCATTAAATTAGGGAGACAAGTCTTTTGTTCTAGAAAGTGGTTTTTAAGTGGGACCCTTGCAACGCATCGCGACCCCACAATTGATCTGGGGGCTTACCTGGTCGGGCCGGTTTCATAAACTTGAGTTTGGAAACTTTCCTTAGAGATATCAAACTCTCTAAGATTAAGACTTTGCAATAATTTGCGAATATTCTTTTAAATCTAAAAACGAACCTTAGGTGGTTTTTCTTTCTAGGTTTCTTAAAAAAAAAAAAAAAAACTTCTCAAAATTCCAAAAAAGAAAGAAAGACCCTCACATTCTTGGCAGAGGGACACCTCAAATCGGTTAGATAGGAAGGAATCACCTGTCAAGAGCTTGATTAAATTCTACGACTAGATCTCCCGATTCTCTTAGGATTTCCAATATGGCTGATGAGTATACTGATAATGATGAGATGAGGAATGAAAATGAAAACGGTAATGGGAATGGACCCAATAATAATGGGGAGGTGAATCAACCACTGAGGAGTCTAAGTGATTACCTTCACCCTACACGACCAGCCACATCGTCGTGC
This sequence comes from Cinnamomum chago, assembly GCA_038049695.1. Classification (NCBI taxonomy): domain Eukaryota; kingdom Viridiplantae; phylum Streptophyta; class Magnoliopsida; order Laurales; family Lauraceae; genus Cinnamomum; species Cinnamomum chago. The sequence continues at coordinate 7,659,041 of CP142452.1, read as the reverse complement.
ATGGTTATACCCGCAGGTGCGCATCAATTTGATATCAAATTAGGAGTAATTCAACTTCTCCCCAAATTTCATGGGCTTGAATCAGAAAGTGCATATTTCTGCACATAAAAGAGTTTGAAGAAGTGTGTGCAACACTACACTTCAATAATGTGAGGGAAGACCTTATAAAATTTCGTTTATTTCCATTTTCCCTCAAAGATAAAGCTAAGGCATGGCTTCACTCTCTATAGCCCAATTCGATTGCTCTATGGTCTGATATGGTTTTGGAATTTTTGAAGAAATTTTTCCCATTACATAAGACCAACACCTTACAGAGAAATATTATGAATTTTAAACAAAAAGACAAGGAGTCTTATTATAGGTGTTGGGAACGCTTTCATTAACTACTCCTTGCATGTCTCCACCACGGATTTGAATTGCACAATACAATTGTTCAATTGGTCACTTCTATGATGGACTTAGTCCAGAAACACGTCAATTCGTGGACATGATGTGCAATGGGGAGTTCATGGTGAAGAACCCAAATCAAGCATGGACCTACTTTCAGTTTTTGGCAAATAGTGCACAAAATTGGGACACATCTGAAGGTATAGACCCCGTAAAGCAATCGAATCAGGCCAAGGGAGGGGGGTTATATGTATTAAAAGAAAATGATGATTTTCAAGCAAAAATTGCCTATCTTACAAGGGAAGTTGAGTCCTTGAAATTTGTGAAGAATAAGGAACCTGCTATAGTTTGTGGCATCTGCTCTAGTGATAAACACATTTCTTCAGAATGTCCAACCCTCTCTGTTTTCTGAGAAGTGTTTCACGAGCACGCAAATGTCACTAACACATACAACCGGTAATTCAACAATTCTTTGGGTAACGCTTTCATTAACTACTCCTTGCATGTCTCCACCACGGATTTGAATTGCACAATACAATTGGTCAATTGGTCACTTCTATGATGGACTTAGTCCAGAAACACGTCAATTCGTGGACATGATGTGCAATGGGGAGTTCATGGTGAAGAACCCAAATCAAGCATGGACCTACCTTCAGTTTTTGGCAAATAGTGCACAAAATTGGGACACATCTGAAGGTATAGACCCCGTAAAGCAATCGAATCAGGCCAAGGGAGGGGGTTATATGTATTAAAAGAAAATGATGATTTTCAAGCAAAAATTGCCTATCTTACAAGGGAAGTTGAGTCCTTGAAATTTGTGAAGAATAAGGAACCTGCTATAGTTTGTGGCACTGCGCTAGTGATAAACACATTTCTTCAGAATGTCCAACCCTCTCTGTTTTCCAAGAAGTGTTTCACGAGCACGCAAATGTCACTAACACATACAACCGGTAATTCAACAATTCTTTGGGTAACACGTACAACCCTAATTGGAGGAATCACCCAAACTTTAGTTGGAGGAATGGCCCAAATGCTACTCCACCCGATTTCAACCAAATGTCAAATTAATTTGGGGGTACATATGCTCAAAACACACAGCAACTGGTACCCCCTACAACTCAAGCAACACCTTGGGATGAACTTGTGGCTAAGTTTATGGTAAATCAAGAGTCCATCAACAAGAAATATGATTAGAACTTAAAGAATTTATAGAACACCATGCAGAACTTATGCAAATCGATTGAAGCACAAAATAAGGGGGCTTTTCCAGCCCAACCACAGCCTAATCCAAAAGGGCAATACGAGGTTCATCAAGGTGGTCCGTCAAATTCAAAGGAGCAGGTTCAAGCTGTCACTACTCTACGTAGTGGTAAAGATATTGAAAAGCCTAATATGGAAAAAGATAAATAACCTGCATCCTTAGATTAGGAAAGGAAAGAAAATGAAGTCCCTCCAATCAAGGAGAAAAGCCTAGTTCCTCAGGGATTCAAGCTCTTACCGCCTTTTCTCAACCGATTAGCTCCTCCCAAGCCATCAATACAGAACCAGGAAATCTTGGATGTGCTTAAAGAGGTCAAAATTAACATCCCGTTGTTAGACACAATCAAACAAGTCCCATCTTACACAGAGTTTCTTAAGGAATTGTGCACGTTGAAGCGTAAGATATATGTACAAAAGAAAGCGTTTCTCACTGAGCAAGCTAGTGCAATTCGAAAACACGACACTCCCCCTAAATTCAAAGACCAAGGATGCCCCACAATTTCGTGCATTATTGGAAATTATCAAATTTAACAAGCATTGCTTATTCTTGGGGCAAGTGTCAACTTATTACCTTACTCTGTCTATGTAAGATTGGGACTGGGAGAACGCAAACCCACCCAGGTTACTCTGCAGCTAGCAGATCGATCAATCAAAAGACCGAGAGGGATAATAGAGGATGTGCTTGTGCAGGTTGACAAGATCTACTTCCCAGTAGACTTTATTGTGTTAGACACTCATCCTGTGGTAGATCCTCATGCTTAGATTTCGGTAATTTTGGGGAGACCATTTTTAGCCACATCCAATGCATTGATCAATTGTCGGAATGGAAAAATGGCGCTATCTTTTGGTAACATGACTTTAGAGCTAAATGTTTTTTACCTTTGCAAACAACCATGGGATGATAGCATTGACCTTGAAGAAGTAGATTTGATCGGTGTTCTTACAGCAGAAACTTTTGAAAAATCGATTTCCGATCCCATCAAGTCACTTGAAGACCTGACCCTCTGCGAAGAAACACGTGATAGCACTATTGAAATGGTCAACACTATTGGCAAACCCTCTTTTGAAGAGCTAGTACCAACTGGTACTCCGTCTTTGCCATCTCATGTGAGGCTGCCCAAACCTGAGTTGAAACTCTTGCCCTTTCACCTGAAATTAATATGCATACCTTGGAGAAAATGAAACATTTCATGTAGTCATTTCTATACACCTTGATAAGGACCAAGAAGTCCAACTCTTAGAAGTGCTCAAACTGCACAAAGGTGCAATTGCTTGGACCGTGGCTGACATTAAGGGAATTAATCCCCTTGTGTGTAGACATCATATCTATTTGGTGGAGAATGTAAAATCCTCTCATCAGATGCAACGCCGGTTAAACCCCACAATGCAGGAAGTGGTTAGGGTTGAAGTTTTGAAACTTTTAGATGTGGGTATCATCTATCCAATTTCGGATAGCCAATGGGTCAGCCCTACCCAAGTTGTACCTAAAAAGGCTAGTGTCACTGTATTCTGTAATGCAAATAATGAGCCCGTATACCCACAGGTTGGCGAGTTTGTATCGACTACAGAAAATTAAATGTTGTCACACGAAAGGATCATTTCCCTCTACCCTTCTTGGACCAAATTTTAGAACGGGTAACTGGCCACGAGTATTATTGTTTCTTAGATGGATATTCTGGATACAATCAAATAGAGATCGCCCAGGAAGACCAAGAGAAAACAACTTTCACATCCCCCTTTGGCAACTTTGCCTACCGACGGAAGCCCTTTGGGCTGTGCAATGTTCCTGCAATGTTTCAGAGGTGCATGCTGAGTATTTTTAGTGATATAGTGGAACGTTTTCTCGAAGTCTTCATGGACGATTTTTCAGTTTTTGGAGATTCATTACAAGATTGTTTGAGCAACTTAACTAAGGTCCTCTCTAGGTGTGAAGAAAAGAACTTAGTACTTAATTGGGAAAATGTCATTTTATGGTACGACAAGGGATTGTCCTTGGCCACATTATATCATCTAGAGGATTGGAAGTGGACAAAGTCAAAATAGATTTAATTTCCAATTTCCTACCCCAAATACCGTAAGAGATGTAAGATCTTTCTTAGGGCATGCCGGATTCTACAGAAGATTCATAAAAGATTTCAGTGTCATTTCTAGACCGTTATGGAACCTTCTGCTAAAGGAAGCAAAATTTGAGTGGACAGAGGCATGTCAAGCGACTTTTACCAAGCTTAAGGACATGTTGACGATTGCTTCAATTATGCAACCTCCAGATTGGAGCATGCCCTTCAAAATAATGTGCGATGCTAGTGATTATGCAGTTGTGACAGTTCTTGGGCAATGTAGGGACAAAAGGCCATCTGTGATTTACTATGCTAACAGGGCTTAAAACAGTGCACAGATTAATTATTCTACAACAGAGAAAGAACTATTGGCTGTGGTCTATGCACTGGATAAAAATCGTTCCTACATAATTGGATCCAAAATTGTGATATTTACTGACCATTCTGCGCTAAAGTATCTTCTTTCTAAAAAAGATGCCAAGCTCAGACTGATTAGATGGATCCTTCTACTCCAAGAGTTCGATATTGAAATCAAGGATAAGAAAGGAGTAGAAAATATGGTGGCTAATCATCTTTCTAGGTTTGTCCTTTCCAACACTTTAGAACCCTTGCCAATCCAGGACACTTTCCCTGATGAGCAATTGTTTGCCACATTTTATTATTCTCCATGGTATGCTGACATTGCCAATTATTTAGCTTCGGATGAAATTCCAAAAGAATGGACGCAGCAAGATAAAAACAAGTTTTTCACTGAGGTGAAACAATTTTTTTGGGATGAACCATGCCTTTTTAAATACTGCCCAGACCAAATCATTAGGAGATGTATTCCTAACCATGAAATAAACGGTGTAATATCATTTTGTCACTTTCATGCTTGTAGTGGCCATTTTTCTACTAAGAAGACCGCTCACAAAATTTTGCAATCTGGATTTTACTGGCCCACGTTATTTAAAGATGTACATGATTTCTGTAAGGCATGTGAGCAAAGCCAAAAATTGGGTTCAATTTCCAAAAGGAATATGATGCCTTTAAACCCAATTTTGGTTGTCGAGTTATTCGATGTCTGTGGTATAGACTTTATGGGACCTTTTCCCCCAAGCTTTGGTTTTCATTATATCCTCGTTACAGTCAATTATGTGTCCAAATGGATTGAAGCAGTCCCATGTAGGAATAATGATGCTAAAAAGGTCAAAAAGTTTATCTTGGACAATATCTTTTCCTGTTTTGGAACTCCATGTGCCATCATTAGTGATGGGGGTAGCCACTTTTGTAACAGCATCATTGAGAGTTTGTTTAAAAATTACCGTGTTACACATAAAGTGGCTACCCCCTATCACCCTCAAACAAGTGGGCAGGTAGAGGTCTCAAATTAGGAAATCAAAAGAAATTTGGAGACCACAGTAAAACCAAATCGTAAGGATTGGTCAATACGGTTAAATGATGCTTTGTGGGCTTATAGAACTGCGTATAAGACCACAATTGGGATGTCTCCATACCGGCTTATATATGGGAAAACTTGCCACTTTCCGGTGGAGTTGAAACATAAAGCTTATTGTGCCATAAAACAATTGAACCTTGACCTAGACATGGCTGGGGAGAAAAGAGCTCTTGATCTAAATGAATTAGAAGAACTGAGAAACGAGGCTTATATGAACTCAAAAATTTACAAAGACAGGACTAAGGCCTTTCATGATAAACGGATATTAAGAAAGTCATTTCATCCGTCTCAAAAAGTCTTCTTGTGCAATTCTCGACTTCATCTTTTCCCTGAAAAGTTAAGATCTCGTTGGATAGGCCCCTACATTGTTCAAGAAGTATTTCCATATGGGGCAGTGGCCCTCATTGATCCATCGAATGGTACATCTTTTAAAGTTAATGGACAACGTTTAAAACTGTTCTTGGAGACTTTTCCTCTAGAGGAAAATAAAATTCCTCTGATCGATCATGTCTATCAGGATTGATGGGCATTGGATCTGACAGTGGCCCACACCTTTGTACATTATGTATATATTTTTTTTCCTGCCTTTTCTTTTTGTGTTCTTTGTCTCACGTTGGACATGTTTCTATGTAAAAGCTTCATTATTCCAGGTGCTTTCTACCCCTTTCCTCCCTTTACATTTTCACCTCATATTACATTCCATTTTGCATTTCATGTATGACATCGAGGATGCTGTCTAGTTTAGGTTGGGGGGTGGGAACAAGCACACTTGTTCAATTTTAGACAAACTTTTTTCGTTTTTGAGTAAGTTTTCTAAAAAAATAAAAAAAAATGAAAAAAAGAGGAGTTTTTCAAAAGAACTTGATGATTCAAAGATGTCTAGAAATCTTGGATTTCAAAATTTTGGAAGAAAGTAAAATGAAGGTTCACAATTTTTTTGAAAGATAAAAAGAATAAAGAACTTTGTTTTTCACTGTAACACGTGTACATAATTTCAAAAGTCTTGGATAAAAAGATTTAAGAGTCATTTTCAGAGTTCTTTCAAGAGAGAAAAAAGAGAAGACTTTATGAAATTTGGTCATATGAGTTCTCCTGTTTCATTGGTAAGGTTAGGCCAATCAAAACCAGCGAATTAAAAAGGGCTGCCTATTATTGGGGACCGTTTAAAAAATAAAATAAAAAAGGTGACAAGGGATGCACAAATAGGTGTTTATAAAAAAGAAAAAAAGAAAAAAAAGTGTTTAGTTGTGTGACTAATTTGGGTTCGTAGCATTTTTAATCCGAGCTAGTAAACCCGTAGGGGTATTTATATACCTAGTGCCCTAAAGACATCTGTTTTGGGAGTCATTGGCCTAACGCTCGTTACATAGGTTAATTAGAAAGCTTAAGGGACCTAGGCATTGCACAATCACATGTGTGCGTTCAAGAAAAAAAAAGATGCATCTCACGGCATTTGAGAAAACAGTAGTGTGAAAGCCGTCACAGTAGTCTTGAGAGGAGACTTGTATTTACCCCGAATCTAGGAAAGTTGGAAAACCTAAGGGAGAATTCTGTTTTAATGCCATTATCATAGAACATTTAAAATTTTTGATTTGATGTATACACTTGCACAAGGCCCCCAAAGTTTTGATATAATTTTTGAAAAGATTTGAAAAGAAAAACGTGAACCAGATTTTGAAAAGTCTGACATCTTGATTATTTGAGGATTCAAGGCATCCGATTTGACTCAATCGTCTTTTGAAAAACTTTTTGTTGATTTTATTTTAGGTAAATGAATTTTGTGGGCATATTCACTGCAAACCCTCATGAGGCACAACTCGTCTACTAGTGGTAGCCTAGGGGTTAAAGGGCTTGCTGCATACGCTAAATACAGCCGAGAGAATCAGCAAAAGTGGTGTTTTCCATTTTGTCTTTGCATTTAAATTAGATTAGATTGGGCTAGAAGACCAACCCTAGTTCGCATATTTTGCTCAGGACTAGCAAAATGCTGGTTGGGGGGGTGTGATAAGTCCTTAAAAAATGCATAATTTTCTCATCATTTTAGAATTAGTTAAGGACTTAATTATCAAATTATGGACCATTTTAGTAAAAAAATCATGATTCTATGTTTGTGGGCATCAAAGTTTGATTTCGAATTAAAACTCATTGAAAACTTGCATTTTCACATAAAATCATGAATTTCTCTATTTTTGGCATTGAAAGTCACAAATTTCTCATTACTTTTTATTTACACATGAAATGATGAATTTTATTTGCACCATTGATTTAATTGAAGATTTGATAAAATGGTGACATTTTATGCATCTATTTAGTGTGAATTGGGCCCGCATCTTGCATCATTCCTTCCCTATATGAATAGATTATTATTTGACATTTGTTTTTATTTTTGTAGGGAATTTCAAAAATTGGGACCCGCGGAAGAGATAAATCAAATAAAGAACTAAAGAGGGAAAACCAAGGTTGAAGCTACACATGAGCCCACCTCATTGCAAGTTGGGAATAAAATTAAGAAGTTCAAATATTTTGGAAATCTTCAAACCAAAGTGGGACCATGCAAGGAGATTTACAAGATTCTTGTTAGTCAAAGTAATCCAAGATAGAAACTAACTCCAAAAGAATCCAAGATTTTAGCACTTAAACTCCAAATGGATAGGCTTCAAATTTTGAAAGTTTGCAACCAAAATTCTTCCAAAGAAGTGGTTGCACGTCCAAGCCCTCCATCCCATATGCTTCACAAGTCCAAGATGGCATTCCATGAGCATCCAAGATTTGTTTCAAATCTGAAAATTTCAGATTTAAATTGATTTTTTAGCCAAAGTGGGCCCAAGAAAGGAAGTAGCATGAGATATAAAGAATCCTACCTTTAGTAGGATGGTGTGCCAAGAAATCCAAGAAGCTGGAAAATCCCTTAAAACTCTCTCAAAACCCTGATAATCCAAATCCAAATTGGGCCCCACACTACTAATCCATTCCCAAACCAAAATCTTGCAACCCAAGTCATCAAACTTGCATAAAAAGAGCCATAAGCGGCTCATGTGCATTCTCATTCCCCCATTCCTCTTGGACGACCAGCAACTCTTTCCCCTTCCTTTTTCATTAATTTTTCTCCATATCCCTACTTCCGTCACTACTTCATCTAAGGCCTTCCCTAAGGCACACCACCACTTGGATTTCTACGCAGCCACGCCGTTGCCGTTGCTGCCATCGCTCCATCATCAACTAGCTAGCCATCTACTTCTCCCTTGGAAAAGGATTGAAGACTTGAAGATGGGATTATGCATAAGTCCTATTTTCTTGATGTGTTCGATCTAGGGTAAGGAAAAAAATTTAGTTTTGATTAATGTTGGGGAGTTACTAGTTTATTGGTTTATTTTAATCTAAAAGACGCAATTAGTGAGGTCAAGGTGTCCTGCCTTGGATCGGCATCGCCTGTTTGTGGGTAGTTACAGTTTACGCATTTGGGGCGGTGGTCTTGATTTTTCTTGATGGCATTCAAAGTAACCATTGCAAAATTTTAGAATTAAATTTTTTTTTTATTCTTTGATTTTTTTAATGTTTTTTATGCATCTTCATAATTATTGCAATTGGTTGGACTGACAAATCTTATGGTGAATGCAGTAGTTAGATTAGAATTCTAGATTAGGATTTTATTTTTCTTTGGTTGTAAGTAATTTTATTCAGACTTGTAATTAATTTTTTTTATTAACTTAGAGATTTATTTTTATAGACTGTATTAGGTTAGTACTAGTTTTCCATTAGGACAGGTTTTACGCGATTAATTACTCCCTGTAGATCGACCTCAGTTTCACCAATTATTACTAAAATCGCGGCCTTGCACTTGGGGCCTACGATTAGTTGGCTATCAATGTAGATTTAACTTTTTATGAACTTTACATGCGGAAAGACGTTGAGTAAAGTCTCAAATAGTGAAAGAATAAAATATAAGTGGGTTATGATGATATTTTATCTTTAGTTATTTGGTAGGAAATTCTTGTGAAATTTTTTTTGTTTAAAAAGTGAGTGTTGTGTTGTCTTTTAGTGGGGAAAAAAGAGAAAAAATGTTGCTTTTTAACTTTTTTTTCTTTTAAAAAGAATGGGATTTAACAAGAAAAAAATAAATTAGGTGATCACTATACTGAAAAGGTAATTTTAAGTGCCCTTGCACCAAATCAGTCATTTTTCCTGAAAATGTAGTTTTTTTTAACATTCTCTACTAGGGTCCTTATTGACATTCATTTGCAGTGTTAAGAGTCGATTGAGACCCTGTGGTCCATCTTAACATTCACAGAACTCCCATTTAATTTGTTTATAGGGTCTCAACCGACCTTTATTTGTAATGTTAATGGTCTCTATCGACCCTGCAATGGATGCTTATAAATGCACGAAACTCATCCCTCATTCCCTTTTCTTGGAAAAAAAATGACCATAGGGCTTTCATCTCCACCATCTAGAATCATCAAAACCTTCCTTGGCCATGCAGCTTTCATACCAATGATTGTGTTAAGTTAATATTAATATTTCAGACCTTAAATAAAAGAACATAAACCAAATGGAAACACTAGAGACTAACTTCAGACACAAATGCAGCAAATATTAAGTTTAGCCTATTCAAATCGATGCCCAAAGCCACGGTGGATGAAAACCATGGCATTTTTGTTAAAAAAAACCTTCTTAAAACCGCAAGTATGAAATCCCCCTCTTTATCTCTTTTCCCATTGTCTTCCAGGAAGGGTTTCAACCATTTTTTTTTTTTGTCCTTCAAGGTTATGCTACACAACCGGCGCAAATCACCTTTTTAGAATCTCATTATCAAATGAAGAGTAGGTGTGTGGCAAGAGGAAAGGCGACATCGCAAAAAGGATGGCAAGGGCACAACCCAGCCGACCATGAGATAACAAACAAAAACAAAAAAAAAGGGTTTTTTTCAGGAACATACCTTCTGCAAAGAGGGCATTGGAGGGGACCACAATGGCTCGATGGAGGACTGTTGTGAGCCACTGTGAATACGCCTGGCAATTGATGTGGAGTTACAGTCGACGTTGAAAAAGAAGAAGGAAACAAACAAGAGAGAAAATCGGGCTTCTAAGCCCTAAAATGTATGAACGGGTCAAACACATGGTCTCTAGAGACCCTTAACATTTAAAAAAAAAGGTCAATAGGGACCCTAATAGAAAATGTTAAAAAAAATTTCAAACAAAATAACTAATTTGGTACAAGGCCACTTAAAATTACCTTCTTGGTATGGTGGTCACCTAATTTGTTTTTTCGAGTAAAATCCTCTAAAAAGAATGAGGGACACTTGAAAAGGTGTACATTTGATGTGATCCTTCGTCTGAAAATTTGAGGTTTTACTTCACTCCACTCTACTAGTGAAGTACCCAAACAAGGGTGGTAGTACAGTCAAAATAATTTGATATAATTCAACTCCAAGATTATAAAAATATATAGTTTTAAAGATTTTCCATAAAAAAAATGAGAAATTCCAAAATGTTGGATAAAAACATAACATGATTTTTCTTGAAAAATCTCAAGATGATATATTTCAGCTATCTCACTACGATCATTGCCACCATAACAAACTTCTCTCATTTATAAGGGTTAATTAAGCTTTCTGAGTATTAGTTTTTTCCGCATTGATATCATTAACTCTACGATTCATCATATCTTTCCGAATGCGAAACAGGGAGATACTGTTTCACCCAATCATGATTTGCCAAATATATAAAATTTCATGCCAACTAATGCACTCTCTCAATTGTTTCTTTGAATGAAAAAATAAAAGATAAGATAAGATTTTATATAGTTGGCAAATCAAGATTGGTTGAAACAGGGGATCTGAACTCGTTTTGAATATGTAATCCGTCAATATGTCGCGGACAAGTTGTTTTTGTTTATTCTGTACATGTTTAAACTATTATAATAATATATGAAAGCGGCTGATTCCAATTGAAAAATCAGCCAAATTGAATACCAAATTGATTTTGACCCCATTTAATTCCTCCAAACTGTGTCTATTATTTGTCCCCTCATCTCCTTTCAACCACTTCTACAAGAACCACAACTCCTCTTTCTATTCTTCATTTCACCCTTTAATGCAATATATATGGAAAATATCTTATAACAATAGTATTACTGATACGATGATAAGAACACAAGTAACACACTTTTAGCACCTAGGACGTATGGTTATTTATAGTTCTATATATAGACAAGTAATTTTAAAAAATTCTATTTTTGACAATATTGATAAAAAGATCCAATATGCAACAATAAAAAAAATGCAAACTAGGATCTGCTCAAATAGTTTTCGTAATATCATCTCCATAAAACCCAAAATATAAGTGTTTGTCATTAAGATTTCTTAATTTAATATTATATTTGATAATTATTCCATATTTTTTAATTGAGACATAGAACATAACATCCTTCCTATATGTGATTATAATTCTAAGCCTATAAGCTTTTTTATTTTTAAAAAATATTTCTATTTTAGATTTTATATAATATAAACATATTATATCAAAATCACTTTTTTATTTATATCATAACATAAAGTTATATATGTTTTTTATGAATTATATTGTCCGTGCTAAGCATTTTGCTAGTTTTAAGAAGAGGAGGGCTACAAAACGCCCCTCTTCTAATTGGTGTATGCGCTCCTCTTGCCCTATTTTTTTTTAGAGAGAAGTCAAAGTATTTAAAATCTCTATTTTTTTAAAACATCACTTCCATACTTAGAGTCCAACGACCATAAATATTTCCTTTTTTCTTTCCTTCTCAATGGGCCATCTTATTTACGTGATTAAGCCATTGAAATTTAATGGATTGATTGGATATCAAATTAATACCGATGTGTTTTGTTAATCATTGCTTGCATTATAACATGGAAAATCACAAATAAAAGATCTACCAGTGGGACCCTCGATCTTAATTTTACGATTAAATTCATTAAAGTTGATGGGCATGGCAATATTTGAGATCTATTAGTAGGACCATCTTATTTTTAATCAATAATAGTTAATGTTTTGATTGGTATCAAACTAATGCCAATTCATGATGTTAATTATTGAACCCGCTTATTTTGTTTATTAAACCCATTCATAGTTAAATGATTAAATTAGTGACAAATTGGAAAAAATCCCAAATTAATAGAAGGTAGGTGAATCGAATGGCTCAGATTTATCTAAATATTTATGTAAAAGGCTTTATCAAGGGTGTGCCCCACTATAGAAAATAAAGAAGGGAAGGTAAAAGGGTATGTGTCAAATGCACATCCTGTCATCCTCTCTAGGTATTCAAATTTTTGAAAAAAATATTTTTTTGAAAGAGAGAAAACATAGGAATGTAATGGATTTAAACAAGAGAAAAGTTAGCAAAGATTTCATGCTTTTTTTTGATAACGTAGGTTTCCTTAGCCATTTGGGCCAGAATAATCCCTACTGGCCCAGGAGAGAAAGCCGGGTAAAATTCCCTTGTGGCCCCAGTGTGGTAGAGCAGTTTCGAACCCACAACCTCCGGGTGCAAACCGTAGTCCTAGGCCAACTGAGCTACCCCTTTGAAAGCATGATAGTCATTGCCTTTAAAGCGGAGAGGAGAAACAATTGGCATGTACAATGTGAGGTAGCATTATCTCATTGGACAAATCAAGAGAGGAGAAAACGTCCCTTTTGAAATGGGGAGTTTTTGAGAATCCCTCTTTTAAGAAACATTAGCATGAAATCTCATGCGATGCACAGGTTAAATACCACACAAAGTAAATATTTTTCTAATATCCAAATTAATTATCATCATATAAAAGGGATAATGTTTGAAGAACTTTTTCGATTTTGTTGTTTTTTCCAATCCATATTTTTTTAAAGATTGAGATCTTAATTTTTGGCTTTTATATCCAGTAAAGTATGATTTGATTTTTTACTGTTTAGTGGTTTTTATTTGATTTCTTTGTTTTGATTTTTATGTTTTTGACATATGAAGATTTCTATTTATTTGGGTTTTGTCATTTTTTTATTCTTTTGATTTTTCTAAGGAGTCTCTCACTCAGGGCCGGCCCAAGTGTAAGGCCATTTAGGCAATGGCTTGAGGCCCCCAATTTGGGAAGGCCCAAAATTTTAAAAACCCATTCATGCCTATTTCTTTTCTTTCTTTGTACCACTGGGCACTGGCAGCAACCCACCAGCTGGGGGCAGCTGTACTCCAACCCAAGATTTTTTTTCCCTTCTCAGCAACAGCCCACCAGCTGTACAACTTGTACTTGGTTATCCAAAAAAATTTCTCTTATACGGTATAGCAGCTGGCCCAGCAGCCCAAATGCCCAATCAATTCAATCACAATAGATTTTTCTCTCTCTCTCTATAATCCATACCACATGACACAAGATTTTCTTTTCTCTTTCCAAACCCCATGTGATACTCAAGTCAACTCTCTGTCCCTCAACCTCAACGTCTCTCTCTTCTTTCTTCAATTTCTTTACTTTTCTCTTGGACTCTCTTGGACTCTCTCCCTGTGCTCTCTTGGACTCTCTCCCTGTGCTGTGAATTTGGGCTTTTCTTCACTTTCCTCTCCATCTCTCAACTCTCAAGCAGTCAAGCGGTCTAGTGAGATTTTGGCTTTTGTTCTCATTCTCTCTTATTGCTCTCACAGTCTCTCTCTCTCTAACTCTGGCTGTCTCTCTCTCTCTATACGTATTGGCTTCAAATTTGAGGATTTGAGTCTTGAAATCTACTACAAAATTTGGAGTCAACACATAAATAGGTAATAATATCAATCTTTACCCTCTTGAATAATTTTTTTTTCTTTGCAATTAAGATTTAATAAACTGTGAATTTGTGATATTCACTGTTCAGATATTAAACTTATATAGAGCAGTAGATATTGGGATAAATCAGCGGGATAAAGCAGCAAATCTGGTTCTATTGTTCTATACTTTTCTATTTTAATTTTATTTGTTAGTTAGGTACTATTGACTATTGTAGTATTGTTATATATTGTTTTGGCTGTTGCCTGTGTAAAGTATTTGTTGTTATTTGGTTGTTTGTTTGTGTGTTTTTTTTTTTTTCACTATATGGCTCCTCGAAAATATGAATCTGGGCATCAAAAACTAAAAAAAAAAAAAAGAATAGAAAAATTGATTGAATCTCAAAAGGGGTCTCTTGAAAAATTTGTTACCAGTAATAAACAAAATATCATAGAAAAATTAGTTGATAGTTCAACAAATGAAAATAATCCTTACGATAGTCAATTGAATGATAACAATGAAAGTAATCCTAATGCTAGTCAATCAAAAGATACTAATGAGAATATTCAAAATGATAGTCAAAAGTGTAATATACCAACTTACGATAATCTTAATGATAGTCAATCAAAAGATACAAATGAAAATATATCGAATGATGGTCAAAATTTTAATATACCTACTTTTGATGAAGAACATGAAAAAAATTTAGAAGCAAATGAATATATTAACGAAACACTTGATTATAGGCCTTTAAATATTTATGATCCAGCTCAATGGCAAAATATTGACTCAAAATTGAGGGATTTATTAGTAGAAAAGGGTCCAATTAGACATAATGATTCAGAATTTCCTAAAGATGGAAATTCTAGGCATTTTTCTACTTCATATTACACTCGAACCTTACCAAATGGGGAGAAACATGATAGAAAATGGCTAGTGTATTCAAATGAATTAGATAGCGTATTTTGTTTTTGTTGCAAGTTGTTTAATTCGGAATCTTGTACAAATCAATTAGCTAATCAAGGAACTAATGATTGGAGAAATATTAGTGGTAAAATTAAAAGACATGAAACAAGTAGTGAGCATATTACTAATATGAACACTTGGAGTGATTTACAGATACGATTATTGAAAAATAAAACAATTGATAAAAGTGTTCAAGACCTAATTAACAAAGAGAAAGATCGTTGGAAAAATGTATTACAAAGAATTATTGCAATCATAAAGACTTTAGGTAAAAATAATTTTCCATTTCGAGGAACAAAAGAAAAAATTTATCAAGAAAATAATGGAATTTTTTTAAGTTTAATTGAAATGATTGCTGAATTTGATCCGGTGATGCAAGAACATATTCATCGTATTCAACAAGGTGAAATTCATAACCATTATCTTGGTCATAAAATTCAAAATGAATTGATACAAATGATAGCAAATGAAATTAGAAGTAAAATTATTAAAAAAGTTAAAGAAGCAAAATATTTTTCAATTATACTTGATTGCACTCCTGATATAAGTAATCAAGAACAAATGACTCTCATACTAAGATGCGTGGATATTTCAACAAGTCCAATAAAAATAGAAGAATATTTTTTAGAATTTATAAAAGTAGATGTCACTACTGGTTTAGGTCTTTTTAATGAACTAATAAATGTAATAATGAAACTTAAACTTAACATTAATGACATACGAGGACAAGGTTATGATAATGGATCTAATATGAAAGGAAATAAACAAGGTGTACAAAGAAGACTTCTAGATATTAATCCTAAAGCATTTTACACACCATGCGGTAGTCATAACATTAATCTAGTACTTTGTGATATGGCAAACTCTTGTACTAAAGCTGTATCTTTTTTTGGAGTGGTACAACGTTTATATACATTATTTTCTTCTTCAACAAAGAGATGGAATATTTTAAAAAAAAAATTATCGAAATTCACTCTTAAGCCGTTATCACAAACACGTTGGGAAAGTCGCATTGAAAGTGTTAAAGCTATAAGATTTCAAGCTCCAAAAATAAGGGATGCTTTGTTAGAGTTAGCAGAAAGTAGTGATCAAGATTCTAAGACAAGAAGTGAAGCTAACTCTTTAGCAAAATATGAGTTTGGAGATTTTGAGTTCTTATTGAGCTTGACTATTTGGTATGAAGTGTTATTTGCTGTCAATTCAGCTAGTAAAATCTTACAATCTAAAGATATCCATATTGATGTGGCTATAAATCAATTAAAAACTCTTATAGATTTTTTCAAAAATTATAGAGAAACTGGATTTGCAACTGCTATGAGTTCAGCCATAGAGATTGCTAAAGAATTAGAAATTCAACCGGTTTTTCAAGAAAAACGTGTAATTCGTAGGAAAAGACACTTTGATGAAAATGTTGATCACGAGATAACACAATCAGTTGAAGAATCATTTAGAATCGATTATTTCTTATTTATAGTTGATCAAGCTATTTCCTCAATTGAGCAAAGGTTTGAACAGTTTCATATATATGAAGAACTTTTTGGTTTTCTATTTAGTTTCAAAAAACTAAAATCATTTGACGATGATAGCTTAAAAGATAAATGCCTTTCTCTCGAAAGTGCTCTCACATATGAAAATTCAATTGATATTGATGGTTTAGATTTATTTTCGGAATTAAAAGTTTTAAGAGAAGTTATACAAACAGAAGAAAACAAGAACACTCCAATTGACATATTGAATTATATTAAAAAACTAGAATCTTTTCCAAATGCATGCATCGCATATAGAATTTTATTAACAATTCCCGTAACAGTTGCTTCTGTAGAAAGAACTTTTTCAAAATTAAAATTGATAAAATCTTACCTAAGATCGACTATGTCACAAGAAAGATTAAGTGGATTAGCGATTTTATCAATTGAAAGGAACGTGTTAGAGAAAATTGATTATAAAAGTTTGATCAATAATTTTGCATCAAAAAGAGCAAGAAAAATGAAATTCTAGTAAAAAAATCATAGATATTAATTTTATTTAGTATTGAATGGTTAAAAAAAAAAAAAAAAGGCCCCAATTTAAGATTTGGCTTGAGGCCCCCAAAAAGTTTGGGACGGCCCTGCTCACTCTGTAGTTAGTTGTTACATATATATTTTTTAAATCCATCATTTTTTTTTCTAAGAGACCAAGATCTAGTTTTATTATTTTTGTTGAGACTTTGCTATATAATATCATTATCTCCAACGCCCACCAGTGCATAGGATCTTTTCCATCATATTTGATACAGGGTGTGGTGGACGACACAATATATTAAGAGTCATAAAAATCAAAAGCAAGTGATTTTCTTCCTTTTTTTTTTTCTGTATTAATTTGGACATGAACAAATATCCAGCGAAGGAAAGATAAAAAGGTTTATGAGGGAAGGAACGAACCTGTTACAGGAGAGAGTGCACATTCTCTCTTTACCTCTAATCACTCGATTCTTTCACTTCCACATCATCCATCCCAAACCAGAAATATGTGGCTTCTTTTCAAAGAAGGAAAGGATGCTTCCTTTTCAGAAAAGGGAAGGGATTGCTAGTAAGGAAGCACTGTTGCAGGCATTTTTTTCATCTTGCATGAGACCTACGTGCATGATCAATAAGGTAAAGTTCCCTTTAACAATCTCTCTAACCAACAGCATTTGATGTATTCTTCTTACCAAGAGGGAGGGGGGAGGTTGAATGCAACATATAAGATGTATATGAGAATGATAAACAGGAGTGAGAAGTCCAAGGAACAGGGGTTCCATCATCTGGCTCAAGGCCATCAAAACAGCAATCACCATCACTGACGTACGTAGGAATGATGTGTGGTCCATTCCCACCACTCACTTGGCGCAGTGAAACAAGAGAGATATAGTGATGAGATTGGTGTGGGTCGGGACCAATGACTTATGGGGGAGATTTGTAGTGGGAAAGAGTCTTGATTATAGATTAGAGGGGAGTATTGGTTGTTTATGGTGTCGCATTTGGAAATGGGTTTTGAATGTAGGTGACGATTGGGAAAGGAAGCCAAGTTTTCAAACATTAAACAAGGTATTAGGATGCTAATATGAGATGGTTAATATGCTAATGTGGTATACTGATGCTTATCTCGGCTCAAGGAAATATCATATTGGAAGTTTTTTCTTTCAAATGACTTGCAACCGTTTTACACCTTTCAAGATAAAGAATTCCATAGATTTTATCAACAATTTTTAATTCTCTCTATGCTTAATTCTTTGTGTATCATTTCATGTGACTCCCCACATCTCTCTTAGGTCGTATTTGTGCTGGGGCAAATCTGTAGAAAATGAGCGGATGTGGATGATTTTTATTTGAAAAGGAAGAGAAAAGAAAGGGGTAGGAGCTTACAACCATGAGTTCGAAGAAATTGGCTTCTCTAAGAGGGAGAGTGTTAGGTATTTTAGTGTTGGCTAAATTCATAGGTTGGACAAAACTCTGGGTCTTTTGAGTTGTAATTTTTTTTAGAAAATGACTCTGAAGATAGAAGTTTGGAAGGACTCAGTAGAAGAAAGTCTGAAAGAATTAGAAAAAGAAAGCTGGAAAAAGAGAACTGAAATTCTGTATCAACCAGAATGGGGTCCGCTCGAGCGACCACACTATTAGCTCGAGCGGACAGAGTTAGAATAGTCAAACGCCCAACTAGAACCTCATCCACTCGAGCGGACAAGGTGGCAGAGTCCAGGTTTATTTAGAAACTGATTTTCTAATCGTGCCCAAAATGCTTGTTTTAATCCTAATGAAGTTAGGCAACCTTAAGCACGACTTAAGGGCTATTTAAAGGACTCAAGAGCTATTCCATAAACAAGACCCTCACCTCTCAAAGTTCTGAGTTAGAGATTATTATTGAGAGAATTCTTTTCTAGAGATTTAATAAGGAATTGCGCTGACAAGTTCTCTAGAGCCAGTTCTTCTGCATCCTTTGTAGAAGATTATCTTCTTGAGAGAAGACTTGAGGAGTCAAGTGCTGGATTGAATCTGTTGCAATTAACGGTGTGAAGTCGTTGAAGCGTGAAGCGACATAAGGTAGCTTCAGTCCTTAGGTAGGGGATATCTGGGGAAGAGATCTGAGTTTCTTGTACTTGCGAGACTCATAGTGTTTGATTTGATCCAGTTCAGATCAGTGGTTTTTCACCCGGTTAGGGTTTTCCACCTTAAATTTGATGTCCTTGTAGTGTGTGCTTGTTTATTTTATTTCTGTTGCATATTGTTTATTTATGCACACTTTTAGGTTGATTGTTTTGAGTAGACCAATCTAGAGATCGCGAACCCCATAAATCTTTTCAATTGGTATCAGAGCGGGTTGCACTATCTTGTTGTGTTTAATCCTACAAGATTTCTAGAATGGTACTCAATAGAGAAAGAACATCAACTCTAAGCCTCCTTTGTTTGATAGTTCTAATTATACATATTGGAAACAAAGGATGATTGGGTTACTTAAGTCCATTGATGATGATGTTTGGGATATTGTTGAGGATGGCTACATCAGACCAACAATTGTGGTTAATGGACAAATTGTTCCTAAACCTAAAACCCAATAGACTAAGGATGAAAAGCATACATCCAATTGTAATAACAAGGCTGTGAATAGCATAAACAATGGAGTGTCTACGGATGAGTTTCGAAGGATTTCCACTTGCAAAACTGCAAAAGAAGCAAAGGATGCCTTACAGACAGTTGATGAGGATACAGACACGGTGAAGAAAGCTAAATTACAAAGACTGAATAAAGAATTTGAAACCATCATGATGGAAGAAGATGAGACATTTGATCAATTTTATGCAAAGCTGAATGAGATTGTCAATTCTGTTTCCATTCTAGGGGAAGAAATACCAGAACACAAGATTGTCAAGAAAATTCTTAGTTCTTTACCTTCGAGGTTCGATTATAAAGTCGACGCTATTGAAGAAAACAAGAATCTGGATACCCTCAAGGTAAATGAATTGGTTGGAAATCTTCAGACGTTTGAAGCAAACCGTTTAAATAAAGGAAAATCAAAAGAGAAGGATATTGCTTTGAAAGCCATCTCAGAATCAAGAAAGAAGCCTGCAAAGAAAATTGAATCTGATTCTGAATCTGATGCTGTAGATGATATGGATGAATTTATAAAATGTTACAGAAAATACATGAAGACAAAACGAGCCAATAGAAAGAATTCCAAATCCGAGAAGAAGGATCCTGCAAAAAGGACAAAGTGTTTTGAGTGCTAAGGCTATGGACACTATGCTAATGAGTATGCCAATAATAAAAAGGGTACAAAGCAAAAGGCTCTCAACATAACTTGGGATAAATAATCTTTTCAAGAAGAAAAGGAAGAAGCAAAAGATCCCGAAGATCATCCTTCAAAAAATGTGAGTGGCAAGTTTGTGGCATTCATGGCTGAGTATGTGTCTGACAATATATGATACTGATAATGAAGATGAGCTGTCACATCAAGAGATAGATTAGGAAGAGTTATACCATACTACCTATGTTAATTGTGTCAAGATGACCAATTTTGGTAACAAGATCACTATCAAGTACAAGGCTACACAAGATGAAAATTATGCACTGAAGACTTAGAGCAAGCGCTTAAAGAGGTTCATCTCTTGAAAAGTCAGAAAAACTGTTTGGCTGGAAATTTGACTACTGATGGTCAAAAACTTGAGAAGGTTGAAAAAGAAGTCGTGCATTTAAAGCAAGAGACGGTAATATTGAAAGCTGAAAATCAAGACCTACAAGGAAGAATGAAGATCACTCTGTCTGAGCTTGAAGTCAAGCAAGCTTCTTTAAACAAGATGAATACTGATTCGAAGACTCTTACATACATCTTGTGCAATCAGAAGTCTCCTTTTGATAGAAGCGGTCTCGGTAATTATGATCATGGTGCATCCACTTCAAATGCTAAATGTAAAACAATTTTTGTTTCAAGTGTTGCACATGCTACTTCAAATACTGCACTTTCAAATAATGTGTCGAGTATTTTCAAGAAAAAGAATGTGTCATGCACTGCACGCACATCCACTTGTCATCATTGTGGATTAAAAGGACACATTCGTCCTCATTGCAAGAAGTTGCAAAGTCTACCTAAGACCAAGCAATGGTGGAAGAATTTTTCTTCACCCAAGATAGCTCAAATTTGGGTTAGAAAACCTGATTTGCCTAAGGAGGTTACTCACACTTTGCTAAAAGATTAAACTACACAAGTGTTGGTGGCTGCATGTAACAAGCCTTAATCACAGAGGTCAAGCTCCATCCCCCAACGCTGCTACGAAGATTTTTTTAGGGGGAGTTGCTTTTGAGGGGGAGATATTGATCATTATTGACAAAAAAAAAACTACATGTTCTTATCTTTAGCTTTGTCAAATTATGGACAAAAAGGGGGAGAAAAGTGATAGATCAAGGGGGAGAGCAAGAAGTCCAGAGGAAGTCAGAGACAATGCAGATCTGCATTTGCTGCTGATTGCAAATTTCTATGTTGATTGCCATTTCTTTTTTTAAAAAAATTTCAATGTATTTTAGGTTTATTTTTGGTAGGTCAATTTGTATTGTCTTAGGGAGTTTTGTCCATGAATTGCCAAAAGGGGAGATTGTTAGGTATTTTAGTGTTGGCTAAATTCATAGGTTGGACAAAACTCTGGGTCTTTTGAGTTGCAATTTTTTTTAGAAAATGACTCTGAAGTTAGAAGATTGGAATGACTCTGAAGAAGAAAGTCTGAAAGAATTAAAAGCAGAAAGCTGGAGAAAGAGAGCTGAAATTCCGGATCAATCAGAATGGGGTCCATTCGAGCGACCACATCATCCGCTTGAGCAGACAGAGTTAGAATAGCCAGACGCCCAAACTAAACATCATCCGCTCGAGTGGACAAGGCAGCAGAGTCCAGGTTTATTCTAGAAACTACTTTTCTAATCGTGCCCAGACTGCTTGTTTTAATCCTAATAAAGTTAGGCAACCTTAAGCACGACCTAAGGGCTATTTAAAGGACTCAAGAGTTATTCCATAGACAAGACCCTCACGGCCTCACCTCTCGAGTTCTGAGTTAGAGATTATCATTGAGAGAATTCTTTTCTAGAGATTTATTAAGGAGTTGTATTGACAAGTTCTCTAGAGCCAGTTATTCTGCATCTTTTGTAGAAGATTATCTTCTTGAGAGAAGACTTAAGGAGTCAAGCGCTGAATTGAATCTGTTGCAATCAATGGTGTGAAGTCGTTAAAGCGTGAAGCGACACAAGGTAACTTCAGTCCTTGGGTAGGGGATATCTGAGGAAGAGATCTGAGTTTCTTATAATTGCGAGATTCATAGTGTTTGAAATGATCCAGTTCGGATCGGTGGTTTTTCACCCAGTTAGGGTTTTCCACCTTAAATTTGGTGTCCTTATGGTGTGTGCTTGTTTATTTTATTTCCGTTGTATATTGTTTATTTATGCATACTTTTGGGTTGATTGTTTTGAGTAGATCAATCTAGAGATCGCAGACCCTAAGCCTCCATTTTCACATAGAAAGAGAAAGTTAGAGAGGGAGGGAGAGAAAATGGAGTGCTTGTGTTTATGGCAGGGCACAGAAGGGAGAGGCCTTGCATAATGCATACTATATTCTTAGTGAGAGAGAGGGAGGAGGAGGAGGAAACTCTTTTGACATTGTAGAAAACTTGTAGTTGTATCCCATATTGGAGACGACCTTTTATAATTAAGATAGCCCGAACTGATGCAAAAATCTTTTCTTATGGGGGTGAGATGGGGTTTGCAAATCCCCTCCACCAAGGAAAATGGAGTCGGAAAAGATGATTTTTTCCTGGAGATTTCACTGCACCTAATGGTTGTATTAATTTACATCGAGGAAGTGACTGCCATTTTCTATGAAAAGAGATTGCACTAATGCAACCTTACACATTTTTACCTAATTATCTTTTATCATTCTTAAGAAAAGAGGCAAAATTGTTAAATTGATTCAACCAAACGTTCAAGTATATTTTGCCAATAAGGGGTTACACATGGGAAACAGATTCTCATGTTGGTCAAAATCACCATTTTTGCACAAGTAAATAAGTGCATCCAACTATTTTAGATATATTTGAATTTTTGGATTTTTCCACAAATTTCTCAAAACTCATAAAAACATAATATGAAAAACCCAAATACCGTGATATTTACCATTATGTAAAAGAATATTGAATACTTTGGATCTGAATTGGGGCCTATAAAAATGCAGGAAATATGATCTATAGGTTGGGGATTTTTTTAAATTACTAAAAATTTATGAAGACTTATTTAATATATGATCTTGAGGCCCACATAAATACGAAAAAAATAAAGGTGGCCCATGTGGTTAATTGGAATGCCATTATTGATGTAAGAGATAAATCGGTGGCTAGTGGAGGAAATGTGTGAAACCATTACACATCCGTATTTAGTGATGTAAATGGGTATTCAATTCTCCGATTATCCAAAGGTTCTTACCAGTAAAAAATCGGATTTGGAATCTATTTTAGGTTCTGATTGATAAGCTATTCTCGGTTCAGAACCCAAAGTCCAGTTCTAGGTCCATACAAGTTCCAACCCATGGACTCGGGGCATCGCATATGACTCAAAATCAACTTTTGTTAGACATTTTTATATTTAATTATGAATGTAGTAGGCTTGATGCACTGTTATAAATTGAATTATATCCTTATTTTAATTTAAAAAATATAAAAAAAAAGAAAAAAGAAAAAGAAAAGAAGTTTAGATTTGGACCCTCTAGTTGGATCCGGTTCCGAAACTCATATTATGATGATCCCATCAAAATCAAATTTAAAACCAACAAAAACAGATAGTGAGTCAAACGGTCCCGTTTGCAACCCAGAGGAAATGATTTTCACAGGAAAGGACAAACCCGTTTGATAAATTTACATGTAAAATAAAGTGTAGTAAAGCATCTAATCAAAAGAGAATAAAATATAATGGAGTTATTATGGTATTTTATTTTTAGTTGTTTGGTATCAAATTTTTTTAAAAGTGAATTTTTTTTTGCCAAAGGAGGTTGCTTTTTTCACTTTTATTTTTCTTGAAAATATTAGAGGAACCCCAAGGGATAGGTCAGTTGGCCTAGGACCACGGTTTGCATCTATAAGTTGTAAGTTTAAAACTGCACTACTATATTGAGGCCACATGTGAGTTTATCTAAGGGATTAGTCTAGCTCAAATGATTGGGCTTTATGAAAAATAAAAAAGATTAGAGAAAATTTTGAATAAAAGTTGGAACCCCGTTAATTAAAAGTTAAGGCTTTACTTGAAACGGACAAGGCATTCAAGAGATTGAGGTCGGAGAAGGGGTGTAAGAAGCAGAAGCAGTTAGCGGCAAAACCATGGCCTTTGGAAGTTACCAATCTCAAGTCTCCAATACGATTCAAAGGGACGTTCTTTCAGAAGCCAGGAACTCCTGCTACAAGGTAACGTTCTTCTACAACACCCCTATTTTTTTTTCAAATCCATTTACATTGTCTCCAAACGAAGAAGAGTGACGATTTTTGAACGATATTGAACAGGCAAGAGACTCTTTCTACGCCTGCTTAGACAAGGAATCGTCCAAAAAACCCACCGAAATCGCCTCCGTCGGTCTTCTCTACCCAGTCGAATGCAAGAAATCGAGGGAGAGTTTTGAGAAGCTGTGCCGCCCTACATGGGTATATGAACTGCCTTTTTTTTTCCAACAATGTTTGAATTGGTTGCTTTGATCGTGTTTTTGCATTTTGCCCCTTTAGGTTTTCTCAGTTGGCATTGAAACACATTGGTATGTGAACACCCTTTTCGTTTAATGCTTGAATTGATTACTTTTTTGGGGCTTTTGTATTTTCTTACGTTTTGGGTTTCTCCCAATTTGTATTGAAAGACATTTTGATTGAGTTTTTGTATTATGGAAACCCCTTGAAGTGATTGTTTTGTTTGAGTTTTTATATTGGGTATGTAAACCCATTCTCGTTCTAATCTTGAAATGATTGTCTTGATTGAGTTCTTTGTATTTCTGCCCCTTTGGGGTTTTCAGCTGTTAGTGAAACACATGGGTTTGGAAACCCCCTCTTGTTCTAATTCTTGAATTGATCGATTTGGTCCAGTTTTTGTATATTTCCCTTTTTGGGGATTTTATTATATTTGTATGGACACACTTGGGTATGGAAACTCTCTTTTTTGTAATAATGCTTCAATTAATTGTTTTGATTAAATATATGTATTTTTATCCTTTTTAGGCTTTCTCAATTGGTATCAAAATACATGGCAGAGGAATCCCCTTTTGTGTGCTAATGCTTGAATTGGTTGTTTTAATTTAGTTTTTGTGGGTTTTTTTTTCTTTTAGTTTTCCTTACCCCTCAATACTCAGTCGGATTTCTTTATGGATTTGAGACCTAATGAAATTTCGTGGGGCGTCCCCTACTTAGCGACGCGCTATATGGTCCGAGTACAGTGATAAGTGAGCAAGGACCGCTGCATTGACGCCCGGGTGCAGTGCTAAATAGGCAAAGGTCCTCACACTTGGGACGAGTGTGGGGGGTAATGAAGCTAGTCCAAAATAGAAGGCTGAGATTAGGTACTTGGAACATTGGGAGCCTAACTGGGAAACTTATGGAAGTGGTGGATACAATGGAAAGGAGACAAATCGCAATTGCTTGCTTGCAAAAAGACAAGGTGGGTGGGACATAAAGCTAAAGAGATTGAGAGGACTGGGTATAAGTTATGGTATACGGGACTTAATAGATCGAAGAATGGGGTCGGCATAGTAGTAAGCAAGGACTTAAAGGAAGATATAGTTAGTGGAAAGCGATGTGGGGATAGGATTATTGCAATTAAGTTAGTGTTAGGAGAAGAGATAGTGAACGTAATTAGTGCTTATTCCCCCCAGGTGGGCTTAGGAGATGGACATAAGGAGAAGTTTTGGGAAGACTTGGAAGGAGTACTACTAGAGATACCCCAATGCGAGATGGTCTTCATAGGAGGAGATTTGAACGGTCATGTAGGACGCGACGTAGATGGATATATAGGAGTACACGGGGGACATGGATACGGTAATAGAAATGAAAAAGGGAAGGATATTTTGGAGTTTTCAGTGGCTTATGATCTCATGGTAACTAACACCTTTTTTTAGGAAGAGAGAGGAACATTTGGTGACTTATAAGAGTGGCTCCTCAAGGACACAGATTGACTTCTTTTTAACTAGGAAAAGAGACCGCTTAGCTTGTAAAGATTGCAAGGTTATACCGGGGGAGAGCTTGACTTTCCAACATAGGTTGTTGATCATAGATGTGCAGCTACAAAGGTGGACTAGAAAAAAGAAGTTGTATAGATGTCCAAGGACTAAATGGTGGAACTTGAGAGGTGATAAGCAACTAGCATTAAGGGAAAAAGTACTAGAGGAAGACGTTTGGGCGGTAAATGAGAGTGCAAATAATATGTGGGATAAGGTAGCAGAGTATATTAGGAGGGTAGGGAAAGAAGTCTTAGGAGAATCCAAAGGGAGTGCTCCGGCACAGAAAGAGGCATGGTGGTGGAGCGAGGCCATCCAAGACAAGATAAGAGTTAAAAGAGAGTGCTTTAAAACTTGGCAAAAGGATCGAAATGAAGCGAACTTGGAGATGTATAAAGAAGCAAAAAGAGAAACCAAAAAGGCAGTTAGTGAAGCAAAGGCAAAGGCTTTTGAGGAGCTATATAGGCGACTCGACACTAAGGAAGGCGAAAGAGAGATATTCAGGCTTGTCAAAGCCAGAGATAGGCGGACCAAGGACTTAAACCAAGTTAAATGCATTAAGGATTAGGATAAAAAGGTATTAGTAAAGGATAAGGAGATAAAGGAGCGTTGGAAGAGCTACTTCTACAAGTTATTTAACGATAGCAGCAGTAGTGACATACAATTGGGGCAACTTAACATTTCTAGGGAAGAATCGAATTATATGTTCTATAGGAAAATCAGCAGGGAAGAAGTTAAAGAAGTATTGAAAATGATGAAGAATGAGAAAGCGGTTGGACCAGATGGTATCCCTATTGAGGTTTGGAGGTGCTTAGGGGAGAATGGCATAAGTTGGTTGACAAAGCTTTTTAATGTAGTGCTAAAGAGCAAGAAGATGCCTGATGCATGGAGGAAAAGTATTCTTATACCCATATACAAGAACAAAGGAGATATTCAGAATTGTACGAACTACTGAGGGATTAAATTGATGAGCCATACAATGAAATTATGGGAGAGAGTTATTGAGAGAAGACTAAGAAGAACAACAAACATTTCAGAGAATCAATTTGGTTTCATGCCTGGGAGATCAACCATGGAGGCTATCTTTCTCCTAAGAAAGTTAATGGAATAGTATAGAGAAGGTCAGAGAGATTTACATATGGTGTTCATTGACTTAGAGAAGGCCTATGACCGAGTTCCTAGGGAGATTCTATGGAGAGTACTGGAAAAGAAAAGAGTGTGTCGCATATATTGAGGCGATAAAGGATATGTATAATAGAGCCGTGACATCTATAAGAACGACTGGCGGAGAGACTAAAGAGTTTCCTATCCCGATTGGTCTACACCAAGGCTCAGCGTTAAGCCCGTACTTGTTTGCCCTAGTTATGGATGAGATTACAAGACATATTCAGGATGAGGTGCCGTGGTGTATGCTATTTACAGATGACATTGTTTTAGTGGATGAGACGAGAGAAGGAGTGAATGCTAAGCTAGAATTGTGGAGGAAAACGTTAGAGACAAAAGGGTTTAGGCTATGTCGATGTAATACGGAATATATGGAATGCAAGTTTAGTCAAAGTATGACACCTGGTAACTTAGAAGTAAGTTTGGACACACAAAAGATTGTAGAGAAAGAAAACTTTAGGTACCTTGGATCTATGGTGCAACAGGATGGAGAGATTGATACTGATGTAAGTCAAAGGATTTAGGCCGGGTGGACCAAATGGAGGAGTGCTTCGGGGGTCTTGTGTGATCGGAAAGTCCCCCTCAAGGTTAAAGGAAAGTATTATAAGGTGGCAGTACGTCCAGCGTTGTTATATGGATCAGAGTGTTGGGCAGTAAAGCATAATCATGTTAAGAAGATGGAAGTTGCGGAGATGAGAATGCTAAGATGGATATGCGGGATCACAAGGAGAGATAGGATTAGGAATGAGGAGATTAGGGGCAAAGTAGGAATAGCACCGATTAAAGATAAAATGAGAGAAAATCGACTGAGATGGTTCGGCCATGTTAGAAGGCTTCCAACGGAGGCACCTGTTAAAAGGTGTGAAAGCATAGAGATTGCCCGGAGTAGGAGAGGGAGAGGGAGACCCAAGAGAAGTTGGAAAGAAACTATTAAACATGACCTTGCCTACATGGATCTAACGGAGGACATGGCCCTAAACAGATTTGGTTGGCGTCGTCAAATCCATATAGCCGACTCCACCTAGTGGGAAAAGGCTTGGTTTGGTTTAGTATTCCTTCATTTTTTTTATTAAAAATTCTGAGATTTCGCATTTGGGTGAATTAGGTCAAGCATTTTGACCGGCAACACTGTGTGAAGAAGAGAGCTCTGAGGCTTTTGGATACTGATGTGCAAAGGAGAGGTCCAATATCCCTCCCACAGCCTTCCACCTTCATGCCCTAGCTATACTTTCGCATTGGTTATTGTGAATTTTGTGGCAAAATGCCAACGCTTGCCTCTTTTTTTATTCTGTATTTCTATATGGATAATTTCACTCATTTGTTAGAAACGTTTAATTCATCATCTTGGTGTTGGAAAAGACACATATATATGGTTGTATAGGATATCTCGTTGCTAAATGCTATATATTTCTATGTAAGTTGTTTCTTTTTTTCCTGAAACTCAGATGTATAGATTCTCTTGAAATTGCTGCACCAAGGCTTCCTGCAGTGCATGGTTGAGACATCCTTTCTTCATTGGATTGGTTTGCATTCTGCTTGGTTTCAGCTGAGAGTCATAGAACTTCACTCATCCAGTGCCGAAGGACATAATCTACCATTCTATAGGATGAAATCTAGCTCAATGACATGGGGTACTAAGGACAAGGGTGTTGGTTAGAATTTAGAAATGCAGGGTGTTGTCTTATATATTCCTCTTATATTTCTTTTGTTTGAGTTACGAAGCAAACCATAACAATGAGAAATCAGGAGAACTTTTATCAAGAGTGCCTTCGTGGCTTATTACCTTTTGTTTGTTGGCGCATACTTCTACACATTTTACGTCTATTATGTAATGTATACCACTACATTGATGGTTATAGCTTCTAAGAGATACAATCGATCCAGGGGGACCAGGGCAGTTGTTACCATGAGATTTATTTTATTCTTAAGCATCGACAAGTTTCATATGCATACAGTTACAATCATCCACCTTGCCAGTGTGCCTATGATGCAGCAGCTTCCTGACTTCTAGTTAGCATGTATAATCTTGTTAGAATACAGTATGGTTGGATCCATCTGAAGATGTATGTTTAAAAGTATTAGCTCCAAGGAGGAATTTTTAGAATCTTATAAGTTTTTCAGGAATTGGACTAGCGCTGATTTTTCGAGAATGGAAATCTTATGATATGTTAGGTAGATATCTCTTATGAAAATCATCCATGCCCGAAATGTATCTTAATGCACAAAAGTTGGATAACATGCCCCGTCGATAAGGATTTTGTTGCCCTTGATTTCTATGAAAATACAAGCTTCTCATTGAATGATTAAAAAGAATCCTCAAGGATGGTGCCATGGCAGCAGAATTCAATGTAAGAAGATGTTCCGCTCAACTGTTGTAGTTAATTAGATTTTTTGGCCCCTTGTTTCACCACTAAAATGAAACCCTGTGGCTATTATGTGCTCCTTCTGTCTTCTACTCCAAGGATTCAGACACCACGTCTGGATTCTTTTGTTTGTTAAATGATGTATTTTTACATTTGCTAGAACTTTTCTGTACCTCCCATTTCAGTAAATTCTGAAGCAAAGAAAATTAGTGGTGTTGTTTATCAAGTTTGAAGTACTACTATAAATCTGAATCTATAGTATGGAACAGGATTGCTGCATGCTGTAAGGTACAACTCCATTTTCTTACCCTGTGCATGATCATTATGTTTTTTTTAACCACTGTCAAAGCCTTATTCTATTATTTGCATGCTGTAGGGTACAATTCCATTTTCTTCCCTTGTGCATGATCATTATTCTTTCTTTCTTTTTCTTTTTTTTTAAATACCACTATCAAAGCCTTCTTCTATTATGTCTGCAAATAATATATGTAAATAACACATTTGATTCGGCGGAGACCATCACCCTAGACAAATTGTTTGACATACACTATCTTATCTTAGGTGGCATCAACATTCAAGCATGTTTTCATGTGATAACATAATTAATTGTCTGAATTTAACCTTTTTTTGTAGATTGCCAAGCAGAAATTAATAGATTTGTTATACTTTCTTGATGCTTCTGGTGTCTTGTGAGCTAGCAAAAAAGTTTGGGTCTAGGGAGTCTGCCGTTTCTAGTATTTACGAACAACCATCGCTATTTTTGGTTTCTGCAGACAACCACGTATTTTACTTGAGAATATCATCATGACAGGCAAAAAGACTGAAAAAAAAAGGACTTTTGACCAGTTGGATGAGATTTAATTAAAAATAATCAAGAAAAAGACAAAATGCCCGCTTACTATAATCAACTTCCAAAATTTACCCTCTGTTAAATTTAATTTTGACAATGAGCTATGGCAATTCAAACCATGCTAAAATGCCCTGGTAGTTCTAGTTATAGTTCAGGTACAAGACGATAAGTTGGTATATGTTTGAGGTAAAAACTAAGTTCACTACAAAGTAGTTTAAGGTGAAGGTGTTTTTCTCTTTCTAGAAAACATTAGTCAGATTTGTTCAACATGACATATAAAGAGATTTGACTGGGCGATCAAGGTGGTTGACGAATACTCTTAAATGGAATATAGATTGTTGCACATAAAAAACCGGTTTTAGAGATTTTTTTTCTAACTTCTAATTATTAAAATGGAAGATGGTTATATTTAAATTTTCCTTAATATTTTCAAGGTTCCATCCCTAATGTTCCAAGAATTATCGATGACTAGGGTGATTCAGTGGGCAGTGATCACAAACTGGTGTCCATTTATATATATATACATATATATATATATATATATATTTTGGTGAGATTGGGAAGAAGCAGTGGAAGGGGAAGAACACAAGAAATAAAGGCTTGATGGAAGTTTTCACCCATAGAATCTTGGAAGTTAAGATGTTGATGGGGGTTTGGAAAGTAGTTGGTAACAATCCAAGATTCTGACCCAGTAAAGTCGGGCCAAACCTGGATTAAAACCCAGTCAAGCAGAGCCCAGTTCCATATCATGACTCAGCCAAGTCAAGCCCATATTCAGTAGCAAGCCAGTTGGATTTGGTCCACACTATGTTTGAAGTAATTACATAGATGCCCCTTGAGACTGATTTGAGAACATCAGCGTGCAAATTCTCTCTGATGTTTGCAGGACTGCTAATTTTGTGCCAATTACAATCAGGATCAACACCAGGTCTGGCTGCCCTTGACCATCAACTAAATCCATTATACTACAAGTAGTAGAGACATCAACTCCTCATATTACATCACATATTGACATTACTGTGATTTGAAGCTTCGAAAGGCCAGCTAAGGAAAGAGAAAGGCATAAAGGGAAGAAGGAAATGAGAGAAGACAAAGGGTTGGAGAAATTGACCCTGCAAATATTTCAGGGCATTCTTGTGAGGAGGATTGATGGTCATTGTTTGATGGACAGGGAGAGACCACTCCCTGAAAGGTTTTAATGTAGTTTTCCAGTTGAGGTCATTGTCGAGATGCTTGCCATTGGGGGAGTGGTCTAAAACTCCAAATCTCTTTGCTATCAATGAGGAAAGACAAGTCGCATAGGATGGAAGAAAAGAACCGAGGAGGGTGAGCCGGTGAGGGCATTTTCTCTTTTGAGAGAGAACGCGTGAAATGAAAGAAAACATTTAAGTGTCACATTGGAAATATGAGCTGATTGAAAGTTCACTTCTTACCTGAAAGGTTTTAATGTAGTTTTCTAGTTGAGGTCATTGTCGAGATGCTTCCGATTGGAGGAGTGGTCCAAAACTCCAAATCTCTTCACTATCAATGAGGAAAGACAAGTTGCATAGGATGGAAGAAAAGAACCAAGGAGTGTTAGCTGGTGAGGGCATTTTCTCTTTTGAGAGGGAAGAACACGTGAAATGAAAGAAAACATATGAGTGTCAGATTTGAAATATGAGCTGATTGAAAGTTCACTTCTTACCTGAAAGGTTTTAATGTAGTTTTCTAGTTGAGGTCATTGTCGAGATGCTTCCCATTTGAGGAGTGGTCCAAAACTCCAAATCTCTTCACTATCAATGAGGAAAGACAAGTTGCATAGGATGGAAGAAAAGAACCAAGGAGTGTTATCTGGTGAGGGCATTTTCTCTTTTGAGAGAGAACATGTGAAATGAAAGAAAACATGTAAGTGTCGGATTGGAAATATGAGCTGATTGAAAGTCCACTTATTGAAAGAAAATAGAAAACATAAGTGTGATGTTGAAAATATGAGCCGATCGATCGAAAATCCACTTCTTATTGAAAGAAAATAATATATTTTCCTGTGTTCTGATGTTTTACCAAACATGTCATATTTGTGTGTACTTTTCTGAAGATTTTGACTCCAGTATATTTTATTTTCTTGTGGTTTATTGTGTTGCCCAACAACCCCTCATACTTTTTAAATAGAACAAAAAATGACCTGGTCCCAACTGGACTTCAAGTCTTCAACTCACGGTCCCAACCTGAATTTACTTGAATTTGAATCAGTTTTTTATATTTTGGTCGAAACCTGAAAATATCCAATGTGACTCAGGGTTTTTGTTGGACCTAGCCTAATTTTGCACCCTTATAAGAGGATGTGGTGACTGGTGTTAATTAACTGACCGAGATGGTAAATGCCCATTTGGGAACTCTAGTTTAATCTAAGGACTAGACTCAAGGGCACTAATCACTATAATTACGGAACATTATTTTTCATTTTTTTCCAACTTTTTATCATATTTCTCTATATTTTTAAAGGATGTTGTTAATTAGTATGGCTCACTAGTAATTAGTAAGTCTTGGTTAACCGGGCCCTGGATTGCCCAAGTTGTACTCTAATTAGAAGTAGGCCTACTATAGTAAGTCTACTGTGATTAGAAGTAGGGTTTGGGGCTGATATTATAAATAGAGACCCATAGTCTCTAGGATGTACAACATACCTCTGATTGCATAGTGATTCTCCTGTCTTCCCCGTGGATGTAGACCAAAAGCCGAACCACGTAAATCTCTGTGTTCTTCTTGTGATTGATTTCTTCTCGTAGGCCCTAGATCATAACAAATGTTGAGCATCAGGGCACAATTCAGTTTGACCAGGCCGAATTGCTTGCTACTCAGTTGGGTTGTCTTGACTTGATGGGGAACTGAGTCACATTCGGAGTTCGATTTTAAAACCTTTCTTGGAATTGGAGTCTACAAATGATGAGTGTTCCACTAAGGAAGTGTCAAGAGTTTCCCGCAAAATATATGTTAGTCCTCTACTTGTCTCTTTGGATTCAAAGGCCATTGAGCTGTAAATCGAAAGTGTTTAGAAATCCTGGTCAAGGAATCAAATATGTACTGAACCAAGTCAATTAAATTAGGAAGTCGTAAGATACATATCCCTGCTTTCAGTCTCAAAAGAAAACACAACCACACAAGGACTTGGTAAGGCATGAGCATATTTTTTTTTTTTTTACTGTCCATTTACACTGAAGTGTGATGTGTGGCAACCAGAGGCTCGTGCATTTGAACAAAGTCAGGCTGATCAAAAGTGTAGCCAATCATGTGAGTGCATTTTATACCATCCTCAAAACCTAATCCCATCTGTCTGTTGTTGGCTTTATGTCTTGTGAGCTGCCAGTTATGTTTTTCCCCCACTCAATCCTTTTTAAATCCTTTTTTTTTTTTGGAATTCCACTCTCTATTATTTATTTCCTTACGACTACATTGAAGGTCCTTTTCTAGTCTCTTCCATCTCATAGTTCCCTGAATTTGCAGCCTAAAATTTTACTTTGGGGCCTTTTCTGTTCTACTTTCCTTTTTTTTTTTGTATGTGTCTCAACCGTTTCAAACATGGTGAAATTACATGCTTCAGAGTCTTTATATGAGGATCTCTCTTTGGAGGAACAAATAGTCAGTCCTAGCAGCTAACCAGCATTGCTCTACTTCCATCTTCCTACACAACTTGGAGTCTCAACCAGTATGGTTGAGATAAGTGCAGGTCTTGTGATTTTGTGTCGTTGACAGTAAACTTCTAGCCACTGAACTCATTCTTTTGTGTTCTTCGTGAATGTGTAACTCTTCCATATAACAAAAACTTAATATCGATTTTTGGTGATTGTTTGCCTCTTCAATACCATACTTGTCAAGCTTCCATTTTGTATTCGTTTGCCATGCAACTCAATTGTGCATAACCAATGCAACTTCTGGACATATCTGCTTAATTGGATAAGCTTCAGCCAAAAGTCATTTCATAGTGATTCTCACAGATATAATGAACCCTAAAGCAGCTAGAGGTCTATTTGTTCACACTCCTTCATTGAGGCCTTTTGGTTCTCCAGTTGATATCATTGATACTCAATGGATACTTTAGGATCCCATAGGACCGATGAGGACCTAGTAAAGTGGTGTACACAGAAGGGGTCCTTTGCGCCCCTTTCATCTTTTTTTTTTTTTTTTTGGAATGGTCGATATCGATCATCAGCATGTTGCAAGCAAAGAAGATATGGAGAGGCTAGACGTTGATGGTGGACGACGACGGTGCTGCTGGAGGCGAGCATGAGGGACAACGGCAAGGCGGGCGACGGCATCATCAGCTTGGCTGTTGAGTTCTAGTGCCAGGTACGTCGGATATGTCACTCCTCTCATTCTTCTTCTTTATCTATTTTTCCCACTGTTCTTCTCTCTCTCTCTCTCTCTCTCTCTCTCTATATATATATATATATATATTCTTTTGGTTCTGCGTTTGGGATTGGAAGGATTAAGTGGTGTGGGGCTCGGCTATTTTGGGCTGGGTAGGGAGGAGGTAGGGCGGGAAGCTGGAAGGGTTGGGGTTCTGGGGTTTCATGGTCCGTCGGTGAGCGATGGGGTTAGATTGGGCAGGGATGGGTTTGGGTTTGTTTTGGGTTCTGAATTGAGGAAATTGGGGATTTAGGATTTCCCTCTCTCTCTCTCTCTCTGTTTTTTTCTTCTCTAATCTCCTGAGCTATCCCCAGCGAAAGCATAACCATGAGGAAGACGGATTACAGCATCTACACGAGCCATGGTAGCATCTAAGTTGCTGAACATGATAGAATGGTCGATCGACCAATTTGTCAGTCAAATTTCCTCTAACCCGTAACTGCCTTGGTTGTTGTGATAGAATGATCGGTATCAACTATCACAGCTTAGCCCTGATGGTCGATATCGACCAATCTGTCAGTCAGATTTCTTCATCATGTAACTGTCTTATTTGCTGAACACGACAGAATAGTCGATATCGACTATCACAACTTAGCCCTAATGGTCGATATCAACCAATCTGTTAGTCATATTTTCTCCAACATGTAACTGTCTTATTTGCTGAACAGAACAAAATGGTCGATATCGACCATATCGCTAGACAAACAAAAAAAAAAAAAGCACAAAAACGCACCAAGAGGACCCCTCCCATCTCCAACGTGCTATTGGGTCCTCATCGGTCCTATGGGGGTTTTTTCCCCTAAAAATATATGCTCTACAAAAATGCCTAAAGCTAGCAGAAAAGGAGGGAGGGGGGGCAAAATTATTTTAAGAATGTTCAGTCATGGAGATATTCTTTTTCCTTTTTGTTAATTATTATTATGTAGGATGCTGGTTTTGCCTTTTTAACTCAAATTACAGTTAGGGCCTAGCGGGCGTTGGAACTTGGATGGTTTAGGTCATCAGATAACGATGGTGATTTCATAGCACATACGCTCCTTTTAAGAGCATGAGCAATGAAAAGGATTCTGAGAAGGTAGAACACAACCTTACTAGTGTACTCGTTATTTAGACTTTGGAAACCACATCCAGCTCAAGATTGGGCTCACAGAGTATTGGCCATCCTGCTGAAACTGCAAACTGAAGCTGAGTCAATTATGACATATCCTGATACTGCTAGTATTGTGATACTTAAAAAGTATAATGTGAATGTACAGAGCTTGAAACTTTAATTTTGCTATTGTAGAAACAAACTCAGAATGACGTTAACCTGGTATGGTTAATGCAATAATTCGTTTTTAGTATAATCAGGGGGGAGTAGCTGTCAGAGATGCTGGGACCTGTAAATGATTCTCAGTTAATTGTCAACAAACGATAAAAAAAGTTGCAGAAGGAAGATTTATTTGTATGGTTTGTCATCGAACGATAATAAAAGTCATAGAAGGAAGATTTATTTGTATGGTTTGCCCGTCTTTTGGTAGCTTTCTTCTTTATTTAATACTCCCTGATTACAAAAGTTGCACAAGGAAGATGTATTTGTATGGTTTGTCTCTGTTTTTTGATAGCTTTCTTCACTGATATTGATGTGAGCTAACTTTCCCATATTTTTTATATTTTGGTCACAAAGGAAAAGAAACGTACATTTCTCTTGTAGGGTGATGAAGGATTTCTGTCTGATGGGCCTTCTCTATTTTCATTCTTTTTGAAGTGGACACATGCTTCAGCTGGAATGTCATGTCATTTTAAGGTTTAAAGCTTTATGATTAGCAATGTAGGAAAAGGGTCTCCTTGGCACCTTTGCATGAGAGGGTGATATAGAAAGAACCTTCTGCTTTCTCACACACCCCGCCCAACTACACCTCTCTCTCTCTCTCTCTCTCTCTCTCTCTCTCTCTCTCTCTCTCTCTCTCTCTCTCTCTCTCTCTCTCATTTTTTTTATCCTAGTTAAAAAAATGGCAAATATCTATGTGTGAGATAATTTATAGTTGGTGATTCTCAGTTGTAATTTGTGCTCATTGCAAAAATTCCTTTTCGAGCATTTCTTTTTCTTTTTTTTGTCACAAAGATCAACTATTGATCATGGGATGCACAGATGGTGGGGACAGTCCACATGGGACCATGTTTGAATGCATGTCCACGTGCCCTTTTAAACGGTCCCATTATCGTAAGATTTGCAAACTAATTATAATTTTTACTGTTCTAAGCCGTTTAAGGAGGAAAAATTTTCGCCACATTTAACTTTCGGAGTTATAACAGCCAGGATTAAAAATTCCATTTGTACATCCCACAGCCAAGATTTACTGTAGGGCCTTTTTTTTTCCCCAAGAGAACACATGAGCATGTATAGGATTGGATGACCAGCATACTTTAAGATAGTTTAATGATATTTCACTTTGTTTTCTGATTCTTCATGGTTTACTTCATTAGAGAACCTTTGAAATTAATATTGAAACTAGGATATCAACATGTCTTTGCCATTATCTGGAGAGTATTACTTGCATTTTCTTTGTGATCACAAGTAGGAATTCTTTTTTAGAGGTTAAAGTAACAAAGCCACACATGCATCATCCACCTTGCTGCACTTGAAACACCTAGATTACAAAGTCTTCCTGAATTTAACGGATATTATGCATTGAGAGAATACTTTCAGCACAAACCCACAACACTAGGTAATAAATTACTACTATAAACACACACAAGGTCAGGAACGATCCTTTCCTACCTCCTGCTAAGACGTACAATGATGGATGACACAAACAATACCATCTGTTTCTACTGGGGGAGGTGATGAAATGCCGGAGTGGTGGGAATCATAAGACAGAATGCTAATTTAGTCTATTGGATCGTGCTGCTTCAATCATATTATTATTATCATCTTAGTTTCCAAGTATGAATAGCTTGCCATCAAGAGAGCGGTTTTGGGAGGGGAAGATGGCCCTTGTCCTGGAGGCACTTGACTGTGTCATAAAGGCATTGCTTGACTGGCGTGAACTGAAGCCCCAAATCCTTAAGACGCTGGTTTGAGAACTTGTAGGGTTTCTTCCTTGGATTCACCTCATCAGAACATCTGCACACATTTCATCTCTGTTAGATCCTTAGATACCAAACGGTAGAACATAATTGGGACAAGTGGTTAATGTTTTGGCATGTAAAGATGATTGACCCATGGGTTTCCATAAGCACAGGTGATAAAACACATGCAACAAAAGTTGGAAGGTGCTCAGGATGTTGCAACACATGATTGGAGAGTTGGAATCATGCTACAGATATATATACCTCTAAAACATAAGGGGGTTCTCCTACTCATCTGAATTATATAGCCCATGCTAGATTGTCATTGAGAGTTAAAGCTTGCGCGTCTTCAATAATGGAACACATCTAAACATCTCTTTGTTACCCTTTAGGAATTGTTCCAATCTGGGAGGAGACATGCTAATTAGTTCCTTTAAAATTACTATGGGTATGGACGTATGGTGTAGAAAGAGAGACGCATGGGCCCACTCAATTGCCATCTACTCAAGAGTCAAAGAAAGCAGTCCCATAAAGAATGTTTATAATACTCGAATAGCATAATAATAACGTGTGCTCAACACGGATATGGCCAACATTTCGATTTAAATATTCATATATTAAAAAAAAAAACTCATAAATCTAAGAAAGAAAACGAAAGGTCATGAGAGTAGCTTTTATGTATTCCAAAAGCCAGTGGCATAGAAAGGAAAAATGAGAATTTGAGTAGAAAGGGAATGGTAGGTTTTGGATAGAAATGGAGTGTCAGTAGATAAAGAAAAGTGGAAATTTTGAAAAATGAGGAGTGGTTATCAGTACTTTCGGTGATGGGATAAAGTGAGTAGCTGCATCGGATATAGAATATGGGATAGGAAGTGGGGAGTAATTGCAAGAGATAGTTCTCAAGAGAAGATTTGAAAAAAAATAAAAAATTCTAGTAAAAATCCCAACCAACAGGCACAATTAAAGCCAAAACCCTTAGCTTTAATATAGTATAATTGTATCAATTGCTAAAAGTATTTATGTTGCCACTGCTAACGCCTTAATGCTTTGGTAAGAATGGCTAGCCAAAATGTGCACCCAAGCATGTTCACGCTTCCCCAACTCGCTGTGTGTCCCACTTGGAGATGGAGATGGTTGGATGGAAAGGTATTGACTGGCCTATGTCTCTGCAAAGTTTGAGGTCTATCGTATCATCCTATTCTCTTGATCTATGGCTCACAAGTTTAACATTTTATATTAAAAAGACTGTTGACCCAATTATCCAAACATTCACAAGGTGTGGCCCGCTCGGATTGATGATCAAGCGGGCCCCACCATAACCTGAGTAGCATGCACCCCGGGCTGGTGATAGCTCAGATACATATGTATGTATATAAATACATACACACAGGTACAAGAAAAGGAATCCGGAGGGGGTGGCCTTTTTGGGGGTCAACATAGGCTTTTCATCCCAGGAGCAAATGATTTTCACCCATGTTTTGTTTAGACTCAGAAAGTAGGTAGTACTAATACTAATTAGCTAAGAGTGCGACACCTCGGTTGGTGGGGAAATGCCAGTGCCACCAACAATTCACATGATCAAAGAAAAAGTAAAAACAAAATAAATGCCTCTCGGGGTTTGGTACACCTAACAAGGCACTTATTATACTGTAGTGGCATTGAAAATAAGATAAAAACAGAAAGGAAAGGACACGTCGCACTCAAGGGGAACACGGATGATGGAACACCACCGCTCATCTAATATTTAATGATTCAATTTCAGGCACACTGCACTGCACACATCATCCGCCAACCATTTTTCTGTTTTTTTTTTCATCCCTGCTGTCGCGAGCTTCCCAATTCCTATTTGTGGGTACGGTCAATCTTTACTCTAATTAAAATGTTAAATTGCTGATTAGAAATAGATTGCAAATAAAACAGACCAAAGATAATTAATCATATTCAAATCTGAAGGTCTGAATGTGTCATAGGGATATTTGGTCAAGTGGTTGAATTCAATAATGGGTCCCTACTCAAAGAGGCTTTTTTTATTTTTCTTTTTTCACCCAATAACCAGTGAGGGCTGATCTTTAACTTAATGGGAATCCAGATCTTCTCAAGCCCAATTATAGAAGTTCTAAACTGCTTGAAGTAATGAAAAGATTTTATGGGTATGGCCAAATTTCATTTCTAACACAAGTTAGAGCCCCACTGAAGAGCCTCACACAAATTTCTCTTGTGAGAAGTAAGCTGTCTTTCTCAATTAAGAGAGAAAATTTTATAGAACGAGTGATACAACAGAAAAGAAGTGGAATGATTGGGTGAGAAATGCGTGGTGATGCCCGCCCACTAACTTCAGGGTGAAAACAAAACGGGGATCTGGAACCATCTGAAGTGGTATAACACGCATGCGTTGAAACTTCACACCATCGGCTAAGGCCATAAAATATTCTTTATATATATACCCAAAACGATGATAAAAGAAGGAAAGCAGTTAGCTTTAACCCCAATCTCGGCAATGACACAATAAAATTGAGTAAAAGCCAGACCATTCTCGGGGTACCTCTTGATTATTTAATGGTAGGTGTCCGAATTCAACAGCTTTTGGATATTGAACATGGTTAATTTATCTTTGACCCTGCTAGTAGAAGGTATGGATGGCTCTAAACTTTTGAGCTATATGGATTATCCATGGACAGCAAAGTTCTAACCCTGAGCATTAAATGATGTGTTAAAATCTGGGCAAAAGCTACATCTATCCATTTACCAAAGAGTCTTGCCGAGCTGCCCTCTTTTGTACTTTGCATGGGAGTCTACATGGATGAAGGACAATCAATGAAGACAAGGAAACGGATATATTGGGATGTGGATGAAGGGTGTCGGCACTATTAGTCCCATGAAAGGATCTTAACATTAGATTTGGAAAAAAAAAATGGTGATTCATGTCATGATCAAGAGACTAATCCACTAGATGAATGACAATCAATGAAGAAAAGGAGCAGGATAGGTTTGGATGTGGATGAAGAGTGTCGGTAATGTCATTCCGATCAAATGATCATAAAATGGCAATTCATGTCATGATCTAAGTAAAATGAGGATTAGTGCAATGGAAACAAAACAAAAGTACCACTTGAAATGATCATCTAGATAATTTGCCATAATAAAATGCAAGTTCCCAACAACCCCGTTCTGTCATCCAAACCTCCAGTCAATAGAACTTTCACCGAACGAGGAAAACAGAGGCACAATCGTAAAAGTTGAAAGACTATTGCGACGAAATAATCCACGGAAGAGAGAGGCAATTTAGACAGACTCAAAAGCTGAGAGAACTCTCAACAAGAAATGACTCTGGCATGGCATCGATACTAGCTTTTTATATTTAATACGATGGGCACTAAATCTATCATGTCTGACTGGTACGTATGCAAAAGGGTTGTGTTGGGCCCAGGTCCCAGGTCGGAATTAGGTTCAATGTGTTGACAAAGATTTCTAACATTTTCCTATTCCGAGGAAAGATTTTGTTGAGATCTTTAAAAAGAAAGGCCATTATATTTTCAGGCAACCTCAAAAAGGACCTTATCTTTATGTTTTACAAACAGAAGCCCCCTAGTTTGATGGTGCAACATATGAGGTCTAGTTTTTATGGATATTAAATGACAAGAATACCCTTAATTTAATCTTAGATAATCTTGCTAACTTACCTAATTTTACTAGGGCACACTTGAATGTATGATGACCAAAGGATACGTGGCAATGGAGAAAAGGTTTGGATGTAGATTAGGAAATTATGTAACATCAAGCCATTCAAATAGTCCTAAGCCTTTTTTTAGGTTCCCAAAGTTTTAGGGGCAAAATTGTGTTTTTATCTGTTAACTCAAAGGATAAGTCATTTGTGTTTTACTTAAGGGTAAATTGGTCAAAAGTCTTTTTGCTTGGTTGGATTGTTACTCAAGAGAGTTTTTAGTAAAAACACAAACTATAAGATTGCTACTCTAGCCTACTAGGTGCCTTAAAAATTGTAGCCTAAAATTAGGAGCGGATCTACAAAATGAGGACTACTCAACACCAATTGAGTGGTTAAGATTAAATCATCATCTTGATTCATGATAAACCACATCCAACTTGGGCCTCACTTTTGGCCAATCAAACTAAGAAAATTGTCTTTCCCAAAAAAAAAAAAAACTTGTATCAAGAACACTCTAATTAGTTTGTTTTAAGTGTGCTTAAGGAAAGTTTTGAACAATGACAAATAGAGAGAACATTATCCCATGAGTACACTGCATATCAATTATATGTTGTCTAGCTCATAGAGCCCGCTTGCATTCATGTATATTTAGCGATGGAAGAAATGTAAGAATGTGGATTGAAAGGTTTCTTTATGTGCAAGAGGAACCCAAAAATCAGCCCTACAAAATTACCCTCACCCTTAGTTTAAGGGACTCAAAATTAACCAGCCTCCTAATTTATAATTTATAATCGGAGTATCAAAAGGGCTGCACTGATTAAAAGTAAGCCCAAGTGGGCCCATAGGAATGGACTAGACATGCAGTCCGCTCATGAGAACATCTCACATTTCGTGGTGGAAAAAAAAATTCTCATTCATTTCAAGTAAAGAACTATAAATCTGAGAGAGAGAGAGAGAGAGAGAGAGAGAGGAGGGGGTAGGACGTACTTTGTTGGGATTGGGTACTCAGGGAAGAGCTTGGAGAGTATTTGCACAACGTCGCCGCGGTGAAGAACGCTCTCTGCACAGAGGTAACGGCCGGAAGCAGAGGGGTTCTCGAACACGAGAATGTGGGCCATAGCCACATCCTTCACATGGACGTAGGCTTGGACCGAATTGGCATAGGTCTTGGCCGACCCAGTGAGATACTTGAGGATATGCACTATGCTAGCATTCACAGTGGGTTGGAGGAATTGACCCAGCACCAGTACCGGGGCCACAACCACTAGATCAACTCCTCTCTCCCTCGCAGCTTCCCATGCCGCTTGCTCTGCCACCGCCTTTCCATAGCAGTACCAGTTCTGTCTCATCACAAGGGAAGAATATTGGCATCAATAATAATGAGAAAGATTCCAGATACCCTGTTTGGTCCACCAGCACAATGTGTCACCCTCTGATTGCCTGTTTGGATCAAACAGGGATCTCGACTCTAATGAGTAAATACTACAAGCATATGTATTAATAAATCCAAGTATATAAAAGGCAGAAGTGTTGAAAAATACAGCAAACCCTAGTGAAAGGGTTAACTTTTAGTTTCTGGTGTAATGGAAAAAAAAAGTGCAATGTCATAAATTCCACATTCTTTAAAAAGAAGAAAAATAAATGCTTTGTATTTTTTTTCTGAAAAGTGGGATATTTATTGCACAGATTCTTTCCGGGAAACCACTTGTAGACATATTTACATTATC
This sequence comes from Cinnamomum chago, assembly GCA_038049695.1. Taxonomy (NCBI): domain Eukaryota; kingdom Viridiplantae; phylum Streptophyta; class Magnoliopsida; order Laurales; family Lauraceae; genus Cinnamomum; species Cinnamomum chago. The sequence continues at coordinate 7,615,771 of CP142452.1, read as the reverse complement.
AAACTACACCAAAGTTGTAAGCATCAGTTAATCTAGTTTATGATAATCTAAATGTGACCTAAAAATATTAAAGGCATTTCAAGAACTACAATGTAGCCGTTTGGTAATCTTACATGTAAAATAAAGTATAATGAAGCATTAAATCAAGAGAGAATAAAATATAATTAAATTAATATTGTAATTTATTTTTATTTCTTTGGTATGAAATCATTTTTATATAGAAAAGTGGACTTCTTTCGTGTTTTAGTGGAGTAATTGCTTTTTTATTTTATTTTTTAAAAAAACAGAAAGAATTTTAAATTAAAGTGTTATTGATGTTACCTATTTTTTAAAATATAAAGGCTTTACTCGGCTATTACTAATGTCGTAAAGAACCAATACAGCATGTTTGTTTCAAAGAATTTGGAAAGCTCTTATCTTATTGCCCAAGTGAAAATTCAAAGGCTCGAGCACGGTCAATGGCAACATAAAACCTATTTATATCTCAATATTAATTTTACCATAAGTATTCAAATCATTAATCATCGCATTTGATCAGGCAATGTTCCTTTCAAAGAGTAGGGATTCTTATCATCACGAATACTGCTCAGGTTGAATATATCGTTCAGGTTGAATACCATCCCCTCCGATCATATGTCTTTAATAAATGAATCCCACTATTAATTATGTAACTGAAGGAAACATAACATTCAAGTGGATGTCAATCGAAACTGTGGGACCCACTGTTTTCTTTTATCCGAGACGTGAGAATATAAATATTGGTTGGAGGGGATGACATTCAACTCAGAACAGCCCATGCTCCTCCCACTCCATTCTCCTGGACTCTATCATTTAGTGGGGCCCATTTTACAAAATCTAATCCAAATAATTAACGTCGTCTAAGTACGTTTTAGACTCATCCAAAATGAAAGTGAAAAGAGGCCCAAACTCCCCGATACTGATGGATTTGTACTTCGTATGCCTGGCCACATAATTCATTGCCACACAATCTTCCTTCAATTTCACCCTTTCGCATTTCGACAGAAATCTAGTCAGCATCAGCTACCTACTGCATCACAAGATTCGCGTGTATGCCGCGAGTCATTTCTTTGGCGAGGACTAACAAGTAACAACGGATTAAACCAAACGAAATTTACCGAAATACCCTTTCTCCCGCCTTCTTCAACAAGGCTCCTATCGATCAAACGATTCAAACATTTCGTACGAGAGGAAACCAAACGGAAAGGGTATAATCGTCAATCAAAATAAGATCCAAATTCCAAACCTTGGTGTTCTTGCAGAACTCCAGGTCGCTCCAGCAGCTCTCATCCACCACCACGTCGGGGCTCCGATTAGGATCCATGTAAACCGCTCCGATTGACGAAGTGAAGACGATCCGACGTACACCAGCCTCCGCCGCCGCATCTATCACGTACTTCGTCCCGTTCACCGCCGGCTCCACCATCTCATCCTGCAAACAAACACAATGGAAAAATTTACATCTTCGAAACCCTAACACTATAAAAAAAAAAACCCTTCAAGACGACGGAATTGGTCGCGGAAACCGACCGGATTGTCCGTAACGGGAGAAGCCGTGTGGAAGACTCCATCGCAGCCTTTGATCGCCTCGCGGAGGCTTTCAAAGTCAAGCAGATCCGCCTTGCACAAGATCAGCCGTTGATCTGCTCCTTCCAGTGCTCTCAAATGAGAATTCTTCGGATCCTCTGTTTCCACAACACAAACGAAAAATCTAAAAATCTCGACTTTCAGACAAAAATCAGTAACAAAAGCAAGGAAATGAGATCTGCTCGAAATCTCGATTTTATGAAATCAGGGTCCGAGAAATCGAAATCGACCTGGATTTCTGACAGTTCCTTTGACGGTGTAGCCTCGTTCGAGCAGGAGCTTCACGAGCCAGGAGGCGATGAATCCGCCGGCTCCGGTGACGCAGACGGTCTGGCTGGTGGTGGAGGAGCTGTCTTCTATCGGCATTCCGACGTTCTCCGGCCTGTCACACGTGTGGTGGTTTCAGAAGCAGGTGAGAAAGAGTCGAGAGAAGAAGTAGGTGAGAATGCGATCGATGCCTAGGAATTGAAGATGAGAAACGAGTATTTATAGAAGGAAATTGGAAGGGTTGGTCGTGGGGTCCTCTAACCCTTGTGGCTAACTGTGGTTAAGTGGGTTTATGACGAAGTCCTTAACCATGGTTAGTGGTATTTGTTGGCTGCGATCCAGTACTGTAGATAAATGTGAGGGGTTTGATCTGGACCGTTGGATTGTGCAATTGATGGTTGGTGGGTCGGGGAATGCCACATGTGAGAATAGATCATTTCAACTTTTGAGGTTGGGCTACATATAGCAATTTGCTTGTGAAAATGACTGTAATGGGATTGTGTGCTTAATTTTTTGAGTTTTTCCAGAATAATAACTCTTTTACAAAGTCTTTCTAAAGAAAGTGTCAAAGCAATCATTAAATACTATTCTTAGTGGGGAACTTTCACCCTTTTAAGAAATCCAATACATTTGTCATCCTTTACACCTACCATGTTCTTTGTATGTAACGTTAAATTGTATTTTGTACGGCCTACCGCCTACCGTTAGATTGACTTGTTGATTTTCAACTTGTGCATAGAGTTGAATCATGTGTTCAGAAATTAATTAACGGTGTAGATATTGTTGATTTGAATAATATTTTTTATGTATATTCTAAAGTTGGTGTTAGATCTAGAGCCAATTAATGAACGAATTTGATTTCTTCAAGGGGGTCTCCAACCATATGCACATATAAGTAAGATGTAGCGTTGTCGTATTGCAGCTTTCCTATTTAGTTGATGGGAAATTAATTTGTCTCTTCCTAAAAGGATTTCACAATTATTTGTCTGTCAATTGTCACGTAATGGTCCCCTTGTTTTGAATAATATTATATATATATATATACCAAAGTGGGTTGGCTGAGTGAGTAGTCAAGACTACGGTTTCTCCCTCTTTCGGAGCTAGAGGTCTTGGCATTGACCCCCAATTTTCTCCTTTTCAGAAATCGAAGATTGAGTCCACTTGTACTACTACCTAGAGGTCACAGGGGTTCTACCCAGCTTCTCTCTCAGCCCGGAGAGAATAGTTCAGTCCAAAGGATTGGAAACCTCCGTTATCAAGAAAAAAAAAGCCAATGAACAGATTCAATTTCTTAAAAGTGATCTCCACCCATGTGCACATCTAGTATGATGTAGGGCTGAGTTATTTGTTTCTGTCAACTGTCACATAATGGTCCTCTTGTTTATATATAAAGTAATGGTCCTTTACTCCTTTATCATATTTCTCTGTGGAGGATGAAAACTCAGCCCAAAAAAAAAAAAAAAATTGGTATACAATGATATGAAATGAAATCCTTGAGAACTTGCTGCATTACAATCAAGCCAGCGCTAGGATTTCTTATTTGGGTGCGAGCATGCATAGTGATTCTAGCAGGTACACGGACTATAATTTGGAGGTGTAAATGGTTGAGTCGCAATTTGTTAGGCTTTAGCTTAGATTCTCATATCACCCCTAGGTGTTGGCTCTTTGGCATAAGGCACTGGTTTGCTCTCCGAAGTCTTGTGTTGGAACGCCTCAAATTTATTTGGCGCACATGTAAAAAGGTTTATAGTTTAAAATCCGACCACATATTTGCTTCATGGGCTTTTTCTTTATGGACCATTGGCTTCGAACCTAATACTCTAGTGCCACATGAATTCATATGTGCCTTTTATTGGTGTTGGTTACTGTATTGAGTAAATCCTCATCTGGGGGAATTTTGGCCCTGTCAACATATGGGGATAGTTTTCTCAAGGGGCTTGGATCCCTGTCATTGGTTGAGTTGGACCGGAGCCTGGCCAGTGTTTGCAAAATTTATTTGCCCTCCAATAGCCATAAATAATATACCCTTTCTAAAAAGATTATGAGGTGATTATAATTTATTAAAGTCGAGGGTTTTGGATTCATGACTGGATTCCTTTCGTGATAAAAAGCTAAAAATGTTGAAATTGTGGGATTTTAACTCATGACGTCTCACCTATTTAAAAGACTAACTTAATCACTACACCACACATTATTTATATATAATTATTTATTAAAAATTATCAACAGTAATGACATGGAGCGGGGACCCTGACATGGAGCGGGGACCCTAGCACTACAAATTACAATACAAAACTTATTTAACTCCATGCCAGAAAATACATTTTTACCATAATTAGTTACTTCAGACGCCAAATAACAACAAGAGTCGCAAGGAATTTGCTGCTATGATCACACTAAACTACATTAAAACCAATCTTAACCCTCAACAGCTACAATTAAGAAATCTAGTAAATATTGACAGTTGAAACATCCATCACGTGCCTTTCATGATCAAATCCATTAACCAGATATCTTCGTTCTTCCCCCAGCTTAAGGCCTATTTGGATGTTTACAGAATAAAATATTTACATATTTAAATATTACAAGAATAAAATAGTATAGAATAAAATAATACAATATTATGATATTATAATATTTTTTTTTCTGTTTGGCAATTTTTGAAAAACATTACATATTTTAAATTGAGTTGTTTGGAAGGTGCTATGATTAGAATGATTTTTATTGAATATTTTAATTTATATGTAATTTACCACGTCTGGATAAAAAAATAGTGTGGTAAAATAAAGTTCAATCGCCATGTTTTTTTACCATAAGTTACTTTCCTTTTATCACATAAAATCATGGTAAAGTATAGTAAAGTAAAGTTAATACAAAGAAAATAACTACTTTTCAACCTTCTCTCCCACTTTGCTTTACCACGTATTTCATTTCAGCTTACTTCATCAAACCTTTTACCATGATATGACATCAAGCTTCATTTTACTTTGCCACACCTGTAAATAAGCCACTATTTATTTATCAAATAAAACTACGATAAAATGTGTTAAAGTAAAGTTAAACAAAAAGAAACCACTTTACCATTCCTTCCCACTTTACTTCACTATATACTTTATCCCACATTTACTTTTCCCCACCTTTACCGTGCTGTGACATTTACTTTTACTCTACTTTATCATATATGTAAACAAACACATCATGATGGATTTGGTAAACTAAAGTTTTTTACTTTACTCTATCACTTCGCAATCGTCATTTTGAAAGAATTTTATATCTTGTAGAAAGTTTTCTACATGGAAGAGCTGTCGGAGAAAATATTGAGCTTTTTGAAAGAAAATAATATTTTATTCAAATTTTTCTTAAATTACTAAACGCACAAGATTTTTTTCTTTAGAAAATGAAAGATTATATTCTATAAAATATTATTTTCTTGTACTTTCTTGTGCATCCAAAAAAGCAGTGAAAAATCGCAAACTTTCAAAAGATAAAAGAGAATTACAATCCAAGAAATGTAAAAATACAAAACTTGAATATATGCATATGGAAGAACCAAAACTTGAGGCTTGAAGTATCAGAAATAGAATAAGGAAATCTAAGCATAATGTCCAAGTTTTGAGATATAATATTCGAATTCTATCAGAGTACGGGTTACTTCCACGTTCAAAATGTGTTATGAACTTGGAAATTGAACCCCAATTATATATATATGAATTTGGTTTAGTACAAAAGTATATTTTAGTGCAAAAACCTTTTGGGACCAGGACTTAGAAGATTACTAGAAGCCCAGTTTTGGATAATCCATGGTTCTAAAACACAGTTTCTGATCATAATGTATTATGATCAGCCAAAGCCGAAACCTTGATATACGGGTGGTGGTCACAGAGATTTATATATCTTGTTCCAGCAGTGATTTTTCAATACTACAACAAAAACATGTGTGGAATAATGAAAAATGCTAATCTTCACTTCCACAAATGCATTTAAGTTTTAAGGTGTTTCAAATGTAAATTAAAGAAACAAAATAGAATATAAGGGTGGCAATAATGGAGTTCCAATACATTTTTTTTTGAACTAAACACATAAAAAATAAGTATAATCATAGTAGGAATATGAATTGTTTTAACCGATTTTTAAAGTGGGTGATCCTATCTTTGACATCCAAGTAAGTCTAAATCATTGTTCCACTTCTTATTAGCTCCATGCCAAACTTCACTGTAAGTATAGTTACTCCGACATTCATGTTGATCACTTCTAAACCATATAATTAACATAAACATGCGATTAATTTATCTGGGAGGCCAATCCCAAGGGGGTAGCACAGTTGGCCTATGACCGCGGTTTGCATCCAGAGGTTGTAAATTTGAAACTCCATTGCCACAGTGAAGGGATTAGTCCAGCCAAAAGAGTTGGGAACTTTCTGATAGCAAAAAAAAAAAAAAAGGATAAAATAAAATAAATCTATCTGAGGCTGAATGTGATTGTATTTGATTTTCGCCTAAAGACGAAAAAAAAAGGTGGATCATTGATTCTGAGAAGTTAGAATCTCGAGGTGGGCCCCAAGATGGATTTAAAATGAAGTTCTAAAACAATATTCTTCAAGCCATGCTCTCAGATGATCTGGTTCTAGTTGCAAGTTGCAACTGCATGGTCCATGGAGAAGGCTTTCTAGGAAATTCTTATGGGTTCTTTCTCCTTTCCAGTTTCGTCGAATATTTTATATGACTTTCATTAGATTCTCAATCGATTCTAATTTTTGAAGTGCTAGAATATTCTAGTTCTTGTAGGTTCTTGTTGCTGTGAAGTTTCTTTGAAGTTTCATCTTTATAAGTATTATAAGTTCCTGGTCATATTTTATTTGATTCCATTAGATCACCCCTTGATCGTAGGTGTAATCCCCAAGCGCTAAATTAGGAACTGAAAGTTCCCGTCAAGTAAAAGAACTATATTTTAGTAGAAAATTATGGTTGCAACTGTAGAAGACTTTCATGGAGACTTCTATGTATTGGTTCCTTTTTATTCTGATAAGTTTCACTTGAGTTTCAATTGCTATTCTTATTTGGCTTGAGGGGATCCTTGGGAAGTACCACTATTAAATTACTTGCAATTTCTAGGAGATGGGGTTTTGCTTTTGAGTGTTTGAAGTCCTAAGCTGGACTACACCCGGCAACATGGGCCATTGGTGGAGATCTGCAAGGGATTGGATAATTAGATTTTCCAATATGACGAGATATTATATAATCGCCCATTTTTACCCAGTGAAAAACGGATCTTCATGATGGAACTTCACCAACCCTAAGGGGTAGGTCGGTTGGTTTAGGACCACGATTTGCATCCGGAGGTTGTAGATTTGAAACTGCAGTACCATACTGACGCTACAGTGGAATTTTATCCGGCTTTCTCTCCTACGCCCGTAGGGATTATTCTGTCCCAAAGGGCTCGAACCTGCATTATAAAAAAAAATGATGGAACTTCACCATTTTTACCCTTTTATGGGGGTGGGTATTTAAGGGGTTTTATGATTTTGGGTTTATGGGGGTGGGTATTTAATGGGTATTGGAGAGGTTTTATGATTTTGGGTGTGGGTGTGGGTGTGGGTGTGGGTGTGGGTGTGCTAAATTAGGTGGAGACAACAAAAGTTCCATCATGGAAATTAATGGTAACATAAAATAGAATTCACTTCATTCACGTCATCGATCGGATTTCTTGACGTCTCACCAACTAGACGCACAATTGATGAAGTTCAAAAGAGTTCTAAATCCCACATGGATAATAAGCTTGTGTTGCCTAAACCAAGATATCTAAGCTATGGATCACGTGCGCATTTATATTATTGATTAATTTGTTTACTTCAGAATGAATCCCATAATGGTCACTCCTATCATGATCGATTACATCAAATCTAGAACTTCCATGGCCCCTCCATGACCTCTTATAATCGTAATGCTTAGGGCCTAGTTGTCTACCTAGAATACAAGGAATTGAGGCGAGAGGCACATGACCGATTATCAATTTACTATTAAAGTAAAGGTAATGTAAAGCCTTTATTATTCAGACAAGGGGTCACATCGAAAGTATACATCTTCAAAATCTCTTCCTTTTTAAAAAAAATGTAAGAAAATAATCTCCTTTATTCACTAAATGACTAAAAAAAACTCATTTTTTACGCAATAAATAAAAAAGACTCCTTACTCATCCACTAGAGACAAAATACAACTGTAACCCCAATATATATTATATTCTCTTGATCTGATGCTTTACTGTACATTTATTTTATGATAAAATTACCAAACGGGAGTGAATGATACAAGGTCACCATCTAGATGCAACTTTCATCCTCTTAGGATTTGAATTTCTAGGATGGTGGCTTGGGCATTCGTTTCCACTTAGAATTTGATGGTAATTTTTAAAAATTCACATATGTTTCTTCAATTGTCGCTATCTTTAGAAATAGATGTCTTACTATTCTCATGCGTTCAATAACATGAAACAAACATGCCCTTAAAGCCTTGTTTGTTTCCATTAATTAATTTTTTAAGAATTCTAAGACCTTTCATTTTTATAAGTGGTTAAAAATAAAGAATCAAATGTGAATATCCAAAAATGACCATCAAATAACCTTGCTTTTATTGAAAATTGAATCAAGAGAGGATGATAAATGAATACCCATCCCTCACCTTAGTAATTCAAATCCTAGAAAAGTCAATGTCTCATATCATCATTACAACCTTATATCCTTTACCCCTTCATCTCTTTCACTATCTTTCGGTGGAGGCCATTTACCATGAATTCCTACGTTTTATATGCAAACAAACAAACCCTAAAAAATAATTGCAAAGTAGGCGAACAACCAAAGGTTTATTGTTCAAGGTTCTACTGAGCCCATACTCCTTACTTGGTGACTAGTCTAAGTCATGAGTCAATTCAAAGAGTTTCCATCTGTGGGTGAAAATCAGTCGGATTGGATAAAAACGGATTGAATTGACTGGGAGTGCATTAGTGTGCAACCCACAGCTTGGGTTCAGAGGCGGATCTGGTATACATCGGCCCCCAGTGGATTTTATAAGTTTTACTTATACTTATGGTGAGGCCCACTAATTTTCTTCATAAGGCCCCCAATGAATTTTTTGGAGGCCCCCAGTGGATTTTATAAGTTTTACTTATACTTATGGTGAGGCCCACTAATTTTCTTCATAAGGTCCCCAATGAATTTTTTTGGGCCCCCAGTGACATTGAACCAGGCCCCCCAATGAAAAGTTATCACTTATCAGGCCCAGTATATATCCACTGGGGGCCTGCGCAATCGAATGAGTGACCAATTTATGAATGATTGTCTTGTATGTTTTATAGAAAAAGAGTTGCTTGGAACAATTACTAATGATATTGTAATAGAACTTTTTCAGAATATGAAAACTCGTAGAGAACAATTGTGATAAATAAATATGTCTTGTTTTATTGCTTGAAATTATTATATTATATTTGTTCCATATAAAAGGTTTGGGGTAAATCTGCACACTATTTGTCCTTGCTAGGCATGATTTGCAATGCAGTGGAAATCTACAAACTATCTGTCTTTGAATGCATCTTTTTGTGTATTAGTTACTGATAGTGTATGTAAAAGGTCTACTATTTTTTTTTGTGTATTGTTTTTTCTCAAGCATGAAGAAAAAAAGAAGAAAAAATCATTTGCATTCATATAAATAACCCAAAAAAAATTTCCGGGGGCTTTGCCCCCGGACCCCCTTCTACATAATCGTGCCCCCAGTGATTTTGAATCCTGGATCCGCCACTGCTTGGGTTCATATGTAAGTGGCCCAACATAAGGGTTTTGAGAATGCAAAAGTAGTCTAAATAGATTCTACACTGAGTTACTACAAGCAATGTTTTCAATATAAATGTAATTTTGAGTCCCAGTGCTCAATTCAGGTACCCATAGTTCACCATTTTGAGTTGCCTTTGAGTTTGTGTTTTGAGTTGCACTTGAGTCTCAAAATCTAAAAGCAAACTCAAATAATTAAAAAAATTGTGGTGGTTTAGACTTTAGACTCGGCGTATACAAATTTCACTACTTTCAAAAGCACTTTCACTACTGAACATTTGGTTGTTGATATTTTGTCATCACTCTAGCAGTTATTCTATTTCTTTCTCACCGTCGGAAGTTGTAAAGTTGCCTCATGATAAAGATGGGGAGTAGTTGGATTTAATTTTTTTTTCCTTGTTTTTCTCCTTTTGCTAGATTGGTGCAGTGATACGTGGAGGGGTGCTTCAATGCGATGAACAGGGATGGATCCTGATTGGTACGGAAGGGCAAAGATTGCTTGCAACTGATCTATCAGTGGTTTGGTGGATTTAAAAAAAGGCCAGCTGATCAAATTGCATTTTCCTTTGTGGTGGTTTATTTTATTATTATTATTATTATTATTATTATTATTTCTTTTGCTATTGGAGGCTCTCCAATCCTTTGGGGGTTCAGAGGAAAGGCAGGTAAACTCTCTTATAGCACCAGTATGATAGTACAGTTTCGAATTTATAACATTCGGATGCCAGCCGTGGTCTTTAGCCAATTGAGTTATGCCTTAGGTTCATTTGATGTGGTTTAGACTTAGAAATTTTGTGCTGCCAAGTCTCAGCTCAGCTTATACAAATTTCACTACTTTTAAGAGCACTTTGACTACTGAACATTTTGGTTGTTGATGTTTTGCCATCCATCTGGCAGTTATTCTAATCCTTTCTAGACGTTAGATGATGTTAAGTTGCCTCATGATTATGTTAAGTCGCCTCATGATTAAGATAGGGAGTAGTTGGATTTAATTTTTTTCCCTTCTTTTTCTCCTCTTGCTAGACTGGTGCAGTGATACGTGGAGGGGTACTTCAATGCGATGACCATTGATGGATCCCTGATTGGTAGGAAGGGCTAAAGTAACTTGCCACTTATCTATCAGTGGTTTGGTGGATTTAACTCATTTTGGCTTCATATAGTGGGTTAGGTTTTACAGGTGACCGCCCCAAGACCAGGTTAGATAGTGATTTTGATGGGTTAGACTAGGAACAGAGTCATGTAATTTCACCCTCAGTCAAGTTCAGAGAATTGTTTGGGTTAAGTTGCTCTCACCCCCTCCCTCCTCTTTATAGGGTAATAACATATTTATCAACATTTCCTGTTTGGGGCGTTGACAAATGTTTTGTGTTAGCAGTCAACCAACCTAATTTAGCCCTCTTCTTTTATTAGGGCTTGGGATCACCAATAGTATTGGCTAAGTTTAAGCTTGCATAGTTTTGTAAAGTGGAACTGCTTGAAAATGAACTCAGGTCTACACTGTGGCAGGCATAATCAAAATGGAATAATTCATATAGATGGCACAACATAATTGAGACAAAGACTTCGATGATGATGGTATTTATAAACATAGTACATAAATGTTCTAAAATAAACATAGTATATACATAAGTAAAGAACCGGTCCTATGAGGATGGTCCGCATGGTGAGGAACGCCTAGTAGGTCCCACCTTAATTATGACCCATATAAATGGACCACATAGACACAATCCCGCAATAGTCACCGAATCCTATGGATTTGCACGGATTTGAATAGACTGGACTGTTGGATTGAGATTCGCTTCTTATTGTTTGATATGAAGTCTTTAAACTTGTAGACCATAGATGAAGTGGTTAGAAGTATTAAATTGACTTTAAATTTAAAATCCAAGTTGGATCTCTCTCCGTCCCATTATCAGGGTCCAAAAGTAGGCCCCACTGGGTGGTCCGCATGGTAAGACCGTAAGGACCGTTGGTCCCCAATGAGTAATACTTAAAAGCATTTGATTTCTTTCCTAAATAAAAAAACAGACAACCAACCTAAATCAAAACTGACCTACCCTGCTAATGAAAAGGCAGGTTTGTCCTCACATATCCTACATGAGAATGGCTAGGTGCTGGACAAATAGTTGTGCTTCGTGGTGGGGATGGTTTAGATTTGGTTTTCTCTTACCAAATGAAAATCACAAATAACCCTAGTCCGAAAATCAACTCATGACAAGTTGAACCCATCAGCCCTTTATGAACTCCTTGGCAGAAAATATAAACCCTTCTTTCAAATCGATGCACGTCCCCACCTGCGCCATGCGTATATAAAGTTCTCTCTACATAAGTAAATATGAAAGTTGTGCAAGTCTTTATTAATCACATTGTCAATTTATACTTTGACAAATCAAATGTGAACCCTCCAAAGAAGTTTTCAAATAACAATCAAGTCCTGGCAAGGTTTTGAAAGGATTTTCTTTCCTCCCAAATCTTCACTTGGTAAAAGAAATAAATTTGAAGCACATTTTTATACCCCAAAAGAGCAGTTTCATAATTTCTTGAACAAGTCTCCATTGGTGGGCGGATCGTTTGCCATCCTTAATTCATACCCATACAATAATTGGTGGGAAATAGATTTTCTGGAGAGTCCTGTTTGGACGAATTAGAAGTTGCCACATGCTGGAGCGGAAGGGGGGCGGAGAAAGAGAATTTGCTTTTTCTCTTGCCTCTGCCCTCCTTCCGCGTATCAGTTCCTGATTCGTCTACGGTGCCCCTTGTTTGGTCGAGATAGGGATCGGAACCTAGTCGGTGATGTTAAAAGTTCTGAGTGTCGTTCCTTTCAAAGATTCCTCTTTGTTTAACCATGACCATTCATTATTTCCCACGTGGCCTTCTCTTGCGTTTGACCCAAAAGCTGCTAAAATAAGATACGTAGCAATATCAATGAAGGGCTCATTTAGAAAGAGATGGATGGAAAGATGAGAGCCTATCAAAATGTGACAGGTTACTTTGCCCACCACCAACCTTTTGACCAACAACCATTGGCTAATTCTTCTTTTCTGCTTTCTAGACTCACCTACCATTTCCAACCTAATATGACACATTTTTCTTTGTAAAAAATATGATATTTTTTTAATCATTCCAGAATCCAATAAAAAAAATACAGTCCCCTACCAAAAGAAGCTATTATTATTTCATAATTTTTTGTTATGAAAATTATTATTTAAAATGATGACTGATCTGTGATGATTATGCCCGCTCTATATCGATTAATTATAATGTAAAGATTTAAGAAAAAAAATATCAAGATAAGTAATTTTATTTTGTTGTGGATGTCGACAACAGCTAACCACCATTTTAATACTTTACCAACTTTGCTTGACAAAACTATTGACGTTCATGTTAAGCATTAAGCATCAGCTTCTTAGTAGGAGTTGTTTGAAATTTTGTTCCAATCAAATTGAAATAGCATGTGCATAATGTCAATGTTTGTTGGTGAGAAATTTGGGTCATCTTGGGTCTTGGGATGGAAAGGTGTGTGTTAACCTCACCAATCATAGAAAGTAGAATCTCCCTTCATCAAAGGCACCGACCAAAATTGCTGCGTGGAACTCATGTAGGCAAAAAAAATTCATGTGAAATGAAGTAGTTTGGTCAATTAATTAAATCTGGTGTAAGATGTAATGTCGACGGCAGAATGCGACAAGACAATATATGTGTAGAATGGTATACTCTGAGTGACATGGTAGGAATCGAACCATGAGTAGATAGGTGAGAAACATGTAGTACTCAACTTATTAGAATTCAACCTTATAACCTTCAATTTGGTTTATAGATACTCAACAGATTGGTCAACTCAACCCAGACCAAACTCGACTTGATCAATTGTTGCTCCCAACTCTCCTTCTAAGGCTACTGTAATTTCAACTTGACAGTCGAGAGTTGAGAGCCATTCAACAACATCGAATTTCAAGAGCCTGTTTAGAGCAAAGGGTGTATTTAGTTTGACTTCTTACAAAACAAAAGTGATTTTATAATATAAATGTAGGTACTAATAAGATACTTCTCCAAAGTAGCTTTTCAGTAGTAAATACTACTACACGTTTACCAAAAAAGCACAAGGGGTGTTGACCAAAACCACAATCAAATATCTCAATAGCTCCAAAAGCAACCTAATATTCAAAAGCATCTTGTTAAACTTTGTTTGTTCTCGGACCAAATTGTTCTTCAATCCCTTTCTCGTGACATCGAGACTAGACTCCATTCACACATTGAAGTATTTCAAAAATTATTATTTTTGTTTCAATTTTCAAACTTATTAATTTATTCAGGATATCATAAGTAGTTAACATCTATTTTAAACCCATATTCTAAAGAAATAAACGCTAAGGAAAAAAATCTTCAACTTTGAAGGTAATTTTCTCCATGACTAATCGAAGTAAAATGAGGGTTACGAACAGGGAATGGAGTGGAGCACAAATTCTTGTGTTATTTTCTTGTTAAAAATAAAAAGATTAGATTTTTTTATTTTTTTTGTAAAATCTCCATAAATTGTAGAAAGAGAATGCCCGCGATGACTATATTTAATATTGAAGTAACTCATAATAAAATGGTTGAACTCATGTATCTACAAAAATCATTCATTTAGGTTCAGAATTGTTAGTCAATCTAAATGCGCCTCATGTATCATATTTTTGTTAACTTTAACTATTGAACCGTTAAGTCTCTCTTCTATATCGCAAGTTCTTTCTCTGTTATGTCTTGAACGCACGAGTGTCATGTCTTGAACTTGTGAGAGATAAAGTGAATGACAATTTGGTCTCGAAAAAAAATGAAGGCTACTGTATAAGATGCTTTTGAGCATTAAATATATATAATGATGCTTTTGGAGGTATAGAGATATTTGAAGATGCTTTTGATAAAACTCACTTTTTTCTGTGCTTTTCAAATTGAAAATCACATGATGTAGTTAATTTGGTTAATTAGTACATAGAAAACGAAATTGTATCTAATAACAAGTGCTTTTGCAATTGCTTCACTAAAAAGTGGATTTTTAGCTTTTTCTTTTTAATAGGTTCTTTTTAAAATGTATTAACCAAAATAACTTTCAAGGTTTTTTGAAAGCCAAAAGCCCTAAAAACACTTTTAAAGAGTCTAAACACATCCAAAGTCAATTTGTGGATGGAGCTTTTTGAGATCACCTAGGGTTCGATCGTTTGATATGTTGTCTTTGGTTGGAATAACTTGAACTAGATTTTTCTAACCAAAAAAAAAACCTCAAACTAAATTACTAGTCCGTCTATTATTAGAATTATTCAAAGATACTCTATTATTTTAAATTAGTTTAGAGCATCATAGTTAAGATTTCTACAATTGTTACACATTCATGCCACCCCGCCTGCCCCTACTTTCAAGGTCCAACTTGATCTTGGTTTAAACTATGGGGGTATATTGTAGTTAATGGCTATTTTTGTCTTTTTGAGTACTTTTAAATGATAGTCCTATTAAGCAAAGGAACTCATTGAAGAAAAATAACAAAAACAACAAGACGGACACTACCAAAACAACAAAACTATGGTGGTAGCATCAAGTTTCTCACCCTATATAAAATATCCGCTTCCAAACAACCATCCTGATAGGAATTGGGCTTGTTCAGAATTTGTGACATTGTTTTTAGTTTTTGTCTCTTAAGCATTCAAAATGCCTTGTTTGATAAAAAGAAGCCTGACTTTCAGTTCATAGTAGAAACCACTTAGCCTTCTGAATTCTCATATTGTTAGATGGGGTAGAGCATTTGGAATTTTATATTAAAAGGAAAAGCATTTGGAATCCAAATCGAGATCCTCTGAGTGGCCTTAGGCATAATAATCGTGAATGGACCACTAAAGGTCTACCACGTTATTAAAGATTGTCCGTGTTCAAATGTATGACAGACTGTCCGTAATGGTATGGCGGACCGTGAATAGTCCACTTACCATCACCGTAAATCCAAATGCTTGCCGACACAAATACGGAGGAAAAATTTAGGCTGCCATAATTGAGATTCCTAGGAATACGAGACAAGTCAATCGATGAGAAGACCTGCTGAAAAATCAAATGTCCAAAATGATAGCCGTCCTGCTGAAAAATCAAATGTCCAAAATGATAGCCGTCCTGCTGAAAAATCAAATGTCCAAAATGATAGGCGTCCATAACAACCTAGTTATCCTTTTCTTCAATCGCGTCCAAAGAAAGAGAACTTTTTTGCCAAAGTACATTAATGATCCCTTAAAAATGGTCCGAAGACCTTTTTGACCTTGGACTGCCAGTCAAGATGGCCGACCAATGTGGACAGGGTAGTATAAGGGGTTTATGTGAATGCTGGAAACAAAGTTGGTTGTTTGTATTCGCATGGGAGAGAGGTTTTTTTTTTTTTTTTTCCTTCTGTCTTCGACGACAGTATCCAGCCTTTTTTAAAACCGACTATTCCACTAGGTAAGTGAAGTCCCAACCTACCCCACGCCAGGTAAGTGAGGCTTTTGCCTGGACAAGAGGCTCTAAGGAGAAAGCACGAATTCGAAACCGCAACCTTCCGTTCATGAACCGTGGTCCGAACCAATTATACTGCTGTACTACCCTTCAGAGTTGGAGAGAGGTGGTTATTTATAAAAATGTAAATAACTTTTTTGAAGAAACCTTTTAGTAGGTCTAAGGATAAAGCGTTAGCTCATATGGTTAGAGACACTAGTGCCCAGCAGTCGAGGGTGAGAATGTGTTATTTAAAACCAATTCCGATCAAGTGAAAAAAATTGAAAATCAAAAAACAATTTTTTGATAGTCATTCAAGAAGAAGATCGTTCTACATTCAAATTCATTCGATTGAAGACCTAAAAACCATGATTGTTTTTTCTCTCTGTTGATTAATTCATGATTTTCTAAATTAGCGATGATTCACAATTAGAGAATTTTTAAGAATCTTACATAGGACGGGGGTCTAATTTTAAAACCCATAGATAATGACATGCTTTGAGGACATTATAAGATTTTTTTTTTCCCGTTTTATATAATAGGACCCATTTGTTTGTGTGGTATTTAATTCATGAGGAATCAATGTTATGCATTCTAGTAAGGGCCTAATTTAATTAGTTAAAACATAAGATTCAAAAATACCATCAGGTAGTCTTGTTTTAGATGGTGAATAATTGCATTGCCATCACCCTTCGAAATACCGCACATCTCATTGAGGAATAGGCACCCAAACCAGTTGAGATAAGGGCCAAGACAAATAAGAAAGACCTATTTTTTGTTATAATGTTAATTCAGGCCAGGCTCAAGCTTCATATGCTTCAGTTGGGCCGGGCTCAGGCCAGCCAGTTATGGCCCGATCCAGGCTTGATCCAAGAGTTCAGAAATCAGGCCGGGCCTAGATCTTCCTAAGCCTGGCCCAGCCCCGGCCCATTAACACCCGTAACGTCAAGCTTACACTCAATTGCCAGGTGGCAATATAGAAAAAGAAAACTAAGGAAAGTTGAATGGGCTCCACCCAAGGGGAAGTATTTTTTTTTTTTTTTTTGGGCTCCACCTGAGGGTGAGTATTGAAAAGAATTTATGCAACCTCTATTAACGCCTCGAGAGGGGATGCATTGAAAAGTATTTATACAACCTCTATTAACGCCTCAAAGTTTTGGTAGGATTGGCTAGCTAAAGAAGTTTAAGATGGCATCAGAGCCTACCGGTCTCGAGTTAGAGTCCCAAGAGGAAAAAAAAGAATATGCATCTCTACTAACACCTTGAGGTTCTAATAGTAACGGTTAGCTAAAGAAAATTGAAAAAGAATTGAATTTCTTTTTAGGCCTATCTTCTTCTTGCTTGGCCCACAAGGCCAGATAATGGCCTAGGTAGTGAATGCCCTCGGAGGGCTTTGCCGAGCGTTGACTCGACAACATGTTTTGAGGGTAGAAGGTTAGGGCTCAAACAACCCTAGGCCCAGCCCTGTCGGCCCTGCACTCTTTCAGAAGACCCTTCATTTAATACATAATAAGAGCATCTCCAAGAGATACTTTAAATTTGGATATGCTTTTTAAAAAATGAAGGCTGATGTGGCATATGTATTTTGGCAAATGTAACTTGGCAACTCCAAAAGAGATGTCAAATGCAAATGTAAGTGGGCCTATGATCATTATTTTATGCAAAAGAAAGATTTGCACCCAAAAACTCAAATGCAAGTGGGCTCTCACCATTATTTTATTCAAAAAAAAAAATTGAAGTATGCTTTATGGTATGCCAAATTTGGCATACCATTACATACTTCAAATGCCATGTAGGATATGAAGTATCTGTTGGAGACAATCTCATATGTTATTTAGAGTTGTTGGAAGATGACATGGCCATTTGAAGTATCTGTTGGAGTTGCTCTAAGTTTCTGGGGATCTTCAAGCAACATACTTACATCGAAGTGCTAACGTTGTTGTACAAACGACTCTCAGAAATTCAGAATTCCATGAGAATAATTTACCCACATTTTATCCCAGCAGAAAAGGAGCTATATTGGATTAAAGTTTGAGCGTTCCTCGGCCTTTTCGATCCTACTCCGAAAACGTCGATCCGCAATTTTATAGTGAAGCCGTCCTTGAAGCATAGATCAACCGAATATGGAGGAAGCTGTGTACAATCTTTAGTTTATGTACATTTTCGTTTTCTGTAAGTTTGACATTTATCTTTTAAATGAAAAAACTTCTTCTAACTTATTAATTATTGTCTATTTTATGTGAACAAATTGCAAAGTTCATTTTTTTTCTCCATTTTTGACACTTGAATGTATGGAAAAGATATATTTATATCAATTAGTTATTTGTTTATAAACTCACTAGCATTATATTGTATATATAGGCGCTCCAGACATGTAATAGTTTTAAAATTTAGCATTTTGACGCTCCTACTCCCGTTTTGCGCTTTGCGCACTTAGGTCTAAGCAAGTCTAGATCAAGTTTAGAACTATTGGTAAAAGAATAGTCTTATCCCAAGCACGGTTCATTTATTAATTTAGTTAAAAATATTAATCCAGACACAATCCAAAGGATGAAGGGTCAACCAATGACCTTATTAACAGACAGATAGATGACAGTCCAATGACCTTATAAGGTCAAGTCAAGTTGATGGGTGAAATATAAAATATTAGTGGTTGGGGCCAAGCCAGCCCAAGCCCAATCCAGGTTCAACCGCTTTGGGCTGGTCTTGGACCTATAATTTAAGTCCGTTTAAAATTTGATTTGGGGTCAGATTTAGTGATAGAAGGCCCAAACCTCAGCCTAACGAGTTCTTCTAATTTTGTGATTGATTTGTGCAAACAATTACTAGGAAGCCTTGAGAGTTGATAAAAGCCCGGTCGGCCCAGCCCAACTGACTAAATGACAGGCTTGTGCATCGCATTTTCAACCCATGTCGGGCTTGAGCTGAATAAGGGCTTGTATTTCTAGTTTCTAAAGTCAGACCAGGCTTGGATATGCCTCATCCTAGCCCGGCCCATGAATACCCCTAGCAAGAATACAGGTTGGATTCATGGGCGGCTCCACATATATCACAGTGGGGTCAATTGACCCCACTTAGATCCAAAAAGGGATTTAAAAATAAAAATTTGTATTTCATGAATTGAACTTATAGGAAGCTTTTGACCCCACCAAATTTAAGAGCTTCACCCAACATTACAACTTTACACTTTTTCTTTATTGATGTGGTAGTGTACAAAAACCACCATAAAATACTCACCGCCTAAGCTAATAGGCTAACTGTCTACAAAAAATTAAATAAAATTAATGGACCCACATTACTGATATGCGCTCTAGCAACAAGTTTTTAGAACTTAAAGGAGTTTGTGGCATTGCTAGAAAATTAGTTGAGACAAAGAAGGATATCCTATACCGATTGGTTTATTTACTTTTAAAATTGGCGTTGATTTTACCAGTAGTGACTACCACGGTAGAAAGAGCTTTTTCAGCAATAAAGTATGTAAATAACTGGTTGTGTAACCAAATAGGAGATCAATGGATGAATGACTATTTTGTTACATATATTGAAAAATATGTGGTTGCTAGTGTTGATAATGAATCTATTATGCAACGATTTCAACAGATGAAAACCTGTTGAGAGCAGCTGTAGGAGTATATGTATTTGGATTTTGCTTTAGGATTAAGATTTATTAGTAACAATGTGTTAAAAAAAAATTATTTAGAATTCAATATTATCTTTATTGGATTATCGGAAATAGATTATTTGAGAATTTTATATTATACTTATTGAATTACCGAAATTAGATGACAAATGTTGATAAAGGAAAAAATAAATTTATTTAATTTGCAGAAGATAAATCTTTTGTTAACCCTACTGACTCGAATTTCTAAAGCAACACTGATTGAAATAGGGGGGTTAGGTCACTAGTTCCACTCTTTGAGAGTATTCACTATCAAACCTTCTTCCTTGGAAGCCACTTTTCTAATAAATTCCTAATAACTAATACTATAAAACCCAAGTGCCCAAAAGAAAATTTGACAGCCTACTTCTTCCATTGCCTACTTTTTAATCTCCTCTATTCCAACCCTCCCCCACTTTCTTCCTTCTTTCCTGCATACTTTATTGTCTGCTTTAGTTGACTTCCCCTTCTCTCATTCCCACACAAATAAACAAATCCACATCCATAAGTAGCATTCCATCATTTCCATTTGGAAAACAGAAGCAAAAGGAAAGACTACAAATAAAACCAGTCCACAGTCCACACTCCATTGCCCCCTTCTTTTCCCTTGCCCCATTATTCCAGTAGAGCAATAATTAAAATAAGACATCAACACCCCACTAGCAAAGAAAAAGAGGAGCAAAAAAACAAGGGCTAAAAAGCCAAAAAGATGGGACTAAACATAACAAAAGGAAAGGTCTCTATTGTCTTTTCCTTTTTAACTGACCAAAGTCCACTCAAATACGGCGTCTTAACGCTGACCTCCCTATTTCCGTAGACTTAACGGCCGTTAAGTTAGAGGCACCCCTTCCTTTCAATTTTTTTTTTCTCTTATTCCTTTTCGTCCGTTATCACGGCTTGGAGACGGATGCGGCGTCTTTAACGGAAGGCTCCCCTCCGTTACCGATGGCTGACTGGACCGTTAAAACGGACATGCTTGGGGAGGATGGGGCATCTGCCACGTTGGATGGGGCCATCAGAGGGTTGAGATTTCTCGAGTGACACGTGGCAGTAGAGATGGCCGTCGCTAGGGAGATGGGCATGAGGCAGAGGCCCTTCCCTTGTAGGTACTGCATGGCGGACCCCATGTCCTCTTCCATCATCTTTGCTACTTGTTGCTCCGTCGCCGTTATGCCGTCGTGTGACGCCGTCTGGGTTCCGTTACCGCTCCGTCCTATCCCGCTCGCCTGGATACAGTCACCACCGCCCTGCATATTTACCAAAATACCCTCTCACGTTAAAGGCTGGAAAACACTAAACGGGTCGCCCCCATTAATAATCGGGTCATGTTCAGATTGAAACATAGATATGAGCAAGGAAAGACATGCATCTTTTGAATGGTTTGGATCTTTAGAACCTAAGATTTAAACAATAATACCAATGTAATTGCTCCTCTATATAATGATTTTATCTTTAAAACAATACTACCAATGTAACTCTCATGGCTTTTGAGAGAAAAACCAATCTTTATGAATCCTTGTGTGACCCACTTAGATGTACGATAAATCACGTGAGAATAGAGTTACGGGAAGGTCACAGTGTGGATTAGAATTGGGAAATATTTAGCCCAATTTAGAACATCCTAACCCTTGATTTAAGGTGATCAAGTCCTCACAATATATATATTTTTAAAGTTCAATCCTACAGTGAGAAAAAGTCAGTGGGTGACAATTGGGGTGAGTACCACTGATTCATGCAAAGGTAGTGAGTGGTGAAGATCAGGTTGGGATTGATGATAAGGGGTCCTGCAAGCAGCTGCTGAAATAATTCTCTCTCATGCAAGCCATGCAAGTTAGCTCTCAACAGAAAATTAATGTGTGTGTCTATATATATATATATATATATATATATATATAATTAGGTCAGAGTCAGGCCCAGCCCGGACCCCAGCCAACCCTGACTCAATTTATGACATTATGCAGCCTAAAGTGCCCTAAACAAATGAAAATGTATGGTTTTATGTGAACTCCTTGTAAATGGGCCACATTTTAGATTATTCAAAGGAATAAAACATTGGCCCTACCAGAGGTTTACAAATTACACTTCTTTTAGTAAGTTGCCTATCAATAGGTATGGCCTTCCAGTTATCATATAAAACGGTAAGAGATTATGAAGTAGGTTAGGATTTACATAAATTGAGAATGGCAAAAAAAAAATCCACATTTTCTTAGTCCTAAATGCAATGATCCTGGATTTAAAGTCACAAAATGAAGGTTCTTAATATTCAAAATTTATGCATAATCATCAATTTGTAGTTAGAAAGCTAAGTAAATTATATATAACTTTGGAGTCATATTGGTTAAAAATTAAGATCTTAAAGATGGAACATAAGGACAGCAAGTTAAGCAAGTTTGAGAGTAATAAATATGGGAGTACAAAAACTGAGAATCATGTACTGTCTCGATCATAATATGAAATATTTTGACATCTAAAAGCAACACGGAAGATGTGACTTGGATATATATAGAACATATGATGAAACTTTAGTTGAATAAAGATGAAAAGCCAATGCTTTATGAAGAAATTTTTTACAAGACATCACTTTAGTAAACATCCATGTTGAGCCCGTAAGACGCATTAGATTACCCTGCAGCCAGCACACTTGATAACAGGCATCAAAGTTTAGCCAGCCAGTGTTGCTCATTCATATCGGTTAAAACATTGAATTATCAGTCATTGCACTCTTATTAAGGTAAATGCAGCTTAGTCTTTTACTTTCCAATTTTCCACCTTAGAGCCAAGGTCCACAACCCATTGGCCCAAAACCATGCTCATCATTTCTCCAATTTCAACCAGTGCAACTACAACATTGATATGTGGCCCAGTACTACATCAACTGCTACTCTTTAAACAATAAAGTGCATGGTAATAAGCCCCTAAAAAGGGTTATATTAAGGAGCTGAAAAAAAAAAAAAAGATCGGTTGTGCATAAAAATCATGATCATATCTTGTAAATTATAGTCAATTACGAAGAAGCAGAAGAAGGACACAAGAGAAGACAATATTAATAATAGTACTAATACCTCTGATGAGATGTCAGCCACGAGGGGAGCAACAGCTGCAGCACCACCGAGCCTACTCATGCTCAGGACCTGGATAGACAGAAGAAGTGATGGAATTTCAGGGATTCTCTTTGTCTTCTTTTATATGATTATAAATATATTCGTACAGATGAGAATTTATAGCTATAAGCTGCTTTTAAGAAGGCTTTGGGTTCCGGGAATATTGCCTTGACTTGGAGCTGTAGGAATTTCACGTAGTCGATGATCTCATCTAGCATGGAAGCCTTGTCTGTCTGCAATTCCATTACATGAGTCAGAAAAAAAAAAAAAAAACTTTTAAGATAAATAAACTCATTAATGCCCTCCCATGGCTTTAAAGCTCCACCTTAACTGACTCATGACTGAGTCGACTCAGTTCAACAGGTTGTAATGTCGAATGAGTCAAGTGCGTTCGAACAAATTTTTATTATCGTTAACTTTCTAAGTCAGAGTTCCAGATCTTAACACATTGATAGGAGCCCTTTTATTGCCAATTGTTTGATTCATTGTGATTTTGAAAAAGACTATAAATAGTTATTTTGAATAGGCATTATGGTCATGCCGAAGAAGACGTGAGTTGGAGTTAAAATATTGAATATACGGTCAGAGAGAGAATGACCTTTAATTCTTCACTTTCAGCCCCTTGGATAAAAGGGCATTGCCTAGAGATCATTGGAAGTCCATCCCATTAAACAAATCAGATCTATATATATAAATCACAACCCTAAAGAAAATATTCATTATAGATTGTGTGTTTACAATGAGAGAGATAATTTGCATCACATGAAAAAAAAAAAAAAAATGCTTGACAAACTCAACAAGCACTCATGAGTTTAGTAGACATTAATCTTAACATTACTATTGAGACATCATATTTGCTGAGGAAAAACTTGATACACAAAGCTTATGGTTGGTAAGGAGCATGGTGCAGTGTGCAGGAGTGCGAAACGAATCTCAAACCAGAAATATAAGGAAAAAATATAAGATCTCAAGATGTTATCGTGCATATATACAAGCAGATATTTGAACCATAAAGGATTCCATACATGTGAGACTACATTGCAATGGTCCCAAAAGGGTTAAAATCACGATCCTCTAGGTGAGGGGTCACTGTTAGTGGGCCCCACATGTGCCCAAACATCTTTTGAAAACACCCCTTTGTGAAAGTGAGGGAAAAATAAAACAAAATCAACTATTTGTTTTCTGAAAAAAAGAATATTGGACATATACCTTATTTGCATTGGGCACCAGTTCTTGGAGAGCTTTCATCCTTTCAGCGATTCTCTCCCTCCTTAGCTACCAAAACATGAAAAACAAAAACACCCCAATAGAGACATTGAAACCAAACAAACAGAAAAGCCAATGTTATTAGTTTTTTCTTTCCTATTCTAATATATTAAGCTTAGCTTACTCTTTCAGCAATGCTATGTGGATCTGTAGCTTGACCTCTCCTCGCCCGGACTTTCGGCCTCGCCGGAGTACCACCACCACCACCACCACCAGCCCCACTTCCCGGATGCGACGATGATATTGACCCGGTCTGTAATCATCAAATAACTAAAATAAATTTCCAAATAATTCTCATTATTATAACTAATATGGTTTTAAAACTAGGCTGTTACCATACCCTAATCACCAACTACATATGCATACCTTTTTTTTCTATGGGTTTACTCCGAAACCTAAAATACATTGCAACTCCATTATCACTAATTTCACATTCTTTTTGTCTTCTTAATCATATAAACATCTAATGTGCCCCATTAAAAGTGAATATTGCAAAATCTCTACAAAAAGATTCAGATTTGATTTTTTTTTAATGGGTCAAAACAAGCTGAATTATTGTAATTAGTAGTGATGTACATGGGATTACAATTCAGCCTAAACAAAGTAAGATCAGCAGATGAGTAACCATGAGTTTAGTCTTAAATATAAAATGTGTTTTCTTTATTTTGGTAATGAAATATAAAATATAAAACTTGTTGAAACTCCCTTCTTACCACTTTTATATTAAAAAAATTTCTTATATTTACATTCAAAAATTACTAAAAAAAATTAAAATTGAACATTTATAATATTTTCCGAACTAGTTCAGTTTTTTTTTCTTTTTCTAAACACTAAGTAAAGTTTTGAGCTTGGACAGAGATACAGTGTAGATAAATCCCATGCTTAGGCCGATACAGTGCTTGAAACCGCGTGTTACAACAAAAAAAATTATCGTAACGGCCTTTACTAGCGATATTGACTGTTGATTACTCGCTCAACACGTCATGTGAAGTAAAGAAAACAAAACATTTTTATCGTAGATACTTGGAAAACGACCCGGATCCGAACCCGAAACCCGTTTCGCACCTGAGGATGATGGAATTGCTGCTGCTGCGACGCTTGAGCGGGTCGGGGCAGAGATCCGGCCATCCCGTTGTACAAACCCTGAATCGGACCCTCGTCGTTCTGGTCAAAATCAAACCACAAAAAACCAATTCAAACATTTCCAATGGCAGAAATCATGATCATAAACACAATCAGATTTGAGAGAGATAGAGAAAGAGAGAGAGAAGTCATGAATTACAAGATTAGGAGGTTTAAACGGGTTTGGGACTTCCTGCATGCGAGAATCCGACGGGTCGGTGCTCCCTCCGAGGGTTAGAGGAAATGGAAGAAGCCCAGAAAGCGACGGCTGAGATCTGGGTCCTCCAGCCCCAGAAATGATCTGGGTCGTCGGTATTCCGGGAGGGGAGCTGCAGCTGATCTGCTGCTGGCGGAGGCGGGAGGCTAGGAGGGAGGACTCGTCATACGGGTAGTGGGGGTTGTTATCCGGGTTGTGTTGCGGATCGTTGGACGGGTCTTTGAAGAGGTTGTGGATGTTGGTGGGGTTGTAAGGGGATTTGGGGTTGGTGGGGAGTTGGGGCCAGGGGATATGGGAGAGCATTTGGTCCAAGAAATCGTCATGTGTTGATGGGTTGTTGTTGAATTGTGAAGTCTGTTGTTGATGATGTTGTTGTTGTTGCTGTTGTTGGATTTGGAGTTGGGAGTTTTGGATCTGCTGCTGATTGCTTTGGAGTTCTTGGAGAGTGCTGGTTCCTTGCATTTCTGTGTTTAGGAGATTGTACCTGAAAAACTAAAGAAGGAGGAGGAGGAGGAGGAGGAGGTGGAAAAGTAGCAGTAGAGAGAGGAAAGGCTTAGATGAGATATGAAGAGGAAGAGGATAGATAGTGTGGGTGGGTTTGATGGATTGAAGACTTTGAGAGGGGGTGACACTGATAGAGCACTTTGTTGTATTTTGTTAATATTTTTATGGGTTTATACTTTGAGACCCCTACATAGCTTTAGAATTACACTTTGAGTCTCTAAATATGAAGAATTTGCAATGAAGGTCCTCTTTAAAGGATCTAATCATTGCATTCACCTCTCTTTTACGAATTTCAGTTGTTACTGCTGTTGAAAATCTAATTAACTTCGGTTAAACTTTTCTCTTTGCCACTCTATCCGCTGTGAAAGTGAGAAATTAAATGATCATTTGTTGCTTCTAAAATAGTGCTAATGCCAACTGTGGTGCATTCACCCCATGACAAAAACAAAGTAGGTAAGATAATTACGACATTTAATCCGTATTTAACCAAGGCAGGACCAAAAACACCTAAGTCAACAAACCCCCGAAAGTAAGCACTTTATGACACACTTGTGATTTGAATAGTGTTGCCACCTTGGTATTACTTGTGTACCCAAATGGATTCCTTGTAGTCTTTCAATTCGATTCAAGTTCAAAGTGTCGCTTGTGTCCACTAGCCCAACATACTTAAAAAAAAAAAAAAAAACAAGTGCTCTATGAGCTTGACTAGCGATGACTCAGTGATAAAGCAGCTCAGTGTTACAATATTAATACGTATCGATTTTTGGCCCTCACATTGAAAGTACCATTTCATTGACTGGTGTTCCGAAGAGAGACTTTTAGCGGCGGCTATTTTCTGCCGTAAAAAGCGTTGTAAAAGCCAGTTGATCGTCTAAAGGATTTATATTGTATTAGCGGCGAAAAAACATGAATTACCCGTAAAAAAACACTTTTAGCAAAAAAAAAAATGCTAAATACGGTTTTTCCATTACATAAGCGCATGTTTGAATAGACCAAAAATGGAATAGAGTGAAATTAAATAAGTCTTAACAGTCTAAAAATCCAACTCTACCCCACTTGGATGAGTTTGGCCCCATAGGTGAAGTAATGTGGTAAGCCACATATACTTTTATTTCCTTGAGTAAAAGTAGATTCTACTCCAAGCCTTAACTTCAAAATAAGCATCCAAATGGAGTGAAGTTTAGTCGCAGCTCCAAGTGCAGAGCTTCGATTGCAGTAATAACTGATAAGACCAGGTCGATCCACAGGGAACTTTAGAAATAATGCTTTCCAACTTTATCACTTGCCTTAAATAAAATCTAATTTTAGTCTAAAACCTTGAAAAGTACATTCATCATTCTTACTTTAAATTAAAATTAAATACATTTTCAAAAATAAAAATTTCTTAAATCTAAAAACCTAATCTAAAATGAATTACAAGTTGTTACAAAAGAACACACAAATTAGAACATCAAATTAGAAACAATCCAAAAAAAAAACTTACCAAAAAAAAAATTAAGAAGCAAAATTAGAAAAAAAATGAACCTAAGTTAGAAACCAAATTAATCAAAGATTAGTAACAAATTAAATCACTCAAAAAGAAAACAACCTATTTTCTAAAATTAGCATAAAACCCTTACTAAATTAGTTTCCTAAATTAGTAACTAGGTTAGTCAATTAGGGTTAATATATTTCCTAAGTTAGTGAACTGAGTTAATCAACTCCCTAAAGTTAAGGACTTTCCAAATAAATAAAGATTTTTAAATCATAACAAATTTAGAAAGCATTAAGTCAATCATACCTTATGTTAGAATTTTCAAATCTTGAGAAACTCCCTAAGTTAAAATCTTCAATTAACAAAAATTAGAAAGATCTTTTATTTCTAGAAATTATCTAAATAATCTAAAACACAAAATTAGAAACTAATCCTAAAATTAGAAAGTTAGTAATGCAATGTATGCCATGAGATGCTGAAAAATTCTAAATCTGAAAAACTAGTATGCAGGGCTGTTTTTATGCATGATTTTTCCTAATCTAATGCAACCTAAAACTGAGTTTAATGGCTGGAATTTAAATTATAATAATGCATGAATCAAATAAAAAAAAAGGGAAGAAAAAAATGATTTAAAACGAATGAGATATGAGTGTATGAACATGACCTAAAAAAAACTGTGCAGAAATTTTGCAAACAGGTGGGTCCGACCAGCCATGTTTGAGCCACTGGTTCACCATCTTTTCAAAATTATTTTTGCTTGATATTCTGGGGGTTGAAAGTACACTAATCAAACTTTAATTTCTTCAAGTTTCATCGAAAAATAATGTGTTTAGATCATGTTTCTAATCACAAACTTTTTACACAAAATCTGTCCTGAAATTCCTGTAACAATTGTGCTAAATTGTACACTTTATATTGAGATCCGAATTTCCAAAAAAAAAATTGGCCAAGATTATTGGCTCAAATTTCTGATTTTTCTTTCTTGTTCAATTCAAACTCCAATTCCAGCAACTTAAACATATCTAAACTCCACCAATATGAATATACATGCAATGCTAAACTATGCATAAAAATTTACATAAACATATAAGAAGCATAAGAAGAAAAGAAAACAACAAATGCTTAAATTTAAATGTGTAGTGTAAAATAAATGTGTGGATTGCATAAAATTAAATGTGTGGCATTGACAAGAAAATAAATGTGTGGATTTTTCAAACAAAAGTAAATGTGTGGTAATTGCAATAAAAATAAATGTGTGATAAGTGTGCTCTTTTTTTTTTTATTCTCAAATCGGGTTCATAATTACTTATTTCATGCCCTTAGGATCTTGGGTTGTCAATCCAAGAATAACAACAATGAAAACACAATTCAAGCATTAATCACCTAAGAAAAAGAATAATTAAAAAAATCACACTTTTACTAATATGCAATGTTTTTACATAAAAGATGGAGAAATAAAATTTAAAAAAAAAAAACTACATACTAGGATGAAAGGAACCTCTCTAGTTGAAGCATCAAGTTGGGACAAGCCTTCTTGAGGAGAGATGAGCTATGGTAGAGAAAGGAGATGGGTAGAATGGTGGAGGAATTACACTAGTGATGGGGTCTTTTCTTTCATGAAAAGGAGTGGACGTCGATGACCTCTTTAAATAGGGTATGGGCTGCCATATTATTTCTCTCTAGTCCCTACTTTGTTGCAAGAATCTTCTTCACTTGGTAAGTCTTCTCCTTTCTTTTCTCCATTAATTCTATCTTCATGCACTTGTCATATTTCTTTCTTTAGCAAATCTTCCTTTGACTTGACATTTATGAGAGATACATGAGATGGCAAACTCTAAGTTGGAATCAAGAGAAAATTAAATGCCCAATATGTGTAGATTCTTTCCACTTTTGTCTCTTTGGAAATCTTCTTTCTTGATTTGACCCTTTATGGATTTTCTTTGATTATCTTGAATTATCTTCAAAAATAAAATTGTGCTTTTGTGCAAAGAAAGTGGACCCCCCCTCTTAGACGCCCCACGTGTGTGACCTACACATGTGCATGTGTGGGACCCTTTTTCTCATTTCCTGTATGCTAAAAAATATGAATTTTATGTGAAAAGACAAATTTACCCTTAATTCATGAATGCATGACTGTGGGCCCATCTCTCATGAAAAGATGAATGAAAACACATTTGAAAAATAAATTTACAAAAATGGTTGGTTTCATGATTTGATGCAAAAATGCTGGTTTCTTTAGCAATTATGCATGAATGCACTACAATGGATCAAAAATGCATAAAATCATGATATGATACTAAATGAGGCTCTCTTGGCTTGATAAGTCCTTAAACTTACCAAATATAGCCACAAAAATATGTATTTTTAAGGACTTATCAAAGTAAAGTACTTTACTTTAACTTCAACCTACTTCTCCTCACTCCACACCACATGTGAAATCCACTTCATTTTACTTCACTCATCATTTATCCAAATAGGCCCTAAAAGTCTCTTTTTTGTTGTGACTTCATGGATTTACTTTCCAATTTATGAAGAGGTTAATCTGAAATATGTAAATTAACTTATACCAATTAGAAACATGCAAGAGTCACCAATTTACAGTTTCTCAATTGAAGTAATGTCACGAGCTGGTCTTCAAGAGTCCTTCTCAGAATATATACTACCGGCCGGTCTTGTGCTTTCCACTCAAGGTGAATGCTTATGAGACTTGGTATGAAGACTCTCGACCCCTGAGTGGCTCCCAAAGGCTTCACATGAGTGGGATATGTGGAAAGCACAGTGGGCCCACCTACTATTAATTTAAATCGTTCAAAACAATTGACATCCCCTTCACTGAACTAATTTCAAGTTTTACTTCAATAGAAATTGGTCCCAACGTAAAATTGAAAGAGGAATTGATTATTTGTGATTAGTGCATATGATTGAAAACACATACGATTATACTTATCACATTATTAGTCATGTGAACAATTTATGGTGGGACCACCTCCTATTAAGATAAAGTTTGAAGATATATCACTTGAGATTACCTCTCAGGGGAAGTGTGTAGGATACAATCAGGGGATCCTGAACCATGAATTATAGTATAAATAATCTCTTCAAACATTCTCTTTTTTTTTTTTTAGTTTTGTCACACTATTTTGCTCAAGCATATTTAGATAAGAAGTTGCCCATTAAAAGGAAGAAAAAACAGATATATAAGAAGCTGCCTAAGAATACATTACATCCCATCAAAAATTATGAAAATTCTTGGGACATTACTCACTGGTGTAATCAATTCTTAGTGTCTCCTTTGCTCTTGAACTAATTTTCAACATGCGTCTTGTGTAGGTGAGAATTTTGTAGTGCTTCTGATTTCTCTTTAGAAACCTTAGGCATATCAAGAATAGTCATAAATAAATTCCACTATATTCTGCATATATGTAAAATGTGATTGTTCTCGACTTTTCAGATAAATCATAGTATACAAACCCCTACGGTCGAGGTGATTTGTTGTGATACTCTTAAAATGACTTGTGGGTCTTAATATGTTGCTATTTTGCACAAAATGAGTCATATTTGATTGTTGAGGAGTGGCTCCACCCCGAGTGGGAGCATTGAAAAGGATTTATGTTGCCTCTACTAAAGTTGTTTTGGTAGGATTGATTTGCTAAAGAAACTTAATATGGTACCAGACCCAACTAGTCACAAATTCGGAGCCAGGGAGGAACAATTTGGCGCGAAAAAAATATGCATGTTGCCAAAAGTGTGCGGATTGAAAAGTGTTTATCTTGCCTCTACTAACGCGGTTAGCTGAAAAAGCTTAATTCTTCACATCCATATGTGTGGAAGCGGAAGCTCATGAACGAAGCTCTTTTGCTGCATAAGCCTTAGCCTTTCAGTGTGTCTCTGTCTCTGTCTGTGTGTGTTGGGCGGGCGGGGGGGGGGGGGGGGGCGGTTTACAATCAAGTATTAGACTTTCATAGCTCAAATAATAGACTCTCAATGTCCCTTTATGATGTCAGTAATTGGAAGATTGTGCAAGCAAACTCTTGGATGAACCTCTGAGTCTCTTCTTTCTCAAATATGAAGTCAGAGCTTGAGAGCTTTCAAGCTTGAGCTTACGAAAGCTTGAGTTCTCCTTCTTGAGAGTTCTTTAGAGCATGTGATACGACCCGAGCCCGAGTCGTGTCGCATACTTACTCCCGTAAACTTCAATCACATAAAATTCACAAGGGGTATCAATAATACATTATGCAGAATATAAACAAATATACATTGCTCATGTATAAAATAAAATTCACTTACACTATGTATAAACATCCACTTGCATATTTAATACAATACAAGGACAAAAAGTGTGAAACGTTTTCAACACAAATTTCCATTCCAAGAAATTTCTTTACTGTTTCATTCTCCAAAAATCCATATTAAATGTTGTCACATCATTTCCACTCGACTAATCCTCCTGGAGGAACTGGAGTGGTCTCCTCCGTTAGCGCTGAGGCTTGGGCATGATCGGCATGGGCAACTATGCATGTAATGCGATCAATAACACTATGAATTTGACAATTCAGTAAAGTATAAACAGATACTGATTGAACATGCTAATTACACATTTAATCTATCTAATTCAATGTTAAACCAATACAAATACAATTCAATTCAATTCATAATCCATGAGAGTCTTTATTCAAATTTGGCAAACTACAATAGCATTTTATTTCAAATCACATCTTCCATATGGAAGGAATCATATATTGTGGGATTTATCAGTGCCTGGGCAAAGAACTACTGACATCACCACAGAGCTCTGGAACACTCTCAAATCATCTGCTGCAGCATAAACAGCTCTAATGAACATTATTGAAATCACTATGTAATGCCAGACTCAAAAGAAACATTACAATTAACATGTTTATTCTGTTCAAGTACAATTTAACGTATTCCATTCAATAACAATTCGTTTAGAATTTAATCCAATTTATGATCCATTTCGGATACAATTCCATGTACCAATTCAATTAAATAATATCAATCATTCATATGTAATCCTCAGTTATTTAATGTACATGTTATTCTCGATGAGCATCACAATTTATGTGAATTTTGTACTTTAAAGTCCCCTTAATTAACACACATGGAGGTATAAACAATATTAATAGCCTTGAAATAATCAATAGACTTTTTTCCTTAAAACTCAAAAATTAATTCTGAAATTTTATTAGTTTAGGTTAACTAATCAATGTCCTATCGGTTTAGCTTTAGAAGCTAATAATATTATTGAATTACAATTACTCAACTTCGGTTAACACTCAATCCATCTTGAATCCAAATCCAAGGATATTACTTTATGGAAAGTGCAATTGATTTATTATTCCTTAATTATATTATAATTAGTCTTTAGACTAATTTTATGGATCATTTTTTATCATAAACAGAACATTTGATTCAATTTGAATCATAAAAAATTCGGACTCAACCTGAGTCCTCCGATCGATCGGGCTTCAGGTTCAATTGATCGGCCTGAAATCATGTTCTAATTAGGATTGTCCAATCGATTGGACATGCAATGAGTTACAATCTGAAACTGGTTTTTCTCTTCTTCATTCTCAATTTTTTCCTTTCCTCTTGAACCTGCACATAATATGGGAACTCTAGTCCCCTTCTCAATAATCCATTCATACATACACAACTTATTCCAACCCATTTAAATACCATTGAACCCATCTTCTTCTCCAATCAATCAATCACATACATACAAATAAATCATATATATAGGGCTGAAATCATATTTCACAACACAATCAAGAGAAAAACCATAGTAACTAGCATCTAATAAAAAAAAAAGTTTATACTTGCCTTTGATTGAATCTATCACAAAAACCCCTTTTCTTACAAGCTCTACTTGAGACAATTCCACCAACAAAATCATTTCTCTAACCCTAACATCACCAACTCATACAAGTACAAATTCAATGAGCTTCTAATATGGTAAAGAACCTAATTAAAAATAAAATCATCTTTGCACTCACTTGATAGCTTGAAGAAAAGAAAATATGAGATTTCCTTCTACTCATGCTCCAAAAATATTGAAGAAAATGATGAGGAAGATGTAGAAATCAATTTCCCTATCTTGATTCTAACTCTTTGATGAAGAATACTTGAGACAAGAATGAAAGAAGAAAAACCTAGGTTAAGCTCTGAGTTGATGCTGCTGGAACAGTCGTATGAATGTCATTTTGAGTTTCCTTTGACATTTATACAATGGAGATTTACAACTTAACCCCCTTTTTCAAACTTATTTTCATTTTGAGTCAAATCAAGACTCATTTGTCCTATTTCACACCAAATGAACACGAGTATATAATGAAAATTGTTGTACTCGTCGAGATACACATGTTGACATCAAGTTTTATCGTATCCGACGAAATACACCATATTCACGGAAAAGTCCCTAATTCCATTAAATTGAATACAAAATCAACTCAACTAAGTCAATCTCTTCCAAATTCATTTCAATATGCTTAATTTATCTATTTGAGACTAATTTGATCCATATTGATCACAAACCTCAATTAACTCAATTAATCATGTTTAATTTACATTAATCTCGATTAACTAGAGTGAATCTTGATTAACTTGGGATGGGGTGTAATAGCATGATTGTGCATGGTTTGCCATGGAAAAAGTGTGGAAACCAGAAAAGATTTATCACACTACAATAAATTTCATACTTGGTGCAGCCACATTTCTACGAAAAAAAGCAAAAATACAAAACTAACTTGAAAGAGCCTTCACCCCGGCGTAACCCACGATGCTCTCACTTAAAAGACCTTGGATGTGCATGGCTCATGGGCTATGTGCCAAAAGAGGTGCAACATGCGCCTAGTGCACCATCTGCCATGTCCATGCTTTAATTGAGATTTAGTTCATATTGTCAAAATGTCTTAGCATGTTCACAATTACACGGTGAGCCAACGGTTACTCGTATGTGAATTTAGCATCAATCTCATCCTCCAACAATATTTGAAGCTGCACTGCGTACAATTTTGAATGGTTTTTATATTTTGAGAATGTCCTAAGCTGGTTTTGGTTCCTTAATAACTTGAATATGGGATGATTCTCTTTAATTCACCATGGACTAAAACATACATCGCATGGCTTGTCTTGACCCTTCACTTCCCCACACTAAATTAAGAAATAAACGGCATACAAAAAAAAAAAAAGGAATACTCTTAAAAACCATGTACATTGATTTAGTGCTACTACTGAAATTAAAACTCTGTTCGAAATCGAAGATCCACACAACGGTTGTCTTCAATGCTAATCTTTACTGATCCTAAGTTGGAGGGATTAGTAAGAAACTCTAGATCAAATTATCACACCACAACAAATTTGTTTTGCATAGATGAGTATGAGATTAAAAAAGATATTGTAAATAAAAAGAGAAAAGAAAATACAAATTTATTGTCGATGGTAAAAGATAAGATCTGTGGCTAAATTAACTTTTGTGTAAAAGAGAGAAGAAAAGGAGAAGACTCTCTTGCATATTCACTTTCTACATTGATATTTCTAGTAAAAGAAATTGTACTTCTATTAATACCCAAACTCACATTGAACAATTCAAATGACAATTCCTAATCTGGTAAATGCTAATGACTTTAACATGTGATAAAAGAAAGATGGAAAAAGTAATGTGATTTCGTTTTGGATAAGATTGGACATGCAAGGAATGAAAAGTTGACGCACAAAACTGAGTTATCTTTGGTTGACAAAAATGGGAAAATGGAATTGGACCAGTTTAGTCTCTGGGGCACCTCATAACTGTAGTTTATTTGGTTCACAATCTTTTGTGAGACACCCTGAAATGAAATTGTAGATTTGAGGACCCTACTGTGGATGACCCAAAATTCAAAGTTTGCATATATTGGGTTATTACCCATTGGAGTTAGCACTATGAAGAGGTTGACTCCAACTCGGATCGGTGGTTCATGGTCATCCAGTAGAGGACCTAGACCTAAAAGGTTTTAGTAGCCAATATTCATACATTCAATGACATAATTTGAATGGAGGATAATGATTAGATCTCTATATGCGTCTGGCACATAAAAAATGAATATAGGGGCACTTAACCACCTTATATTTGTCAAATTCAGGCAACCCAGGCTAGCTAATGGCCCTGGTTGGATGTGTCCTCAAAGTTACAATAAATGAACCCAAAAAAATCTAATTATCTATCTGCCCATTTACTTGTTACTACAAGATTAAGTCTTGGATCAAAGAAAAGAATATATAAATAGCTCCCACTGATGATATCGAAATGCAACCAAGTCCCAATTTCTTTCTTGACCTTCCACAAAAATTGAGACTCAAATGGACTATATATATATATAAACCCTAAAATAAGAAAAATAGAAAATTACTATAATAATTTTTACATGAAAAATATATTTTGACAGTTCAAATGACCTAATTGATAGTCTTGGAAATGTAAACCACCTTTGGCTCTTGCCCATATTGTAGAGTATGTCAATACCCTCAAAATGACTACTTGTGTATTGTGAAAAGATATCCAGATCAAAAGTTATAACCGTTTGAAGTTTACAATATTATTTCAGCTTAATTCTCATGATCTTTACGTTTCAAAATCTGTTCCACAGCTTATTTCACATTAGGTTACGATCATTTGCTCATCACGACTTGAAATCTACATGTAATGTATCACACAGCCATGTGCTTTTATGTCATAATATGCTCATATCAATTTCGAATAAAGGAGAGATTATGATGTTGATGATCACAAAAATTGAGTCCAACTTTGAGACTGATTGGTTTAGACTTGCCACAGTTTTATATGGTGTGAAAGATTCACATACACAGGATAGCCTACATGAGATAAAGAGCACATGATGTTGAGTGGAACGTGGATGGGCAAGATGAAGAGGACACAATGAATGATAATTATATTCCTAGGTAGGCTTTGATGAGATGATTCTGGGACTTGGGGGCATTTCCCAATTGGTCTGGTTTTGGAGAAATAGATTGCAATGTCCTATTGAGTGGTAGAGCATTAGCTTTACAAAAAGCTGATTGTTCTTTCCCTTGTGGCTGTTGTAGGTATCTGTCCTTATCCTCTACT
Source organism: Cinnamomum chago (assembly GCA_038049695.1). Taxonomy (NCBI): domain Eukaryota; kingdom Viridiplantae; phylum Streptophyta; class Magnoliopsida; order Laurales; family Lauraceae; genus Cinnamomum; species Cinnamomum chago. The sequence continues at coordinate 7,579,131 of CP142452.1, read as the reverse complement.
GTGCCTATCACTGTTGCAACTTTTCAGGTATGACTCTTTACACCGCATCCACTTACTGCACTTTCGCTTTTCCTTCTATACTTGAGCTATGAGACAAAAGTCTTCCACCCAAAGACAAAACTCTTTGCCCCCCATCTCACTAAACAATTGGGTCTTGGGTCTGGTCCATGCCCTATTGATATCTATGTACCCTTACCTAACACATAGGACACATCCCATGACTTCATTGGACCCCACTAGACATGGACCCAACTTGAGGCCCCATTGAAATCTTGAACATGTTATTGTATAATATCCGAATCATCATCATCATCATCAAAGTCCGGTTCCAACTATATTAGAATCGGTAACACAAATTTTATTTCTCCAATCCGATTTAACTTGAGTTAAGTCATAAGATAAGTTTCCTTGTATCTATTCTCACTACCTCCATCCATGTCATTTTTTGCCTACCCCTTTTCCTTGATAGGCTATCAACATTTAAAGCCAAAATTTTCCTTACCGGTATCGCTGTCAGCCTACATTGGACTAAACTCAATACTCATATTAACTAATATATAATAGGTGTGCTCTCCAAACGAAAATCACATGGAAAATTTTCTCCTTGCACAGGAGCCTTTGCCATGGATAATTATCGATGTGGCCCGCCTCTTTTACAGTCCATGTGCGGTGGTGCGTAGGAGATCTTTTTTCCAATTACATTGTGCAACCGCTTGGCCCGGTTATTTGCGTAAGATAAATAGGAATTCATGAATAAATGAACTCCATCAATTAATTATTAAAGAGGTGAGTTGCGAACAATGCGAGATGAGGAGTGAAAAATGCATATAGGACCTTTGGCTTTCCTAAGTATCGAACTACTTAAGAGTGACGGATCACTACTCATTTCCCATCTTCCGTTAATTCAACTTAAAGGGGTGGTTATTTAATGGATATTTTTGGACATTCGCCTTTACTACTTCTTCAATTTTAATCACTTCCAAAAATGCAATTTTCAATTACATGAAACAAACAAGCCCTTATGGTGGTTTTGGGTAACAGGTGAGCCCACGTGGGCTCTCTCCACTTCAATCCAAATACACTTTTTCAACCATATCATATTATTGCGAGTTCTTAGATTATATAGTATTCAAGTATAGACATGACTGGACCCAGACCCATATATACCTTATTAGTTTGTGCCGAAACTTTGACCCAGACATGATTATCAATCGTGCTAAAAAAAGGTTCCATACACAGATTATACAGGTTTGATCCTTCAGGTAATTGGGTAATCATGGTCTATTAACAGCATACACCCCAACTTCGTTGGCCACATGGGGCTGTCAACAAATTGGGTTCTTTTAGGCCCAGTCTTGTGAACTCATTGGTTCTGGGCCTTCCAGCCTAAACAAAATTTCATTATCCAGACCATTATTGCACCTAATTAATTAACAGTGGTAGAGATTATAACGATCATCCAACCCTAAAATCCCAGAAATGATTGTTTACTTATCTTGAATGATTGTAGCATTCCATCTGATGGGCCATCACATGCATGTCCATCATCCCGGACCAAATGTCTTTTTTTTTTTTAACCCAGCCGAGAGGGGCTGGGACCCAAGTGAGAGCCCGCATACACACAGGAAGATAGCCCACTTAAATGGGAAAGGAGCCCGCATAAATGGGAAGGATAGTCCGCTCGTGTGGAAAAGGGTGGCGTATCTAAGATTTGAACCCTGGGCAGCCAGGGATGTTCGAAAGTGAGATGCTTCGAGACATATGCCATATTTTATATATTATCAACCAATGTTCGAATGGTATAAAGTCAGTTTTATTGATAGGACTTGGCTTTGTAAAGAAGGTGAGATGCTTCGAGACATAATCCCAGACTCAAATATCACAATCATCTGTAACCTTTTTTCTTAACTGTGTATTTGTGTGCCAGCAATCAAAGGATTACGATTTACGCCATCCACATGGATGGTAAAATCAATTGTATTTGTTAGGTTTATGTCTTGTATTCTAGTTTAAACATATTAGTCCATTGGGTCACCAGCAAGTAAGCTTTTTGGATACATGATATTTTGGTAATGGTTTCGTATGCTTAAAAATGAGAAAGTTATATTATGTAACTTGTAAACCTTAGACCTAAAGTACTTGAAAAAGTGAGAGATCTATCATAACTTATATACCCAAGGGCGTATTTAAAAATTAAGGGCTTAATTAACAAGAGGGATCTAGCTGCCGATATATCTCATTGGGCTGAAGACCCATGGGCCTGACCTAAATTGTCCTAGCTTGCGTTAACGATGGGCCAGATAAACTAAGCCCAGGAATAAAATCAAGGCCCAATTGCTGAACCGGTTGCATTTGCAGGTAGGTTTCCAGTCTACCATTGAGTGCTAGAGAGGCTCAATCCATATAATCCATCTAAACTAGGGAGAGGCCCATAAGACTGACCATAGACATACCAAAACCTTATTTTAAGCTGAGAAGCATTGTTTGAAAACAAAAAAATTTGAGTCGATCTCCAAGTAAGAACAGCACCAAGCCAAATAACTTGGGTACTCAGATCAGCCAGGCTCAATCCATTGAGGAGTGGGCTCCACCCGAGGGAGAATATTGAAAAGTATTTTCGCTGCCTCTACTAACGCCTTGAGGTTTTGGTAGAAATGATTAGCTATAAAAATTTAATATGGTATCAGAACAAGTAGTAAGCCAAGTAATATAGCACGAGGAATTTTGTTGATAAACTGCACAAGTTTGCAAGTAAGTTGCTATAGGAGCTTAGTCGTAGAAAAATAAATTAACCATGTAAATTAATCGGTTTGTTGATAAACTGCACAAGTTTGCAAGTAAGATGCTATAGGAGCTTGGTCGTAGAAAAATAAATTAACCATGTAAATTAATCGGTTTGTTGATAAACTGCACAAGTTTGCAAGTAAGATGCTATAGGAGCTTAGTCGTAGAAGAATAAATTAACCATGTAAATTAATCGGAGTAGCTTACGTATCCGTGTTGGTGCAAGCCGGTGACACATGGATACTTATACAAGCCTAACGTATTTGTATTGAACAGATACGACACTCATGTGGATGCCCAATAATACACCAATACTCTTAGGATACAAGTTCAGCGTATCCTATTTACCAAGTCAACTATTTCATATAGTTATTTTAATTTTCTTACTTTTCAACGTAAAAAAAATACTAAAAAAAGAACATAAGCGATGATAATTTCATAAACTCAGAAGTCGTCTAAAGAAAAATAAAAATAGGACAGTCATCTAAACAAATAATTAAGACATTTGTATCTGTCTGTGTCCTGGAATTTAAAAGTACAGAGTCATAACACCAATCTCCATATGAGTGTCTGTATCTAGACATCATGGATCATACCCGGATACTCCAAAGTAGGCATATCTCAAAATAGGAAAGATAATACTAGCAACATGACAAGTCTTAAAGAAAGGAAAATCAATCTGCATAAAGGCACAATATTCGCACTTTCTGGATTAGATGTTTTGTTATTGAGGAACAAATCAAAATCAGGAATATTGATTCTCATTCACTCCCAAGCTACAGAAAACATACATACATAATAATCATACACCTGCATCCAACATTTCTGATTTGCTCGAGTTTCTTAAGATGCTGAAGTTGTTGTCACATTAACTCGAGCAACATTACATTAACATTTATACAACAAGTCTTAAACATGAAACCTCCTCATTCAAACGCCTTTAATAGGAATCCTAAGCAATAGATTCATGTCTCTAGCTACTGGTAGCCCATAGAAAAGAAAAACAAACAACAAATATTCAAGGTACTCTTCTAGCTTTTACTAACCCCACAAGTAATATGGTACTAACGCTTTAACCCATGGTGTATGTTGGAGCAGGTAAGTTAATAACTGTGCTCTTGATCTTAGTCATCATGGTGATACTATTTGTGATTCCTTGTGACCCAATGCCGCTATCTCTCAAACCCTGCAATGTAAAGAGATCATTCAATACAAAGATGAGTGATGATTATGAAGAATCAGTTTTAACCCTGACAAATCAGATTACCTGGAAAGGAAAATGGTCAGGCCCGCGAGCTGGTGCTGAATTGATCTGAACTGTTCCTGTTTCCATAGCATCACTAATCATGATTGCTTTGTTGATGTCTTTTGTGAAGATACAGCCCTGTATTTTAGGCTAGTTATTAGCTTCATGTAAGGAAGATCAAATTCTTGTTACTCTAGCATTATGCATTTTTCATATCAAAATGATTAGTAGTTATGGACCACCGAACCAAATCTCACAAATGAGTCATGATGGACCACCGAACCAAATCTCACAAATGAGTATGTGATGGACCACCGAACCAAATCTCACAAATTAGTATGGACAAGACTAAGTCAATTGTCCGGATAAATCTGACCAACGGTTATGATTTGAGCCGAATCATGACTCGGTCAACAACGGTTACTATAATTTAGTAGACGTGAGAGATTATATCGGTTCACATGATGGTTACTATAATTAAGGAGCCGTAAATGCCTAATAAGGGTCCATAAACAGATACTTAGGAGTGGCACGTTATTTGAGGATATATATAGCCTCTCAGTTATGAGAGGTAGGGAGGCCGATGACATTCTGGACAGGAGACCCATCGGAACCATCAAGTAGTTAAAAGAGTAAAAGACAATATGGTTCTTAAGTGTCCATTGATAGTAAATGATAATGTACATGAGGGAGAGGAATTTTGTTATTGGCCAATTCATCAGATATCTTATGGTCCTACTCCTAAGCAAGTCTATTGATGAATGCAGTGTGCTGCCTGTATTGTTTTTTATATTAGATGTTATGATAAAATAAATAAATAAAAGACGATAGTTTGTGGGCAAAAAAAAAAAACTGAGAGGTGAAAGAGTTTGTTTATACCTGGAGACCAAAATTGCTTGCATTGCAATGGTGGATCCCTTCTTCAACAGAGTTTATCCTGATAACTGGTAGCACGGGTCCAAACGGTTCCTCCCACGCGATCCTCATATCGGGCCTTACATGATCCAACAGCAATGGCCAGATGAGATTACCCTCCCTCTTGTACTCTTGGCAGAAGGTTGCCCCTTTGGTCTTGGCATCCTTCACCAACCCTTCAATGAAGTTCGCAGATGATTCTGATACGACTGGAGTGATATCACAGTCATCTTCAGGAGGTCCAACCGTTAATTTCGCTACTTTGGCCTTTACTTTCTCCACAATAGCGTCAGCTACTGACTCCATCACCAATACAACCTTGACTGCTGTGCATCTTTGACCACTGTACAGATGAAAGATTACAGAATTAAGGTCCATTCATTTTCGAGTAGCTAATGAATTTTGAAATGGGCGCAACCAAATTTAGAAGGTAAAGAGGGGGACTTTTCACTGTCCCAACGATTCAAAGAAGACTCCATCCCAAGTTCATATAACTCTCTTGCTCATTTTATGGCTCAAAAGGGAAGGGAGTGTGAAGTTGGTATGTTTCGATTTGATAACTTCCTGACATGGTTGTTAAGACAGCGTTTGAACTGTTAATTTCTAATGCATACACACCTATTTCTACCAAAGAACGGGGGGAAAGGGATTCAATGATGACAGTATAATGGATGGAAAATACTCCAATCTCTCCCATCAGATGATCCTAACCATCTGATTTTTCCTTTTTAAAATGTTAACTAGGGCCTTCAATTGTCCGGATGAACGTGTTGGTTTTCAAAAGGTGGGTCCCTTCCCTCTATACCATTCCTCTCTCTCTCTCTCTCTCTCTCTCTCTCTCTCTCTCTAATGATCATCATATAATACTTGATTGTGAAAATATTACCAACATACTATGTATTTGAGAGGAATTATGTGATGTAGATACACTATTATAAAAACGGTGTGATAGTATACCTGTAAGAGAAACCTCCTTTTACAATATTGCTTGCTACTAAATCTAAATCAGCATCTTCAAGCACAATGCATGCATCTTTCCCTCCCAACTCCATTTGAAGAGGGATCATTGCAGCCTTCTTCGAAATTGCAATTCCAGTATCTCCACCTGTAAAGCTGCAAGAAACAAGTAAATCTCCAATCAAGAAGAGAGTGATTATAACAATTACACGTGAAGAGTCATTGCTAGCTCATATTGTATTGGAAACTGAAAACTAGAAGAAAACTTTTAGATACCTTATACAATTAACTCCAGGGTGCATTGTAAGGAAGTCGCCAATCTCAGACCCTTTTCCTGTAACACAACTGATGAGGCCTTCAGGGAAACCAGCCAAGTGAAAGCAATGCACCATGTGTAGAGCAGCAACAGCACCCTGCAAGAATCATGTCAGAAGCATTTAAGTATCCTGATTTAGAGAAAACCCATGCAATCTACTTGTGCGTGATCATAGATAACTCATTCAAACACTCCACAACTGACAAAGCAAAACATCTAAAGTTGTTTTACCTTAAATCAGTTCAATGGAAGAAAAGGCAAAAAAGGTATCAGTCCTAACCAGGGCCATTGCAACAGATAAACAAAATGAGCTCACATCAATTTTGGATGGCTCATACCGCACAGGTTTGCCCCAATACTAAATAGGGGTGTTCATGGACCGGGTTGGGATGAGCTGAGGAATATCCAAACCTGGACCTACTTCTAAAAAATAGGCCCCAGCCCAAGCCCAACTCGGGCCTTAAGTGGATGGCACAAGCCCGGCCTGTCTAAAAAAGAATAAGGCCGAGCCCAGCCCGAATTGGCTTTATAGTAATTAAAAAAGGTTGCTTGCACAGTTCCAAGCTGTAGCTCAGTAGGCTTTGTCACTCGTATGTGTGCGATGGAATGTGTTCAGGTCCCCTCTCTATCTCTCCCTACTAATATTTTTACCTTCCAGCCAGGCTTCGGGCTCTCTACCACTGAATCCAATCCCGCCCTATCTATTAAATGGGCCTAAATAAAAATCTGAGCCCGGCCATGTCCATGAGCACCCCCAATACTTAACCCTACATGTATATGTTTGAAGAATAAATGGTAGCCACTAGGACCAAAAATGATAGTGGTGCTCAAAGATTAGAGGCAGGGACTACAAACGTTTATATTAGTGATACCTGTGTTGGAGGCTTGAGCACGAGTGAGTTTCCAGCTATTAAAGCAGGGCCAATTTTTGAGACAGCTAGGTTAACAGGATAATTGAAGGGTGGGATTGCCAGGATGACACCAAGAGGAATCTGCAATGAAATGCAATCAAAATCATTAACCCAACTAATCTCCAAGATTGAAAATGAAAAGAACAAGAAAAGGAGATGGGCATAATTAATTATCATAATAAATCAATGAATAGAGAATTTAGATTTCTTCTCATAATTATCTATGCTTCATAAACAGTCAGTGCCACAGTTTAACAGCTTCTATGTCTAATTAAAGTGTTTGCTATATGTACCAAATGATGAAGGAAGAGTTGATAGAACTTTAATAATTATATATACCTCCTAGATTGCATGTATGGCAAAGTTCACTGAGTATCAAAAAATTAATGGAACGAGGATTGCCAAGGCCCATGGCTGCAAATGACGATTCATAAATTACTATGGGGGCTTCCTAAGTTAAACAATTCACTTAGGCCGGAGTTTTCCATGTTTTGCCTCCAAAGAAACTGTCAGAAGAAGAGTTTATTGACCAGTAACTTTTAGAAGTGGTGTGGTAAGGCAGACCCTCTATTATGGATTTATGGCTGATAAGGATCAAGGTCACAGGTTCAAATCTGTGCAGGTTCATGCTTGAAGTCCCTAAGTGAGTCTATGTTACCACTAAACAGTGCATAAAAAATAACTTAATTAGAGAAAACATCAAAGTCCAACTCTCCTGGTAGGGCCCTCCGTAGCCACCTATAAGCATAGCAGACAGTTGGATAGGAAAGATTTAGAGATAGTTACATATGACCCAAATTTCAAATTTGTTCATAACCATCGAATCATGACCATACAAAATAAGCATTTGGACTGAATGGCTTTAAACATTCTTTTTTTTTTTTTTTTGGGTTGTGGGGGTGGGGGATTAAAATGGCTATGATCATGAAGTAACTTTGTTGGACATATGCAAACTTTACAAAACCTCTCTCATTCTGCCATCCACCACGCATGGTTGCTTGAAGTAAGCCCCTGAGAGTGAGCGGACTGCACTTATAGTCCTACCAAGCTGAACTTGATCATTTCTTCCTAAATAATTAGGAGAATTGCTCAATCAATGTGATTTTCAAATCAAGGCACATCCATGACTAGTCCCTTCACTAAATGGTTGTACAGTCATCATCCTCCATCAACCCTATCTTACATATGGTAGAAAGAATTATCCATGTCCATGTGGTTCTTAGTGATCTCCATCTCATTTCTTGCAACATAAATGCATGCTAATCTGGAGTACCTAATTCATGGGACCCGTATGGAAAGACAATAAACCCAGAATAACAATGCCAGCAGACTAAATTGGAGAGCACCAGGTCAGGTAGAATTAGAAAGAAAGCAGTGAGTGTTACAAAATTGCAAACGGTGAAACAATGCAGTTAAAGGTCATATCAGCATCCACCCCCATCTGATAACTCAGAAATGCTGAGATGGTGTCTTCTAAGGTAAAGCATTGTGCCACATCACCCATGATAAACTGGAATTGAGCAATTATCAGTTAAGTAGAAAGAACAAAACTGCTTACTGAAATATGCCAACAGCATCTCCACACTTGTTCATTATTCAGTTTAATGTCAAGGCAAAACATACACAGAAGCATTCATCATCAACAACAACAACAACAAGTGTTGTCTGACCATGTGATGAATTGGCCTAACCCACACAACAAAGAATCACATAGATTATATTTTCATTCCTTTTTTTACTGTCACAGCACATAATGTAAGCGAGCATTACAGCCTCAGCCAATTTTTAAAAAATGCCACTCTACCTTTATATTCTCTCTCCTTTTGGTAAGGGAACCAACCTTATGACTAATTCATACACCTCACACGCTTGCCCTTGATGAATTAGCAATCTTAAGCTTTGTTACTTCCTTCTCTGTGAATTAGAAATGAGTCCTGAATTGGCAATGATCTGACCATCTTCTACTGTTTTAAAGGTAGGATTATGAAATCAGTCTGATATGATCTGTTTCACCAATAATGAATGCCAAAGACTTAATTATACTCCTTATCCTTCGTGAATTAATTCCATATATCTGAGTGGACACCACAACAGAGGGCATTTCCGAACTCAATAATGAACAGAGGAAAGCATGTCACTGGCCAGTTGGGCCAGACTATGGGTGGTGATTCCTGACCTTCCAGCCCAATCCAAATACAACCCAGTAATTCAGGTTTCAAGTTGACCTGGGTTACGTTCCGGTTGACATTTCCCCCCAATAAATAATAGGTCGGGTTTCATGTTGAGTTGATACTTGATGTTCAACCTGCCAACCAGACACATTGCACTATGATTCACCAACCTAACCCAAATTGGCACGTCCGACACCGATGATAGACGGGCTGAGTTCTTGTACAAGTTCCCATAATCGTTGAGCCAATGAAGTCCAACCTGACACAGTGCCACCCCTAGCCTAAACCTTCCTTGTAAACTCAGACAAATAGGACACTGACTATATCATTCAGGTATGAAGTAGGTAAGTTATTAAACAAATAGATACCTTGGAAACTAGGCAATATTTGCTTCTCTCATTGCCCGGGAAACTATCTGATGTAAGAAACTTCCCTTCCCCCAGAATTCGGACACCTTCTTCAGCACAGTAAGATATGAGATCTCCAGACCTAACCACCTTCATCAACACACCAATTGTAAAGATTGTCAAATTTAACCATGATTCTGGTCCTAGTCTAGGATTAAAGGAGAGTTCCCAGCATTATATTCTACAACTTACCTCTGTAACAGCATCCTTAGCTGGTTTTGCAATCTCTTTGACAAGGCATTCTGCAATGGGAGCTTTGTGCTCTTTCAATATTGCTGCAGCCTTGTGAAGGAGCTCAGCTCGCTTCCACAAAGGCGTCTTCGCCCATGCCTTCTGTGCAGTCTTTGCAATATCCATGACCTTATTAACTTCCTCTTGTGTGCAAGCTGCAAGGTCGTTGTCATCATCATCTTATCCTTATTTCATCAATCAACTACAAAAGTTGCATGAAAACTGAAAATAATATACAACATAGGAATATAAATCCTATCTTTTTAACACTTGTGTACAGGGTATTTATTTATGTGTGCCTTGGGAAGTGTGAGGAATCATGAACATAAAAGTGTGAGGAATCTTAGCCTTATCTCATCATTCACTATAAAAGTTACATGAAAACCAAAAACAATATACAAGATAGGAACATAAATCCTATCTTTTTAACACTTGTGTACAGGGTATCTATTTATGTGTGCCTTGGGAAGTGTGAGGAATCATGAACAATGGGAGTGTTAGGAAACATGAACAATGGCTTCGCTCTCACACTAGAGTGTTATCTCAATAAAATCACAGTGACAGGATTTCTAGCTGAGTTGACTCGGTAAATTGTTGTCAAATGGTTTGGTAGTCTGAGGACCACTGGGATCGGAGCTGAGGCTGGTTTCCCATTGGGAATTGTGAATCCACATTGGTGATTACTGGGAGCAAGTGCTGGTGTCCCATTCCCACCTCCCAAGAAAACCATTCTAACCACCCAATGATCATATTTTTGCAGGGCTATTCATGGCAGGGTCCAGCCGGGTTGAGGCATATCCAGGCCTGGCCCGAGTTTAGAAATACAGGCCCGTATCAAGATCAAGCCCAGAAGGGGCCGTAAGTTCCTGGGCCAAGCCCTGCCATTGCTGGTCATACCCGAGCCCGCCCATTTCGCCAATCGAGTTCGCTTTCTATTGCTCGTCTTGGCCAGGTCGAGCCATTCTTCAGACTTCCTATCACTTTATCCAAGCGGCCCAAATATTACACGGGCCTAAACTTTAAATCCCAGACCGGTCCGAAGCACCTGGACCCGAGTCGGACCTCGGCCGAACCTACCATGGGCACCACTTAAAATTTTTGGGATGTTCATGGCCCAGGCCAGGTCAAGCGTGGGAAAAAAGTTGCCCAAGCTCGATCTTTCTGTTCTTAGCCATTTATATGCAGGCCCAAGCATCTTCCAATTTAAAGCATCTTTGCTGCATCAGTGGACCCCACAGTTCCAACGGTAATGATCACTGAACAATGGGACCAGGACGAAAGTCAAAGTCTCATGCATTTGCTCATTAGTCCACACGACCATTCAAAAGTGAGATCCTTGACAAAGATCCACCCTAGGGCCGTGTGTGCTTGCGTTAAAATGCAAAAGAATTAATTACATAGGATTCGGATCTTTTGTTGTTAGAAATTGAGATTTCAAAAAATAGCATCAAATAACTTTTCCTTCTATACAAGTTCTTCTATTTCACTAAAAGGAAAAGTAATCAATTTTTATGTATTATAATGCACACCCCAAAAAAGGAAAAGACCTAAGTTTGTATAACCTTTCCTCCCCAAATGGCATGTAAAAGCTCTGCAGAAATGTGGAAAGTGTTTTCCATGAAAAAAAATATTCCATGAAGCTATACAAAGGTGCCCCAAAACAGAAAACAGGAAGAAAAAAAATTCTAAGCTTTCCATGATTGGTGGGAATTTTGTTGGGGGGGTTACCTTGGACCTTGTACTGAGGTTTCCTTGTGGTGGGATTGATGATGGAAACAGACTTTCCAGAAGAAGATTTCTTCCACTCCCCATCAGAGTAGTATTTGAATACATCTCCATCTAAAATCTCCCCAAACACACCACTCCCAGCCATTCAATTGAATTGAACTGAATTTGATAAGAGAAAGTATGATAAAGATATAAGTGATAAGAAAGTGGGGGAATTTCTTCCTCCTCCTCTTCTTCTTCTTCTTCTTCTTCTTTGTAGTTGAAGGGGTCAAGAGTGGTAGGAAGTAGGAGGATGAGGATTGAAGGGATGGGGTGTATATATGGGGAGTGGGAGAGCCACAGGACTCTCTCTCCATGGTGTTGGGGGGCAGCTGCTTTCTTGGGTGGTTGAAGGCATGCCCAAGTACATGGCCCTTATTTTTCATTTGACACTTGATTTTCACCACAATCACTCAACTGCCACTATCCTCCTTATCATGGCACTGAGGCAGCTCCAATCACGTGGATGAATGCGTTCCAAGTCCATCCACTTCACTCCTCGTTTGGCATTTGCTACCCACCACAATTTTACACAACTGCCAATGTCCCTTGTTTTCATCGATATATTGCAGCTCCATTAGACCTTTATTTTAAATACACTTATCAAGCCCCTTGACATCAACACTATAACCAGAGATATTCAATCCTCATTCATGTTTATATAAGCTTAAGTTGGAAGCGTTTTCGCAAACATATGCAATTCAATTCTATGAAACTCTTTTCACACTTTCTTTTTATCTCAAATGATCTAGAACGGTATCCAATTTTAGCCTCATTGAACCTTTCGATGGCCGTATCGAGACTTTAAGAAACTCATGATTAGAAGATAATTGAATTTTTAAGGTTCATCAGCCTTAGTTGAGGGGAAAATATAGAATAAAATAACTATGTTCAATGTAGTTATTAGCTTTTATTGGGTTTATGTCTTGGATCCTGAGTTTTCCGAAGTGATTTAATGGGTTAGCTAGTGACCGGGTCAGGATCAAAAAAAAAAACGAAAATTATTTATACAATGTAATCTCTATCTCTAAACTCTGAAGATTGTTAAGATGTGAGTTGTTGCTCTCGTATCGTAAACGTAGGCAGTTTTACTAAACCACGTAAAATCATCTTCTCTCTTATATGGCATTATTGATCGATCACAGATTTCGTACTTCTATATTCCAGCGTACAACGAGTTTGCTCCCATGCGTGTGTTTGATATGCACCACACGTGTGTTGCGGAGTCTTGCATGCGCCTGGGTGATTAAAATTATCAGGACAAATTCAACTGAGATACCCTCAACAGCGAAAAATAATGTTCAATATGATTAATTGAATATTATTTTGACTAAGCTCAAAATTTGGACTAGCTAAATAGCTCTGTACGTGTCAATGTTATAATGTGGGTGGAGCACATAGAATAAAATGAAACCTGTGGACCACATTAGAAGAAGAAAAAAGAATGTGAGGTCCACATGAGCCAGGGGCAAATCCTATGCAAACAACTTTGATGCAGACATAACCACAACATCACTCCTCTCTCAATTTTAATTATCAATATGGTTAGTTTACCTTGGGTAGGTGAACCCCACGAGTACCATACCAAAAATTGATTGGGCCAAGTTGGTCATATAAGTAAAAAAATGCATGACCCAAGGCCCCAAGATGGTCATTTGGTGAGAGCTCACTGTGGTAGTAAGACTGGCATTTTGGTTGATTAATCCAAAAGAAGTGGCACTTGATGGAGATGAATTTGGTAAAAGGAATCCATGGAATCTTCTGGCGTTTATTCCAAGTGAGTCACTGGAAGGGATTGGGTTTGGTGGCTTCCTAACCGTCCATCACGCACTCAACCACTGGCCCTTTTACTTGTCCATCTCCTTCTCTCTCTCTCTCTCTCGTTTCTAATGGAAAATTGATGGGACCCATCAATCTAAATCGATGTGGACCGTTCATGCATCAGAGGCCACCAGTATGAGTTGGTCCAATCCACATTTGGGTTGGGTTTGGTGGAGCACATTCAAAAGAAAATAAATTGGTTTTGTGGGTGACAGTGATTTCTTGATGTTATCCATTTTAACAATTTTTTGTGGCTTTCAATTTTTTTTCTCAAGTTTTTGGAGAAAGCCAATTTGAACTTTGGAGAGGTTGAGAATCATTCAATGCAGTTTTGGGTGTGGAAGAAATAAATTTTGCCAACTATATCATTTTGGACATCAAGATGAAGCAGATTCAAAAGTAAAGTTATACTTGTACATTATTGGACCCCAAATATTTTACCTCATAAAAGGCAATTAAAGTGGTCGATCATTTTATTTTTCCTCATGCAGAACAAACACAAATTTTATTTTACAAAAAAAAAAAAAAAAAAATTATACTTCACTTTTACTTGACCATACCTTTACTACTCTCTTTACCCATCAACCCTCGTCGACCACCCATTGTATTTCATTGGGGCTTGAATTTCTCTACTTCTGACTGCGTTTAGGGTTTTATTAGATTGCATCACTACAAATTTACATGTCCCTCGAGATACTGGACTCTTAAAATGAAAGTCCAACGTTTACTTCTACTAAAATAATTTTTTACTTTTGTTAAGCTTGTACGCAACTAAATTAATTTCATTTAGTTGATTGAGATAGGATTAAAATTATTAAAATTACTTGTGCAGTTTCGAATCCATAACCTTTGGGTGCAAACCGTGGTCCCAAGCCAACTAAGCTACCATTTAAGGTTATGTGCATGTAGGGCTTAACACGAATAAAAGAATCAATATTTTTTTTTAGAGAGTAATTAATATTCATATGCATCCATCCCTCACGGACATTTACATAATTGAAAATAATTTTTCGCAAGAGAAAAAGTCATATATTATCATTTACATAAAATAAATGTTCATGTATTCCTTATCTTATAGTGAGAGATGGTTGCACATGAATATTCCTCTTTTTAAGATACGAATGAATAAATATGAGATTTCATTTACTCATTGATTTCCTTTCTCATCTTTCACTCATTTATTCTCTATTACAAGGGAACTCAAAATGGGTAAAGGAGTGGAAGGATGACAACTTGCTACTCTTGCAAGTTTTCCTACTATCCCTCTTATTTGGGCTGGGCTGGGCTGGGCTGGGCTGAGCTATGCGTTTTCTATTAGTTAATCCAAGCACGGCCCATATAATAAACAAGATCAAAATTTTAATCCAGGCCCGGCCCAAGCACCCAAATATAATGTCTAAGCCCAGCCCAAGAGGGCTGGACAGGTTGGGCTCAGGCCAGCCCGGTCCATGAGGACCCCTTATTTACGCATACCTTTTGACTTATGGGGCAAAATGGAACATGGAATCTTATTAAATAATAATGTAACATCACACCTAACTATATAATATAACACATGTGCTGTACCAGGCCAAATCAAATGCAATAGTGCCTATAAAAATTTATGTGTATTTTAATAATGTAAAAGTTACCAATTTGATTAATGGACAGAATCTAATGATCAAAGCCTATTGATCATGTATATACATGCAAAACTGGAGGGTCACTTTAGAGATAAGAAAATAAGAGTACTCTCATTCAAAAAAATTAAAATTTATTTACTTGAATTTTTGCCATTTTGCAACATGTGAAGGAATTTTTTTTCTTTTTTTTTATTTTTTATACAAAACGAAGAGGCCTTTTGTTTTTTAGTAGAATGGGTGATTGACGGTCCTCTCCCCCCCCCCCCCCCCCCGCCCCACCCCACACAAAAAAAAAAAAAAAAAGAAAAAAGTGACTGTTCACCTAATTTTATTTAACAGGCCCAAAGGTCACTCGACTTTTAGACGGTGTAATAGTAACTTCACTTGTGAGTTAGATATGTAAATTCTACATAATGCAAAATGTTATACATGTCAAATACATTAACATGTTTGTCAAAATTCATTATTTTCACGATAGTAATTAAAACCATTTGGTGTTGTGGGTCGAATATTTAAGCCTAATCCAGCCCCAAGGCATAAAACTTTTACTAATACTCCACCAAACAGACTGGACTCGACCTGGGGACCCGGGCTGGTTAGCTCACTTGCAACCATTGAGCTCATTTTGTTTTGTTTTTCCTTCTCGCTGTGCAGTTCCCTTGATGTCTAAGACATCCATTGTCTATTGAACTTTCTCACATTGGATAAGATGCACCAACTGTCTGGTTTGACTACAGAAAGGTTAGGCCCACTGGATTTAGTTGTGATTAAAAGCGAAGCCTGACCGGGTCGAAGCTTGTCAAAGCCGAGCCCATTTATATATTGGGACCCAGATCCAGCTAACAGGCCTGAAATACAGGCCCTCGCCCTGCAAATTTCCAAAATACACGCTCTCCATTATGCTAAATTTGTTGGCCAATGCCAGACCTTTAACATACATAGACCCAGGCCTCGCCTACTTAGCCATCAGGCCAGAAAATTCTTTATGGGTCCAGCCATGGGCCAAAAGACAGCACAAGCCCGTACGCTAACAATCTAACAGGCCCAGCTTTTGAGCATAGGCTGTCAACAAAATGGATTCAAATTAGGGCCAACCTTTTCAGCATCTTTATTAGTATCTATGTCGAAGCCCACCCAAAATGATAGAGAAAACTACAGCTATAGACATACTTTTAAAAGGGCCAGTTTGTTTGATGTAATCGAATACATAGGATTTGAAGACTCCTATTTCTAAAAGTGGTTTAAATTAAATAAACAAATATAAGTTCCACATCAAATTATCTCCCCTCTAATGAAAAATGAAACAGGACAGGTCGAAAATCAAGACCCAACCACCACCCTAGTAATTCAATGACTCTATGAGAAATTCACCAACCAACCAATAAGAGCTTTTAGGATCTATCTAAAAATATAGTTTACTTAATGCTTAAGACCTTGCTTCTCTACTTTTTAAGGTCCCCGTGAATCACAACAGCCCTCTTGTATTGAGAAGGCAAATGTTGGTTTTTTAGAAAACAAAGAAAAAGAAGCCAAAGCCGGATGCTCACGAGGATGTAAATGGGTCCACGATTCTCCGATTATCCGGAGTATTCCGACTCGTTAAAAACCATGTCTGGATCCTTATTTAGGCCCCGATGAGCAAATGGGTCCGGATCCGGGTCCGGAGACCCAAAAACCGACATAATACCTCAAATTTTTAAAATATCTCATAAACTATGTGTTTTAATATCATTATCTATCTAGACCCGAACCCATATCTAGACCCGGCCTATTTGTAATTTACAAATCTCCCCATTCCTTTCACATGCCCACCAAACATCATGCCTATGTAATTTAGAAATCTCACCGACAAAAAAGGACAAAGATAAGAAACAAATGCCCATTTGGAAGAAGTAAAAGAAAACGAAGGAAAGAATATTGCAATTGCTCAAAAGCTGGCAAAAGGGGAAGCTTCGTTTGGACTTGTTTGCCTGAAAACAAAGTCTAAAAAAAAATATAGAAAGTGGTATCAGAAAATTTTATATTAAGACCTCTTCTTTTCTTTTTCTTTCTCTACATTTGCTTGAGTGGAGCCACCCTCTTTTTGCTCCATGCACTGTCCCCCCTTGGAATCTTGCTGTGCTTCCTCCTCACACCATTCTTCTTCATTGATCATAGATGGTGATAATGATGATTGCTGGTAGAATCGAACGGCCACAATCAACATGAAAACTGATAGGAAAGAAAAGGCCACAAGTTAATTGAAATACTTGAGGTAACAATGTAACATAAATAATGACCATGATGATTGCTAGCAGAAGAATTGGGTGGCCCACACACACATACATTTGGGCCAGGACTTCCTTTTTTTTTTTTTTTTTTTTTTGCAGTGTTCATGTGGGTCCATTATGGAATCATGGGTAGAAAACGAATACATTTTTCTCAATCAATTTGCAGGGAATTGGAGGGAATGTGGACTAACTATTTTCATAACCAATGAAATGCAAAAAACATGAAAACACCAAGGTGTGGAAAGTGAGTTTTTATCAACATCAAATGGAAAGTTTTAAGGGCATGTTTGTGTCTTCATAGACTATTTCAAGAGGGAAGCCATTGATAGGAGAAAAGTGTGAAGGGTCAAAAAGAGGAGAAAACATATGTTTGTGTCTTCATAGACTATTTCAAGAGGGAAGCCTTTGATAGGAGAAAAGTGTGAAGGGTCAAACAGAGGAGATAAAATCTGTTTGATATGGCTTTCATACCAGGGCTGAGGAGATTATTTTTAATTTTTTGCAATTGGACTGTGATTTAACCATTGCCATAGCTCTATTTCACTCACCATTAACATCAAAAACTTGTGCAAAAAGGTCATAGACACAAATTTGTGTCCTAAACATAAACAATACACCCACCATGACAGAAAGTATGGGTGGAGCCCAAGATATCATGGTTTTTAGTTTTATATTACTTTGTAAACCTGTCAAGCATATATACAATATTCAAGCTAATCACCTGGTCGTTCCTACCTGAAAATATACCGAATACACAAATCTTTTCATTTGTCAGGAAGACTTTGCAGAAGGAAAATTGAATGGTTACGAATTACGAATAAGAATCCACCAAATGAAGGGTTGAAATAGTTGGGCCAAGGTGATTTATGGATTATGACACATCCATACTAAATGCTTGCAAGATGAACATTGAAGATCTTCATCCTCACCGGGATATTGATCCAAAATATTACTTTACCTTAAATTAAATAAGAGGTTCCATGGTAACGATCACATACCTGCCCAGATGCGGGCTGTTATGGAAGAAGAATTCCATATGAAAGTGAACATGGTAGCTGCTACAACTTTCTTATGAGTGCATGAATCCCATGCATCTCTAAAGCGCCGTACCCAAAACTTACCTGCAAGAGGTAGAGCAAGGTAAATTGACAGAGACAGAACAACCAAATGAATAAATAAATGGCCAAAACATTGCCACTTGAATGTCCTTACTATCTGACTGGAATTATTATTGCAGCAATCAAATTTGCAATTAACTTTTGCATACCCTTAAATAAAAATGATTGAATGGTAAGGATAATCCTAGATGTATTACTTTTAAAGCATGATCATATCTTTCTGATCTCCTTTAGCAGATTGAAGGCATGAAAGCTTAGAAAGAAGAGAGAGAAAGGCTGAAATGGTGCAGATACTGGTTTTACTTTCTTAGGGAGGGAGAGATGAGATCTATTTCCCACAGATTTAGCCATGATTTAAATATCGATACATTTCCATTTTCTTTACCAGTAAATAACATCTGACCCCTCCTCTTCTGTATGTGAAGGCACAATGCACCTTTAAAAATGCCACCCATCCAATAGGTGTCGCATGTATTCAACAGACGGGATCGATGGGCATATTTGCTGCTCGTGGGTACTGATTGTTGATCCGACCCACCACAAATCAAGAAGGTTACTGCATTTGAAAGCGTTTAAAGTAATAAAAAATTTCCCCAGCAGGGCTCTAACAGGACAACTTAAAAGACCTGATTGGATTCCCAAAATATAGAGATCAAGGTAACTTGGAATCAAGGAGTCCCAATATAGATTTTGTATTTGGATAGTTAATCAACTTTAAAATAGCACACTACAACATAAGAGAGATCCTCATTCAGGACAAACTCATTCTTTAAGAAGATGTCAAATTTCACTCATTCTCATCAATTTAGATTATCTAAAAAGAGTTCCAGAGAACTAGTTTATACTGTCAACCAAACACCACAATTCTAAAGGCAGGAATTTCCACATTCATGATTCTTTAGCGATCAGGATTAAAAGGAATGAAAGAGTTTCTCGTCCTAAAATTACACAGATCTAAATGGGCAATTAGATCAATGGTGACGCTATTTTTATAATCACTCACCACATATGTGCGAGAACCTACTAAGCAAGCAACAGTTCCTACATTGCATGGGCTCCATCTTGGAAAGGAGAATGGTCAGGTACCTATGTTCAAATTTCTTTGTAGAAAAACTTGCTTTTTGGCAAGTTTTTTTTTTTTTTTTTTTAACATGTTTTCTTGTCCCATATCCGTTAGATCTTAAGTTGGAAATATGCTTATAATAACCATTGCATTTATACATTTTACTAAGCACTCAAGATGGACACTTGAATTCCCACACCCACAAAGCACTGCATCATATCTCCTCGGCCAAACTTGGGCTGACCCTGGCATAACAGACTAGCTGTTGTGAGCCAAAGGATAGTTACAAGCAATTGGACCCATAAACTGGTAGTTACTTGCCGATTGCCAATAACCCAATTGGTGTGAAGGCAAATTACCCACTTAGGGAAGAGGGAGAATTAAGGCGCAAAACAGCTAATGAAAGTTTCATATAGCCATATAGCCATTGATGGATTCAACCCTAAAAAGAGGGCAAAATACATCTAATATATTAATAACACAAAAGGAGTGTAAATGTGTAATCCTATCAAGGATCTCCAAGATTCTAATCACACCTTGTTGGATCATAACCCATCCTAACTATCAGTTTTTAAACTCCAAAAAAGACTTAGGTTTGTGAGATCACTTTGGGCTGGGCCATAGAAATCCATGGCAAGCCCCACAGAAAATGTACAGTTCAGATCCTTGCACACAAGCATCATATAGGATGGAACTTAAAAAGAAAACAGAACAAATAAAGACAACAACAAAAATAAAATGGAAGGAAGATCATCAGCAGTTACAGCTCTTTCTTTTGTTTTTTTTTACCGTATCGAGTTATCTGAGTGGAATATGCAGAAAGGAACTTGGGCAATGTGAAAACTCCAAAAAAAGCTGCACAAAGCCACAAACAGAATAG
Organism: Cinnamomum chago; assembly: GCA_038049695.1. Classification (NCBI taxonomy): domain Eukaryota; kingdom Viridiplantae; phylum Streptophyta; class Magnoliopsida; order Laurales; family Lauraceae; genus Cinnamomum; species Cinnamomum chago. Next base: position 7,558,652 of record CP142452.1, on the reverse strand, counting down.
CCAAAAGATCAGCTGACAGCTTGCAGAAAATTTCAATCCCTCTACAGAAAAATACTTACCCAATCTAGTCATCGTCCAGATGGTGATTGAGTTCCCACAACGAGCCAAGACGAACAGCAATGTTGCTAGCTGCCATTACCAGATATCTGCTCTTTATAGCCGTTTTAAAGTGTATATACAGTGAGAAAAGACGGGTGAAGAAAAGGAAACTATCAAATTACCTTCATAGTAGTCGCAGGGTCCCCAGAGAAGAGGCCTCTCATATTGATGAGAAGCTCATTGAAGTAAGGAAGAATTAATTTCAATACCCAGATGGCTTCCTCTTCACCCACTATGTAGTTTTGGCTTCCCTCTTCAAAATGTACTGCTCCCCTAAAAGAATCAAAAGAAAAATGTGTGTGTGTGTGTGTGAGAAAGAGAGAAGTGGTGGTTTTATTTCATGGTTTGGTTTCATGAAATTACCTGCAAATAATGGATTTGTATAAGAAAATGGCAGCAAGATAGAAAAGACCCAGATAAGAAACTGAAGAAACCAAGCTGCAGAAGAACAAAAATAAACAAAAACAATCAGGAACAAATTCATATGAAGAAAAAAGATTGGAACTTCAAGATTTTTGTTGGTTTAATTGAGACCTGAAATTTAGATCTTTAGTAAGGGAAGATGAAAGAAGGATGAAAGCCCCCAAGCCAAAAACAAATGCCGATTTGGGTATGTCTCTCCACATCACCAAACCCACTGAAGAAAGCAAGAGAGAAAATTTGAGATGATGAAAAAAAAACATGGAATAATAACAAAACCTGATATGAATTGAAACCAATAAATCAAAACCCACCAATGCTTTGTAATCTATTGTGGGTTTCATGTGTACTCTCAAATGTTTCTTCAACTGCAACTGCAACTGAGAGAAATAGGCCAAACTCATGAGACACAAAAGGTTAAAAATAAAAATAAATAAGCAAAAGTTGAATTGAATTCATCAAGAAAATCTCTCACTTGGAGGTGGTTTTCTGAGATTTGGATCAACTGATGGATGATAAGTTGAGAGTGGTGGCTTTTTTTCCTCATCTGGAGAAGTGGGTATTTCATGGAACTGATAAAGCTTCTGCTTTTCTGCCAGGCTCCTCTGCTTTTCAAAATATTCCGGTATATCATGAATCTGTTGAATCTTGTCTTTCTCTCCAACACTCCTCTTCTTGATTGGAGAGACGGGTATTTCATGAACCTGATAAAGTTTCTCTTTCTCTTCATCACTCCTATGCCTAAATGGAGATTGTGGGATTTCATGAATCTGATTTGCCGTCTCTCTTTCTGCATCATTCCACTGTTTAAATGGAGATGTGGGAGATTCATGAATCTTTCTAAGCTTTGCTTGAATCTTCTGAAGCTTCTCTTTATTTGTAACACTCTTCTGTTTGAATGGAGAAATGGGTTGTTCATGAATCTTCTCTTCTGCCCATGGAGAAGAAACAGAGATGGGTATTTCATGGATCTGATGGATCTTATCTTGCTCTTCAATAGTCCTCTGTTTCTCCTCTGCTGAATTCATTTCCTTGATATCTATTTTCTCAATCTCTTTCTCCAATTCCTTCTCCTCTTCATCTTCTACATTCTCTTCATCCTCATCATAATTGCCATTACTTGAAGCTGTTTTCCTAAATCTCACCTTAAAGATCTTGTCTTTACTGAAATCCACAGCCAACTTCTTCAGCAATTCGGATCTAGACTTCTTCAATTGAACTGGGTCACCTTCAATTCCCGATTTCCAAGTCCTACGATTCCGACCCATTGTCCTAATGCTTTTCAAGCCCGTGCCTTTATCATCATCATTTTCTTCTTCTTCTTCTTCTTGTTGAGGATTCTCACGGCCATTGAAGACCTTGATCCCACCTTTACCTTGGTCGATTTTCATCCTACTCTCCCAAACAGAACCTGCTGCAACCCCATTTCTTCCCGCTGCTGTTCTTTTATTCACCTGCATTTTTTTCTAGCAAACAAGTGAGGAACATGAAGACCAGAGATTTGAGGAGGATTGACTTGGAAAGCTTTTAGCTTTTGAGTTGGAACACTAATGCTCTCTCTCTCTCTCTCTCTCTCTATATATATATATATATATATATATAATGAAAATATGAAGCAGATTGGAATGGTGGGGTTTGATGATTTGTTTTATTTGGGTGGATTGATTTGGTTTTTCTTTTATTTTTGGATCATAGGATCTCTGAAAGAGATTTCTCAACACCCATGAAAGGATCAGAGTCTCTAACAGGCACAGATTTGGGCTCCAAAATCCAATAGATACTGTGCGGAGAAAGAGAACAGCAATAGATACATGCAGAGAGAGAGAGAGAGAGAGAATGTTGGCTTGTGATTTCTGTCGTCCAGAAAAACCTCCAGTTTGCTGCTAACGTCAAGTTGATCTTTTTTGGGTGAGTGGACTGGTGGTGCTGTTACTGTATGATGTGATGGGCCATCTACAGCAATAATCCAACGGCCTATAATAATTGCAACAAAAACAATCCCAAAGCAAGGAGGGCTGAGATTAGATGGGTGTTGCAGGCATAACTTTCAGACGTGGACAGTAATAATTGCCAGTACTGCCTTCAAGGAGTCGGATCCTCTTATCCAGAGAAATCCCGAGTAAAAATGAGTGAAACACAGTATTTGGATATACCCATGCAACACGTGGCGTTCCTCAAAATAAATGTCATATGGTTAAATGAGATATTTAAAAATTTTATTTTAATCCAAATTTTATCAACCCTAATAGGGAGAAAACTCAGATTATGTAAATTTTTTTTTTTTTTTAATGATGTAGATATCCCTGAGGGTTGTGTTAAAATTTGATTATGGAAGGAGTTTATTTTTAGTACTTTGGATGATAATATAGGTGAGTCCCACTGTGAGTTTCACTCAAAGAGGTTTCTTTAGGTTGAAGCCTAGAGAAAGGGACTCCATGTCCCATCACTCTAGGGTGTTCTATCAAACAGAGCATTCATTGGATGTGCCACACAATGGTTTGCACACACTCAAGTTTCCACTAATTAGAGCATTGTGAGCCTGAAGAATTCACATGGTTTTGGTAAGGTTTTGGTAAGGTTAGTTTCAAAAGGAAATCTTATCACCTGTGCATCCTTATCCCATTTTTTTCTGTCATTTTGTAAGGAGCTGTAAATATTTCTGTTTGGTGTTTTGTTGCTTTTTTAAAGGCAGGGATCTAACCTTGATGGAATTTGTATAACGTTGATCTAGTGTGGGACTGTGGGTCCCATCTGATGATCAAATATGGCCCCCACATGGTCAAATTCAATCAAAGTTTTGATAATACACCTTTCCCTTATTATTCTCTTGATACCAAGGAGAAATCAAGATCAGCCATACATAGTTCTTTTATGTGAGCCATATAAATCCATCAATGTGGCCCAATTTTATTAATGTGAGCCATAAAAATCCATCAATGTGGCCCACTTTTACTATGTAATCACAGTCCACCGAATCAGGATCATCTAAGGATTCCCCCACGGTTGACCGTGAGTGGATGAATCATTGTCTGTCACGTCACCGTAGGAGCAGACCTTGATTGGCCCACTCACATTCGCCGTGGTAGAAATCCTCCTAGTATCCGGACTCCAGTCCACCTTGTGTTTTGAGGGACTAGACCCCACAAACACTCTTTTATGTAATCAAAGTTCTCTTTGCAAGAGGATTGGAGTAATCTCTCCTGGATGTCTTTCTCTTCCCTGTGACCACTTTTAGAAGATCCAGATTCGGAATTTCATGTAGCCAAATCACAGATGTGATGGGCCCATCACTCTCTTCTTTTTTTTATAACCAATAATAGGATTTGGAGTCCATGACCCACCCCCACCAGTCACCGACATTCCTTTGGGATTTATGTATTCAAGAAAGAGACTTTGGGGATTAGATTTTGTGGTAGACTGATTGCCTTTAAAGGCAAAAGAGGGTTTGAGAGAGTATCCAATAATGGTAGGGTGTGATATTGGTAGGCCACACAGTAAGTAAACAATGGATCTTTTATAGGAAGTTGTTCTGGAAGTGCTGCAACATTGTAGCAAAACTGTGTAATATACGTTTTTTTAATGATGGTGATAATATTTTTTAGGATCCGGAACCTCCGCATCAAGCTCTCTCTTTTGCTTTTACAGACAATGACATGTTTCGTGGGGATATATTAACCTTAAGCTAATTTCCTCGTTTTAAGATCATGAAAAGGACGATAAAAATTATCAAATGGATGATTTCATAGCGTTACCTTGGACATAGGGTTGTAAACAGATCGATTCCAGTCCGGATCCATGGTGGACCCGAAACCGGAACCGAAATTGTTAAGAAAAAGGTGGAATCAGACCCGGATCCAGAACCGTTTCGGAATTATTGGATCTGGAACCGGAATCAAAACCATATATGAGACGAGTCTGGATTCGGATTTGGGTCTAGATTGAGAATCATATTAAAAAAATATAATTTTTATGAGGGATTTTCAAAAATTGAGGTATAATATTTGGTCTCGAGTCCACGGGTCCGAACTAAAGTGGAACCAAACCCAGATTCAGACTCATTTACTTATCGGGGGCGTAAATAAAGATCCAGACCCGATTTTTTATGAGTCGGAACTTTGGGGTAATCGAAGAATCGGGTACCCATTTACGTCCCTGCTTGCACAGCATAGTTCATCTCATATTTTTTTAAGTTATTTTTACATGAAGAAATTAATGCATAATGTGGGCCAGGCAGCCCTAATTCAGGTTATACATCTACCATAGACTATGGTGGGCAGTGGTAACAAACCAAACCATGATCCCATTCGGATTCCCTTCCCACATGGAGGAGCACTGTCCCTATCATGATGGATTTGAAAAAAAAACAAGGGCTTAGGACAACCCAAAAGGAAGGGCCCCACTAATCACAATGGGCATCTATCAACCCTTATTGGCCGGACCATATAATAATTTGAAGAATTATTAGAGCGTTGAAAACATTTGATCCAAACACGTTCATTTTTCTACTAGAGACAGATAGGATGGAAGAGAGATGGTTAAAAAGTAAAGACAGGAATGGGAGACCAAGATAAAAAGCCCCCACTCAATGGAGGGTTTGACGCTGAAAAAACAAAAGGTGTTCATACATACATAGAATTGCATGGAAAGGGACACATTTCATGGAAAGAATCATGAGGAGGGTCCATGTGGGTGGCCCACCTGTGATTCTAATTTCCTTATAACCTATTCCTTGGGCACGTTCGTGTAATGCTTCTGCGTTTCATGGATTCTCATTTCCATGGTGCCGTAAAAAAGCAGTTTCCACTGTTTCTAGGGAAAATGATTTTTCCAAGAATTTGAGAAAATCAGCTGATGATTTTTACTCTTTCACACGAAAGATCCATACCAAACAGTACAAAAATTGCATTGAAAAAGGTTAGATACTTGACCTGATCAAGACTCTATCTATCCTGATTTAGATTTGGTTTGATGTTGAGGAATTTTTAAGCAGTTTGTAGCCCTTGATTTAGTGCATGGTATCACATGAGCATGTCCCATATTAAAGTGCTTTGCTCAAGTGAGAACATCTCTTACATTATATCTCGAGAGAGGTAAATTGATGGGCCAAAATGAATGGTGCCCATATAAGGCTCCCTTGACCATGGGATCAAGGTTATAAAAAGATCAATATGGGTAGGCCCTAGATATCAAATTTGGGATCAATTCAATGTCCATAAACCCTTGATACTTAGCTGATGAGTTTAATTACTTTATTTTAAGAGATCCTATGTGTGTCAATAATGGGCCTATTGAAATTTGTCTTTGAACTCCATTGTGACTTGTGAGAAAGAGATTCTCACATGAGTAAATACCTTATTTAAATGGAAAAATCTTAGGCTTGTGAGGATGTGTCTAAATACTTAGTATGGCCTATCCCGTGATCCACAGTCATCAATTTGCTTCTACAAAACAGGGCCCTATTTAAAATAAATATTTTTTTCCGAATTAAAAGTTGTATAAATCATAGTTGGAAAACTCTCCTAGCTGACTTTTTGACTCTCATACGTCATCTGATTTTGGCAAAGGACCAACCCAAAAATAGGGGAGACTCAACTAAGTCATCTCATTTTAATAAATTATTTGGATTCAGAATCATTTAATAGGCAGATCTGATTTTAAATACTTAAAATTTATTTATAAGTAATCATGCATGAGGTTTGGAACTCGTATTTTAGAAATGATGACTATAAATTGATTTGAAAGTTATATTAGATCTTGTACATCCGGTATTTAAACTAACAAATTACGTAATATGAATTATTTCTTTCTTTTAGTTTTCTTATTGTAGTACTTTTTTTGGCACAAATAGATCGATTTATTAATTTGAATTTATTAATATGAATGAATGAATGCAAATAAATATATTTTAATATTTTATAAGTAATTGATTAATTTTTAAATATCTTTAAAATTACTATTAAGAAAACACGAATACTCTGATTCTCCGCATTGACTCTATTTCTTTTACATGAGAGGAGTTTTTTTAAGTCACGTTACAAAGGAGAAAAAAAAAAGTCAAAGAAGGAAAAAAAGAAACCCTCCTATTCAGCAAGTGCTGCAAAATATGAGAGCATTGGGTATTGGGAATCTGGGATACCCTTAATCCACGGAACTTCCAACTCTCATCAATGGTCATGATCATAGATAGGATCATGGCCCAATGAGACAGAAGTACAGAACTGGTGGCCGAGTCTACATGCCATTGCAAGTCTTGATTCCTTCTGATAAAGAATTGCTAGGAACGGTTTGGTGGTGGTGTAGAATAGAATTGTAGATACGTCAGTCGAGCTGTCTCTTCCAAGCTCTGCTGTTTCAGACTTCTTTGGCTGTGAGTCGTCTACTACTAGAGATAGAGAAAGAGAGTAGAATAGAATTGTAGATACGTCGGTCCAGCTGTCTCTTCCAAGCTCTGCTGTTTCAGACTTCTTTGGCTGTGAGTCGTCTACTACTAGAGATAGAGATAGAGATAGAGAGAGAGATAGAGAGAGCTTTAAAAAATCATCATTTATTGTCCCTTGGTGGGCCCCACCTTCACACAGTCTTCCATGCACGTGAATCCTCCGTATAAAATGGTTTTTGGCAATGTATGTACAAATGAGAAATTTGTGGAAGAGGAAGAGTGAGAGTTAACGAGTTACACGTGGCCAGGAAGACTCCGCTGTGTTCTGATGGGCACCGGACCGACCGACGCGTTGGCAAAGTGGGGCCCACGTGTTAGTAATCTGTCGTTCCACATGACGTGCTACAGCTAACCGTTTACAATTCCTGTACGAGCCGCGTGTAAAGAACGTTAGAGAGTGAGTATAAAGATACATCAAAGTTTGAAACGGTCATGAGACTCGACGGCCAGGATCTTACATGCAGACAGCACAAAAAGACATTCACGCTGCACTGCACTACCGTCAAACACCCGCATCCCATGCGTTTTTACATTACCGGCGACACCCATTGTACGGACGACATAACCACTAACCCTCTATTTGGAAGGGAAAAATAGGGGAGGGAAAGCGGGAGGAAATTTGTTTGGAGGATTTTTGGGAAAGGTGGGAGGGAAAAGGGGGGATGGAGTGGGGGAAAAATGGTGTAAAAAAATTTTTAAATGGGAAAAAAGAAGGGGAAAATGAGTAAAATTACTAAATTGTCCTTTGTATGTAAAAGATAATATTGAAGTTTTTACAAAGATAAGGATAAAACGGTAATTTTTTGTCTATCTCACAAACAAATAAAATCCTACTTTTTTACTTTTCTTCCCCCTACTTTTTGACTTCCTAAACAAAAGGAGGTAAAATTAATTTCCCCTCCCCTTCATTTTCCTTCCCCCTCAAATTTTTCCTCCCCTCCCCTCTCCCTTTCCCAAACGGAGGGTAAATGCACGTATTCATAGTATTATTTTTATTAAATAATTTAATTATTAAATGGTTAAGTCATTTTTTTATTGCTAATTTGATTTTTAGCATGAGGTGTGAGGACAGATGTTTTCTTAGAGCCTTGATGGTCCGATGATATAAGTAACTGTAGACCTGGGGAAAAAAATCAATGCCTCGTCAAGAATATATCAAAAACATTACTGATATGGAGTCCCTCTTTTTTATTTTTCCAACCCATCAAGTTTAGATGGAGGTTCAAAAAGCCTAAATGTTTTATTTTTCCCTTCCTGACATGCCTTCTCCCTGATCAAGGTGATAGATGGCCCAGGCCTTTTAATTAAATGTGATTGTTTGATTAAAAATAAAAATAAAAAACACAATCCCCTGATCAGATCGCCCATTGGATCCCACAGTCCAAGACACCCAAATAATTTTTTATTCTTCAAACATACCCTCTCCCTAATCAAGGTGCTGGATGGCTCGAGCCTTCACGCCTGACAAATTCAGCCCCCTCATCCGGAGTTACATCTGGGTGGCAGGATATTGGGTCCCACTTAGCCCTGATCACATATTGGCTCATTTGAAGCCATACTTTGGCTAATTTTAACCCCTTTCTAAGGACAAACTTGAGTTGAGTCTTTAACTTCAACCCATTTTTAGTTGACCTTTTTTTTTTAGCCTACTTAATCAAGGGTTCAGGCCTGTATTCATTAAAAATCTTTTTTTTTTTTTTAGCCAATCCATTGTAACAAATTCCTATTTGTAGCCAAACTGTAGAGTAATTTTAAGTCTATTCACGAAACTGATTTTTAGCCTTTTCATAGTAGTTTGCTGAGCCAATTTTCAGTCCATTTAGGACTCACTTTTAGTCTGTGTTTCAGCCCACCACATCTATCTATTTGGGGTGGTTTTTGACCCAATCTCAACCCATTTGCTGTCGAGATTTGGTTGTAACCCAGCCCAATTTCAGCAATTGTTTGAGATAAAATCTAGTCAAGTTTCAATCATTGTTTAGGCAGATTTAAGCTCATTCAATTTTACAGATGTTCATCTTGTTTGGATATGGGGACCCAAGTTGTTTGTTTAAGGAGATTTGAATTTATTTGGGTCTTTGGTTCTGATTATTTCAGGGTGTTTGGTTGGGAGGATTCAGTGACGGCTTGATTTTTTTGCATTAATACCAGGACCCAGGTAGGCCACCCGATGGCCCATCTGATCCGTGGATCAGAAGGAGGACCCACGGGCAACCCAATAGGTGGTGGACCCGTGCGAGGTAGGCCCTATTTGGCCCACCATCCATCGTTTGATCAGAGAAAGGGAAATAACGTGTTTTAGGTTTGAATTTATTTGGGTGTTTAGTTCTGATTATTCCAGGGTATTTGGTTGGTAGGATTCTGTGAGGGTTTGATTTTCTTGCGTTGATACCGAGACCCAGGTGGGCCACCCGATGACCCATCTGATCTGCGGATCCGAAGGAGAACCCACGGGCGACCCAGTAGGTGGTGGACCCGTGCGAAGTAGGCCCAACCAGTGTCTTATCAGAGAGAGGGAGAGGACGTATTTTAGAAACAAAATCAGTTTTCCAGCAGATTGTTATGGAACCCACTGGTTGATCCGATTGCTGATCTGGTTGAGGACCCAAGTTGTTTGTTTAGGGGGATTTGAATTTATTTTGGTGTTTGTTTATGATTATTCCAAAGTGTTTGGTTGGGAGGATTCGGTGAGGGCTTGATTTTCTTGCGTTGATACCGGGACCCAAATGGGCCACCCAATGACCTATCTGATCCGAAGGAGGATCCACAGGCGACCCAATAGGTGGTGGACTAGTGCAAGGTGGGACTAGTGCAAGGTTAAACGAAGGGAGACCACATTCCAATAGATATATAGATGATGGAACCTAGGACTTTTGCTTCCCACTCCTTCACAAATCAAAGATTGAGTCTGGCGCTACCACCTTAGGGCCACAAAAGTGTTTATCCAACTTTTCATTGGACCGGAGGGATTAGTCCAACCCAAAAAATTGAAAACCCACCGATAGCGGGAGAGAAAAAAACCAACACAACCTTAGGGCCTAGGGCCTTGATTGTTTGTGAATTGTTATTGGTCATATCTCTCAGGTCGTCGTATATGTGGTAGGGACAATGAGCTCCCACAAACTATGCCACATCTTAAAGTTTAAAAAGTAATAAAGAGATGGTGCTAATGATGTAGAGGATCCATATCATATATGAATTAAAGGAGAACAGCCGACATAAACCTAACTTATGATCATTAAATTAAGGCTTGATCAGTATATAGATTAATATCCCTTTTAATCGCATCATTAAAACTCATGATTTGGGGCCTCAAAAGTTGAACTGTTTTAACAACTTAATCTTTGACTGTGACTCAATACAACTGGAGATGGTGTCTGGATCTGAATCAATTTAAGACGGGTTGGAATAATTCATGGGGCAGGCGAGTATGGAATGTTAATGGTCATTAATTTTGCATGAAAGTCGCAGGCCGTTGTTCTGTTATAGTACGTATTAATCGATTTGAACTATGGCATCCATTTTGTGATAACTTTAACTTGTAAAGTATACATATGACAAAACAGCCAAGAAAGAAACAACTAAGAAAGAGAGGCAAGAGAGGAGGATGGATCTAAACTAATTGCATTAGTGAAACTCACCACTTACTTTACATCCTCTAATGCTAAATATACACAGTGAAGAATATGAATGACAAGTTAAACATTGTAACTAAGAAACCCCCTCGTATCTATTCCTGGATGTTGTTACAACAGAGAAAATTTCTGGTTAGTGAATATTTTACAAGGCGGCCCCCCGGCACCACCAGGCCTGCAAAACTGCACCCATATCTGTTTCAAGAAACAATTTCAGATTAGCATATTAAACGATTTCTTTCTTCTCCTAAAAAAAAATGAAATTAAAGCATCACACCCTTCCACTCTAGTGAGCGCAATGCAGTCCCACAGGAGAACATGTCTGCCCAATCCAAGCTGTGCATTAATAGATGTAAGTTGTAACTGATGATGTAAACTGCCCCAATCTTGTAAAAGGTCATCTACATGTTAAATTCAGATGTGGCACACATGTTCTATGCTATGCCTATAATGTTGTGTGATTTGTGCATCACTTCACAAGAAGGGCCAAGGCACATGCATGGGCTTAAGCAATGAAATATTAAAAAGGCTTACCTGATAAATTACAGATTCAGCCTCTAAAGGCTTTTGTACTTTACATCACAATTGGCTTGCCAATGATCCCAATTCACTTCAACTTATTCCAATTCATGTATGTGCGTCTTTCCTTTTGTATGGTGTTTTGATGAGATCTCTCTGCATCCTCGTCACTTTTTCTTCACCAAGGGAGGAGGAAGTTCTTCCAAGATGAGGAAATCTCTTGATTGTTAGATTGAGTTTTTTGTCAAATTACTGATTATTTCACGGTGCTGCTCCTGATTGGAGACTGTAACACCTTTTCCGGATCCTTCTTTGGAGTACTAGTTTTCTTCTCCATTTCTGCATCCTTCAAAGCTTTCTTCTTTTCAAGCTCAAGCTGCTTGCAGTTCTCTTCGTGGGCACGCCCAAACATCCTCACAAAATTAAGAAGTGTGGAAACAACTGTGCCAGACAGTTCAAAAGAAAAATATACTTGAGAAACAGTCAGAAGTGGATCTAATGAAATTGGTTCAACATTGTACATTATGTAACCATAATGAGGTACAGACACAAAATACCAAAGAAACAAGAAAATTTGACTCAAATGAAATAGAAACGGCAACAAAATCTCCCTCCCCCCTCCCCTTGTACATACAGAAATATGTATGTGTGTATACATATACATATAAATATATACAATAAACTTTATCAAATGTAGTGTGCTATTATGCACTATATAAATGCAGAGGTTCAGAAGAAAGACACCAGTTCTATGAGAAAAACACTACTCATAACAATTTCATATGTTGTTTTCATTTGAAAAGAATATCTTCTCGACAAAGAGGCATCATATTCCATGTGACTGCAGTCAAAAATTCCCAAAAGAACATGCCTTTCAGCACTGGAACCACATATTGAAAGATCATTGCCTGCTTTTTGCTTTTGGAATCCGCAATGCCATTAGAAATCTGCAATGCTGCCTCAATATTTAAGTTAAATATTCAGAATTCTAGTTTTGATTAACTCAAAAACTTTCATTTCATTTCATTTCTTTTATTTTATTTTCCTTATAAGTCCTTCACGGAAAGATTAAAAAAAAAAAACATAGACAATGAACGTATCATTAATACATAATAAAAGCTTAAGAAAATGCGTGGGTGACCTCAATTAAAGATGAAACAAAAAAAAAAAAAAAAAAAATCTCTCAAAATGGTTAGGGCAGGAAGAGTGATATTAAAAAATGTCCCAATACAAAGAATTTTATGCCTCTGTCTCTTTGCTCGTGCCATACTAAGTATTTTAAGCGCTCCAAGCTTAAGAAGCGGAAGTGGGAACAGATAATTTGATGCACAGCTAAACCACAATACCAGAAAAAGAAATCAGAAAATATTATCAAAATTTGATGCACAGCTAAACCACAATACCAGATGTTCATCAATTTCAAATTTTCAACTTCACCAGCAAAGGATGAGTCAGACATAATCAATTATTTTAAGTGATATCATGCATTGCAATTTTGATGAGCAACAAGGACAGTACTAAATGTACCAAATCATAAACATCAATTTGACGTTTCACGATCAAGCCAGGAAATGAAATTATATCGATTTATCTATATCAATTAAGACTTTATGCATAGAAAGTAAGTAGTACAAGGAAACTTCGATAGTTAAATCTAGTTCTAAAGTACATGGAATCAGGCACTAAAAAGAGACCTTGCTCAAATGGACACCGAGCAGGATCTTCTCCAAAATAAACAGCCAATGCATCTGCACTTCTACCCTGTCAAGAAGCCAAGACGAAAACCATGTCATGCAATGAGTTCAAGTCTAAACATAAACATTACTTGAGTACTATCACCTAAGGAAATGAGTTAGGCATACCACTCCAGAATAAAGTGAAGTTAAGGACCTCACTTCACCTTCAGCAGTGACAAGAAATTCCTTCAAAGTCTGGATAATTAATGCATTTCAATTATTATGCTCAACCCATAAATAAACATTGAATGAAAAGACACTAAAGAACATGTAGAACAATAATTCATGAAAGACAGCAACTTGAAATTCTATATGGATGAATAATTGTAATGCAATAAATTGTAGATAGACTCAACCTCTGATTCATATACAAAGACCCAAAATGAGAGCATTGCTGCCACATTATAACATAAAAAGTAGTCTTCAAATCCTACTATTTCCTTTCATATGGTGTCTTTGTGGACACAAGAAACACGAAGTTGATTACAAATATAGCAATGAAACAAACATCTTCAAAAGCACAAAACGCACAATAGCATTTTGGATCATAGGCCAAGTATATTCCAAGGCCCATTAGGCAAAGTCCATGGACCATCTCGAAGCTCATATCAACCCATTCATGTACCGAAGGCAAAGGAGGCTCATTGAAAAGCCAGTTCAGGGTATATATCTGTAGAGAATTACCTTCAGCTCTCTTTGTAAACCAGCATATATGTACTTGCTTTATAATTTGTGACAATCTTGGGGTCTATATAAGCAAGTATTATCCTGGACATGAAAATTCGTGGTAATTTTGGAGTCCTTTAATAAAAGAATCTTACTTGGCAAAGAGACCTTAGAGGAATAAGGGCCGGTAGGAGAAGTCCTTGCTTATTTAGTTGTTGAATTAAGTTTATGTCATTGAAATGATTGCATAATTATGTCTTAATAGCACACAAATGAAGTTGCATGAGCGCAGGTGGATGTGTCTGAATCCAATAGTGTCTAGTTCAAAAAAAAAAAAAAAATCCAAAAAATATAGGATTCGTGGATTCAGCATTACATTTTAAAAAAATAACTATTCATATCAAATAAGAATAATATGAAAAAATGGAATGAATAAAAATATGTACAACTCGGTCACAATCACAAGGTTGAGGGTTTGAGTCATGTTACCAATAAAAAAATGAACAAATGCTAGGATTCCAAAAGTTGAATAATATTTTATCAACAACAAAACAACCTTTAGACTAGTGGTAGAACATTTTTGGCGAATCTGACAAGGTGTCATCCTACACAAGATGTGTCTGGCACGGGTACGTTGCTTATTTCAGAGAATCCATGCAACATAGCGTTTACATAGAAAGGGGTAAAGTTACAGACCACATAACTTCGATATAGATATGCAAGCCCTTAACAGGTCATTTATACCTTAAGAAAACTTGGCATTCTCAGTATATATAGATATTTGATTTGTTCAAAATAAGATACTTAAAATAAAAAAATAAAAAAAATAAAAAAAAACTTTGTAGTAACAAACATTTTTGTTATGCAAGAAAATGGAGAGAATGTGACTCTCTTATGGTAACCAAATGCCTTGTCATCTAATTTAAAAGTGTACATGAAGAGATTAACAACAGTCCCCAATGGACCCTTTTTAATGCTTTAATTCAATTGTCAGGCTAGTGGAGAATAAGCCTCTCTCTTCAACGTCCATATTTCATTGGTCTCTTGCTCAAGCAAGCATTCCATGGAGGCCTGTTGTCTTATTATGTTGGACAATTCAATTGTCTCGCAATGAAGTTCCCTTCACCTATATATAGGGGGAGGATTGGCATCAAAGGTAGAACCTGGACATGAGTTCTTCCCCAACCAAAAGAGCCATCGATATTGTGTTTCATTTATCAACGATCTATTTATATATAGGGGGAGAATTCCATCTCGAACCCCATTTCCCTAGGGGTTTCATTGAAGGCTCAAAGTAACAAAGTGTGTATGTTGAAAAAGGCCTTGTATCAGCTACAGCAGTCTCGACAAGCCTGGTTCAGTAGATTTAGGCAAGCCATGTCAAAGACAGGTTACAAGAAATGTCATGCAGATCACACAGAAAAAATGGCTCACGAATTATTATTTTAATTGTGTACGTAGATTATATTGTTATTGCTAGTAATGATGTGGAATAAGTGAAGAGATGAAAGCAACATCTACATTTCAAATTCAAAATCAAGGATCTTGGTGATTGAGGAATTCTCTTGGGATTGAATTTGCAAGGTCAATGAAAAGGATTGTGACATGCCAGCGAAAATATACTCTTGATCTATTAGAAGAAACTGGAATATTGGGAACAAAGCTTGTAGATACACCAATCGAGCATAATTACAGAATTAGTGTTGGGGAGTAACATCATGACATCAAATCATATCAAAGACTAGTTAGATGATTATTATACTTAACCATACCCAAATATAGCTTATGTTGTTAGTCTTGTTAGTCAGTTCATGCACGCTCCAAGAACAAGACATCTAAATGTTGTGTCATCAAAGCCTCATCCCAAATATGTTGAGGTCGGCTACATGAATTTTGTTTCTCCATTCCAGTCTATCCTAAACCAAATCTTTAGATAAGTGGCACATCTTAATATCTATTTTTACTACCTCCATCCACGTCTTCTTCAGCCTACCCCTTTCCCTTGGTGGGCCATCAACCTGCATAGCCAAGCTTTTCCTTACCGACGTCATTGTCAACCAGCACATTGGACATACCCACCATCTCAAACTGGTTTCCCTAATTTCATCCTCTATTGATACTACCCCTAAATGCTCTCGAAATCGTTCATTTCTAATTTTATCCTTCCTACTTTTACCACTCATCCACCTCAAAATTCACATCTCTCCTACATCCATTTCGCGCATATGTTGCTTCTTGATTGGCCAACATTCTACTCCATACGTTATAGCTGGTCTAATCATTGTCCTGTAAAATCCTCCCTTCAATCTTGTTGGCATTCGTCGGTCACAAAGCACTTCAAATGCAAGTTTCCACTTCAACCATCCTGTTTTTATCATATGTTCAATATCTTCATCAATCTCCTCATCCTTGCTAATTATCGAGCCAAGGTAATGGAATGAATCTCTCTATTGTATCTCCTGGGCTTCAATTCTCATAATAGTACAACTAATAGAAGCTACCATTCAAAAAAAAAAAAGGCAACAGGTCCCTCCAACATAAACCCCAAAATGATGAGGAGTGGGTAGGGGAAGAGTCGCTAGGCTTCACGCCTAGTGGCATCAAAGCAGTCCTTTCATAGGAGAGAGAGCAAAAGCACTCAAGAAATTCTATTCATTGATCATTAACTGTAGAAGAGGCACTACATATCCTTATATAAAGGTTTAAAAAACCAGACTCAAAACCCAACTCGATCAAGTTGGGTTCGGTGCAGAAAAAGTATTAAAATATATAGAGAAAAAAAAGAAACAAGAAAAGCCCCATCTCCTGTAAATCGCTCCCAAGCTGCAGCCGATTAAAATAAAAATAAAAAATTCCAAGTAAAAAAAGAAGAGGGGGTTGAAAGAGATGATGGGCGATGGATAAGGTTACAGATGAGTTGGCTCCGCTCTGAGAGAGAGAGAGAGAGAGAGAGTCTCTCTATCCCCCTTTTTACTTTTTCTGTTTTTGTCTTTTTCCTTCTACCCCCTCTTTCTCTCTTTCTTTTTTTAAATGATGCATGCGAGTCGGACTTGTGGGAGTCAAGTCCGAGTCCCATGGGACCCAACTTGGTAAGGGCCGAGTCCGAGAATCCTCGCCTTATATAAACAAAGAAAAGCCCTAAAACTTATCTTGACCATCTAAACACATTTAACGGCCAAGAGTAAAACATCCAGCCTAAAAATATATTGAACCTAACTTCATAAATCAGAAAAAACTCCAAATAATTAAAATAAATGAAACAAATAAACTAATTGGGATGGTCATACGGATCCCATGGGCAGTACGGCCGTACGGTCATGTTAATGGGCCCCAGATAGGCTTGTTCAACCCATGGATCTTGGGTCTGTCCAGCATCATAAAACCTCAACCAGTTTGCATTCAAGTTATTCAAGTCCAAATCAGACCCCACAAAAGCATTTCATAAAAGGGATATTCATAGCCATAACTTCATCGAGCTGCAGCATGCCCACTGCCCATCCATAAAACAAAATCTGTCCTGTCCACATTTTACGGTCAACAGAGACAACAGCTTCACAGATAAATCAAGTAATGACATTCAAATAAACACTTATTTTGACTGATCAAAAAGAAACTTAAGACTGTTATACTCTGTCCTCTAAAAAAAAAATCAACCAATAGAAGCAACAAGGAGATTTTATTTAAATAAAAAGAAAGAAAGCCATCTTTCTACACATGTCAAAAGATGTGACTAGCTAATGTAGCTCTTAGTACCTTGCGGAAGATTTCTGAAACAGGACCATCATTTTCAGATGTTGTCAACTCCTGTACAACTTTCTCTAATCCTTTGCTTATTGCTTGCATCTCTTCTGCTAATGTTTTCAGTTGTATCTGCATAATTATTTGAATCAAATCAGATACAACTTGTTTTGATAATGTGCATAAATGTTGTCTTCACCTTTGATCAAACCAATCATACCTTTGATGCAACTTCTAAGCTCACAAGGTCCTTGTGAAAATCAAGAAGTTCCGGTAATTTTTCAGCAAGTACCTAAAGCTTGTCAGGCAAAAAATAGAGTGAAAAGAATAGCACATCTATTTTATTAAATTCTTTGTTTCCATTTAATATATATTGCTGTACAAAGAGATGATTAAATTGTACTGAGCTTCAACCTCTATAGCTAACAAATGCTTGGAACAAAATAAAAATTGAATACAAGGCTTAAAGTAGAAGATTTGCAACCAAACATGCAAATATCGACTAGTAATTAATGTTTCTAGACACCAAATAAAGAAAAGAACAGTAGAAAGGATGTAGGAAAACATCAAAATTAAACTTTTTTTTTCTTTTTTGAATGGTAATAAATCTCATTATAAGAGAATCTTATGAAGAGTATACTGTAACAAGAGAGACTGAGACCTCAACCAAAAACTTAAAGGAAAAAAAATTAAAGCCAGGACCCAACAGCCCTTCACAAAGAAATAACAAGCAATCAGCCAGCCACGAAAACCCCACCATACGGAAATGTCAAGGAGGCAAGGTCACTACATTTCCAGGCAATCAATCAGCGCCCAACTCCTCGGCGAAAATGTCCATCTCTCCACTCACACTTCTCAAAATGTGGGAAAACACTTAGGATCTCTTGGACTAGATGGAGCACTTCTTCCACCAATGGAGGTGGAATACATCATCTGGCCCAAGAGACAGCATGAGGAACCCCCTCAACAAAATTAGCCCAGGCAGACCCTAGGCATTTTCATATTTAAGGATGATATGAAGAGTCACAATCTCAGCCTCAGCATTAACAAAATGTTGCAGACTGAGGCCCCCTTCACATCATTTCAGTCTAAACTATGCACGCGCACTCATATACAAGTGTGCATTTGTTAATTTAAATGCATGTATCTACATCAATTTGAATGTGCACATGCACAGATACAAACATTTGAGACTATACATTGTATATAAATGCAACAGCCTATGCATGTGTTTAGACAAGCAAATGCATGTGAACACAAAATGTACGGATGTACGTTTGTCATTTTTGCTTTATGTAATTATTATTTTTTGGGTGTGTGTTTATAGACAAGCAAAATGCATGTATGAAGACAAGCATCCCACATGCACATCAAAGAAAAAGAATGATCATGGTGAGCTTAGGTTATTTTATTTTTATTGGTAAGATTCATTTATGTTTACAACATTTGGAAAGATCGTTATAGTTTAAACTAAAACACTTCTAGATGGCAATACATTGCTAACAAAACCTCAAAAAAAGTCATCGGCTAAAATAAAAGAACCTTGTACCTTGCAAAGATAATGCATAAGAGTCATCTTGTTGTTACGGGCCCGGGTATCAGTTAATTTAAGGAGACTATCCAACCTAAAGCCAATAGCAGAACCTATACATAAGAGAGAGAAGCTTTGTTACATGTCTAAAGAGAGAATATTTTGTTATGCAATAGCTGAATTCTCAAAGGGAACAAAAGACAATATAGTTTCAATCACTGGTAAGAGAAAATCAAAAGATAAGCAAACGAATCACCACTGAAAAGGCATAACGCTATGTAATTTACAATTGGAATCAATTCCAATCATGCCAAACATTTCTTCAATTGTCATATCATAATCTTCCAGCAGTTTGCCTTGGTAGTGCAAACAGCATATTCAGAACTATAGCCATTCTGAGCAGCCAGTTTTTCGGGGTAAAAAGAAAAAGAAAAAAAACAGAGGTTACAGGTCAAACGAAACAGCTTGTGTAAAGCTCAACTCATCAAATTGGCTTTGATGTGAATGCACCATTTCATGCAATCCTCATTATCTTTTTTCCCTTTCTCTTTTTTGTTTTTTTTTTTTTTTTACTAAACATGATTAGAACTCACAACTTCAAGGTTGAAATAGTGAGCACCCTCCACTGTGCCACGGGCACTTGCATAAACTTTGTCTTGCCATATGATGTATAAACTTTAATTAAATTGTGTTTGTGAAGTAAGTAATTGCACATATTTTCCTATCGATTTCTCATGTATCTAATAGTCAAATCTACAAATATTCGATGATCCAATGGTCCATAGAGCCACCAAAGTATATCCAAGCTATCAGACTACGACGTAGCTCCAATCTATGATAAGATGGAGGTGAAAATCACAAAGATTGACAAAGAAGTAACAGATGCAACAAGATTAGCCGGCAAGCAGTAAACAGTGCAAAGGATCACCGATCCTAAGATCCTAATGGGTACCGACATAACTCAAAAATGAGTTCTTCCAAATTGGTGAGAATGCTGCAACCTGATGGAGGTGATAATCACATAGATTGACAAAGAAGTAACAGATGCAACTAGATTGGCCGGCAAGCAGTTTACGGTGCAAAGGATCACTGATCCTAATGGACACCAACATAACTCAAAAATGAGTTCTTCCAAATTGGTGAGAATGATGTGAACTGATGGCATTAGACAATATCAAAGAAATAAGTTCTTCCACATCCACTCAACAACGGCCCCACATGCTGCGAATGCATAAAATAGGATTCTATTTGTTTTCAGTTGCATTTTCATGTTTCTAAGAGACCACGAGAGGGTTAGAAGAAACCAGTCAACCATATATATAAGAAATCCTTAAAGTTCCCCAATCCATCAAGGTTATCAAATAGGTAAAGAATTCATTATTTGAAAACCCCAAATTGATGGGATAAGGCTTTAAAGAAGATGATGATGATTTTGTGGTAAACAGTGTCCAGGCCTGTGTATCAACCAATACACCAATTTATAGTTAAAGTCGTGTCAACTCATACCCCAATATCAGCTGATACATCATACATCCACTTAATTGGATTTTTTTTTCTTTTTGTCTTAATAAGGCCCCTTTCTTTAAATAGGTATTAAGTTTCTAAACAATCCCTTCCATCAAAGGGGCTAAAAATGACGGATAAAGGGTGAAGATCCACGTAGGGCCATCAAATGATCTACCATTTGACAAGGAATGATTACCTAACCATCATCATAGCAAACTAAATCCTAGGAAGGTATGGTCCCATCAAAATCTACACCTATATACTTCGCTCCTAACCCGGATAAAACCTCCTATACTAAGATTTTCTAGGAATTCAAATACCAATTGGGCAAACAGGATATTAATAAAATATAATACCAATTATACTTTGATTCGCTTCATGGGATGTACTTTAGATAAACACCAACTGTAGTACGGAGAGGAATGGTAAGGATTCATCATGGATGATAGGACAAGCACATTGATACAATGAATCAAAGATCGAAAGAACTATCAAAATGGTTTGTGCATAGGTGTGGCTATCATTCTAGATCGAAAAAACAAGCTTAGTATCACAATGAATTCCTTGATACAAATTTGATTCAATCATTAAACTTCATAAGATTCGACAGTTTAAGATCAAAATAGGAATATAGGACTTACATAAGGGTCCACTATACCATGCTGTAATGGAAAAGAACATTAGATTGTTACAATTTTTTAATATTCTAGGTTTTTGGATTTTTCTTTTTTAGATTTTTTTTGTTCAAATTAAAATTTGTGAAGTGACAAAGTGCCCCATTCTCAAGCCGACCATGTCACCCTTTCCGACTATTATTTTAAACCATGTGTCTGATTGACACAAAATTAGGTTCAGGTGGTGTGACATTTGATTCTCTATCCAAAAAGCCCAAGATTGTGCAATTATGATGAGTATTAAAAAAGTTGTGGCCCATTTTCTGAAAGGAATAGGTATACATGGAGGGGGCCCTCCCACAACAAAAAAATAATAACAATAATTTATTTATTTTTTCGTTTAAGTCTGAGCCCTCCTCTGTGTGATGTCATGGAAATTAGAAGCAAGAGAAAAATAATAATTCAAGCATTTCTCATGCATCAATTTGCTAACAAAGAGTGTAAGTTGTTGAGTCTGCTCAACAAAGATACCAAATGTGGCAGACTCATAAAATAGAAATTTATTTGATCTTTAGTTATATTTTCATTTTTTTTTTCCTAAACATGGGCATGCTTCATGTGTAAAACAGTGTCTGATTGACACACAAAAAAAAGGCCAATTTGATGGATATCAATTATCTATCCAACGATCACAAGATTGTGCAATTCCAAAAAATCTTAAAGAAGTTATAGTCCATTTAGAAATAAGATATGGGTACGAATTTTAGGTATCCTAGGTGTACAACTTGAGTCCAAATGTTATTCCTAAATAAGAGACTTCTTTGTAGTAGGAAAATCAGAAGTGGTTAATTAACATGAAAAAGGATTTCAAATCCTTGTTTGATTCAAATAGGGTTAAAAAAAAAAAAAAAAAGAATTCATGTTTATTTAAATGTACAACCAGACATTATAAGAATACATATTTTTGTTTGCGTGAAATTCAGAGTTTCGTCCCTTATCTTTCGTTAATGGTGTGGTGTCCTAGCCATCTTCAATGTGATGTCTGATAGTAGGAATGTCAATGGAACTCCAATTGCCCAATTATTCCAAGGGTCCATTTTTCGGACTGCATTCGATACTCGGTTCTTGTCTCAAAGTGTGGGTTCTGGTCCGAATCCACACTTCGGATCCAATACGAGCCAGATCCACATTTTAGGATTGGGTTAGGATGCACATTTTAGGTCCAATCGCTAACCGGCCCAGGCCCGGTCCAGTCAAGTCTGGACTCGACTAGACCCAATTACCTAGAGTGTATGATGTATTTAATGTATGATAATATCTTATACACATGATATAATATATATATCATTATTATAAAAAATATAAAAATATATTCATAATATATTATATTAACATTATTTTAATGAAGATGATTAGAGTTTGTTTCTTGCATCAGGAATTCAGGATTAACATTATTATATGCAATACACCATGAAATACTTTGGCTGAGATGATAATGCTGGGATGAATGTGTGGTAAAAATTGGAAAGATAAAGAGCGCATTCAAGAGCATTTATGGGTAGCATCAGTATATGATAAATTAAGAGAGAATGTGTGGTAACCAGGTTCAAGTCAAGCACAGTCCCGACCCAAACCTGTCTTCTATATAACCTATCGTGGAGGTTACATGTGAGAGAAGAATAGTGATTCCAACTAGGACCATGATAAGGATGACCATGGTGGATGGGAAGGCAATTGCGGCGTTCGTAGTAGATTTGGTTCTGTCAATCAATCTAATGAAAATGGAGTCAATCGATCTAGTAGAGCCTATAACAAATATAGATATGGATGACTGTTGTAAGTTCACCATTTATGTGATCAAGGATGCAAATATCGGCCGCTACGCTTATATTGGAAGGGCGAATTATCGGCCGCTACGGAAAATCACACCGTAGTGGCCGATATTTACATGTAGCGGCCTTTGTGGTGGCCGCTACATTGCGGTCTGGGTTAAAACCCCCCTTCCCTCCCCCACTCTTCTTGTTTGCTCCACTTAATCACAGTTTGAAAAAACAACAGAAAAAGAAGAAAAAAAAAGAGGGAGACAGAGGAAGAAAGGATAAAAGAAAAAAAAAAGGATGAGTTGCAGAAGACATACCTGATGCGTGGCAGCACCAGCAGCATCGCGGCGGCGGCGGCGGCGCGTCAGCACCTGCAGCAGCTCCTCCTCCTTCTTCTTCTTCCTCCTTCCTCCTCCTCCTCCTTCTTCTTCCTCCTTCCTCCTCCTTCTTCTTCTTTTCTTCTCCCCTCTCCCGCTTTTCTTGATTTTCATCGACTACGTTTTGGGAAATGAAATAGGGCATGAAACCCCTGCCCTTTATTTATTTCATTTAAGTGGGAACTTAATGGGCCCTTAAGCACTTAATGGGCCCTTATGAAAGTTATAAACATAATTTAAATGTACCCCCTCTTTTAGAGGGCACTAATGGCGCCAAAACCAATTTCATTTCGAGCCTTGTATTATTTCATTAGGGTGCACTTATGGACCTTTGAAAGTTGTAAATAAAAATTAAATGTGCCCCCTCTTTTAAGAGGAAACTTATGGGCCCTGTGAAAGTTATAGAAAAAAATTAAATGTATCCCCCTTTTAGAGGGCACTTTGGGCCCTATGAAAGTTATGAATAAAAATTAAATGGACTCCTCTTTTATTTCATTAAAGGGCACTTATGGGTCCTTTAAAAGGCATAAATAAAAATTAAATGGACCCATCTTTTATTTCATTAGGGCACTTATGGACCCTTTGAAAGGTATCAATAAAAATTAAATGACCCTTTAAGAACAAATAAAAACTAAAGCACTTGATTCCTTTAATCATTGGTGGGCTCCACAATGAGGCTAAATATAAAAATAAAAAGTCATGTCTTAGCCAAATTTCATTCAACCTAAAAATAGAGCTCAATCAAATTTCACTCTAGCTAGAAATAAGTTGACATGACTAAAAAACATGAATACAAGTGAAAAAACTAATCATTAGTATTATTTTCTATTTATACAGCGATACAGGACCTCATATATTGAGGGCACCGCTACGCCCCCTTTTCTTACTTACTTTTGCAAAAGAACCACATTCTCATTCATTTTACAATTTTCTGGACTTTCTGGAATTTTTTCAGATTTTTTTGCCGATTTTTTCAAATCGCACCGCTACGCTACGTATCGCCCGCTTCATAGCGGCGGGCCACTACGCCCGCCGCTACCGCTATTTTCATCCTTGTCTGTGATCCCTTAGGGCCAGTTTGGTAACTCTACTAATATAGTCAAGTCAAGTAAAGTTGAGTTGATTTTGAAGAAAGAATAAAATATAAGTGGGTTATTATGGTATTTTATTTTTAGTTGTTTGTTATAGAATCTTTTTGACTTTTTGTACGGAAAAGTGGAGTTTTTTTGTATTTTAGTGGATAAAGGGAGTTGCTTTCTGACTTTTTTTATGAAAAAGATGGCGGTAGTTTTGAATAAAGTGTATTTGATGCGACATCTTGTCTGGAAAATGGAGGCTTTACTTGACTTTGATTGTATTAGTAAAGTGCCAAACGGGCCCTTAGATATCTCAAGATATTAAAAAAGAGCCCTAAAGAAAATTAGTGCATTGATGTAGTAACTAGGCAACATCTTTAGTTCTTTTCCCATCTTTTCTCTCTACCCCACCTCATACTTCCTCCAGTTTTCTTTCATCCTTCTGCATCAGCATCATCAGGTTCATGCTAAGCATTAACTTTTTTTTGGTAATCCCCCAAAAAATACAACAATAGTTTATGATGATACTTGCAGTTTAAAATGCACATTGTAACTCAGATGTTCAAGTGGTTCCAGAGTACAGTTAACATGTTGGTTCATTCTGCATGCTTGGAAACCAACAAGTCAATACAGTATCGTCTGCAGTCTGCACTTACACAAACATCTTTCAAAATTCATATTTCAACTCACCTCTAGCAGTTCCTTGGTTCAATGCATTCCCAAGAGACAGAATTGTCTGCAAGATTCTCTTCAACTTGGCAGACGTTCTGATCTGATATTCACAAGGTTGAAGTGGTGCAAGAAAAGTTAATAATTGAGAATGACCTAGCAACAGTGCAGAGATGAGGTAGGGAAACAAAAAACTTGCCTCTTCTGCGGCAGAGTGTACAGTGTTCAGACTCTTCCTTAGGTCAGAAACCTGGACAGAAGTCAAGAAAGGAACAAATCAAAATTTATTGCACGATGAAAATCTAAAGGAAACCAGATGCTTAATATAATTTTGCCTGACCTGAGAAGTGAATTGAATCTTAAAAGAGAAGACTCTGAGTTTAGATTCCACTCGTGGTACTTTCATTAACTCTAAGAAGAACTGTTATGTAAATGACCAAACATGTCAATGATAAACTGATGAAAACATCAAATGGCCCTACATTTTTATAAAATAAATTAAAAAAAAAAAAAAAAAAGCTTCTTCCAGAATGAGTGTAATCTAGGATCTAGACACTAGAATCTAGATGCCTTCATAATATGGTTTGATGGGTTGAAACCATAGCATAAGAGGTCTTACATATGTTTATGAAACTGCATTTTACCAAGAACTTCAAATGCTGATAAATTGGCATGTTTGCTTGACCTATTTATTATTATCAAAACAACCAACGTGACAGAATCCTTAACAGATCTAACACTATATATATATATAGGGAGGTGCTCTTGTGAGAGACACTCTCACCTTACTATGAGAGATAAAGGTGGGGGCCCTCACATTTTCACAAGAGCACCTCCTATATATATATATATATATCGGTAATATTCATGTGAGAACTAGTTCTCACATATTATATGAGAACTTTTTTGTGGGGGGCTAATGGTTCAACCCTCGATCCAATGGTTCAGTCCATTCAGATGTGTGTCAATCCTTGGGATTAGTGACTATTAGGGGATTCCTTATTGTTTGCTAGGTTTGGATGGGTAGTTAGTTAGGCCCCACAAAAAAGTTCTCATCTAAAAGGTGAGAACTAGTTCTCACTTGAATATTTCATATATATATATATATATATATATATATCATAAAGGGAAAAGAATGGAAGTGGAAGAAAACAAACCTGTTCACATCTTCCTAAGTTTTCTTTATCACCGGTATAGCCCTAACAAATTGAATAAACTGACATTATCAGGTGATGTAACTGCTAGAAGAACTTAAGTAAATCTTAACTTTATAGTTTAATACTTATACAAGTTAGAATATTGGTGGGACAAAGGTAGGCACTCCCATTGAAGCACGTGAAGGAATATTGACTTTCATATCATGATATATATCTACCTTAAGTAGTTCCATTTCCTCCTTTGTTGGGCAGAACTTTATAAGATTATCTATCTGGTCAGCATCTATAACAGAATCATCCAGAGTAAGCAATGTACTCTGCAAAAACATCCATGAAGGCAACCATGAGGACTCAGTAGAAATTTCCTTCACGATGCATTTTGTGATGGAACCATCCATTAAATCTGTACAAACACAGCACTATCCTGTCCATGGATAATAAACCTATAGTAAATAAAGTTTAAGGAAATGAAGACCATCCCACTGAAAATTAAATATGAACCATGAAAGTTATGAGGAACACCATCCCACAAAACATTTAAGGGAAATATCACAAATTCTATCACATAAATTTAATAATGAAGGGAAATATACCATTCAAAATTATACATCTAAGGGGGTTATCACAAAAGAAAGTACTGATTTCAAACTTGGAAAGGAGTCTTCTAGTGGAAAACAAAAACAGTGTGCAGCACCTTACCATCAAATCAGGCAATGGAATCTTAACCTTCGTAAGCATGATTTCACAATTATTGGCCCGTCTCAGATCAATCTGCAAGAAATGTGGGTCACAATTTTTAAGTTGCCGATATATTTTAAAGGAAAAAAATAAAATTCATAATGTGAACTGCAAAACATCAGGGAAACCACTAAGTCCTTCCTAATAAAATTTATTCCATATCTGAGATATAAAAAAAGTAAAAATATTCAGAAAAATTATAATGAATTGATTCATAGACATTAATCGCTGATGTCAAAACCCATAAAGAAAACAAATAATCGTATTGCTGTTAAGCAAAATGAACTGTATGCTAGTTGCAATTCAGAGAAACTCCATCCTCTTTTAAGTGCCAAGTTTTCATAATCTATTGCAATCAGATCATGAAAGTGGCTTTTCATGAGGAAAAGACTTCGAATCTTATTCTGGATTTAACAGTGTCCATAATAAATTTCAGTTCTCTGTGTTCATGAATAATGATTTGATCAACATGGAAAATATTTCTTTTGTTTTCTTTTTCCCCCACATAAGTAACTTGATCCTTCAGAAATAAAATGTATCACATTTCTTAACTGTTTCATCACTGTCATCACCAGTTATAATAGCATATTAGTAATGAAATGGGCAAGTCTGAGGCGAGTGTGTGTGTGTGTGTAGAAAGAGAGATAGCGCAAATACAAAAGAGGATTTTGAATTAACTGAGTGATATCCCATTGTAGTTTGGCCTCTATTTATATTCACCTTTTTCCGAGAATAATTCCAATCAATCTACTCCTCCTGATTACCATCTACCAAATACTCTAACACAGTTAGCTTGGATAATGAGCTATGATACCCGGATACTTGTACAAGTCCAATGTATCCATATCGTACCGATAAGACACTTGTATTGGTACCTGATACTGCACCGATACTTCTAGGGACCGAGTTTAACATATCCTACTTATAAAATCCTTTATTTCATATAGTTCTTTTAATATTTTAACTTCTCACCATAAAAATTACTAGAAAGGGACGACAACAATGATAATCTCATTTATTCAAAAGTGATCTAAAACAAAATTAGGACACCCGTATCCATAGCCGTGTCCTAAATTTTCAAAAGTATGGAGTCGTATCCTCAATCCCTACATCAGTGTCCATATCCATATCCGTATTTGGGCATCATAGATAATGAGAATCAAAAATCTTAATAGCACACATGTGGTACATACAAATATATGTTGTCCATTAAATTTGGTAGCCGCCTAACTATCATATTTGATACTCCCTCTCAAATTGATGCTGGATGATCAACCAGCAACAAGTTGTGTACAAAGAACTGATGTCAATCACAAATTAATACCTTTTTGAAAGTGTCGGTAGTTTGGAGATTGGAAGGCACATGTGGAAGAGTAATGGTTTTATCATCAAAACATTCCCAAAGAGAATTGCAATGGACTTCAATATGCTTGATTCTTTCTTGAAAGACCAAATTTTCCACTATTTGTATAGCACTTGGGATGCAGGCCATGGACCAAATATATAATTATCAAATAAGGCCCAAGAAGACCAGCATAGAGCAGTCTACTAACAAGGCCCATAACTTGAGTAATTAATTAATCACGTGTTGAATAAAGGCATAGTGATCTTGTCACATGCCTAATCTCATATTTTTAGGAAGCTTTCACGAGAGAATCAAGTGGTTTGTAATTTGCTTAAGAAAGAAAGATGAGTAAGTCAAAATCCTTAAAATCAAGCAAATTATTATCTCTAATTGAGAGTCGGAGATTATTGACCACTCTAATTAGAAGAGTAACCTCTAATTGAGAGCCAAGATCATTGCCTACTGCACTATATAATGGTTGTAATGCTCTTCAAAGAAAATCAATGAATGAACATCTTTCTCTATTCCTATCTTGAGTTGGTGAAAAAACATCTCTTATTAGCCTTGTGTGAAGACTCCTTGGCATCTCCAATGTGTGAAGACTCCTTTGGCAGGGCTCCAAGATATGTTTGAAGATTTCATATCGATCCACCCTCCATTATTTTGGTACCAGAGCAAGTTCCATTGGGTTCTCTTTAGTTGTTTGGGATTCTAAAAGTTATCCTTGTAGCGCAGGCTCAAATCATCGATGGAAAATTCGATCAATCTGCAATGGAATTGATTGAATCTAGAGACGGATTCCAGCACTAAGGCACACTCAAGACAATGGGAAACTCCATAATTGAAGAAAAACTCAGAGAAATCTTTGATTAATTGTAATAAGCATGAATTACAATGAGGTTTGATCGTCCTTATATAGAGAAGTAGGATGGATCCCTTAATAAACAAGACTTTCTAAACAAAATAGGAAACCAACTAATCCTAATCAAACAAGAAATAGATATAGCAATTAGAAATAGTCACTAACTGAATGAAAATAAAAATAGGGATAAATTTAGACTCGCATAGTAGCTCTCCGTCACGATTGGGCCTATGGGCTGAACCCAATGGATTGGGCTGACCTATGGTCAATGAGTTGGTCCAATTGTCTTATTGGGCCTGGTATTGGTCCGTAATGCATCAAGTCTCCCCAACTTGAAAAAAGTCAATTCCAGCAAGTTAATAGATTGATAATACTCAGAGATCCGGATTGAGACACTGGAAGTCAATGCCAGTGATCCATGTAGCATTAGAGATTGGACGGTTTTGCCAGCAGATGAGGAGTTTCTTGAAGCCTCCTTGTCGAGTAAAAATAAGCTGATCATCAAGAACATCAATGATTTTTTCTGCAAGTGGAGGAGCAGTTGGTAAGAATATGGTCAGTTCTTTAGATTCTTCGTCATTGACATGCCCACGGTAGAGTGTGAGATCTCCAACATTGAAGGTAGGACTGAAGCCAAGATCTGATGGTAACTTCACAGTATATGGATTGGAGCTAAGCTTGTTCAAAACTTTGAATGGACCCACCTTACGTGGATGTAACTTCTTATTAGCTCTTGGTGACAACCATTTCAGATGGATTCGGACCATAACCATATCTCCTTCAGAAAACTCGCTGAAACAACGCTTGTCTGCATGGGCCTTGTAATTGTCATTGCTAGCAGCGATACGCCGTCGAATTTCATCATGTACCTGTTGCATGTGTTTGATGAAATTATCCACTTTAGCACTAGATCGCGCTTCGATAGGTAATGGAACTAGATCAATAGGCAAGCATAGATGAACACCTGTCACTACTTCAAATGGTGAGATGCCAGTGGAGTGATTGACTGAATTATTGTAAGCAAATTCAGCCATGGGTAAAAATTGATCCCATGTTTTGATATGATCGCGAACATGGCACCATAATACCGTCCAAGGCTTCAACTAACTACTTCTGTTTGGCCATCAGTTTACTGGTGATAAGCAGTAGAAAAGTTGAGTTTTGTCTCTGTTGTCATCCACAACGTCTTCCAAAACAATGACTCATGAACCTGGTGTCACGATCACGAACGGAAATAATGGTATTTGGCAATCCATGAAAACGAACAACTTCCTTGAAGAACAATTGAGCGACATTGTAAGCATCCATTGTATTGGCACGTATAAGAAAATGAGCCATTTTAGAGAAACGATCAACCAAAACGAAGATTGAATCAACTTTTCTAGTTGTCTTTTGCATGCCTTCTCAAAGTTGCTAGCTAGTAATCCTAAAACCAATTGGTGATAGGAAACTACACAAACAACTACTTAACAGGCCTAACACAAAGCCCATGCTAATATCTTCCCATGATGCATGAGGTATCGATAATGGCTAACGTAACCCTATATTCTTTTTGTTCCCTTTGTCTAGTTGACAAGTGTGGCATCTTTCACAAATGCTGATATCAGTAGACTTCATGTAAGGCCAATAGTATCGATCATCTACAAGAGCAAGAGTTTTGTCACGTCCTAAGCGACCGCTACAAGCTCCTGAATGTAGGATTACGAATGGGACGGTTTCGAGTTGAAACCATACTGAAGCCGGATCCAAACTTGTTTCTAAATAAAAGTTATAGGTCCGGTTCTAACTCATAACCTATTTTGTTGGTTCCAGACCCGGTTCCTATAGGAAAACCTAAATCCGGTTCCAGAACCGGGTCCACCTAGATGACTGGAATCTAAGTCCAAAATTGGTTCTAATTTCTCTTCATTTTTTATTTTTTCTTAAAATAAGCATATCATTCAACTTACAGTAGTGAATCAAGTGTACTACCTCCAGGATTACACATAAAAATGTAAAAAAAATTAATTAATTAATTAATTAATTTTGAGGCTTGAGCTATAGTTTGCAATATCAAAGACTCATCTCATATAGGCATGTCAAACAAGCCAGGCTGGCACGGCCCGCTCCAACCGCGCACGGGACCCACCATGGGCCGAGCTGGAGCGGGCCGAGCCTCCATGCCCGATGGGCTTCCTTCATCTTTTTTTTTTTCGATTTTTTATATTAATAGGAGTTTAATTGGGCTTGCATCCTACTGACTAAATGGATGGGCCACGCTCAGACCTGGTCACTATGATCTTATTGGTGCTTGTATCAGGACTAGGGCCAAATGTGGTTCTATGTTTCTAAAGTGGGCTTGGGCCTGGAAATTCATCTGCCTTTCCCAACAAAGACCATGAACAGCCCTACTAAAAAGAGATCTTTTGGGCCTGTTTCTTTGCTAGATTTCTGACAAGAATTCAAGATATTGAGATTTTTTGGACATGATATGATGGCTTGTCCCGTGGCAGTTGCGGGTTGAATTCTCAAGTCATTTATACTTGGACTGTGATAGATATGTATCTAGATGCTCAAGTGGGACACAAATAGTTTCAGGTCTTGATTATAGCTTTCATATCTATTCTTTAGGAAGATCTGAGCATCTCATATAGTTGGATATCCATTTACATCCATACTACGAAAGTTTCCAACACAGGGGTGTTCATGGCCAGAATATTGGACCAAGATGACGCTTGTGGAAGTCCAGCCTGTTCACTTAATGAGCCTATTATTCAGGCACAGACCAAAACCATGGGCCTGGAAGTTAGTTCCATGCCCAGACCATTTCGCTAATACAACAATTTTTGTGCTAATAAAGGTCAGATTTGGCCAGGCCATAAAACATACAAATATCTAGGCCAAAACAGAATCCAAATCCAGCCAAATGTGGACTGGGCCCAGGCTCTTGCTTACCTAGTCCATGAGCAACCATCTCTAATATTACATTGAGAGAATGAAGGACAGCAAAACGGCTCACACTTAAAATGTTCATGTGGTTAGGAAGTCCAATTTTAACCTGGAGGTCCTCCCTTTGAATCCCTTAAGGCCTTACCCGATACATAGGGCTACTGGGTGATTCTATGTATCCGTGGGTTTACTAATGATCAACTAAGGGGGGGTCGGCTGGTTCCCATGTTACCAAAAAAATAATAATAATAATAAATTTAGAAAAAGAATAGGAGGGTTAGAGTATTATAGACTTTGTAAAATTGAAAATGACACAAAATACCCCTTATATGTCCGTTTTATGGTTGTTTTGGAGGGGGTAAAATGGACAATTTTTTTAAAAAACAGTAACTTTTGGACGTGCCAGGCGGGCGCGCCTCGGCCCAGCACGGCCCATGACATGCCTAGACTCATATGCCAGGTCCCGGGTCCATGGGTCAGAACCTATATGGACCCAGAATTAGACCCATTTATCAATTGAGACCAAAATTGGGTTCCAAACCCGGACCCGTTTATGAATCGGAACCTAAAATAGTTCCAAACCCGGTTTTTTGCAGGCCGGAACTTCCGAATAATCGGATAATCGGATACCCGTTTGCAACCCTACCTGAATGTAATTCTGAAACATGTTCTCAAATATAAGTGGAAGGTAGGCAAAGTTTGGTCATTCAGCCCTTTCTTTTTTCTAGTTATGTCGCTCCTCTTTCGGTCGTGATTCCAAGGACTCTCTCTCTCTCTTAGAAGAAATGAAAAATGGAGATTTGTTGTGTTCATCTTGTAAAAGAAATTAATATTGAAAAGTATTTAATGTTGCCTCTACTAACGCCTTGAGGTTTTGGTAGGAATGGTTAGATAATGAAATTTAAGACGGTACTAGAGCCAACCGATCGCAAGTTCGAATCCCAGAGAGGAATGACTCAATGCGAGAAAAATGTGTGCCACCAAAAGTGCACCAACCGGGTTCTGCCTAAGGGTGAGTGTTGAGGAGTGGGCTCCACCCAAGGGGGAGTATTGAAAAGTAACTATGCTGCCTATACTAATACCTCGAGGTTTTGGTAGGAATAGTTACCTAAACAAATTTAAGAATTAAGACCTCCACAACTCATGGAACCCCAATCTCCTCTCTATATTTTATATTTGTTCTTGTTTTTATTTCTTTTTCAATACCCAAACCAATGAGTCTCTCTCTCCAGCATTTCGCATCATCATCATCCCCAGCCTTATTCACGGCTTCGCACCGCCTTCATCTTCCTCGGCCTCATCGTTGTCGGTCATCTCCACTTCCCTCCCCAATCTTCCAAACACTAAAACCCCACTTCTCCAAACCCTCAAATCCAACCCATCCATCTCCAAACACACACAACTCCAACTCCACACCAAAAAGTAAACCCCATCTCCCTCGACACCCTTGCCGCTACCATAACCCTCCTCCTACATGTTAGATAATAATGTAGAGAGATAGAAGAGGAGCTTGGAGGAAAAGTTGATACCTCAACAGAGGATCGACCAACCAATTTATAATGTATTTACCTCAATTACAAGCTACTAATCAGCAGCAATTACAATCTAATCAAATCTAATCACAATCAGAATTTAAGGAAAAGAATCCTAATCTCTCTATACATAGAAGTTCTCTATACATGGTAGAATATCTATATTACAAGCTGTATGATGTTTATCCCATTCCCATACGTGGGATATTCTACATGGGCCTAGGTGGGCCAAGATTAGTGTACATGGGTCATGAGTTATCTTCTACACTCCCCCTCAAATTGATGTGGTAAGGCAGCAAACATCAATTTGGAAGTAAGATCATGATGACGCAGTTTGGGAAGAGCTTTGGTGAAGATATCTGCCAACTGGTTAAGAGTAGAGACATGAGGAAGGGATATCTTCTCAGTGACAACATGCTGCCGGATGAAGTGACAATCAATCTCAATGTGTTTCGTCCTTTCATGAAAGACTGGATTGTTAGCAATTCTGGTAGCACTAGTGTTGTCACCATGAAGAGGTGTAGAACGACCAAGGAGAACACCGAATTCACACAAAAGACGGCGTAGCCAGATGATTTCGGCACTAGCAGAGGACATTGCCCGATATTCTGCCTCAGCAGAAGACTTCGAAACTGTGGTTTGCTTCTTGCACTTCCACGAAATGAGAGAATCCCCAAGAAACATACACCAGCCAGTAGTAGAGCGTCGAGAATCGGGACAACCAGCCCAGTCAGCATCAGCATAAGCAGATAAGCCCAAAGAAGTACCCGAAGAGTAGAATAGACCATGGTGAAGAGTGGCTTTAACATAGCGGAGTATGCGTAACGCCGCTGCAAGATGAGGTTTGTGAGGATTGCTAACAAACTGGCTGACTGTATGAACAGCATGAGAAATATCCGGCCGAGTCATAGTTAAGTATAGCAAACTACCAACTATCCGCCGGAAAATAGAGGGATCATCCAGGGGAGGGCCATCAGTCGAACTAAGTTTGCTGTTCAATTCCATAGACGTATCTACAGTGTGAGCATCATCAAGCCTTGCCGAGTTAATCAAATCTGTAGCATATTTGCGCTGATGGACCCGAATGCCAGATTTGTTACGCACAAACTCAAGCCCCAGAAAGTAAGTGAGAGGACCAAGATCCTTCATTCTGAAGTGGCGAGTAAGATGAAGTTTGAGATCCATAATGCCAGCAACATCATTGCCACTAAGAATCATATCATCAACATAGACTAAGAGAAATGTGTAGCCTTTTGAAGTCCATCTGATGAAGAGGGAACTATCAGAGTGACTCTGGCGAAAGCCAGCTTGAAGGATTGCTGTCCGAAATTTATCAAACCACGCCCTGGGAGCCTGCTTAAGCCCATAAAGAGCTTTCTTCAATTTACAAACATGTTGTGGAGGACAAGCATATCCTGGAGGTGGTTTTAAATACACAGTCTCACGCAAGTCGCCATGAAGAAAGGCATTTTTGACATCCATTTGCCAGAGGGGCCAGTTGCGGGCTGCAGCTACACAAAGGAGAGTGCGAACAGTGGTCATTTTAGCCACTGGTGCAAAGGTCTCCTCATAGTCAATCCCATATTCCTGCTTATAACCCTGGGCAACTAATCTGGCTTTGTAGCGGTCAAGACTCCCATCAGAGTGAACTTTGATGGAATAGACCCATTTACTGCCGATTACAGATGCACCTTCAGGGGCCGGTACCAACTCCCATGTGTTATTTGCTTCTAGAGCAAGCAACTCCTCTGTCATAGCATCCTGCCAGTAAGCAATCTTCGAGGCCTGTGAATATGAGGTGGGTATAGGGGCACTATCCAAAGAAGTGAAAAGAGCAGGAAAGCCATAGCGGTCAGGGGTAACTGAAGGACGACTAGAGCGTCGCAGGGGTATGATACTATGAGAAGAAGCATTAATACCTGAGGGTGCAGTAGGTGGCACGGGAAGAGGATCGGGAGAAGGAGTCCCCACAGGAGCAACCGTGTTACGCCGGACATAGACCTTGGTGATAGGAGGTGGAGAAGTTGCAGAGAAGTGCGGCATATAAGACACAGCAACAGGTCGAGTATCCAAACGCAAGGAAAAGAAAGGAATGTGTTCCAAGAAGATCACATTACGAGATATGCGCATGCGTTTTTTGGATTGATCATAACACAGAAAGCCCTTGTGTTCAGTGCTGTAACCTAGAAAGAGACATTTGGCAGCCTGAGGTGACAACTTAGTGCGCTCAGTAGGTGGAAGATGGACAAAGCATAGGCAGCCAAAAACTCGTAAGTGAGTATATGACGGGGCATGACCAAAGAGAGTTTCATACGGAGTAGTCTTTCCTAGAACTGTGCTAGGATGACGATTGAGGAGATAAACAGCAGTCTGTGCAGCATCACACCAAAAGGTGGGAAGAACTAACGATGCAAGAAGGAGAGAACGAACAGTTTCAAGAATATGTCTGTTCTTCCTCTCCGCGACACCATTTTGCTGTGGAGTATACGGGCAGGATTTTTGATGAAGAATTCCTTTATCAGAAAGGAAGGTAGAAAATTCATGGGACATGTATTCTCCACCAGAGTCAGACCTAAGGATTTTTATTTCTTTCTGAAATTGTGTTTGAACCATTTTGTAAAACTTTTGGAAAAGAGAAACAACTTCAGATTTGAAGCGCATGAAATAAAGCCAAGTGAAACGAGAATGATCATCAATGAATGTCACATAATACTTAAACCCAGTCCTACTCAATGTGGGTGCAATTCCCCAAACATCTGTGTGAATAATGTCAAAAGATGATAATGCACGAGAATGATGAATACGAAAAGGCAAAATATGACTCTTACTCAAGCAACACGTTTCACACTTTGATTGAAGTAAAGAGGTAACCATTTTATTATCAATAGTAGGTTCTAAACAACCAATTTTAAATAAGGAAAGTAAAGAAGCATTGCTGACATGACCCAGACGACTATGCCACACATGCCACATTTTATTGGAATTAGGAGAAGAAGAAGAAAATAGAGAATGAAGTCCTATATCCAGCAGAAACAGTCGACCATGTTTACTCCCCGTCGCGATCACCTTCCCAGTTTGCCGCTCCTGTATGACACAACCAGTGGAAGAAAAGTTAACACTGTATCCATCATCAATAAGTTGTCCTACAGAAAGTAAATTGGCTGACAATTTGGGAACAAAGTAGACATTGGGAAGGCTGATAGATTGGCCAGAAATACTGGATAAAGTAATGGTACCAATACCATAAATGGGTAATTGGTCGCCAATAGCAGTGGTGATTTTATCTTTTCCAAGGTAAGGTTGAGAGTTTGTAAAGCTACTGGTGACAGAAGTCATGTGGTTTGATGCTCCTGAATCTAGAAACCATGTGGATGTGGTGATAGATGAAGACTCAGAGAGGGAAGAATGAAATGCAGGAAATGCTAGAGGAAAATGAGAGTGATACCGACCACCAGTAAAGCCCATAGAAGCATATGCCGAAGTAACCGAATTCTGAATCAAATCTTGAATCTGGGCAGGAGTCATGGAGACGGACCCAGAAGAGGTGCTGCCTATATCAGGAGAAGATGCTTGAACTTGGAATGCAGCTGGAGTATTCTGTCTGGGCATGTTGGAAGGAGTCTGCTTCTGCTGGGGTCCATTCTTTCGCTGTAAGCTCCGACAGTCATCAATAAGATGACCAGAGCGTTTGCAATACCTGCATACCAGTTTCTTACGACAGTTCTTGGCAATATGACCGAAGCCTTTGCATTCATAGCATTGAGTAGGCTTTTGATTGGGGGCTGCCAAGAGAGCAGAATCAGTCGGAAGAGGAGCTAGAAAAGCCTTTGGCTCTTCAACAAGGGCACGCTGTGAGTTCAGGCGAAGTTCTTCTCGAAGGACTTCTTGGAAGCAGGTATCCAGGTTCGCAGATACTTCTCGATTCATGAGAGCAGACCGAACCGATTCGAATTCGGCTCTGAGGTTCATAAGGAACTGACTGATGTGAGTTTCCTCTTGTAATTTAAGAGCCTCAGACAGAAATCCAGAAGAAACAGATTGAATGATCATGGCATCTCGCTCAGTCCATAAGGTGAGAAACCCATTAAAGTACTCCTGAACAGATTTATCTCCTTGATTGAATTTAGCAATTTCACTATCCAAGTGAAATTTTCTTGCTTTATTCGTTTGATGATAAATTTTCTTGAGATGTGCCCACATATCAGTGGCAGCAGTATATGCTTGAAGAGCAATGGCAAGAGGAGGATCAATGGAGTTAAGAATCCATGTGATCACCTTAGCATTTTCCTTGGACCAGGTTGCTAATGCTTTTGTGTCAGTAGTAGGTTTAGTTATTGATCCATCAAGATAACCAAACAGTCCTTGGCCTTCCACAAAATTCTTGAGATGAAAAGACCAGGCCATATAATTATTCCCATTAAATTTAATTGGAATAACATCATATTTGTCCATTGTTATTGAATGCAGCAGAGCACACCCAGCAAGTAGCAGTGAATAGTAGCAGAGAAAACCAACAGCAGAGAACAGTATAGGAGCAGATCACAGCAAAACACAATGTAAAGAAGTGATATGCTATGATTATTACTAACCAAGCATAAAAGATGCAACCAGAGTTGATGATATGTGATCAGATGTGATAGCAGGAGAAAACACAACAGAGAACACTCAAACAAGAGCCAGACGAACTGGATTGTCAAGGCAGAAGTGGTGCGTGGGGCCCACAATGGTGTCCAATCTCTGATCAGAGTATATAATCCTAGAAAGGATCAAAAGTATGTTCTCCAGTCCAAGTTTGAGCAGATTTGGATGAAGATCCACAAATCTGGACGGTGGTGATGAAATCCTTTTGAGAAAAAGGACCCAAAACCGTCAGATGAAGAATGGGTTTAAAAGTACCTGAATCGATGAGTAAAAAATCCAGAAAAATCTTCAAAAATCCCTGAAGACTAGTCGATCAGAATACTGGGTGTTGTTGGTGATCAGTGATTGATCACAGGTGGGCCACCTTGATCAGAGAACTCCAGGCAGAGTCGGCAGAGAGAAGAAAGAGACGATTCACCAGGAGAGGCACTCGATGATGTTTTTGGATAATCTCTCAGATTGAATGAAGGAAAATCTCCTCATAACCTTCGCTCTGATACCATGTTAGATAATAATGCAGAGAGATAGAAGAGGAGCTTGGAGGAAAAGTTGATACCTCAACAGAGGATCGACCAACCATTTTATAATGTATTTACCTCAATTACAAGCTACTAATCAGCAGCAATTACAATCTAATCAAATCTAATCACAATCAGAATTTAAGGAAAAGAATCCTAATCTCTCTATACATAGAAGTTCTCTATACATGGTAGAATATCTATATTACAAGCTGTATGATGTTTATCCCATTCCCATACGTGGGATATTCTACATGGGCCTAGGTGGGCCAAGATTAGTGTACATGGGTCATGAGTTATCTTCTACACTACACCACCATACTGAAGATGGAGATGGAACTAAAACAGAGAGGTGAAGTCAAAACCGGATCCGGAACTAGATCCATCCTTTCCCAAACAAATCTAAATCCAGATACATCCATAGTTGTCAATTCCGTTTCGTTTTGGCCCTATAGTGGAACATTCTGGCATTCCAGTCAATTCCAACGTTGCGTATCAGTATAGAAGCAATTGAAAATGAAAATAATAAAAAAAAAAAAAACTAAAATTGAATAAACATTAAAACTCACAACAAAATATTAAAAAGCCAAAATAAAATACATAAAACATTAAAATTACTCAACAAATAATTTCAAGTTATAAATGCATGGACTGTATGCAACAATAAAAATAAAAATAAAAAAGAGGGACAGATGGAGCTTCTATCAAAGAGAGACAGAGAGAGCAGCATATAAAAACAAAATAGAAAAGTTGTTGGGCTCTCGACAGCGAGAGAGAGAGAGAACAAAAAGTTGGTGACAACTACTACCTCAGCCTATGATACCATGATACTTATATAAGCCCAATGTATCCGTATCGGACCAATACGACACCTATATTGGTACCTGATAATGCACCGATACTTCTAGGAAACAAGTTTAACAAATCCTACTTATAAAGTCCCTTATTTTATTATTATTATTATTTTTTTATAACAGAGGGTGTCCGAGCCCTTTGGGCCAGACTAATCCCTACAATACTAAGGGGGGGCCAAGTAAATCCCCTGTGGCCCCTGTGTGTCCTTTATTTCATATAATTCTTTTAATATTTTGACTTCGCAACAAAAAAGAAATGCTAGAGGGATGAAAACAATGATAATTTCATTGATTCAAAAGTGATTTAAAGAAAAAATTAGGACACCCGCATCCATGTGTCCTAGATTTTATAAAGTAAAGAGTCATATCCCCGATCCCCGTATCAGTCTCTATATCCATATCCGTTTCTAGGCATCATAGGTCTCAGCAAGGAAAGAGAAGAGAAGGAGATAGAAAACGAAAAAAAAAAAAAAAGTTGTTGACGATTGTTGGTCTAAGCAAAGGAGAGAGAGAGAGAACACTAAAACAAGGTGGTTTTTTGCATCCAAGAGCTCCCAATAAGAAAGAGGAATGGGGGAGCGACGGGAGTTTAAAAGGTGAAAAAAGTGTACCTGGCGTAGACAGTTTTTCAACTCTTCTTCTTCTTCTTCGGCTCACTGGTCCTTTGCAATTTTGTCCTAGCTAGAATAGACCAATTTCACTAATTTCAGCCTAAACAACTTAATTGCAGCCAAAATTTAGACGAAACAGCTGGAAACCAATCGAAATTGGGGCTGGAATTTTTATTTGGGGAATTCCATTCAACCCCAAGCCAAATTTGGCACATTTCAGCCAGAATAGGCCAGAACAGAAAATATTTTTTTTTGAAGAAAGTGACTTGATTAAAATAAAAGAAGGCTATACAGTTTAGGAGAGGTATACTATAACAAAAGAAAGCAGGAAGCCTAAACCCAACAAAAAGCTATGGACCCAAGCCCCAGCCCATAAGTCAACAAAAAGGATGGGTGGTGGGGGGGGGGGAGAGAACAAACTACAAGGGATACAATATAACCCGCAGATCATGATGAGAAGAACCCTCATTGGCTAGGCGATCAGCTTCTGTGTTGGGCACTTCGATCAATATGGGAAAAGGAGACGTGAAGACTTTTTGAAAGATCAAGAATCTCCCCAAACACACCAGCCACCTTCCAAGGGGCTCTAGCAAATCCAAAGGCCCACTGCATTGCACAAAAGGAGTCCCCTTCTATAATCAAATTGTGTAGGTTCAGGCAATTTGCTTCTCTAAGGCCAATCCTAATAGCCAATAATTCTGCAACATTTGCCGAGCTGAAACCGACAGGCTCCAAGAAGGAAAAATTGGGCCAACCCACGCCGTTTCGTATAATGCCTCCCAGTCCCACGCCAGCCTCGCTAGGGTTACCACGGCCACTTCATGATTCCGTTTGCACCTGACCCGTTTGCAACCCTACCAATACTCCACACATCCATCCTAGCATACACATTTCAACCACATGCAGTTTAACTTGTCATTTCATCAATGCCCTCTTTTTAGCTCTATGCAGCAAACCCCCAATTAAAGTGGCACTCAAGTATTGCAAAACACTTCACTAGCTTGTCTACTCTTTACAACCCAAGCATCAATACTATTTGTGACGTCCAACTCAAACTATCTATTTTGTTTCACAGTTGCTCGTAGATGCAATGTATAGCCTATTTTTAGTGATTAGAATCACTCATTTGGTTTGCTTTGCACCCCACACACGGAAAACCAAAAAGAAACCTCATTAACATTTTTACATACTCCATACATTTAGTTGTGCAAACCAATGGACAACATGATGCCTGACTAGTAAGTAGTTGTGAGAAACCATCCAAAAGCCCACCCTAAACCAAGCACAATTAAATGGTAAAAACATATGAAAATGAGCTAGATTGTAAGAATATAACCTTCCAGTCAAAGGCTCTCCCAAGTGGAGAAACATCTTGGGGATAAAAAATGAGATAACAAAAAAAGTTTCATCACTAGTGCCTTATAGAAATCAACAATAATTCATCAAAAGGATGTAAAACTTTAAAAAAAAAAAACTTTAGAACTATCAACTAAGCATAGCCTTGAAACCTTTGTTTAATGGTAGAAAAAAATGGTTTAATAGAAAGAGATATTACACCTGCAGAAAGGAGGATGCAACTCAAAGATGTCGATGGACTCATAAAATTACAATCAATTTAATCTCTACCATCGAAGTACAAATCATCACCATTGTCATTGTCGTCGTCGTCATGAGAACATTATCCCATCTTGTAATCGAATTTGTAAATTTGCTTTTCCTAATTTCCTCTCCTTCCTCTTTAAAGTCGCAATCTCTATAACTCCACAATCTAAAATGTCTTTTCTCACTACATTCCATGTCTCTATTAATCTCCTTTGTCATATTTGCACCTACTTCCTTGAACTTGTAAATCAAAAGGCCTAAAACCAAGCTAATAACACAATTGGCCCTTAACTTTAAGACACCAAATTTATCACAATTTTTAACACCAAACTTTGAGTCTTGAAACTACAAGTCTCAAAGCAAATAAAGATCACTTTATATCTTGAGCAAATCTCTAAACAAGCTATAGATATTCAGAACTAGCTAAAGGACCTAATTGAATGGAATATATAGATAGACAAATTACTGCCAAATTAGGATTTTTGGTAGAGAAAGCCAAGAGCACTGCTGGGTGGAGTTTCTATACGAATCTGGTAGAGTGAATACAAAAGGAGAGTCGGTGAGAAGAATACGTTTAGGAAACCTTTATATGTGTCTGGATGTAGAGCCCTCAAGGTAGCCACCCATTTGCATTTTATGATTCTCTATAGGATCATTGCTTGTAGTCTTACATTAGAGGGAGTGATA
Organism: Cinnamomum chago; assembly: GCA_038049695.1. NCBI lineage: Eukaryota > Viridiplantae > Streptophyta > Magnoliopsida > Laurales > Lauraceae > Cinnamomum > Cinnamomum chago. Next base: position 7,516,332 of record CP142452.1, on the reverse strand, counting down.
AATGAACAGCAGCACCATCCAAGAAGATTCTGATCATGGAAATGGAAGAATGCAATCTTCTTAGAAGTTTGGGACTCGAACCACTAAAAGGAATTGATTCAAATTAATAATGACTTCTTAGTTCTTACCACCGAAAAAAAGGTTATGCTACAGATTTTAACCTTCAATGGAGATAAACAAAACAAATGCCAACCCATTGTTGGATCAGTGGAACGTAACGCAAACCATGGTTTGATCCCTGGCAATGAATAAAAAGTTTGCCAAGTGTGTGGAAAGTGCCACGCCATAAAAATTGAAGACAAACAAATCCGATGCCTACAGCTTCATATTAAATATACTCGATCATAACAGTTTCATTTTATTTATTTATTTTTTTGGTTAAAGGGCACTCTTTGTTTCTTCCTTTTTTATGGCTTTACCTTTTCATCAGTAAAAGATTCACCTTGACCTAGGGTTCTTCACTTGAGAGTTGAGACCTCCATTATGGTAAAGGAATGGGTTTTACTTCATTCATTCTTTAACATATGAGAAATCTTGCTGACACATCATGTTATGTAGCAACATAAAAGCATAAAAACTCTTTAACACTATTTAAAATTTAGAACATAAAAAATTTAAAAAAACAAAATTGAACCAAGAACTAAATGCAGACTTCTCCAAAACTAATTTTGGGAAACAGAAAATTTTGTGTGGCAAAGAGAATAAAATTTATTTAAAGCTGCATGCTCATGTAGAAAACGACTTAAGCTACCAGATGAACTTTGTCAGATTTAGGGCCAAGAGAAGCTCTCTTTGATTTGTCTCCAGACTTCGCATCGGGGTTTGGCACTGCAGCTGAGAAAAGACTCTCAAGTTCTGACATGTCAAACTCTGGAGCCCTAGTGTTGACACAACAAGAACAAAATGTTACTGTCATAGAAATTGCGTACACAAGAAAGAAAACCAATACTAGAAAATAAAACGACAAAGAAGTGAAGCTCTTACTTGGAAGCTTCATCGCTTTTTTGTGATTCAGCCCATAAGCTTCCCTGCATAACTCTAGTTACTTTTACCCAGTGCAATGGCTTTAGAGATGCCTTTTTCGATGACGGTTGATTTCTTAAACCTAAAGTACGTCCCCGTCCTTTGGCACCAAGTGGGCCAAGTCCCATGGCAGGTGGTGGAGGTCCAACAGGCTTCCCACCAGGAGGAAGAGATGGGGGAGGAGCACCTCCAGGAGCAGGAGGTGGTGGTGCAGGAGGAGCAAATGGAGGTGGTGGTGGAGGTGCTGCAGTAGGCCCAGAATGTGAAGGAGGCGGTGGTGGAGGAGGAGGGCCAGCAGTGGTAGCCAATGTCTTCAGAGGAGGTGGAGAAGGGGAAGATGTCATAATCATAGGAGGTGGAGGAGGAGGTGGAGGAGTGGAAGTTGATGAGGCAGTCATTGGAGGTGGTGGAGGAAAAGAGGAAGTTGATGAGGTAGTCATTGGAGGTGGTGGAGGAAAAGAGGAAGTTGATGAGGTAGTCATTGGAGGTGGTGGAGGAGGAGGAGGGGAAGGAGATGAGGTAGTCATTGGAGGTGGGGGAGGAGGGGGGGCTGATGGTAAATTTGTGTTGATTGTAGAGCCTACCCTGAAAGAAGATGGTGAATGTGGAGATGCATCAGAGCTGGTGACGTCAGCCAATGAACCACCAGATCGAGAAGGTGGAGGACGTGGGGGAGGAACTGACACTGATGTATATCCACCTGGTGAAGAGAGTTCAGAAAGTGAAGGTGGGGGAGGAATAGGTGCTATGTTTGAAGAAGACAGTGGCGGACATGGTACTGATGGTGGAGAAACAGGGACAAGATTTGAAACAGACAGTGGCTGAGATGGTACTGCTGCTGCTGGTGGTGGCGGTGGTGATGGTGGGGGAGGAGAGGCTGTAGAAGATCTTATAGTAGGGCTTGCGGAGGTAGGTTTTGAAAATGCATCCACACGGGATTTTCTAACTCCAGGTAAACATGATTCAGGGGCAGTTGAAATAGTTGCTGAATATGGAGATGTCACTGGTAGAGTGGCTTCTGCTCCACCATACACAGCATGATCATGTAAGAGAGCTGTAATACCAAGAATCGAGGGTGCACTATGATATCGCGACATGGGGACAGGGGATGATTGCAAGGAATTACTATAAGAAACTGGGCTCGAAAACGATGATGGAGGAACCCGTTGTGATATGATTTTAGGTTGAGAAGGGTGTTGAAGTGCAACTAGCACTTCTTGATGCTGCACTTTCTGCTTGTTTGAATCAAAATCTGGAGAAGATTTAAGGACATCAGGAGTTGGTTGATTCAAAGTCGAAGTCGAAGTCTTTATTTTATCCTCTGACGCATCAGATTTCAGTTTCTCTTCCACTCTATCAGGAATATACTCTTGCTGCAATGCATTAGCTTCTGCATTTTGTTGCAACTCAGCCTCCAACTTCTCTAAGACATCGTTCGTTGCAGTAATTTTCTGAAGAACTTGAAGAGTAGCATCGCCCTTTGTGTCCAGCCAATCAACATTGCTAAACATCTCTTGCACTTTAGCAAATGCTTCCATTGGAAGGCCTTCCTTCTCCTCACTGCCAGCTAAATCCAGGGTTATTAGAGAAGCAGCAGAATCCATTTCTGAAAGAAGAACCTTCATCCAAAAAAAAAATAGAATTTACTAAAACCACTATAAGGCAATTGAGCACTTTAAAAAAATAATAAAATAAAATAAAATAAAAGAAAGATAGTTCAAACCTCTACTCTGAAGTCCTTGGGGAACCGATCCTTAGAGTTCCATAAAATGTCAATTTCATCACGATTGAGCATCAAAATATTTGATCTAATGAAGCCTGTGTTAAACATGACTCTAAACACCATCTCTTCACGTTCAAGGTCATCATCCAAGTTAATACATTCAACTACAACATCACCCTGAATATGGCAATGAATATCGATCTTAACTAGCTCACAATCTGACTGCAACAGAATATAAAATTTGGAATTAAGTCATAAATTAAATCTTACTTTGATATAATTGTATAGCTAATAATAAACGAATGATAGTTTGAAGAAAGTATGAAAATTGTTAACATCGAGAAGAAATATAAAATGAAAAAAAAAATGTCGCATTCCTTAAAAATGGTTCATATTATGCAGGTCTCCAAACAGAAATGTAAGATTGAAAGTTAGCAAGCTTAAGAAATACACACCAGAGCCACACGCACGCACTCACGCACAGGAATTTTTTTGCAATGGAAATATAATCCATGCACAGTCCTGTTGCTAACTTTTGGATGGAAACAGCTCATAATTTCATATGTTTTCACAGTTGATCCTCAGGCCTTAATATCAATACCTAGGATGATTTAATTAACTGACAAATTAGGCATCGATAATCCATGCATAGACTTCCCATCACCTCAATCCTCATGATTAGCATGCATTCAGGTGGGCTCCAAAGGAGGTCCATGTGAATATATTTGTCAGTGTGTGCATGAGAGAGAGAGAGAGAGAGAGAGAGAGAGAGAGAATAATTAGGTAAGGTTGATCACACCATGTGGTCTACTAAGATCAAATTAAAACCAGAAATGTGTAGTCCACTTTGTGAGGATCCAAACTGTTCAACAGATGTAACCACCAACATTTACATATTTAGGTCCATGGTTCACACGAACAGTCACCATCTCATTTGGATATTAAAAAAAATGTAAGACGCAGTCCTAATTTGAAACAATCAGACCGACTAGTGCCCAATTAAACCAAAATAAAAAATATCCCACAAGATAGTATATTGCATAGGTCCACAAGAAGCTATGGAAATTCCAGAAAAATAAACAAGCAAAGAACAAGTCGATTCAACCACAAACTGACCACTAGAGCCTTCACCAACCATCAGTATCACACAACACCAAAGGAGAGACTAACAAAGCAAACTACAAAATTTTATTTAATATAGACAAACAGCCGAACATGAATACTCCCGCAGTCAACCTCCTCAATGCATATATAATACCCTAAATCACACCAAAACCCTAGAAAATCCTACTATTTAGCTATCCTATCACAAATAGAAGTCTTAGATGTTGTTTCTAAATCAAAACAACCACAAAATACTAAGAAAATCAAATAAATTTGGAAACATTCTAGAATCTGCTCGTTTCAGGCAAATCTTGTAAGATGGGCTGTGGGGTCCCCATGGCCCACCCCATGATCAATAGCACTCAATGATCTTGAAGAGGACTTCTTGGCCTTGTGGTGTATGTCTTTCATGGGTTGGGCTGGGTGTGAACCATAACCTTGCTGTCCAAAAATCCAGCAATGCCCCTGCCTTTCGAGTTTCATTTTTTTTCTGAAATTTCAAAAACAGTCCCTGCAGTCGTCCAATTGTCAAAACAGACCCCCATTTTGTATTTTATTAAATATTTGAGACTGTTTGCAGCCCTATTGGTCTTCGACCCATTTATAAATTTGGCCATGTCTGATAGGCTTGATCAGTGGCATCAATTCATTGGTTTTCTTGATCTGTATCAATTCATGGAAACTGACCCGCATCATTCTCTAAGTCACATATTAATCATATATTTTTTTAAAAATCAAATTTTCTATACAGTGGGGACCAAATAGCATCGATCCAAATCATCAATTTTATTCTCCCTCCATTAGTTATCAATTTTATTCTCTCGATATAAGTTAACACATGGCCCAAATTTCAAGTAAATCAGTGAAAGATTGATCACTGGATTGGACGCAAGTGAAAAATGTCGCTAGTTTTGTTTCTCCAATCTGATAGGTGAATCTAACTCTGAAAGTGAAAGTTCATACGGTAACAGGGGAGAAAAAAGTTTCACATCTAATTGACAGCCTGGAGGCCTTGGACCACCAAAATGTGCCTATTGTGTACAGGAAACGAATTTGTTAATGGATTGTTTTTAGTAACTACTTTAATCACATTTTTCTTCAATCAAACAGTTAATATCGCATTCTTCAGAGACAGCTCAAAAGCCTCCTATAAGTAAACAGGTGGAGCCACTTGTAAAATCAGATCTTTTAGAGGTGAGTCCCACATCTATAGACATTTCATCCGACCTTGCTTGACCACCCCATCTGGTAAACCTTACTTGACCACAAATCATACTTCAAAACAGGCAACATATTCATAACATATCATATCAGGGACTTCATTTTTATGTATCATCCGAGTCCCAGCCATACCCATGGCATATCCCTACGTACCCTTAATGAATAGGAGCATCACAGTAATTTAAAAAAAAAAAATCCATTTCCACATTTTAGTATATGGGTCCCACTGCCCACCTATGATCAATCCAAGTCTTCACACTTACCCCCATAAATGATACAAAGCCATTAAATTTTGACGCTTTCAAAAATCCAAGGCTAGACCACAAGGTTGCTGGTTTGAATCATGTTACTAATCAAAAGAAAAAAGGAAAAGAGGAAGAAAAACAAAGGCAGGGATAATTTGGTTGCAATAAAGGGCAAAACCAGGAATTTTTTTTTTTTTTTTTTGGGAGGGGCCAGTCTAAAACCCTATGTAACGCATGTACATGGTAATCATGTTGATTAGGAAAAATAGAATGATTCAAGAAATAACAAATTTTAAATCTTAATTTAGTAATAAAAATAAAATGTAAAAATGTGATTCAACCAAACAATGTATATATATTAGTAAAGATATATATTTCTGTAAACTTAAAGTAGAGAAATAGATTTTAAAAACTATTGAGTTTATTAAAGGACTAAACTTTTTCAGATGGCCGGAAAAAAAAAGATTATAAATGAAAAATTAACAATTGAGAAAAAGTAGAAGACAAGGTTTTACAATGCACTGGGTTGTGGTACAAAGTAAAAAGATTTTAATCCTTGATTTCTTTTAAACACAAGATTAGATAGGAGTATTTTGGACATGTTATTCTCTAAATACTGAAAAGTTTTTCATTAAATTATTATAGAACAACTTGGTTCTTGCAACTTGATTTATCTTGTTATAAATTAATACTAATACATATCATCACCCTATTTAATCATTTAATTAATAGTTATTCATAGTAATTTTCTTATTGTTTTTTTTGGTAATTTTCTTTTCCTTAAAATAATTTTACTTTTAAAATCAAGTGAAATGAAGTGAAGTAAAGCATCAAATCAAGAGGGAATAAAATATAAGTGGGTTATGATGATATTTTGTTTTTAGTTGTTTGGTATGAAATCTTTTTTACTTTTTGTATAGAGAAGTGGAGTTTTTTTTGTCTTTTAGTGGATAAAGGTGCTTAATTTTTTACTTTTTTTGAAAAAGATGGAGGGAATTTTGAATTAAAGTGCATTTGATGTGACCTCTTGTCTAAAAACTGGAGGCTTTACTTGACTTTTACTATTCTAGTAAAGTGCCAAACAGGCCCTTATTGTTGTAGTCTCAAAAGTTTAGTCTTTTAACACCATAATCACTAAATCAAAAAAGAAAAAGTGATTAGTGAATTAGGAATATCACAATGAGATTGAAAATTACCAAAAAAACAAAAGGAAGTTATATAATGAGTACACATGAGAAAAGAAAGGTAACTACATTAACAAGATAAAAACCCATGGAGAGAATTGTGGAGAAAAATAGTTGTGTTTCATAATACAATGTGGAGAGAAAGAGAGGGGGGTCAATTCCTTCACGCTTAAATATGCTCCAGCTGTGGGCTCGCCACCATAATAGTCAAGGATGATAGGGGGGTGAATAGATCTAGCCATGGACTAAGGATGAGCTGAATGTCATTGAAATCATGGGCACAATTCCCATTGAATCGATAGGTTTGGCCCCTCAAAATTTTGAAAATCCCTCCCTCCCTCTCTCCCTTACTAGTAAAATATCAATCTAAAGTCCTTCAAGCACACAACCCCCTCGTGAATTAATGCCAGCCCAAATTTTCCGCTCATGTCGTAGACCCCCAAATTGAGCATGCAAATATTTGGCCAAATCAGGCCTTTTGTAATTGCTAGGATTTGGACAACTTTGAGGCACTCAACACAGAACTTCCGTGATCAAATGATGGTTCCCATTTTTGCATACAGGTAGGTAATAGAGATACCTAGCAACAACTATCCCACCCATGAATGTCAGGTTTCCAAGTGGGCCCCACATGCTACTGGAAGTGGTCATGTGTGTGTATTTGAACAGGAGGAAAGGTCCTTTCTTTACGGTCAAATGAACAAACACATTTTAGTTAGTCACTAACCCTTAATTCAGGGCCTAAAAAAGTTGATGTGTGTGTATAGTGCAGACTCTTGTTGGTAAAATAGCAGAAGATAATGGTCAGATCGGTGTCAAATTGGGATAGGTGATAATTCAAAAGGGTAGGTTATGTTTGAATAAATGGACTGGATCAATCATGGGTTGGTCCCTTACAAAAACTAAGAACGAGCATTAAATAAGGAAGGCATTTTAGAGAATTCGTCACATACACATACGTATGCATACTGCATATGGAAGTAGGAAAGAATTCATAAAAGGAAAATAGAAAGTTTAAAATCGTAAAGAAATGAAAGCATATAAAGATTGTTTTAAAAAAAAAATAGCTAATTTAGAATCACCTGTTTGTAAAGCCGAACGCTTTTGCTCTTCTTCGGTGGGGAGAACAATACTTTGGGAGTTCGATCGGAGGCAATAAAGGGATCCTGACCAAAAATACGAAATATTGGCCGGCATCCCCCCTCTCCATCAAAGTTAGGGATAAATCTAATAATAACACAATCTAATGTAAGTGCCCTATCCAAAGGTGGCCATTCAGAGCCCACATTCCTCCTGGAAACATATTGCAAGTATCTCAACTGTGAAGGCAGTGGATTCAATGGTGATAACAACTGCAAAAGTTCCCGAGGCGCTTGCTTGTATATCATATCCAATGTCTTCTGCTCTGCAGTGTATTGTTTTCGATAAATCAAAAGTCCAGATAGCATGAAAGCCAGAACTGGCCAGCCTCCCTGTTCACAGTGCATCAACAACACATTCTGCTGCCCAAGAGATAGCCAGCTCTCACTCGACCTCAAAAAATGGTGAATCATTTCCATGGTAAGTAATGGGCACCCTTCATATTGCCGAGGGTAGTCCATTACAATCATGTCATACTCAGACAAGATGTTGCAAATCAGGCTTGGCCTTTCTCCCTCTCTGAAGTTGAACACCATGAAAGACGCATCAGGAAGCTGTTCACGAAGAGGACCAACTACGCCGCTCATGTACACCTTATAGTCACCATCTTCCAAAACATCAGTGGAGAAGCAGCAATCAAACACTGTATGCAGTTATAACAGACATCACTGTTTTAGAAAGTTGCTTGATCCAAAGATAATGACCAAAAGGCACTCACTGAATAAATACCACTAATTGTGCAAAAATATTAAGAACAACGGATGCAACAAAAATACCAAACATACAAATCATAAAGTGCATATCGCTGTAAGTTTTCACTTTTAAAAGCAACTACAGCATCTGAAAAATCAGATTTAATTTCTTTTCATGTAAGTTCTCAAGATGGCATGAAAGAAATCAATTACCCACGTATGAATGGAGTCTTTATCTATTTATTTGATTTTTTTTCTGTTTTAACTACGCATGAAGATTTTACTTATTAATTACAACGTCATGGGCAGATTAAAAGTTGTTTTAAAAAAGTTCCTTTCACTGTAAATGAGTAGAGTTGGTTTCCACCATATATGATGTCAATTGCCATTTGTAATATTCCAAATATCTAGCAAGCTATTGGATCCCAACTCCCAAGATGCTATATACGAAAAAGAAGTGTGATAAGGCAACCGTCTACACACTCCTGGATGCTATATGCAATGCTCAGGGTCAAGGTCAAGCATCCTATTCAAGTAAAGGTGCCACTTTCTTTGATCCATATCATCCAACCACTTCACTCCCCCCATCCATTTGCAGACCAAAACCCCCGCCGCCGGACTTGGGTCCACCTCTAAAACTTGCATGAAAACAGACATGAAAATCCTAGGTAGTCCACAAAATCCAACTACCTACTTGGGTCTGCCGCCTTTAAACAAAAATCCCGGATCAGCCACTGCCCCTTAAAGGTGGGAGCAGAGACATTTCTAATTCGAAAAACATCATTTGAGCACTCTCTTTAAAAGGGAATCCATGCAAAAGAGAATGAATAGTGTTCGGTGGTAGACATCTTCCTTGATCAAATAATCACAATGCAATAATTTGGTATCTCCTAGTCCTAGTATATAAATTTATCATCCTTCATCTTTCCAAAACAAACAAGACAAATCCATCCCGTAGAAAGTTAAAAACTTTAACCACCCAAAGCTTTTTGACAAGGTGAATTTGAAGAGCCGGATACTGTTACATTTTACATACAACAATCCTTTTATTTTGGCAACACAACAAGCTGATACTTTGATACTGTAATCTCCAGGTGAGAACATTGCAGGATATACATCACGAGTTTCCATTCATCATTGCAACATCAAAACATTCCACTGAAAGCTTGCAATTTCCACTTTAGAATCAAAATCGCATAAAATCCAATCAGCAAAAAACACAGAAAATCGGACAACATTCCGCTGAAAGCTCACAATTTTCCACCTTTAGAATCAAGGTCGGATAAAATCGTATCGACAAAACGCAGAAAATCATAAAAAATTCCGCTGAAAGCTTGCAATTTTCCACCTTTAGAATCAAAATCAAATCGACAAAATGCAGAAAATCACACACTAGGATTTCCATTCAATTCCCGCCAAATCAAAACAGCACAACATAGAAAACCAAAAAACCTATCAAAATTCGTAAGGCATACCATAGACTCGCTCGGAGATCTCCAAAAGCCCGTCTGGCGGCTTCCGGTAGAAAAACTTCCGAAAGAGCGCCATATCCGAGGCCGATCCGCCTCAAAAAGGAGAAAAACAAGCCCTAGAACGGGGAATCGAGCGCGGAAACCTCAGATTCCAACCACATTTCGATCATATTGAGGAATCCAGGCCAGAAATAGGAGAAGATCGAAGGAGAAAAGGGGGGGGAAATCATCATTTCCGCAAAAGAGAGAGTGTGAATGCAGGAATCAGAGAATGGATTTTGCTGCAACTTTACGGAATCCAGAGAGCTCGCTTTTGATGCGGAGAAAAAGAGGCTTCAATGTCGGGATTTCTAGGGTTTGGTTTCCGAAACGAGAAAAAAAAAAAAGAGAGGGAATTTTTGGGCTTTCTCTTTCTAAATGTTTGTTTTTGGCGATGATGATGATTGATTGATTGACGTGTGATTCTTTTCGCTTTCTCTGGTTTTCGGCAACGAGAGCTTCTTCTTTGATTTGAGTTTTGTGTTTCGTTCGATGGGAGTTGATGGATTGGCACGTGTGCCCACGAACGACGACCGGAGTGGGGTGGGGTTTTGAGAACAGTGGTCCGCAGGAGCACGCGAGACATGGGAGAGAGGCTCGTGTTTTGCGTGGTGCCTGCACTTTTCGGGCTATTGGATCCTCACTAGCCATTGATGGAGAGAGGGGGTACAGAACTCGATGGCATGTTTCACTGGGCCTAACTGTCGCAACCATGTTCATGTATAAAGGTTTTAAACTTAAATATCTATTAAATTTTGGGAAGGTGCCCCAGCCGCCTTCCCGGACTAATGGCTCGAGAAGAGTGGGATAAATTTCGGTCAAAGTATGGTACTGCAGTTTTGAATCTTCGTTCTTCATGAGCAAATCATAATTTTTGTTCAACTGAGCTACCCCTCGGGTTAATTGATAAAAAGTTATTGATATTGCTTAAAATGGGTCTTAGGGCTTGTACCGAATTCTTGTTTGGAAGAATTTCATGCTCTCTAAAAGTTATCATGTTGAGGTGGAATTCCAAAATCTTATTATTGGTGGAGTATTTGGAATTTCAAAAAAGAAAAAAAAAGTAAAGAGATTGGGATTCTAGAAATTCCAAAAGAGCATTTGATACTTTTTAAATGACTGGAGTTTGGAACTCTTGTAAAAGAAATGTAGTGTTTTCAAATGATACAAGATCAGTCATTACATCATGTCTATAAATTCTCAACATATCTAATTTTTGGACAAATGGTCTAAGAAAACCTTTGAAATTCTTATAATTGTAACTTGTGTGCTTTTTGTTTGAAGTTTTTGATGCTCGATGACGAAAAATAGTTCAAAATTTTCACATGTTTGGAGAATTTTTGAATTCTAGTAAAGAAATAGGTCATTAGATTGTAATCCTATAAGTAACATCCCTAGAAGTGTTCGTGGTCGGATCGTGGGCATATCCAAGCATGGTTTAACTTTAGAAATGCAGGCCAGTATGAAAGATTTTTTTTTTTATTGAATTTGGAATTTCATGTTTCATGCCTAGGGTTCAGGTACAAAATCAACTATAGTTGCATTTTCAAAACACTGTTTTTTAAAGTTTGTCCTGCTTGGATCACATTGTTATTTGAGAGTATTTAAAGTCTCAATCATATTTAAGGATGATTGATGCATATATGATTGTCTGAGCTACAAATCCTGTCTTAGATGTGTATCCTTGTCTTAATAGCTTTTATTTTAATTGGTGCAGGACTTGGACCCAATCCATAGGATTCATGTCAAAGATCTAGATCTAATTACGAAAATGGATACAATTTTGCATATATCTAGGCTTCACCCAAATCTAACTAGGGTACATGTCTAGTTAAGTTAAAGTAAAGCGAATCCGGACAAGAAATAACGATGAGTCATATCAAAAGTACACAATTTCAAACTTTTCAAATAAAATTAAAAAAAACAACCTTCTTTCTAAAAAAAATCACTTTTCTATACAAAAAGTAAAAAAGATTTCATACCAACCAACTAAAAACAAAACACCATAATAACATCTTATATTTTATTCTCTATTGATTTGATAATTCACATCACCATACTTCAATTGACCACACATCCAAACAGGCCCTAAAAATAAATAGTAAAAGTAAAGATGTTGGAATACAACATCTCTATGTCTGACCCAAATTAATCATGTGTACATCATTGTAAAGTTTGTAACCACTCTATAAAACCATCAAATAAATGAACTGTTAAAATAAAAACTCCTTTGACTCACTTAATTCTCTGAATGTTCATTTGATTGCTTTCAAGTAATCAATTGCTTAGTAATGTCCCACCATTTTGTTGCTTAATGGTAAAGAACTAAAGTAACTTCTACATCAGGTGAAAATGACAAGTAAATACAACTGAGTTGCTGATCAGTCATCTTATCCATGTTACACTCTCTATAAAACCATCAAATGAATGAACAGTTAAAATAAAAACTCCTTGACTCACTTAATTCTCTGGCTGTTCATTTGATTGCTTTCAAGTAATCAATTGCTTAGCAATGTTCCACCATTTTGTTGCTTAATGGTAAAGAACTAAAGTAACTTCTACATCAGGTGAAAATGACAAGTAAATACAACTGAGTTGCTGATCAGTCATCTTATCCATTGAATGTCATTAATCACCTGATGCATGCCCATAGAAACAGATGGTTGGTAAACAAGAGAGTTACAAGGTCTTAGCCTAGTATGGTTGTCAATATACAAAAGTCAATCGTATCAGAACATTTACCAACTCTTTATTTGAAGAAACTCATTATCACCACCCACAGCAAAACATGGGGTGGAGAATCAAGGACTATAGTTTCATGCCCTCTCATGGGCTATCAACAGCCTTCTCATTTCCATTTTTCTATTTAAGAAAAGGAGTTTTTTTTTATACGGCCCCCTAAAGGTTATAGAATTTTTAAATAAGCCGCAAACCGCAAAATTAGTAGTCCTAGAGAAAATGGGCAGTCACTAAGAAGTTTGTGGTGAATCTTCATAAAAATTATATAGCTTTGCCCTTACATTCATTAAACAAAATTGAGCCTATCATTATTTACAAAAATACTATTATTTTATCCAGAGTCTATATGGTCTCTCTCTAATAAATTTCCCGTGCACATGAAGCCTAATCATGCATTTTGAAACTTTCGTCAATCCAACCGTAGGTCATGCGTAGATTAGGTCAATTATAACAACCCTAAGTATAGGTTATGATCGTTTTGAAATTAATGAAATGGACTCCATATTGATAAAATTGGATCAACGTAGGGTTACTTTCTCCCATTAAATATATTATAGCAATTGTCAGTGCTACAGGCATCAGAAGAACATCAAACCAAACTGTTCAAATTATGCATACAGTGATAATAAGATAATAGGTAAAAGTGTCATTTCACTCTAAAATCTCACGGCGGTTACAAAGATGCTGATTTCGAGACACGAAAGGTGTTATTAAAATGAAAAAAGTAGAGGGTTATGGAAACAACTTTTTTAAAAAATTTTGATTTCTTTTGGTCTCATCTCTCATTCTTTTTGCTTAGATTTGGCTTTGGCTTTAATTTATTTTAATTGTTCAAGTGTTAGAGCCCAAGGGAACCTTATCCTTCACAGATGTGAAATGAAGACAGCAGAGTACATGCAGTGGGCCCTACTAATTATACAAAAAGAAGGCCTATCTTGATCCTTGGAGCTTACGTTGACTGGGTCCCAAATCCCAATCCCTTTTAGAAGACAGCAGAGTACATGCAGTGGGCCCTACTATATAAATATTCTGGTTATTAATAGAAACTTATTATATAAGTGCTTATCCTCAATTTAGTATGTAACTGTTGTTTTTCTTTGCCATTGGACCATTAAAATAACAATTTGTCTCATATTGATTTCTTTCTTCGTTTGTATTAGGATTAAATCTGTCTGATTTATAATGCTTTCCCATTTTGTACATCTTGTGTAGTGATGCAATGATCGATTATCTCATAGAGTATATATTGTATATTGAAATACTTGGCTGAAAGGTCTTATGTTTTTGTTTGCAAACTCATTCAATCATAGGAAACGAAAAAGAGGTTGCTAAAGGATGATGTGTGGATACGGCATCGAAATGACATACAATCATTGTATCGCAAATCATTCATACCCATTAATGAAATCGAATTATGAATCATATCGTGAATTGTAGGATTTTCTTTTAAACTTCTAATGAAATGAAAAGTAAGTAATAATTAATAAATAAAAATAGAAAGTAACTATTCATTATCCATCTTGGATCCCATTCATAGTAGTATAAATACAATTACAAATAAGTGTATCATACAATTATATTAAGAACATCATGACATATATTATTATATAATAAATAAAATGTGTAAATAGTTAAATTAGTTTAAGGTATGAGTATATATTTATCTGGGACATTTACTAAATAAATAAGCTTATATGTAATTAATCGATTTTATGAAGAATGATAACAAAACCACCATTTAGTTGTTCATACTTTTTTTTTAACGAAATTATCCTAGTTGACAATATCGCCAACTAAGTTTTGCGATATCGTGAACTACCTATGTTTAAACCAACGAATTTTATTTTTCTTCTTCGTGAAATCCTCTTCTCTCTTTTACCCATTTATTCGTTTCATGGATTAACCTGTTATGGAATTTTTATTTATTTTTTGTATCATTAAATAAAATGTGGACTGAAAAATGGGTTGGATGGTAAGTTATCCGTGGGTTTCACGAAGAAGACCAAAAAAAGAGAAGAATGTTTCACGAAGAAGAAGAAGAAGAAAATCCGTGGGTTTAAACACCGGCAGTTTATGATATATGGAATTTGTAAGCACAAATGTGTCGGTGATAAGAGTTCATAAGAGGGAAAGCTTTAGTGTTTTTGTTTTTTTTTTTAAGTTAAGAGTTCGTATTTCCAAAGAGAGATTACAAACATTAAAAGAATGAGAGATAGCTCCAAATCGCTTACCTACTCTCGACATAAAAAAGCAAAAGAGAGTAGTTAACCACCAAAATCCAAACCGGCTGCGAGACCACCCACAAGCCCTCCTACTGAAAATAGAAAAACTCAACCTGATGTGCAGTCATACAAGAATGCAAAGGAAGAAGGCAAATATAGAAGAAATACCAAAGAAACACAATAATAGTGCGAGTAAAATAGGCAGGACATAGCAAGCTTAATCAACAAATCCAGTTGATTGGCTATTACTTTTGTAGTTACTGGTTCTTCGAGGAAAGCTTCAGTTGGTTGCAGTACAAGAGAATGGAAATTATTGTACGTCGTTTGAAAACTTCATGGATCATACATTAAATAAACTTCATTGATCATCTAAAAACTTCAATTAACAGAAAAACTTAACTTGAAGTTAAGTTTCCTCATTATATGTCCATTTTTCCTTTTATCAACAAAAATCTCAACCAACCAGCAAACCCATCTTTAACTCCATCCTCTTCCACTCTTTGTTTTCTATTGCATCATCCAAGATGGACTTGCATACACTTTTTCCACCATCAACATAACCCATACATTCACCCTCAAACCCCAATCCCTAAGCCCTAATCCCAATCCCCAAATTCCTAAACCCCTTCCCCTCAACCCTAAGCTAGAAACTTGATTCATAATGCCTAAACCCAAAACCCCCTAATCTGTAACCCATACACTAATCCTCAATCCATGTCACCAATTAATTGATCCATCTAGATTATAATTTTTTGGAAATTCTTAACTAATTTTATGCTTGGTTAAAATCAGTGGGTTCTTTCTTTATTTTTCTGTTTTGTGCCCTCTTGTCTTATGCATGATAAATGTTTGAGAATGTGAATGTTTCGTAATTGAAAGTTTAAGATGTTCTTTGTGGTCTTTGTCTTTTTTATCCATGTTCTCCTAATTTCTTTGATATACCTTCATTCATAGTTTCAATAGAGTGTTCAACATGCTCGGTTGCAATTTGAAATTTAAAAGTTGGCCATTATATTCTAGTAGTACGTCTATTGATGAATACATGAATTGTCCGACGTGTGTAATAAATACGAGTTTCATTCACTCCACCCAAGAGACAGGATTGTAGTTAGTGGAATGTAGAGTTTTATTGAGGGGAAGAAACAGAGTAATATAAGAAGGATATAAACTTCATTGATTCCCTGACTAAACTACTAACCAGAAACTTCATCAATGTCTTTTAGCTGTTGTTTCTATATCATTCAAGAGGCTGAATGTCCCATGATAATGGAACATCAAGTCGGTTATCCAAGTGGATGAATGTCGCATGGGGTTTTGGCATTATCCTTACTTTGTAAAAGACCCTGGATTAATCTCGAGGGGTTGACAGAGTGGTTAGGAATACGGTTCCTCCCTCTTCCGGAATTAGATGTCTTGGTATCGACTCCGGTTCCCTTTCTTCAAGAATCGAAGGTTGAGTCCACTAGTGCTACCACCTTGGTGTCACATGGGTGTTTACCCGGCTTTCCTTTCAGCTAGAGGGATTAGATCAGCCCAAAGGGTTGGAACCCTACAATAGCAAAAGAAAAAAAAAATGCCCCTGGATTTGGCTTCACTGTCCCTTTTCATGCTTTATTTTGCAATATTTTTATTTAAGCAAGTGAAAAGTAAATGTGGCTTTATTTACTTTTTCATGCCTTATTTCATCCCTTGCCATATTTTCATGCCCTTTTCATCTCTTATAACTCTAGTTTGAAAGGGATGAAAGTATACCATCTTTGGATTTTTATTTATTTTTAGCTACGTTTAGAATTTCACAAGGTCCTGCATGTGTGTTTTGTAACAGGGTTCGAAGCCATGGAAGTTGAGACTCGTTGTTAGAAATCTGTCTTTCCATGTTCACCAAATGCAGTTAGCAGTATCATTTGTTAGAAAATTTTAGGTTTATAAACCCTCTCTGGAATCAATCTAATAATAATGTAAACATTTAATCTAAACCAATAGAGAAGTAAAATGGTACTTGATTGTTTCATGTTCAGACTCTGACCCAACAGAAAGTTGATTTTCAATGGGGAATCACAACTCTCTTGTGTATTTTCTTTTCTCTTCCGGTAAGTGATGGTTGCAGAGAAAACAATCGTTGTCAAGAGAGTTACCCAGGTTGTCTTTTATAGGTCATAAATCTCTCATTCTATCAAAAAGAGAATGAATAGCTTTCAACCCTCAAATTAAAATTAACATAAATGGTAGTTACAAAAGGAAAACTTAAATCAATTAAAAGAAATTGAAACGAGGGATAACTGATCATTTTGGATGGTCATGTGGGCCAACATTATTTGGTCCAACATCATTCTCATATTTGAGACTTTACTGCTGTTGTTGTTGAAGGAAGCTCTCGTAATTATAACTGTGACATTTGAATTTTGTTTCAGGTTACTATAAATGAGATTAGAGACATGTTTAAGCCTGCAGGTTTTGTATGGGATGTATTTATTCCGCGTTTGTCCGAAGGGTATATGCTCTAACACCCCAATTCCTGCTGTGTTTTAATTTCTAGTACTTCTTATATGAAATCAAGAGATTCTTTTTCTCCTAAAACCCCGATTCTTGTTGTGTTTTTCAAGTATTTCTTATATGAAATCATGAGATTCTTTTTCTCCATCCATAGATTGTTTACTCCTGGTTTGGGCACTTGTATTTCAAGTTGACACATGCTTGGGTATTTTGTTATCTCTATGATGTATAATTAAAGTTAACTTCTACTATGCTAGGGTATTTTGTTATATATGAGCACAGAAAGATTAAATGAGAGAAGATAGCTAGAAGGTGTAAATCAGTTGAACAGTACTGGCTTGCTCATGTACTCATGGAAGGTATTGGGCAGTCGTCAACACTCATCAGGTGAGTCTTTATCATGATTTTCATGCATTTTCTACCTTTTGGTTTATGTCTAGCCTGGTTTTAAGATGTATAGTTTAGATCTTATTGGTGATAGAGATGGAGGAGAGTGGGCATTGGGCTGTGCTTTGAAAAGTGGTGGATGAGAAGTTATAGGCGGTGATGGTCGGTGTTGGTTAAAAATCTATTTGTCCATATATGGTTGGTGGATGAGAAGTTGCATGTGCTAATAATGTTATTGGAGCAGTGGGTTGTTTGATAAAGGTAATATTATAAGTGAGTGAGTGATAGGTGATCTTTGAAAAAATCTATTTGTTTTATACATGTGTAGGATAACTACCATTTAAAGAACTTTGACAAACTGTTGAAGTGGTTAAGTGGTGATGACTACACGGTGGTCCAAATTCAAAAAACAATGTTGCATGATGCCCATATTAGTCAAAAAAAAAAAAAAAAAAATGCTCCCTTAACACACTGGCTCAAAAGTTGGGATGGTGTTCACAATGATAAAAGTTTTGATTCACCTCTGTCATTTCATAATGAAGATTTGTTCCCATAATATTCTTTTATCTCTCTATACTTTTAAGGTTTTTTTGCAATGGTTAAGTGTTGGATATGAATGGATTGCTCGGAGTTGATTTTTATAGTTTGAAATGTAACTGTTGTTATTAGTGTTAGGAGTGGATGTTCATATATGTAACGCCCCAATTCCGGATACCGATATACTCGTTCGAATACCCGAAATTGGCGCGCTACTTCCCGGAAAATCCGAGAACTTCCAAGATCGTAGGCCGCAGTGAGGTCCAATTTAAAACTTTTTGACCAATAGAGTTATAATATTTAAATTGCGGAAGCATAACGATTTAAACAATGCGGAAGCAATAGTATCGAGATATAAATTTAAGTGTGAGCAAAACATAGTCTATTAAAATGATTCAATGTTAATCAAGGTTATACATTTTCATACTACCCTTCTCACTACAGAATATCTCTCAAAAACCCAAAATAACAATGTCCCTCAAAACCCGTATAAATCGTCTCCGCCCTCCGGCTCGACATCCGTGTCGGCCGGGCCCCAAGCGTACTCTCCAGCAACGGGTGCCTCCACTACAGCTAGTGCATCGTCAGGGATCTCTGGGTCAAGGCCTAAGCACCAATGAATGGGTCAGATCTAAACGATCTGGCAAGATACAGCATACTACTAACACAGCATATATATATCAAAGGAATTAAAGACGGGTACATAAGTTAAATGAATAACAAGGGAAAAGAACTAGGCAGTTGTGCATTTAAATCATAAGGAATCAGTATAAATAGAAAACATCTAAACTACTACAAACAAGGTGGCACATTCACACGAGCTGGAATACCGCGGGATATTATGCCGCGGCCCTCCCATACTGAACACAGTCGCGGTGGGGAATCTCACCAGGGAATAACTAATCCCGAATATCACTCATCAACTCATCATCTAATCACTCCAGATCGGCACGGTATGACACCTTGCCGTCTTAACCACACAGCTCATCATGATAGCTCCTCAATACTCAACTAGCTCCTACCGAGGATGATCAGTCCACCGGCTGAGCTTAAATCAACCGAGTGAATGTTCATGCCGACTCGAGAATAACTCTAAGGTCTGTGTCTGTCTAGGCTTTGCCTTGCGTGAACAAGGTCCTAACAATACCTCTATAAGGTCCACACATCTTAATTCAGTCTCTGGATCTTATTCAAGATCCAGGCCCACTCGTTGGATCCATACCAAGGCCCATCAGTACATGGCCTGGTCTAAAACCGTCCAAACGAGGCAACCAATCCATCTACTACTGACAAACAGTTCCATTATAATCCATATAACTTAACAGTCCAATAGAAACTATCTCTTCAAGCTAAAGGGTTCACATCACCACACTTAGGCCCAATAAGGGCCCGCCTAGACACAGACACGGGTCAATGATCTCCGAAGTCACATCATCGGGTCACCTCTAGATACCCTAGGTTCAGGTCTTCCATTTATGTTCAATTAATGGTAAGCAGCTACTCTAAAGATCTAAGAATGACAATAAATGATAACAATGAAGTATAAACTTCAATCAGAGAATCAACGGGAAATCCAACGGTCCAATCCTAGGTAATGGGCCACTTTAGGTTCGGGTCTATCTCCGGTAATTCGATCTCTAAACGATGTCATTAATGCCGTAAAATATTGTATTTGGTGCTTAGTTAGTTAATGGCATCTATGACAACTCTTGGAGGTCGAATCATCTTAGATTATCAACCAAAACTCTAAACAGTGGTCCCCGCGAGTCAAGGTTGAGCCACACCGTTGACTCGGGCTTAGGACACTGATAAATACTCATTTGGATGGTCAATGGGCCCCACAACTGATCATATCTCCTAAATGTTGAAAACTGGAACAATCAGGGTTTTCCAGGTGAACCTGATGTGTTGTGAGCTCGGTTGATTTCCTGGCCTGGAAGATCAACCGAGTTCACTGACAAACCTGAATCAGGCTTCCTGGACAACTCAATTCGTTTTTAAAGGCTTACAGCGTGTCCGGTCAAACAACCTGGCCTGGATGATTGACCGCATACTCTGAAAACCTTAGAACGATTGATGTTCCCGCTTTAAACATCACCCAAAGTAAAATCCTAAGTATCAAGTCCATTTGGGTGTAAGGAGTCTGAGTTTTGATTGAAGAACCAACTTTCAGTCACTTCCTGCACAAACAGCGTGAATCGGGTCAACCGGTGCGAGACCAGGTCAACCCGACTATTTGAAATGAAATTTGTGCAAGAAATGGCTAAGGGCCAGTTTTCCAAGCAATCTCAGTGTGGCCGGTTAACCGGCCTGCATAGTCCGGTTAACCGGCTGCACTGCAGCAAGCCCCTGCAGGAACTTAACTGGGAGCTACCCTTCCAGAAATTTCAGTGTGGCCGGTTAACCGGCCTGCATAGTCCGGTTAACCGGCTGCACGAAACCTGAGATTTTTCCAGGTTCTGCAGTCCCTCTGTTTTGGCTCCACTTCCACCCAAACTACTTCCAATCCATTCCAAACATCTCCAAACCATCTCCAAACATAGATTAACTCCAAAGCCCAACAAATAACCCTACCTGGACCCATTGATCTACCAAATGGGGGGTGAAAACCCCCATCCATCAATGCCATTTCCATCCAAGAATACACAAACAAGCTCAGGTAGAAACTAAACCATAACAGAACATCAAATGAAATGGAAAACTACTGAATCATGAACTAAAATACACATCCTAAGTTATGAGTATGATGCACTTGCCTCTTTAGTGATTGAGAGAGATTAGTAGAGAGAAACAGAGGAAGAGATAGGCCCAGAATTCCAGCTGAAATGCAGAGGAGTGAAGAAGAAGATGACCCAGCTGAGATGGTGAAGTGGAATACAGCAGCTACAGAGTAGGACTGAGGGAGGAAAATGGAGTAGCTACAGCTCCTAGCCGGAATGAAGAAGACAGCAACAGCAGTAGATGTAGCAACAACTCCAAGTGGGGTTTCCAGCAGAGAACCACACAGCAACTCTTATGGACAAATCCCGGCAAAACAGTAGCAGAGAAGAAGCAATTGCAGCACAGCCCAGGGGGAAATTTCAGCAGAGTAACAGTTGAGAAATGAAGAGAAGGAGATGAAGAAGATGAAGGGTGTGGCTGCCCCCAGCTAAAGGAGAAGAAGATCACAGCAACAGGTTCTTAGCTCAACGTAGGAAGTTGAAATGGGAGTTGAGGAACAGTGAACAGGGGCTGGAGGAATTGAGAGAAGAAACAGTTGGGCTGTTTTCTTGGGAAGAGGGCTGGAGGTTTTCTTGGGAATGGGGGCTGAGATTAGGTTTAGGGTTTTGGGGTTTGCAAGAGTTAAGAGACTTTTTATAGGATTAGTGGAGTGATTAAGGACCAAGATACCCTTAGGGTTTAGTGGAATTAGGGTTAGGGTTTGAGGGTAGGCTTGTCTTTTGGTTAGGAAGCTTCTAGAGAGAGAGGGCACCTTAGCACTAAACCCACTTAATTAGCTTAATTAATTAGACTCTACTAACCAAGCCTAGGATTAACACAACAACCTATTTAATTAAAAACACTAACCCACTAAGTTGATCTAACTAACTTAGGAAATCTAACTAGTCCAACTAATTAGCCCCAAATAAACCAGTAATCAACAATAATTAGCAATAATTAGCGAAGATTAGCGAAGATTAACAAAGATTAGCGAAGATTAACATAATTAAACAATAATTAACATAAATTAAAGTTAATTAGTCTATAAAATAGCCCCTAGAGGGCCCACCAAGGGTGGGACCTCACAATATATGTCAGCCTACCATCATTATAATGTTGATGGCCGTCATATTTAGCTCATGTTGGGCACACATTGCTTATACTTCAAACTGCACAGCTCCTGTAGGCATTTGTATGCATGATATCTTAAGCAACCTAGTGATTGCATCATCAAGTGGAGGAGTTGAAGACGAAGAAAAATGAAGATGGGTGTGCATACTTGGAAAAGATACAATTAGGCAGCAGCAACAAGAAAAACAATGTTGTAATTCTTTAGTAGAAAAACGGTGTTGTATTATGAAAGTGATTTGTAACATTTTGGTTATATAATTAGATAAAGTCTATGATATAAATTGTTATATAAAGCACCCGGTATGATAGAACATGATATGTGCCTATTTTGAAGTGGCCTGGTATGAGAGAGCATGGTGACATTTGTTTGTGCCCATTCATGTTTCACATGTGAATGAGGTGAAAACAAAGTGTGTAAATAAGGTCATTCTCATATGAAAATCTCCGCATCTAAAACGGTGTGAAACGATTGCACATCTCCTTGGTTAAGAAGGACCCTGTTGTACTGGGAGGTCACTTTATCGAATCCCTTCACCGTTGTTTTTTAATTCATGTCACTCCTAATTTGTAGGGTTGTTAATGGGCAACCGACTTTTGGCTTCAAGAGAAACTCATATTTGGATTTGTGCACAAAGAATCCGAAACATTTGGATTTGGAATTGGGTCATTATGTGTTTCTACCTGAAGATCCAAATCCAGGATGATTACATTAGCATATTGATAATAGATATATGTTTTATGGGCATACATAGCTTAAGTTGTATTCAGTTTTGATAGATTACATAGCTTTAATCACATCTATTTAGTTGGCCCACTTGTATAAAAAATAAAAAAATAAAAAAATAATAAAAATAATAAAAATACTATTTTGAAGCTATTTTAACTGATAATACAATGTACTCCGCATCAAATCTCATATTTTGATTTGGAATGCCGGACCCAGATGCAACTTATAGGACTTGATCTTGAAAACAAATGATATTGACTTATGACAATAGATCCATCGCGAGTGGACCCCACCCTTTTTGGACACTTTTAACACGTGAATCATTAGTTTTATATCTGCTTGTGATTTAATTACATCATGCATCACCATGTGGACTGGACCTTGACCCATGGGCCGACACACCCTTTTATTCAAAAAACAGGGGAAAAAAAAAGCTTTATCGCTGATTGTAAGAGCGGTAAAGCAGCAAATTTAGAGTGATTGTGGACCCCACCCTTGTGATCACTCTTTAGAAAATGGCCTCATTTTAGACAGAGACAATTTTCGCCAGGGCACCTGTGCACTATGCATCAATTTGGTTCGCGGCTTGGAACCCGGTTAAATTTCCCGGATCCTACATGTATATGGACAAAGTGTAAGATAAGAGGATCTGAATTATATATAAGGATTGTTTGATATTTCACAACAATAACCATTCAGTTTCCAAGCCACTATTCTCGGGCTAAAAGAAATAGATGTGGAACCTAATCTCTCACGTTATAAGGGCTCAATCTCAAAAACCCAGATGATATTGTAAGACCTATCATGAGGATACCCCACCCCTGTTATCATATATCACTCACTAACTATTTAGATTAATTGTTAATTATTTATATTTATTTGTTAATCACGATGCTCATTCATTAGTGTGGACCCAACCCTCAACCCATGGACCCTACCCATAAAAAAAGAAAAAAAAAGGGAAAAAGTATAGAGGGAGAAAGATTTCGTTGCATAAAACTGAAAAACGCAGGGTATTCCGCTAAAGACAGCAGCAGAGAATCTAAAAGGCAGGGTTTTCTACTAAAACGAGCTGCGGAAAACCAAGAAAGTGAGGTTTTTCCGCTGTATTGAGCTGCGGAAAACCGAAAAATTGAGAGGTTTCCGCTGTTCCAAGCAGCGGAAACGCTGTAAATAGAACTTGATGGTCTCCTTCCTTTTTTTTTCTTATTATTATTATTGTTATTATTATTATTTGTCTCCATGGGTTGAGAGTCTGGTCTAGAGGATAATGCAATGGGCATGCATGATCAACAAATAAATAAAATAACATGAAAATGATAACCAATAAATAATTAATCTAAACAATTAGTAAGTGAAATGTGATCACAAGGGTGGGCCCCACTAACGATAGGTCCTATGGTCACAAAATCAATATCATCTGGGATTTTGAGATTGGGTCCTTACAATGTGAGAAATTATAAGGTTCCACTGTGTATCTCTTCTCACTTGAGAAAAGGTTGGAACTTCAACTTTCAAGTGTCTATAAATTGTGTAAAAACTGAATGATTAATGGGAGGTAACCAACAATCCTTATCAAATTGAAACCTCTCATTTTATGGTTTTTCCATCTAAAGGTCGGATCCACTGAATTTAATCGGGTTCCATGTGATGAACCGGACCGACTCATGCTCGTAATATGGTTAAAAACACTTTTATAGATTTTTTCTATCATCTCAATTATTCCGATTTTGTCATGATTTCATTGTAATATTTTCATTTTGGGCTATGTTTTGAAAAAATTATGATATTATTGGCTAAGACAACTTATTATGATTTTCTTGACTAAGTTGGGCTTATGCTCATGCTCGAATGACGCTTCAAACTTGAAGACCCAAGGGTCAATCCATGGGCTAGGCATGCGTATGATCCTAAGGTGCCAACAACACTCAACCATGAATGTGTTGGGAGAGTACAATTCAAGTGTATATTATGATAATATTTTCAAAATATCACTAATATTTGTGACGGTGATTATGGGTGACAATAGGTCAGGTTGAGAAGGGTTGCCCTTTTATGAGATAATGGGTATGGGTTTAGGCGATGTTATTAATAGCCCGAGTTGGGTAAACAACACTCAACCATGAATGTGTTGGGAGAGTACAATTCAAGTGTATATTATGATAATATTTTCAAAATATCACTAATATTTGTGACAGTGATTATGGGTGACAATAGGTCGGGTTGAGAAGGGTTGCCCTTTTATGAGATAATGGGTATGGGTTTAGGCGATGTTATTAATAGCCCGAGTTGGGTAATCACAAGCTAGCTCATGATCAACCCATGGGCCTTATATTCAGGCTTTGTTTCAGCCCATGGGCCTAAGATTCATCCGCAAGTCCACCCCCTTTTCAAATAATATAGGTCTTTGTGTTTAATATTGTAAGGAATTAGACCTGACCCAGCCCCGGGGGTCGGGGGGGGGGGGGGGGGGGGGGGAAGCAGAAAGGAGATCGAATTCCTCTACTGCAATATGCAGCTGATATCTTAATATTCATCAGAGCCAATCACAAGAGTGCATCTGCGGTAAAAGCTATTCTGGACAGATATGGAGAGGAGGCAGGATAGTGGATAAACCTTTCCGAGTCCAGCCTCACCTTAGTCTTCACACAACACATCGGGAGGTGGGTATGGTGAAAGCAGTAATGGGCATCTCAGCCGTTACCCCATCTTTCCAAGACCTTGGGGAAATGGTTGGGTGGGGACGTCATGCGTCGAAACTAGGGCTGCTCATCCTCTTTAGGATCTCCAGAAAAATCAATCAGTGGAGAGGTAAAGCCCTATCTATAGCTGGTGGGCGTACTTTGTTGCAATTAGTACTCTCAACCATCTCACATTACTGGTCTGGCTCTCAATTATTCTCGAAGACCAACGTTAAGAAGCTAAGATCTACTCAGAAATCTTTCTTATGGGTAGGAGTAAACGATGGAGGGGGATACTGCCCTGTTGCCTGTCCACCGTCACCCACCTATGTACTGATGGTGGCTTGGGCATCAGGAATATGTCCATTGAAAACTAGGCTAGCATCTCACACTTGGTCCGGCGTTTGTTGTCCCAGACCAAAGCCTGGTGGGCCAAAATTATGGCCAAGAAATATCTGAGAACTGAGTCCTTGGAGGATTGCACTACCAAACAGGGGGACTCCAACACTTGGAAAGCCATCCTTCTTCACAAAAATATAATCCTATCAGAGCTCAGATGGGTGATAGGTAGGGGAACTGTGGTCCGTGCTCTCTCTGATGTATGGGTCCCCAAAATAGGCAAGCTAGAAGATTACCTACTATACTCAGTTAATACCATTGGTACCTCAGCACACCACAATCTTCCCAACCTACAGCACATGAGGGTGGTAAATTTAACCAAGAGCTTTGATGTAGGGCTGATATGGAATGAAGACTTGATCCGGACACTTTGGTCTGTTCCGATAGTCCAAGCAATCTTGAAGATCCCGCTGGGTAGCAAAGATCTAATTTGCTGGAATGAGGACCCTGCGGGTTCATGTAAATTCAAGTCTCTATATAAACACCTTTACCCTCGTCCTATGGGGCCAGCTTTACCATGGCATAATGTGTGGAAGTTGAACATATCTCTCAAACTAAAGCTCTTCTATTGGCATTTACTTTGGGATAGGCTGCCCACTAGAGCTTATCTATCCAGATGGAGTTCTGATATCAATCTGATATGCTTGATCTGCAGGGGGCTGATGAAACAGTGGACCTCATTTTCGCAGCTTACTCTTTCTCCACTCTGGTTTGGGAATTGTTACCACACTCTTTCATGAAGCAATCTTCGTCCTCTTCGATCTTGTTCTAGTTTTGGAACGTAGCTTCGAAATTAGATCTTATAATGGGGACCTCAATCTGTTGGTACCTCTGGAAAACAATGAACAATTATGTCTTTGACTATATCCCCGTGAACCCATTACCAGTCATTCACAAATCTACTCATTCTCTTCTTGAACATTATTTGTCAAACATGTATGTAGGTCTGGGCAGCACTCTGGCGCCATCACTCGATTGGTGGATCCCTCCCCCACCAGGGTGGACTAAGCTCAACTTCGACGGCACCTTCAATCACGCTACTGGGAAGGTAGGTGTCGGTGGCCTAATTCGCGATCCTTATGGAAACATGACCATGGCGTTCACTGCTGAAGTCATTGCTAAACATCCTCTGAAGGCTAAACTCTTAGCGCTTCAACAAGGAATACTTCATGTCAAGGAATTGGATGTCTCAAATATTCAAATCAAGGGCAATTGTCTAGCTATCATCTCCCCCATTCAAAACTCACAGAACTTAGCATTGGACATCATGCCTCTGTGGCAGGAAACAATGGCCATGCTGTCAACTCTCAGGACATGGTCTATTCACTACTGCAAGAGGTCAGCGAACGCGGTGGCAGACCCATTAGCAAAAATGGACATTCCTAATCTCTCAGGGGGTAGGCTTCTCTTCCCCCTAACATAAGGGACGCTCTGACTGAGGATAAACAGAGGGTTGCAAAGTATACAACCTCATTTTACAATCACACTCTCTGAAACATCTACCAATGAAGGGGAAACTCTCACTTCCTCTATAGCAAGCAGTCCTAAGGCGATGATGCATCCTTTAACTGATAGCAGCTCCTGGACATACTGGAAAGTAGTCAAGTTTTTTTTGGAAATTTAGCATCATTTTCTCTTCATCATACCTTTTGTTGCATTTGGCTTTCACCATGTAATTCCTGTGTGCTAAAGGGGACTCCCCTAGTTTTTGTATCCTTTACATTTTTCTAAGCTAATAAATCCTTTCTTGCAAAAAAAAAAAAAGGAGAGAGTTTCTGCCAATCCGTTGGAAATCCTACAATTGCATAGTTTCCGCCGATCCGATTGGCGGAAACTATGCAATTGAGTGGAAAACTTTCAATTGCTATGCAGACCCCTCAACCAATTTAGGGGCGGGTTGGGCCTTTAATCCGAACAAGACTACTACGCCACGAATCAAGTGTAGTTTGGCTTGTCGCACAGGTTTTTGATAAATAAAAAAAATACTGGGTTTTATATTTTCTAAAAGAATTCAAACAAATGTGTTGACTATGAAATGGGTGGCTAAAAGTAGTTGATAATCAGTGCTAATTGATGTATCTTGAAACAAATGTTTTCTTAGCATTAGGCAAGGGCCCCAAAACCCCCTTTTAAATACAACTTAATCTCATTCCAAGTATTTATTTGAGCAAAACATGTTAGATTATATTCTCCTCATTTCGTTGGTAATCCCTCCATGGCCCATAGAATAAAGCAAGCAGATGTCTATGGAACAATGGTAGTAAAAAACAATTTGGATTGACCAAAGCCGTTTTCTCTGGAACTCAATTTTAATAGTAACAAGTCCAATAAGTATGTATTCATCATACATATGAGAGCATTTCGAAATACAAAATTTCTCTTTTTAGGGACATTACTTTGGATTAATACATTAGATATACATGGATAATTATCTTGAAAATAAATTTGCATTGAATTATAAATTAGATAGCCAAGAATAACCAATATGGCTAAGGATAGCTTTCTTACAAATGTCTTGTCCCTCCACTTAGGTCTTGTTTGGCATCTCTACTCTTTTTCTGGCAGACCATGCAAAATAGAGTCACTAAAAAAAGAGCTATAAAAAAAAAGAGGTTAGAACAAATAAACGTGTTTGGTAATGAACAAGTCTACTTCAAATAGACTGTTTGGTATACCCTCTATTTACCTTTTTTAGAGGGGCTTGCCTCTTTTTAGAGGGGTATCTTCTGTCATTATGTAAAAAATGAACTTTTGCACATTTTCATCAAAATATACCCTCTACACACATACCATAACATTATAATCATTATCATTGGAAAACTACAACCATTTCTATCAAAATATGGCATGTAACTTTTAAACAATTTAAAAATTACAACATCAAACACAATTATGTATTATCTCCATCATTCCATCATCACACACCAACACTCCATGTTGCATGACATAAGATAAACCATGACATAAGATGATAAAAATCAAGCACGAGAATAAGCATCTCGTCAAATGGCATCTGCAATTGAATTCCTCTTGGCATCCATCTCTGTCATATCTGTGATATCAAATGCATAAGTGTTTTCTCCATGTGATTCCTCAACGTCAGTGTCACGCTCTACTTGGTCACTATGCTCGAAATTGTAATCAAGAGCTACCACCATTGAGTTCGATGGTCACTCTGCTAACTTTTGGTACTAACTGATAGCATCATCTAATCCAATCACTCAACAAACCAACAACCACTTTTACCATCATAGCCATAATGGTAGAGAAACCAAACCACTTAAGAAGTTAAAAGAACTACTTACAAGGACAATCTCTTCTTACATCTATCAACCCCATCTCATTTCATAAAAGCATATAAATCTATCATTTAAATTTCCTTATGTAGCTCAGTTGGTTAGAGGCACCAAAAGGCCCCAAGGGGCAAGAGTGTGCAAGATGGTGTCCTTCCCAACCAAAAGAAAAAGAAAAGAAAAAACTGCTTTAAATACAAAAACAACCAATCCCCTTGTTGCACCTTATGCTAACCATCTCCAGATGTGAAAGGATGACAAAATTAACAAGCTACTCTAATGAGATCATAACCAAATACCCATCATCAATCATAAGTTAAACCAACTGCATGATCTTGGGCTCATTAAAGGGGTTCTTACCATCCAGCATTGGGCCTTGTTTCTTATATTGATCACTAATGTTCATTGAATCCTTTGTAGCAACAAATCCAAAGGTTTGGATCTCTTGGTTCACCTTTATGTAGTTGAACTATGGACCCCATTTCCGCTAAACAAAGATGTTCATGTCCCCAATCTCTTCCAAGTTCAAAATAGGCTAAAATCATGACTAAGCAGGGGAAAAAGTAATATCGGCACCAATAAAAATAGCTCTAAAGCACCTCTTCTCATGTATAGGATATCATAATGCATGCATCATATATGCCATTTCAACAATAAATACTAATCCTATCTTATAACTAGATATATATAAAATCATAAAAACTTTAAAAAACTACAAGAAATTTAATGGTTTTCAAAGATTCAAAGAAAATTGATTAACCCCTTGAGCACATTAATTTAAGTTCCTCAACAGTTCATACTTCATGCCCCGTGTGTAGATTCAATAGTGGGGTTCAAACAGGGCACAACCAATCTGATTGGGCCCCCTAAATTAAAAGCAATCAAACATCAACCCCATTTATGCTGAAAAAAGATGTTCATGTCCCCATTTCATTGATCAACATACAGTAGTAGTGAAACCTTCCTATAAGAAAATTTACACAGCATACCCTGTCCAACAACACACCATCAGATCAATGGTCGGGGTCACTGAATCGTATAACCCAACATACTGGTTACCAATGCCAAACATCTTCAGACATATTTTTGGTTCAACTAATGTTTTAGACTAGACATACCATTTTTTTATCTAGCTTCTTAATAGAGGAATATAAACAAACACATGGTAAGCACTCTTTACAAAAAACACAGAAATATTAGAGTAACATAAACAAACAGATGGTGGGCATTTTCTATGCAGAAAAGTAAAACAACAATAAACCAGAGTTCATAGCAGAGAGAGGAAAAAGAAATGCATTTACATCTAGTTTTCCCTTTTGTTGTTGAGAAAGACAGAAATCGTTACCAGAAGAAATAAAATCTCTCCCAACAACCCCAAACTAAAACCCATCTTCAACCCTTTCCATCATCATTCAGACAAAAAAAAAATCGGATCGATTGAACATAGAGAGAGAAAGAGAATAAAAAGCAACTGTTCTGAATAGAGAAAGAAACAAAAGAAATAGAAGGGGATCGTACCAGAAGAGATGAGCGTTACAAGCATTACCAGAAGACCAATACAGCAGGCTGCAAGCATTCTCCATTCCATCCTCTTTCACGAATATGGGTTTCGAGTTGCAAAAAGAACGAGAATGAGGGCTTTATTCAAAGGACTTTCATTGGCAATAAAATTTCGTTAGGGGCATTTTTGTCCTAAAAAATGGGTTCCGCCTCTACTTTTTCAAGAGGCATTGCCTCTGATTTCTACATGCCCATTTTTGTGGCATTTCCATTTTAGAGGCTTTGCCTCTTTTGCTCTAGAATGTGCAAAGGCTATAAATCACTGCCAAACACTTCTATTTTTCAAAACCTCTGTCCGCTTTAGGGAAATAAATGTTTAGAGGCAAAAAATAGACATGCCAAACAGGGGCTTAGTGGGGCTAATGAAAGACTCCTTTGTTCCATATGGCCCTTCTTGGCATATTCTAAGAAAACTCCTCAGAAAGTTCATGCTTTCTTATTTTTATGAGGTTAGGCCTTGTATTATGGGTTAGTTGGATCGGTCCTCTCGATCAACATTGGGATCGAATACGAGACACAAGATTTTGGCTTGTGCTACCAACATGCTGGTAGTGTGTGGCTACGTTGATTCACATGTAAGAATCTGGTATCCAAATATGGTATCGAATGTTGCCGACACAATGTTGAGTGGTGTTGCCGAAGCACGAGACGTTGACGCCGGCATTGATACCAAATGTTATGGACCTAACCAATAAGTCATGGGTGTGATGAAACACGTCAAATCAAGCCCTATACCTATTCACGACCATTACAAAACAGCACATAGATGTGTACATGTGTAGAAAAAGCCTTTTCAGCGACTCAAGCTCATGACGTTGAGGCCGGCATTGGTACCAAATGTTATGGAATTGACCAACACGCCGTAGGATTGTTGGAACGCATCAAATCAAGCCCTATAACTATTAGGACCATTAAAAAAATCATAGATGTGTACTTGCACATAAAAGTTGTGATGGGTAGACAACTAGGGCATGTTTAAGGTTTTGTTGGTTTTGGGTATATATTCTCAATCGCAGATATCAGGATCTCTGGTTTCTGATAGTAACATGCCTCACCCTCTACCCTACACGCATGCATTGGCCTCACAATTTTATTTCCGGTAAGCCTTAACCCACCAAAAGGCCTCGTGCAAGGTAAGAGTGCAAGCTCTACAAATAATCCTAGTCACTTTCCTCTCTATAGTCGATGTGGGACTCTAGGGTGTCATAGGTTGGAAATCTTAGGATCTACGTAGTCATGAGAAACTTAAACACATACTTAGTTATCATGGGGATTATTCTCACTTTTAGACCAGCAGAGACTCTGTGCAATGCTTGGGCTAAAATAATAAATGCAATAAGAAATAAAAGGCTGAACAATCATAATTGAATGGCCAGCGCAAATATATGTTAACTGCAAAGATATAATAGATAAATAGCAGTCAAAAGTATATGAGATGTTTTCTTTTTTATTTTTTTAGTGTTTTAACAGAAAATTCCCAATGAACTTTATGAATACCAAAAAGGCCAGACACAAGTTAGGTTCAACAAGATCAGACCCTGAGAAACCTTTTTGCCAACTGGGATATGCCTATCCTAGAGATGGAAAGTGGTCCAGTTACGACTTGATTAATGAGAGAGGTTAACCCACACTGAGCCTAAATTGAGGCAAGCATGCTCGTACTGGATAGATTGTTTCGTGTTAGGTCCATCCTGTACTTGGTTTGAGAGAGCCCATTCCGCCCCCACCTATTCCCTAACGAAACCCACTTTTCATCAGTAAGGAACCGATCCTAAGAATTCAGATGATATTTATTTTTAACTGTAGGATTTGATCACGACTGGACACCACCCTATCTATTCACTTCTTACTCACTAACCGCTTCATATTTCGTGAGCTTACTTTGCTAGTGAAGTAGAGTAAAGGGTTAATTCAAGAGGCAATATAAGGAGCGAGGTAAAAAAAATTACTAAATTTCGAAAGTCGCCTCTTCCTTCTAACAAAAGAAATGTAAAGAAGATACTTTCTCATGCCATTGAATGACAAGAAGAACTTGGGCCATTCATGGACCAAGCATGGCTAGGTTGAAGAATGTCTAAAACAGCCCAACTTCTAAATTTGAAGCCATGGCCTAAGCTTGAGTTAGGCCTGAAGTTGTTGACTTGCGCCTAGCCTGCATGGAAATGTTGTAGTCCGACCCTGACCAATGTTAGACTCATAAAACAAAACACAAAGGAGTTTCTCGCCATGTCCTAGGCCAGCTCAACTGGCATGGTCATATCATCTTCCGTGAGAGGTCATGGGTTTGAGTCCCTCTATTATTATTACTCCCTCCCTTTTAATGATATATGTATATTTGCGATGGGCAGGGATTCCGGATCTCAACCACTGAGTCCAAATAAAAAAATCTAGGCGCAACCAATCTATTATAACCTAAACCGCATGCCCTACCCAACGCGAACCAACCCAATCCATAAGCACCCTTACAAAGAAAACACTCTTCCTTTTAAAAGAGAAATTCAAAAGGCTACTCTCTCAGCTCTTGATTGGACCAAAACTATACTTTAGTTCTCTCTTGTATTAACCATTCACTTCACTTTACGGGTAAACTAAATTTTCCAAACAAGTCATTTAGTTTGTATTTGTTGTGAATTGATATTATTACATTTAGGCATTAATCATACATGCCAATCCATCATTGTGTATGGACCAAAGCCAAGATCCGTGACCCAACCAAAATCTAGAAAAAAGGAAAAGAAGTATCGGTTTGCAATTTTACCTATCCCATACAAGATTTCCTCCACTTAGACTTGCAAGTGGCTCTTTACCGCCTTATCTACCAATGGAATGGCTGCAAATGCAGGTTTTCTTCCACTCAGACGGGAGGAAAACTTGTAAACATGTACACATTACAAATGCCACTTTACTGCCTTTTATATGAGTGAAATAGCTGCAAATACAAGTTTTCATCCTCACATATAAGAGGAAAACTTGCAAATGAAACTTTAACACCTATACCTGTTAGATTGTATGGTCTCAATCCATTAGTTGATGTAATAAATTGATTAATTTCTTTATTTATCAATATAATCATGCTTTACTTTCATGAGATGAATGATGATTTATTACTTAATGCACATGACCAATACATATGACATAATAGTTCATGAGATGAATTGAGTCTCATTAGTATATTAGATGTGATATATGTATATGGATGAGATCCACATACGGGAGATATGTGTTACAAATCTTATACTTAAAATATCTTCACAATCAGTGATGAGATTGGGCATTTCATTTGACAAGGTTGCAGCACTTTAATCACTATGAGATAGTGTGATCTGTCTCGATCATCAGAATGTAAGATTCTGGATCATAGTACTGGTACATTGGATATATTGAAGGACCATGAGAAGCACCTTATGAAATACTGTCTCGATTTAAGGACTGTTCTCATAATTCTCTAGTAATAGGCCCTCAATCCTGAGACATTGATGAGCTCAAGTTTCTGTCTATTCATTTGCTTTGAGTCACCAATGAGTGAGGCCAACTATAGGTCAACACCTCGGTGTCTTGGGTACGTGGTAGTAGAACTGTGGGAACATCCAATAGTCAAGATGGAATCTATCTATATTATCCCCTTATGCCAAATAATGGATTTATCATTAGTAAGTGCGCACTCATTTCGATTAAGAGTTAATTGGATGGTACTGATGATCACTGTGATTGCGTAGGGCTCAAGGATAATAAGATGTGGATCTAAGATTGGATGGGACATATTTATTCCAATTGATCCATGGATAATGATAGAGGGGCCTACTTGTGATAATTGGAAAGTTTAGGGTCTTCATTATAATTTATTCCTAAGACTGGAGTACAATTGCATTTATATAGTGGTGTTATTTCTAATTAATTGTGGGCCCGGATTACACATGAGATGTGGAGTCGCGTGTCTCAGTTGGAGCCAGCTTTCTAAGGAATCCCTAGTGGTCCTCACGCTAGCCAAGTATTAGAAAGATTCTATTCTTACTTAAACTCTAAAAGGAAGGAATTAGAAAGTTACTATTTCTATTTGAAGTGTGACTTCTAATAGTGGTAATAGTAAGCTACTAATTTGTGTGGAAGTGTGACTTCTAATACAAATTAGTAAGAGAGATAAGATAGGAGACTTGACGGGCTATTTAAAGGGGAATACACCCCTTGGATGTCCAGTAATAAGAGTGCACGCCCAACCCTCTTTATTTGTGCAAGTGTTGCACAATTTTCTTATCTTCTCTCTTCTAGTTGCCTTCTAGTTCCTTAGAGTTTTTAGTAGGGTTTTCTCTTGGAGATCTCACACATCTTCTTGAGAAAAGAGATCTGATAAAGGGTCATAGCGTGGAAGACAACAAGGTCTTGGAGATCTCTAATTGCTGCAAGAAGAGTTCTTGTTCTAGTTGGTTGTCTTCTCCTCGATTAGAGCACTACCGGGCTCCAAAGGTATAATCTGCTTCTCTACTTGTTGTAGATTATTTTGTTGCATGTAGTTGCTGATTTCTATCTTCTAGATAGGTTATATTGTTGCACATGATTGATGAGAATGAGGGATTGCATCCTGAATTGGATTATTCCTGAATCAAGTGGGTTAAAAAATTTTGAAAACCTATCCACGACGCCCACCTAGTTTCAACAATACCAACAGCAGAAAAGTTGCATAAGTGCCCCAATTCATTGGAAGCCTTCCCATGCCACTGTAATTGTTGATTTTGACTTGTCTCCATTTGCACCCTATGCAAGAATATAATCACAAAAAGTCTACCTAGACAAACTTTTTTGCCAGAATTTTGGACAACCCCTATGATATCCCTTGAATATTCCCATGATATTTAAGGGATATCATAGGAGTTGTCCAAAATTCTGGCCAAAAAGTTTGTCTAGATAGCACTACTGATATAATCAGTTGTCATTTCACTCTACTGCTCGCACAACACTAAACCGATTGTAATTGAGTAGACAATGGAGATCTATGCACAAATACCAATAATTCTAGTTTTCTTATTGTGCAAGATGCGATGATTGGATTGAGACATGGAAAAAACTATGGTTCTTCACATAAGACAAGATATTCATGAATGAATTTCAAATATCCAAATGCCCTGGCGAATTGCTTAATGGGTTCACTAACTTTAAAACTATGGTTCTTCACAGTAGACAGCTTTAGGATAATGTGAATACCTAATTTGGCATAATCACCTAACCCAATGTGCTTAATGGGTTAACTAACTTTATGGCTTAGGGGGCGTTTGCTAACTCTAAAAATAAGATTTTGTTTGTAATTTAGAGTTTATTTACATATTAGAGCGTGTGGTAAACCTCTAGTTATATTTTCTGGTTTTAGAGCCTATTTATAAAATTAGATGTTTTCCCTCTAAAAAAATTTAAGAGGTGCATTTTTTTTCTTGTTCTTTCATGGCGGGTTTTATTTTGTGAATTATAAAAGGTGGTCCCAATTACCGCATGAAATAAGTATTTTTTTTATAATAATCTTACCAAACATACTAATTGTAAAATAGAATTTTTATTTTAGACCTTAGTCTGATTAGCTCTTAGTAATTTGATTAGAGTTTCCAAACAGTCCCTTAATAACGTATAAACATCACTTTCACTTAATGATATGACTCATGCCAAATTCAATATAGTTGCATGGCAAGTACTCTTAGCGGAGTTTTAACTTTAGGTGGGATTTAGTTGAAAGGATACTAAGGGCCTGTTTGTTTCATATAATTGAATCCACAAGGATTTCTAAGATCACTTTGTATTAATACGAGTGGTTAAAAAAGAAGAATCAAAGGTTAATATCCTAAATGACCATTTAATAGACTCCCCTTCAGTGAAATTAAATTAACTAAAGATTGAAAATAAACATCCAAATTCAACCGAGTAATTCAAATTCTAGAAAAATCTGGCCTCGTCTACATAATAGAGCATTTTTTTTTCTTTTATTTTTCAACTCTAAATTCCTTTAAGCCAGAGCTTGTTCTTGTTGGAGCCCATATAGAAGCTCATCCAAGCTTGGTCTCTCACGTTCAGATGAAGCTGTACAGTGAACAGCTATCAGTACAACACGTTGAAATGAGGTAGAATTGTATAGACCCATCATCTGAGGATCTGCTAGAACACTGGTATCTTCCCCTTTTCTTGCCATTTCCCTTGCCTACATTAGCAAAAAAACAAAAGAAACAAATAGCATAAGTTGTTAATGTCTTTTAAGGACAATGTGTGCTGTGGGGGGAATCATGCAAAACATCCTCCAATGTGGTATCTTAATTCTTAATAATATGTGAATGTTGTCAATGGGCCCAATTGCTCAAAGACCTGACCGAACCATTAATAATGGGTCAGAGCCACACCCAAATGGTTGCTTATGTGAAGGGCATATCAGTTACATACATATTTCGAACCTCGAGGGGTAGCTCAGTTGGCCTAGGACCACGGTTTGCACTCGAGATTATAGGTTCGAAACTGCACTACCACACTAGGGCTACAAGGGAGTTTACCCGGCTTCCCTCTGGGCCCAAAGAGATTAGTTCAGTCCAAAAGGTTGGGAACCCTTCGATAGAAAAAAAAAATAGTTACATACATATTTCTAAGTTAAAGTTTCTTAAATTAAAAATTTTGACATAATTTTGAAATTGTGGTTTGGTTTTTTTTTCTCATTCCTTTGTAGCATTCAAGATTTGGGGTGTTTATTTTGTCAATTTAATTTAGGATTTGGACTGACCCAACTCTCAGGTCGTGGGCTGGATGTGGGCCAGAATATTAGGTCCAATAATGAATAGGCTAGTTCTCCACAAGTTTGGACCAAACCTGTCTGGACTCTGGCCCATGAATGCTTCATTGTCTGGACCCAGGACAAGTTTGGACCAAACCTTCAATGGTGGAACTCACACCTCACCCAACAGCAGAAACATCAAATATTCAGCATATTTTCTCTTTTGGGTGTGTAATCTATGCACAGAAGTTCTATGTGTAAGCAATATTAGGAAAGTTTTTTAGGAGATTTTATGGTTCTTTGAAACTGACCTCAGCTACGAGCAAACATGGTCTAGAATCAACAAAATCAACTACTGTTCCAGTAAGCAGCTGAAGAAGAAACACTCCAAAACTGTAAACCTCACTTGGTTGTGTAATGAATTCATCCTTAAAATACCCATCAATTTTTCTGTCAAACTTTGTAGGCCTGTTGCTTGATAAAACCGAATCTGAAAGCTTTGCTTCTAGCCTTTCGTTCAGCAATATATTTGTTAGCTGAAATCCAGAAATATTTTAGCAGCATGATTTTAAAAAAGATATAATTACATAAGAACCAATATAGATTACATAAACATACATAAGATAGTATGTGAGAGAGAGAGAGAGAGAGAGAGAGAGAGAGAGAGAGAGAGAGAGAGAGAGAGAGAGAGAGAGAGAGAGAGAGAGATTCTCACAGAGTATGGTGCAGCATACATTGTGGGCCTCACCTTAATTTTGATGCATGACAATTCCAAGGGTAGGGAGGATGTGAATTGTTACATCAGATATAATGAAATCTTAATCCAATTGGATGGCTGTAGCCATGTATTCATGGACTTTAAAGAACCCCCAAAAGCCTCTAACATCATCTCACAATGAGAAAATCGGTATAATAGTTTTAGCCTTTTCCTTGATAGAACTCGGTCGGACTCAACTTGAAGGTGACTCACTTTTTAGATCCATGCTCTTCAAGAATGCTACTAACATGCTACTATTCATCTAATTGATGCTGCTATGAAGAGCAGTGCAGTATCACACTGCTTTTATTCAATATAATGAGTTCCACCCAGGAACAAGAAAACTGTTTTATATCAAGCTTCCCCATGATAATCATACCCATAAATAAGAGTTTGATTAGAGAAACAATTATTACTGGATTGAATCATACCACTTGAGTTGAATTTTGAGTGGTTGATTAGAGTAATATCTTTGTACTTCAATCCCCTAATTGGCCTTGTGCCATGTAGATCTAGAATCAAGAACATACAATTAATGGTGCTAATCATCTAACAAATGGTGTTTTTTGGTGAACATAAATGATTCTAGTTAATAATCCAAAAGGAACCTATTAATTGATAACACATTCAGGTCATGGCATGTCTAAAAGAGTGACCTGTTAATCTCCCCAAAAGTGAGTCCATATAAAAGTGACAATCAATTACATTAGTTAATGAGTAAAGGAATCAAGAATTAAGTCACCACCTTTATGTCTCCATGCTTAATTTCTTCAAAGGGGTTGTTCTGTAAGAACCATAAACCTTGCGCAACACAGATAGCTATTCGTAATCTCTGCTCCCATGTCAACACTTGCAACTTTGAATCACCTGCTCGATAGGGAGGATGATATATTATAAATCAACACAAGTTAATCAAATCAATCAGTCTGTGATTCATGTGACTTCATGGAAAATCCGTTAATCAATAGCTTAATGAGAAAATAAGATCTTACCTAAAAGCCAACTCTCAAGGTTTCCATTGACACAAAACTCATAAACCAGGCACTGTTCTCCTCTATCACAGTATCCCAGCACAGAAACCACATTTGGGTGTCTTATTCTTGCTAACTTACTGATCTCCATTGCAAAATTTTGAAGCTTCATATCGTCATGGAGTCGTTTCACAGCCACCTTCTGTCCACTGGGCATTATTCCTAAATAGACTTTTCCTATATCACATCAAATGGTTATAACTTATAAGCATCTAATTACAGCAGCCTAAGTAGTATATTGTCAATGTGCTTGCAAGATTTGAGAAATATTCTTATTGAATGAAATTTTACTGCAATTTTCAGATGAGTGAAAATGTTGGTCCTTAATTCTCTCTTCCTGTGTAATATTTATAAGCATACTAACATTTTCTTAGTTATCTAACCTTGAATGTCACATTTTTCAGGTGCTTTATACCATACAAACATACACACGGAGCTTTCTACTCACCTTTGCTTCCTTCCCCAATCACATTGGTAACATTGAAATTACCAGTAGCTCGGGCGATTTCTGATCGAGAAAAAATATACAGACCAGAAAAACTAAACGATTTTGAGCAATCATCTTCAATTGACTTCTCTGTAACTATAACTGCGACCACAAACGAGAAATTATTTAAGAATATGTTCACTGTCTACAATAATGAAATAAACAACCACTAATACTAACTGTATCAATCTTCTGACCTGATAAATCTTCAATTTCCCTTTTGCTTTCTCTTCTCAATCGCTTCTTTGTTATTATGTACAAGATTGGTGCCAATATCGCCAACAGAGATGCCCCAGTAATTGTCGCAATAAGGAGTTTCTTAGATCTCGAAGAAAGTCCTTTCCCTTTCATATATAAATTTATGATTATATGTTAGGCCTTGTTCTTGTATCTCTTTATATAAATGGAACACTTTTCTTGTTTACCTTTTTCATGCTTTTCTGTAGGCCTAGTGCCTGCAAACATAAACAAAGTCTCGTTAGCCTTTGCATAAAACAGGCAATGTTTTCCTTCCTCTAAAATATAGAAATGTCCTTCGCAAATTATAGATCAATATAAACAGTAGTTGATATTTTAGTGGAAAAATAAATTGTCGCAATAAGGAGCTTCTTCGATCTCGAAGAAAATCCTTTCCCTTTCACATATAAATTTATGATTATTTGTTACGCCTTGTTCTTGTATCTCTTTATATAAATGGAACACTTTTCTTGTTTACCTTTTTCATGCTTTTCTGTAGGCCTAGTGGTGCCTGCAAACATAAACAAAGTCTTGTTAGCCTTTGCATAAAACAGGCAATGTTTTCCTTCCTCTAACATATAGAAATGTCCTTTGCAAATTATAGATCAATATAAACAGTAGTTGATATTTTAGTGGAAAAATAAATCAGCATACTCATGCATACATGGTATGTTTGCATATTGCTTTGAGTATTTTGAGTGTACAAGTGTTCATGCTTTTGTATTCATATCCAAGGGTTTTGGGACATGAACTATTCACAAGCCTCGGAATTTTTAAAGGATCCTGTAAGGCCACCTTGATGCCAGTAGCAGGGGAACTTTGGGCCTTTAAATCACAGATTTCAAGTCAAGGTTTAGGATCATCTGATGTGACTGAT
This sequence comes from Cinnamomum chago, assembly GCA_038049695.1. Lineage (NCBI taxonomy): Eukaryota > Viridiplantae > Streptophyta > Magnoliopsida > Laurales > Lauraceae > Cinnamomum > Cinnamomum chago. Next base: position 7,475,498 of record CP142452.1, on the reverse strand, counting down.
TTTTCACCCTATCCTAATCCATGACAAGACCTTTCGATCCCCTACTTCACTACTGATATGCCTCTAGGTGCACTCTACAAGACCCTTTGCAATTCTGATAGCTCAATGGTTCGTGCTAAAAAATTCCACCTTCACTTCACACATACACAGTAGTCTTTGTTTATAATTATGTATGTATGTATGTATGTATGTATCTCAATAAGCTTATAGAACAAAGAAAAATGAAAGTACTATAAATGTGAGCTTCAACAAATACTAACAAAATATGGATTAAATATGGAAAAGCGCAATGAAAAGAGAACTTACTTATTTCATCCCATAAACAAGAAAAAAGGACTTGAACCCATTCCTTCGAGGCAACTTCAGAGCTTGCAAGGCTCACAAGAAGAGCTTCAGCGCACACACTCCTACCTGGTGTGCTTCCTTCATGTCCATTAGCATCTTCCAAAGCTTGCAGGGATCTCCTATATGAAACCAAGCAATTGAAACAACCTTCATCACTACTTCTATTCTTTGACATGTTTTCACAACTCGAGCGGAGGTCACCAAATCTTTCAATTCCAAGCAAACCCACGATCGCATTGACATCGGTTGAGCATTTACTACTTGTAGAAGAAGAGATGAAGTCCTGGAATTTGCAGGTGGAGAGGTTTGATCTAGTGTGTAGGCCTTGAAAAACTGCATTACATTCGAGCGCTTGAATTGTGTCGAGAAAGATTGTTCTAGAGACATTGGCTGTTATTGCCATTGCCATGAAGATATTTTGGAGACCCAATTGACAACACAACCCCTCCGGTTGAGCTGGCTTTGCAACCATCCCAATGTTGAAGCAGTCGCCATGCTCTTCATATGGGAATTGCTTGAAATCCAATGTACATGTACCTAAAAAAAAAGAGCCAATATGTTTAAGAGAAATAGAGATTTTAGCAAGTAGTAGGACTTGGTAGAGTGATGTGAATGTGTGCTGGGTGGCACTCACTTGATTTGGAAAGTTGGAGATTGGAGAAGATTATGAAGATGACCATGAAACAGAGACCATGAGCATGATTCTCCATTGATGCAAGTATGCTGCTTTTGGTTTCAGTCTTGTAGCTGGTTAGATTTTGGGAGGGGAGGTGTTTTTAATAAAATCCCATGACCCTTTGCTTGATCAAATTAGTTTATATAGATTCAAGTTCAATAGAAAAGAAGCTGAAGATAAGATGGATTACATCTTCCAACATGAGAGATTCTGTACATATTGCCATCCAACTGTGGGGCCCATCACATGGGTGATGTGGATCCCTGAAACCAGAAGCCAGGTCAAACTACAAGTTCTAATGCCAATCCCATAAAATTCCATACTTGCATTAGGGTACAAACACTAGCAGAAGTGTTAGCAAACTGTCTTTGTTTTCTTGTGTGGACCATTTCATGGAAGTATGGGCACAAGCCGGCACAAAGAAGATGAGTGGTTTCAGATCAGCACAAAGATCCACTTTGACCATTAACTTGAATGGAGACCAAGTCGCCTAAACGATGGTGTGTGTGTATGGGGCCCAACGAGCATCAACCCAGGACCCTGGTTGATACAAGTTTTGTACTCACTTGTTGTCAGGCCCATTTAAATGCATGTCATCTAGGATGGTGATGGAAAGAAATCATCATAAATTAGGATTAGGAAAAAAAAAAGTTTCATCAGGTTTCGATAATTCATGATTAAGTGTAATAAGATTTAACCTTCTCTCGGAATTGATTATTTTTAGAACCCAACAATTGGCAATTAATGATCTTTATTTTTAAAAAAATTATAAAGAACCCACCAATTGGAAATTAATGATAAGGATTTGCATATGGGATCACTATTAAAAGTCTAAAGTTTTTTTTTTTTTTTTTTTTTTTTGCCATGTTTTCCCCATTAAACCCCCCTGGGGGGAAACAGTTTATTTGGTAAGTGAAGTGAAATGAAGAGTTAATTTAAGAGAAAAGAAAAGGAAGATGAGTTAAATCAAAAGGTAGCAAGTGAAGAAAAGCACATCTCCTCTAAAAAAAAAAAGAAGTAAAAAAAGTTATTCTTTCATGTCATCAAACGATAAAAAAACGTTATTCTTTCTACCAAAAAAGGCAAAAAGCTACGTTCTCATTGGCATATGACTTTTAGTTATTTATCACTTTTTTATTTGATCCCTCTTCTTTTATTCTCTCTTGATTTAACTATTCTATTCACAACACTATGTAAGTATATTACTCAAGCAAGCCCAATTCAAACTTCTGTTATAGTCTATTTACTTCACTATATAAGTAAATTACTCAAACAAGCCCGGTTCAAAGAAGAGGTATGCAAACCTTTTTATTCATATTTCTATGCATATTTTGAAGAAATCTTTTGTCTTTTCTTCATTAGTTTTTTTCGTTCTTTCTTTTTTCTTTTTTTGTTGGATGGACTTTCATTGAAAACAACCAAGCAAAACAGAAACAACAGGACAATAACAAAGACAATAAAGCAAAACCCAACCAACTAGACACAGACCCTGAAGGAAACTGAACTCCAGTACCAACCATGCTCCATATAACCTACAGACAAAAACTACCCTATAGACAGCAACAACACCACTAACACAAAACAATTAACAGACAAACTCATCGCCCTGCCCTTCAGCAATTTCAAAGTCTTCAATGGCCGCTTGGAACTATAGGCTGAGGTTGTATCCGCATATTGATGCAGGATGATGTTGATGCTCGAGAAGAAGATACACATTCTTGGGCAAAGTTAAACATTGCTTGATGAGTCCTTGCAGCTTAAAGGTCTTGAATGTATTGTTCATGGATTCCCAATGGCAGTGGGTTTTTAAGATCCAACTTTGATAGCATATCTGCCATTGTGTTAGCAGTCCTACACAAATGTGCCTCCCACCATGTGAATTTAGTTAATGCCTGCATCAGTTTTCTCCAGCTTACCATAAAAGGCCATGACAGATTATCAAACTTATGAAGAGATTTCTATAAGCCACGACAGGTTATCAAACTTCTAAATAGATTCTAAAAGAATGAGACAATCTCCCCCAGTGATGATGTAGTTTAACTCCATTTTCATGCATAATTCAATGCTTGATCCAAAGCATGAAGTTCCGCTTCCATTGCATCATTGTGGCCTGTAACCCTGCCAGGATACCACAAGGGAGGTAAACGGGTTAGTTTCGGTTCAGGCCACAGTGGACATGGAACCGGACTCGAACCTATTTTGGAACCAGTTTCTTGGTTCCGGAATCGGAACCGTTAAATGTGAAGATGGAACCGAAACCGTAGCCAGAATTGCGTATGAGACGGGTTCTGATCTGAGTGCGGGTTTAAATAGAGAATGATATAGGGGAAAACCCAAGTTTTTAGAAGTGATTCTCGAAAATTGAGGTTATATGTCGGGTCCAAGGTCTAAATAGAGAATGATACAGAAGAAACCTAATTTTTAAAAGAGATTCTCGAAAACTGAGGTAAAATGTAGGGCCCCTAGTCCATGGTTCTGAACCAAGGTGGAACCAGATCCAAACCCGTTTAGACGACGGTTCCAAAAAATGACCCAGCCTCGAACCCATTTATTTATCAGGGCCTAAATAAGGACCCAAATCTAGGTTTTAACGGGTTAAAACCTCTAGGTAATTGGAGAATCGGGAACCCATTTACATCCATATGTAGCACATTAGCCATGTGCCTGCCAGAAATGGCACACACAAGATTCTCATTTGGGTGGTGCGGTTATATGGTCAAGTGAAGAATGAAATAATAAAATCTAATTTTTTTAAGAACTTATCTGTTAATTTGTATGCCTCAATAGAAGTTAATAAGTCTTGGTTAACCGGGCCCTATTTGCCCAAGTTGTACTTTGATTAGAAGTAGGGTTTGGGTGTAACAGAGTTTGGAGGTTGATATTATAAATAAAGACTCAGAGTCTCTAAGATGTACACCTCTGGTTGCATAGTGATTTCTCCCGTCTTCCCGTGGACGTAGGCCAAAAGCCGAACCACGTAAATTTCTGTATTCTTCAGTGTGTAATTGATCTCTTTCATAGGCCCTAGATCACAACATTATCTAAGGAGTTTCTTAAATCACAGAGATGCGACTATACCCGTGTGCTAACACTTGGGTCCATCCCTGCCCACCAATCCTTTGATGATCCCTCTTGTCAAATATACGGGACTAAAACAACTCCCATAATCGGATACATACTAGTGGGAAAATCAAACCAACTTAGACTGTTTGGAATCTGAACCGGCAATGAGTCAATTTGAATAATGCATTCCACCAAACAAGGTGGTGCGATGAGTCATATTATCATATATATAATCCATTCATCAACAGGATAAACATAAATTCAGACTACTTACTAGTGCTAATTGCCAAAAAATCAACAGCCCTTTTTCCGACAAGCAGCAGTTCACACTGATCTCTACAATGTAAAATAGGTCTTTTTTATTTTTATTTTTGGGTACTTCACTTAAGTGGGGCCGGGACCCATCAACCCCTCAAATAAGATAAAGACAACCTCATGTGAACGAAGATCGATTCCTAAACAGTTATGTGAGAATTGAAGGTAAGACACCTGTAACATAGGTCAGTTTGAGCGTCTCATTGCACTACAGAATATAAGAGGTCTTTTGGATAGGGTGGACCCAGAAAAATATCCTTTTGACGCTCTATGTAAAAAAAATATATTGGGGCCCTATAGAATTTTGTACTTTTTTTTTCAAGTTTGTTTGGGGTTTCAGCCCCCACACCCTTGTACTTGAGTCCGCCCGGCAAAACTAAATCAATAAATAAAGTCTATTAGGGCATTGCCATATCTTTAAGGCCATGAAATATCAGACAATTGGTGACATCAGATGAAACTTTCTTGTCTTTTTGAATTTTTTTCCCAAATGAATAGATGTCCACGGAAAAAAAAAATCACAACAGAGGACAAAGCTAGGAGAGTGGACAATTTGGTCCAACCCAATTCAACTGTGATTTAAAAATTGGTAAAAAAAAAGTTACATATATTATTAAATTAATATATTTTAAATATTTTTTTGATATCCCAGCTAAGGGGGCTGATTCCCGAGTGACTCACACATGAGAAGAGAACTTACAAACACAGAGTAAACTTGTATGTGCGAAGAGAAAGGAACTCGCACATGCCTGGAGTAATAACTCACACTTGCAAGGAGGGAGGCCATGGACGACCCTGGACCTCCCTATGAGAACTGCCATGTCTTACCTCCCATTATCATAATTCTAAAATAATTAATGGCGGATTTCACCAGTTCAATTGCCAGTCTTCAACAATTTTTATGGATATTTGAATTTCATTTAGGATTAGTGATGGCAAGGATTATGTTGACCCAGTTTGGGCTAGCTTTACACATTACTTGTGTTCTCTATTAAAAACATGCCCACCTACCTAAATGTAAGATGATTAAAGGGAGGTAGTACGATAAAAAGGCCACGATGCCAACATGGAGTATCCCAAACATAATTCTGAGGGTAGCTCAGTTGGCCTAAGACCACGGTTTGCAGTTGCACTCGGAGATTGTAGGTTCGAAACTGCACTACTACACTGGGGCTACATGGAAGTTTACCCGGCTTTCATCTGGGCCTCCGGAGGGATTAGTCCAGCCCAAAAGATTGGGAACTCTCGGATAGCTAAAAAATATATATATCGAAACATGAGGCCAATCAAATGAGTCTAACTCTTAATTCTAGATCTTAGCATTTTAAAAACATGGCCTTTACTTTTCCAGGAAAGTCCCCATCGAGACAAAAATGGTATGCCGACAGTTCCATGGTTAAAGTGTTCGTATGCTTCACAATCCACTTGCACCTGTGCAATGATGTGAACAATGGAAAGCTACTAGTCCATTGTCTGCAGCCATAAACGTGCATGAGCTTACTAGACAATCCTAACTTCCACTGAAGTCTCTTATCTATTGAAATTTTTGGTGTAAAAGGGTCCAAAGTGAGGGGACCGCGAAATTTGTGCAACCCACTAATAAAATTTAATGCCTGAAATTGGATAAGAATGACATGGAGGACGTTAGCCGAAACTGAAAGTGATGAAACTCTAGTTACATTGACATGACCATAGTTCTTTTTCATCTTTTCTGGCATGGCCCCTATAGGAATTGATTACTATATGTAGCGATGTATATAGCTGGAAAAAATAGAATTTGATTTGCAAATCCACTTAAATAAGGATTTTCAACTCTTTTGGGGGTGATCGGTTATGAAAATCCTAATAAACGAAGATTTTCATTCCTCCAAATCATGAGGAATTTACAATTGCCAAATATGGATTTACCACAACTTTAGGAAAACTAAAAATCTTTTTTATAGAGATTTGTTGCCAAGCGTGACCTATATGGTTTTTGGCCTAGTTTAAATGTATTAAAAGATTGATGTGTGCTCCACTAAAAGTCAAAACTAAGAGAGAATGGTAAAAACTGAATTGAATACCTTCCTCTGTACTATATAATAATGGGAAATTTTCAAATATGTCCTTAAGTTTTTGCCTTATTTCGAAAAAGGACACAAGTTTTGAAACTTTTCAAATTAGCCCCTAAGCTTTTCAGTAAATTTTTCAATTAAGGACATCCGGCCTTTTAAATGTATTTTCTAGTGACTTTTTCATCGATATTTTGAAAATATTAAAATTACCATTCATTTAAAGTCATGACATGATTTCTGCAGCCATTACATGCAGCCAATCGCTGTGGAAATACTGGGTGTCCTTGATCACCGTAAGGACACCGGCGAGGGAAATGAGAAAAATATAGAGAAAGTAAATGAGAGTTTTATTACACTGAAGAGTAATTTGGGAATTTTAAAAAAAATAGGAAAAAAGTTGCGGAAAAATAACTTTAAATAGATGGACGTCCTTAATTGAAAACTTCCTGAAAAACTTAGGGACTAATTTGAGAAGTTTTGAAACTTGTGTCCTTTTTTTAAATAATGCCTAAACTTAAGGACTTTTTTGAAATTCTCCCTATAATAATTCAAAGATCTTTTCTCTTAAAAATCCTCAAAAAAAAAATATAGTTGTTAATTATTAATTGTAAATATAATTTTTAGTAACAATTTATAATAAGGTTAGGGCTTACATTAGCCAAAACCTGTGTAGTATTACTAATTATTGTATTTAAACGTGAGATGCTAGAGTAGAAAGGGGCATCTCATCTCACGAGCACCCATAGATTGATCCCCTGGTATGCAAGTAGTTTCACAAGTTCTACATCACTGTCCTAGCTTAGTGAAAAAGACAAAAAAAAAAAAAAAAAAAAAAAACAATCACCTTATCAATCTAATCTGACTCCCCATCCTATGTATTATAACACAAACTCATCCCTAATTCTCTATTAAAAATAAGTGAACGATGCCATTAGAATCTACTTCATAGTCTGAGAAATTATCAGATTGTTAGGAACTTTGTGTATTGCAATTTGATGGATGCATTATCATTCAATCATCATTTGATTTACACACATGTGCATTAATTTATAAAAACTTGAAATCTTGATTTATACATGCATTGTTTTTAAGATTTGTAAAAGTATTGATTTATGCATGTTTTGTTTTTAAACTTGGATGCATTTGTTTTAGAAAAGAAGTTTTAGAAATCAAGCAAGCCTATGAGTTTTAAATCCTTCAAATCTTTTTAGGCTTTTTATGTTTCATGTTTTAAAACTCTTAGAATGATTTAAAACATGTTTTCAAACTTGATTTAATGGCCCAAAAATCCCCACAAAGAAATACTTTGAAATATGCTAAATTAGGGTTTTTGGTCCCAGGCCCGGTCGACCCGCAGTGGGCTCGGCCGACCAGCCCAACAGGGGACCCGGTCGACCGAGCCCACTGCGGGTCGACCGGGAAAAAGCCGTTGTGCCCTTTTCAAACGGTCAGTTTTATGACCGTTGAATGCCAGGTCGGCTGGGGAAGAGCCGTTGAGCACTTTTTGGCTATAAATACTAGTTAATGCATTTGCCAAAAGTTAGCAATTTTAAGGCCCTCCTTGAGAGGTTTTGAGGCCAATGAAAGGGGAATGAGCTAAGGGATGAAAGGGGTCATTAGGAAAGCTAAAGCTTTGATTAATGAAGTTAAATCTCTAAGTAAGCTTTACTTTCCTTAATCATATGTTGTCATGCCTTGCTTTATTATTGGTAAATGTTTGCTAACATGATAAACTATGTTTTGTTGTGTCCTTAACATGTTTATGTTTTTAATTGATTTATTGTTTTGGATGCATCACCTTGATTCAATCCAAGTAGTACTTTAATTGGTAAATCTAAGTAGATCATGTTAATGAAAGAATCTTTGAAATTATATGTAATATGATTCTTATACTTGGTTGAATCTATGGTTGTTATTTTTCATCATAAGAAAATCACTTTCAAATATATCTTATGTTTTGGATTCAACATCTTTACAAATCATATGTAACTTTGTTTTAAAGTTTCACAACTTGCTTTTCTTTGATAGGTATATCATATTCAAGTTGATTTTATAAGTACATATGATTTGTCCCCTATTTTCAATTAAATCTATTTTTATGTTTTATGAGCTACATTGTCGAGTTGATTGACATCCCTATGCATCACATGTTTTGTGCTTAGAATTTCACAACTTGGTTAGGATACAAATGTATATCTTTTACAAGTTATTTTTAACATGTGACTTGCATTCTTTCCTCAATCATAAATGTTTTTATGAGCTAAAACTTTCAAAAGCCTTAGGCATACATTTATGAGCTTTCATTTTAAAAATGATTGAGGACATCATACATACACATTGAGCATTCATCTTTGCATTCATAGTGTGTGTGTATGAATTAGTTTTTCACTTCCATATTCGCCTAATTAAGAGGCATTGTAATGAGCTAAATTGTATCTCCATCAAGTGTATTTTAGACACTACTTAGAGAGATAACCAATCATTGGTTGAAGAGGTTATTGCTTAACCTAAGAAAAGCATAATGTATAGGTTGATGTTAAGCCTTGAAAAAACATCATTGTAGAGGTTATTGCTTAGCCTTGAAAAGCATATTATAAAGGTTATTGCTTAAACCTATTGAAAAGCATAAATAGTGAAAATCCGGTGGGGTGTTGGATCACAAGCCAGTAGTGGATGTAGGCATTGAGGCCGAACCACTATAAATCCTTGTGTGATGGTGTTTGCTTTGTGGTGATTGTTTTTGTAAGCTTCCGCATTTATTTACTTAATCACCACTTATTACTAGTTAAATTTAAAGAAGTTAAAATTGGTTAAAATTGGTCATTATTGAAGCTCACCCTATTCACCCCCCCTCTAGGGTTCGGATCCCCGAACTTTCACAGATGATCTGATCGACACTTAGATGTGTAATGTTTAACCGCAAGACTACGGTGTCGTCAAGTAGTAAAGGACTAAAGAGTCCGGATTATCGATCCCACGGAGAGAGGATAAAAGAAGCAATGAATCCAATTAAATGAGAGTTAAACTAAGATATAGCTAATATAGACACTTGAAGTGAACAATTAAAACAACTAAACTATATGTGAAAATGGAATTAAACCAATTGAAATGTGAAACAAAATTAAAATAACAATTAAACTACTATAATTAACAATTTAAAATATAAAATGAATAAGATCTAGACTAATCTAACAAACTAGTGGATGAGTGATGGTGGAAATGGAAGATTTAGTGTGAAGATGTGTGAAATGTGTAGGATTTTAAAACAAGTTGTGTGAAATGTGTATCTAACAATTTAGAAGTGAAAATAGCAAATCAAAGAAGGATTCAAATTAACAACAATCAAAAGAAAGATATTAGGCAATCCAAAATTCACTAAGTATGTAATTAATTCAAACAATGCATGTTCTAATTCAATTCTCAAATCTACAATCCAATTAACAATCTCTTACCTAATTGGATTGGATGATATAGCAATGAAGATCAAAATAAAGAAAATCAAATGCCAAGATCCTAGATCATAACCTAACTATCATAACAATTAATCATCAAAATTAAGTTACAAAAGATCAAAGATAAGGGCTCTAGAACATGCTGTGTGAGAGAACTTAATCCAACTACAAAGCATCAATTGAGATTATCAAAGCATCAAGTGTAGAGATAGAGCATGAAAAATGAGAGAGATTAGCACAATTAGATCTAAAATCTAGTTAATCAATCAAGGCACAAGTAGGGAATTTAAATTAAAACATGTATGTAATTGAACTAATCACATTACTTAGCTTCAAAAGGAGAGCATAATCTAAGAGCTTAGCCACTAAACATCAAGAAAGAGCTCCAATTCTTCATTAATGATATTCAATTACACATACTCTCTCTCTCTCTCTCTCAAGTAGTTACAAAGAAGCTTATAATTACAATCTAAAAGTAAGAATAAATTTCAAAAAGACTAACTTGCCAAAAAAATCTCCTCTCACTCTACAAAAACATTCTAATTAATAGGAACATTGAAGACATTTGATTGGCTCATTTCATTTCACAAAGATTGCTTCCATTTGATTAGTTGCAACTTGAAGGCTTTTGATTGACTTATTTGCTTTCACATGAATTGCTTGAATTTGATCATTCCAAAAGCATATGTGCCTTTTGCTTTATGTGGTCCTTCAACTTGGAGGCTTTTAATTAGCTCATATCCTTTCACATGGAGAGGTGAGTTGGATGGAAAAAAATAATAATATGCAATTGTTAGGATTCCATAGGAACCAAGTTCCAACCAATACACCAACCAATCATTTGTGTTAGAAAATGATTTCTTTTATCCATAAAGTCTTCTCCTCTTATTTTGGAATTCTTCAACACTTCCTAAGATTTCTTCATGTAATTTCTTTATTGAAATCTCTTTTTGATGGCTTGGGACACTAGCCAGAATGTTGGGATAGTCGCGGGGTCCACCTACACAAGAGAAATTACATAAAAATGTGCTACAAATAATTAGATTTATACATGATAATCCGATAATCCTTTAATGTGATAGAATGATGAAATCTCTATGTAAGGCAAATGATATGCATATGAGATGCCGATAAAATTCAGACTAATGAGGGGTAAAATATGCAATATTTAACACTCATCATGATCCATAGACAAAAGCCTTTCTTCGCTTATGAGTCTAAGACCCATAAACAATCCACACTACCATCCAAACTCATATATATATATATATAGACACACACACTCAAAGGTTGACATTAGCTTCATTACTTAGGGTATAGGGTTTATGTCTTAACACCTTTCAGAGTTCTACTCCTCTTTTGATTCTTTCAAAAGAACTCAGGACAAAGCGAAAATGGAACAAAAGCCCTTGGCATAAACCTCTACATTTTTCTTTATGAATTTTTAAGGATATGAGAATCACTACAAGAAATTTAGGCTGTTGCGACGAAATTTGATGACGAATTTTTTTTTTTGTCTAAAAAGAACACCCAAAGGGGACGAAATATAAATTTTGTCGTCTGTTTTCATTTTTTTCAAAAGTATAGGAGACGAAAACAAAATTTCGTCTACAAAAATATGGCGCCAACTTGTTTTGTGTTGGCGCCAATTATTTTAGCTCATTAGAGACGAAAATTGTTGTCACAAAATATAATTTTTTTTTGCGATGAACGTAATTCGTCACCAATAAGGATAAGTTATGGAAGACGAATATATTTCGTCACCAAAATAAGGCGCCAATTTCATTTGCTTTGGCGCGAATTATTTTAGCTCATTGGAGACGAACATTTTTGTCATAAAATATAATTTGTTTTTGTGACGAACTTAATTCGTCACTAATAAGGATAAGTTATGGAAGACGAAAATATTTCGTCACAAGAATAAGGTGCCAATTTCATTTGCGGGCGCAAATTATTTTAGCTCATTGAAGACGAAATTTTTTGTCACAAAATATAATTTGTTTTTACGACGAACGTAATTCGTCACCAATAAGGATAAGTTATAGACAACGAACATATTTCGTCACCAAAATAAGACGCCAATTTCATTTGCTTTGGCGCGAATTATTTTAGCTCATTGGAGACGAAAATTTTTGTCACAAAATATAATTTGTTTTTATGACGAACATAATTCGTCACTATTAAGGATAAGTTATGGAAGACGAAAATATTTGTTCACCAAAATAAGGTGCCAATTTCATTTGCGGTGGCACCAATTTCGTTCGCACTTGAACCTATTCCTCTCTTACAAGTATTGCTTTGGAAAAGTCTTTAAAATGACTAAAATGGGCCCCCCAAGGCCCTAACGTCCATCCCCCCCCCCCCCCAATCCAACGCTCCTTTTCCAAAATCCATTTCCCCCTTTGTCCCTCCATTTAACCCGGTCTCTCTTTTCCAAAACCCTATTCCCCCTTTTCCAAAACCCTTTTCCAGAAGAGGAGAGGATAACCATTTTCCCCATTTTCCAAAACCCTTTTCCAACATCTCCCACCCATCGTCTCAAGCAGCAGCCCCATGGCCCATTGGCCCCCATCAATCATCATCACCCTCCATCAACACACGCATGCAGACCCATCCCTGACCAGTGATCCCTCTCATCTCTACTTCTCTCAGTCTCTCTCGCCTAGAATTCCCAGACGCAGCCACCATCACCAATCACCATCATCTGTGCCCATCATCCTCCATCCAGGAGTCCGCCACCGCCAGATACACCTACCTCTCTCAGCCTCTGCTACTGTGAGAACTTGGTCCGGGCGGTACCCTTAACCACGGGGCGTAGCGTGTCAACCATGGGCTTCAAACTGTGAGTCTCCGTTAGCCCGCATCAGAAATATCCAAGTCCTGACCTTGGACTTATAAGTCAAATCCCATATTAACTTAGCATGAAGCTTTTTAAAACCATGCGTCCCCGGAAATCGTAAAAACTCTGAAGTTAAGCGTGCTCGGGCGGGAGCAGTATTAGGATGGGTGACCTCCTGGGAAGTTCTCGCGCGTGCACGTGAGCCAAAGCGGACAATTTCATGCTGAGTTGGGCGGGGCTATGACAGTTGGTATCAGAGCCAAGGACGACTCTATTTCTAGTGGGGGAGAATGTGAGATCTTGGTTCGGGCGGTACCCTTAACAACTGGGTGTAGCGTGTCAATCACGGGCTTCAAACGGCGAGTCTACGATAGCCCGCATCGGAAATATCCAAGTCCTGACCATGGGCTTATAAGTTAAACCTCGTATTAACTTAGCATGAGGCTTTTTAAAACCGTCCCCGGAAATCGTAAGAACTCCGAAGTTAAGCGTGCTCGGGCGGGAGCAGTACTAGGATGGGTGACCTCCTGGGAAGTCCTCGCACGTACACGTGGGTCAAAGCGGACAATTTCATGCTAAGTTGGGCGGGGCTGTGACAGTTGGTATCAGAGCCGAGAACGACTCTATTTCTAGTGGGGGAGAATGTGAGATCTTAGTCCGGGCGATACTCTTAACCACGGGGCGTAGCGTGTCAACCACGGGCTTCAAACGATGAGTCTCCGTTAGCCCGCATCGGAAATATCCAAGTCTTAACCATGACTTATAAGTCAAACCCCGTATTAACTTAGCATGAAGTCCTTTAAAATCGTGCGGCTTCAAAAATCGTAAGAATTTTGAAATTAAGCGTGCTCGGGAGGGAGCAGTATTAGGATGAGTGACCTCCTGGGAAGTCCTTGAGTTGAGCGGGGTAAATGCGACAAAAAATTCTCGTCTCTATTTCTTAAATTTATGACAAAATATTTTTGTCTCTAATTTCTTCCTTTAATGACAAAATATTTTGTCACTAATTTCTTCCTTTAATGACAAAATATTTTGTCACTAATTACTTACAAATATGTTTCCAACGTAGTGTATTGGAGACGAAAAAAAAATTACTTGTTTCCAACAGAGTGTATTGGAGACAAAAAAACATCGTCACAAATTTATCTTTTTCATTGACGATTTTTTTTCCGTCTCCAATACCTTTTAGCGACAAGGCTTTGGCAACGAAACGGGTGACGAAAAATTTTCGTCTCAATTAGTTTCGATGACGAAATATGTACATTTTGGGACAAATTTGTGTCGTCCCTAAACCCCAAATTTCTTGTAGTGAACTATCAAGATACTGGAAAAAATAGGAATTTAAAATAATTGTTATATGAGAAAATCACCCGAAAAGTCTCCTTAGATAGCCCGTGCACTAAAAAAGACCCTCATAGTTCATTTTTAATAGTAAAGGCCGTCCCACCAATTTTCAGTACTTCTGTTGAGTGACAATAACGTTGCCCGTATTTCTTCTTCCTCGTCTTTTTTCACTTGTCCCTCCTGTTTCTCCATCTTCCCCACTCCATTTCTCACCCAACACACAGCCTCTCCTCTCTCTCTCTCTCTATAACTATCTTCCTTCCATTCTAAAAAGCACACACTAGGCCTCCACTTCCACCAAATCAGCTTTCTTTTTACCCTAAAGACATCATCTTTCTCCTATTATCAGAAAACTAACATCGCAGGCTTCCATTTCAAAAAAAAAAAATCACTTTTCATTCACCATCTAAAACTCCTTTTCTTCTCATCTCAAAAACACACATTAGCTCTTGTTAGTTTTTGAGTGTTGGCTAATTCATTTGGTTAGACAAAACATGGGATTAAATGTAATTTTATATTCTTAGATGGACCATTTCAGATTGGAATAAATCAAAAGACACAGAAAACAATGAAGATTTCATCAGATCGGTTTGACCGATCGATCGGGCCCCATGACCGATCGATCGCCTCAAAAATGCTCTCAGTTAAAACTTAGACCGATCGATCGAACCCACGACCGATCGATCGGACCAGTTGTGTTCCCAGTTAAAAGTCAGTCCGATCGATCGGACCTTCTGTCTGATCGATCGGACGGCGGCGAAACTCACCTGTTTTTTAGGATCTTCCCTCTTCTGCCCTCTATTCCAATCCTATTCAAACCTAATCTCTCTTACACGTTTCCAAAAGCTTATTTAAGGGTTTAACCTCTTTAAAGAAACCATCTCTCGTAGTTCTAAACCCTTTATTATCTTCAAAGAGATTACCTTCCTCCAGAGAGTCCTTTTGAGAGATTAATGTGCTGAAGCTTTGTGCATCTAGATATTCATCATCCACGTTCTAAGTTGATTCATCTTGTTTAAGGCGTGGAGATCAAAGTGCTAGAGAAGGTGAACGGCATGGTCGTCAGCAATAATCACTTCGTCCTTAGGTTGAGTTCAACTGTAAAGGGTAGTGAGTTTCTCTTGTAACATTTGTTTTATTACTGCTTGATCTTTATGGACCGGTATGAGGTCCCATGATTTTTTCCCTATTTAGGGTTTTCCAAGTAAAATATCGTGTGTCCATCTTCTTGATTGATTGATTAAATAACTTAGGTTTTTGTTTCATTTTATTCCATATTTATATCTGTGTTGGGATTTTTATTATTTTCTGTTAGGGTTAGGGATTATCAACCCTCCAGAAATTTTCAACTCTTCACCCCCATCACAAAGAGCTCCATCTAAAAATTTTCGAGGCACCCATTACAAGAAAACCGGTTTCATGAAATGGGTTTTTCTAAAAAAAATGACAATGATGGATTTCTCCAGCAGATTCAGCTCATTCTCCTTCATCTTCCACCATTTGGGGGTTTTGGGGTTTTCTGGATTTCACTTACATTTGTTGAGGAATTCATGTTTATGGATTTTTTCAGATCAACCCAAGGAAGCTCAGAAATTCATAATATTGAATACTAGAGCTTTTCAGTAGGTTAGGTGAGGAATGGAATGAGGCAGATTGAGAAAAAGGAAGGAAAAGAGGAAAAAAGACGAGGAAGAATCATCACTCAACTGATGATCGACGATATTATCGCTTAATAGAAGTATTGAAAATTGGCAGGAATGCCCTTACTATTACGAAGAAACTATTAGGGCTTTTTTTGTGCAATCGGCATCTGACGTGGTTTTTCAGTAATTTTCTTTTGTTATACTCAGTAGTCATCAGTTTTATGTTAAATATGAATGTTGTAGGTGTTTTTACTTTTCCTTTTTTACATTTTATTTTTATTTTTGAAGAGATACAAGTTACATGAAGTTATTTAGATATCATTCTGGACTTTCATGGGGTTTTGAATATTCTAATTTTGAGATGAACAGAAATCCAAACTCACTAAAGTTTCAAAAATGAAAGGAACAAGGTAGTGTGTGTGTATATATATACATATGTGAGATGCTCCTATGAGAGTAAGGATAGGGCCCTCACATCCATATCCAATGCCAACAACCTAAATATGAGAGTGTCCACCCCATACTCTCATAGTACTAGATGCTTTACATGTATCATAAAGTCAACCCTACTATGTTCCTCATTATAATATGGCGAGGGATGGATGCACATGAATATTTTCCATATATATGTACGATTCAAAGAAGGAAAAGAATATCCTTTTGGATTGTGCACAAACATACCCTTAATTTAGTTTTCTACTCTAAATAAACAAAAAGACATCATAGAGAAACCTCCCCTTTTTTTTTTTTTTTTCCTTTTGCCCTTTTGATATGGTAGAGAAATCCCTTTCACACACCGAAGAAACGAGCCAAACAGGTCCAACACACACAAAAAAAACCTTCAGGCTTCAACACTCACAACGATCCGCAATACGATCCGAAATCTTGTATACGAAGACCCGACAGACACTATCCAGGGTATAGGGTTTATATCTACAACCCTTCTAACTCCTATTCCTCTTTCGGCTCTTTCGCAGAGCAGCAGAATAAATCGAATCAAGAGCCCTTGCTCTTGCGGCTTCTCCTTCCACCCACTTCTTCCTCGCCGTTCAATCTCAAAAACCCTCCAAAACCCTAAAATCTCGACACCCATTTAATCATCGATGACGGAAACGATGACAGAGATGAAGAAATCAGTAGATGAATCATCCATTTCATCTTTCAAAGACAATCCATTCCAGAGGAGGATCGAATTTCATCTTGCTCGTAAGACTTCCTATCCTTACAGCAACAGCAGCAATGCAGCGAGCGATTTCCATTTGGAGACTTTGAACCCCAGCTCGGATCGGCAACGGCCCTGCACGAGCAACGGCGGCTGCGGCCCGTCTGGTTCCGCGGGGAAGAAATCGGATGGTGGGGGTGACATCCTTGAACATGGGTTGGATCCGGAGCTCAGATTTGAGATCACGTTTCGGAGGATTGTGAGTGGGTTCTTGGGGTTTTCGTTGATTTGCTTTGTGGTTCTTAAATCTGATGGGTTTTTTTGGGGTTTCTGTGTTGGGTTTTGTTAATGTTTTGATTAAAGGTCTGGATTTAAGATGAGCTTTGATTTAGGGTTGAGTATTTGGGTTTCTAAGGTGTAATGTGATTGCTTGACAGGGAGCTGGTTTGGCTAATCTTGGGAATACCTGCTTTCTCAACTCAGTTCTTCAATGCCTGACATATACAGAGCCTTTTGCAGCGTATTTGCAAAGTGGGAAGCATAAATCTTCATGTGAGTGGATTTATTATATTGAAAATCTTTTCTTTGATATCCTGGTTGTTTAAATTTATCAGTAGCTATACTTTTGGGAAATCATAATCCAATCTTTTGGCCGGAAATCAACCAAATGAATTATTAAGACTATCAGCTGCAAAATTATATATAATTTAGTAATGACAGGAGGCCGTGGAACAGTGGAAGGTGCTCCCAATTGCAACCTTGTGGTTGCTGTGGGTTCAAGTCATGTGAGTTTTTTTTCCAGAAAATAGGTGCTCCCTCCCTCCTCTCTTCATCACTACACCCCCAAAAATAGGGATTTCACACGGCACGCCTAAAGTTGTCCACAGAAAGCCTACTCGGTGGATACAGCACTGTTTCCAAATGTGCTTTGAAATATATGTGCTTCAAAACTCAACCTCCTAATCCATCTTGGCTAGAGACCTTTATGGCCTGTTCTGTTTGCATTGAATGCGAAGGATTTCATGGTCAAATGAGCTCTGCCAAAGATTATCGAAAAGGTGGAGGGTGAAGTAAAGGAGAATGAGGGAAATCAGGTACTCTTCCTCCTCGATCTTCTTACTTCGGTTTCTATCCAGGATTGCAAGACAAAAGAATTTGGAGTTTGGACTCAATCCCAAGTCTCTTCCTTCTTCAAGGTATTGCCACTAGACCAAGAAGCGCCTTGGGAAGGATTTGGAAATTAAAAGCTCCTAGAATTCTGGTGTTTGGGTGGTTAGCCCTCAGAAACATAATCCTAACAATGGATAATTTAAGAAGAAGAGGTATGGTTGTGGTGAACACGCTTGCCCCTTGTGTTTAGAGGACGAGGAGTCCGTGAAGCATCTTATTGTTAAGTGCAGCTTTACACATAGGATTTGGAATGTGGTGCTGGATTGGTTCGGCTGCAGTGGGTTCTCCCTAGTTTTCTTTGGGTCCCAATTTGAAGCTTGGATTAATCCATCTATGGCACCTAGGGGAAGAGAAATGTGGAAGCCGTCATTCCTTGCCATTGTATGGTCAATTTGGAAGGCAAGAAATGCCAGGTGCTTTGAAGGGATTGTTTCAAGTATGAGTTAAGTGCCTGATATGTCGCTTTTTTGGGCGTTTATAAATCCTCTTTTTAATGGGATTTTGCTATGCCAAATTATGCTGAACTGGAAGGATGTTGTCCTGTCTTATTAGGCCTTTCCCCTTTCTTTTTTTTCCTTTTTTGTTTTGTTTTGTTTTTTGTGTTCTTTCTGTTGGTCGTTGTTGTTTGGTCCTAGGTGTTGGCTATAAGCTTGTCAGTATATTTCTTTTGTACTGCTAGCTTCTCTTTAATGAATATTACCTTTCAAAAAAAAAAAAAAGAACGAAAAAGGATATAAGGTATTGATGTAAATGGGGCCTTGACCTTTCTAGGATTTGAATTACTAGGGTGATGGCTGTGTATTCATTTCTCATCTTCCCTTGATTCAGATTCCATTAAAGGGAAGGTTATTTATGGTCATTTTTGGATTTCATCTTTGATCTTCACTTTTTACTGCTTAGGGCATGAATTCATATGTGCTGAATTCCCATGCATTCTTTGCAAGCAAAGAGGCCCTTAGAGTCTTTCCTTTGGTGAGTTGTTCTAGTGACAAGACTCATCAACTATATGAGCCAAGCTGACTTGATGAAGCCACCAATTTGATGGTCAATGTTTGCAAGCTCTGCTTATTACATCTTGTTCGGTCTATTTGGTTCCATATTTTAAAATGCATTCTTCCTAACTTCAGTTCTCAGTTTATATTGCAAGCTGTTCTCACATGTACTTTGAGCCTGATTTTCGTGCAATATGGTTTTATGAAGGTCACACTGCTGGATTTTGTGCATTGTGCGCAATTCAGAATCATGTCAGGAGTGCTCTACAATCAACGGGGAAAATATTGTCACCTTCACATCTCGTTAAGAACTTGCGCTGTATCCTTCAACTTTTAAGGCTTCTCATCTTATATTTTGCTTTGAAGTGGAAGATGGCTTACATCTAATTTATGTTTCGTTGCATTCATTTTGGACATATTGTAGAAGTAAAGCGTACTTGAATTCATCAACTGTACAAAACTACAAATGACAAATGCACTTCAATCTGACCTTACTAGTAGGGTAGGGTGCTTCAATTTATCCATTATCCACATGCCATGCATGCACTTAAATTTTCTGTAAGTGTGGGCTGCAATGTTGATAGAGCTCAGCCCAAAAATGACAAGGATTATATAATCTTAACTGATTGGTGACCATTGGCTGGACGGATATAACTTAAATTATCGATGATTAGCAACCCATGTTCAATTGGGAAAAGCTACATGATTAAGATTGCCTCCTCAATGTGATTCTTGGGCTACCCTCCTTTAAGAGGGCACTTTCTTTGACTCTAGTCTGTCTTGCATTTACGCCTGAACAGTGGATGACTTGCAACATATGTGCGCTCCCCAAGGGCATGTTTGTTTGCATGAGGGATGGAGTGGAATAAAATTAAGGGTCAAATAATGGAAACAGAAAGAGGAGGGGGTTCTGAGCAAAAATAAAATAAAATAAAAGGAAAATAAAGAGGAGGGGGTTGAGAGTAAAAGCACTACTGACAAAATGTTACTCCTCGCTTTTTATTTTCAACTCCCTCCTCTTTGTTTTTCTCTTGATTTAACCCTTAATTTTATTCCACTCCATCCCTCGTGCAAACAAACATGCTCCCAAAGCAAGGATAATGACTAGCTACCGGCCTCTTAATGAAGCATCACCTTAGTTCTGATTTTGAGGGGTCTGCAAATGTGATTTTCTTGACAATTTTGTTAGGCATATCTCGGAATTTTCGTAATTCTAGACAGGAGGATGCTCATGAATACATGGTTAACCTGCTTGAATCAATGCACAAGTGCTGCTTACCGTCTGGTGTCTCAAGTGAGTCCCCTAGTGCTTATGAAAAAAGTCTGGTCCATAAGATATTCGGCGGCCGTCTCAGGAGCCAGGTAACTCCTTTAACTCATTGCTTGAAAAGCCCAAGAAATACCCATCTTTATCTTTTTGTAGATAATTTCAGGCCCTGATGTGGTCTAACAGGCTTGAAAACTCATATCCAAGCACAACTCATGTCAACTTGAAATGGGCCTGGAGTGAGCTTGGGCTAGCCTCAATAGAAAATCATCAAAATTCTACTGGCACTCTGTCCATTGACAGCCCTATCATGGATCATGTGTACCACCTCCCTAGATGCCCTATTGTGGATCATGTGTACCACCTCCCTAGATTCATTCTTGCACTGTTTATAATCATTGTTCCATCCATTTTACTGCAGGTGAAATGCATGCAATGTTCCTACTGTTCCAATAAATTCGACCCTTTCTTAGATTTAAGTCTGGAAATAGTGAGGGCAGATTCATTGCGAAGGGCACTTGCACATTTTACTACCAAGGAGCTGCTAGATGGAGGAGAAAAGCAGTACCAATGCCAGCGTTGCAAAGAGAAAGTTAGGGCATTAAAACAGCTTACTGTCCACAAGGCTCCTTATGTGCTCACCGTTCATCTAAAGCGTTTTGGTTCAGATATTCCTGGAGTAAAAATTGATAGGAAAGTTGACTTCGGGCCCAGTTTGGACTTGAAGCCTTTTGTAAGCGGTCCATATGTGAGTATATCCTTTTGTTAGAGATGCTGAGCTTCCTTTATCTTAGTGGAGATAAAAAAAAGTACCATGTTTTCTTGATTCTTCTTAAATTTCTCACTACTTGCAGGAGGGTGACTTGAAATACACTCTTTATGGTGTGCTGGTTCATGCCGGTTGGAGTACCCATTCTGGTCATTATTACTGTTTCGTACGCACTTCAAGCGGAATGTGGTATTCTCTCGATGATAACAGGGTGAGAATACCTCATTTTTCCATGATCTATTTTATTATTTGAGATAATCTTTTGGAGGTTTGCTACGCCTTGTAGTCCACATGCGCGTCCCACTCCCACCACCTATTGTATTGGCACAACCATCAAAAATAGGCTGAACCCCTCATTTGGTGAGATAAATTGATGTGTATAAAAGAAATGGGCTGTTAAAAGATTTGGTTGACCGGACACATTTAGCATACAGGTCTCATGTGTGCACCTGATGAGTCCACCCACCTGATTTTTTGGACAAGGTCATCAACTTGGTGGTGCTTATGAACAGCTCATCAGCTGTTCATGTGTGGATGGTCACATGTAATTAGAAAAGCTTCTTTTAGGTTTATGTTGGTTCACCCCCATCTAGAAAGTAGCGCCTTGTTGTAGATTATATATTTTGTACTACCTCAACTACTTTCTAGAAGATCAAGAAAAAGGAATGATTGAATACTAGCAACACTACCATAGTTGTCATACATGGGATCAAGATGTGCCATTGGTCCTCTTTTTTGTTCTTTTTTTTTTTCCAATGCAGATAATGGTTTTGAACCCATTCCAACTTTTGGCTTAAACATTACCCAGATCAAGTTAATAATAACCAATGGATTGAAGTCATCTTTTACACAATGTTCTTGCATTTTTTCTTGTGGTGAAGAATGTCACTTCAATGCAATGGTTAATGTTACTGTTATCTAGTGATTCAGCTTATCTCAATGAAAAGTTCGCCCCACAGTGCAGATCTGTATCATAACTTATATATATGGTGTAGAACTTTATTGAATCAAGAAAGTTCAGCTGGCTTGGCACTCTCTTTATTCTAGGGGGAATGTTGGTGAATAATTTTTTAGGAGCACTTTTAGTTATCATCCTCATGAATTATCTTTTGAATTTTTGGAAATTTGAATTCTTAATTTTTACTTGATGCTTTCTTTTTTAGTTGATCATTTTCACCCAAAAAAATGCAGGTTTTCCAAGTTAGTGAGAGGACTGTATTGGAACAGAAGGCATATATGCTATTTTACGTCCGCGACAGAAAACGGACTGCTGCTCCTAAGAAACCACTTGACGTTGTTAGTAGAGATACCGTGGCTTCAAACACCACGGGAAACAAGGAACTTCTTGTTTCTTCCCTGGGTCCAAATGACGCAATTCAAAATGGACAGATGGAAAGAGGCTTAGATGCTTCAAAATGTGCTTCTTCTATAACTAGAGCACTTCCAGTTTCCTCGCACTGTCAGTCGACTTCCACAATAAGGACCTCATTGCAGCAACCTATAACAAAGGAACCTTCTGGTTTGCAGAGCAATGACCAGGTTGCAGCTGAAGTTACGCCGAAGTCAACTCTTTCAGGGGATCCCATTGTTCTCACTTCTATTACTGGTGGTGCTGGTTCTATAAATGAATTTGCCCGAACTACTATGGGAAATGAGCATCACACCTATGATTCTCATACTAATGTGGGAGCTGGCAAAGATTCAAACATCATGGTTTCTAAGCAAAATGGTCACTATCAGCCTGAAAACTCCTCTTCCAAGAAACTTCCTATGGAAAATGGCGTGCATGAGGTAGCTCCTTTGCTGCTCCCTTTTTCAAAAGCATGTGATGATCTTTGATAGTGTCATTTGCTTGGCCCTAATAACAGCTAGTGCTTGCGAGTCTCCCATTGCTGGGTTACACCTTTTTTGCCCTGTCATGGTGGGAGAGATTCTATGACATTTCCCCTAACTGATTACAAACAATTAGACTAATCCCATTGTTAGGTGCGGATTGTTGTCCATAACTGTCTATTTGTTGGCCACCAGTTAAGTAACTACAATCATCTAATTTGGGAAGGTATTATGGGATGACACACCCCATGATGATGAGTGGCATAGATTGCTGGAGCATTACTCTGCCTTTTCCTTTGCTGGTTAAATGAAACTGCAGATGTCTTTTTTTTTAATGGACGACACAAATTTTACTTATAAAACCTAAAATGCTCAATATATGACAAAATGGATCCCTAATACATGACCTCCCTATGCGAGAAGAGGAAAAGCCAGTTTTGTTGGGAAGTTTGGTCTACTTCTTGTTTGACTTCCTGTTCTTTGATCCTTCCAGAATGGTGACACCAGGAATGAGATCTGAATCATGAAGTTTTAAATTTTAAAAAAAATATGGGATTAAAGATATACAAATTTGTAAAAAAAAAAAAAAAAAAGAAGTAAAAATATCATATGTACTGTATATCTTTAATTCATTCTTCTTAATCAACTATACTTTCCTACATGCTAATTCTAAATGCGTGATACATAATTTTGAAGTCAAATTTGTGTGAGAATGTGAAATTATGACATCCAATCTCTTCTTTCATTTTCAATTCTTAATGCTATTAGCAAACAATACCATAAAATAAGCCCACTCATACACAATGGGGCAAATTGGTACCTATTTCAAAATGAAGAGCCTTTATTGCTGAAAAGAAATGAAAAAAAAAAATTATCACTATTTTTTCATATCCAGCCGAATTCTGTTCATTTTGACCTGTTGGGCAAAACGTACTGAAATCTGGACTGAAACAGCTCAATAGGTTCGAACAAGTCCTAAATCTTGAAACTTCTGACAATGCTGAACTGAATGGTTTTGGTCTTTTTAGCCGAAACAAACCAAGATTGACTGCTAAGGTTGGCGGTCCTTGAAGGGGACCTCATGAGGTAGAATGTTTGGGTCTCATGATGGTGGAACTAATAAGAATTAAGAAAATCTATTAATAAATGGTTTTCTCTTCTAAGTTTCCGTTTTTTCTGATCATGTTTTACTTTCACTTAAATGGTATGGCATGAATTTTAGTTCCTTTTTTGCACTTTCAGGACAGTGCTATTCTAAATGAGAAGGGTCCTCTTGATTTAACACATCCCCAGAATTTGGGTGTTGATCACCTCCTGGGAGAGCCCAAGCCCAAGCCAAAGAAGCCTATGAAATCTCCGGTAGTAAAAAATATGTTTTTTGGCCCAAAGCTACTATTTCTTGCTTCTCCAAGTCTACGAAGAAAGAAGAAACAAAAGCGGAGCAAAAGACACACTTTGGATATCTGGAAGCATGCTCAAAAGGACATCATTGGAGATGCATCAAATGATCCAGGGACCTCCACATCTGAGAAGGATAGGGTGGTTGACTGTATGCTGATTCGACGTAAAAAACGACGCCATCATGGTACACTTAATAAGAAAAGAAGCACTTGTAGAGCATCAAAGAGCTCCAATGATTGCAGTGTTAATTCTTTTGAGACTAAGGAGAAAGGTCCTGAAGAGAGGATTGGTCCCCACGTTGCTATTCTTGCAACTGATCAACAGTTGGAGAAGACTTCGATCTCAATAGAAACTCAGTGTGATGTTCAAGACAAGAGAGGATTGGTTCGTCATGGTATAATGAGCATGCTTACAAGGGGTTTGGAGATGCCCACTGGTAGGTTTCCTCTAAATGTGTTTCAATAGTCTTATCCTGTCTTGATTTGTTTTATTGCATTTTATATGATGATAGTCTTATTTTTTCTTCATTTGTTTTATTGCATTTTATATGATGATCTTATTCATTTACGTGCAAGTGCAGTTGCTCGTTGGGATGACATAGAATCACCATCATCTGAAGCTTGTGGGTTGGGTGATGCTCAGAACGGCAGCATTGGATATGTACTGGATGAATGGTAAGATGTCCTGTTGTTTAAAGTGAAACCATGCATGTTGGTTTTCTGGTTGCTTCTATAGTCACTAATGCATATTTGTAACTTTAGAAATGTGTTTCTGGAATTTGTGTGTGTATAACAAGTTTGAGATTTGGGGATAACTTGCAAATTGCAATGGATAAGGAGAAATGGCTTGATCCACATGTCACAGTACCATAGAAGAGAGAGTGGGGGTCGGGTGGGGTCGATTTTTGGGGGTGGGGACCACAAATTTATAGTTTCACATTGTTGAAACAGCAATATGAAAAAGGGCCCCACATCGGGATGCAAGTCCACCTTGGACTTGTTTGCACTTGTGCCTATTTCAATGTGTCCCATGAATTCATCAGGAAAAATATATGTATTCCCATTTTTATTGGAAATTTCTGTACGTTTTCAGTCACATCCAGTTAGTCTCTTGTTGATGTGAACAGCTCCCATTAGTGGAAGAGTCAAATAGTAGAAGTGATATTTTTTAAGAGTAAAATAGTAGAGGTAATGCTGACGGTTAGAACCATATTTGATGGTTTCTTTTTAACAACTTTGGGTCCTTTGGGTGATAGTATTGCCCAAGTGTTGCATTAGTTTAAGAGTCAAATAGTAGAAGTAATGTTGATGGTTAGAATCATATTTGATGGTTTCGGTGGGTGGGTGGGTGGGCGGGTGATGGTTAAGTGATCATTGGGTCTTCTGAATGACAGCTAATGTCCAATTGTCCCTGTTAAGAACTTCAGGTCCTTTGAATGACAGTATTGTCCAAGTGTCCCATTATTTTAAGAGTCAAACTGTAGAAGTATTTATTTATTTATTGAATGGTAAATAGTGAACATAATGTTGACGGTTAGAATCATACTTGATGGGAACTTTGGGTCCTTTGAATAAAAGCCGAGTCATTAATGTTGACTGTTAGAATCATATTTGATGGTTTCTTTCATAGTAGAAGGCAAACTATAGGAGTCTTTTATCAGGGAAGTACATGTAGAGGTTGCACAGCCTTCTATATCCTTAGAAAAATGTCAGAAAGGATATCTGCATGTGATACAATCCTTTCTATTGAGAAATAACATGACTGAGAATTCATCATGGTAACTTTCCTCTCCCTTGGTTTGATGAAAGTCATTTTTTTGCAACTTATCTTTCTGGGATTTGTTTTGGTTTCTGTGCCTCATACTCCCTATACATATTTTCATTGGGGCTTAAGACTGTCATGACAAACAAAATCTTAGCTTGGAAATGTCTTTTTTGCTGTGATTATATGGAAGTTGGAATCTAAGGACTGTTTGCATTGGCATTGCCTTCTATTGGAAACTTTTGGGGGTGAGATTCTAATACAATCAGTATCTGTTTTGCGGATATATTTGGAATCTGATTACCTGTTTGCTTATTCAGATAAAGAAATTCCACTTGCTTTGGAACTGGAGTTTTTCCAAATTTGGTATTAATGCTTGAATTCTGACATGTTGATGCCTCAGTTTGCACCGTGTAATTTTACTCTGACATGCCACCATCCCCACCAAAAAAAGAAAAGATATACTCATTGCAGTTTAGTCTATTTGTTCCCTACTGTTCCCTTCTTCTCTAATCCATTATTGCTTTTTACGTTGTTAGGGATGAAGAATATGACCGTGGAAAGAGGAAGAAGGTCAGGAAATCCGACCATTCTTTTAGTGGGCGAAACCCTTTTCAGGAAATTGCAATGAAGAAAACACATATGAAGATGAGGATGACAATGGATTGGACTAGTGCTGGAAACCAACCTTTCAGGATATGATGTGGTGCTACCATGGATGGATTTCCGCTGCTGTTGGCTTTTATATCCATTTATATTGTACCTTTGACTTGCAATGCTGTGGTGCTGTGGTGTGTAATTGTAATGGTGAGAAGATCCCAAGAATAGCTAATGGAGTTGTCTTTCTTTTTCATTCTAATGTGAAACTTCCTATATTTATGTATGTAGGAATTTTGAAGCAATTTATTTAAAGAGTTCATTATTTGAAGGACTCTTTTAGGCTTTTCTTTCCCTTATGAATTTTATGTTCTTTTCCCTGGGGCCTGTTTAAATGAGTTTAGGTAGTTTTGTTTTTCCCATAAATGTGTTCATGTGTGGTTCATGTGTTTGGATATCACACTTTACCTGTAAGTGGCTGTTTTGCTTTTTAACTAATTACATGTAAACAGACTTTCAGGTAATTAGATTTGCAGTTAATCTAGGTGCACAGCAACTGCATTTAGAGGGATCTAAATCAGGGCCTTGGTAAACCAACTTTTTATGATATGTTTTGGGTTATGGTAATTTGTTATTATGTAATCATTGATGATATATGCACAATAGTCTCTGGCCCACTCTTTGTCGAGCCAAACTATACATCTATATTAAAGGCCCCACAGGATATATCAATAGTTGAAAAATATACTGTGATTGAAGACCCTAGTTTTCCTGATCTTGTTTGTGTTAAGAGTGCATCTGCTACTGTCTTGCTATCAAGTCTTTTGCAGGGCATTGATCATGGATTAGGATGATGCAACCAATGGATTCTTGTATGGGGATGACCCTTGATTCGTCAATTCGATTTGGGTCTAGACTGCAAAAACATGAGTTCTGCCATGTAGAGGTGGGAATCATATTTCAGTGTCAAGTATTTTCATAGGGTCCTTTCTTTTGTAGGAGCAAGATGTGCCACATTTGAAAGCTGTAGTTCTCATGGCTCTCAATGGAATCGTGCGTTTAGTAGGTGGGCCTCACTTATTTAAACCAGTCCTGTGCACGTAGGAGAATATTCTCAGTCAAAATGTACAGACGATAAGTAAGATGTGGAATATTGGAGCTGCACAAAGATCCGCCTGAATTAGGGGTGTACAAAAAAATATGTCGATCCGTAAAACCGATTTAGTCCGTGGATTTTTAACTGAACCGAAGGTGACCGGATTGGTGACGGATTGAAGATATTGTAATTCGTTAGCAACGGATCAGTAACGGACTTCACCCTCAATCCGCGGATTCAATCCAATCTGTTCCGTTGACATTAAATTAAAAAAAAAAAAACCCGAGGAGTCCTTAAATATAAAAGAAAGAAAAACTAAGGAGTCTAAATATAAAAGAAAAAAAAAACTTCAATGGTCAAAATGTAAGAGTTCAAGGTTTCAATAGATGGAGTGTGATTTTTATGAATTTAACATGTTTGGCTTTATTTGTTTATTAGATCTCTTTTGGTTGTAATGTAGATAAAAACAGCTCTTTTTATTGATAAATTGGGCAGCTTCTGAGACAAAACAACATATTTGTAATATATATATATATATATATATATATATATTGTTTTGTGGGTTGTTAGCTTGTATGTTGATACTCTTTACAGTATGTTTGATCTCTTTCTTTAATATTAGATTCAACGGATTGAACGGATTAAATTGACTCGATCCGGTCCTCCACAAATCGGATCGGATTGGTTTTCATCAACCGAAGATTGGCGACGGAATCCAAATATATCAATCCGTATGTAATGGATTGGTGACAGATATGGCCTCAGCCGCACCAATCCAATCCATATACACCCCTAGCCTGAATAGGCATACATCATACTTAACAATCTCATCTAAATTGATGAAATTGACAATCAGAGTCAACTTATCAAGTTACTTGCCTCATATTGGATGACTAGAAATGTTCACTTACAACCTTGGGGCGAGGTTTATGTCCCACCTACACTGGACCAACAAAAGTGCGATAGACTAAGCAAATCTTTTTGGACCATCTTTGACTGTAGCTCTGATTGTAAGAGACTTGTGTGAGTGTGTGAGAGAAAGAGTGTTTACTTGAGAGAAAAAAAAAATCCCCTGAGGAGGCTAAGATAGCTGTTGATTAAGTATGTTCCTGATTTCAACTAATCGATGCAGTACCACTTGGATGTGTGTCAAACAATTAAAGCAGTTAGTTGATTGGATGGAGGCTCTACATTGATCATCAGGGGCTTACCCATATGACTACTGCATAGTTGGCCCCAACGGACTTGAGTCAGGCTCCAAAACTTGTATGAAAATCTTAGATCCACCTCCAAAAACCACGTCAAATTCCGAGTTTCCCAAAACGCACGTGAAAATCCTGAATTTGCCTACAAATCTTAATTTGTTTGGATTCATCCCCTTGAAATGAAAATCATGAGTTTGCCCACTTGGTCATCATCCAAGTCTCCCATCACTGAATCCCATGTAGGGATGTGAATGAGTCTCTGATTATCCGATTACTTGGAGGTTTCAACCAGTTAAAAATTGGGTATGTGTCCTTATTTAGGCTCCAATAAGTAAATGGGTCCAGTCCGGTTCCGGTTCCACCTTGGTTTGGACTTGACACCCGACATATTACCTTAATTTTTGAAAATCTCTCCTAAAATCATTTTTTTTAATATCATCCTCTATCTAGATCCAGACTCGGATCCAGACCCGTCCCATATATGGTTCCGGTTCCGGAGCCAAGAAACCGGTTGTGAAACGATTTCAGGTCCTGATCCAATTTTACATTTTCCTTAACGGTTCTGGTTCCAAGCATACCATGAACCTGGATTGAAAGTGTCCCATTTACAACCCTAATTCCATGGCATCTCGATGGTTTGTTGAAAATCCGTTACATGAAACCATAAACCCAAGTAGACGTCATCCCAAAACGTTTTTACTCGAAATACATGCCACATGTACGGTGTTAGATGAGACAAAAGACAAAGCTGGTCACCAACCAAACCTCTTATTTCGTGTCGACGAGCGTATCTTGTCCGTTGTTTCCTTTCAATATTTATAATTTATTACCATGAAATATTTACAGAGTGTGTTTTTTTTATTTTCAAATTCAAACAGTTGATGATCAAGTTCCCGCGGGAATATGGGAAAATGCAGCCTACATTTATTATAGAATAACAAGTATTTACTAAAATACAACCCATACAGGTTTTTAAGGTTGGGATGTAAATGGGTTTTTGATTCTCCGATTATTCGAAGGTTCCGATTCGTTAAAAGTCAGGTCTAGGTTTTTATTTAGATCCCGATAAGTAAATGAGTATGGGTCCAGTTCCACCTTGATTCGGACTCGTGGACCTGAGACCTGACATATTACCTAAATTTTTGAAAATTTATCCTAAAAATCATATTTTTTTAAATATCACTTTCTATCTAGACCCAGTCCTGTTCCATATATGGTTTTGGTTCTGGCTCCAGAGCCAAGAAATCAATTCCGAAATGGTTACAAGTACGGATCCGGTTCCACCTTCTCCTTAACGGTTTTTAGGTCCACCATAGATCTGGACCGAAACTGACCTGTTTACAATCCTATTTGAGGCCTAATGAAAAAAAAAAAGAGGCATTTTCTTTGGGGGTGTTTGTGCAATATCTTTTATTGCAGAAACACTGTAAGAGATTCTGTGCTTTTCTCGTTTACATTTGGTGCAACGACGATTTAAAGAAGGAGAAGGCATTTTTAGCCGAATTTTCTATGGCGAAGATCTAAAATTCCTATCTACCCAAAGTCAGAAATAGGTCCCGCGAGTGAGCTTTGCACGATCGCACTCTTAATTTAAAACGACTTATTAAAAAAAAAATAATAATAACACTAACATTGCATAACTTCTACAAGAAGAAGGAAAATCTTGCATAGTTAAAACATTTCAGATATGTGAGCCTTCAGTCTACAAAATCATTGAGGATGCATGTAAGACGATAGTTTTCGCGTTTGGAAAACCTAAATGAATGTATGTATACAACTAATTGATTTTTTCAATAATTAATTAAGATAATAAGCATTACAAGTAATCAAATTGCATCTAAACCAAGTTGCTGATAGGACAAATGTAAATTAAAAAAATGTTCATATAAAATCTGATATAATTCAAAATACCTAGAGTTTTGCTTTTGTTTTGTTTTTGCTTTTCCTAGTGGGGGTATTTTGTGGTACTTAACCTAATAGAACTAATTTTCTAGGTGCACCTATGACCCTGCAACACTTGTACCAAGTAAATTTGGGGGCATCAAACACACGACGTGGGAAGCAAACTCACGCATTATGCAAAGGACAACACCTGTTATGGGTAAAATACTTTGGACTTGGAAATCAGGTTTCATACAATTCCTAACCTATAGTTATCTTCTTTAAATAAATAAATAAAAAGGCAGTTTCAATTCTCTATTTAATAATATATTGAGATGGTGAAGGATAAGATAAACAGTAGATTCATTATTTCAAATAAATATTTGTTTGATGGTGGGGAACTTCAAATATTATAGGTGGGCCACTTCTAGTGAGGAGGATCCAAAGTCTTTATGAAGCATGCTAAGCTTGACTTTTTTTTCTTTTTAGGGCTATCGGAGTGTTTCCAATCCTTTGGGTTGAACTAATCATTTCGGGCCCAAATGAAAGCTTGGTAAACTCCCATTTGGCCCCAGTATGGTAGTGTAATTTCGAACTTACAACATTCAAATGAAAACCGTGGTCTTAAGCCAACTGAGTTATCCCTTGGGCTAATCCTAAGCTTGATTTGGCAAGTCAGATCTTTTTTTGTTTGTTTGACAGATGCCCAAGAAAAAAACAAAAAAAAAGAAAAGAAAAAGAAGGAAAGCAAACATTGAATGGCACAACTCATAATCATTGTGCTCAATCAGATTCAATACAGCTGACCGTTACTTTATAAGAATCTTGAGAAATCTTATTTGGAGAAATCTTATTTCATTCCTTTCTTATTCTTAGAAGAAAAACTCTTTATCCCCATTTGAATTTCTAGCATATGAGAAATGTAGTTTTTATCTTTAAATGTTTTATGCCCAAAAAAAAAAAAAAAAAATAGGAGAAATAGTTTTCATCTTGAGGTGGTTTCAAGAACACCAATTTCTCTTTAAAAAATAATTTTTTTATTCATTAAAGTGATTATTTAGCTATTTAAGAATAATTATCACTTAAAAAAGATTTTAGAATTTTATTTTCCTATAACCTTTCTCCATTTAGTTCCAAGAGGATTACTATTAAAGAAAAGTGATGATCCTCGGTTATAAATTATCCACCCAAAATCTCTCCCACTGAAAAAAATTGGCCTAAACTAGCTCTCAGAAATTAAATACCATCTTAATTGTTTGCAAATCAACCAGATACTTCAAATTTGAAAAATCAATGACTGATTTTTCTGCAAATACCATCTATGCAATTTCTGCAAATACATCCCTAGCGGGCTTTGTTGGTTAGGGACATGTAGGAAAAATATAAAAAGTTGAAAATCGTTACTGTCAAATCTTATGCTAATTTTGGAGGAGCCTTTGCGGAGAATAAATAAATAAATAAAAATAAAAGGCCCATTGGGTGAATTAAAAAAACTTAAAAGGCCCATTGGCTGAATCTACACCGATCACTGGTGGGCTCATGCGAGGCCGAAGGCTTGTGATTGGGGTGTTCATGGCCATGTCGGCCCGCGCTGAGGCATATCCAATTATTGATCTACTTTATAAAAAAAAAAATAAAGCCCTATATCTGACTAAAGCTCGACACAGACCATAGGTTTGGCCCCAGCCTGCCCATTTAGTTAATCAAGCTCGGCTGAGTTGGGCTTTTTATCACTTACTCCTGCAAATCAACCGTGAACTACAAGCACTACTTATTCAGGTCAGACTAGATTATGGTTTGTAACCGGCGGTTGTAGGTTCAAAACTGCACTACTATACTAGGACAACAGAGAAATTCACTCGGCTTTCCTTTGGGCCTGGAGGGATTAATCCAGCCCTTAAAAATTCAAGCCTAGCGTAAATATTAACAAAATCCAAACTTAAAATCCAACACAGCCCGTGTATTCAAAAGGTCCAAACCCGGCCCATAAAGCTCTCTACAATTAACACCCCTCTTTAAAGCTCCCACCCTCCATCAATGCCTGAAAGCTTTTCATTTTCCGATTCTAGTTTCCACTCTTCTTCTCTCTTTCTCTTTGCAGCATTTATTTCTAGAAACTCTTACTTTTCCCCATACTGACAAAGCAAAGCTTAAATAAGAAGAAGGAGAAGAAAGATAGTTGGGATTTTCATCTCTTCTTCTCTTTGGATGTTGAGCTCTATTTCATAGGTATGGCCTCTCCATATCAACACATATCCATAGCAAATTTATTTTCATGGCAATGTTGGGTTTTTTGGGCTTTTTGTGTGTGGGTGGGTGGTGGTATGCATTCATTTAATGCACTGTAGTTATGATACTGACAAAGAAAAGTGATGATTCTCTACTAAGAAATTCTCTAATAATGTTTGATGGTCCATCTATGTTACATTTGATTTATTTTGTAGAAAATGGTTTTTTTTTTCTATTTTTTTTTTCCTTTTCTTCCATCATGAAAGATGCTTTTCACAGACCATGGGTAGATAGTAAAAAGGATACTATAAATTTTACAGCTGCAAGTGAAAATTGATTTACCTTTTTTTTTTTTTTTTATTTAGTGTTCCAAACTTATAAAGAAAAGATGGTTTGATCTGAATCTGTACAGGTAAAATAATAGTTGGGGACTTAGTAAAATGGGCTGGAATTGGATAGATATATCAGTAGTCCAGTAGACTTTCTGTAGATATATTAGGCCCTTAGCCCTTAGCCTGGTGCTCGGCCTAGAAATATTGCCCATTAATAGATGGGTCAGGTCTCTGCTGTTATTTTAAATTTGTAATCCAAGCCTATCTTATTCTTTTTAAGCTCACTGAGTGGGAAGTGATTTTCTTGTTATATTACTATAATCTGATGGCAGTAATCATTGTTTTGTACCATTTATAATGGAAGAATATAGCCTCTTGATTGGCTATAGGTAGGGATGTAAATGGGTTCCCGATTCTCCGATCACCACTCGGAGGTTCCGACCAATTAAAAATTGGGTTTGAGTCCTTATTTAGGCATCGATAAGTAAATGGGTCCTGGTCCAGTTCCACCTTGGTTCGGACCTGTGGACTTGAGACCCAACATACTACCTAAAGTTTCGAAAATTTATCATAAATACTATATTTTTTTAATATCATTCTCTACCTAGACCCGGACCCGTACCATATATGGTTCTAGTTCGGGTTCGGAAGCCAAGAAACAGGTTCCGAAATGGTTCTGGGTCCGGATCCGATTCCACTTTCTCCTTACCGTTCCAGGTCCAACCCGTTTACAACCCTAGCTATAGGGATTGTCGTGGGCCACGTTGGACTGGGCCATGCAAAAGCTTGTCCAATCCTAGCCCTTTTACTTTTTGGGCCTAGTACTCACATTGAATACAGTCCATGAGCCTCAAACTTACGCTGAGATTCATCCCACTTGCAAAATTATATATGCCTTGTTTCTTAATATGTTAGGCTGTACTGGATTTTGTAGCAAATATAGGCCCATCTTTAGCCCATTTTACTATTAAGCTAGAACATAGACCCGGGTCCTGCCCATGGGCCTAGAATGCACCAGGGCACTCCCGTTGGATTTGAAATTTGGGATGGACGATACAAGAAAGGAGCATTTATTTTGAGCAGTTAGATTTTTCATAAGTGGGATCCACTATGGAGACGATATAATTCCTTGTGAGTCCAAGGCCCAGAGGATCTGGCTTCATTGGGCCTAAATATCAATCTGTGTTTTCCTGCCACCTTTGTATGTCAATAGTTCTAATAATTCATTGCTTCACTGGGTTTGTGTATTTAATGGCTCTCTTGAATGATTGTACCTCTACTCTTAAATCTTCTACTGTCCTGCCTAAAATTTCAAATTTCTAAGAAGGATTTGAAATGCTCTCATCTGGACTTATGTTTCTTATAGATCACACCAGAGTTTTAAATTCTGGAGTAAATATGATGTTCTTAGTCCTTGTTTGGGAGGAAGATAGTTCAGAACCATGAATTTTCCCACCAACTTTAGAAATTTAAATATGCCTTTGTTGTTGAAATAGAAGGCAGGCCTCTGCTTCTTTGGAGAGTCCAGTGTTCTAGGAGTTGAGGGAAGAAGATGAGATTCATAGACTTCTTTAAAGAAGAATCCCAAGACATGACAAAGATCAAACATGGAAGAGAGAATTCAAACTCCTTGTCATCGCCCTCATCCCCGCGGTTGCTTATCTCTCGATGGCTTTCTTCTCTAACTCCTCGTTTGAGGTTCGCATCTTCTGCAGCATCTTCATCCAAGAGGAAGAGAGATGCTGATGATAAGATTGGGATGATGAGAAATAGAAGTAAGACAGTTGTGGGTTCCCTTGTTCAGATTGCTCCAGAGAACGAGGAAGCATTGGAATTTGTATTTGCAGGAGTTGATCATGGGCAGAGGATAACTGGGGAGACCAAGTATGAGGAGTTGTTGATGCGTGATAGTGGAAAGGAAGGAAAGCTAGGAAGCCATTTACTTTCAGGTTCAATTGATGGAGTGAAAGATATATGCGCATTGCCTTTAAAAGAAGCTGGCAAATGCAATAAACCCATCTTAAAGAACTCAAAGGTGAAAAGCTGTGGCTCACTGGAGGATGTAGCAACCTGTTCAGCTTCTTCAGATAGAGTTGTTTTGTCAGGTGATTTATTACTTATGTTTTGTTTGATCTCTTAAGCTGTTTTGTTGATTGAGCTGATTGTTATTTTACTTCTTTAATTTGGGCTTGTCTGCTATTACTATTTGATTGTTATCCCTTACTAAACATTTGGGGTTTTTGAGTATTGAGGTAGAATTGGTAGCCAGAAACCTATTGATAGGAATTAAGATATTGTCATGAGCTCTCTCAGTATTGAAGCTGAAAAAATGAGACAGCCAATGAGATCATAGTTCCCCCTCCCCTGAAATTAGTTGTACTTGCAACACTTCAATTTGTAGAGACTACAGGGGCTGTTTCTGGTCTGGAGCACGTACACAGATTGCCTCAAGACTCCTTCAATTCCTCTTGC
The DNA here is from genome assembly GCA_038049695.1 of Cinnamomum chago. Classification (NCBI taxonomy): domain Eukaryota; kingdom Viridiplantae; phylum Streptophyta; class Magnoliopsida; order Laurales; family Lauraceae; genus Cinnamomum; species Cinnamomum chago. The sequence goes on along the minus strand of CP142452.1, from coordinate 7,439,600 downwards.
ATTGGTACAACACAGGGATTTCATCTTTATGTAGTCATTCCTAATCCTATTCTTTCTTGGTACTCAGCACTTCCATATTTTGAATATTTGCTTGCATATCTCAAATTCTCAATTGATTGGTGCAACATTTTAGGAGTAACTTGAGATACTAATTCGACTTCTCCCTAAGAGAGAGAACTTACGAATAGATTGTCAAGAGCATCCCTAGTGGCCAATTCTGCTGAACATCCTAACATGCCTACTGAGTCTTATCAAATCTACACCAATGACAGAATTACTAACTCATACTAATCTTAACACTCCCCCCTCAAAAATGAAGGTGGTCAGAGATGGAGAAACATGAGTTTGGAAGACAAAGCAAGTGAACAAAGTAGATGGTTTCAATAAGATTAACAGTAAGGCAGATAGACAAACAGAAGGTCTAGAGTAAGATTAAAATCCAACTGTACATGTCACAAGGAAACCACATGAATAGATTACAAACAAGAACAATCATAATTCTCTCCAAGATTTAAACTGATCTACTAAATTATTAAATGTACCCTGATAGCAATACTAGCACTTATCCTAAAATGTTGTTTTTCAGCATCTGGGACATAGCACCCTTAGAAGTCACTATCACTGTAAGTAAGATGGTCAGTGTATTTTAATGTATCTCAAAGGTGGACTTAATACACCTCTTGGATTAATTGGGTTACAGGTTTGGTTTTGGCTTTTACCAACTGTGCCATTTCCCATTATTACTGCAACTAGCCAGTTCCTACCTCAGCACCAACATGGTTATTGCATAGAAAAATTGTGACCGGTGCACTTTTTCTAGGAGTTACGTGGAAGTGTTAGTGCAGGTCAATGCACTTTAATCTGTTTTTTTATTTATAGTGTTAGTGCAGGTCAATGCACTTTAATCTGTTTTTTATTTATTGTTTGCCTACCAAGTGCAAATCAGAATTGGACAAGTTTCCTATTAAATAAAACTTGCATTGCAGTTCCTGTTTCCTGCAATGGAATGGATGACCTTTTATTCTGCCGCATATCAGGTCATTTTTTGGTTTGTGGAGCTAACCTTTTTGTAAATGTTGATGTGGTAAAGAAAACAAATGCAACACAATCAATTGTTGAGCTTAGTTTGCATGCTTTTTAAAATGTAAATTTTCACATTTGTGTATTGTGGTTCCCGATATAATTAACGCTGTTATATTTCTTATGGGGATTTTTGTTTTCCTTTTTCAGGAAAATATATAGATGAGGCATCTTTTAACTTGGGTATTGGAGTTGGTCTGGCTTTTCTAATTGCCAATAGCAAAAATGAATTTCATAAGTTGAAAGAGCTGCAGGCACAAATGGAAATGCTACTTGGAGACATTAAGAACGAAATGCAAAGAAAGGATATGATTTGTCCCGATACCAACTTAAGTAAAAATAACCTTGCTTCAAATTCCAATGGATCTGAATGCACAGAGGATCACCTTGACATTCAAAGTCATGGATCCTCTGATTGTTTGGTAATGGAACTTTCTACCATGGAATGTGGTCAATTCTCCAAGTCTGATTTAATGGAAGGGAGTGCAAAAGGTGTAGGAATGGATCAGCTTGAAGCAGAACTGGAAGCGGAACTAGAACGTCTGCAGCTCAAATTGGATGCTGAAAATACACCCGAACTTCGAAGGAAACAATGCATGAAGGTATGCATACATATTAAGTATCTTTTCTCCTTCACATTTTATCATGCATTTACTTACTAGATTTTTCTGTTTTTGGTTAAAGGATCAGTCTTCCACCGAACAAAAAAAGAGAAAACAATAAAGAAATAGGTTTTTGTGGGTCGATTCTGTAGGAGGAACATGAGCAACACACTATGATATCCTAGCTTGCCAAGGCAGTTAGGGAATGAGACATCAAGAGAAACCTTTGGATTCAGTTGAATCTTTAGGTTTATTAGATATTAAGCACATCCATGAAAAACCATGTTTAATTGATTGAGTGGGAATTTTATGGAAGATACATACACAGTAAATTCATGTGTATCTATATATTCAACTCATTTTCATTTGTGTGTGTGTGTGTATATATTGTCTCTTTTACTTTCTAAATGTTAGTTTTGTATGTGAACGCACAAGATGGATAAGCATATTGGCGAAGGGCCATGAAGAATGACTGACTTCTGTCCCATGCCCCCTTCAACGGTTTTATCGGTGATGCTATATTGATCCCTTTGAGTACATGATTTGGCGAGGCCTCCATATCCTTGCAACTTTCTACTCTAGAAGTAAGATGAGTAAGAGGCAGTGCATTTGATAAGCATTGTTCAACTCTTCCTAAATTGGCTACAAAAAGTAGTTGGAAAATATTGCCAGTCGTTACATGGATTCTTACTCTCTCTTCCAGTGCTTCTTCCAACCTCAGCCTGGAGAATTTAGGTAGTGTGCACTGCCATTTCTCAAAACTCCTCCATGTTATCTTTCTTGCCAATTAAATGTCTTCAGTCCACTGTTCAGACAGGTGGCAAAATGTTTCATATCCAATCTTTGCTGGTCTTCCAAATCAAACTAAATCGTTCTCTTCATCCTCATTTTTTTAAAAGGTAACAGTGAATTTGTTTGGTTAAGAGGAATTTAAAAAAAAAATCCTTTAGAACTATGGGGAAAAAACACCATGGTATAAAAGAATTGAACCAAAAAAACCAAAATGCAGTAAAAGCAAGCAAGTCTAAATATTTATCCACCCCCAGTTTGACCAAAGTGTCTGCAAAACTGTTGGCCATCCTCCCCACACACTAACTTCACTTGAAGCAAGGACAAGGGAGACTTAATCTGATTGAAACAAAACTGAAATCTCCAGGAAGCTTGGCACAAGAAGACACTCGTCATCTGCATTTATTCATTAACAACTGTAAATGTATAAAACCAATATCTCTGTAAGGGACACAGTTGTATTTTTCCTTTTTCTTTCAATCTCTCTCTGATTGGGGGCATTAAAAAATGCAGATTGTTGTGAAGAACATAGACATGGAAAGAAGCATTAGTCCATGTTTCGAGTTAGAGTGTAATCCTCAAGAATCTCACAGCAGGGAGTGTCGCGGAATTTCTCCAAATGAGCTTGAGAGAAGGTTGCATGAGCTGCTAGAATCTAGACAGCGGGAGCAGATAGCAGAGTTAGAGTGTGCTTTGGAATATGCTGAGCGCAAACTCCATGAGAAAGAAATGGAGATTTGTTGGTGGAAAGACAATGTTCAATTCCTTTTGCATCACAAAGAGTAATCTGTCTTGGTTGGTAAGAACTAAAGCACAATAACTTTCCATATACCGTAAACAGAGATGTCCTCTCAAGCTATTATTTACGCATCTCTATGCTATTACAGTTAGTATACCGTGCATGCTGAACAAATGCGCATGAAACAGAAATTGTAGAAACGGAGAGATATCAGAAGATGGCTTGAATGCAAATTTAAGTTTTTTTTTTTTTCCTCATTATGCACTCTGTTGCTACAGTATCCCCTCCTACTTTCCATGTTTTCCTGTAATAATCTCCAGATATTCCACACTGGTTATTCCATTATTTGTTCAGTATATTTGTCAAGGTCAATGAGATGTTTAGATGCATGTTTGGAGGCACTTTCAGTTTAGAGCTGTTTAGAATTTTTTTTTATTAATGGAACAGATACTCACCCAGAATGCAAGTTGGAGCATTGTTGGAAATTAAACCTGATTAGTTTGATGTCATTTTTCTGATTTACTCCAGATCACAATCAACTGATAAAGTTTCTGTTATGTAGCATCCTGATCAATTCATTTCCTTGCAATATCCCCAGTTTTCAAGAATTCAGTGAGTTCTATGTTAATTAAGGAGGCTTTCTCTTCATTTGTTTAATGGACTGGATGTCTTGACAGGAATTTTTATTACTCCTTTTTCATGGATTTGCACTGCCATGGATTTTGAAGTCTGCAGAATTCATTTTATGCGCTTAGTGTAGCTAATTTGCTTTCAGTGAAATAAACAAGGTGTAATGGCAAAAATGGATGCATTAAACAGCAAAAGGCACATCCATTTAGCTATGATTTTTCAAATCTGAGGCCCCCATTGAAAAGGCTTTTCCACATGTGTGAGGAATAGTGCTTTACATTTGCAATGGCATGAAAGCTTGTCTAACTCAGCCCATTTCTGACTAGGTCTAATATTTGGTCCCAGATCCAGCTCATATGGCTAACAGTTGGGCCAAAGTTGAACCAATTTTCAGAAAATGTATAGAACTCGATGTTGAATATGTTGATTGGGCCTTTTTAGCATACAAACCCATTGGCCCAAACAGTTAAATATTGGGCCACAATTAGTAATGTCCGTGGACCCATATTATGCTGATGGTCCCAACCCAGTAATTTGTTGTAAATATCGATCCTCTTGTAGATCCAGTTGATGGTTGAGGGTCCGTGTTATGGGTCTCAAGTTTGGGCCTCATATGGACAATCCATATGGCCACAGCACCCTGGTCGAGCAAGCACGCCCGGTGCATTTCATGGGCTGGGCCACGGCACGTTGACCTGCGTGCCAGGCTATGCTGGGCCTGGGCGGACCGGCCCAATTTATAACCCTATATGGACTCGACCCGAACCTAAACCGAACCAGTTTTCAGCCCTAACCAAAATGAAGGAAGATAGTCTTAGGATTCTTTTGAAAAAAATGAATGAAAAGCCTTCATTTTAAAATGACAGAAAGTGGGACTTTCTCTTTCTAGCATTTTAGAATGATGAGCTAGCAAACATGAGATTTCTTCTGAAGTAAGAAAATACCTTGTCCTCCTATAATACACCTCAGAATGCTTCATGCCAAACATATAGTTGCATTTGATTTGAGTGCAGCCTAACTGAACACTTTTAATTCCTAATCAATTTTTGGACGCACCCATAGTTAGCAGGATCACTTAAAAGCATTTGACCCCACAGTTGATGGCTTATTTTTATCTTAAGTTTTGGCTGTCTTGAGAGGTGTGAAGATCTTCTACTGACTGAACTCATTGACAAGTTTGACTGAATAGCAAACACTTGAAACTATGGCCCACCAAATCAACGGCTCAGATATCTTCAAGTGATGGATAGAATGCTCAGACATCTAAAGAAAATGAACATAGCACTTTTAGTAACTTTTGTTATGTTTTTGTCTTATGCAGTTTTTTTTTCACCTATGTAACAGATAGAGATGCCTTCAAACAGAACCAGCTTTGGAAAAGGTAGCATTAGAAATAGTAAATTTCAGGAGCTGTTGGGGAATCTCTTTTGAGTTTTACTGGGTCTTCTCAAACTGGTTTGGGGAATCTATTCTCTCCTGATCTGTCAGCCAAACTGAAGATTTGGTGACCCCCTAATGAAAACAAAGGATTCCTAATTTCTATGGAGTCATGATATGTCCAAAGCTATGGAATATCACAAGAATCAAATCAAGCGAATATGAGCTATTAATAAGAATAGAATATGTAGATGTACAGCGATTACACCATAGCTTGGAATAGATTCCTTTAATGAGGTGTGTGAGGTATGATGATTTGAAAGAGAAGTACTGTATGCTCTTTCTCAAGAAAGTTGGACCATGGGCATTTTTTTAGCTGCCAAATAGAAAGTTCCACTCATGCTAATTAGGTTTATTTTTCATAAATTAAAGATAAGTAGATAAGTGGCATATTATTTTACAATAATCAGGTGTTTTTATAATTTTACCATGAACCACATCTATTAATCTAATAATCTCAATCAACCACCTTTTTTTTTTCTTTTTTTTGTAACGGAAGGTGTCACGGTTATTTGGGCCAGACTAATCCATATGGACCCATTGGGAATCAGGTAAATCCCTTGTGGCCCCAGTGTGGTAACATAGTTTCAAACTCTCAACTTCCGAGAGCTAACCATGATCGTAGGCCAACTGAGTTGTCCCTTAGGGTTAATAGATCAATCACCTTGCCTGGCCGTTATAATAGTTGTCTTTAAATGGGGCAATGCCTTAAAATTAAACACTTAACATATGGGTTGGTCCCACCATCCATCTTAGGATCATGTGAACACATGAGCAATGGTTTTTCCCCTCTATCTTCAATAACCCATCAACAAATCAAACCTACACAAATGTGTGCAACTGGAAAGTAAGATAAGATTGCACTAAGCTTTGGTATATATTTATAACTAAGATGTTCATCCGAGTGCTAAACAACTGAAAAATGCCCAACTCGACTTAGAAAATTAACTCAATTAGATTTTGAGTGACTCGACCAAAAACCCTAAATCCCAACTTTAAACTTAAAATGGAAAGCTCAATAAAACTAAATCAGTTTTTTTTTTTTTTCCGCTTTAGAAGGGACTTGAGCATGTATACTTCCCACAATACACATATCCCTAACCAACTAAGAAACAGCTGGGGACCAACCCTGCCAAATTGATTTTTTTTGTGTTTTTAATGTAATTTATATAACTCGACAAAGAATCAATTAAGGAGGTTGGTCTGGATAGTTGATCCTTGTTTTTTAAACAAAGTTTGCTTACATAATCATCATTCATATATTTCCATGGTGTAATGAATAATCAAGTGGGTTGAGTCCATTGCACTCCACCCCCTCAATGAATGCAAATCATTAAAGCCTTCTCTCCATATGCATATTGCTCTTTCAGTGCATGATAATCCCTCTTATTAAATCCAAGCACACTTGTTCTCTCCATCATGGATGGCATCTGTTGCAGTTCAACAATGCAAAATCATCATACCCAGTACCCACTTTTACAGGAAGTGCACCTGAACCACAAATCCCAAAGGTACCCTTGATTCTCTCTTAAAATGACCAATCTAACTTTTACAATTTGCAACATGAGTCCACACCAGCTCCCCTTACATATATACATTGATGTTTATATATAAGGTGGGGTACCTAGGTTGAACTCAGGTACCCAAACTGCAAACCTAACCGTGACCTGTTTTCTTGTGAGTTTAAATACTTTGAGGCCCAAGCCTAATCCAAACCCTAACAAGCTCAACCCGAATTTTGCATTGGGTTTGGATTTGACCCGTCCCACCCTATGTATTTTTTTTATATCGGTAACGATAACTTATATTAAAAGAGAATAGAATACAAATAAATAGTACAAGAAGAACTACGTAAATTGTAATTCTTATTCAAGACCTTCTCCATCCTCATAACATCAAGTGTAACAGATGAAGTGAGGACATGGTCCATAACATTGCTCATGCTGATGGGACCAAATAGTTGAACAGTCTACATCACCACAAGGGTGCACAAGGTGAATGCTTGGATTTGCTCAAGTAGGACCAAGACTGGTAGGATTTGAGTGTGTATTAGAAGGAGCAGCCTTATTATTAATAAGAAATAAAGGGCAGGAACAATCTAACTGAATTGCAGTGGTCTAAATATCAATCTGACTCGAAGATCATAAAATCAAGACCTTGCAAAATAAACAGATTGATCAAATTGTTCTCGCCGCTTGTTTATTTGGCTCCTAAAGAATGGTTGTGATTATTGAATCAAGGTGATATCTGAGCTGTGCAATCCATACAATGTCCTCTATAACCAACTAATCACCATGTATGATTATTTGGGCAAATGGCTATATGATCATACTCTTTAATTTGAGAGAATTCAACAAATAAAATAACAAAATAGAATATAAAGATAATAAGAATGGAGTTCCAATAGATTTTTGGGCAACATGATTTGACTGGGGTCAAGTTCTGAAATCATGATCTAAAAAACTAATACAAGAAAAGTGAAGATTGGATCAGTTGATTAGAAATTAAGGTTGTTGATACCAAATGATGTTTGCATTGATGGATCATGTGGGTGAATAGGCACCCTTGGTAGGTTTACTATGGAGAACTTGAGTTGGAGATGGCATCCAATGGTTAAATTAGGAATATTGTACCTGTACTTTTTGTCAGGGTTTTTAAAGGGAGAAATGGTCCTTACTTGACACTTTCCCAAGGAGAAACTCCGAGGGGTAGCTCAGTTGACTTAGGATCACAGTTTGCTTCCAGAGGTTAAGGGTTTGAAACTGCGCTACCACACTGGAGTCAAAAGGGATTTACCCGACTCCCCTTGGCCCCTTAGAGATTAGTCTGGCCCAAAGGGCGGGGACACCCTTTGTTATAAAAAAAAATAAAATAAAAAACCTTCCCTCACAAAAAATGCAATCAAACATAGAAAAATCCGCTGAGACAAATCTTTCCTCGTGTGGACTTTCCCCACATTCAAACAAGGCCTAAGGTCTAGTCAAGGAGAAAATGTGGTGAAGCAAATCCTTTTCTCACTAGACTTTCCCACATTCAAACAAGCCGCTAAGATCTATTTGGATAAGAAGAAAAGGTGGAGAAAATGGAGGTGAAAACTGTGTGCATGTTTACCACCTGATTCCTCAACATCAAACTACCTAGAAAAAAGAAATGGATAGGTTCTACCATTCAAAAAAAAGGAAAAAGAAATGGATAGTTTCTACCATTATTCCAATCACAACATTTGAACATAAATTGAATGATACAAGAAGGATACAAGACTTAAAAAAAAAAAAAAAAACATGTAAACATTAAAAACATCCGCTGTGCTTGCCTTCAAAATTTTGAGATTTTAATTGAACTATTGTGAGTGTTGAGTTCATGAATTTGCACATTTACGCATTATTTTATGATGAATTAGAGATTTAATTGGGTGAATTGCATCATTATTCATCTTATTTCATGCATTTTCACGTAGGAACCTAAATTTTCATACTTTTCATACATTTTCTGCATTAACTTAGATTGTTTTGCAAATTTTCTTTGAAGAGTCTTAGTTGGAGTAGAACTCTATCCGGATGAGTCCCGCTTCAATATGAGCTCTTCAGTATTTGATGTGTTGAATTAGAATGTGCAAAAAATGAGAATTGCGGGCCTCTGTCACGGAGCCCACTTTCAAGCACACAATCATCCTGGGCCCTGCATTGCTGAATTGAAGATTGAAAAGAAGAAAATTGAAGAATTCACCACGTGAACCCCACATACAAGCCATATGCAAATCAATCAAAGGAGGGGTCCACTCATCATGTCACTTGAAGAATCCTAACTACAGTAGAAGACTTATCATAGGGCCCACTATTCAAACAGATGAAATGTCTCACATGGCAGGGTCCACAGTGGTTGCAAATTTGAAATTATTAATGGATAATTCAAAGAGTATCATTATAATTGGAACAAAAGAAGAAGAGTTTGAATTATCTACATCTGATGTCATTTCAAAAATGGAAGTTGTGCAAAGATAGAATACATTGCAAATCAAATTTTAAAAGTTATTCTCATTTTTATCAGGACAACTCATCTTCAAATGGCCATAACTTTCAATCCGACCGTCGGATCGATGAAATTTACCTACCATTGGAAAGCTTATTCAGAGTAAATACTCGTGGAGCCCAAGAATGTGCAAATCAGAGCTATATTGACAAAGTTATGGGTCCGAAGATTTTCATGTTCATTTTTAGACAGAATTGCAATTAAATCCACACCATTGTAACTCCCTCCCCTTGGATGTACATAATCATTTTCTCTCCTTTTTCTCTTCTTTCTCTAATTAATAGAATTTAAGAGTTATTTTTTGGTATTCTGGAGCCTTGTTCAAGAAATTAGGATTTTTAGAAAAGAGATTTATGAGAGACCATTGTACAAGGAGATGCTATCAATGAAATTACTTATGGAGTTCTTTTCGATGGCTGACTAGATTTCTGGATTGGAGCACACAGATGAAGCTAAGTAGATATTTAATCTAATCTATGTGATTATTCTATTACTTTCTTGTCTCTTTTAAATGTATGCTCTATTAGAATAATAGCTCTGTCTTCATGCTTTAGGCAACCTCTATTTTAATTTCTAGTGAAAATAGTTTGATGATTTATACAGATTTTGATAGATTATGCTTAGGGCTAAAATCCTTTGATAGTTTATGCTTAATTTGATGAGTCATGCTTATGATTTTTCATTCTTTTATGAGGTGAAGGAGGTCTTGGGTTGTAACCTTATTCTTTTTATTAAAAATTGATTTTTACGAAATACAAATCCTCCGGATCCAAAACATTGATTTGTTTATGATCTGAGTTAATTTTTTTAGACAAATAGTAGAATAATTGCATGGATTGATTAATTATCTTGCTTAGTGGATTCTGGATGCTCTGATCTGTTTTATATATTTGATTGGTTTGTGTTTCTGAATTTTTCTAGTTTTTTTTTCTTGGATCTCAATTACTTATTAATCTTTAATTTAAAAAATCAGATTTTAAATTTTAACTTAGTAGTGCTCCTTGTGTGATTCGATCTACACTTGCCACTGTCTCAAAAGGACAGCTGTCCACTTGCTGTATTAAAATATTAAATTTAAATTCACATAAGTGGGGTTTTTTTTTTTTTTTTGGTAATTACATTGGTATTTTCTCTTTTGTCTTTTGAAGAAATCAAAGCACTTTCATGTCAAATAAAGAACACCTTCCATGTAGAGTAAAATTGATAAGCAGAATCATCATCAACTTCTACCAATAGCTTTGATAAATTCACCCACCTTCTTCCACCATATTGCCACACCTTCTTCCACCATATTGCCATCTCTCTCTCTCTCTCTCTCTCTCTCTCTCTCTCTCTCTCTCTCTCTCTCTCTCTCTCTCTCTCTTCTGTGTGTGTGTTTTATGTTTAGAGCTTTCTCACATTCTAACAGAGTAAGTTCTGAAGTTGGTTTGTCTTTCTCTGTCTCTTGAATGTTCCTGCAAAACACCAGACATGGTTAGCTCCATCCTGTTACAGAGCCCAAAAAACCGTCTTTTTTAAATACCTAAAACTACTTATCCTTGAATTGTGGTTTCAAACTTCCAGAAATTGTATAGAGAACAGGATTTGTGATATAAGAGCCCAAAACTTCTTCCCAGTCCAGAACCACTAACAAGACAATAGTTAGTTGCTTTGAGCTTCGAAGTCTTTCTGAAAATGGCAGCTTTTTTACAAGGCAGTGCTCAAAAACCACTTTATTAAAAACAAAAGGATCATGTTGTCTCAGCTGGGTGGTTTAGATTCTCCACAACTTCCTTAAGAACTTGTTTGGTTTCGTTCTATTTTTTTTTTTTTTCTCTTTTCTCTGATTCTCAGTCTCAGTCTTCTCAAATGGGTCTTGGTTTCTTTCATTTCTTTGGTTCTTTTCTGGTTTTAGCAATCTTGTTTAGACCATTGGCTTCTCATCCACCAAACACAGATGGGTTTTTTCTCTCAGACTTCTTTCAGAAAATGGGTCTGAAGTCCACTTCTACTTTCAACCTCTCTGCTCCTGTCTGCTCATGGAAAGGTGCAATTTGTGATGCTCAAAACCAAAGTGTCACCAGTTTGGTGGCTTCTGGTCTAGGCCTCTCTGGCTCCATTCCTGAAGATACCATTGCAAAGCTCAAAATTATCCAATATCTGGACCTCAGCAACAACTACATCACTGATTTTTCTGCAGATTTCTGGTCTTTGGGCAGTACAGTCATTAGTCTTAACCTCTCCTTTAATCAGATTCATGTTTCTCTTCCAAGCAATGTAGGCAACTTTGTGCAACTAAAAAGCCTCGATCTTTCCTGCAACAGTCTCTCCAGTGAGATTCCTGCTGCTATTGGATCTCTTTCAAGCCTGCAAATTCTCATTCTCAGCAGAAACAGCTTTGAAGGGACAATCCCATCTGGGATTCTAAACTGCAAAGACCTTGTCTCTCTTGATCTCTCTTGGAATAGACTGAGTGGAAAAGTCCCAACTGGTTTTGGAGCTGCATTGGCAAATCTCAGTGGTTTGAACCTTGCAAGAAATGAGATTCATGGCAGGGTGCCAGACTTTTCAGGCCTGAAGTCCCTCACTTACCTGAATCTTTCTAGCAACATGTTTCATGGTCCTGTGGTGGGTGTGTTCCAAGGGCCATTGGAGGTAATAGACCTGAGCCAGAACCATTTCCATGGCCACATATCTCAGGTACATTTCAATTCCAGCTTCAACTGGGCTAGTTTAGTTTTTCTTGATTTGTCTGAAAATCAGCTGAGTGGGGAGTTTTTCAGTGAATTGAATCAAGCAGAGTCACTTGAGCACCTAAATCTTGCTCACAATAGATTTTCTGACCAGAATTTCCCACACATTGACAAGCTCTTGAATATTGAGTATCTCAATCTTTCGAAAACCAATCTCAGGGGCCTAATTCCCACTGAAATCTTAGAACTGGGTGGCTTAAAAACACTAGACCTGTCGCATAACCATCTTACTGGAAGTGTTCCTGATCTAAGTGGCAATGGAGATCTCCAAGTTCTGGACCTTTCTCATAACAATCTCACCGGCGAAATCCCTCTGCTTTTGGTTCAGAAACTTCCTCAAATGGCAGAATTTAACTTCTCCTATAACAATGTGAGTCTATGTGCTGCAAAATTCTCGCCTGAGTTATTCATGACTGCATTTTCTGGAGCACAAGATGACTGCCCGATTGCTGCGAACCCGGCTCTCTTTCGAAGAAATAGAGCACAACATAAAGAACTGATGCCAGCATTGGCAATCATGCTCTCCATCTTATTCTGTCTTGCAGGGTTCATCTGCCTCGTATTCTCCTGCAGGAGGAGTTCCTGGTTGTGGGCTGTGAAGCAGCTCCCACGTAAAGAAGTAAAGAATGCTTCGGGCCCCTTCTCGTTTCGGACTGATTCAACAACCTGGGTTGCAGATGTGAAGCTTGCAACTTCAGTCCCTGCAGTTGTATTCAATAAACCATTGCTGAATCTTACATTCGCCGACCTGTTGTCTGCTACATCCCACTTCAATAGAGAGGCTTTGTTGGCCGAAGGTAGATTTGGGCCGGTTTATAGAGGTTTCCTACCCAGGGGTGTCAATGCAGCTGTAAAAGTTCTAGTACATGGATCAACAATGACAGATGAAGAAATTGCAAGAGAGCTTGAACGCCTGGGCCGAATCAAGCACCCGAATCTAGTCCCTTTGATTGGTTATTGCTTAGCGGGCGATCAGAGGATAGCAATGTATGAATACATGGATAATGGAAACCTGCAAAATCTCTTATATGACTTACCACTAGGAATTCAAAAAACAGAAGATTGGAGCATGGATACATGGGAAGGAGAAGATATTGCTAGTGTTAGAATATCTGCATCTGAAGGTGTAACTACTTGGACATTTCGACACAAGATAGCTCTTGGGACCGCGCGAGCATTGTCATTTCTACACCATGGCTGCTTCCCTTCAATAATTCACAGAGATGTGAAAGCCAGTAGCATTTATCTTGGATCTTCATTGGAGCCTAGATTATCTTATTTCGGATTGGCGAAGATTGTCGAAAGTGAATTGGATGAGAATGAGCTCTCAATGGTATCACCAGGTTACTCTCCTCCTGAGTTTTCTCAGTCAGAGTTAGCGCTTGCTACGTCGAAATCCGATGTTTATGCATTTGGAGTTGTTCTGTTTGAGCTGATTACAGGTAAGAAACCGGTGGGAGATGATTACCCGGATGAGAAAGATTCGAATTTGGTCAACTGGGTAAGGGGACTGGTGAGGAAGAATCAAGGATTAAAGGCAATTGATCCCAAAATTCGCGGGACAGGATCAGCAATGCAGATTGAGGAAGCGCTGAGGATTGGGTACCTGTGCACTGCTGATTTGCCTTTAAAGAGGCCAAATATGCAGCAGATTGTGGGGCTGTTGAAAGACATTGATCCTGCCGCAGGTCGATGAAAGGAAGTGAGAATTGGTTCTTTTTTTGTGTTTATTTTCAATTACAATGTTTTTTTTTTTTTGTGTACGATGGAAGGACACCTACATAAGGTTTGAGCTTGTGTTGAACTTACTTTTTTTCTTCTAATTCATGAAAAAAAAAAAGTTTATCTTACAAAGGACACAGATTTTTAAGCCTTCCAGTTATTATCTGGTTAGTAGTTGATCTAATTGGCATTCAAGTTCACAATTAACACTCGCAAATCCTACCTGTCATAGTCACTTTGTTGGGTGTGTTTATTCAACTTGTTTCCTGGCTTGCCAATCTGTAGTTCGAGTTCGTCAGCTTCCATTAACAACCTTGAATTTCTAGTTTAGAAGAGTTATATTTTCACTGAACTAATTTGTAGGTAATAAATCAAACCGTTAACGACCCCGTCAAAGTTTTTACATTGAATCAACGGTATTTTCATTGAACTACTTTGTAGGTAATATATCAAAACGTGAATGACCCTGTCAAAGTTTATACATTGAATCAATGGTATTTGATAATTTCTTCAAAAACAAAACCCATTTTAAAGAAGAAATTTAGAGGGTGTATACTTGTACACGTGCACATTCAATATATTCAACCCAGTATGCTTAAAGATAGAATTGTGATTCCCAAATTTACTCTTAACAGGTTTGATATTTGATCTAACTTGCAAACTATAGAAGAAATCATCAAATTCAAACCCTTAAGCGAATCGAAGTATGATTTATTCAAAAGAAAGCTAGTTCACAGTTTGAACTTTGTTAGCAAGAACTAGGTAACTATGGTCAATATTTCCTTGCAGTTTTCCTGTAAATCTCTTTTCCTTCCCATTCTATTGTTGTATTCAATTATGAATTCTGGAACTAGGAATTGAGATCAAATGGATCTGTTATTGATCAGCAACAGAGCATAGTCCTTCAGGATGTGCTTTGGCCCTGGCATGGTCATGTCTGCCAAAAGACCCAACAGGCTGGCCAGTACTTCTATTTTAATGAGTCCATCTGGTCCAGTGCTAAAATCTTTATAGAATTTAGTTAAAAGGCTGGGCCTACACCATCCCATCACAAAATCTTAATTCATGGGGTCAGTGAAGACATATCAGTGTGGAGAGATGTGGATTTCTGTTATCTGTAAAAAAAAAAATTCTGCTATGCAAGCAAGATTTATATCTTCCATTGAAGATTTTATCCTTTCAAACTGAAGATGGAATTGAAGATCTGATATGATAATAGTAATACAACTCAAAGAACATGTTTGTGGTCCCAATGGTCCCCATGGGTGATGCAAAAAGTATAGGACAAGCCCTTCATCCATTTCCCCACTTCTCTTTCAACTTTATGAGAGAAACAGAGCAACACAAACCACAGGTTCCTATCTGTTATTACAGAAGTACACGCCTTGCTGTAGATAAGGGGGCTCAGAATATTGCTTCTTGACCCATGGCCTTTCTTTTTTCATGTTCTTTGGAGACTTGACTTGTGTTTTGGGGAATGAGGATTCTAAAAAGCTGATAAAAGAGTACAAATGTCTATTGATGTAATGCTAAAGTCATTTTCTCACTGTGTGGCCCACCTCTGATCACAGGGGTTATTAGATTGGAAGGGACCACTATGGATGCCCTTCAGACCTCTTTCACCATGTCCTGATGTTCATAATCATTTCTCAAGAGCCTTCAAAATGGACATCTGGACTCAAATTGGTAGAATCATTCATTTTGCAACATATTAATTGAAAGGTAAGCTCATCCAATCAAGGTCAATGTATAGTTATCAGAACCATTATTTTTTTCATTTTCACGATGAAAAAAAAAAAACAAACTGTTTGATCACCCTAATTGTGTGATTACAGTGCTTTATCTGTTTAATGTAGTAATCTCTGGCAATTAATTAATTACCCAATTGCGACCGCAATCAGTTGATTAGTTCCAATCATAGTGTACTCTGCATTGCAGGGCATCCACTGTGAGGCCCACAAGATAAACAACCCTGATGATGTAGGGTGGAGTCCAAATCAGGCCTTTTGAATATTATCATTAATTTACAGATTGATGAATTGATCAGTTGAGCCTTGAGTGTGCATGACTCATAAACAACAATAACAACAACAGCATTTCATTCAGTAGAGAACCCCAATTACTAGACTAATCTAACCTACTGCTTGCAATGAATGGATCATCCCAAATTCCATATAAGCAACATGCACACAGATTTTAAAAAAAAAAAAAAGCGTCTTGAAATTTTTTAGATAATATTAGATTTTCAATGGTTATTTTTCTCCATTACTATGGTATTGACCAACAGTACTGGAAATTATAGGGCACAAGTGAACCTAATTTTATATATGTTGATACTAAGTTAGGAGGTACTGCAAAAATATGAGAGAGAGAGAGAGAGTACTGTTTATCAAGATTTTTATGGCAATCAGTAAATAGTTTTCTCATGTGGGAGAGCAGTATCCAACAGTGTATTTAGAGAGGGAGTTAGGTAGGCCATGTTCATGATAATCCTTCAAGCATATTGTTGTTGTTGTTTTGGTTGTCTTGCAAGCTGGAATTGTTGGACTTTAGGCATTTGTAATATGGGGAAAGTCCATCTTGGGTCAGCTCTAATATAACCCTCCAATCAAAGAAATAGGATTGTCTCATCCATGTTGAACATTGCCTGCCTAACTTCTTTCTTTCAAGTCTCAACATACTGGTACCCAAAAAAAGTCACAACTTACACTGTAGTACACTAACCTCCCACATGTGAAAACCATAAACTAATCACGCCCAATAAATTCTTTAATACTATTGTTAGGTTGTATGGCTTAATAGAAGTAATGAATCTGGTAAACCGGGCTCCTGGATTGCCTAACTTGTACTGTGATTAGAAGTAGGCTTGTTATAGGTCTACTGTGATTAAGAAATAGTGTTTGGGTGTAACAGGGTTTTGGGGCAGATATTATGAATAGAAACTAAGAGTATTTAGGATGTACACCTCTTCTGATTGCATAGTGAATTCTCCCGCCTTCCCCGTCCGAACCACATAAATCTCTGTGTTCGATTGTGAGTGATTGATCTCTTCTCGTATACCCTAAATCACAACAACTATCTTCCCCTACATATTATTACTGTGATTGTATTCTCCATCTCTCTACAGTCTACACACCAAAATTTTCAGAAATAGGCCAGCCTATAGGGCCTACTTGCCCACCCCTCCCCACTCTGATACCTGATACTTGGCTCAAAAGGGTGCCCAATTTGTTGATCCTCATGTTTGTATAGTGGGCCCGCCTGCAGTTCATGATCCAGACCATTGACACTATAGGCGTTTATCTTGGAAGGGGGGTGACCCTAAAATCTTTCTGGATTGTAGGATTTTAGTCATTCAATCTCTGGTCTCTTACCCTAATGGAGGACACTTATAACCATATGTTAAATTTTGTCTAATTCATGAAGTTAATTGTAACAAAAAAATTTAGACAAAATATGAAGGAAGCTTGGGGTTGAGAAAACTAGAGTGTCACAAACAAAGCTTTCCTGGTTAAATTGGCCTAGAAATGTTGAATGAAGACAGAGTGTGGTCAGTGGTGGATGCAAAGGGGAAAAAAGGGGAAAAAGTGATACTCCTCTTTAAAAGGACATGGTAAGATTAAGACGAAAGGTCCAATGCAATTCAGCTTTGTGTATTGGAATTTGGAAATGGTACTCAGGTTAATGCTTTAAAACAGCAATGGAAAGAAGATTAGATTGATATATTGGAAATGAGGGAAGCAGCTGGAACCATGAACTAAGTAATGATTTGTGGCCAAACAAGATGAAGGCAAATAATAATAATAATAACAATATTGGGGGATCAGACTTACATAGATGATCTCATTTTTCCAGTAATAATTGTAAGGTCAAAGATGCTTAGGGACAAATAAACAAAAAGAGGATCCCAAGGGCTGTTTATCTGAAGACTTTTCTTCCCTTGATGTTCTGTGGCCAGTAGGTAATCAACTGGTCAACAGATTGATATAATAAAGTTCATGTAGGAAAGATTGATTAGCTAATAAAGGAATTCTATTCACTAGTTGAAAATTTGAAAAACGAAAGGATCGCTTGGGTTTTGAGGGCACATTTATGTGATGAGAGGATTCCACGATAAAGAGGAAAGTTGTTCTGATTTCTTCTATCTTCTTCATTTTTTCTAGGTTGGCCTACTGATGCCTACACTACTCAACCATGAGCGTGTAGGACTATGCGACCATATTGTGTTGGTTGTATGGTGCAACATTTTTCTTGTGGAAAAGAGAAAAAAACTGGACTGCTTTTCATTAATAAAAGATGATCGGGATTTCCCATGGGATGGGTAGAAATGTAGAGTTCTTCAATCCTGCGGTATAGAAATTAAAAAGTGGAATCCTCTTATTGCACAAACACGTCCTAAAAGTTGAGAATCCGGTTCCTTTGAGCCTTGAGCCCCTTGAGAGTACGATAATCCGGCCCAATAAATCCATCAGTGGGGCCCACCTATGTAATCGAGATTGCCCAGAACAACTATTCCCACCATTGGTTATGGGCCAAATTTCACTCCAGCCAAAGATGGGCAACTGTGAGATTGATCATGTGTGCAATAAGTGATTGCTATCTTTTTTCTTTAATCATTGCTTGAAGGTGGGCACAGGCAGACTGGAGTAAAATTTAACCGATAACCAATACACACAGGAATATTTATTTTGAGTAGTTCAAATTTCATATGAGGGCCCACTGATGGAATTATAGGGTAGTGATGCACTTAGAGACTAATGGCCCATGGTTGGTTCATGTGAAACTCATTTGCTAAACTATAATAGAAACTAGAATAGCAAAAAATTGGATCCATGTGGGTGAAGCATCACAAAGAATGTTGAAGGCTAGTTTTTGCAATGGACCAAGAAGCTTGGACAGGCTTTTAAGGCCCATGGGCCAAATCTGGGCTTAAGAAGTAAACTCGTCCGATATAATGGGTGGGCTTGGGCTTCTATGTCAAAGCACAACAGCCCGGATCAGCCCTGGCCTGGTTATGTCTGACTATATTATATATCTTATTTTGATGGATAAATTAAAACATATGGTTCTATTTATAATTTTATCATTCGTCGTGAATAATTAAGGTCATTAACTTTCTAATCCACTTGGAAGTAGAAATTGGGCTGGAAATAACTTCTAATAGCATTTGGAAAGGACTTTTACGTTAGTTTTCACATTTTTTATGGCGCTATCTTGGGCCACTGGTCAGGAACCGCCGGCTTAACTTGAGAACCCAGGGATGGATCCCGGGCATGTTTGTGAAACCAAAAATGTCAATTTGCTGATTAAACTATTGGGCCCAGGCTCGGGCCTGACATTGTTATGCAGAGGCCAGTTGTGGGCTTGACAAATATGCCAGTGGGGTGGCACTGGACCTAAATTTGAGATCCAATTATAAGCAGGCTGGGCTTGGACACAACCCACCCCTATTGAAGGGCTTGATGAAGCTGAAAATTTTGAGGAGCTAATGAATATGGACACTTTCTGTGCTCTGTTTTGCCTGTTTCAAATCTAAGCATGGATTTCTGTATTGTGTTGATATGTAGGGTGCAGTGGGCCATACATGTGATCAATCAAACCCCCTCACATCACATGCAGCTATTCCTACACTCTCCACAATTTGTTGACACTGTGATCTGACCACTATCCACCCCTGGATTTAATCACAACAGAAAGAGCACTCACAAAATCTTTGAACTTTGAAACCAACAGAAGGAGCACTAAATGGAGAGTCATGATGATTTGAGTAGGTTTATGTTTGTTGATACATATTCATAGAAGAAATACCTCACTGAAAATATAAAGTATTAAGATAATGATTTTATAACCCCAAGGGGTACCTTAGTTGGCCTAGGACTACGGTTTGCATCCTGAGATTGTAGATTCGAAAACCCAGATGGATTAGTCTAGCCCAAAGGGTTGAGAACCCTCCGATAGCTTTAAAAAAAAAGATACTGATTTTATTAATATTCAAGATTTTAAATAAGAGTATACGACAATTGTATAATACTAATTTTAAAAATATTTAAGTTTTCATATACGTAAAATTATGCTACCTAAGAAAATGTAAAAATCAAAATATTATGACATACCAACTCAATTAGTAACATAGTTTGAATTCAATCTTGAGTCCAATCGCATGATGAACCTAAAGATGCCAAATAGAAATGGTAAATTTTTACAGTAATTGTGGATTTCATGGTATGCAAATTTTCCTTGTCAAATGTTCTCACCCCAGACTTACCGGTGCTTGTGTATTGCAAGGTTGTGTATACGCTCAAGGAAAATAGTCGGATCAGATAAAAATACCAACATCATTGAAAAAAAGTTCACAAAATGGGTAAATCATGAATTACAACTCGGGGGAGTAGTCTTATTGGATAAAAAGACCACATGGATACCCATTTCATAAAATAAAATAATAATAATAATAATAATAGGGAGGTCATGAATTTTGAAATAGGATATTTTTCAGATATAAAGTATAAAAGAGGTAAGTTTTAATCATCTATCCTAAAAAAAATCTCATTTCCTTATTTCCAAAGTTATTGAATTTCTTACCCATCCATAAAAATTAGGATTACTTAGTACTTACTGAGGAACCGCAAAACTAAGAAACTTATGAATATGTGGATTGAATGTGGGCTTTAGAATAGAAAACTTATGTAGATAAAAATTAGGAGATTATGTGGCTCTAAGGAGAGACCAGCAAACACAGCTAGTCCTTTGGGCTTTGACTCGCCCAATTTGGTAATCCACAGGAGGACAAGATGGTTTACTTCACGTTTATTAACCATGCATTGAAGTGGGCCATAAGGTTTTTTTTTTTTTTTTTTTTTTTCCATCGGAGGGTTCCCAGCCCAGGGCTGGACTAATCTCTTCAAGTCTAAAGAGAAGTCGGGTAAACACCCCTGTGGGCCTGTGGCCCTAAGGTGGTAGCATTAATGGACTTAATCTTCGATTTTCAAAGAAACGGGAACCGAGAGTCGATACCAAGACCTCTAAATCCATAAGAGGGAGGAATCGTGATCCTGACCACTCAGCCAACCCCTTGGGGTTAAGTGGGCACAAGTTTATTATAGTATGTATAGTATGTATGAGCATCTTTTACATTGCAATGAACAGATGGTTGCCCTTACCTTGTGTAATTGTTAAGCTATTACCCATCCATCATAATATGGCCCACCATGTAGACAGTTCAGAACACCAAATGATGCATGAGAGAATTCCGAAAATATTCTAAAGCCTCAAGGTTGGTTCCATTGTAGAGAGAGAATAAAGGAAAGTTATCCCTTTCTAATCAAACATGTGAAAAGCATCTAATTCTCTCCATTATCTCTCAAAGCTCATCTTGACCGTCAATATCAATATCCACCATCCGTTGAGGCTAAGGCAGTGTTTCACATCATTCTAAAAATGATTGAAGAAAAACTTGTATAAGAGGAATTGTGTGAGAGAGAAAATCTAAAGAAACAGAGAAACAAGGAGATAAAGAGGAAGAGATACCTCGGATGTACAAAAGTAAGGGACAGAAAATGATTGCCAAATAAGTTTTTTTTCCGTTCATGTTCTTAATAAAAGTTGCGAGAATGATGCCAAAGAGGCCCTTATTTTATCTTTCCATTTTATGGTGGGAATCATAGAAGGCCTTGGCTACAGTGAAACTTCAATGTTTAAAGCATGAAATAATGAAAAAAATTAAGTCCTATGTCATCTCAATCAAAATAAGACATGTAGAGACAACCCAATGGTGAGGGTGTCTCATTTAATATCACAAGAACACTGTACCAGTTGACCAAATCTAGGCTTAGAAAACATGTTGCATAATTTGCTAGACCTGTTGATCCATTATAGATACAAAAATTTAGCAAAAACACATCAAGATTGTTGGTTGTTGCTAATTGTACAATCTAAAAACATTAAATAGATGGTAAATAATTTTGAACTTACATTTTAATGATCTTTGTAGTTTAGATTGATGTATTTTATAGCTACAAATTTTCACCTCATCTCAAATTCTTCTTCCATTCACACTTATCTTGCAATTGTGATACATGTGCTTCAATCGAAACTATCAACCTAGTGGACCCAAATCCTAAAATAAAAAACTAATGGGCCCAATTAAAAATGGAGGCACCCAATAAAAATTGCAATCCACGGATCTAATCTTTGAGAATGTATGTAGTGGGCCTCTTCAAGTCAATGGAGTTGATAAGTGATAATGATCCAACAAAATCATTCAAATTGGTGTTGATAAGTGATAATGACCCAACAAATCATTATAAGAAAGTGACCACTGTTGATCATCTAAGAAAGAGAGGGATGACTTCTACCAATATTCTAGACACATGTACAATGTGTGGTAAGGAGAATAAGACGGTTAATCATCTATCCCTTCATTGTGAGGTGACGGTCTAAGTTTGGAATAACTTTATTAGGAGGTGTGGTATTGTTTGGTGTTGTCCGAAGAATACAGCGGAAGCGGCAAATGCTTGCCGTAGTGGATGCTTCATTGGTTGTGGGCGAATTATTACGGAAAATGATTCATTTTGTTGTTTTATGGTCTATTTGGAAGGAAAGAAATGAGAGGATATTTAAAGGCTCTTCATCTTCGGTGGTTGATTTGATATATAAGGTTGCTTTTAGGATTGCGAAATGGGCTTTAATTCAGAAGGAATTTGCAAATATAAACTTGAATGATATTATCTATAATTCGGAAGTTTGTATGGGGTGTCTCTCTTTTAAGGAGAGATAATCCGTCCCTTAGTCTCCCCCTCCTTTTGGGGTTTTAAAGTTTAATGTGAATTGAGCTTCAAAGGGTAAGCCAGGGCCGACGAAAATTAGAGGCGTGTTGCGTAATTGTAAGAGTGAGGTTCTCCTTATGTTCTCTAAGAACGTGGGCATTTGTAACTCGAATGAAGCCGACGTATTAGCTATTTTGGAGGGTCTTAGGTTGTTTGCAAGGAGATATATTGGTACTCTTGTGGTGGAAAGTGATTCTTCAAGTGCTATCACTTGTGTATCTAATCAAAAAGATTTCCCTTGGAAATTTATATTCCATTTTAATGAAATTAGGGAACTTTCGGCCACTCTAAATGTCTTTTTTCATCATGAGGTTATATCAACTATAACTCCATTGTGAATGCACTAGCCAAGCAAAGGGTTGAGAGGTTGTCTCCATGGGTGGGTGTGATTATGTAATTGGGTTGGGTTGGTATAATACTCTTGTACCTTCTCTTTAACTTTTCTCTCTTTTACTTCTTTAGCTTTGTAATTGTTTTCTCTTTTTAATAAAATTTTGTTACCGTTTAAAAAAAAAAAACTCATTCTAATTTCCCGGACTCATCCATACATAAAACTTTTATGATATGTCCACCTTGCCCCCGGACTCATCCATACATAAAACTTTTATGATATGTCCACCTTGCAAGGCATTAGTTTAAGATCCATTTGCCATGTGTAGATCTCACCTTTGATTGATCATAAGTATTGATTGGACCAAATCTCACTTTTAACTTCAAAATGAGAATTTATTTTCACATAAAAATGATCAAAATAAACGTTTAAGGAAATCTGTTTGAATTCAAATGATTATTTATTTTTATAAAAATGACAATAAAATTATTGAATATCTAAAGGTATCAAATAATAAACTTTTATGCAACTTTTACAATATGACAAATTCCCTTGTATTATTAATCTTTTTTAATATGATAAGCCCTCATATATATAACTTCTAGTGCATCATAAATTTATTTTTTCGTGTTTCAAGAATCAGAGTTGCAGTTTCAAGCTCCATGGAATAGTTCGGGCTTGAAGAGGCCAGACACCCTCGTCAACAATATATATTATCACTAGATCCTATCCATCTAATATCTTAACAATGGTCCGGGCTAAGCCATATCTAAGCACTTTAGCCTCAATTCCACAAGTTTAGTCAATCAGTTTCGGCCCAAATGGGCCAAATGACCTTTTTATAATTTGTACGGGCTTTGGAACAATTCCTTCAACAAATTATTACTAAATTACAAGCACTATTTATTCGGACCAAGCTAGGCGTGGCCTGAGGCTCCATGACACTTAATCCAAGCCCGACACAAAAGTGGGCCGGGCTTGGATCTGGCCAGGGCCAGGTAGGGATGTAAATGGGTCCCCGATTCTCTAATTACTCAAATGTTTCGATCCGATAAAAACTGGGTTCGAGTCCTTATTTATGCCCCGATAAGTAAATGGTCCGGGTCAAGTTCAGCATTGGTTCGAACCCGTGGACCCGAGACCCGACATATTACCTCAATTTTATAAAATCTATCATAAAAACTATGGTTTTTTTTTTTTAAATATCATTCTCTAACGAGACCTCGACCTAGATCTAGACCCGTCCCATATATAGTTTTGATTCCAGTTCCGGAACCAAGAAAAGGGTTCCAAAATGGCTCCGGGTCCGAATCCAGTTCCACTTTCTCCTTAACGGTTCCGGTTTCCACCTTCGGTCTTGAAGAGGCCGGACACCCATGTCAACAATATATATTATCACCATATCCTAGCCATCTAATATCTTAACTATGGTCCGGGTCAAGCCATATCCAAGCACTTTAGCCTCAAATCCAAAAGTTTAGTCAATCGGTTTCGGCCCAAATGGGCCAAATGACCTTTTTATAATTTGTATGGGCTTTCGAACAATTCTTTCAACAAATTATTACTAAATTACAAGCACTACTTATTCGGACCGAGTTAGGCGTGGCCTGAGGCTCCACGACACTTAATCCAAGCCTGACACAAAAAACGGGCCGGGCTTGGATCTGGCCAGGGCCAGATAGGGATGTTAATGAGTCTCCAATTCTCTGATTACCCCGAAGGTTTCGATTTGATAAAAATCGGGTCCGGATTCTTATTTAGGCACTAATAAGTAAATGGGTGCCGGTCTAGTTCCATATTGGTTCTCACCTGTGGACTCGAAACCCTGACATATTACCTTAATTTTTAAAAATCTCTCATAAAAATCATATTTCTTTTTTAATAATATCATTCTCTATCTAGAATTGAACCCAGATCCAGTTCCGTCCCATTTATAGTTCTAGTTTCAATTCCGAAACCAAAAAATGATTTCAAAAGAGTTCCGGATCCATATATGGATCCAATTCCACCTTCTCCCTTAACGATTTGGGTTTACAACCTATGTCCAGGCCTGGCCTGGCAATGAGCACCCATAAACGGTCATGAGCTTATAGTGGGCCCTAAGATTTTAGCCACGTGGCTTGTTCACTCACAACATGGATGACAAATCAGGTTCTAGATGATATATATATCAATGAGCCCTAGAATTCTGCATTCACCTCTCTCTTCTCTCATCTGTTGATTGGATTCTCCTTCTTCTTTCCATTGTCTGGTATTTGATTCTGTAAAGGCAACAAGAAGAAGAGAAGAGAAGAGAAGATGTCGGATGAGGAACATCACTTTGAGTCCAAGGCAGATGCAGGAGCTTCAAAGACTTATCCCCAGCAGGCAGGAACTATCCGGAAGAATGGATACATAGTCATCAAGAACAGGCCATGCAAGGTATTGATTTCTCACTGCTTAGATTCTATTTTTTCTGATTCTACCTTTATGGGGTTCTGTTGGATTTATATAAAAAAATGTAATTTTTTTGCTCTAGTCTCTAGATCTGTTGTTTGCTGATTTTTTTTTTCCATGGATTTGATTGGGTTTTTGTGGGTGTTTACAATTTTCCAAGAGCTCGTGGCAGTTGAATACATCTCCTTGTGATCTGATAAGTTCTAATTGGGTTTTTGGGATTTGTTGTGAGCCCCCTTTTTTTGTATTAGGGTTCTTGTTTTCTTCAGAGATCATGATGGGTTTTGTTTAATTTTTGTATTTACTATGTTATTCTTTGGTTTAAACCTTGTAGAACATGGTTTCTTTTGAATATGGGTTCTCTGCTATGATTGAATTTCCTTTAGTTTCTTTTTCACATATATTGATTTCTCTTGCTTGGAGTTCTTTTTTTTTTTGTTTCCTCTTTGTTGTTTTGGGTATGATCTTGGTATTGATTTATGTCTGTTGTAGGTCAATGGGAAGAAGAGGGTAAAATCTTACTCTTAGCTTTTCTTGATGTAATGGTTGAATTTTCACTGAAATACTTAGATATAGATTGTGAGGCCTGAAATTAAACAACATATGGCCATACAAGAAATCCACCTTCCAGAAAACAGATCCTTGCCCCTTTTTTTTCTTTCCGTTGAAGTGGTCCAAATCTTGGCGTCCTTCCTTATAACTTGGTGCTGGTGATAGCACTTCAGTTTGCATTGAGGAAAATAAAGTGGCTTGGTTTGTTCTGCCTTAAATTTTCTTTAAGTTTATGATGTCCTATACATTTAATTTTTTTAATGCATTTGATTGTATTTTCCGTGGTCTAGATAGAGTTCAAGTTCTTTGGATGGAACTTAATCATAATTAATGAATATGTTTGGCAAGAGCCCATTGTGCAGTTGGAAATTGCTCTTTTGTGTATCTGCCCGATATGGGAGGGAGGAAGGGAGGGAGGGAGGGAGGCCTAAGTCCAGGCCCACAGTCAACCAAACCACTAAATTTGATAATTGAGAATGTTCTTGATTGATTCTACAGCAAGTTGGCTCACTGATATTTCCAACTTGGATTTTATCTTTTGTTTAGCATACTAGCATGTTTCAGCATATTCTCTTGATATTGGGAAACTTATATCAGGTCGGCATGTAATAAAAAATAAGGCGAAAAACCTGAATTCCACATCTTTAAGGACTTTCTGGAAAATTTCACCACTCTTTGCACTAAATTCGTTTGTTTGCATGTTTACGACTAAAATTTTCTATTGGTATAAAACACGGGCGGCTTGATGTTTCCAAAATTACAAGCTAACTAAATACTTTCAAAACAGATGGCTATCTACTCCATGAAAAATGTGTTTCATGTTACCCCAATAATCAGATTTGGAAACATATTGTGTTTGACAACCTCAAACTTATCATCTCTTTTATTCTTTTTTGTTTAAAAACATTTCATTGAAAGAGCAAGTATGCTGCAACCAGCATAGAACAAAAGGAAATTGGTATAAGAGAATATACAATGGGTGCAAAGAACATGCCACAATTCTGCTAAAGCAAACATAGATTACATCAAAATACCCACATAGAAGCTACTTCTATCAATTCCCTTTTTGCAAAGGAATCCACAACAACACTTGCATCTCTTGAAATATGGCATAGTTCAACCTCCTTCAATTTACAGTGGCCCTTACTCATTCAAAATGAAATGGTGTTTCCCTGAGTGTTCCAGTCAGGTAAAACCCAGGATAAATTCATCAGAAGAATTGCTTTTATCAATCAAAGATGTTGAGAATTTTTTGTTAAATGAGCCTCAAACGCTTCTCTAATAGACTAATTTTCAGCCTCATTTCAGTCTTTCACTCCTTTTTGACTGCAGAAATCTGTAAGTTATCACCTTCCTCATTAAACAAAAGACCACCAATGTCATTTGTCTCCAGTTTCCCTCCTCACTCCATCCACATTGAATTGGAAGATGCTTGAGACTCTGTTTTGCCATTTTTTTTTTCTTTGACTTCCCACTCTTCATGCCTGCATCTTATTTCAAAGAAAATAATTTTGAGTTAAAGCCACTTTAAACATATCTTTAGTTGGATGGAAAACATCCTGTGACTTGTCACCATTCAGAAGGGGTAAAAGAGCTGTAAAGTATCCTCCCTGAAACAAGCTGGGAAAATCCCTTATGCAATTCAGATCTTATTATTAATAAATTGGAGCTTTTCTTGTTGATGCATTATTCCCACCTTATTAAAGATGTATGGCTTTGATGTAGTAGTGGTTTTCATCAATTGTGTTCGGGTTTCATGCCATCGAAATCTTGATTCTATAAATTTAGAGTCCCACAGATTTTATGAGGGGCTGCTTCTTGGTCTTATTTTGACCTGTCAATTAAATCCTTGCTTTTCACCTGAGCATAGTTTACATCGCCAGAACCTCTAAATAATGTTGCATTATAGATCCATTTTTTTATTTCCTGTAGCAAGCATAATTGTAAAGGTGCTATGCCTTGTTGACCAGGGCTTGGGCTAGCACTGTTTCTTTCCTGCTTGGAAGGACTCAAACTCACACACCGTCACCCACCTATGGAGTGCATTTGGTGTCCTGAACTAGCTGAGTGAGAACCGGGATGACTAGCACCTAGGTTATATTATCCCTATTAATGCAGGACGGACCCATGGTCCCCCATGGGTCAACCCACCAATGGGTCCAACCCATCTATCTCAACCAGTTCTTTGGGCTTAGCCCACCTATTTTAGTTTATTTAGAGTTTTATTTACCCATTTATGTTTTAAGTTGTATTTAAGTGGATGTTTTAATTTTGGCCATTGGTGTATTTGGATGGTCTAGATTAGCTTTAGGGTTATGTTTTCACATATTTAAGCATTGGCTATTCAGTTAAATGATTAATGAAAATTCTCTCGAGTGATTTTGGGGTGTCTCAAGTTCTCTCTTCTTCGTCACCTGCGATGTAGAGTTTGAAGTGTGGCCAATTTTCAGGCGAAAGCCTGACCTAACCCTTCCGCCCTCCACCTCCAGTCCCTGTGTCTATACCCACCCCACATCTGGTACCCCACTCTGCATCACCTATTGAAGCTGTTATTGACTTTGGCAGTTGACCAACGTTTCACTTACCCATGCATCATCTGAATTGATGACTTAAAATGCAGGGACCTCCATCGGTCAGGGCCAAAATCATTATGTGGCTGCAGTTCTACTGTTGTATTAGTACATTTTGTTTCTTTGTATGAAAAATTCAAAAAAATCACGAAATTAAAATTTTAAATCTTCTTAAGGCTTTTGGGTGTCTTAGTTACACAAGTAAAACCTTAAGTCTAACCTAAAGGGAAAAAAAAAAAAAAAGAACCTTAGAATCTAATCTAATTAGAAAGTATTAGAAAGTAGAGCTTTAACATTAATAATCAACTGTGTAGGGTCCAAGCTGCCAGTTTTGAAGATGTGGGAACTACTTATCCAGAAGGCTTTGAAAACCCGATAGATCACACATTTATGCTCATGCTTATAAGATCCCAAAAGAACTCTCCTTTTATGAAATGACAAATTAATTGTATAATAGTATGATATTTTAGATCACTGAACTATATATTCTTGACAGGTTCAATTACTATGAAGTCACGATTTAAATCTTATGAAGATCAACGTTGCAATTTTCACTTGCTATAGGTTGTGGTAGTGAAGATTTTTTTTTTTTTTTTGGTTTGTTATTTGTATCTTGTCTTGTTGGTGGTCACAGGCATGCACGCATACACCTTTTCAGTGGGAAATTTTTATACAAATAACGACACTAAAGATATTTGAGTTATGACTACTATAAGTCTATAACTCATGTCATAGAAGCTAGTAAAATGAGTATTATCTCTCGGGTTCAACATTTTGGTTATTACTACATGATGCGTAGATTACTAATCAACAGAATGTATTTTGCAGCGATTAATCAAATTTGGCGTTCAATACCAAAGTCTGAATCCAAGACTTGTACTCATGCAGCTTAGGCAATTGGCTATTTTAAAGTTACTTAACTTTTTTTTTTTTTGAATTAATTTGAGGGCATTTGAGACTATTTTAGGGTAACAAGATATAGATGGATACAAGTCTTAAAGTAATCATATCCATCACGTACTGGTATGTTAAAATAGCTTGAAGATTTCCTAATTGCATTTTTTAAGTTTGAAGAATAGATGGTTTTTTTTTTTAAATGTAGTTCCAAAGGTTGGAGATTATCGGAACTAGACAGCGGATCTATTCTGTACTGGACATTACTTCATTTGAATCCCTTTTGAGCAATTGCGTGTAAGATAAAAAAGAGACCATGTCTTTGACTCCTTTTAAAGTGTTATAGTGACTTTCTCCCACATTAATACTTTTTTCTGGTCACTGTTGATGTTTTGCTCTAGTTGTAAGCCTGTGGAAGAGCAGTTTATGGACTGAAGAGTTTCAGTAGCTATTTACCCGTTGCTTTTCATATGGAAGATGAAATTTTTTAGCATGTTTACCATTTTCTTTTTTATATTGAATTTGAGATCCTTGCACCTTTTTTTTTTATTTTTTTTATAATAAAGTCGGTGCCTCATTGGCATGGGAGAAGGATTCGAGTGTGTGATCCTTACACTTCACAACATATCCTTTTCTTGGTGTTTTGGTGAACAGGTTGTTGAGGTGTCCACTTCAAAAACTGGAAAGCATGGTCATGCCAAGTGTCACTTTGTGGCGATTGATATATTCAATGGCAAGAAGCTTGAAGATATTGTGCCTTCATCCCACAACTGTGATGTAGCATCTTTTCGCCATTTTCTTCCATATTCATGTTTGTATCAGCTAGGACGATTAAAAAAAAAAAATACTCAGATCATTTTTGGTGCTTTTGTTTTTCAGGTCCCTCATGTCAATCGTACTGACTATCAGCTGATTGATATTTCTGAAGATGGTTTTGTAAGTTTTCATTCAATGGACATTAGTCATTTATTGGAATTGGGCAATTTATGATGGCAATTTATGATGACTATTGATAAACCTGGATTGGGTTTCATGCAGGTGAGTCTTTTGACTGAAAATGGTAACACCAAGGATGATCTGAGGCTCCCCACTGATGACAGTCTGCTTAGCCAGGTTAGTGCAGAAGCTTCTGGCGCCATTGCATTGCACTTAATGTAGCCATCATGTCAAGTGCGCTTCTGTTGCTATTGCCATGTGGAATTTGGCCAAATCATATGATCTACTCATGGATTACTAGCAGGTTAAAGATTAGCACCCTTAGTACAAGGGATGGCATTCTTGCCTATTGATCCAGGCCCAAGCTTGGGCATCCTTTTCGCCCATGGGACCATTAATGTTTAAAGAATTGGCTCAGTCTGAGCAATTGTGAGGCCTTCTTAGAACCATGGATATTAAGTTCCTATGCTTGAGGCCCATGGATTGATAATCCACACCATTAACCTGATATCCGGTTGAATGACGTTGCCCCAAAGATGATAAAATTGAAGATCGTAGTGATCTTATATTTGACTTGCATTGGTATATTAAGTTACTATGATTGAGGCCCGTGAGCCCACGGCTTGATATTCCACACCATTGACCTGATATCTGGTTGATTGGTGTTGCCCCAAAGATTATAAAATTGAAGACAGTAGTGATCTTATATTTGACTTACATTAGTATATTACACTGTTTCACATTACTGCATCTGTAGAAATAGTCTTCTTTTGGACCATTGTTGGGGAGATCATGATTTCTTTCCCTTTTTTATTTGCTAGCTATTTTAGTAGGTGCTCACTGTGCAATAATGGGTTAAGGGTTATTTATATGGAAGTCAAACCTATCAGTATGGCAGTAATTGTGTGCTGTAGTTTATATTCTTTGGAGTAGCTCTATAATTCTTCTATCTTTATTTTACCTTTTCAGATTAAAGATGGCTTTGGAGACGGAAAAGATCTGGTGGTGACTGTTATGTCTGCTATGGGAGAAGAGCAGATTTGTGCTCTGAAGGACATTGGCCCCAAATAAATAAGGGGAGGAGTCATGCTCTTACATATGGTATCATCATATGATGGTGTAGGCTGGGTTTTTTTTTTATTTCCTGTGACCTCAATATTATTAAGACAATTTTTAACGACAATTTGAGTGCTGTATGGTGAAGATAATTTTAGGCTTTTAATATAAGGGGATTGTGATAACTGCATGAGGTATTGATGGATATCCATATCTACTGAATCAAAGTTAAATGGATTGCATCATACCTTTACACAGTATTCTTTTCTTTTATCAGGGTTACTTTACATGGTTCTCTTTGTTCTCCCCCTCCCTCCCTCCCTCCCTCCCTCCCTCTTAAAGAAGAGGTAAGGAATGATTTTATAATGATGTCTCTCTCTGGGAGTTGTGAACTTTACCATTCTTTGCAGTAAGCCATTCAGATTGATCAATATGTTCTATATGTTAAAAACAATATTAACTATTAAGCTAAATCCCCCTTTTTCACACATTGACCATATCACTCACTAGAGTGTAATTTGGGTGAGTGCTTATGCAGAGAGGGTGTGATGTGGTAGGCTTAATCCATGTGTACATTGTTGGGTTTTGATTCAATAGCACCCATGTGTGCCTGTAGCAGTTTAGCAAAACATGCAGTGACCTATCTGGCAAGGCCCTAGTTGTGGTCACAATTTTTTGGGTTCATACAGTGGAAATATTGCCTTTATCCAAAAAATCTGTGGCCCCTGCTGAGGCATTGTTGTTGTAGGTCCAAATGGAACTCTTTTACTCTTTTCCTTTATAATCTTTTTTTCCATCATTGAATTTGAATGCTGTCTTGTTAGTAGGTATAGGCCTACCTTATTTCTTGGTGCCTGGTCCTACTTGATTTGGCCAAAATCAATGACCTACCTAATTTGTTGGGTCCTGTACTTGATTGGTTCAAATTTCAATGTGCCTACTCTTTGGAGGATGAGCTGAAGGATTTAAGAGGTTGAGCTGAAGGATCTACGCTGACCCTACTGTCTATGCAATTCAATTCATATAATTCATGAATAAGATGAAGATGAGAACTGTCTTTCCTAGGATCTGATTAAATGTGGGTGATGATTTTGATTCAGTATTTTGTAGAAGGGGATATTATTTGATGGCTATACAGGAATATTCTTTTCTTTCTTTTATTTTTTTTTCAATTTGACCACTTTAGAAAATATTATTTTGTAGACTTCCTAGAAAACCAGTCTCATACAATTTCTCTCCGGGCCCAGAGCGAAGCCGGGTAAATCTCCCTTTAGCCCTAGTGTGGTAGTGTAGTTTCGAACCTGCAATCTCCGGATTCAAACTGTGGTCTTAGGCCAACCTAGCTATCCTTTCGGTGTTATTTGATGGCCGCTTCGAATCTTCATCTCTAATCATTCACTTCTATAGCTAGATAGCTGGCGGTGAAGTTTCAAGTCCATCCAATATTTCTAACACCTTGATCTTGTGGTCCACAGCGTTGTTCTAATAAATCATTACACACGACTGTTTTGATGTGGGATGGTCAGTTCTTGAAAAAGCGGGACACCCTCCTTAGAGAGAGAGAGAGAGAGAGAGAGAGAGAGAGAAGAAAAGGCATATAACCCAAGCCTATTGTCTGGCTGATGCTTGAAAAAGCTCCTTGTTTGAAATCTTTACCTTTAAACGGTCTTTGAGGCCTTCGGTTTCTATCTTTTTTTCTTTTTTTTTTCCCTGACAAAAAAATAATAAAACTAAAAATCACTACATTTTTAAATTTAGTCCTTATGAAAATAGGTTTAATTAAATTCCTAAATTAGGAATAGCCAATGCTGTCATTGATCGTCTCTTTTTTCTTTGGTTGAAACATTGACTGTCTCTTGGTGGGCACAGACTACCTTTTCTGTCCTTTATTTAGGTGACCTAAAAGTTTCATCTACAATGAGAATAATGATTGCATGGACCTCACCAAGTGTTCCAGGATGAAGTAATGGTTTTAGATGAGCTGGAATTTCTTTGGATGTGTTTTTTTTTATTTTTTTATTTTACAAATATCTCATAATTTATGAAAAATTAAGACAGGAAACCAAAAATCCTCATCCCTGCCATTAATATAGAAACATTTGACAATTCGGATCATGAATTTGGGGAACTTAGAAGTGCATAAAATTATGTTTGGGTGATTTTCACACATTTTTCAAAATCTATGAAGATTTTTAGATTTTTATACCCATGAAAATGGCCATATTTCTGAACAATTTTTACACCTCATTTACGAGTCAGATGTACAAATAATCACAAACAAATGGGGTGGTATGTGACAACACTTAATGAAACATTTATATATGCAAATGGGTGCAAACAAAGGACCCCTTATGCTAGTTTTTTCTATCTAGAAATAATAGGGTCTTCATGATGATTCCTTTTTTTCTATTTTTTAAGCTTTATGTTTGAAATAAGCATATTTTGTGTTTAAACTTCTATTTAAAAAAAAAAAAAAGTGGCAGAGAGGTGAGGACCCCTTTATATATAAAGCAAAACCTAGGGGGTTTCCAAAAAGATTTCCGAATATTTAATAATCATGGGTCTAATGGCCTCCATGTCCAAATCTGGCTACACCATGGACTAAAACTTGAACTGCTGCTGTTCTTACAACAATAACAGTAGCTTGGGGTAGCTCATGTGGCACACTGGGGCCACAATGAGAATTTTATTTCGGCTTTTTCTCTTGGGCCCGTATGGATTATTCTGACTTAGAGGGTTGAGAACCCAACATTGTAAAAAAAAAAAAAAAAACTTGTTGTTGTCTCCCTAAAAATAGAGTAATGCTACATGGACAAACTTTTTTGCCAGAATTTTGGCCAACCCATATGGTTTCCATTGAATATCATAATGATATTCAATGGAAACCATATGGGTTGGCCAAAATTCTGGCCAAAAAGTTTGTCCAAGTAGACTTTTTGCTAAAAATATATCAGGCCCGTTCGTTTCATGTGAATGAATTCCTACTAATTCCTACCAGATAGATGAGCATTTTGTGATGTAACTATTTGCAAGTTATATATTTTATACGATGTTTTCAATTATTTAATTGAGAGCTATAAAAGTAAGATCAGAGCTATAAAATGGACGATTAAAAGAAGAAAAGACTTTGTATCTACCTTAAAAATGACAACCCACAACATTCTAACTCACCCAATTTTTCCATAAAAATATCCAATATTTTCCTCTCTTTTTATTAAACTAAAGCTCTCTTGCGTCTGCGCATGTAGGTCAATGAGCCACAAAAAGCAAAAGAGAGCCCATTTAGGGGAAGGAGCAGGAGTTTGGATTCTCTATCACGACTTTTTCATGAGAATCGTGTAACAAAATCCTGAAACTCCATCCATGGGCCCAAATAGAGATGATCGCAGCCATTGAAGATGGATTTATCCATAGTAGTGTTGTGTCGCCAAATTTCAGTTGAAAAGGCCTGGGTCCCACCACCTGATTGAGCACATGAAGGAAACTTTAGCAACACCGCATTAACATTTATACTACACCAGTGTTGAATCACATTTCAGTCGTATTTTTAATCGGACAGTGGGACTCATTCATTTCAAACTAAAATAAAACGATGAAATCCAGCTCAAACTGTCAAGATCATCTTTGAATGGTCTTATAATAGAGTTTTAGGGCACGTTTGGCAAAGGGCATGACAGTGAAATCCTCTCCATTTTATGCGTTTTTGAGGATTTTCCATGTTTGGTTGGGAGAGGATTTTGAGATGAATGACATGAGTTTTCCTCTCATGTGATTATTTGCAAAATCAGACCTCCCCACCTGGGGCTAAGTGATTCCTTGAATGAGTGGAAAGGCAGAGCTACAGTGTATGACCAGTGACTGAGACGTTAGTGTGGTCTTGGTTGGTTTTTGCATTTTTAATGTATCTTTTGGGTCCCACAATCAAGATCCAAATCGTTAATAATGTTTAAACAATCCAAAACGGCCATGTCACCAAATTTCAGCTGTTGATTTATCTTAAACCTTGAGATATATGCAAAACTGTCCAAACTGTTAGATGGCCAAATTCTCAGATCTGTTGGGCTAAAACCGGGATGGAGACCAGTCCATTATTTTCAATTTTCTGGTTTATGTGGGCCCCGTGATCATGATCTGAACCGGTAGTTATTTTTGGAAGGTCAAACATGGCTACTTGACCAAATTTCAACCGTTGATCCTTACCATATCTTTAGTTATTTGCCAAAACATCCAGGTACTAAAATATTAATTTCTTATTCTCGTGGGCCCCCTTTGCACGATCTGAACCGTTCAGATTTTCTAAATGACCACAAACAACTTTAAGGTGAAAGTTGAGGTTTTAATTTTTCATGGATTTTGGAAATTTTTATAAAAATGTTTATTACCATTGGATCATACATTTTACAATTTGTAGGAATCCTCCCTCCATCCAAACATGAATACATGATGCTCTCATTGGGAATCCTACTTGAGGATTGTGGCCTTCTTTGGAGATGGAGAGAATCCTCTAAATAGAGGATTCTTGATCATTTACCAAACGTGCCCTTATGGTCTGTTTGGATGTGTATGGTGAATTGCAGTACAGTGAGGTGAAGCATCAAATCAAAAGAGAATAAAATATAAAGTGTTATGATGGTATTTTGTTTTTAGTTGTTTGGTATGGAATCTTTTTGACTTTTTTTTTATAGAAAAGTTAAGTTTTTTTATCTTTCAGTGGAGAAAGGAGGTTGCTTCTTTTTACTCTTTTTTTTGAAAAATTTGAAAGGAAATTTAAAATTATGTACTTCTGATATGACCCTTAACCGTCATTGTCTGAATTCACTTTACTTTATGTCACTTTAACTAGTTAATTGCCAAACAAGCCTAGGATTTTATTACATGGGATCCCGGCCGGACCGGGGTCTCACCGGGGTCTCTCTACATTATTCAAGAGGGTGGTGGGTCCCACAAACGGGCATGGTAGGTCCCACCAACTGGCAAGTCACAATTAAACGCCGTAACTCGCCAATTCACAGCAGACAACACAAGAAGCAATTTTCTAACTTGAAACTGTGGAAGATGCAAATGGGCGGGAAATGAAATTGAAGACAATAAGAGAAATGAAATTGAAGACAATAAGAGAGAGAGAGAGAGAGAGAGAGAGAGAGAGAGAGAGATCTTCCGCTTCCTTCTTCTTCCCATCTTCTGTAAGTGCATTCTACAGAAATTCTACTTTTCTCTGACGATTCTTGAAAACAATTCCCAGGTTGGGTTTTTGAATCCTTGATTTTTCCATTCTTCTGACAAAACCCTAACATCCCACCTCAAAATCTATGTAGTTTTGCAGGCAATTCTTGAGGAATCCCTATAAATGTTAGTTTTGATTGAATCTCAATTGAATTCTCTGTTTAGGGTTTTTGTTGAAAAAAGTTTGTATCTTTTTACTGTTAAACCCCTAAAAACTCTCCTTATAAATGTATGTAGTTCTTGAGGTAGATCGTGAAGAAGATGGGTGTGGAGAACTACCATGTAATAGAGCTGGTAGGGGAAGGATCTTTTGGCAAGGTTTATAAAGGGCGGCGCAAGTATACAGGACAGGTTTGTTTGAATCCAATATAAGCATGCATAGAGCTTATTTTACTTCTTGTTATAGTAAGCATTGTTGTGATGAAGATGCTGCTTTTGATTGCAGACTGTTGCCATGAAATTTATTCTTAAGCATGGGAAAAGCGAAAAGGACATTCACAATCTGCGACAGGAAATTGAGGTATT
Organism: Cinnamomum chago; assembly: GCA_038049695.1. Taxonomy (NCBI): domain Eukaryota; kingdom Viridiplantae; phylum Streptophyta; class Magnoliopsida; order Laurales; family Lauraceae; genus Cinnamomum; species Cinnamomum chago. The sequence continues at coordinate 7,402,492 of CP142452.1, read as the reverse complement.
GTTTTTTTTATCAAAATTCATTCTAATTTTGGTCAGTTTGTATAACCCTTTTCTGCGGTGGTTGCATTGGATGAACCCATTTATGGATGTGGCTATGTGAAGTTGTTTGTGATAGTTATAGGTGGATGATAAGATTCAGGCGGCATTGAGCGTGATTTGTGTTGTGGGTCAATTTTGATCTTTGTCAATTGTAATTGGCCCAGGAGATATTCATGGTAGAGTTGTTTTCTACATATAGCTGTCTGATGTTTATCTCCATGGGAGCAGGACTGCTACAATCTAGTGGTCATTGGATTGATTTTGAAGCCATTCAATGCAATTTGTAGGGTGTACTGTATGATGATTCAGCTGAATCATCTCATCTATCTTGATGATAGGTGGGATCCACCGTGCAATTAATGTTCACCTGTCATTGAGGCATAATCATTTCTATTAATACTTCTGACAGACGGAATATTTTTCCATTAAATTTAGGCAGACTTATATTTTTGGTTTGTGCTGTACAGTCATGATCTATTCTATCTTGCTGTTTTTTCTGTTTTGGTTCTTATTAGTTGATTTGATCTAATCTATGATGACACCTGGATTCTACTTATCCTGGAATGCCTAGATTTTAAAGAAGCTGAAGCATGAAAACATAATTGAAATGCTGGATGCGTTTGAGAGCCCCCAAGAGTTTTGTGTTGTCACAGAATTTGCACAGGTGATCCTTTTTTTTTTAAATGGATGCAGGGGGGATAAAGCGTGTTCAGATTCATAGCAGTTACTGTTTCAAAAAAGATTCATGGCAGTTAATGGAGTCATAATACTTCACACTTGTTACTTTTGTAGGGGGAACTTTTTGAAATTCTTGAGGATGATAAGAGCTTACCGGAAGAGCAAGTGCAAGCAATTGCTAAGCAGTTGGTATTTTTTGCTGAAATCTCTTTTTTTCCCCCTTTATTGGGACTGTTTTTATTTTATTTGATGGAAATATGTTTGCATTTGCTCTTTTCTTTTTCCTTTTTTGGAGCCAATAACTTATTTAATATGAATGTTACTATGCTTCTAAACCATTTCAGGTAAGAGCATTGCATTACTTGCATTCTAACCGTATTATCCATCGGGATATGAAACCCCAAAATATTCTCATTGGGGCTGGTTCTATCGTTAAGGTCAGTTTTCAAAATGCTCTCTCTCTCATGCGGGCATGTGCATGGACAGATTTGTAAACATAGTTTTTCCTGCACCTTCTGTTTTTCTCCCATTTTTAAATTTTTTTTTTTTTGAGTATATTGATTGGTAACCTTGTTAACCATTCTGAGGTCTGCTATTTGTCTCCAAACTCAACAAAATTAGCTTTTGATGAATTTTAAGCAATAGAAAATTGTTACCATCATTGAGTTTCTATTTAGTTAACATTAACAACTGACTGCTGACAAGCTATAAATATTATCCTTTATACACTGGCTGTATATTATAACTCTGCCCTTTTACTTTTTTCCCCTTTCTTTCTGTTAATGATTACACAGTCTACACTAGTTGCATGCTTTACTGTTACCAGTGTTACCGATACTCCCACGATTGAAGTGATTTATGTTTCTTCCCAATTTCTCCTGTTAAACTTTGTTGCAAGTAAAAAAGGCATAACACCTTTCCTTTGGCTTCTCACAGCTTTGTGATTTTGGATTTGCCCGGGCAATGTCGACAAACACTGTTGTCCTGCGATCAATAAAAGGTTAGCTTATGTCAGCTCATGAGCAACTAAAATTTTACAAATCCATACCATGTTTTGTTTTGGGGTTATAATATTTTTCCATTCTTTGTGTTCTTTTGAATTATGGCTACCACTTTTGACTCAACAATATCTTTACTTGCAAACATTTATCATGAAGGGTCTTTTTACTTTGATTCTTATGCAAATTTTTTCATGCCAAAATATTCTTTCTGCGCAACATTATTCTCAAGGACTGCCATGTGATTCTGCACTAGGTATTGTTTATCTTAATTATATATTGTAAATTGGCAGAGGCAGCAGGCATTTTTCAATGTCAAGAAATCCTGCATATCTATAAAAAAAAAATGCACGTGAATGGGCCTGTCATTGTAAACTAGGTCAGTCAGTGGGTTGATACGAAAGCATGGTCTTGTTGAAGCTAGGCATCTGTTATGTGATCATTCAAAGATCTGTATGCTTATGCATTGTCTGACAGTTGGTATTTAAATTCCTGCTTAGGCTACTATGGTGCATTTCTTAACCAATACTTACCTGAATCCCCGCTTTAGACTATGCTTCTAAACCAGTACTTGTGAGCTTCATTTCTTAAGTAACTCAAGGGGTGGGTCTTGATTCTTGTTACCAGTTTTGGTAGCTGAATTTTCTATCTGCTGCTATTACTCAGGTACCCCACTATACATGGCTCCAGAATTGGTACGTGAGCAGCCCTACAACCACACTGCAGATTTATGGTCTCTTGGAGTTATTCTGTACGTATTTTTTTCCAGCCTATATCTCTTTTCTAATGGATAGCACCATAGTCGCTGAAATTTTGTTTTACTTCCATATTTGGGAATGTTTCATGATTTGGCTGGGGGAAGGGAGCGAAACATTGCTAGTATAGTTCTGTTATGCTCTCTTAGCATGATAATGGTCGCTTGCTTTTCACTATTGTGTTGGTTTTCTAGTTCTGAATGGTATTGTATGTTGGTGTGTTGGACTTACAGAGTCAAGGGGCAAGAAGAACTCCACTATACAATGGCATTTTGTAAAATTGTTCGATATTTTCCTAAATCTGCCAAAATAACTCCTCTTGAACTGTGTAGTTTGATATAAAAAATTGCATTGACTAATGCTGTTATGGATTTTTGGACAAATTCAATATTCTATAGTCGTAGGACTGCATCTATGTTTTCTTCTTTATGAATTTGATATCTTCAGGGCATGTCTATAAATATTGCATGATTTCTATCTTTTTATTTCTAATCTTTTGAGTGTTATCTGTGATTAGCGAAGGACCAAAGAAGCTGTTCCTTAAATTGGTGACAAGAAACCTGTAGATTTTTATGGTGCCCTCTTTAATCAATTCTTTAAATTTTCCATGGTAAGCCAGATGATATGATTCATATTTAGGACATGTTTGTGTAATGTTGGAATTCTCATTCTGTGGATTTCCATTTCTACGACCACCACCATCACACACACACACACAACAAACCCCCCCCCCCCCCAAACCCACTACAGTAAATGGTTTTCCATGGACTTGAGAAAAACTAATTCAATTGTCTCCTTTTTTCCATGTGGAAAAAAGCTGTGCCAAACCACAAATTATGGGGCTTTTCTGCTACTGAGGAATCCTTGGTGTTACACAAACATGTCACTATAATCTGGAATTTATAGAAAGTTGGAAAATGGTCTTTGGAGATTGATCTTACAGTTGCAAGTATTGTTAAACTGGAAAAATATGGTAGAGAACACTCTGGTCCTCTACCAGAGATGGGGTAGAGAACCAGTGATATCTACTGGAAGAATCTGAAGCATCAACTTGCATATTTGTATAAGTTAGTTTAGCATCATTCACAACTTAGAAAATATGGTTGGGTTGATTTTAATTCAATGTCATCAAACTAGAAGCAATGCATATACATGTTAATACGTTTTTCCAATGGTTTGATTCAAGCTGAAAGAAAAACTATATTCTGTAAATTGATAATGATCTTTATTGTCATCTGAGATTGTTGGATATATGTGCAAAAGCGTGGAAAGTGCACCCTCACAAAGAATTGAATAGTTTCAAGTGCAGGGAACCATCGCATTTATAGATTGTGGAGTGACTAAAATAATGACTTCAAACAAAAAATGAGCGGAAAAGTAGAGCTCAGAGCTCTAGATAAAGGGGCTACAGCTTCGATGGTGGTGATGATGTTGTCTAAAGCGGGAACTTTGTGTTTATAGGTTGACAAGCTTATGGTTCGACAAGGGGAGACGATGGTTTCTTCTGTCTCATGTGGTTTTCCATCCTTTATTAAAACATATTCGAAACTATATTATTTATTATGCTTAACATAGGATGTATGACGCTTGTAATTCGCTTGGTTTTTCTATGAACATACAAGTTTTGATTGAATCAGATGTCAATGTTCCTTTATCAACTGAATGAAGACTTGCTCTTCATAAATGTGTGGCTTTGCTTTATTTCTTCTAATTCATTTCTTTATCATAATTTTAAAGAGTAATTGAGTATGGGGCTTATCCAGGTATGAACTGTTTGTTGGTCAACCACCATTTTATACAAATTCTGTATATGCACTCATTCGACACATTGTCAAGGTGAAATTCCACACATTTAAGCTTCAGATCTTATAATTTACTATGCATTGCATGGGACTGAATTTGTTTCTATGCTATTTGATAGGACCCTGTAAAATATCCTGACAACATGAGTCAAAATTTCAAAAGCTTTCTGAAGGGTTTGCTCAACAAGGTTGTTAACGTTCATACTCTTGAGTTAAAACTCAAATCACTAGGTGCTTTACAATATCTTTGTGTAGTCTTCACTTAGATTCTTTTTTTCTCTGTCATTGCTTCTCAAATTTCAAAAAGCAGGAACCACAAAAAAGGTTGACTTGGCCTGCACTTCTGGAACATCCATTTGTCAAAGAAACCTTAGATGAGCTTGAGGCCAGGGTAATGCTTCAACCATACATCTAATTTGAAACCAGCTAACACTATATTTTATATATAAGTTCACTTGTTTGTTTGCACTCACAATCAGACTCTCTTGCATAACTATGAAATCTGCACCTTCGACCCACGTTTCATGAATCCAAACCATCGTCCTGTGAATTGGCAGGTGATGCATTCTGGATTGTTGGAGTCGCACTCTGATTTTGAAACTGCTGGATAATCCATCAGTGACACCACACCTGTAATGCATTCAAAATTCTAAAGTTCCATTTATTATTAAATATGTAGCTCAATACAAATAAACAAGACTTAGTGATTGTTGCGGGATTTGAAATCCTCTTTACAAGCAATATTTGACCATCTTTCCCTTTAAACAAACGTTTTAAAAGGAAACAAGAGTTCCTACTGGGATTTTGGAATTCTCTAATTGGTTTATTTACTTTTTCCCAATTGGTTTGTTAACATTAAAGATTTTCTTAAAAGAATCTTAATTAAGTTGGGACTCCTAAAAGACTTCCTAATATAACTTTGGATAGTATTAGGATTCCTAACTAATATAGATTGATCCTAATGATTAGGAATTGATTGACCAAAGCAGTAAACACACTTCTGCGACTCCTATACTTTTCCGCCAACTCAAAACATACCAGTTGTATTTTAATTGCTGTATTGATGCAGACCTGGATCCTCAATCGGAAAATAGATCAATCTTCCAAGGGATTAATTGAATCCAAGATGAATTCAAGCAGTAGGGCACATTCAAATAATGGGAAACACCATAATTGAAGAGAAAACTCAGAAGAAATCAACTAATAACAGAAATAAGTTAGAATTAAAACTCAACAGTAGCAATTGGTCTAATTGGGCTTCTGGGCTGAACCCAATGGACCGGGTTGACTCATGGTCAATGGGTAGGCCCAGTTGACTTGGGCCTGGTCTGTACTGCATCACATGTGGGGTTCAAGGAAGGAGCTGAATGTGGTGAACCCTTTTGATCTCCCAAGCCATATGAATCTTTATTGGCCAGCACCCAAATGACCTGAATTCAATAGTTTGAATTTGTGAAAGGTGGGCCACATAGTGTTTGAAAAGCTCCCATGAACTATTTCATGGATTGGTCTCAAAAGCTTCTTTTCCTTTTTTCTTTAACAGTAATGAGATTTATGGAAGCCTTCAATGTTTGGTGATACATTAGGAATTGCGTGCTGCTACAGTTGCAACCAGGGGATGTGATGCAGCTTGGAAAGGGGAAGTGAACCATGAGCTTAGTTCAACTATCAAAACCTCTACTGCCAGTCCTGAGAGTGAGGCCTCCAGTTACACATCACATTCACAGTTTTTGAGGTCTTCATTTTCTGACTATCTTTTTAAAACTGATTACAGGTAAGAGCCACTGTTCTGCTCTTGAGCATCGTAATGCTAGGCATCATTCAGGAGAGAGGCAAGCAGAGAGTCATTATGCCAATTCTCCACAGCAAGTGGAACCATCAGGAAATCCAGTTTCAGTTGGTATTGTTCCTTCAGGTATTCTCCGTGAAGGTTTCTTAACACCACTTTATTTTACCTTTGGTTTGATAAGCTATGCTAGATAGGGTTGAAGAGATGAATTTCTTGCAGGGTGGGGGAGAGCAATAGTTGGATATAATATTTATTGATTTCTTACTAATTATTTGAAAATTAAGTTTTTGAGAAATTTTCAATTATATCCAAACAAAATTCTAAATTTGAACATAGTCAATCATTTTCCAATACATAATTTCTCAAAACTTTGTGAGTATTAAAATATAGAAATACTATGGCTAATTATAATGAATCGAAATTGCTCAATATAATCCTTTTCTTCATTTTTTAACTCTGAGGTTTGTCTCTCTCTCCAATCAAAATCTAACTCATGTCGGGTTTTTTTTTTTTACATGTGAACTAATCATTACAATTAATTAATGAAAGTTCTTCAGTTGGTTTGTTGTGATCGTTTGGTGAGTCACAATGTTGTGGCAGGCATGGGTGATCGAGAGGGTAGCACTTGAAGTCATTGAGGTGTAAATGATGTTAGGACCCTTTGGTCATTTGGTGTGTTTTTGTCCACGTGCGGAGCCCCACATGCGAGGGAGGCTGTTAGGACCCTTTGATATGCATTGTTCCGTCGTTCACTAACAGTTTGAGCTTTTGATATTTCTGGTTATTAGCAAATGATATGATAACGCTGAGTTAGGAGTTCGGATCTGTGAGCGGCTCACTTGCGCTTCTAGTGGGGCGTGGAACTCCATAGTGGGGCTTGCATGTGGAATATCCGAACCACTCAAAACAAATGACCTCACCTGTAGTAAGGCTTCTGTTAAGATTTTCTCCAACAAAAGTTTGTCCTGAGAATAATATATGCTCAACCTTATGGTGGGATCATCTCCTACTGGAGGAAAAATTTAGGGCAGCCCATTAAATTGGTTGGGTGGGGTTTTTTTTTTTTTTTTTTTTTTTTGGGCGGGGTGTGGGGGGGGGGGGGGGGGGCAACTTTAGGGTTTGTCATGATAGGTTCTACCATTATCACAAATATTATTCTGAAATGATCGTAAATTATTTTTAAATAATACAATTAAATAAAAACACTTAAAAAAATATTATTATAGATTTTTTACTGACGATCCCATTTTATTCTGATTTTCTTGCATTTTTTCTATTGATATGGTCAAATTTTTTTTCAATGATTTGAAATATCATTATTAGGGATTTTTTTATTTGGTATTGCACTATTTTCAAAATATTGCCTATACTCTTGGCAGTGGTTCTGACTCAACCTCACAAGATCTAAACTGGATTTGGACATGGATCGTGATTAGGTTTTGGTACTGTACCCAATCCAGTTGGTATTGAACAAGCCTGGCTTAGTCGTAACCTGACAATACAAACGATTCAACAATGTAATTTGGGTCAATCTAAGTGGGTGTTGTGTCTTGACTTGTGGGCCAAGGTCTCTTCATAACTTCACTAGACATTCATGATGACCTTGGTGTCATCGGCCCGAAGGTAACTCTTCTAAGAAGAATAAGGACATTGATTGTCTGACCGGTTGCGGATTTTCTTTTGAGGGTGCAGACCCAAACAGATGGTTTTGGGGGCAAACCCAGGATTTTCGTGTTTGTTTTGGGGGCAGACCCATGATTTTCATGTGCATTTTGGAAGCAGATCCAAGATTTTCATGTGTATTTTGGAAGCGGATCCAGGTCCGAAGGGGGCAACTGCCCTCAAAACTATATAAGCAGATCTGTCTGACTGTCTCTATCTAACACTTTTTGAGTGGCAGCCTGGTGATAAGATAGTCTGATAGTGGGCCTGATTGGTTTCTTAGATGTCGAAAAGGGTCCATGAAAGGTGTTTTTAGGTCTGCTTGTCATGTAGTTCCAACAAATTAGTAATTGCATTAGTTACCTTACCTCAGGTCAGATACCTTACCTCAGGTCAGATGTGGGATGTTTCTTGATTTCTGTGGGTCATGATCTAGTCCTGAATCTCCTTATAACCCACTTGCAACATTTTTAATGCCTGCATCTATTGGACATATCGTAAATACTCTGTTTTCCTTCTTTGGAATTTATTAAGTGGAGTTCAATTTCTTGACCTTGCAAATCAAAGTATTGAGGAATTATATTGTCTGGCTCTCCTTTGGTGCTGTTGACATTTCCCACGTTTAGCATCTGTATTCCCATTTGGTGTCGTTCCTATGAATTGCAACTCTGTTCTGGTGGTTGAAGAAGTTCAACGGGGAATTATTGTAAACATTCATGTTCTTTTTTTCCCCATAAGATGATTCTGAGAAAAGGCTTGGTCTGGTTTGGTTAAGATGATTCTGAGATTTTTTTGGTAAATAAAATGGTTTTGAGATTAAGTTCAATTAATGGGAGCTGTTTAACAAAGATAGTATATCTATAATGATTTTAACTTTATTGATCATGCAATGAATCTACAATTGGAACCCATTTGCTTCCCCTTTTTTTATTTTTATTTTTAAAATCATTCCTTTGTTTCCCACTTGTATGGAATTTCATATGGTGCATTTGAGATTCTACCTCCTTCTCAGAGTGCCAGGTGTTAGATAAGTTGGAAAACAATTCTCGTACTGTCAAAGGAGCAAACAATATTGGTCAAGATAATGAAGCACTAACACTTGTCCTTCATCCATTGAAAACTTGGCCTGAAGAATCACCGAGTTCAGGAAGGTAAAGCTCTTTATTATTCCTCTAAAATCCACTACCTCCATGTTGTTTTGCTTGTTCGAATTCAGTTGGACTCATTTATTAGTAGAGAATAATCGTCATTATCATTATCATCAATTCATCATATTGTAAGAAACCATGTACCAACCCAAAAGCTTAAGCTCATAGGTGGAAGACCCATATAGGTATATTAAGACATGTCAAGCCTATTACTTAGGTGATGTGGGATGTGGGACTTCCCAACACTCTCCCTCATGTGCAGGCCCAACAAATTTCATGGACGGTCACGTGGGCTACACAAGAACGACGGGATCGGAACCCGCTTTGATACCATGTACCAACCCAAAAGATTAAGCTCATAGGTGGAAGGCCCATACAGGTATATTAAGACATGTCAAGCCTATTACTTAGGCGATGTGGGACGTGGGACTTCCCAACACATATATGATAAAAAGTAGCATGAACTTCGGAATTTTAGTCTTGTGAATGTATGATTTTTTTACATAAACATATGGACAAGAATGTTAATTCAACCATTCTTGATTGATCTGTCTTCTTAAGTCATCATCATCAAAGCCTTGTCCTGATTACATTGGAGTCAGCTGTGTGGTTACATGAATTTTGTTTTGCCATTCCGGTCTATTCTGGTCCCCTTCGTCTCTTTTTAATTGTTTGAAGTGGTTATTAATCTTTGCTAGATAATTGTTCTGTTAAAGAGGATCATCTCCCATTTCATATTTTCGGTACTCACCAAGCTACTTTGCAAGCCAATAAAACTAGTTTTCTTATGAAATTGTACAGAGATCAGGGCTCTGCTTGTGTAAACCAGTCGCTGAGAATCCTTACGAACATACTTGCAGCTGGGGCTTTTCATTCAAATGCATTATTAGATGACGTGATATGCACACTTATTGGGTTCGCTGGTGTCACAGTTAGCATGTCTTCTTTTGATGGTAATGCCTTGATAGTAAAGGTATGGTCTGTACCTTGGCCAAATTATTTGTGACAGTCATGATGCTCGATATGGGCTTGTCATAATGCACCAGAATTTTTCTGGTTGCTGTTGCATGCAATACATTTCTACTTTCAGTTCTGTTTGGTTTCAAATTTTGTTGTCTTTACAGTCATTGACTGCCATAATTTCTGATACATGCAGTGCCTTTCAATTTTAAAGAAATTACTCGATATCAGTGGAAAAGTAATTGGAAATTCTTACTGTCGACACTGGGTTGACCTTGCACAGCTTTATCCTCAGGTTTCTTTTTTCCCCCTGTTTGTAGCTGTTATTATTCTTCAGCAGCCCTCTTTCTTCTTTTCAAACTTGCTGCCTTATTGAATGTGCAGGTTGTTGGCTACACCAGAGATCCATCTGGAAGAGTATTATATGAGTCAACTGCGTGCATTACAGTCATGTTATCTAGAGTTTCTATCGGACTTAAAGCATGCTTGTCAGCTGGAAGTCCTGAGGTGGTCTCTGTGTCTACAGTGGAAGAAACTTCAAGAGAGATTTTGGATCATGCTAGAATGCCTGGTTTTGTGGATCTTCTGTGCCTGTGTTTAAGTGCTTCGGGGTCAATTCTCATGTCTGGTTGTCCAAATATGCTACCTGTGGCTTGTGAAGCGTGCAAGGCAATGTGGGCTTTGATAGATGCATTGGAGGTTCTGACCAAGAAAGGACATGTTTATTTGTTTCCAGTGAACTCTTTATTCAGCCATTCTCTTCTTCGGCTTAATATCAGGGACAATGATCATGGTTCACTGCCTGAGATAGAATCAGATAGAGTTATTGAAATGGTGGTGAGAACACTCCTTCAATCAAAACAAGTGCAGGTTGCTATATATTATTGCCTACGTCAAGGTCTAGAACCTACCCTCTCTGCTGCCAGTCAGGTGCATGTTCTCTCGTATTTTGACATATGCATACAGCAGTTTGATAATCACAGTCTTGCATTTCTGCTAAGTAGATAATGCCAACTAATGTCATTCACTGCCAAAGCATATGAATGGAGTTCCAAGTATGTGGTGATTTGTTTTTGCGGTTATCAAATTTAATGTGACAAGATGATTATCTTCAATTATAATGTTAGTTAATGAGTATTTGAGAAAGAAAATGGTTTCTCGTATGCGATTGACTATCGATATTCTAAATTGGTATCTTCTTTGTACATAACTCACCCATACCCAGACCATTTTTCGTTTACAATCAGACGAAGTTGTTTGTTTGTGTCACACCTGTGGCTCCCCTATAAAAGGGCGTTGGGTTCGACGAGGACCGGGTATGCAGTGGTGCATAAGTCCCTCGTCGGAAACACACTAGTCCTGATCTTGGGTATAGATATGTGAGACCTCACCCGAACTCCATATGAGGCCTTTTAAAATCGTGAGGCGAGATTGGGTTGGAATCCCATGAGCCAAAGCGGACAATATCACGTGGACAACAGGCTTGAGTCGTTACAGTTTGTTATGTGTCAATCAATCTCAATAAATCTTGAGCAGACTACTATATTTTAGATAACATACAATGTTGGGTACCCCACAGGAACATTGCAGTATTAATGTATTATGCAAGATTATTTCTCTTTTCAGAATGTATTAATCTGGTTGGGGATTTAGATTTCTTAGAGGCTGAGGGTTCATGTTTGTCAAAGTAGAAACACATTAAACATTTGCCGATCTTGTTTGCAGTGCAGGCCTTTTGAAGAATCTCTTGATTTTATTTAGAATCTTATGTGTCTAGACTAGGGATGGCAACATGTTGGGTTTGGTACGGCTCGGGTAATCCCTTATCCGCCTCGACTCCAACCTATGCCACCTTGTACCTGCCTGTCCCGCCGGTTATGGGTTTAGCATATGTGATAATAAATCCTCCTTAAAGGGTAGAAGTTGGGTTGGGTACGATACAAGTTACCCTTCTGATTTGAAAGAGGATATTAACCATTTTTTTAAGAAAAAAAACATATTTTATGTTAAGGAAAACCTATGCCGAGCAATGTGCCCCCACCAAGAGAATATTAACCATTTTTTAAAAGATGTGTTTTTTATGTTAAGGAAAACCTCTGCCGAGCAACGTCTGTTCCGCCCCCCCCCCCCCGGATAGTCACAATTTCCAAGTTTGGCACCCATCTCAATAGATTGAACTATTGGATCAATTGTGGACTTGTTGGGATGCTGAAAACTTGTGGGCTGTTGATCAAGTCGTGAGGATGATGATCTGAGCCTCTGTCACCATACACAGGGTTGTGGGGGTGACTGGTGTGGTCTTTCGATCCCCCCGGTCCCATCCCCAAGTAGGCCCCCAAAGGACAGGTGCTCAGCGGAAGGGGACCCTTTATATTATATTTCACTAAGAAATAGTTAAAAGGTCATAGATGGTGTGGAGTGGGTCAAGACAGCCAAAGTGCAAACCTATCCTGAACCTGACTTGATTTGATATTGTATAACCATATTCAAACTGATCCTGTCAAAACTGGTGCCAAGCAAAACCCTGAGAGGAACGGGTTAGGGCTGGTCACCCTTTTAACCTGTTCGGTTGCCCTCTGTAGCCGAGATTTTGCAAAATGCCTTATATACTTCGTTCTTTGTTATTTGAACAGAGTGAGCAGTACTTATGGAAATAGCTTGGATTGTCAATTTCGTATGGTAGGAAGGGAAGTAGCCTTTCCTAGACCTACAAATCCCAGGGTGGAAACTTGGCCCATGGGCTTCCAACTGCATTTTCATTTTTTTTAATGAAAATAACAAGTACTGTTTACAGCAACTAGTTCTGGTCATGATTGCACATGACTTTGTTCTCTTTTTGTTGGATGTTGATATGTTCTTCATTGTTCCAGCTGATGTTGAGGAGCTGTGTACTTAGCACATCTGTCTGTGACGTGCTCTGCGGTTTGCCGACTTCAACACCTGTTACACCTCGCATCAGTGGAGGTGGCGATGGAACGATAGTTTCCAGCCTTTTCTCTGTATTAACTTTATGTGCTGCATCTGCCCACAAAGATCAATCTAGTGGAGATGCGAGTAACCAAAAATGTAAATTATCAAATCCACATACATTAGCTATGCATTCTTGTCTCACCCTGGCGACAGTTGCACAGCGTCAGAAGTTAGCTGGAAGAACTTCGGCATCATGCATGCTTACAAATACTCAGAAGAAACAGCATTCATGGCTTTCTCTCCTTGCACATCTTTCTTCCTCTGAAGATAGGTTGGCAAGTTCCTTTCCATCCCAATGTGCATCGGCCATGCTAGCTCTCGCATCTCTCATATCACTTGAAAGTGGAGGTTCGATGAACTCTCCTCTCACTGAAACAGCATTGTCCTTGATTCCTCCCACAACAACACTGCGCGCCTACCTCAGGCGTTCTGCATCTGATGAAAATGAAGCTACTGGCACACACTCTGGAATGCTCTCAAACTGGCATGGCCTCAAGGACGGATGTGTTGGGTTGTTGGAAATGAGGCTGAAGTTGGGGGGACCACTAGCCATTGAACAAGCCTGCTCAAATGGTATTCCCCAGCTTCTCATTAATGTGCTGGCTGACGGCCTTCAGAGGGTCCCACCTCAAGGAGCAGATTGCACAAAGGAACTAGTTGCACTATCACCTGTTGGTGTTGTGTGGACTGTTTCTTCGATATGCCATTGCCTTTCTGGTGGTTCTTTCCGTGAGATCTTGTTCCGGAGAGAACATGCTAAAATCATTGCTGACCTGATATCTGAAGCACACCTTAAGATTTTAAAACATTGGAGTGGGCCTGGTGGTGGAAGTGATGGCATTAGAGAACTGATCAATGCAGTAATTGATCTTTTTGCATTTCCTTTTGTTGCCTTGCAAAATGGTTCTGGCTTGCCATCAACAACTGCATCCATATGCAGTGGTTCCCTTCTCAATACAGGGTCACCTGCTGGTAGAGTGGGCATGGAGAACAAGGACATTGTGAAAGCACTTGAGGCCAACATGCCTCAATATGTAGAGATCCTTCTGGAGGTTAGATCTTAAATCTTTGGCTATCCGATCATTATTTACTCATTGACAGTTTCTCACATTATCTCCTTTTATATGCAGGTAGGATTATGCTTGACAGTTTCTCACCATATCTCCTTTGTTATGCAGGTAGGAGTGCTTGGTTGTATTTTTAGGTGCCTCGAGTATGTGGAGTCAAAAGACTTAGGAAAGCCGGTAGCTTTTCTTGCTAAAATGACTGGCTATCCTCGGCTGGTCATTCAACTTCTTAGGGATGGTCTACTGGATCCAAGCAGAGTAAGAAAGTTGCTTGATGTGTGTAGTCCTCGGGAGGTTGTGCTGGATATGCTGATGATAGTTTCTGACCTTGCACGTATGTCAAAGGTCAGGGGATTAATCCATTTGTTGTATGCTCCATGCTTCGTGGATCATTCTGTTTTCAACTTTTCTATCTCATCTTTCATGTTCATATCATGTTTTTATGTTGCCATATCTTCTTTACGCCAACATCTGACTGTTTGAAGAAAATTTGGCAGACACAAAAATTGCTCACTGAATTTTTCTCTGGCATCTTATTCGTCATGTAGATGCAGATGATTGCCATTTTTCCTTGCACATACATCCATCAGGCAGGTCCTGCCATGTGCTTATAATTCAGATTGAACTTCACCAGGCAGGCCAGCCTATGAAACAAATGGACATTACATGGGCCAACGTGAAGAGATGTTTGGCCTGATTTTTGGTCTGGGGCAAAGGCATGGTGGGATGTTAATGGCTTGGATGTCCCATGCATGTGCCATGTTGGCATACGTATCTGTGTAGAAATTGACTCATTTCCATGTGCATGTTGGTTTAGAAAGTTGCTTATGCAAGGATAATTGTTGAACTATCACTGCTTACCATTGGGCTTGAGCTATGATGCCCAGATATGGCACGGACACGGTATAGACACGGCAGGGACATGGATTTTACATGTAAAAAGGGAAGTATCGGATACGATACGTTGCCCATTATGAAGTATCCATGCATCATAGGGCTTGAGGTGTATGCATATGATTTCCATGATGATGGACCTTACATGATCTTAACTAAATGTTCATTGCAGGACTTTTATGAAGCTATTGACAAGGCTGAATTGTTGGAATTCTTGAAAAACTTTCTAATCCACGAAGACGCAGATGTGCGTGCAAAGGTTTGCAGTGCTATTGGCAACATGTGCCGTCACAGCTCCTATTTCTATAACTTGCTAGTAAGTGGTTTCAGTTGTACATGGCTGCATAGAGTTTTAAGGTAATGAAATTTGTCCACGTGGTTGTGTGCACTGGTTGAACTCATTGTGCCATTTTCTTTTCAGGCAAAGCATCATATAATCAGTCTCCTCATTGATAGATGTGCTGATCCAGATAAACGTACCCGAAAATTTGCCTGTTTTGCGGTAAGATTTTTGTCCAGTTAGTAAATGTACTGAGCATGTTATGTGTATTTTCTACTTTTTCCACAATTACTTAGCAAACACACATTTTGGTGGATGGAGATTTGCCTTCTAGAAGAATGTTATTCTGTAGTTTCTTAAATATACATCAGTAGAATGACATGTATCTTTGCACGAGGATATGCACTTCATCAGAGCATTCCATTAAGGGGGAAGGTTTTCCCTCCACCTTTTCCCCCCTTTTCTCCTCTACCAAAAGCCCCCAGGTCCTTTATATCCATGCAATGCAAGGTTCTTTAAGGACTCTGTGTTGAAGTTTTGTAGTTTGTTAGAGCAGAAAGATAACTATAGTTATGCATCAAGGAATCAAAGATAAGAGATAGAGATATGGTTGAAAGAAATTGAGTGAAATAGAGATTATTATCATGTGAGATCAATTAACAAAGTGGACATTTAGCGGAAAGTTGCAGCATATGGTTGAGAGAGTGCTCAAAGTTGTAATAAATAGTTTATTTTTATCTTTCAAAATAAATTAATAATTCTTTTTTCTGGCAACACATCAACTTAAGAAGCAGACTTATTTCCAAGAAATGCATTTTCCTCAAAAGCTCCCAAGTGAAATAGGTGTTATACAAAGCACATCCCAAGGGAATCTACCATTTGTTCTGAGCAATCATTCTACATCATGTTGGACCCATATTTCAAAGCAATTTTTTTTTTTAAATGTGTGTAATCCGAGACCTCCCCTGTATAGATAGAGTTTGGTAGTGTCTCTGGCTCTCTATTTCTTGTGGGCTGTCTTTTGTTTTCTTTTTGGGTTTGTATTCTTTTCCTTCTTTCTCAATTCAGTTTTGCGACTTAGCAAGAAAAAAAGGGAGGCGGCTTGTTCATCTGTGAGCCACTGAATAAGCAAAGGAATAAAGCCTTCTGCACAAAAAGTAATATCTTTAGATATGCACTGGTCTTTTTCTTAGTTGAATATGGACTGTATCACCTGCTCAGTTCAGAGTCAGATGAACCATTTGGGTTTCCCATAGATCACTCACATTGGATTCATGGCCTGAGCTAACAGTATTCTCCTGTGCTGAGCATTATATATTTTCTTGTTGCAAAATCTTTTTGGATATGTTGCATGGTTCAGTCTGAAAAGTGGGGATGGAAATTACATGGAATTGTACAGTCTTGCCAAATTTCCCTTACAAGATTTCATCTGTTTTATGATTTTATTTGGAGTAAGATGACTTACGTAACTCTTTTATCCTCTCTGCCAAGCCAGCTAACAGTGCTTCTATGCAATATATTGACCTTTTTGTTTCTCCAGGTGGGCAATGCTGCATACCATAATGACATGTTATATGAGGAGCTTAAGAGATCTATACCTCAGCTTACAAAAATTCTAATTTCAAAAGAAGAAGACAAAACAAAAGCAAATGCTGCAGGTGCTCTTAGTAATCTTGTGCGCAACTCCAACAGGCTCTGTGAAGATATCATCTCCGCAGGTGCCATGCAGGTATGCTTTGATATGATACTTGTAACAGAAAGAAGAGAGAGAATAAAAAGAAGACAAATAAAGGAAGGAAAAGAAGTATCATGATGTGGGACCCACAGGACTGCTTGTTCCATTGCCCAGAACAGCCTGCTCTTCCTAAATATCTGCATGTGCATGTGTCAAATGTGTGTGTTTCAGCATGAGAACCATCTGCATCTAAGGATGGTATAGATATGCCTGCAGGGCCCACCCAAGATCTTGACCTAGGGTTGTAAATATCAATCCCATCAGGCCATCAAATCTTCCTGACACCTTGACCCATGAGCCTCAAGTCTAATGGTGTTTTTAAAAAGCTTTCTTATTTTGGTTTCAATCCGACAGCGAGGAATAGTTCAGTGTGTCAAATTTGGGCTTGTAGCAATTTACAAGGTTTTAATGTGTTAGGAGGGTAAGTGGATCATAGGTGGGCCAGGTGGCCGCAAGAATGTCTCAGTTGGTAGTTCTTATGTGTGGACGGTTTTCACTTAAATATTTATGTGGGAGGGAGGGAGGGAGAGTGATCCTATTTGTTATTCTATCCTTAAGAATTTTGTCAGGCCCAAATTATAAGCCTAGATGGGAAGCAAAACTCCTAGAGTGAGCCCCTCGAAGAATTTGTTTGAATAGTAATATTGCTTTGTGCCCCAAATATCTCCTATCTAATCAATGTGTAAAATCAATAGAAGACTCTGATAACCAATGAGCTGATTTTTTAATGGGGCTCGATCGTATGGCTATATAATCATCTAATAATTGAGATGGTGGATGCCTCCTAAGAATATGTAGTTTGTTAGGCCAAAGAAATGCTCTTCCAGCAAAATAAATAAAAAGAAATAATAGTGCATTCCCAATTAGTTATAACTTGTGATTAATTTTGCAGGAGTAGAATTATTTAAAGCAGTTCTTTACATATTATGAAGTATGCACTTTTACACATTTTCATTCCCATTGCAGGCTTTGCTAAAGCTGGTTTCTGATTGTTCCATTGTTGCTTTGAGCCCGAGTAGAAGGGATGCTGTAAATGAGTCTCCCCTGAAGATAGCACTCTTCTCCTTGGGGAAGATGTGTGCCCATTCACCTTGCAGACAGTTCCTTCGCTCATCTGAGTTCTTCCACGATCTTGCACGCCTGAGACAGTCTCCAGATTCAACAATTGCCAATTACGCTTCTATCATCATCAACAAGGTCTCTGAAACTTGAAACATGAGCAAACATGCAGCGGTAGAAAATGAGCATTTTTCTCTGAAACCCGATGCATATGCACTGCTGTGTATATTCATGAATGCAAATGTGGCATCTCCAAGAAGGCATTGTGGATGCAGTTTTGCACATCTATGTTTTATACTGCATCTAACTGATTCTTTGCCAAAGGGAGGTCCTTGAATATCATTACACTGTATGAATGGTATGATATATAGCTTATATGGAAATTGTTGTTGGACAGGTAAGTCTTCTGTGTATGCTTTTGAACTGAAGAATAAATAATATATTTTTTCACAAATGTGTAAAAATTAACAGAACAAAAAAGTGACTAAGCCACCCTGTAAGTCTTCAACCTATCAAAGACAATCAGTTTTCTAATATTTTTTACCAAAAGGGAATGGAAGATATTAAAGATTAGTCTACAACATAAGAATATGGAAAAACTATTTCTTAATTAAAGTTCAGTTTGACTGAAAAAAAAAAAAAAAGATTAATAGACAAAGATCCAAATAGTAAAAACCTTTTATTTCATATAAGTATTTTATTTTTTGTTTCATGCTGTAAAAAAAGTACTTGTAAGAAAAAAAGGTAGTCACGCATGGAGTTTGGTGCCTGCTAATGTTGATTGAAGGCATGGGTCCTCTTTGGAAGGTGTATGCAGTGCCAAGTTTTAGTTTCTGAAGGAGGGTTGTGGTCAATTGTGAATCTAGAATGGGCCTTCTGTTAAAGAAGGGGTCGGTCAGTTTAGGGACCCAAAACCTATTATTATTTAGTCTAGTCTGAATTGGATCTAGACCTACATAGAGTGATCATAAATGTTCATCATAATAACAAATTTGGGTGAAATAAGTCTCAGCCAGGTCTAGCCAGTTCCTCTCCTATTGAGTCTGATCTATAAATAATTATGCATGATCAGGTCCAGGTTGGGTCGATGGTCGTGACCTAAATAAATGTATTATATCAGATGAAGATGAACCAATAGCAAATATATTTTTATTATAAAACCGTTTCTGAGTCAGTTCCAACCAGGTCTACCCATCTACAGCTCTCAATTGTTCAGGCATGTCCTTTCTGGTTTTGAGACATCTGTTGATTGTTTTATCATATGAAGTAGGTTTTGGATCTTTGAGGTCCAAAACGAGATGGCTAAGATACTCCATGAGTGAGAGATTCTCATTTTTCTCCATTGATTGCCAGTGGCTCCATCTAGAGCCCATCTTCACTTACATGTGCCCAGGCCCTATATATATAATGTTCATACAAATATGAAAACTATTCCTATTTATAGGTAAACCAACTAACCACCCATGACCCTTTACTTTTCGCATGACTCAAGAACAACTACCAATACCTCATGGGTAACTCCTCATAATTCTCCTACTGCCATACGACCCTTACATAGGAATTGATCATACTTGAGTAATGCGAGGCCATATCAGGGGCACCTCTCATGGATTACTAGGGAGGTAACATCATAGGAGACTCTCGTGTTTAATCTAACCCCCCTCACAGTCACTGCCCTCTCATGCATTGTCACCCACCATAGTTTAACTCTAATTTGAATTATACTCACCATTGGATTAAACTTCATAAAAAGGTAATGTAAGAAACCATTAAACTTAAAGCCCATAAATAAATGCGTGTGATGCTTGATTGATATGGTTTTTGCCCAAAATCATATTCACAACGAGACTTTTCCATTATACTATTCCTCTTGTGATAGATATGCATCCAAGTGGATCCCACAAGGGGCTTGACACCTCTCTTAATAGTAAGTCTAAAGGCCATAACCCTATACATGCATGAGTGTGAGTGCAATGTCATTAAAGTTTGATTCTTATAAACATTTTATAGGGCTTGTTTCTTTGTCTAGAATACATAGGAATTCATACGCAAATGAGCTACACAGAAGGATTATTAAGAATGTGAGAGGTGAAAGATATGAGGTGAAGGGTGAAGGATATAGTAGTGATGCATATATGACTTTGACTTTCCTATATTGTGAATTACTAGGATGAGGGTTGGATACTACTCATGTTTGTTTGATTCAAAATGATTATTACTTATTAGTTTAGGGTCATTTTTTTAAAGATTGTCCTTTTGAATTTTCATTTCTAACTACTTATAAACTTACAAAGTCTTAAAATGCCTAGGAACTTAAATAAACAACATACCATAATCAGTGGAGTTATTTGTAAGCTAAAAAATATTTACCTGCGCATTCGGACCATCCCACAAGCAGGACCCATCTTTGAATATACGTGATGCATTGTCTATATGCATGGTGTGTAGGTGAATATTTCCTATTCCATTATTATATTATTTATGAAATACAATATATGTCCTTTCATATCTTAAAGTACAAAATAAAATATGTGATATATAATACATACAAGATACAACCTATGCTCAACCTTGAATAAGAAGAAGGACTAAGGAGAGGTCTTTTTAACATTCCCTAGATTTTTTGAGTAGTAGGATGACTATTGACTACAGAGTTGACTAATCCAACCCATGACAAATTGGTTTTGCCACCTGGAAGATGGGAAAGCACCCAAAGCTATCCCCTACCCAATTTACGAGGCCCTCAATCCTCATTGTGAATGGAATCCTTCATCTAGTGTACCATAGTTTTAATAGTCTATAGTGGAATAATACAAATTTAAAACCCATGGCCCACTTATTTAAAGACAATCAAATGATGATCATGATCACCCAAATAGCCCATCTCCAATTATAGAGGTTACACATGTGGGTTATTGTATTTGATTCTATCCCTTTTCATTTCTCAAGCCTTCTTATAGTCTTTTACCCAAAAAAAAATCTTCTTCTAATCTACCATGCTGGCATTGCTAGAAATGACTTGAGTTTTTTTTTTAAAGTCAAGTCAAAATGGCTAGTCATCGAATTAATGTTATGCATGTGTCATTTGGAATACTTATTTTAGGGGGCTTGCTCATAATGACCTGAATTAATTGTTTTTCTATTTTATTCATTTATTTACTTTTTTCCTACTTACAACCAAATTAATTGTAAATAAATAAGAATTTGATGATGATGATGATATTTTAATAACTATCTACTTTAAATGTCCCAAATCATTTCATTGATGTAGTGATCCCAATGAAAGGAAATCCAGATGTCATCCAATGAGCAAATTCTATCCTTAGTTCATAGCATCAACTGGAAAATCAGATGTCATATATCTTTGACACATCCTATCCAAATGGGCCCCACTAGATCAACAGTCTAGGTTGAACTAGGGCCCCTTCGAAGGGCCATTCGGGATTATGATTCTGGATGCTCTGATGCTTTAACCTAGAGGAATTTCGAATTTAAAAGGAGCGACTTTACAATGAGGCCAACCTATTAAAAATCAATATAAATGAGACGGTGCCTACTGAAAATCAACACAAATGAAGCGCCCCCCACCGCCCCCAATGTTAAAATAGAAAAGAAAAAAAAAACTTTTGCATATTCATTGTCAATCCAGTGGTGGGATAATCTCTTATCGAAGTAAAATTTAAAGCACGTTTACATTGAGCGGTCCGAATTATAATAAATAGACCCCACTGTGGAGCTGAACTCCATTGACTCATGGTATTTTAGGTTAAAGCCTCAGGATCGAGGATGACTGTATTTCAGTCTGGCACAACTGTACTCAGGTCAAGCCAAGGACCAACGCCGTTATCCTCCGTCACATAAAAAACCGTTATCTTTATTCCTCTCGAAACGCTCAAACAGAGTCACAAACCCGAGCACCAACTAACGAAAAG
This sequence comes from Cinnamomum chago, assembly GCA_038049695.1. Lineage (NCBI taxonomy): Eukaryota > Viridiplantae > Streptophyta > Magnoliopsida > Laurales > Lauraceae > Cinnamomum > Cinnamomum chago. Next base: position 7,380,724 of record CP142452.1, on the reverse strand, counting down.
AATGAAAACGCCGTCATGACGGTGAAAACTGCCCGGTCAACAGAAGTCAGACGGGGTTATAACCCCAAACCCTCTCACTTCCTCTATCTCATTTTTAAAAACCCTCCCTCTTCCTTTCTCTCGACTTCGCAACTCGAAACAAAAACCCGCTCCGAGTCACGACTCGGTCTCCTGAACCGCCCGATTCTCCTTCCTCCAATCCAATCTTCCATGGCAAGAAACCAGACCTCAAAACCCTCAAAAGTAGAACAACAACAAGAAGAAGAACAGATTCATGTAAAAGAAGAAGTGATTGAAGAAGAAGAAGAAGAAGAGAAATCGTTACTCGTCCGTTCGATTCTTCGACCGAGTTGTCTCGTTGAAGAAGGAAGTATTCGTTCTTCGGTTCGAGAAACCCTAACCCTACCGAGTCCACTTTCGCTCCAAGGCAATGAGAGAGATTCGTCATATTTCCGCCAGTGCTTCTCGAATCCACTGACCGGAGCGGTGCCGTCTCCGGCGAGTGGACCGGAGGAGACGTCGGTGCCGGTTTTCATGCTTTCCGGCGACTCAACGGTGGATGCTTGCCGGAGATTCCTGTCTGGATCGGAGGCGACGCCGGTGCCGGTTTTTATGATATCCGGCGAGTCGACGGCGGAAGCTTGCCGGAGCTTCCTGTCTGGATTTCAGGTCGGTGTTTCCATCTCTGTTCTGGTTCTTGTTTTGATGTTTGATTCTTCACGTTCGATTTATATTTTCATTTTTTTAAAGTTTCTCTGAATTTTGGATAATTTATTATTATTATTATTATTATTATCATTCCTGATTCTTAATTTAAATTCTTGTGGTTGAATTTGTTGTATATTCTAAAATTTTCTTTAATTGCATTTAATATCGTATGCTTGATTTTTTTTGTAAAAATTGTTTTTTTAGGTAATGAGTATTTGTTTTTCTTATTTACTTTTATAGGGTTTTGAAGAAAAAATGATTATTTATTATTATTATTATTATTTTGCGAATGAAGGTGTCCGGCCTTATAACCAAAGATGCACGTAACGAAACTATGTAAGTCAGGATTTTGCGTGGGCAAGTGGCCGAGAGAGGAGAGCCCGAGTTCACAATCTCTAATTTACAAGATTTGGTTGCGGTGGACTGCGCTCTTCCTCGAGGTTATAAAATGTTGATATAATTATGAAAAGGGTACTATGATTTTGTTGAAATGTTGGAAATGGTTGACTGATAGTCAAACCGACATGGGTTTTTCTTTTTTATTAAAGAAAAGAAGGGAATGAGTTGATTTTGTTGGATGGGTGAAAGATGAGAATAATCACATTCATTTTGGAAACAAAAAAGGTAGGTTCTTTTTAGCTTTTTTTTCGAATTGGTTGGGGCCCACAAAGTGAAAATGGTATAAAACCAGTGGTGGGGCTTTTTATCACCATCCGACCTTTCAAAGTCGTGGTTGCGTGATGTGTAATTGACGGTAGTGGGCCTCACCGGTCTGGATACTGTTTGACCATTCTTCTGTGGGCCCCATTGTCTGGGTTCATTTTGAGTAGATTTTAGCAATCATTGATTCTTTTTTGGGGGGGGCGGGGGGGAGGTTTGGGATTGAGGGGGGCTTAATTACAAAATGGCAAAAGTGCATCGAATCCCTTTAAAATATATGGAGAATTCAAACCAAAGTTCCTGAACAGATTATTCCATCCAAGCATAAATGTAAGGTGGGACTCATTTCTTAGCAGTCAGATCTTTCATTTGGAGGGACCTATTGTGGATGCAATCATAGCCATTGTAATTACCTCCCTAGTGTGGCTAATTGTGCTTATTCAATCGTGAGTACACCTGTTTTGGAATGTGATTAATTGAAGAGATTTTCAATTTTTGGGATTTTTGGCCCATCCATGATGGATCCCACAAGATGAATGGGTCAGATCATTGATAGACAGGCTATACCTGTATGGGGTACTTGCAAGAACAGACTAAAGTATTTTAGAACTTGCTGTATATAATACCTCTACTTTTACATCTTTTATAGTGTGGATGATTGAGAATGGAGAGAGTAGCTTGCAAGTGGGACTCTTAGCTGGTTTCTGGCTTGGATTTTTTCTTTGGAAGAATGCAGTATCTGTTTGTGTATTAAGTTTTAGTGGCCATTCATTTGAACTTTCAATATTAGGAATTGATGTCTGTTTGGGACTTTGGGTTGTTGTTGGGAACTTGGAATTGTGGTTATTGATTGTGTAGTGAATGAATTGATAGCTTCTGAAATGTGCATATTAGCTTAATTTCTACTCTTGAAGGTGAGTCAGGACTCAGGAGTATGTGGCTTGGTATTGGTCTTTGTCTGCGTATTGCGATTGGTTGATTTTTTGGTGATTGGGTATTGGTCTGTCTCTGCATATTGTGTTTGGTTGATTTTTTGGTGATTTGAAAATGATCACCTGTGTGTCATTGAGATGACTCGCTGGATTTTGCAATTTGAGTTGTAGGAATGAAACCCTACTGTTTCTTGAAAAAAAGATGGAAGTGTGAACCTTTTCACTTGGATGGTAGCGGGCCCAATATTGACTTTACATCTAAGCTTGAAAACTCACACCAATTGCTCGATCCTCACAGCTTTCAAATATTGTAACTGGATGGTTATAGAACTTCTTCCAATGGTCTACATTGAATAGAAAGGTTCCTTTAGTTAAGCAATTAAGAATCTCCAGATTAAGACGTGGCCTTTGGGATATAAACTATCCATGTAGGGCCTGCAATATGGCAATAGATATCTCATAGATGTGTGCACCATGAGCATGCTATCTGATGTTCAAGTAAAACAATGCCCAACTCCATGTCCTTTGTGAAATTTTAAAACCCCAACATATGCTTGTATTTGCATATTATCTTTTACAAGTTACAGATGTTGTTTCATGTCTCCTATAAAACCCATCTCACCTGATCATGGCTTTGATTTGGTGAAACATAACAAATCTTAAATGCCTTATCCTGCAGCTGTTATTATCTTTTCTTACATAGGCTGGGGGCAATGATCTTTCACCAAGTTACATATCAAATTCTCTTGGATGTGGTTATGTGAATTTTAATGATATGATAATTATGATGATGATGATGATGGTAGCAGTGCTTAATAATGGAAGATTGTTTCATATGTATAACTAATGCTGTATGTTGCATCTATATTTCATCAATGGCATTCAATTGGTACATTGTTTATACTGCTTGTTCTTTGTGATTGGTGCTATTGCTGAGAATTTTTCTTTACTTGCATGTGTTTTGGCAACCAATCATTGGTTTCTAATGCATCAACACTGGGTATCTAACCATCCATACCTTAATTTTCAGGGGCAGTTTGGTATGTCACATCAAGAAGCGTTGGCCAGCGTCACAGCTCATGCGCAGATGAAACTGCAGGCAGCCCATCCATCATTGCCATCAGGATTACCCCTAAATTCTCCCATCCCATCAGCATTATCAGCATTCACTCCAATTCCACAACCACAAAAGCCGCAACAATTATTGGATGATTGCTTCTCAACTCGAGAAGCAGAGCAGCACCCTCCCTTACACCAGAAACCTCATTCTACTCATGTTGCAAAGGCTCCCTCTGGTGATTGCTACAACTGGAGGAAGTACGGTCAGAAGCAAGTGAAAGGTGTAGAGTGCTGTCGAAGCTACTATAGATGTACACATCTCAATTGCCAAGTCAGGAAGAGTGTTATGCGTTGTTACAATGGCAATGTCATTGAAGTTGTTTATAAAGGTCAGCACGATCATGACCCACCTCAAAAGATTAGATACACAAGGGAGAGTAGGGTTCTGTCTAGTGCATCTTTAGGAGAGAGTGAAACTTCAAATCATCCAGGAGAAGAAATTAATGGATCAAAATCACCTACACCTAAGACAGAACTGTATTCTGGCCTTGCAACACATGAACAACAATTCAATTCCTCAAGTGGTTGTGATGTGGGCGCTGGCATTAAAGTTGAGTATGATGATGAACCAGAACCAAAACGAAGGCAAGCTCTGAAAGAAAGTTGGTTGAAAGTTTGATTCTCCTATCTTACTCGCTGTCTATTAACAGATACTCATTTTTTATGAAGCAGGATTACATATTCGACGCCTCCATTAAAAACAACTAGGGATGCTAAAGTTGTTGTGCAGACAGGAAGTGATCTGGGAATATTGGATGATGGATACAAGTGGCGCAAGTATGGGCAAAAAATAGTGAAGGGAAACCCTAATCCCAGGTAGGTGCCTTCTATAAAGTTTATGGTTTTAGATTTCTGTTTCATTATGTTTGTGAGAGCATGAAAAGATGTTATCTAATTAGCATCTAACTCAATGCAAGTAGTTTACAGTCCAGTAAGTAACCTGCTTACATTACTTATAGTTCTGATATGGTCCAAATGCAAACCTGCTTACATCAGTTATAATTCTGTTAGCCTTTATTAGATATGTTCCAGTAGGAAGCCTGATTAATTAATTTTAATTCTGTTATCCTTTCTTACAGAAGAAATTTTAGAAACCCCAATGCCATTGTATGTGCTTCAGTGGACCATCGAAAATCAACAACACAGTTCTGTCATAAAATCTGTATTTGATAGATTGCAAGAAATGAAATTTATTATTGCGAGCCCGCATGTGATACAAGTGGGAATGACTTAAAATCATGGTAGAAAAGAAGAGACAATGCGCTAAATATCTTTTATCCCTTTTTTAGCGGAAACAGGTAAATTTTGTCGCCAGTAAAAAAACAGTTCTAGAGGCCTATACTGCAAGAACTATATATGTATATATAGATAGATAGATAGATAGATAGAGAGAGAGAGAGAGAGAGAGAGAGAGAGAGAGAGAGAGAGAGAGAGAGAGCTAATAAACAGTTAAAGCATCACATTCAGTGGAGGGCCACCAGAAAAAAGAGATCTAGCAACTCCTACTTGGCCAGACTATATGCAACCTCATTTGCTTGCCGGAAAATATGATAAAACTCTACTTACAAGAACTTTTGCTTTACTTACAAGAAATTTTGCTTTGTAAAGATTTTGTTGAGGATAAAATGGAACTTCCCAGGTGCCCATAGAATCACCATTCACCCATAAAATTGAACTTCCACATCTAAGAACTCATTATGCTGCTTCACAATGGCGACGGCTATGGCCAAGTCTTGCATGTTGAGCTATTGGAGTTGGAGCACTTGTTTAGCCCAAGGTTGTAGCCCATCATGAAAAACAACAGTCAGTCCTTATCTAACATGTCTTTGTTGTCTAGCATGAGGGTGAAGAACTTCATGTAGTCTCAGATCAAACCATCATGGTTGATGTGTTTCAAGTTCTTCCTTGCCAAATACTCTACATTCTCCAGCGAGAAATGGGCCTTCAATTCTCTTCGAAAGGCTTCCTAAGTGTCAATGGTGTAGAGATTCCTCTCTACATCATTTGGGCATTCTTTTCCATCATGACATAGCATCATCCATGAAGTGTATAGTCCCACTTCAATGGTCACATCATCCTCCATCTCTCCGGCTTCATGTAGTCTTCCATGTCACAAGAAATCCTCCACCTCATTTGGCATTTCTAAGTCCCTTGTGTATTTCTTAGGTGTCATTTGGCAATTTCACAAGTGATATGAAAATGATCCACGTGTAAACGATGCACATATGAATCATTTTCATATGCAAACTAGCAAAACCCCCGTGCTATGCGCGGACCACTGAATTTTTTCCTTTCCCCTCTCTGATGGCCCACCACCTACTGGTTTGGACCTATTAATGTAAAATCCAGTGGGTCCCATTGGAGCAAACCAAGATCAGACCTTATGTCTAATGTCATCTAGGAATAGGCTTTACTCTTAATAGATTGGATTCACCATCAGACATCTTTATTGGCCCCACAGTCTCAACAATACTAAAAGAATTTAAGGCTTATGGTTAACAAAATTGAAGCTTCTGGATATGTGGGCAGATGAGGCCCAGGCCACATGGGACCACCACCATTCAGGTCGTCCTTGGGGCTCTTCAAGACGTGGGGTTCAAAACTCTGATTGACTTAGGTAGTGGTTTCCACAACAGTTGTGGACCTTCAACCCGTTTCCGTTAAATTCATGCCAAAAACATGAAAATCCAGTGGATAATGGCCCAAACAGGGCCCACCTCACTTGGGTCCAGGTTCTCCTTGTTCGACCAGGAATCCTCCTTGGGGTTTTTGGTCTTGATGCTTTATCTAGTGGGCCATGGGGTCCCACAATCCCCCATCGTCAATATGTTCCTTGGACATCAAGCCCCTGTCTTCACCAATTGCTCATCTATTCGATAGATGTTTAATAATTTACATGCCATATTGATTATAACATTCTCACACTCATTCTTACATGATTCTCTTGATTCAAAATAGACTTTTATGCCTACTTCTTGGTTACAGATAATCACTGTATACGTGGCAATACAGAATAATTGAATCACATTATGTTCTCTCTCTCTCTCTCTCTCAGCCTACTCTTCATCTCCTTATAGCCTCTCCATCTTCCCGCTCCTCCGTCTCCCCGCTCTCCTTCTCGGAGTTAATCCTCACTCCTGTATACTTCATTCCCTAAGGGATCAAATGCCGAGGTTCCATTAATTTTGGCCTCGAAGGAGGCATGGCCTCATTCGAGGTTCATCTGTTCATCTATTCATCTTTTCAATGCATTGCAGTTCATCTGTTATTCGGGGTCAAAAGTAATGGACTGAATCATGTTTCACTTTGTAACTCATCGGGTGGAAGGATATTGGGTGTACGTGGTCCTCTGTTAGTCATTTCTTTGTTGTATCCATACATGAGTGTTGCTAAACAGGAGGTTCTATTGCGTAGCATGAAAGTAAGATGCAGCAACACAGAAATAAGTTATACATGAGTTCACTTAGTTTGATACAACTACTATTGAAATAACTTCTTAATATGGGTTCACTTATGCAAAACCCCGTGCACAGACTAATTAAATAAAAGGAGTATCCACTTGAAGTGCATCGAGTGACTGATTTTACGGAGTGAACTCTTTCTTGGTGTACTTTGGTGGTTCAACAAAAATGTTTCAATAAAACACAAAGAATCAGACAATCTAATATCATATAGAGAATAACAGAAAAGAGAGCAGAATTGAAAAGCTTACCTATGACAGAAATGGTAGACGTTTCAGCGCTTCCTTTCTTTCGACGAAATGGTAGAGAAGAGAGAGGATCAGTTAGGATCAGTCAGGAAGATTTTTTGGAGAAGAAGTGGAGAGTGGGGATGTTTCAGCGCTTCCTTTCTTTCCACGAAATGGTAGAGAAGAGAGAGATCAGTTAGGTTCCGTTAGGAAGATTTTTTGGAGAAAAACTGGAGAGTGGGGTTGACGTGTTTATGCATGTAGGCAGACAGGTGTCACAATACTAAGGGAGACTACATTCCCTTAGTATAATAGATGAGTCACATATGAAACACATTCCATTGTTTGTTATTTTCACACCTCTTCACATGTGAATCTGAGTGCATCCAATGGTTCACATGTCCCCCACCGTTTTTCTCATAGTTTAAAAACTCCATGATGAATCAAGTGATGAGATTTGACCCACTAGCCATTGTTGGCCTTCTAAAGAGGATCAACGGGTCGGATTAGGAAAAGGAGGCCCACTGAAATCATAAAAGTAGATCTAACGTTCTGAACTTTTTGGAACATTTCATAATCCATGCTTGATCAATGGTTCAAATTTGAGCTCCTAGCCGTTTTGAGCCTTATGAATAGGTCTAATGGTTCGGATATTTATTTTGGGGCCCACAGAATTGTCAAATTTGAAAAAATCCGGACTGCCTAAACGTACTTGCATTTTCACTGTAGCAATACTGTAGACTGCATGCATCCAATGGTTCTGCATTTTTTCACAGATTTCTAGAGAACAGTGATGAATCAAGACCTAATATTTGATGTCATACCCGTGTTTGGCCTTTTGAAGAGGATTAATGGTTTGGATCGGGAAATGGGGCCCACAACAAAGTTCAGAAATTCATATCTAATGATCCAAAGTTTTTCATAAATTTATCACAATCCATGATGTCCAATCACTGAGATTTGATACCATAGCTAGTTTTGACCTTCTAAACATTATTAACGGTTCATTTTATGATGTAGGGACCCACTTTAATAAGAAATTGAAAAAGTTGTTGACTTGTTATTGACCGTCGCCAGTATTGTAGCTCTGCATTTTTGAGCTGTGAGATGGTAAAAATGCAGGGCACTTTTTTCACACCATTTGCACACCTAGTGAGTAAATGCTACAAACGAACATGGTTTGTGTGTAACTGTTTCACTCGTGGGTCATTTACGTATGTAAATGAAGCGAAACAGATGACCCCTTAGGTTTGGCAAAGCTTTCCAACATCACAGTCTTGGCTTTCAACTTGTCCACATCTGCAGTGACCTCATCCTTGAGCTTGTTTAAAATTGGGTGAAGGTCTCCTTTCTCCACTTAAATGAAATGACCATGAAGGTATCCCCTACTTGCTCCCTCAGCAAGTTACTAATAATAGCGACCTTGGCACATAGTTCTTGCACTTGGGTGACCAACCCTTGTTGGTCGCTCTCCAAGCCGTCCAAGCCCCCCTGGACCTTCTTGGAATGACACTCATGGCATTCCAACCTCCAACGCCACTTAGTCCATGCCTTCGCTTCCTGCTGGCTCTTGGGACGATTGCAAGTAGTCTCTCTGTTCTTCCTGATTAGGATTCACATGTCAATAATCACCAGCTGAGACCAGAGTGTTATAGAGTAAGCGCCGTCCATGTACAAGACTCATCTAGAAATTTCTAGTTAGCCTCCCTATGTGGGTGCATGGTGCAAGTGTGAGTTGTGTTTGAGCAGGCCGTGACATCAAGCTCTTGAAGTGAGGATGAGGAGCTTGAGCTTGGCTCCTCAAGCTGGACTCGGGCTCAAGTTGTGGATAAGGCAATTGGGCTCACGCTTGAGCTAGGCCAAGCCTTACTCAATTCCGCTCATTTACACCTGTACTATCATCTGGGCCACTTGTTTGTGCTACCAAGCTATAGACTTCACTCATCCTCATATTCATTTGGTCGAGTCAGAATGTATATCGCACTCATGCACTTGCACACCTCCTACTGTTCATACAAATGTCAGGAGCATTTTTATTCTAAGCATCTTCTTGACCTCCTCTCTATAATTAGTTAATTACCCTCCTCAAGGAACAGGTTTTGATGTCATTGACCATCTAAATGACATTATAAAGGATAGCATATAATCACATATCCCATAGCTATCAGCCAAGTTGAATCAGGCATGTAGCCAAGAAAGCTTCATGCATTCCAGCACACAATTCAAGAAAGATTCAGTTAAGCATACCATATTTTAGGTTGCATCTGATGGGCGCCTCATATTTGGAGTAATGTTCATTTCACGCCCCAAGGGATGGGATCATATTATGTTCTCATAGATCAAAGGCTGCTGAAAACTTCATGCTTCATAAGTATGGTTTATTTATTCCATCTAACCTGATCCTTTGACTATTTTCAGGAGCTACTACAAATGTACTTATGAGGGATGCCAAGTTCGGAAACACGTTGAGAGGGCCTCAGATGATGCGAAAGCCCTTGTGATAACATATGAAGGTAAACACAACCATGAGCGAGTCGCTTCCAAGAACAGCTATGGTTCATACGGTCCAGCTCTTCTCATTGCTGCAGCTGCAGCTTTAAGTGCTGGAGGACAGTTGACGAAGTCCAACGATTTGCCCGTGGAAGAATCGCCGGTGCAATTCCTCTCTGATAGAAAAGATGAAGTGAGTGAAAAGGCATTGGAGCTTGGAGGTGAAAAGGCATTGGAGTCGGCTCAAACTCTTTTGAGCATTGGATTGAACTTGAACTCTTCTGAAGCTGAACGAGGAGCAAAAAACGCAAATGTGATTGAACGGCCTTTCTTCAATGGAAATAATGCAGTGGTTTCGGTTTAGGTTGATGAAGGAAATTTTGACATTCTTATTATCTTTTCATAGTTCGTTTAATTACTCTTCCTGTATGCAGTTTGCATATATTTGCTTCTGTACATTCTATTGGCATGTTTAGAAGTGGCTAATAATAGAGCATGCGCAAGGTAGAACTGGAAGAGAGAGAGAGAGAAGACTTTCCAATGTGTCCTAGTTACAGAAGGGGAATTTTTTTTCAATAATAAAATGATGTTAGTATCTCTTGTACTATTGTTCATCATCATTTTCATCTCAGCCTTAACCTGTTTACATGTGGCTGGTTTTTAACTGCATTCTACTCATAAAATAAAACTCGGTATGACCCTTTTCTTTCTTACTATTGTGCATCAAAGGACAAAATCGCTAAAAAAAAAACAAATGGTACATTCTTGTGCATCCATCCCCACACATCCCGACAAACTTGATAAGGCTCACCTAGAGCTCCGGTAATCATGGAACTTGGGAAGGATGGAAAGAGACAAACTAGATGGGCCCATCTATCAAATTTGTGGTTAATATAATGCCTCTAACCCCTTTGTCCGTGGCCCACAAATCTAACTACCTTAAATTAAAGAAAAAAATTTGACCCTTGATCCAATGGTTCAATCCATTCAGATAAGTGAAAACCCAATGGATCCCGTGTAATTTGAAGGGTCTCGTGTGAATGGTTCGAATGGATCATAAAATTCCACCATATTATCATTCTCCATATGGTGAGGGATAAATGCGCATGAATTTTTTCATATATATATATGTTGATGTTGCGCCCCAAGATTCCCTAATCTTGGTGGAGTTTTTATAGGCAGGGTCAGCCCAAGCCCAACCTTGGCCCAGGCCGCTTTGGAATGGCTTGGATGTAAAATGTAGGACTGTTTAATATTTGGGCCACGATTTGCCTAAGTGAAAAAGAGCCCAAAGTCCAGCCTGGCTCGCTTGTAATTTAGTGATACATTTTACCCAAAGAATTGCTAAAGAGCCCAAAGTCCAGCCTGGCTCGCTTGTAATTTAGTGATACATATTGCCCAATGAATTGCTAAAGAGCCCCAAACTAATAAAAGCCTGGTTCAGCCCAGCCCCGCCCCGTTGATAAAAAAATCTTAGCCATTGAACAGTTGCATGTGCCTACATTTTACCCAGATGCTTTTCTACCTAATAAAAAAAAACAAACCCATCCCCTCAAATGTTCTGTTTGGAAACAGTATATTTAAAGGCCCAAGGTCTAGTCCAGCTGATAGGATCTATAAGATGATTTGGCCTGTAGCTTTGTCATTCCATGAGAATTTGTTTGTCATCTGCATTTCAATATCCAGATGCACCAACAGAATCACAAACACTCGAAAGCACACCCCTCCACAGGGCCATCAGCATGAAATTGAATCACTCGGGTGGTCGGGCATGGAGGGGTTGACCTGATCTCTGATCAAATACTCTCAACCCTTCTTTTAGGGGCCCCAATGTTTGATGATTGCAGTTTGTATGAGTCATTTCTGCTATGTTGGGCTGGTGGTCTAGGAGTAATGCTTCTACCTGAGAACCCAAAAATAGCTCCCTGGACATGTGAGTGAAATTAAGGTGCCAACACCACTCAACAATGAGTGTGTTGATGATCGCAGTTTTCTACGATTTAATTCAACAATGGATAATGGCCAGTTGTCAATAATTCAGCTACAAGAAAGCAGCCTCCAAATTGATCAGATGTGGCCTTCCATCACCATGGCTGGGAGTTTCTTCCGGAAACTTAGGCAGCTGATTTGGCAATGAAATCATCACCATTTGCTCAGGTTCCATCATCAACTGGATTTTCCTTTCAAGGGGTGTTGACAAAGAAACGAGAATGCCATCATCAGTCACTCTAAAAGCAGCATTTGATTGTTTTGTTGTGGTTAAACGCTTTCTCTATAAATAAAAGAATTTTTAGCCAACTTCAGCTACTATTGCTCTGCTGTCTCCATCGTTGACTTCTCTTTTTGCATTTGATGCCCACACCATTCCATGTTCAACAGGATCCTCAAACACATGCACATGCACATGCACATGCACATGCACCCCGCGCAGAGAATCAATTTGCTATATAATCTACAAATCAAGATACACAGACTTGATAATTTTTGTACAGACCACCTCCTTCCATGGAATGAAATGAGCAGCAAATACCTGTTCAAAACACAGCAGTGGAGAAAGACCATGTACCTGCCAGCCACCGCTTCCTCTTCATCTGCTTTCACTTCATATATGGAGACTGACTGCTAGATGACCAACTCATCCATATCTCTTCCCAATCCTGCAATATCCAACTCCTCAGACTTCTCCTCTACCCTTACCTTGGCTTTACCAGCATCATCTTGATCTTGCGTCAAAGCAGCAATGCACTCCTCAAATCGGTAGCAGCCGATTAGATGGTCGTTGGTCATTCCCGTTATTTGCATAAAAGAATAGATGACTGTTGGCCCTACACAGCGGAAACCCCTTCTCACCATGTCTTTGCTTATCACATCTGCCTTTGGAGTCTTAACTGGTACCTGGCGTGGGTACCGGAATCGGTTGAGGATAGGCTTGTGGTTCACAAAGCTCCAGCAGTACTGGTCGAATGATCCAAACTCCTCTATGATCTGCACATGCCAACCATAAGATAAAAGGAGTAACAGACATAACCCAACAAATGCATAAAGAGTTGATCATTTTTATTGCTGATGGAAGAAGTCATGCAATGGAGGAGTGACAATGATGGCTATAGCAGCAGCTGAACTAATAAGAATAGCAGTGTTAATTAATAACGATGCTAATAGGCTAATAGCATAGAAATTGTCTCTGGTGTATTCAGAAACACTACATATCCCCTTTCAGTTTTTTGAAAATTTTAACTGTGGGTCCACACTTTTAAAATGCAAACTGTTGAATCTTTGCATTAACGAGCTATGAGCCTGAATTAGATCAGACTTGCATTACTGTTAATTGAATCGTGCCAAGACAATCAATTACCCCCATGGAGATGAATCACGCTTGACATGGTTCTATCCAATGGTATGTATCGCCCAGATTAGAATCATATTACCTCTAAAAAGTGTCTCATCTCTCTGGCTATACTGGAACGGTCAATATCACTGAGATAGAGACACTTGAGACACCCCAGCATGTTATGTCACTGAGATCAGTCCAAGACTTCAAAAGGTTAAGAAGGGCCATGGAAACAATGGGCATTTTCTCATATAAATAGTAGCGGTAACAATGATGGAGAACAGTTTTTGGATAACTTCTTGGGGACCGACTCTAGTAATCCATTTAATTTTCCCCCCTCTTTATCTATCTATCTATCTATCTATATCTATATATTAAAAAGCATGTCATTAAAGGCCCTTTTGTTTAATTAAATATTGAATTCCTACGAATTCTAAGCAATACATTCCTATCCAAGGGGCTAAAGTTGTCTCCCATTTAGTTGGAAATAAGTACGCAGCCATCACCCCAACAAATCAGATCCTCGTAAAGACGGTGCCATCCACATCACCATTTGGATAACATGAATTACATGTAAGTTGCAGTCGTTTTATTCTGTCACAACCATTTGCAAGAAACCAAACTTTAAGTAATTACAGCAATAGGTAAAATTATTGCAAATCAGCCCCCATTCCAAGGATCAAAACTGGGCCTTAGAGCTTGTTTAAATGCATGGGATTAGGTATGTCCTTGTCTGGGTCCAGCAGAGTCTATTCCTGAATACGAGTAAAACTCTTAATGAAATTCCACAATAATATATTTAAATACAACGCATGAACTCAAGAAATGTTTCTGGCCCAGGTGGTATCATGTCTGATAGCAAACAACAGGTTGCAGGTTTGATTCCTATACATGTTAGCTTTATGTATTCAGGCATGATTTGGGTCCAGAGTTGGGTCCAAGCCTAGGTATTTAAATTAGATCAGATCTGGTTCTGGGTCCGGATCCACCTTAGACAGTACCAAACTCGACCCTTTACATCCCTTCACATGGAATCCTGCAAGGATATCCATCAAAGTGAGAAGTCTACAGCTTTCCATTGTCTGATCCAGCGAAGAGAATGGAAATCTAGTGAACATTCCACAGTGGGCACATTTTTGAGGGAATCCTCTTACTCTAATTAATGGTGGCAATACTCTTAGGGCACGTTTGTGCAGCCACTTTTCCGCGGAAAAACATGAAAAGTGGAAAAGCTTCTCCACGGTGTTTAAAATTCCACATTTAGTGCGGCCGCTTTTATGTGAGGAAAACTGGAAAAATGAACCAACTTTTCCTCAATACCGTGGAAAAACATTTCTAATGGGGGAAGGTGGAAAGGTTTTTCACGGAAAATGGAAAAATTTTCCACAGAAGACGTTTTCCGCAATGCCGCACAAATGTGGAATAGGGACACTTTTCTGCAGAAAAAAGCGTGGAAAGCATGAAAAGCTTTTCCGTGCTACAATAAAATCCACGTTTGGTGGGCCGCTTTTCAGCAAGAAAAAGTGCAAAAGTGAGCTAAATTTTCATGATTCCTCGGAAAAGCCTATTGGGGTTTTTCCAGTAGAAGATCAAAATTTCCGTGGAACTGGTTTTCCGAGGGGGGAACGTTTTTGCAGCACTGCGGAAAACAGTTCTGCGGAAAACCTTTTCCTCTATCTGAAAAAAAGATATTCCCACCCCCTCCCATGGGAACATTTTTCCATAGAATCACGAAAATTTTAGTTCATTTTTTCTGCTTTTCCGAGCATGGAACTTTTTGAACCGTGGAAAAGCATTTTCACTTTCCATGATTTTTCCATAGAAAAGTGGCCGCACAAACATGCCCTAAAATTCCATGGCCACCAAGGTTCTACACATCCAAACAAGCCCTAAAGTGCACAAGCCATGTCTCAAGAAGTTAGTGGGTGAAATTCTTTTATTCTATAGGTTTTAGATATGAACTTTCATTTTTCTAAGGAAACAAATTTTTAATGTTTTCCACAGAAGTCTCTGATTTACAAGGTAAATGACCTTGTGTTAATATAACAATTGTACACTAAACCACATTGTTAAATCAAAATAATGTTAGGCGAATGATGGCACAAAATTGAATTGATCATTCATGATGCCTGACAAGTGACATCCATACTGTGTTGATGTAACTATCCAACAAAATGGACCTTAAGATCAGGAAAACTCATCCATTTAGTTGTCATTACAGGGCCTACAATTGCATTATGCAGGTTGGATTTATTAAGATACAAACTGAGCCATTTAATTTAATAGATCGATATATGTGATAATTGCCCGTATTAGTTAAAATAGTACATCAAGGGTGAAGTTCATGCAAGATCAAGCTAAAATACTTTATCTGTGTTTAGTCATATGTTTCTAATTATAAGCTTATAACCATGTAATCCTGCAATTATATGATGCGATCATTAGTGTGCTCCTCTTATAATTTGATTATATGATAATTACGAACCAATGGCCAGGTCCCACAAATATTGGTTTTATGTAGCAGGATGCCAACATTTGGTCAAGCAGGCCATATTTTAGAAAGGGATGAAAAGAATATTTTCTTAAGAAATGGCTCCCCACCTCTTTCCCCATGGAAAATGAAGCAAAGCATGCGAGGAAAACTCAGTGATTAGAAAAATAGTTACCTAGGAAAGCCTCACACCAATGACAAAAGCCCTTTTCTAGGAAAATGTTTCCTTTTTTTTTCTTCTTAGGAACAAGAAAATGCCAAACATGTCTTAATCATGTGCCATCAGCTTCTTGCTCCTCATACCCAATATAGGAACATGATACTTTGGCAAGAATGGTGTCTGTTGGAGGATTTTCATTAAATAAATAATGATGGTGATTGTGATATACCTTGAGTATTTGACGTGCATTTTCAACAACTGCACGCAGTTTTGGTTCTGATAACAGGGAGCTGGCAGTGCTTCCTGTTGCTATGATCTTCTTCTCATTCAACTTAGCAACTGAGGCAGGATCAAACTCGAGAAAAACTTCCCTGCAGATGCACTTGCATCAGAAGATAATAATAGAAATCACATAAAAAAAGTTATGATGATGAAGAGTCGGAGATGAGATTTCATCAGGTCTTAAAACAACAGAATAAGCAAAATACCTGAATATGTGCCTTTTGCTGAGAATAGCTGGCCACGAAAGTTCAGCCAATGCACCTGACAGTACCAATAACTCAAATAGTTTCCTGCAAATAGCCAACAGTGGGGCCGTATAGAAATCAACCACCCTAAGAAACCCTATAAGGTTGGAACTAAACAAATGAGAACATGGTTAGATAAGATACTTGTCATCATGAACTGGAACTCCCCATTCTTCATCATGCAAGGCAGCATAGCACGGCTCTAAGAAAAAGATGACAAACAATGAACAAATGAGATTTACAGATTGCATGCTCTATGGACAACCAAGTGTTGTTTCTTAAACTGCGAGGCAAGTTTTCCATAGCTGAATGAAAACACAGGATTGATGGAATCTTGCCCCATTTCAAACAATCTGCAAAAGATAGTAACTTATTAAATGGATAAAAAAAAAAGGAAAAAGAATCCAAAAGAACAATCATGCAAAGTTCTTGTGGAACAAAATTCCATTTTTTGCTTCAAATGCTGACAACTCCTTTCTTGCTCCAATAGACCAATCAGGTCGTGGGCCGAGTGGGTGGAGTTGAAGGACAGTAATGAAACCTGTTGATCCACCACCATAAAGATTGGCATTTGTTTCTACCCCACAGGATAGGGAGATGCCGGCTGCTGGGAATAGCAGACAACCCCTTAATCAGGAGGAAAAAGATGCATTGGAGCTAATTGCAAGCATCATAATACCAATAAATGCAAATAATATGGAGCAAATAGCAGATGATGAGGCTCTCAAAAGATGCTTTGAAGCAGTCTTGGGTTTAAGAAGAAATTATGGAAGAGCAAGAAGTGAACTTGAGCTCACAATTTTATTTCATTTATTTATTGGTAGAAGGAAACTATTCTTGACTGCCAAGTTGAAACACACCCAACGATCTTGTTCTACATCTCATCATCATCATCAACACCTTGTCCCAACTATGTTTGGATCAACTATGGAAATTCTGCTTCTCTAGAAATAACATTTTTTCTCACTGGCTCCATGGTTGGCCTGCATTGGATATGTCGAAACCATCTAAAACAAGTCTCCTTTAACTTATCACCTATTGATGCTGCCCCCAAATGCTCCTGAATGCACTTATTTTTAATTATTTGCTAGTTTTGGTGCACATCCATCTCAACATTTTCATCTTTGCTACACAACCTACACTCATTTTTTGCATGTAGTGTTACTTCATTAGCCAACATTTTGCTCCATATGTCATACATGATCTAATTGTCATATAGCAAATTTTTTCATATAATCATATTGGGATACCATTCAAATAATAATAATAATAATAATAATCGTGTTGGAATGTGCTAATCACAAAGCACTCCAGAAACAAGTATTCACTCGAACCATCCAACTCTTATCCTATGTTCAGCATCCTACTCAATCTCTCCATCATTATTAATTATGGAGTTGAGGTAGAGGTAAACTTTCTCCTATGAGTAGACTACATACTGTTCATATGCAATCTAGCTCATGGGGGTCACTTAGAGCATCCCTATCAATGAGTGGGATGGTGGATGGAAAGGTCGCCTTATGGATAAGGGCCAGCCAAAAAATTAGCCCCATTAGATTATCCTAACCACTTAACAACCTTAAGGTTTAATGGCGCTTTAAACATAAATTTTTTTTAGATTCAATCCAATGGTAAGTGAAGGTTCAGTGAGTGTAAAATTTGGCCTAATCTGGATGTCAAATCATAGGATAGAGTGTGAAAGGGGCGGCATTGAACAAAGGTGGGCTATGGGCACTAGTGGGCCCCATAGAGTGTGCAACACTCTGCTCGTAGGAGAAAATCTTCCTTCGAAAGGAATCTCTATGGCATCACATAAGCAATTAAGCTTCAATTCTCACAAGAGTTACATCTCTCTATACGTCCCCCGTAAAGTTACAATTCATATATTTCATCTTGTATGACTTATTTTAAAGTTCTTGGATTCTAAAGCCTTCCATCATCTCGCAAGTTTCGCATCCCTGCAATCTTTTGAATCATCCTTCAACGCCATATTATCTGCATACAACATACACTAAGGGGTCGTCTGTTTGTGCCCATTTACGTATGTAATTAAATCACAAGCGTTTCCGTTATGCATATCACGTTTGTTGTGTGAATTTGATTCACCTGTGTAAAACTCACATGTAAATGGTATGAAAATCAACTCAAAAAGTGCCCTTCATTTTCACATCTCAGTAGGTGTGAAAGGGATTCACATGCTACTCTTACCATGCGGAGCTACAGTAACCGCGGACGTCCATGAAGGCAGCATCGTGTTTTTTAATTTTTTCAATCTTGTGGGCCCCAAAACCATCATCAACACCGGTAATCATCTTCAAGAGGCCCAACACGGCTCATGCATCAAAATTCAGCCGTTGGATCATCCTAAGTTGTTAGAAATTTGGAAAAAATTACAGGTCGTTAGATCTGCATTCTGGGTTTCTGTGGGCCCATTTTGAAAGATCCGAACCATTGATTAGCTCTAAAATGTCGAGAACAGCTAAGCCCCCAAGTTTCAGATCATGATTCCTCATGCTTTGTGAGAAACTTGGGAAAAACATTATAACCATTGATGCCCATTAGATGTACATAAATTCACATGTGCAAGTAGGTGAAATTGACAAACATTGGAATCTGAATCTCATGTGAGTTTGTTGCACATGTAATTGATTCACATGTGAATCATTTTCACCCAAAACAAACGACCCCTAAGGAAGGTAGCTCTTCTTAAATATGAGCAATTAACTCGTCCATAATCAATGCAAAGAAATGAGAGCTGAAAGTTGACCCCTAATACAAACATATAGACTAGAAACTTACCCATCTCTCCATATGTAGTTCTTACACTCGTTACTACATACATGTCTTTAATAATGTCGATATAAGATCTTAGTGCACTTCTTCTCTCTGAAACTCGCCAAAATCAATTCCTTGAATACCCCGTCATAGGCTTTTTCTAGATCGACGAAAACAATATTAGGAGTTCTCATCTTATCTCGATATTTTTCCATTACTTGTCTAAGTGAGAAGATAACTTCCATAGTTGACCTCCCTGGCATGATATCAAATTGATTTTCAGATATCTTAGTCTTTTGTGTAAGTCTTTGCCCCATGCCTCTTCTATATTTCAGTGTGACACATAAGATTTAATCCCACAATAATTGGTGGAACTATGTATAGTTCGTTTGTTCTTGTATATAGGTCTTACAACACTTCATCCCCATTCATCAGGCATTTTCTTTGTAATATCTTATTGAAGAGCTTAGTTAACCAAACTCATCGAATTTTTCTTCGTAATATCTTATTGATCCAAATGCCATCTAGGCCTATAACATTCCTTATCTTCATTCTTGGTCATGCTTTCTTTACTTCCGCTACCCTAATTCTTTTGTAGAAGGTATGTCCTACTATCAAAGTATCCCTTCTTGTTTCTAAGCCTCCTATAGAATCTTCATTTAAAAGTTTGTTAAGTTATTAGCTTCATTTTTCTACATGTCATTGTCCTTTAATAAAATCTTTTGGTCATCACTCTCTATAAATTTGAAATAATCTAAGTCCTTACTTTTCCTTTTTCTCATTCCTATGAGCTTGAAAATATCTCTCATTCCTAATTTCTTATATAGGTCATCATTTTTTTTGGACTTTGCATCACTTACTACTGTCTTAACTTCTTTGTCTTCTTATTTATTTTATAATTTTCCGTATTTCTAGTCCCTACCAAACTTTGTAGCAAAATCTTTTTTTCTCAAACAGCTTCCTGAACCTCTACACTCTACCATTAGGTTTCTTTATCAATGTCTTTTCCCTTTCAACTCTCCCAGTGACTCTTTTGCAACTTCCTAATACAATCATCCATTTGCTCTCATGTCACTGCAGTTTCTCCCTTATAATTTCAAAAAACCCATCCTTCCCTACCACTTTAGGCTTAAATGTTGTTGCCCTTTCCCCTTTCAAATTCCTCCACCTTATTTTAGGGCACCTTTTATTTGTTACCCATCTCTTTCTGCTTCTAGGGCAAACATCTAAAATTATTAACCTATATTATGTAGCCAAATTCTCTCCAGGAATAAACTTACAATCTGTGAAAGCTAGTCGGTCATGTTTCAAGTAGAATGCCAACACAAATAGGTAGAGAAAAATCTCTATTTAACTTTTACAATGATAAATCTTAGTGAATATGGAACGCCATTTAGCCACTTAGAAGAGGAAAGTTTCATCAATTGGAGGATGTATAACTGTAGAAAAAGCAATTTACCAAAACTCCTGATCTACTATCTATCCTCTTTAAAATTCTAACATAAGTGACAGGCATTTTGCAAGCCATGCTATGGGAGGGAAATTCTGAATCCCAAATGTCTTAAAATGGGTAAAGGGTTTGCAAAGCAAAGGTGGTTTGGGTGTCAATAGCATCAGGTTTAAGAAATTTTGTGCGTCTTGAGTTGAATTGCAGATCTGGAGAGGAGGTTGAATTGGAGATCTGGAGAGGAGGCTGTGGAGAGAACAGTGGCTGCAAGGCATGGCTCTCCAGCAAATGGGTAGTCCAGTGATCTAGTTCATAGAAGTGGGGGTGCTTGGAAAGACAGATTGAAGTTGAAAGCAAAGTTCATGACCAAGTCAAGTTCATGGTTGGTAATGCAAGCTTTTTCTTTTTGGATAATCAATTGCTTGAGGATCAACCTTGTAGAGTGCAATTTCCGTCATGATTGAAAGGAAGAAAAATAAATGCAAGATAGGACCAGGATGACTCATGAGGTTCTTGTTGAGAGAAAGGTTCAAAACATGGTTTAGTACAATTAACAGTCAGGGCCAAAATCTTTAAGGCCAATATAACAGCCCTAATTGTTATATCGATCTGTTTTGCCTCTTTTTCTGTTTTGAAAGTTTGAACCTAAAACAAATCTAGAAAATGAAATATTTAAAAACCTTCATTTCCAAGGGCCTCTTAGATTAATGTAAATAGAATCTGTAAATTTACTGCATTGTTGTGCATAATATAGTCCATTTGTATTTTACATGTACATTATCCAGAGTTCAGACCTTTATACTCACCCTGGGAAAAAATCAGAACCTTTATTTAACAGCCAAAACCATAATGTTAGGTCAATACTCAATATATACAAACAAGGTTGAAAAAATAGCACAGGGTCAGCCTAGGATGAATTTGAATAAGGGGATTCGAGAATGTCAGGGTCTGTCATTAAATATGCTTTCTGTCCCTTGGAACATGACAGCTCGTCGTGGAAGCTATATTCAAATTCAAAAAGGATTGTTCTTACTTAAGGCTGCTCTGGTTCACTATCAGCTATAGGCCATTCCGAATGCTCTATCTAGAATTTGGAAAGGAGGCTGTAGACAGCATCCTTAACTGGAATTATCAGCAAGACCAAGTAAGAATTGCGAACATGTGCTTCATATGTGAGGAAACTGTCGGATTCAATGAAATGGAGCGTTCCAGGAATGTTGTTATTTATTTTCCTACTTAGCCTGTTTATTTCTGTCTGGTGGCCCTTTTTATAGGCAAAACACAAAGCTCAAAAAAAAGAAAAGATAAGGTCCGTTACTCCATATGTCATCTCAAAGGGTATTCAGATGCAACATATAACAGGATCTTCAAAAATGATATCTGTTTCTTCCTTTGATAGAAAAAAGAAAAAATTAAGGTGGACTCATTTCAATGGGCTCTACACTAGATATAGTTATGGGAGTTTAGATGAATGAAGTCTTAATTCATTTGGGCTACCATGATTGAGCAAGGTAGGTGCCCTCGTTTTGCTGTCTGTTGTGCAGATTTGACCAGTTTCTGATTTTGTAGCTTGCATTCCGTGTTAGAAACCCATCCCCCTTCCTCTGGTTTTTCCTGATTCTCCCTTTCCTTTCGGCTAAAAGGCCATTTAATGCTAATTATCAGTATTTAACCCAGGAGGAGATTAGACAAAAAAGAAAAGAAAAAAGGAAAGTCCTTCTCCTCTAGATCAAGTAAACCAGGATAATCAAATCTGCTTGTCCTAACTCTTCCAACTATAAGACAAGATTTGCACAGAGTGGTGTTTGTTGACCAAATTAAGTAAGATAATGACCAAATGGACCAAAATCAGGTATTTGCAGCAGCCCTCATGGGATGCTGCAGGGATAAAAAGCTTTTACAATTCATGTATTGGGGCGCAAGAACATGTCTATTTTACACAATCATAATTCATAACTAATATCAGAAAATCAAGAAAAAGAAAAGCGCACCAGTTTAATGTTCAAGGGGAAAAATAGAAAAGAAAAACTTACCAGTATTTGGAGTCACCCAAGCACACCTCTTCTTAGTCTGTATGCCCTCCTGGGAAGAGACGGATACAGAATCAGAACCAGCCTTCTCCGACTTAGTAACACATTGCTTCCTTCGACGTCCAGAACCTGTTCGCATAATCCTTCCCGTAGAAGCTCGACTCTGCACCGAATCAGACGAAGCATCCGACGAGCACGAGCCATTAAGTGACAAATTCGAATGCAAGAGCTGCTCCTGCCTCCGTAACACCGAGGGAACACTTAAGCATGATGGAGGTGATGAAGCAACAGCAGCAGCAGCAGAAGGTGGAGTCTTCTTCTTCTCCTCTGCTGCCACCGCGGCTTCGGCCGCCTTCTCCACCTTCCTCGAAGGCTTCGACACCGGTTTCCTAGCAACTATCGACCCTGTTTTGTTCCCGGCCGGTCCAAGTACCGGCCTCGTCTCTGCATCTGCTACATTCATCGACCTGACTCTAGGAGCTCCCGACATGGAAAGAACACCTTGATTTTCTTCAGATCCGACCTTTCTGCTCTGAAAGATCCCCAACTTCTCCACTTTTACCAAACCTAGGGTTGAATCCAACTATCTCCAAGCACAAATCAACCAAGAAACCCCTCACAAGCACGTAGACCCCCTAAAACCACTAGATTTCAACATACACTTCCACCAAAACCCTAGAAAGCACACAAATTTCAAAATCCAGATGATCTACACCAAATTCAACAGAGAAGAAGCTCCATTTTCAATCCAGTACTGAAATCCGTCCGAGAAACCTAGAAAAAGCAGAGATTTCATACCACATTGCCGAAATCAGAGCTCTTGAACTCAAAAACAGATCGGAAATCAGTGCTTATCTGATTTTCACATGAAAAAGCTGCAGTTTTGGTGGAAATCGAAGCCATTCGCTTCAAAAAAATCCAGAAAAAAAGCTGCAATCACTTCATCAGACACCGATCGAGCCCTCGATGAGACGAAAACGCAGAAATTCGTGGATATGAAGGATCGAAGCTCCGATTTGGAAGAAAGAATGAGCAGATAAAGGCATCTAGGGATTTCGCTAGAGAGAGAAAGAGGAGCTGGTAATTTGAAGAGAGAGTGTGCTCTGAGGTGAGTCATGGGTTTTTTATATGGGGTGAACGGGGATTAGCCGGTAGGAGCAGGTAATTGACTGGCTGTCAGCGGTCAAACCTTCTGGAAAACGATACCCGGGAATCTTTTTCGGTGTACCGACACTAGGGAATTGGACAAGTGGCATGGTCTGGTCGACAGTGAATGATGATGGTGCCCCGGATGTGTGGGGTCCACTTTGAATGGAACGGGAAGATCAAAACCGTCCATCGTCCGTAGACCTTTTTTAATGGTCCCTCTAATTTTTCTCACATCCAACGGTCAGGATCAATATTGATGCATCAAGCATAGTATTAGCATGGTTGGGACTTGGACGCACCTTTGAGAACGCAACCATCCCAAACTCATGAAAGAGGGGTTATTTTGGTTGCAAGCATTTTAGAAGAGATTTCTCCATCTATAATTTAAGGGCACGTTTATGTATACACCTTTTTCGTGGGAAAAGGAAATTGTCACGTCAGCAAATTCCATAAAAATGAAAATCTCGAAAAAGGATTTTCGTAGAATTTAGAAATTTATGTTTGGTGCGAAAAGAGTTTTCTCATTGAATTTATGCAGATGTTGTTTGGTGCGGCTGTGGATTCCTTATAGAAAATCAAAATTTCTTATTTGGTGATATAATTTTTTTGAAGAAAAATAACATAAAATGTATATTATTTATTTAATATTAAATAATAATTTATATAAATAAATAAATAATGAAAGAGTTATAGGATTTTTGGATTGAAATGGACAAGAGTGAGAAAAAGATACAGAAGTTTTCCGAGGAAATCCATTTCTCATACCTTCATGGGAAACCCATTTTCAACATTATCAAGGAAAATGCTGACGAGACAGGAAAGCATTTTCGCAGAATCGTTCCGCACTAAACGCCAGGAAAATGGGTTTTCGACGGAAAACCGTCCACTTTTCCAACATGCCCTAAAGGATTACATGTTTGATCTCTTGAAATTCCAAATGATTTGTTCCATTGAAGACAATTATTTAAACTACTATTCCAAATGAGGCATCCGACATTTGAAATGCTAATCGGGCTTTAACATTCCAAGATTTCATATGGGTATAATATTTGGAATTCTCACAATGCTTTAAGATAATATATTCCGAAATACTTACAATGAAATACTGTTTCGACTTATCCTCAAGTGCCACCTGTAGAAAAAATATCATCTTTGCTTCTTTTTTTTTTTCATGCTAAGGTAGCGATTGAGAGGTAGCAATTAGTTAACATCACATTTTATACAAGTGATGCTCGGCGATAAGCAGAAGCAATATTTATTTGTTTTGTTGAAACAAGAGATTTGGACTCATAGTTAGAACCTATGAGGCAAGAAATCATGAAGTAAAGGAGTGGACAATATATTGGGGCCACCTATTGAATTTTGAACCGTTCAAAATAAGTTTACCTTTTGATGTATGGGGTATCTCAGATTTTACATCATGTTTGATGAAAAATGTAACAACAAATGCACATAAGATTGTATTAATTGCATTTTTTTTTATTAAAGACCGGTAAATTTAATAGAACGTAAAATTTGATAATATTTCATGTACTTATAGGCAACGGGACATTTATTTTAAGCAGTTTGTATTCAAATAATTTCTTTTAGCTGGAGTACGTGTGCACAAAAAATTCGTTGATCCGTAAATCCGATCCGATATGATTCGTGGATTTTTATCCTATCTGAAGGTAAACGGATTGGTGACGGATTGAAAATTTTGTAATCCATTAGCTAAAGATCGGTGACGGATTTTACCCTCAATCCACGGATTCAATCCGATCCGATCCATTGACATTAAATATAAAAAAATATATAAGAGACCTAAATATAAAATAAATTGTTTAAATTTTAAATAAGAAAAAAAAACTTAAGGGGTTAAAATGTAATTTTTTTACAATATATTTGATAGTTTTCTTTTAACATTAGATTGAACAAATTAATATGATTCAATCTGGTCTTCCATGAATCGAATTGAATCAGATTTTAACAGCCATGGAAGGGTGACGGATTCCAAATGTGTAAATCTATAGATAATGGAAGGGTGATGAATTTAACTAAATCAGCATCAATTCTAGTCGTGTACATTCGAAAGCAGGGGCGCCTAAAAGGATGCACGTCCTTTCTTGCTTCAATAATATTGTTGGACCACATTAGGTTAATCAAGATTTGGTGCAAGAAGATATATTTACTTATAGGACGGGCTTTGACCAATTTCATGATTGGCGTTGGCATTGGCACTTAAAAAAACCACAATTGGTTGGGTCCTTTTTTTAAATTACATTGGATACTCTGAGTAGGTTGAAAAAGAAAGAATGCACCCACAGAGTTTATCGTACTACGTGTCAAAGTTGTGACAGAAGGAAGTTACTTAGAACCCGGAGTAGGTGATTGACCACGAATTTCCCAATGCGCGCATGCCCATCTCATGCGACATTTCAATTTTAAGGTCTGGACGATGAAGGCCCACCTATAATAATCACTGTATATTGAATTGACATCCACGGCAATTTGGCATAGATACAACTTTTTAGTCAGGGACAGCTGGTTTGATGATAAAATCTACCAAAACCATCACTTCATGTGTAGTTTATAAAAGGATAAATCAGCTCATGTTGCTGCTGGCATATAGTGTATTGCTAATGACAGCTGATCACTTAATTTAATGATTCACATTTTATTGATCAAGGCTGCTCTTGTTAAACTTCATATTCTAAATTTAGTTTTAGAGATAGTGATACTAATAGATTGCTTATTTTGTAAAATATAACAACATCTTACATACGCAATTCATTATTTTTTTACCTAGTTTAGGGGGGGTTGGGAGTCTAGCCCTCGAACGAGAAAACGCGGCATGTCCATGGTTTGAATAGTGGACAATTAGGTAATATTTGACACCTCTTAGGTGGGGTGAAAAAAAAAAAAAAAAAAAAAAAACCTCTAAAGCGATCTCCCAATTCAGATTGGTTTTACAGTAGATCAGTTTGGTCACGGTTTGGATTTCCTTTAGACCGTTCGGTTCGGTTCGGTTTTTGGTTTGAATGTACTGTTAAACCGCTCAAACTGAACCGAACCGAACCAATTATATAAATATATATACTTTTATAAAATATATAAATGAATATTAAAAATTACTTGAAGAAGACTCGAACCTACACTCCGTTACTTGAAGTCCAACGTCTCTCACCAATAGAAAAGCCATTTTTTTTGTGAAAAAATAAATAAAATAAAAAAACGTAATCGAACCAAATCGGTTCATTTCGGTTTGGTACGGTTTAAGCATATGGGTTGTTCGGTTGGTTTGAGGAAATAGAAAACATATGTGTTCGGTTTGGTTGATGGTTTCCTCTCAAAATCGATCTGAACCGTCCATGTACACCCCTACCTCTCACCAGTTAGGTAAGAGTCCGTTTTTAATCCATTGAATAGTTATATCACACAATTTACCATTGGTTGAATTAGATTTAAAATGCTTTTGAGTATTAGAATGGGAAGGTAGGATTGTTTTTCAATTAAACCATGTCTGCTTTAATGTCTTTAAAATGGATTTAAGAGGATCAAATGGTCTCACTTTTGCCCTCTCCTATCCCCATGTAGACTTTTCCATTTCGTTTTTTTTTTCTATAAATAGCATGCATCTATGTCGCCATGTCCCAAAAGCAGCCTTGCCACTTTAAGTTAAACTTACAGTTAACATTAATTTCTCTGCCCGCCTCTATTCCTTTTGAGAAGCCTGATCCTTAGATCTTCTTCATGTAGAGGTGCCAAAGATGGATTAGGTTGTCTTCGCACTTCCAATAATGAAAACCATCCTTTTAAGGCTGGGAAATACTTAAGATTTGACTTTAAAAGTGATCAAACTAGTATGGAGAAAATTTAGTAGGGTTTTGCAAAAAGACTCTTGTATTTTGTATTTTTACTAGAATCTTTCTTTCTCCTGTCATGGTAAATAAATTACTATAAGTTCGTACGAATTAATTCAACTCAACAAATCTCAACAGCTCACCACAGGTTAGGTTAGGCCCACCTAGATGTATGATGACGCAAGGAGGCATGTCAATGAGAGTGGTTGGATGCGGATTAAGAATTTATGGAAAATCAAGTTGAGCAAATGATCATAACCATTAGTTTTAAGCACTCACAATTTAATCTTCCATACATTATGTAAACTTCTCGAGATAAAAATTCAATGTGGATAATGTCTAAAATTGTGTGAAATAGGGTAAGCTCCAATCAATGATATGCATGTGTGTAAATAGGTTGGATTGATCAAAGGTTGGCCCTTGTAATAAATTTGAAAAATAAGCGTTTGTTTAAAAGAGCATTCTCGGCAAAATTATCATTAAGTCATTTGAGTTTTTCTCGGACGTTGATAAATCAAAACAAAAAACTAGAGATTATATTTCTTTTTTATATGGTCTTGTCTATTACTAAGGGAGACTTTAATAAAAACACAAAATATAAGGATCTAAGAGTGTAAGGGCTTCTGCAAAAAAATCCGATATCCAATCTGCATATAGCAATATGGGTATATAAAAACCCCATACAAAAGTGATATATATGGAGTTTAGATATTTAGTAGCCCACTTGAAAATCCCGGATCCCCCCCAGCCGATATGAAAATATTAGATAGCCCATGAAACTCAACTATCTGTTTGGATTCACTCATTTCAAACAAAAACCTAGGGTCCGCCACTTCATCTGTAAAATCCTGAACATTACACAAATATGACCTAAATCTATTGGGCTATTTATCTTGGGTCTTACAAATGCCATGCAATTGCATAGACACCCATAGTTTGAACACTTTAGCCTTGTTAGGATCCTTAGAACTAAGGTTCCTATACTCAGGTCATACTTAGAAAACAAAACAACTGACACTTGCAAGTTACTGAGGTTGTCCATCCAATATTGGCCTTTATTTATGCTTAAACTAAGTTACTTGCATTTAGTTTAAGATGATCTAAAGAAGCATTAACATACCCCTTTGTGGATGATCCGAGAACATGGGCCCACTCTAGATGAGCATGGCCCACTTGAACAAATTCAGGGCTAGAGGATACTGGCGAAGACCTTTAAGTGATGCAAGCTTGGAACAATCAATGGAAACGTCCCTACTGTTGGGCAAGTTGTCACCTCTTTATTGACAATCATAGCTTCCACATTAAATTCACATTCACTGTTGAGCACTCAGTCTATAAAGTTCTGGTGAGGAGCCACAGCAGAAACAAACAGAAAACAACAGTCCGGGTCCTCTATGTTACCTGTGCAGTATTTATTTATAATAAATAAAAGAAATAGAGTTCACATGGCATGATCATGGCAAAGATGGTGTATAGATTAGCTATCTATTCGGGTTAGCTATTCAAGCTAAGATCATAAAATTATGGGAAAAAAGCACTATACCTACCTGTACTTTGGCCGTTTTGCAGAGTGACCCATGTACTTTGGTATTTGTGACTAAACCTACCTGTAGTTTTAGTTGACATGCAAATACAAACGCCCGTGACGGAATCAATAAAATGGCGAATTTACCCCTCCATATATCAGTTTTACTCTTCACGATTTTTGCTCATTTCCCCCTTTTTCACTTACGGTTAGGGTTCCTGACGATTTTGGGTGAAACCGCCCCTCCTTCCTTGCGATCGACAGATCCCTCAAGATTGTGGATAGATCCAGGCACAAAAGACCATCAGCGATTTCAGAGGTATGAAGGTGACCCGATGATGGCAGAAGCTGCCAATCTGCAGCCTAAGTTGATGATGGGTGATGGGGCTCGAGAGTTGATAACGCATGAGGCATCTACAAGAGAGGAGGAAGATGGGTGATGGTGCAGTGTACAGTTGGAGGAAGGAATACAGGTGGCGGTCAGCCTACAGCAGGTTTTCAGCGAACGGGCATGGGGCCTCATATTCAAACAGGTGCCGATTTGCATGACACCTCTGCTAATGCAAAGCGACACGATCATAATCCAGCTGAGGAGGGGCAGGGTGACATTGGTTGGAGTACAGTCAAAGGGCGGAATACATCTCCTGCAAAGACTATTTTCAGCCCAATACATAAACCAGTTCAGGTTTCACATCGTTTCCTCAGTCTTTCAAATCTAGATGGTGATTCGGCTGTCTCTGCGGATGAAATAGAGCAAACTACTGCTTTCGTGCTTCACGGTGCTGCAGGGGGCGTTCAGCCAACAACTGTTATTCAGCAGCTGGAACTTCCTCGTGCCCATGTTCAAAATGTTATCTCTTCTAAATCTGATGGCCAGGTAGATGGCAAATCTGGTCCGTCTGCTCAGTCAAAACTGGGATCGTCTGGAGTTGGCCTTAAGGAGAAGCCTACGCTTAAACCAGGTTTCTTCACTTGATCGGTCCTCATCGGATTTCATTACATGTGGATAGACATCACTGATTTCTCTTTTGTTTTGGTTGGTCCGTTGGAGATAAAGTCAAGCACTCCTTTTGTCATTATCTTCTCATCTAAAATTTGCCTATTGGGTGGCGTGAATGAACTACTTTGGAAGATGGGTCTACTGCCAGACGTTGATCTCTTGTATGGCTCCCAAGGGGATTTCAACGATGACATCACCTATTTGCTTTGGTTGGTCTCTTGGAGATAAAGTTAAGTACACGTTTTGGATGGTGATAGGTCTTCATTGGCCTTCCTTGGTGGAGTTGCTTGTATGATTCTACGTTAGTGTGTCTTGGAGCTGATTTACTTTGTCTGTTAAATTTCATTAGTTTATCTTGAGTGTATTTAAAGGGGTATGCCCCTTATGGAAGTCGATGATAAGCTTCCATCCTGTATCTTTTTTTCATTTGAAGAATTAACTGATGAGACTGATGAGGGATTGTTTGGCGTCATCTTTAAGGGGCTTTATTTCTGATAGCAAACACAACCTCATGGCCCTTGTTTGGGTCTGGCGACTCATAAGCCTAGTCTAACAATTTTGTTCTTTGCAACCACCATATACAGGGGATATTTCCAACCTCTAAATGAAAGCGTCCAACTGTCTTCTGATTCCACTTCGAAGTCATGTATAAACGAGCCAAACTGCGTACACAACGCAGCAAAACTAGTCCTTACCAAAAACAGAAAACACAGAGCAAAACAAGCATGGAGAGCAAGGAGGCCAATGAGATCAAGCTGAGTTTGAAGCTTTGATAGATAGGAAGAGTCAGAAAGTATTGTTTGCTGAGGCCCAAAAGGGTTTCGTTGATTTCCTTTTCAGTCTCTTGGCACTCCCAGTTGGCTCTGTCATCAGGCTCCTGAAGAACCATTCCATGGTGGGATGCATAGGAAACCTCTACGAGACTATTGGAAATCTGAGCAGCACCTACATCCAACCCGGGCTAGACAAGAACATGCTTTTGAACCCCAAATCACCGTGCCTTCCTTATGGCCAAGACTCTCCTCTTCTTTTGCATGGGAAACAAAGAAAACAAAGGAGAGATGGGGAAACCTCCAAATCAATTAAGGAGATATGGGGAGAGAGGAGATGACCGGAGATTTTCTGGATCTGTCTGGTCCGGATAGAGGAAGTGTAGACGAGAGAAGGAGTGTTGCAAATCGATTAGGTTTAGAAATTTGGAAAGGGGGAAATGAGGGGAAAAAAAAGCGGGCCATGAAAATTTTTTCTCCCCAGGGGCAAATAAGTCTTTTTGGGGTAGTAATTTGACGCCTGAATGCACCAGACACCATTTATACGACATACACCGTTAATACTAACAGAATCCGTGAGTTTTGCATGTTAATTAGAACTACAGGTAGGTTTAGTCACAAATACCAAAGTTCAGGGATCACTCTGCAAAATGGCCAAAGTCCAGGTAGGTATAGTGCTTTTTTCCCTAAAATTATTGATATAAAGGCGGTATATAGATTAGTTATCTTTCAAAGTTAGCTATTCAATAAAATGGTGAGGAAAGAAAGATGGAGCTTGATACATTTCATTTATTCGTTCGTTTGTTTTAGTTTAGGAGAATTTTTTTTTTTTTTTTTTGGCTTCACAAGGGATTCAAACTCAGGCACAGAATGCACACTTTACATGTTCCTAACCAGCTGATTGACCAACTATGGTTGGGCTCCAACATCAGCATTATATATGGAGCCACGACACTTGATGTAGTATTTACTTTAGATTAGTTATCTAAAACATCGAATTAATTTAACCAGGGTTTAATCAATTAATTTAACCATCTATTCTATTATGACAACAGATTTAAGGATATAGTTCCGCCATTTATCTTCTAGGCACCATACCACTGAATAACACCAAAACTGTGAAGTCCCACACATGAAATACTTAAATTTTTTTTTTTTTTTTGGTAACACAGTCAAGGGGGCAAGGACCCAATCGAGAGCCTGCATGCATACGGGAAGACAACCCACTAAGCCCGCACACTCAAGAAAAAAGTTCATACAAGTGGGAAGGAAGCCTGCACACGTGGAAAAATGTGGTGTACCTAGGGTTCGAACCTTGGGCAGCCACGTGAGAATTGTCATGATTCCTTACCACTGGGATAAGGATCCATTCTCCACACATGAAATACTTGGGTCGGTTTTTTTTTTTTTTTTTTTTTGCTTAGAATGCATATGAATTGAATATATATATATATATATATATATATGAATTTATGGTATCTCACCTAAGGGTTAAATTTTTTTTTCGAGGGATGAAGGAAATGAAGTGAGGGTGTGAGGCCCCACCCTTTGTGGGCCCTCTAATTACTATTTTATAGGCTAATTAATACTAATTTATACTAATTATTGGTTAATTGTGCTAATTATTGCTAATTATGGCTAATTACTATCTAATTGGGCTAATTAGGGGTTAATCAGGGTGAGTAGTTAGATTTTCCTAGGTTATAGTTAGACTAGCTTAGCTGGGTTAGTATTTGTGGTTAGTAGGGTCTTTTGTTAATCCAAGGGTTTATTAGTGTAGATAGGCCTTAGTATAGATTTTAATTAATTAGGAAGGGGTTTATGTTAATTGTGCATCCTCTAGAAGATTCCAGCCCAAAGGACCAAACTAACCCTAACCCTAACCCTAATCCTATGATAACCCAAAGGGCATTCCAGTCAATAATCCCCCTCCCAAAGCTATAAAAAGGCTCTTATCCCAAGAACCCTAAACCAGCCACCACTGTTCATTGCAATTGCCTCTCTTCTCCTCTCCCTCATTCCTCTCCTACGTTTGAGCTGAGATTGCAACTGTTACTGTTGCTGGGATTTCCCCCTTGAAGCTAATACAGCTGCTTCTTCATTTCTGTCTTCTTCCCTTGTCATTTCCCCTCTTCTTTCTCCCTTAATTTCTCCCTTTGTTGAGGTGAGATTTGCAACTGTTACTGTTGTGCTGGGAGATTATTTCAGAGAGCCACAGTTGCTGCTTCATCCTTCCTCTTCCTTTCTCATTTCATTCTTCCAAGCTGCTGCCGTGGTTCTGTGCTGGAACTCCTTCTCTGTAACTGCTGCTGTTGCTGTGATTGTGCTGGAGAACCCTTGGAGCTACAGCAGTTGCTACATCATCTTCTTCCCCTCTCATTTCTTCACATGAGCTAACTGGTTGTGCTGGGAGAATCACTACTGCTACTGCTGCAGCCACTACTCTTCTTTTCCTCTCTTCTTTCCTCTCATTTTCCTTTCCTCTGAGCCACTGTTACCGGACTGTTACTGCTGGGATTTTTCCCTCATAGCAGCAGTTGCTACTTCACCTTCTTTTCTCTCATTCCTTCACCTGGGAGCTGCTGTCACTGTGCTGGAAGAATCCTTAGGAGTTGCTGCTATATCCTCTTCTTCTTCACTTTCTCTGTTCAGCTGGGATTCTGGGATTTTCTATTGCTCTCTCTCTCTACAAACCTTCTCATTTACTAAAAAAGGCAAGTGCTCATACTCCTAGCTTAGAACATGTATTTTATTTCGTGATTTTAGTAGCTTCAATTCATAAATGTGATTAATTGAGTCTTAGTTATCACCTGGAGCTCTGTTTTGTTGTTTTGGATGAAATGGCATTGATGGATGGGGGTTTCACCCCCCATTTGGAAGATCAATGGGCCACAAGGTTGCCAACTAGTGGGCATTTGAGTGGTTTGATGTTTGGAGATGATTTGGTGAAGTTTGGGACTGATTGGAAGTGATTTGGATGGAAAAAAGAGCCAAAACGGAAAATCTGCAGAAACTGTTTTCGTGTTCCCAGTCGACCGGCAGACTCGACCCGCAGTGTTCCCGGTCGACCGGGACCTGCAGGCCGGTCGATCGGCAACACTGCAGCTGTAACTGGACAGCTCCCAGTTATTTTTCTTTTCTTTTTTTCTTCAGGTCTGAGATCTCTAGTGTTCCCGGTCGACCCTTAGGTCGACCGAGAACACTGTATTTTTGGGAAAAACTGGCCCTCAGCCATTTTCTTGCATAAAATTTATTTCAGTTAGCCAGGATGACCCGGCCTTGTCCAGGTTGACCTGGAATACATTGTTTTTGCAAGAATTGACTGAAAGTTGGTTTTTCACCCGAAACTCAGACTCTTTACACCCAAATCAACTTGATACTTAGGATTTACATTTAGAAAGTGTTTAAAGCTGGGACATCAATCTTTCTAAGGTTTTTGAGTATTCGGTCAATCACCCAGGCCAGGGGTTTGACCGGACACGCTGGAAACCTTTAGAAATGAAACAAGTTTTCTAGGAAGCCTGATTCAGATTAGTCAGCGATCTTGGTTGATCCACTAGGCCAGGGGATCAACCGAGCTCACTACACATCAGGTTCACCTGGAAAACCCTGATTTTCCAGTTTTCAACATTTAGGAGTTGTGATCAGTTGTGGGGCCCATTGACCATCCAAATGAGCGTTTATCGATGTTCTAAGCCCGAGTCAACGGTGTGGCTCAACCTTGACTCGCGGGGACCACTGATTAGTGTTTTGGTTATTAATCTAAGATGATTCGACCTCTAAGAGTGTCAACGATGCCCTTAACCACCTAAGCACCAAACATAGTATTTTATGGCATTAATGACTTCGTTTAGAGATCGAATTACCGGAGATGGACCTGAACCCTATGTGGCGCATTACCTAGGATTGGACCATTGTACTTTCCCTATTGATTCCTTCATTGAAGTTCATACTTCACATTTATTATTTATTGTCATTCTTAGATCTTTAGTGTAGCTGTTAACTATTAATTTACATAAATGGAGGACCTAAACCTAGGATATCTTAGAGGTGACCTGATAGTGTGATTTGGGAGAACATTGACCCGTGTCTGTGTCTAGGCGGGCCCTTATTAGGCCTAAGTGTGGAGATATGTACCCCTAGTTGGAAGAGGTAGTTTCTTTTGAGATTTTGAGTTATGATGAATTAGTGGAAACTGTTTATCAGTATAAATGGATTATTGCCTCGTTTGGACATATTTAGACCAGGCCATGTGCTGATGGGCCTTGATATGGATCCAACGAGTGGGCTTGGGCCTTGAATGAAATCCATAGACTGAATTGGTATATGTAGACCTCTTAGAGACTTTGATAGGACCTTGCTCACGCAAGGCAAAGCCTAGACAGACACAGACCCTTAGAGTTATTCGTGAGTCGGCATGAACATTCACTCGGTTGATTTAAGCTCAGCCTGTGGACTGATCATCCCCGGTAGGAGCTAGTTGAGTGTTGAGGAGCTATCATGATGAACTACGTGGTTAAGACGGACGGTGTGATACCGTGTTCGGTCTGGAGTGATGAGATGATGAGCGGGATTAGTAATTCCCAGCACTGGGAGATTTCCCCGCCGCAACTGTGTTCAGTATGGGAGGGCCGCGGCATAATATCCCGCGGTATTCCAGCTCGTGTGAATGTGCCATTTTGTTGTAGTAGTTTAGATGTTTATAATTATCCTAATTCTCTATGATTATCATGCACAACTGCCTAGTTCACTTCCTTGCTATTAATTTAATTTATTTACCTGTCTCTATTCCTTTGATATATATGTTCTATGTTAGTAGTATGCTGTGACTTGCCAGATCTTTTAGATCTGACCCTTCATTGGTGCTTAGGCCTTGACCCAGAGGTCCCAGAGGACGCACTAGCGCTAGTTGAGGCGCCGATCGCTGGAGAGTACGCGTGGGGTCCGGTCGACACGGATGTTGAGCCGGAGGGCGGAGACTATTTACCAGGGTTTTGAGAGTCCTCTTTATTTTGGGTTTGAGAGGCAAATTTTGTAGTGAGTTGGGTAGAATTAAATATGTATTAACTTTGATTAACAATTGATACATTTTAAATTAAACTGTAGTTCTGCTCATACTTTACTTATATATCGATACCTATTGCTTCCGCTTATTTCTTATGCTTCCGCAAGTTAACTGTTATTATTATATGGTTCAAAAAGTTTTAAATTGGACCTCACTACGGCCTACGATCTTGGAAGTTCTCGGATTTTCCGGGAAGTAGCTCGCCAATTTCAGGTATTCGAGCGATTATATCGGTATCCGGAATTGGGGCGTTACAGAGGGTGTAGGACACACCTTGACTCTTGGGATTTCAAATATCAAAATGATGGCTTCTTATTCATTTTCTGTTTTCTCTTATTAATCTTCATTGAAGGAAATGCTATTTATAGCATTCATTTTTTTTATATTTACCCGTGATTCTTCATTTTTTAACCACTTAAAAACTAAAAGTATTTTAAGAATTCAATTACATAAAACAAACAGGCGCTAAAATATGAAAAGATGGTAAAAGAAATCGGGGTTTTGATAGGCCCACCATATTTAAAGATTGAACCATTTTCTTAGAATTTTTTTTTCCATAGCATGAGTTTTGTTTGGTAGATGAGAGCCACATCCCAATGGCGTTTGGTCATTCTGAAAGCAATTGAGGACTTTTATCTTCAACCCCAGGGTAGCTTAGTTGGCCTAGGACCACGGTTTGTACTTGGAGGTTATATGTTTAAAACTGTACTACCCCACTGGATTGTAGGTTTGAAAATGTACTACCACACTTGGGCTATAGGGGAGTTTACCCAGCTTTTCTCTGGGTCCAGAGGGATTAGTCCAGCCCAAAGGGTTGGAACCCTTCGATTGCAAAATAAATAAATAAAAGCTTTTATCTTTTTCAGTAGACATACTCCCTGGCTGGTAGTAGGTGACATTGTTGCTTGCTAATAAGTGCTAAAACCCCTACATGTGTTGGTGTACATGTCTCTTCCATCACACAATATGTGGGAAGACAAATAAGGTATTTAGTTGGGGAACTTTCACCAGGGTATGGATTGCATATTGTTCTCCGCTCACATGGCGGGTACTTTTTTTAGCACATATGAACTCACCTAAATGCATGTCAATCAATAAAAACTGAAGGTGAGGCAGTTTGAGATGAGGCGGTTTGATGTCGAAAGATCATGGGACTAGCAAATAATCAGCCTTTAGTTGAGACATACCTTGTAGAAAGGTGGCAAGATCCGTCCCTGAATGCGTCGATTAGTTTTGCGTCCCTGTATGAAAGAAAAAAAAAACTAGCCTTCAGTTTACCATTTACCTATCAATGTTGATTAGCCTTTTGACTATTGGTATCATGTTAGATGAGTGTCAAATTGGGTCTAAGAAGAGATCATTTGAGCATTGGAGAGGGACTGTGAAGGGGGTACTAACCAAAAGTGAGCCCAGCTAGGTCCCATGTAGTTGGAGGAAAAACTTTTACTCGGAGAAAATATTTGCTTTGTTTAGATTTACTAATTTAATTGAGAAGTGAAAATTTCCTAGACATTCCAGCTTTTCCAATCCTATGAATAAATGATATTTTGATTCTACGAGGAACACGCCAATCCATTTGAAGCCCAAGTGGTGAGGCATCTCCATATCCATGGTTGCAACCACGGATCGATCTATGGGTCTGTTGGATAGAGACTTGGGTAGTGTGACCAGGTGGATCTAAGTATGCAAGAGAGAAACAAAATCACTATGATCGAAGTGATGTTTTGTAATGCTCTCCATTCTTCAAAGGGATCTAAAATAATGCACTGAGCACAGTAAGGCCAACCATGGATATTTCTTGGGGCTAAACTGCAATTTATATGGTGTATCAAAAATGCATGTAAACATTTTCAACATTACAAGAAATTATCTCATGCCATTCAAGATATGGGACTTTCTATGCTGCCTGCAGATGTTGAACTGCTGTAGGCTCATTTTTTCTTGACCCAAGTATTCATCACACAACCCCATGACTGCGCTCAAATTTCACTCAAATAACCAGAGTGATACAAATGTAAGGTTGATCATTAAATGAAAATTAAAGATCTAACTATTGAGTATTTTTTGAAGTCCGAACTTCTTTTTTTTATCAGAATTCCAAGAATTTATGTCTGGGAGAATTTCAAATTCTCCAAAAGTTGTCTCCTCAGTTGGAATTCTAAATTCCTCTTTTTGATGGAGGATTTGAAATTCCAACAAATGGTATAGAGAGTGAAATTCCAAGAATTTCAAAAAGTATTTTGGGTGGTTGGAATTTGAAATTATAATAAAAGAAACACGGCATTTCAAATGTCAGAGGATAAGATGTCACATCATGTCTAAAAAATCCCAACCTCCCAAATTCTAGTTATAAATTTCGGTAAAGAAATAGGCCCAAGAAGTCAAATCCTTAGGTGACAAGCCATTGAATCCCAACCTTATTCCATGAACAAAGAGTCTATGGAACTTGATAGTAGAGCCCGAAATGGAGCCTGATCCGAGTTGGAGGTCCAGCTGGAGTGCAGCTGGACCTCACATTTAAAGAAATCCAACTAGAGCCCACCCTCGATGAAATAGCCCGCCTGAAAATTGAGAGAAAGGGGAAAACACAGAAAGGGAGGAGAAAGGGGAAAACAGTGACCTTAATGATTTCCTCTCTGCAAATCTGAGGAGGGCTGAGCTCATCTCATCCTCTCTGCAAATCTCGTGCACGGGAGCTCATCTCTTCCTCTCTCTCAATCTCATGCGCAAATTCTCTCTTTCTCTCTCTCAATCGCGAAGCGCTGTGAATCTCAGCTTGGTTGAACGTCCCTCATCTCTTCATCTCTCTCAATCTCGCAGTAGCTCCTCCCTCATTGCAGCAGCATCCCTCCCCATCGCATCCAGCGTCCCCCTCGCAGGTAACACCATTGCAGCAGGAACCCTTTGAATCGTTTTGGTTTTTTTTCTTTTCTGCATTTTGTTGCATTGGACGACATGCTATGATGGGTCCTCTGTAAGAAATTGGCATTTGGCAACTCATGATCTCAGCTAGGTTGCCCATGGGTTTTGTGAGATGTCTATTGTTGTTAGTCATCATCTTCTAGCATCTTTTTCAATTTCCTTGGGTATTTCATCCCTGTCTTATTTGGTTTTATTTCTAGTTTAGATGGGTGTCTGTAATTTTGTTTTGATAAGATATTGGGTGCTTGTAATTCTAATAAGCTTTCTCCTCTCTTTTGTTGATGGCTCTTCATTTTTTATTTCTGTTTCTGGGTCTTTTGTATTGTGGGATTATCCTTTTTTTTTAGTGATAAAATCGTCCATCGTCAGATAAAGACGAGAAAGGTTAATCCCAATAAAATCGTTGATCATAAAAAGACCCAGAAGATGAAAAGGCGTGAAAGTGAAACTGATCTTTTGCTGTTTCTTTGTTGGAATTCCAGCATATTTCTCAATACCTTTGAAGAAGTCCATTTAGTTGATAAAGAATATGAAATGAGTTAGCATCGATGAGTGCAAAAGATCAGTTTCACTTTCACGCCTTTTCATCTTCTGGGTCTTTTTATGATCAACGATTTTATTGGGATTAACCTTTCTCGTCTTTATCTGACGATGGACGATTTTATCACTAAAAAAAAAGAATAATCCCACAATACAAAAGACCCAGAAACAGAAATAAAAAATGAAGAGCCATCAACAAAAGAGAGGAGAAAGCTTAATAGAATTACAAGCACCCAATATCTTATCAAAACAAAATTACAGACACCCATCTAAACTAGAAATAAAACCAAATAAGACAGGGATGAAATACCCAAGGAAATTGAAAAAGATGCTAGAAGATGATGACTAACAACAATAGACATCTCACAAACCCATGGGCAACCTAGCTGAGATCATGAGTTGCCAAATGCCAATTTCTTACAGAGGACCCATCATAGCATGTCGTCCAAAGCAACAAAATGCAGAAAAGAAAAAAAACCAAAACGATTCAAAGGGTTCCTGCTGCAATGGTGTTACCTGCGAGGGGGACGCTGGATGCGATGGGGAGGGATGCTGCTGCGATGAGGGAGGAAGGGAGGAGCTGCTGCGAGATTGAGAGAGATGAAGAGATGAGGGACGTTCAACCAAGCTGAGATTCGCAGCGCCTCGCGATCGAGAGAGAGAAAGAGAGAATTTGCGCACAAGATTGAGAGAGAGGAAGAGATGAGCTCCCGTGCACGAGATTTGCAGAGAGGATGAGATGAGCTCAGCCCTCCTCAGATTTGCAGCCCTCCTCAGATTTGCAGAGAGGAAATCATTGAGGTCACCGTTTTCCCCTTTTTCCTCCCTTTCTGTGTTTTCCCCTTTCTCTCAAATTTCAGGCGGGCTATTTCATCGTGGGCGGGCTCTGGTTGGATTTCTTTAAACGTGAGGTCCAGCTGGATTCAACTTGGATCAGGCTCCATTTCGGGCTCTACTATCATGCTCCGTAGACTTTTTGTTCCATGAAAGCTTAATTGATGAATTTACTGATACAAAATGTTGAACCGAACCATGTAATGGGTGTGACTAGTCTGTGTGAAAATAATTTACAAAAGTCAATCGTGTCTCTGTCTGTTTCAATTCACCAGCAGATAACATGGAGAGACTACATGCCATGGCTTGTCACTTTCAGTCATGGGCCTATAAATAATAAATTGAACATTATTTGACTTTTATCAGTATCAAGATTCTAATAGATTTGTATGTATTGAATCATTTCTCACTGTTACAATATATGTATCTATTGGGAATGTTGATTATGATATATGGTACAACAACTCATGGATCTGACCCCTACTCAAACCAAATGGAATGGGTCTGGATCACAGAACTGGACCTACCATGACCCAGACCTAGACCTGAATTGAACTTAGACCCACCCTAGTTTGATTCATATTCAAGCCTAGTTCAAAATATGAAAAACGCCCCATCTCGTACTGAGTTGACTCGATGGGCCTTGAGTGAATTGAGTCCAACCGAGTCTATCGAAATCTCAAACAAAATGGCTAGTTGCAGAACTCATACTCTCATTTTCTTGACAGAGGCATGTCCAGATCTGAAACCCATATTCCGTGAAGCCCCAATCTTCCAAGACTAACTTGAAGAATTCCAGAGTTGAATCAGTGAAACTACACACTCGGACCCATCTATAGAAAAATCTTAGCCGTTCAAAATAAGGGTTGTGCCGAGCTTACATGCCATGTTTCTAAAGTCAAGTCGGGCCTGGATATGCTTTGATCGCGTCCCTACCCTACCTATGAACACTGCTAGTAGAGTATCTCCAATCCAATGTAACAAGGAAAAAAAAAAGGAAAAGGGAGAAAAGTGAATTGTGTGAATTTTTGGAATTCAATCGGGGTTCACATCCATGCCCTTTATTCATGTTCAGGTTTGGATTTTATTCTTTACTTCAGTTACGGGTTGTAGAGTCTAGGGTTGGACATCCTACCACAAACCTGTCTTCATCACGGGTCCAAATCCTTATGTAGCAGCTATTACATAAAATTGTGTAACAAATTTCTGAAACTCCATCACGGTTCTCATGTAAAAATCATCTAGGTTGCTCAAGATAGATCTCATCCTCTCCAATAACTTATCTGAAGTTACAGCTTAAAAGAAGTAGGTCCCTCCCACTGTACAATTGAGCACCGTGATCGAAAAGTGATTAATGCCACATTAGCAATGATGCATCAACGCCTAATATATTGTCATCACAGCGTTCAATTGTCTATTTGAATTGAAATTTGAGAATATATCAATGGAGAGAATACTGTCCATCTTAAGCGGGCCGAATTTTCTCTATGTGGGCCCCACAATGGAGTTTGGTGTTACATAATTCCCCAATAATAGCTGTCACGTAAGATTCGGACTCCATCATCACAAGAGTCCGGATCCCTGTTTAGTAGAAATATTGAGGGATCCGGATCACCTGTGTGGTCCAAACAGGGAAACCCTGTTTGGACCACACAGGTGCCGCCACATATGACATCTCCCCCCTCCCTCTCCTCTAACTTAAAAAAAAAAAAAATACAAGGGGAGGTGGATCCCCTTCATTGGTCCAAACAGGGATCCCCTGTTTGGACCAAACAGGGGATCCACTTCCAATATTGAGATACGGATTCATCCGATCCATGCCACCAAAAATGTGAAGTGGGGCCCACATGTTGAATAAAGCCAAACACTGGTCTCCAATCACAAGGCACAAGCAGCAGAAAAAAAAAAGAGAAGGTCCTAGTCAGATAAATTTAGAGATGTCTTACTTGTAACCAAGGTTACCTACCAACCCACACTAGATTCCATTTCAATCAATCAACAGGAGGCAAATGCACAAACACATAAGGAGGCATCGGCCATTTATTTAATGATGATGAGATGCCTCAATGCCCATGCAATTGGTAAGACCGTAAGAAACGATATGGCAATGATGTCAGTGTCCCATCCGTTTCAACGACCCTCCGATATTTTCCTTATAAACCAAAGCCCGCGACCGAAGAAGACGGCAGTTACGGCAGTAGCCGCGGTCTCTTCTTCGCTCGTTGGTCGACCCTCCTCGCCTTCTTCTTCCGCTTCTTCTTCACTGGTGCCCGCTAAACTGCACCACTCGCCTATCCTGCGCACCCTCTTTGCTGTTGTTCCTCTATCGTCTACTCGCCGCGTACGCATGGCGCAATCTATCACTACTCGTGCTACTCTGGGCCTCACCAGGCCTGGTTCAAGCGTCGTTCCTAAGGTGATGGATTTTGCACCATCTGTTCGGTAGAATGTCTGAAAGGCGTGAAATTGTTTCATGGGTTATCTTGGATTCTTGATTTTATGCAAGTTTTGTCTTTGAGATTTTTGTTGGTTGTGTGGTGTTTTGGATATAACCGGTTATCTGTTCGGTAAAATGTCTGAAAGAAGGTAACTTTTGGTTTTGTGTATGAATTGTTTTTTCGTCCATGGTTCTAATTTTATGTTGGATCGTGCTAATCGGTGGGTTATTTATTTGTTTTGGGCTATCTGTTTGGTAAAATGTCTTAAAGGAGATACCTTTTCA
Source organism: Cinnamomum chago (assembly GCA_038049695.1). NCBI lineage: Eukaryota > Viridiplantae > Streptophyta > Magnoliopsida > Laurales > Lauraceae > Cinnamomum > Cinnamomum chago. The sequence goes on along the minus strand of CP142452.1, from coordinate 7,337,997 downwards.
TTTCATGTATTGTTTTGAATCTGTATATGCATTTCATTTTGTCCATAGTTTGGCCAATAATTCAAATTTTCTTTCTTGGGTCGTCTTAATGGGTGGGTGCTTTTTTTTTTTTTAATTATTATTTTCTTTGCTGGGTTACTTTTGGTGGTGTGGAAATTGGATGCATCTGGCTTTCTGTTCTGGTAATATGTCTGAGGGGAGGTACTTTTTAGTGTCATGTATTGTTTTCTTCTTATGTGCCTGGTGTTATTTGTCCATAATTCTAACTAGCATGAAATCCTGTGTGATGCACAGGTTAAATACCATGCAAATTAAATATTTATTTTATCCCGTTTCAAAAACTTGAAATGCATAATAAATGCTTCCAGATTTGGAATACATTCAGTGCTGCAACATGAATACCTCACATACCCATGAACCCTTTTACCCAAACCAAGAAGACCCAGTTCATAAATAGCAGAGATGATGGCTACCAAGGTCCCTTCGTCTGGCTTACATAATTAGTCATATCTGTAACAATCATTTCTCAACTTTGAGGAAAAAAATAATTAAATCTCATGTGTCTATTTAGTTGCTTTTATACTTATTGAAATGAGAGATCGCAAGCAGGACCAAATATTTGAGATTCTGAGAGGGCACTGAATATCAGAAATGGAGAGAGAGAGAAGAAGAAGAGGAGGTTAAGAAATGAGAGATACATAAAGAGGAGGTTAGATGGAGAGAAAGGAAAGTCACATCCGTTCAATGAGTCATTTCAAAATGAGTTTTTTTTTTTTTAATTAAAATTTGCTGATGTGGCTAGTTGTGGATTGATTAAAACTCAAAAAAACTAAAAAATGGGTCTCAACTGCATTAGCTGTTTTATACCTTTCAAGAGAGAGAATTGGGTTATTCTTTTTTTTTTTTTTTTTTTGCCTTGTGTTTGTGATTTTTTCTTTGAATGCTTGTCTGGGTTTCTCTTATATTTATTCATTTGTTTTTTCAATAGATTGCTTTTGCTGCAAAAGAGGTTGATTTTTCGGAATGGAAAGGGGACATACTTGTGTTGACTGTATCAGAGAAAGACATGTCTAAGAATGAGAATTCCAATTTCACGACCCCGGCATTGAGAAGACTAGATGGCATTCTTGGCGGTGTATTGGGTCAAGCTTCAGCAGAGGAGGATTTCACTGGAAAAGCTGGGCAGTCAATGGTTCTTAGGCTTAGTAATTCTGGTTTCAAAAGGATTGGTTTGTTTGGCCTGGGGCAATGCACTCCTTCCACCGGTGCAATTGTATATCGAGGCCTTGGTGAGGTCATTGCAGGTGTTGTAAAAGCTGTTCAAGCAAGTAATGTTGCTGTTCTTCCTGTTTCCTTTGAGGGCTCTGAAGAGTCCAAGACAATTATTGCATCAGCAATAGCATCAGGTATATATATTTGATCATACTTGTGCTTGTCACTAGATTAGGCATTGCATGGTATTTTAATGATTTCCTTCAAGAAACGATTTAGTATTTGACTCAGGCTTGAAATCATTGTTATACAAGTCATTGAACACTGATTAGACGTGAAAAAGGAGCAACAATATTCCATGAGTTATATTTTTTTTACTGGGTGATGGAATTGTGCTAGTCAAACACAACATAGCTACTTCTGTCTTTTGTTGGTTAAGCGTAATTCAATGAAAAAAAGAAACTGATCACGTTCATGCTGACCAGCATTGTTAACTTTCCAAATATTATGATCAATCCAGGCATCTTCCTAGGGGTCTACGAAGACAACAGGTTTAAAACAGAATCAAAGAATCCATTGCTTAAATCGGTGGACATCCTTGGTCTTGGGGCTGGACCTTTACTGGAAAAGAAGCTGAAGTATACGACAGATGTGTGCTCTGGAGTGATTTTGGGAAGAGAGCTTGTAAATGCACCTGCCAATGTACTTACCCCTGGTTCGTGGATCTCCCCATCTCATTCTTTGTATGCTTCAAGTTTTGTGTTTTAAGCAGCTTTAAAGGCCCTTTGTAAACTAAGTGCATATAATTGGTTTACTTGTTAGTTGGGAGTTCAAGTGTATGGATATCCCCACTTACTCGTCAACTTTGTTACCTTGTTACTGTTTTTTTAAATTTGGAAATGCATTAGATATAAAAGAGTATATAGTAGAAAAGAATTACCATGTGACTGTTGCAGCAAAAACCTTGTAACTTGAATGCCCTCTCAAAATCTTGGAACTCTCTGGAGAAAAGTAAGGAATTTATGGGGGACACAAGCAACAGTTTGATTACCTGTAACTCTTTTTACATTTAACTGAGTTCCAGGTCATCAAATTTACTTGGATAATTAAAGTCACCGAGATCCAACCAAACAAGTTTTTATCTTGTAGGTTTACTCAGCAATATATTCATCTGGTGATGTTTCTCCTTTCTTTATACGTTGCTATCAATGATATCGTTGTTGTCAACTTAACTATTTTAGCTTTTACTTTCCAGTTGTACTGGCAGAGGAGGCTTCAAAAATTGCTTCCAGATATAGTGATGTTCTCACTGCAACAATATTGGATGTGGATCAATGCAAAGAACTAAAGATGGGATCTTATTTGGGTGTTGCTGCTGCATCAGCAAACCCCCCTCGTTTCATCCACATCCGTTATAAACCTCCAAGTGGGCAGGTGAAAACCAAGTTGGCAATAGTTGGGAAGGGACTAACATTTGACAGGTGATTATTTTTTTCTAGATGGCAACTTCCTTTTTCTTTTTTCTCTCAAAGTAAATAAAGGGGGAAAAGAAAGATAAAAAGGGAAAAAGAAATCTTATTTCTTATCAAGCTGGGAGCATTTGTTCCACTGCATATCTTAGGATCAGTGTGTATGCTCTGTCTTATGTAGAAAGAATGAATGTTTTCTTTCTCATCTAGTTTTTGTGTTATGACTATAATCCATATTCAAGTTAGAGTGTTGGAGAATATAACCCTAAATAGGGACAAGTGAAGATGTAGAGCTCACAAACTTGATCCATGGATTGCTTGGGAAGGGGAGGAATTTGATAAGAAAGAAAATTATTATTCTAAAATATGCAAAACAAGAAAATAAATTGATAATCTTTTATGATATCTATTTTCTTTTGAAATGATTTTTTTATGATTGGCAAAAATTAAGATGAGTAGTAAACTCAATCATTTTTGAGGAGTTGGTACTACTACCTAGAAGCTTCTGCATTAGTTGCACAATCTGCACAGCATATATAGATTACTTCTTTAATCAATAAAATATGATGGATCTCATTTGGTATGATATTAGTATATGTTCATTTTATCTTCTATGTTGTCAGTGGTGGCTACAACCTTAAGACGGGGCCAGGCTGTATGATCGAACTCATGAAATTCGACATGGGAGGCTCTGCAGCAACTCTAGGTGCTGCAAAAGCCATTGGGGAAATCAAGCCATCAGGTGTAGAGGCAAGTTGGTTTAGATTACTTATTCTTAGAGACGGGCAACATATGTTTTAATGTCATCAAAACCTTTTGTATTCACAGGTTTATTTTATTGTTGCGCTTTTGAGAATTTGATTAGCACTTTTTATATTTACAGGTTCATTTTATTGTTGCCGCTTGTGAGAACATGATTAGTGGTACAGGCATGAGGCCTGGAGACATAGTGACAGCTTCAAATGGGAAGACAATTGAGGTAATCTTTTTGGTTCTATAATTTGGGAACACTATCTTATCATTGATTATGCTCATCTAACAAGTTAATGACTGTCTTCATGTTGTTTTTAAAATTGTGGTATTCATCTTTTTCAATTAAATAAAAGTGAACATCATGAATTATTTGTATTTTGTAATGAAAAGGAACCCATAAATTATGAACTGTGAACCCAAAGTGCAGGAGTAATTACAAACCTGGTAACCATGCTTTACACCTAGGTTGAATGTTGAGTTATGTTGAGGGGAATATGATATTCACTTTTTTTTTTTCCTTTTCTGCTTTATATGCCCATATGGGGAGTAACTATGAAGTAAACTGGCCCTCATGAACTCTATCCCTAGACCTCTTCCCTAATGGGAGATCGTCTTACCATTGAACTGTGTGCTGGTTTGGCGGGGGAATATCATTTGTATGTGAGAGTTCTCATCCGACTTTCTGCCATAAAAACTGTTATCTTTCAGTTTCCTTGTCAATACTCAATTAGTTGCCTACTTAGTATGCATACTGGCTTTATTTTTTGTTGCAGGTCAATAACACTGATGCAGAAGGTAGACTCACACTTGCGGATGCTTTGGTTTATGCTTGCAATCAAGGTGCTGAAAAGGTATTTTTCATGCTAAAAAACATAGTGATACTTCTGTTGTGATTCAAGTGCAAACAAGAAAATGATTCAGTTGCCAATGCCCATCTTTATGTTTTCTGCAATGCTTTTTAAGCAGGTTTTGGCACTGATATATCAGTTTATCCTAATAATGTCTGTAACATAAAACTCTTGAGCTACAACTCATCAATTACAACATGCAAAAATTATGACAATGATAAGGATTCCAATTTAATATCATCAAATGGATATAGACGTATGTTGAAATAAAATTTACTGTTAAAAAATAAAAGAAAAAAGGATTTAGACGTTAGTCCATTCTTGATTGAGAAGGAATTATTCTAGTTGTAGTAATACTAGTTATGAACTTATGATAATTATCCTAAAAGATGGTAGCAACTTGACTGCCTGAGAAAAATGAAAGAGAACCCAGATCCCAGTTCCGAGATATGTGGAGGAGTTCCTCATTTGAATGCTCCTTTTTTAAGGAAAAAAATATACTTATTTTCATATTCCTTTCTCAGACTCTCAACCACATGTTATTTATTTCATCCTGAGGCTTAGAGTTATTATTATTATTATTATTATTATTATTTGACTATTTATTTTACTTGTATTATTATTTTTATTATATACCTTTTTTTTTTTACTTTGTATATACAGGCTATTACTTTCACCTTGATGGATAGCTATGATCTGTAGTCTGCATGTTCTTTTCATGCTAATGAAATTTCATTCTCTCTCTCATACAAAAAAAGGGCTTAAGAGTCTTGTTTCCTCCTTGTGCTGCTGTTGTATGCAGGTTGTTGATCTGGCAACACTGACTGGGGCCTGTATCATTGCGCTTGGCTCCAATATTGCAGGTATATTAGTTAGGACTGTTTCCTTTTTTCTTTTTCCTGACAGTGATTATCCTTAGAGCATAATGTTGAATTTTTCTGCACGTAAACATGACTGGTTTTGCTGAGTAAAAGGGTGATGGTTTTGTAACACCAACAGCTTTACCTAGCAACAGTAATCTTACCAATTGAAACTGAGAAACAAAAACTAGAAGTCATTACTTTTTCATTTCTTTTGAAAATCCATGGTTTTTGTGGGTCTTCTACAGCCTTGGAAACCAGAGTTCAACAATATTTTTCTTCCTGATTTCAAATTCCCAAATTTTGTTCCCTCTTTCTTTCCATGTTTTCTTCCTACATTTTTAGACATAAAATTGTTTGGTCCTGCTCCTGATACAAATGGATGTGCATCTTCATTCTTCACCATCCCCTAGAAGTCAGGCACATGGTTTATCATCTGACAGGCCTCTCCATGGATGGGGCATGTCGGGATAGTCTTCTAGATTGGGAGCTCCTAGCCATATTTGGTCCTGATTCATCATGATGTGTATTTTGATGCACCACCTTCTGCAAATGGGGCCGATTGCTTGTAATTTAATAGGCCTCCATGAATAGGGAATGTTTTGATAATCTTACAAATTTGGCCTGCTAATAGATAGTTAAAACAAAATACAACACAGGATAAGATCCTAGTCTTCATTATTTTTCTTTTCTTACTAAACTAAGAAACCATGCTACCACAAAGTGCTAACAAAAGGTTAAAGGTTGGTGGGTTGCTAGAATTCACCATTCTGGAATAAATTTGTGTCATTTTCTCTCCACAGTAGGCCCATCGAATCAATGCTTTCAGTTGCCGAAACATTGTCCTGCTTGGGTAGAATGGGGGCTCATCAAGATGTGCACTCACCCTGATGAATGAGGACAGAATAATTCCTCTTTTACATGATATTTAGTGTCTCTATCTTTACTTCTCGTTGTTAAATTCAATTCATCATTATTATCAAAGCCTTGTCTCAACTATGTTGGCGTCGGCTAAATGAATTCTGTTTCTTCATTCCGATCTATCTTGACCTAAATCTTCGGATAGGTTGTTAATACTTAAATTCGCTTTAGACATATTTTCATACGAGTATGCATCATACTGGATGATATGCATTTTAGACTCCATTTTTTTTTTTGCATACATATATATCAGCCTTTATAAAACTAGAAAGACTACGATGCTATTTATGCATCAATGCACTACATAGCATATAATCCTGACAATTATAAAATGATAATTGTTCTTTTCTGACAAACTTAGTGTAAAACCAATTTCATAGCTAGTTATTTTCTTCAATGACAATGTGTTTTGAAGTTCTGGCTGACATCTTCTACTTTTCCAGGAGAATCTGATTGTGCCTGGATCATTTTTATTGGCATTTGGTATACCTAATGCGGGAGCATTTCTGTGTTGTTGTCGTTGCCAAATGAACATGTTCCCCACATAATAATATGTTACACCATTTCCAAATGTTTAAGGAGTCTGGCCTTATCTGACTGGTTTCTGCTGATAATCCTTATGGCAGGAGTCTTCACACCCAGTGATGACCTATCGAACGAGATCTTTGCTGCTTCAAAGCTCAGTGGTGAGAAGTTTTGGAGGATGCCATTAGAGGAAAGCTATTGGGAGTCAATGAAATCAGGAGTTGCTGATATGGTTAACACTGGAGGCCGTCAAGGAGGTGCTATCACAGCGGCACTATTCTTGAAACAGGTTCTTTCTTTGTTCTTCTTGTATTTTGATTCCTTTCCCCATTCTGAATGTGGTGGAAGTTCATTGAGCCCACCAGACTTTAGCCATGGATAATGAGCAGCTCCTAACAACCATGCCAGTTGATTTAGTGCATGTAATCATTCTCTGCTGTCAAGCGAGAGGAAAAGTTGGATTCTGGGCCTTATGGCATTTACCATTTCCTGATATGCTCAAGTATATATATGGTTATAAAAAAAGAGAAAAAGATATGCTCAAGTATATATACAATTGGGGTGCAATGGTGAACCATTCTATCAATCTACTGGGCCCTCCATGATGTCAATTCCTCCAAAACTTCTGAGATTGAAAAACCTTATCCAACTGACTCTTGGCCATTTTTCTAGACCATAGCTGCATTTCTTTTTCTTAGTTCCAATTAGGCCACAGAATGAGGGTTAGGGCTCAGGATCTCCTAAATGTAGGTATTTTAGTGGCACCCCTGGCAATGTTGGGGAATCATCAGATCAGTAGTCTAGGAGTTCACTGACACAATTGTTTTTTCTTCCCTGTGATTCAAAACTGATGCAACAAGATAATGATGAGTTGAAACTGAAACAAAATCACTGCTTTTGCAGTTTGTAGACGAGAAGGTTCAGTGGCTTCACATCGATATGGCAGGCCCTGTTTGGAATGACAAGAATAAGAATGCAACAGGATTTGGGGTATCTACTTTGGTTGAGTGGGTTTTGAAAAATTCAGCTTAGTCGAGGACCTGAAATCGCCAGATCCCTATGATATTGTCATTTAAGGATATGCAGAAAGCTCGATGGAGTCGCATTGAACTATGAAAACTGATTGGGTTTTAATGAAGATTTGATGATGTGATATGGAAAAGAAAAGGGTAGAGAGTGTCAGTATTATCTCCTCTGAATAAGATTATTGTTGTTGTTCTTGTAATTTTTGCAACGATAGGCAGCAGTACTGTTCAAATATTTACCCCACAAATGCGAGACTTATTTATCTTTGTTAGTTAAATGGATGAATGCATTATATCACTTGTGTGCATGAAATTTACTATTGCTTATAATACCATTTACTTTGTGCAATGTAACAACTAAAGCATACAAAGGGGCATTTGATGTAAAGGTGAATGTAAGCATACACCCTACTGAAAATTCAAATGGCATGGTACTCAGCTGGAAGTCAATTCATTCTTCTATCCATTCTAAGGCCCAATGGCTGCTGTTATTTTCATCAATGGTTTTGGTTTCAGGCTTCTCACCATTAAAAGCAGTTGGGTATCACAGTATCCCTACTTCTTGGTGCATATGGAAAACGTGTCATGCCTATGTTGCAAAAAACCATGATATCCATTTATGAATTTGATGTGGCTAAGATCCTAAGGTAGATAGGATTGTATTCGATGGATCTCATCCAGATGCTCATGATAATAAATATGTGCTGATGTTTTTTATTAGGACTAGCGACAAATGCTCGGGCTCTGAAACAAAGATATGGTAAATTATTATAATAATTAAAACTATAAAAGAAGAATCCACTATTATTATTTTTAAGAATTTTTAGATGGTAAAAGGAAGAAATTATCGTGAAAAATAATAATGAGAATCTTATGATATCGCACCTATAAAATCTTTGTAAATTGAAAAAATACATGGGTTGAAAGTCCCTGCTAAAAAAGAAAAAACTTTGGATGGAAGCAAAAAGAAGAAATGATACCGTTCAAAGGAGAAAAATTGAGAAAAGAAAAAACAAATGCATCCATTTTCCTATCAATACCCGGCTGGGGCTCAGTCTGTTAGGTATATCGTATGGCTAAGATGAGTCCCACACCAATGGCCCAAAACACTACCCACTCGTTTTGAGCCTACTTACCATTAAAATACACCTATTTGAAAATGCAAATCAAATCCACATACAACCAAACACTTGAGAGAGAGAGAGAGAGACGTGTAGAATTCTTTTATTCTACATCAATGTCATATATTTATTTAATATATAAAATAAATGATCCAAGGAAAATAGGTCCCTCACATGGGATCTATACCTGATGCAAGATAACGATAGGGAGGGAAATTTAATTGCTTTCATCAATGTTAAGGCTCTAGATTTTACATGAATGTTGAAGCATCAAAACTAACCTCATTGCAAGCATGTGTCGTAAGTTTTATAATTTAGAATCCCATTAAATTAATGGCCTATTGTAGGAATTTCAATGGGTCAGTTTCCGGATTGGCCGTTTCTACTATCAATAGGGATTGAACGGCCAGGTCCTAGATACTGAGTTCGAGCCTGCCTACTCATAAAATATGGTGGGTTGAGACTGCCCCTTAAAGGCTGGGTCAAACTAAGGTTTGAGTCCGGGTGCACATAGGATCATCCCAGCTCAAACCACATGATAAAAAAATATTGAAAATATATGACAACTCTTTGAAGGCCTCAGTTCAACAAAGGCTCAAGTCCATTTAACATTTGAGTCAAGTTGATAAGTTCTATGAGGTGGTCCCACTGAGATGGTGCATGGGTTAGATTTATTAAATTTTCTAAAACTTTTGTGGGGTAACACATAAGTGAAAGAGATTGTTATTTTTGGATCATAAAATCTACATAGTGGGTCCCCTTAAAAATGTCTTTTGTGTTATTTTTTTAAGACTAACTTTAATTTTAGGGGATATTGATTGAGAGACTTTATGAAATAAAGGATATGGATAAAGAGATTTTTTTGGAGAAAAAATTGTGGCATGTGATGACATGGCACCTTAAATTACTCTATGCTTTTTCTCCATATTTATTTGAAAGGAGAATAATTGGGTGCTGAGGTGGCACCCTTCACAGCCCACCTCTCCCTTTACTTTAATATATATAATGGTAGGTAGATAGTTGGAGAAATCTTTCATTGGCCATGACAAAAATGTGGGCCCATGTAGACGAGTTGGTCAAGAGTGATCCCAAATACTTACATTCTAGGAGGTCAATTTCTGTGCAGGAGCATTTTGAGAGGAGGTAGCTTGGTATAGTCACCTGGGGCCCCACAAATTATGGGAACGGGGGGATGAGTAGGGCCCAGATGTCAAATTTTAGGGCCCTTTGATCCATGGCCTCCAAAGTTTAACTTTATATATAAATACAAGAAAAAAAGTATTTGACCACCGATACAATGGTCCAATCCATTTGGATTGGTGCAAACCCAATTGAATGGAGCGGCACCGAAGTGGGCCCACATGCCACCTCTCATAATAATACTTTGAGGTGAATGCACAGGAAAAACTGCACCCAAAATCTAAAGAACTCTATCTTGTCCTATTACCACATGTAGGTATTGTAATAACTTCGTCTGAAAAGATTTGCTTAAGTATAAGTGAAAAAGTTAAGTGAGGTGGGTCAAGTCAGCCAAACCCAAAATCAAAACCCTACTCTGGTAAAAATTTAGAAACCTACGCACGTCTCAACCAAACAAGCTCACTGACAATAATTCCGCCTCTCTAATAAAGAAGGGAGATTCGAAAAATTGCCCCACTTTAAAAAGGCTTCATTTTGTGCTTTTTGTTTTTTTTTTCCGGTCATAGTGTCATATTGTGCCAATCTAAGTCTTTTTCACATGCTATACCCCATGAATAGTCAAAAGACCAAGTTAGACACTCATCTAACTTTTCTTCACCGTTGAATTGAAATCAAAGTAAAATGATGCCTTTGAACGATTAAATTTTAGGACAATGAATCAAAAAATTCACAGATAATAGATTTTGCATATATGTATACCTCTTATAGATCTTTCCATTTAATTGACTTTCATGATCATCAACGGACAAGTGCTGTAGTTCTCCCCAATAAAAAAATATTATATTTTAAACTTCTTATAAAGTTTCTCCCTCCCAATATAAAATTTATTTTACCGAAAATATTAGAATTTCGAAATTTGAGGGCTATGGATTAAAAAGTTCATAGATAATCTTATATACTCAAGATTTTTCATATATGTAAGCCTTATATAAATCTTTCCTTCTAATTGACTTTTATGATCATCATGCATCACAGTAGGAGGCCCAACTAGGAGGAGCATTTTTTCTTAAGAAACGCACAACGCTCCCAATAAAAAAAATATCATATTTTAAATTTCTTATAAAGTTTCTCCCACACAATATAATTTATTTTACTGAAAATATTAGAATTTCGAAAATTTTATATTATAAACTATAATCCCTGTGATAATGAGGGCCATAATTGAATTCGATCAAACAGATTGGCCATGGGCCCCACAATGAGTTTTGGACCGGTAAAAAAAAGCTATAAAATGCCACCCGCCCCATGCTTTCTCACTAATTCGTTTGACGAAGTCAGTCAGGGGAAATAAAAGACGAAGAAGAAGAAGAAGAAGAAGAAGAAGAAAACGACGAAGAAGAAGCAGCAGAGCAAGTACTCTCTCTCTCTCGTTTTTCTTTTCTTCTTCATGCGAATTGCAATGGGTTTTAACTTTTATGGGGTACTGCAAACGACACCGATAATTCGGGCTGTGAATCGATACGGCATCAAAGTACCGATACCCATTACATATCGTTTCGGCCGATATTCTAAACATAGCGGCTCGTTTTAGGGTTTTGGGTTTAGCGTGCTTTATTTTATCCTCATTCACGAGGACAGATATTGCCCTAAAACAAGTCAGAATCTTGAGTGAAACTCAAGCAGTAATTCTTCTTGTTACCTTTCAATTTTTAAAATTTTGCCTCCACCTAGAAAGTTGGTTGCTTTCATACTTTAGGCATCATTGCACTTCATAGAAGAACAGGTGACAATATGTTTGGTTCAAGAATGGGAACCAAGAAACTGCCTTTCTTGGACAATTCAATCTTGAAAAGTTGTTGCTTGCATAGTTTAGGTAGGGCCACCATTCAAAAGAAAAGAAAAGAAAAAAAAAAAACTCTAGGTTGGATGATCTAATTGTTCTTCATAGAAGAAGAGATTAAAATATGTTGGTAAAAAGAGTGGGACAAAAAATAGAGATCCTGAATCATCATTCATTCTACACAACCTAGGTATTATGAAATTTCTAATTTGGGATAAATCATAGCAATTAAAGATAATGGAAATAGAGTTAGTTCTAGCCATTCAATATAAATTCAATAAAATTCATGAAATCTAAAATTAGTTTGCAAGCTAATATAGAAAGAGAAAGATCAAGAGGCTTTTGATGTACATGTGCTCCAACTTGGACTATCATCTCAGCCTTTAATCTAATACAAGAGAAGAGGGCATCTTGGTGGGTCATGGGCCTTGGTCGATACGACCCTCAGATTGGATCAAAGATTGAAGGAATTAAAACTTCATGCATATTATTATTCATTGAAGTTGTCAATCTCTTTTTTTAGTATTTTCACAAATTATTTAATATAAGGAGGGTTTTCTTTATTTCTTTATTAGTATACTATTATTCAAGTAATGTTTCTTTTATTTTGGGAAATCAAATTTAATCTTTTTTTCTCATTTAATGGAGTGCTCATCCATTTTTGTGTGTGTCATTGTTCTTTAATTATTATGGTTTTCATTTCATTTGATAGTTATATTGTTAGTTTATTGTTGATTTTTAACATTAACATCTTGACCCTACATTTCTTATATTTTTAGGCAGCTGATAGAGAATTTCTAAACTTCAATTTACAATATTCTGTTTTGCGGCACAAGCTTAGTACTCGTGGTTTTTTTAAAATTTTTATTAATAATTTTATGGTTTGATGCAGCATTTACACGCGAGCGCTTTAAGAATGAGTTGGATTACTGATATCTAACAAGTCCACTTTGTCATTAAGATAATTATTTGTTTATCAAAATGACCTACATGAAGAATTATTCATAATAATCATCAGCATCATCATGATTTAGGGTTTAGGTTGGGGTCAACTAATGTTTGGGTTCTGATAAAAGTTTTATACCGGCAGTCAACCTATTTAACACAACTCTCCTCCTTCATTCGAGCTTGAGAGCAGCAGTAGAAATTGGCGAAGTTGTTAATCAATTGCTTATTGAAAACTTAGACAGAAACCCCTCTATAATAGTTTACCAAGATTCCCTCCAATTCCTTGACATCACAAAAAAAATCTTTAACTGTTGAAAAATGAATAGACTGAACTATAAGAATCATTTTAGAAGCCAAAAAAAAAAAAAAAAAAAAAAAACAACTAATACAAGAGAGCCCCTCTCTTCTAATCTCAACGCTTCAAAATAACTCTCCTCTTGCTTCAGTAGTGGGAAGAATTTCTCATTAACAGGCGTTGAGTACACTGTAAGATTCATCATGAACATGAAACAAATTAGGATTTTCTTTGGGCTATCTCGTGATATAACCTGAGAGGCAAGTTAAAAAAGCTCATATGTGAGGGCGGCAGGGCACACTTTTATAATTTATATTGTTCAAAACAACTCTCTTTATCTTATTTCAAACATTGGAAAAAATTATTTTAATAGAAGTAAGGTGAAAATGGGTTGGATGGTTTGAGTTTGGTCGGGTTAAACATTAGGGCTAACATGCATATGCTTAACCCATACTCAATCTACATGTTAATTGTGTGGAAAATCATGTACGTATGTCATTGACTGACTTTCGATGTGTAAAAATGACTTTCATGTAATCAATGCAATTCTAGGAATTCTAATCTTGACAAACATTGATATTTCCCACTCTTCCTGTACAGAAGAGGTTTTTTTTTTTATAATTTTTTTATAATTTTTGCGCCGCGGTACATACTCATACACCCACCCGACACAACTATACCATCCAAGTCCCTATCCAACAGAGTGGCTTAACTCTGCTGACTTGTATTTAAAGTTTGACTCTATTCTATCTTTTGCTAATTAATTTTTTTTTTGCTCTCTTTCTTTTTCTTCCTTTTGCTAATAATTTTTTATGTTTTGCTTTCTCTTTCCCCCCTCTAATATAGGTTTGAAAGAGAAGAAGAAAGCAGGAAAAAAAATGAAGATTTCTAGATAAGGAAAAGAAAGAGAAAAAGTGAAAGAAAGGAAGGGAAGAAACAGGAGGAGAAAGATAAAGCTTAAGCTTGTAAAGGAGGAGAACATGCGTGGGAAGAGATCATTCCTAGAATTAGAAAACCTGCACATACCACTTTCCTCCATTTCCAAGAGGCTTCGTTTCACTACTGGATCCTCCCCCATTGGTCTCTCATTGCCCCATCCCTCCTCCTCTTCCTCAGATTCTTCTTCCTCCCCTGCCATCACCCATCTCATGGCACTTTTCCCAGACATGGATCAACAGGTTTTCCTTCACTTCCTTTTGCGTTGGGTTTTGGGTTTTTCTGTTCTCATTGAGTTGTTTGTAAAAATATGTATGTAATGTTGGATTCATTTGGATGGGATTGAAAATTGGTATTGGTTTGGACTTTTTTGTGAGACGGAAAACAATATTTGGTGGGATGCCGGAATATATATTTTTTGGTTCTAGCTTTTGTTGCTAAGTTAACTCAATGGTGAGGCACCTTCCCCTCCACAAAAAGCATCAGGGTTCAATCTTGGCCTTAGTGTTGATAGTGATTAGTGAGGGACTTGAGTAAAGTGTGTAAGTTGGTGTCTGTGTTGTACCCATAGTTGTCAATTCCGTTCCATTCGGGCCGAAATTGGCATGAACGTTCCAGAATGGTTTGGGGCGGAGAAAAATGCCCCCTGAAAGATTCTGGGCCACTTCCGGACCATTGCGGTTGTTCCAGGCCAATACCGGCCCCAATTTTGGCCTAACTCCAGCCCATTCCAGACGGAATGAGAAGTCCCTTGAAAATTTCATTTATTAAGTAGTTTTGGTAAGTTCACATGTTTCGTACTTTCATTCATATGTAGTGAAAGCTAGGAAATGGTCGATTGTAGAGAATAGTTTAATTTAAATGGTGTAAGTGTGCATTATTATTATTTTTATAGCTATCTACCATTTTTTCTATTCAATTTTAGGTTTTCTTTTAGTTATTTCATTTTTTAAGTGTCTTTTCCGGATTTGAACTTTGGAATTGATCGGAATTTGGAAGAGAGAGAGAGAGAGAGAGAGAGTCCTTGACCCAATTAGGGCACATTCTTATTGTGGATTTCCACAAATCCTCTAATTTTAGGCTAATTGGTGCTACTTCTTTATGCAATATGAGAGCCATCTTCTTAAGCTTATATTTTTGTGATGGAGAGGAATCTGGTAGGGGGTGGAGCAGGAATTTTTGCCTGCTCGGAATTGAGATTTTTTGCTGTTTTAAGCAAACACTTACCCGCCTTTTATTTAGGGTGATAAAGGTGAAAAATATTATATCGATGTGATTGTGTGCGAGGAGTCTAAAGCCTTTTTTATTTTTATTATTATTATTTTTTTTAAGGAAGATAGTATGAAGCCGGTATGGGATGTATGACAAACACTATCTGTTTGGTGAAAATTTGTTGTTTCTTCGAAAATTTTATGACTTAAATTGTTGTTAATGATTTGTGCTGATAATGATTTGGATTTTGGACAACACATGAAGAGAAAGATGATAATGCTTTGATATAGGTTACTCATGATCAAAGTTATTAGTGATTCGATAAAACTCAACTCACAATCTGTTTGGGATTTTTGGTGCAGTGGGAAAACCCTTGGTGCAAATCGAGCCAGGCCCAGGTCAACTGGACCCATACCCATGGCCTTTGGGTCAACCCGGCCAGCCAGGTCCATTTGGTCAAGCCTACAGGCCCAATAGGACCGTCTGATTTACAGTGGGAGATTTTTATCCAGTGGCATTCCTTTTTTGTTTTGATTTGATTTGTCTCGCAAAGATTTCAAGGATTAGAAAGAATTCATGTCTTTTTTTTTTTTTTTTGAAGAATTAGATACTTGCTGAGATAGGAATGAGGGGATCTTCTTACCCACCCTTCAAGATCCCACCCTTCATATTGAAATTCCCTCTATTGAGAGGATCACCTATGATTATTTAATAAAAATCTCTGAGTTTCCCTTTGATTTGTGTTTGCTTCTTTGATTGTGAGTGTGTTTGTGCTGCGAATCCTTCACGGCCAACCCCTCTCCTCATGCGCATCTAGGGTGTCCAAAGATGTAACGATCACATGATCTCTGATACTGTTTTCAGAATTTTGAGTCCTAAATTAATTGGTGATCAGAGAGTATGTTAATTTTTAGCTGGAAAGGAAGAAACACAATCCTGTCTGATGCAGACCCAGGATTCTCCTTTTGAGTTGTTACCATTTTTTTATTGATATTGAGTAGTTACCTTTACATTATGATGTATTTATTATGCTGACGATCATATTACATTACATGTGATAGATCTGTGTTAATGTGTATGGTTTGTTAGATTCTTTAACCAGGTGGGTCATCAAATAATTTTTTGCTAGTTCTAATTATTGCAGCTTCTTGAGAGAGCACTGGAAGCGTGCGGGAACGATTTGGATTCTGCTATCAAAAGTTTGAATGAACTAAGTTTAGGTTCTGCTGGCACTGTCTCTGATACAGGAATGGGGACAAATGATCAACAGCCATCTCAAGGTACAAATGCTGATATGTATTAGGTATTCCAAATATGTGTCAAAAATCAAAATATTTCTTTTGCTTTTCTTATCCTTTATATTTTCAGAAATGTTGTTGATTTGAACTTCCAAATATTCCTTCCCTCTGAAAGGTAATGAAAGATTGTATTATTATGGGGATTACTATAAAATACCTTTAAAAAAAATCATCATTTGCTTAAAAAAGAAAGACTTGAGTGGATTGAATTCTTGGGGAATCCATAGGGAGTATGGACCCTCTATTTGATGCAGCCCCATTAATGATAAGAGCCTTCCTTTTAGACAATGATCCCAGTTATTCATAAATAGCTTGATCGTTAATTTGTATTAATCTGATAGCCAGATTTAGGATTTCCGAAGGCTTCAATAATCACTTAGGTCAAATGATACTAAATGTTCCATGTATGGCATCCAAAACAAATGTATTGAAGAAACATACCACTCAATTTGATGGGATCTTTTGCTCGTGCTAGGGAGAGGCAGACCCAGGAAATTCAACATGGGGGGGCTTTATGTAAAAGAAATATTCAGGAAAGGGGCAAATGTAACATATATATATACATATGAATTTTTAGAATCTGTAGGGGGTTTTAAGAATTTTAAGTTTTTCTCATATATGGGTGGGGGCTTCAGCCCCCAGGATCTTCTACCTGGGTCCGCCCCTGGTGCTAGGTTCTATTGGTTGTTTGGCAATAAAAAAGGGATTCAGACCAAATGACCAACTCAAATGAAGGAATCCAAAATTGGTTCGTCATTTGAATCAATGACCAGACTGGACATAGAAAACTAGCACAACTATCTCTCATACTTAACAGAAAACTAGCACAATTATAATATTCAGTCAAGATGTAAAACATTTTTAAATTTTTTTAAAGATCTGATAATATTTTGTATAAATTGCAGTTTCATTAGCATTTTTTTTCGTTTTATTGTTCTTCATTTTCGTTTGCTATATTCTGCCTTGCACTTGCTCTAGGGAAGTAATTCATCTAGTGATGTGTCTTTTTATGATGGGTGGTTGGCATGTTATTTGAGTGATGGCTGGGCATTCATTAAGGCACAACTGTTATGGCAATATTTCAGGTGGGGACCCTGCTTCAGTGGATGCAGCTGCCCAGAACAACCTCCCAACTAATGGTTCTGAATGGGTGGAGCTACTTGTGAGTGAAATGATGAATGCTTCTGACATGGATGGTGCTAAAGGTTGTGCTTCAAGGGTATTGGAGGCTTTTGAGAAATCTGTTGCTTCCCGTGCCAGTGCCGAGACAGCAGAACACTTCCATCAAAAGGTATTGTGCATTCTCGTAGTGAGTACATATTATGAAGAATCATTTAAGATATGGAGTTAGATGTTGCAGAAGACCTATAGTATACATATTTTATCTCAGTTTTCATTCCTAAGTCTTCTATTTTCTAAAGGTACAAAATCTGAACCATTCAGACAGTAGGTCCCACTGCGGATGAGGATTGGACAACCTTATCCCTCCAACTGGGGGACCTTTTCTTAAGGATGGATAGTTGTTCAATCTTATTTTAAAATTTTTCCCTGCATAAACTGAATTTGCCCCCTTTTCAACAGTTTCAAATGAAATGGTGTGTTATCTGAACCGTGCAACTTTTATACTATTGCTTGTACTTGCTGGATGATCATTTCAAACCTCAGTTAGGTGCAGCATGTGTATAAAAAGAGTCACTGGCAAATTGAGGAATGGTATCTGGCAACTTAACCTTGCCTTTGCTTCATCCTTAATATCATTCTTGCAAGCATGGATAATTGGAAGTGCAAATTTAGATGAAGCTGACATGTTCTGGGTCCTGTCTTTTGAGTTGGGCTTGCTGAAAATCTTTTAAAATCTCAAACATGTCCAGCATATGGCAAAGAAACTTGGACATGTGGGCTGATCTCATGCATCTTAGTGGCCACTGAGTTGGTGACTGATACCATCATACCAAGCTTAACCATGGCATTTGTATGAAAATAGTCATTGATAATCTGAGGATTAGTTTGTCGCTCTTTATTATTGTTTAGCATGGATATGCAAATTCTATATGGTGCTGATATCTTCTAGTCTGTGCTATCTCTAGGGCTCTCAATGGCTCGAATTTGCATAGGTCTGAAATTTGAAAAGAAAAGGACAAAAAAAAAAAGAACCCATAAATGCTCTCTTCTTCTCCGACCAAACCAAACAACACACACAGAGCAAACCTTCTTTCCCATTTTGCAATGCCACCAATGTTTCCTTCACTTAAGATATGAATGTATGCTATCTAGTTTCCATACACATCTAGCCTCATATGAAAGCTCAGAACTCCAGTCTAGGATTCTCATATGCCAACCTTTGTGGATTTCCATGGGTCTCTCTCCCCCTCTTCTCCCTCTTCTTTTGGTTCTCATCTTATGCTGCAATTGGGTGTACATGGTCTTTGGCGAACAATCGTTTTCAGACTGCAAATCAGGACAGTCTGAATACTATTTTTAGTTTCAAGTATATTGTAGTTTTCTCTGATTATCTGCTTGGCATGAGTTTATAGTGTTTGTGTACCTAGCATTTATGGCATAGTTCCATCATCAGTCTTGATCGAATGATTCTAATACATGATGTTCAGGTTCATCCTCTGTTGATTATTTTGATGTTGAGTTCGTCTCTTCTTATTTGAGATGGCTGATGTTGTCTTATTAGGAAAACATGCTGAAAGAGCACTGTGAATTACTTAAACGAGCAGTGAGAATCCAGCATATTCGAGAACACACTATTCTCTAGCATTTATGGCATAGTTCCATCATCAGTCTTGATCGAATGATTCTAATACATGATGTTCAGGTTCATCCTCTGTTGATTATTTTGATGTTGAGTTCGTCTCTTCTTATTTGAGATGGCTGATGTTGTCTTATTAGGAAAACATGCTGAAAGAGCACTGTGAATTACTTAAACGAGCAGTGAGAATCCAGCATATTCGAGAACACACTATTCTCAAACAAGTGGATGACTGTAAAAAAGAGGAAGATGAAAGCATGCAGGAGTTGCAGAAACAGCTTGTGGCAACTGAGCATGAACATCAAAAAAAGAGCCAGGAGTTGCAGCAAGTGAAACAACTTCTGTCGCAGTGTCAGGTAGAATTTAGAATGCTCGAAGTATGCGTTGTATGTTTGTATGGAGGAAATCTTACAATTTTCTTTTATAGGCTGTCTGTTTTTAATCAGTGTAGCCATTGTCCTGAGCTTCTCTGTTGTTTGGTTGTTTTACAGGTTGAATGTTATGCACTGACTATGCAGCTGAGACAGGCCCTGCAGAGCAACTCCTCAATCCCAGATCGTTTCCACCCTCACGTTTTCTAAAGTTTGTATATACTATATACCTTGTTTAGTGTCTTGGGCTAATAATGCTAGCTACATTTCTGTGACGGGTTAGGAGAAATTACACCCTTGAACTGCATCTGATTCACATATGTTGCATGTTTCTATGGGTTATCTGCCAATAAACCTGGCCTGATTACTCGGATACCTGGACGCACCCCCAGGAAATCTGAAAATGACTGGTTTATTGTCCCGTTAAATAATTGGTCAGGGTCTGGTGTGGAACATGCTTGGAAGCCTGGAAGTGTGTTGACTAATCCTGAAAATTTGTGAATATGGATATACTGTGTTTTTTTTTTTTCCTTCCTCTCTTGCAAGAGAGGCTATGGGGGATTTTTGGTCCCCATCTTTCACGCAAGGGAGTCCGTTTTGGATTGAAAATCCTTCACTGCCTTTGTGTGGGATTACTGCAGGTGAAAAAGTTGCTACAAGTATGCATTACTGGTGATATCACTGTTTGGACAAGGTTGACCACTATCAGGCAATTATGGAACTCTCAAAATAAAGTGCAAGTAGCATAGAGGGCGAGCCTTCGCCTTGGTCTGGATAAATATTCCATGCTGGGCCACACGCGGATGGCAGCCCCCCTGCATGTGACCTTGTGATTGGGGGAGTTGCCATCTGATACTGCTTATTTTTGGGCCCTGGTGGATGTTCTTGCCATACCATTAGGGCTGTCATTGGGCACCTTATCCTAATGAGCCTGGTGAAAAGAACTGTCACTAGTACTAAACTCCAGGTTCAAATGGCCTATTTGGACAGCAGGCCAGTCCAACTTGGACCCCATATTGTTTTACATAATAAGCCATATATGCATAATGTGTATTTGCACTATTGCTGCTGGCAGATCGGGGTCTGGTATGGGACCGGACCTGAACCCAAACCCAAACCCAAACCCAAACCTGAACCTCATGCCTAAGTCTAGCTAACCTGGCGGTGGGTGCACATTGATTCGGATACTGATCCGGACCCAGAACCAAGTTCAGGGATACTTACCCATGTTAGACATTTTGGATGGACAACCTGATATTCTTTACAGGCTGACATAGGGCATATAGAGTGCCCTTTCTGACCAAATGACTATTGATAAAGACCAGTTTATTACTCTGAAGAGCAATTTGGCCCATTTGGCCTCTCTTACTGCTGGTTCAAATGGTTCCAGCTTCCTGTGATGCAAACAGCAAAGACCTGGTCAGAATTGCTAGCTAGTTCATGTAGATTCAACTGCTGATTTGTACCCATTTAAAATGATCCAAATGGTTTGATTTAGACTTTAGTGTTGTCCTTGCCCAACAACCAATTCTTGAAACTTTGGGTTGGACTAACCTGACCCCATGGATATCCAAATTTGGGCTTTGGGCATTTAATTCAAATTGGAATAGAGCTGGGTATATTTGACAAAATGTTGAAAGAAATTAGTGGTAGCTCTCGGATCAAGTCAATTTCAGTTGTCTCATGAATTTGGGTTGGCCCCGGTAGTTAGAATACAGCAAATGCTAGTTCTAGATGATTGCTAAACTCATTCAGGAGATGGATTGACACTGCCAAATCTGGAATTATTCCATTTAAAAATAAAGAACCTCCATGGGGAATGACCACCTTTTCAGGGCTTGAGTCTCCAATCAGTCTCATCTGATAACAAAGCATCCTTCACTGGCACAGGTTTTTCTGTCTGGACTGCAGATTGGATTGGAGCTTGTATTGTGGTCAGATGTTCCAACTTTGCTGTTTATAGCAAGCACTTGCAACTTACACAAAATGAAAATTTCACAAGAAACAGTGGCAGAACTAGGGATGTAAATGGGTCCTCGATTCTCTGATTACTCGGAGGTTCTGACCCATTAAAAACCGGATTTAGGTCCTTATTTAGGTCTTAATAAGCAAATGGGTCCGGGTCCGGGTCCGGGTCTAGGTCCGGCTTGTTTCGGACCCATGAACCCCAGACCTGACATATTACCTCAATTTTCGAAAATTTCTCCTAAAATTCATATTTTCTTAATATCATTATCTACTTAGACCCAGACCTGGATCCAGACACATCCCATATATGGTTCTGGTTTCAGTTCCAGAGCCAAGAAACTGGTTTCGAAACGGTTCCGGGTCCGGATCCGGTTCCACCTTCTTGTTAACGGTTCCGGTTCTGGGTCCACCATGGACCCGGATCAGAACCCACCCGTTTACAACCCTAGGTAGAACTCTACAAAAAATAAAAGTCCCAATTTGTTTTCATTGAAAAGAGATAAAATATATTACAGACAAAAGAGATCGTTAATAACATGGCAACATATGGATCTCAACTTGCTGATGCTTAGGAGCAAATTGACTGCCAAAGCAAAGTTCCTGCTATTATTCTTTTAAAAGCTGTTTGACGGTAAGAAGATGAAGTTATAAGGAAGAAAGCCCTACTGAACACAAAATAAACAGAAAAATTGCAATCCAACCATTCAACCATGGTTGACTGGTGTTGGCAGCCTAGTCTCACACACATGCCCTGGGATCGATTCCTGGGTCCTCAAATGAATGTGTCACTCCGAAACCAGTAGCCCAACAAAGCAATAAAAAAACATTGCTTTGCTTATCACGATAAATATTTCCATTATAATTGTCATACGGGCATAATGAGCTGTATCTGCATAAGGAACATCTACATATGTTTACATGGTTTCATGGGATCAGTTTCCTTGATTGGTTATCATGTCTAGTTTCTCTAGACATAAAAAGAACATGTATCTATTTATTGGTTCCAGAAGTTATTAGCGTATATGACAAAGTGGTTGACCTGTATTTCTGGCATTTTCCAAGCAGTTTTGTAGGAAATGGACTTTGATTGAAGGGATGAGGTCAAAAGATCAAGGATGCAGATGCACATGTGAATACCAATTTTCTCCTCATGCATGGATTACATTGGCAGTAAAATTGATGGACATTGATACAAAAAATGCATCCATACAGACTAATTTGGAATTAAACAACATATATCTTATCCAAATTATACAACATAGATCATGCAGTAGTAACAAAAAGTTCCCAAGCGCATGTTTACAGATGCACTATTCAGTCAGTCAAGAGAGCAAGCAATGGTAAGCTAGAATTATGAAGAAGGGTTTTGATTCAAATGCTTGAATATTAGCAGATCAAAAACATTATATATAGGGCACAAGTTCACTTGATCACTTGATCAGATAATAGGGAAGGAGCTAGTTTAAATTGAAAGAAAAGAAGGAGCTTAATGCCACCATGTAATAGACTTCTATCTCTAGGAGATACCAAAGCACAAAGGGTTTTGAAAGCACTAGTTAAGGGTTTTGAGTTAAGAGTAGCAAGTAGTATTAACATTTAACACATATCAATGTATATCATCTGGTCCCAATGCTTCATTTTTCTTCATCTTAGATAATTTTGTTCTCCTTTTCCTAACATATTTGAATGAGTCTTCAACCCAGTGCTGAGTTACAGTAAGATGTTGATCAAAGTGAAATTCCAACACTTCTTGACCACTTTCTGCTATGGCTTACTTGGTCAAGTGGACTTACTTATCAATCATCTCCACAAGTAATATTAATACAACAAACACATCTCTGTAACAGTATAGGAAATTATATATATAAAAATGACTGCCAAAAATATTGTATCCTCTAATGAATATGAATAAAATCTGGTGAGGTTAGTAGTAATATAAATGGGTCATGGCAGTGCCAGATAGTGATGGGAACGAGACATGGTTCTGTAGTAGGCGCGAAGTTCAAGAGAGGGAATCATTTCTAGCCTTCTAACTTGTAACATTCCCGCTACTAATATTCATCTTTGATCAACAACTAAGGTCATGTTTAGCTCCTACTTTATTTAGAGCTAGAAAATTTATCCTTTACTCTGTGTAAAATTTCCAATATCCTTAATAGATGTTGGAAAAAAAAAAAAAAAGAATGAAAAGAACAAAACAGAAAATAAATAAATCATATCAGCTCTTGAATTGCCAGGAGCCAATGCAGCCAATATGAATCAAGCCATAGAAGAAATTAAAGATATGTCGGGCCCTATTAGAAATGACTAGAAAAAAGAATGCAATAGGATTTTGGATATCTATTGGTTGAGTGGGTTTTGAAAAATGTGTCTTAGTTCAAGATGCAGATCCATATGACACTTTCATTTAAAGGTCTGGAGGTGTAAAAGCTCAATTGAGTCACATTGAAGATTGCAAATCTGATTGGATTTTGAAAAGATTCGATGACATGGAGAAGAAAAGGGGTTCAGAGACTGCTGGCATTATCTTCTCTGAGTAAGATTCTTATTGTTATGTAGTTTTTGCAAAGATTGGCAGCATCACTGTTGTTAAATTTTTACCACACGAATGCAAGAAATATTAGTCTGTTAGGTAGATGGATTATGCAATATATCCATTGTGTGCATGAGATTGACATTTGCCTATAATACTTAGACAAATGTAATAACTAAAGAGTACACAGGAACTTTTCCAGCATGGTGATAGTTAAGCATATTGCCTACGGAAAAATCATATGGAGAATGGCAAATGACATTGTACTCAGCTGAAATGTGTGGCCCCAATTCCAGCAGCCCATGGACAGGCACAGTCTGCTCCTTCTATAGTAACCAACAGTGGATGACCATCTCCAATACTACAGCAATTTCAATTATGGTTTGGAGTGGTTCCTTGAATTTTCATGTAAAGCCTTTTGTCATTCATAATCATTATCTAGTAGATGACAGTCAATGAATACTCACTGCCTCTCTGTTATTCATCTGTGCAATGCCATGTCTTTCACATAACTCAGATGTTTCATTTCTAAAACTGAATTGCCTTCTAGCCCAGTAGAATGTAAAGACATCTGTGTATGGAAAATGATCTTTCAGTTTCAGTAATCCTTTGCCTACATGAACAGATTCCCACGTGTGCATCAGCTTCAGTCAATAAAAAATCCTGTGAACATGCCCCATTAAACTAGCTAGCCTTTAGGCTCTCCAATGGCTCTATTGCTAGAGTATATGGGGAATTCCAATCAGCTTCAAATATTTCCTGTAGCTGAGACACAATGGCAGGATTGTATGTCCCAAAGCTCACACCTGCAGTTGTGTAGAAGTAATCCCATATGAGATTGCTTGTTCCTATGTGGGCCCGCACATCGCTGACTGCATACTTGCCATGGTTGACCCTTGAGTAACCTGGATAAATATTTCCTGTACCACTCCCATTGCTTTTGGCTGGACCAGTCATATTGAATCCAGGCACCCCGTAGTACTTGATCTCGACCTTGCCGGCACATTTGTTATACACCGAGGATGAACAAAGGGTATTAGAATAGAGGAGGGACTTCAGGTACTGATCTGTGCCCTCAATGAAATGAGCCCAATAGGCCACTAGTATCTTTACTGTTGCATGCTTGGAGAAGACAACCTGTTTTGAGACACTTTTTTAGATTCACAACCAAGTAGCTGAGAAGAGAAGTCACATTTATTTTTCTATTGAAAGATTATAGCCTGAGAATATTAATTTACTTGCAATTTCAATTTTTGCAATTGGTGCTCATGCTTCAGCAAATAGATGGTCCATAGAATGCAACAGTATGGAGTGGCATCATTTCATCAGCTTGGATCAATGAAACTGATGCCCAAACAACACATGGTTGTGCAGAACATATATTATTCCTAATTTCAGATGCACAGAATGAATGGCTGCATATATTATAAATTATCAATTTTCGACAGAGGAAGAATTGATAGTTTACTTGATGGCTCTTCGCATCTTCCATCATCTTGATGGATCATGTGGGAAATTCTGGTTTCAAGTTCTAACTATCTCTAATGAAGTCTACAATGACAGATCTTCAAATTGCTGTTACATGTTCAAATATTGCTCTGACCAAAACATAAATGCATGTGGGAAGGTTTCAGGTTAGTCTGAAACATTCATCATCATCATTGAAGCTTTGTCCTGTCTATCTAGGATCACCTTTTAAATTATATTTTTCTAAATGGGTTTTTATAGGGTTACCTGGACATGTTCCTGGCTTTAGAACTAGTATTTACTCTTGGAGTGCTCCTAAATGCACACTGGTTTTTGCTCTCTGCAAACTGGTGCTCTCTACACTCCCCTTACTCCCTGCACACTCTTCTTCCCCCCTTCATTCTCAATGTTCTGTACCCAAAGAAGAAGAGCAGCAGCCCACCGTCCCTCTTCCAACGATTTGCCCACCGTCCCTCTCACACACTCAACCCAAAGAAGACATAGCAGCAGCCAACCGTCCCTCTCTTCTCTTCCTCATCTGCTTTCTTCCTCACGCAATCTCATTCTCAAGCCAAAGGTCTCCTAAGGTAAATCACTCCCCTTCATTCTCTCTATTTTAATCTTTCTTGTTTATTTGTAAGGCATTGGATGTTTGTTGGCCCCAACATTGGTTGTTTAGGCCTTCCCTTTCCCCCCATCTCTCCCTCCCTCTCTCCTCCTGTCGTTTTTTTCTTCTCGGGACCGTTCGGCTGCATGCAGCCATACAAATGGGATCGGTTCGGCCCTCAGTGGCCACGCGGTCCTGAAAAAAAAGAAAAGAACGGCAGGTATAAGTGGGAACAGAAATGGGGGATAAGTGGGAAGAAGAGTGGGATATTAGTGTGGGAAGAATGGGAAGAGTTGCAGAGGTTGAGATGGGAGGGAAGCAGATGATCTAGAAGAAGGGTGGGCGTGTGTAGAGAGCAATTGAAAAATGCAAAGATTTTGAAATCTGTCCTTTTTTGTCATTTTGCTTTGCGCATAATGGTCAATGAAATATTAAGTGTGCAGAGAGCAAAAACCAGTGTGCGTTTAGCCATCCTCTTACTCTTGCCTCAGGCTATCAATTACAGTTGAAAAACATTTCCCCTTTTATTGATACATCAACTTTCTTCAACTGTGGCATTCCTTACTAGAAAATATATATATATATATATATATTTGCCATTTTTAAGTTTCAGTTCAATGTCACCATAGCAGTCACTAGAAAGGTTATAATGTGCATGTTCTGAATATTCAAACCAAACTGATCAATGAATATTTACCTCTGATATTGCTGATGAAAGGGAATCCCAGTAGACAGTTTGTTTCGTATATTGAGATTGACCAAGCCAGTCCATGGTACTAATTCTAATAGTGCCCCTAAACTTTACAGATTTGATTGTGTCCACCCAGCCCTGCTCATCTGCCTGGAACTTACCAAATGACAGCTGCAAAACATATATATAACAACAAAATGATTTACTACAGAGTTGAGTAAACTTTCTTGAGTTGTTGTTGTTGTTGGTGTGTGTGTGTATGACGCGAGAGAGAGAGAGAGAGAGAGAGAGAGAGAGAGTAGTTCAAATGTCTGAACAAAACAGAAAATTTGACAATGGCATGGTGATATACGCAGCACGCATTTCACGATCAAAGAGTCAATTTAAATGACATGAGCCCATTGGAAGGTGCTCATTGCTGCAACTATGTGGTCATGGGTTCATGTTACCAATCTAAAAGGAAAAAGAAAAAAAAAATTTAAATATCTACCAAAAGCCATATTCAAAAAGAAAAATGATGACTGTATGTCCCCATACCAATTTTCCTTGACTACTTCTAGAAAGATGTTCCAAAACTAGATTTTTCTTGCTGGTTGTTTTTTAATCCCATTAAAATTCAGGCTTGTCCACAAGAAGACAGATTTTAGTCGGTTTATTCTGTTAACTTTTTTTTATTTTTATTTTTGATAACGATGGTTTTGATGAACTGAAAGAAGATAAGTTTACTCAGCTGATGAAACTCAGAATCTACACAGCATTGCAAACAGAAAATTAGGTAGTAAGTTACCTCAGGAGGTGCAAAGGAAAGATAGCTTGAGCGATGTAGAGAAGTGGATCCGTTGGAACCAGGAGTTGCAATTGGTGTTCTGAACATATAAGGATCTGATAATATAGGATAGCCTGCTACGTGGTGAACCTCAACATAACCAGGAAGAGGTGATCTGTCCATACAAATCCATTTCATGCAATTAATTGGAGAATGAGATCGAGAAATGAAAATATCTCTCTCATTCAGGTGCGAATTTTGATCCCGACCCAAATGGGTTTGAACCCATATAAATGGATTGAACCGTTGGATTATAGCATCTTCGTGCGTCCGTGTGTTAGTAATCTAGTGAGATAGGTACGATATTGTGATCAACTCAAGGGTCCTGCCAAAATAATGCAGATTAATGACTGCAGGTGGATGTGCAAAGACATGGATAGGGGGTGGGTGGGTAAAATATCACCCCCCTTACCCTTGTATTGGAGATATGTGGCATTTTATAAAAGGGTGATATTTGTGGGGCAAAATCAAAAGTCTAGGATGATTGGATGGGTGTGATTTGCATCCGTCTCTATCCATTTTGGCCCTATTCGTCCCACTGACCCCCATCTATTGTTAGACTCCACACAACCTGCTGATCTAGTGAGATGCTGACGTCACATATCATGGTGCCTACCCTAAAATCTTCACATTACATGGGGATGGGTAAGATGTATAGGGCTCACATATGGATGGGGAATATCTAACAAACACCCTCTTCCAAGTACCCTCATTAGTTTTTGGCCCCACACAGTGCACAACAGATCACAAGGGTGGTGTAGGATGGGGTTATTATTCACCCACCTCCTTATCCAAGTGCCCCCCTCACACATCCTATCCAACTTGTGAATAGGCACGCCTAAAATAAATCTGAAACATAAAAAACATAGCAACTAACAATGCCACATGCAAATGTTCTGCTAATGGCCCATTTGCCTCTTTACTACTCAGTTGAAAATCATAGGAAAGGAGATCTTCTCCAAAGAGTATCACAGGGAGGAAGAGTGAAGAGTAGGGGTGAAGATCTAGAGAGGACCATCAAAATGCTAGCCTTTATTTTCATAGGGTAAAGATGGGCAATCATATCCTACCAAAGAGCAGGGATATTTTGATGGTCCCTTATAGCATTTGATCCTTCAGTCTAAAGTCTAAACCCCCTCAACAGAAGCCCATTTAATAAACCCCGCAAACATGCCCTGAGCAATCAGAAAGCAAACTGAACTTCAAAGTCAATAACAAATGAATACCTGCACCTCTCTTTAGATTTTACAAAATGTGACCAGCAAGGCACTTTTCTACGAATTTGCCACTGTTTATCCCAGACCATTTTCGTGTATGATGATGAATTGAGGAGAGCAATTTTCCATAGATTATTGTAGTAGACTTCCACCATCTTTGCTATTCTTGAACAACCAACAAGATAAATCCCCACCTCTTTCACCTAGAAAACAGTATTAAAATCAAGACAATTGTTAGCCTTATAATAACAGAAAACCAATAGTCCAAACTCCAAACTACTTGTTAAGTGCAGCTAAAAATGAAAGGATTAAAAGAGCTGGATGGTTATGATCAAATCTAGGCTATTCTTTGGAAATGGTTCATAATCCAAGGCTCATTAGATCATCAGTCTGAAGCCATGGTGTGTAAATACACAAGGCTGAGCTTCCATGGGACAAGAGTCTAACACCTGATGATTCCTGTTAAGTAATACATACCAATAAAACATTAAACTAGAAGCAGAAATTTGTTTCTAAGATCAACAGATCTTTACCCTGGATTTTCTATTCTCTGCAAGTAAAAATATTTTGCCGCGTCAGATTGATGCTCAGTTGTTGATGGTGATGATGTGAGTAAAAACATTAAAATAAAACAATAGCAGCATAGGGAATTTGGTCTGGTAGTATGATTCTGGCTTTGGATGAGTTATGTGTCAAGTTCCATTCTAAGATGATAAGGACCGTCCTTATAGGAACCATTATTCATGACAAGTCAATAGAAACATAGGGAAATTTTCCTGTTGATCGATTCCGTCTTTCGGTGAGATAATTCTATTGTAACATCCTCAAAAAGATCTTATAATGCATTGGGAGAGTAAGGCTTCAGTGATGATGTACAAAACTGAAAATTTCACCACCATTAGGGTGTCTTTATTTGCAGACCAAGTTAGCAATGAGACAAATATTGGTAGACCAAATCACTTCCATTCCTTTGGTTCTGATTTGGGACAATGCAGGCAACTAAAACCAGATGCACAAAATCTATTTTCTCTCCTTGCCACCTCCATTAACATGCATTCCCTCTCAGTTATGACCTTAGAGAAAATGAAATACTGATTAAAAGGAGCCTTTATTGAGTGAATGCAACAGAGTACCTGGGTAAGAGATTTCCAGTCATTGTTGGCAGATCCGATGTATATGTCTTTACCATCTGATATCCAAACTTTTGCATGGACAATGCCTGAACCCCACCAATCACTAAGAAGTAAGGTCACATTCTTCACATTTGGTCTTCCTTTTGCAAGATCAGCTGCTTCTTTATCATAATCAGGATAGACTCCAGAGTGCTGCAGGATCCTGTAGCATAGCCAATGCCATGATGAAGCTAGATGAGTTTACCAATTTGAAAATGGAAGAACATGCATGACCATATCCACATTCTTTATCAAACAAGAAAGATCAGTTGTTGTGCTCATGAAAAAACTCACTAAATAAATATTATAATTTGATATTTGAATGATTTCGTGATGATTATGAGCACTTTAGCATCAGATAAAATGATGACTTCCACTTCAGAAATGAGGCATCAGTATCACATTCAACAGTGAATGGAAAGAACATTTCAGAATTGAGACAATATGTGCAAACATTTCAGAGTAGGAACAAAACATATGAATAAGGATTCACAACAACCAATCAGATATATTTTTTGCATGACACAAACCTGATTATTAAATACAGAGTCATGGTATGTGAAAGGGTAATTATCTGGAATTTGTGAAACACCCACAACAATATCCGACTCATGGTAAATATCATCACCATGAGTTAAAGATTAGACATTTGATGGTTCATTGGTTAGTGCCTACAGTTTTCTTTGAAGTTTAGAAAGAACTGGATCATGTTGGGCAACTTCTCATCACTGGCTATGTAATAATCAGCATATTAAATATGGCATTCTGTAAATGAAAAAACTCATGAGAAACATTATATTAATTAGACATTGCAGGAGTGGAACTTATGAGTACTGAATTTTAAACTATCCAAGGGAAAGGAAAAATTGTGCAGTTGAAAACCAAAGTAAATACATATGTAGACCTTCCACTTACAGATAGAAAAGAAGTACATGCCTACATCTGCACTTTGCGGTACTCCTAAAAGCAATACTTAAATTAAGGAGGGGAAAAGGAATTACAAAAAACATGACATCTTGTTGTGCAATTGAGTTATCTGTAACAGTGAGATTTCATTATAAAAAGAGGAGCTTATAAAATTAAACAACACTATTACTACACTATGCTAGGTGAAAAAAAATAAACTACATTGGAAGATACAGAAGCAATATTACATAGTTAAAACTTGTATTTATTGAAAATCTACCTCTCAACATCATTGTAATTGCCTGTGCTTCAAATCGAATTTAAAACGAAAGCCATCACAGTAATCATTGTAATTTAAGCCAAAAGTTCAACTCAAATGCAGCATGAAGCAAGACATACATTTATCATCTAAATGAGATTAGTCATCATTTCAACAATGATTAGTTAGTCCTAATCAAATTGTAACAAGAACAGCAGGAATTCAAATAACAACTTCAGTCAGCATCTATATTTTCACCTTATATCAACTTTCCGATCCGCGGCATCTTCAATTGACTTGTAAACTTCCAACCCATGGTGGGATCCAAATCTCTCCATATCAGCTTTGGAGTAACCATAGTCTCCTGATTTTGGGTTTCCAGGCTCTGCTATGAGTTGCCAGTACTGTGCAATGATGTCGAGATTCCGGGTAGAATTCCCGGCCAACCACCGGAAAACGTCGGCTGTTTGTTGGATTCCGGTGCATTTCAGTTAGCAAAGCAGGAAATTAATTTCTTGGCAAACCAAAAAAAAAAAAAAAAAATCTGGTGGGCCCCACTCAATAGATTAATTATTTAAGGTGACTTTGCCTTTTGAACTTGAATTGCTTCTTGTCTTCTAGACTCTAGTTCTAATGTTAGGGTTGCAAACGGGTATACGATTCTCCAATTACCCAGTGGAAGTACCACTTCCGACCCCTAAAAAACCGGGTTTGGAACCTATTTAAGGTTCCGATTCATAAACGGGTCAGGGTCTGAAATCTAATTTAGGTTCCGATCAAATCATACATCAAAATCAACTTTTTTGGACATTTTTATATATAATATTGGAGGTAGTAGACTTGATGCACTCTTATAAGCCGAATGATATGCTTATTTTTTAAGAAAAAATGAAGAATAAAGAGAAATTAGAATTGATTTTGAAACTAGATCGAGTCCTCTAAGTGGACCCCGCTCTAGAACTGGATCCTGGTCTGGAACCAACAAAACAGGTTCAGAGTCAAAACCGGATCCGGAACGGGTCTGGTTCGGATCCACTATTGCAACCCTTTTAACTGTACCTACTCCCTAACTACGTAATGTGGTGGGCCCACGATTAATGGTTCCATAATCACCATGCAGGTGGGCCCAAAATTGAATGTTTGATCAAACAATCTTATGCAAATTCATTGTCGCGATTTGCATCAAACAGTCAATCTAATGGTCCAAGAAACTCCAATTGGCGCAAATTTTGAGAATGCCCCATGTGAGTAAGAGGGAGGGTTCGGATTTCAATATGTGGGTCCCACTGTGGAGTTTCACTCAACGCCCTTTTCAACCCAGGATTTCTCTAGTTAAACTGTTAAAGCCTCACTGGAGCTTCTTCAATGGTCTACAATCAACCTGCCACGTGTTTTTATCCTTAAAATAAGGAGGAGCTCTGGTTGGTGTGAGGTCCCTGCAGCAAAGGGGGTAGAGAAATAGAATACAGATCTGTCTCCTCTATCCCACAATAATGTTTTGGTTTTGAGGAAGGAAAGAATACAAAGGAAATGGAGAAGGAGATTGATTAATTGATTGATTTACCTGAGGAGAGGACTCCTTTGACTAGAGGTAGGTCTGGCATGTCTGTTGGAATGGATTGGACAAGCCATGCTTTGCATGATGATGATGATGTTGCTGCTGCTGCTGCTGCTGCATAGGGAAGAAGAGAGAGATGGAATGATGATACAAAGAAGAAAAAAAAGAAGAAGGTGTGATTTCTGCTGCTAAGGACAAGGATTTGCTGCTTCTTCATAGCTATAGATAGATGATAGATGGTAAAAACAAGGGATTTGGATTTTGGATTTTGGATTCTTCCTTGAGATTTGAAAAACAAAAAGAGAGTTGAAAATCTGTATCAAAGGAAAAAGGAAAGGGATCTGATGGCGGGCTTTTCAAGACCCAAACATGTTCAGAGATTCCGGAATGATTCCCCGGTGGTCCGGATCCTCTGTCGCATATATTGCACGGTAACTGTGTAACAAATTCCATTAACACCATGTTGGGGCCCCACAGAGAGATAATTAGGACAGTTAGAAAAAGATTAATCTCATTCTATTCCAATATCTAAACATATCCTAAACTTTCGGTCTCAAATAAGTGGGTCTTGCCGTCCAATTGAGAACCACTCATTCACATAAAATTTTGCGAAAATGGCGTTGATCACATTTACATTAAGGTTCTCAGTGAGACGGTGGGGCCCACTCTTTTTATACGGAAACTTTATTAGAGAACTTCTTTGAATGAGATTGGATTAATCTTTTTAATGGTTTAGATTATCTCTATGTGGACCCATGATAGTGTTCGAAGAATTTATTACATGAATTTGTGTGATAACTGCACAAAGGATTTGGACTCGCCTCCTTTGTCTTCAACACGCTTCCCGCTGGTTAGATGTATGTACGCCATGGTGGAGACCACTTATTAATATTTTAGATAATTAGAGATGAGTGTCATGTCCTTTGGTGTAGACCCAAGAATCATTCTTTTTGTAGCAATATGTAGAAAATTCTTACGATGGTCATATGTAAAAAATATAAAAATAAAAATTGTATGTAAATTTTAAAATATGTAGAGATTGTTTTGAAAATTTTGGGGGAACATATGTGAACATTTAAAAAAAAAATTCATTCTTAGAAATCTCCCCTCCCTGTTCTTTTAGAGGATTGAGCGCATCATTCAAAACATGATTGATGTTTAAAGATTGTGCTAATCATGCCGAGTCATATACTCAGTCTTATAGTGGAACAAAATCCTTTTAAAGTGCCAACACACTTTTGGTTAAAGGGTGTTGACACTTTAGTATCATTCACATGGTCAAGGATCAGTATATACCTCGGCTTCCAAGTTTACGGTATCACTCTTGGCCCAAAACCAGACTTAGTAATTTTTTTTTTTATCTTTTAAATTAAAATTTGAGAATATGCCCATGGAGGTGATGAAAAGTATAAGTCTAATGGTGGGGTGGGCTAAGAATGGGCTTTATGGATCTGAACAGAGCACAAAAAGACTTAAAAAAAAAAAAAACCACTAGCGCTCTAGCTAACAAATGGGCTTATTTCTTTTAGTCTTCCCATGTGGTTTAAGAGTTGAAAAACTAAACAAAACATTCATCATCTTTAAATCAGAGACATGTAGCCGAGTATATACTTATACGACTCACCCGACTCGTTAACCTCTTGAGCTGTATCAACTAGCCCCCCCGCCCCCCCTCTTGAGTTGTATCAACTAGTGACTCACCCAACGCCGCCCCCCTCTTGAGCTGTATCAACTAGCGACCGACCCACCCTCCCAGCAATTTCCCTAGTCCCTCCATGACTATGGCACTGATTCAAATGGACCACAAAGCACAGGAGAAAATTGTTCTTGAATTCTTTGGCAACAATTGAAGTATTAGGGATTGACACCGAGCACAGCCGGAATGTGACTTGTGGTGGAACTTGGATGAAATAATACACGGAAGGAGCACTATGGTGGAAGTAACACTGGCAGAGCACAACAGAAAGAATGAAGCACTCAAGGAATGGTCCGTGGATTGATAGATTATGCTAGTTTACAATTCCTTCCAAGTCCCTTTAAAAATAAAACCTTCTTTGAACTTTTACAATGACATTTCTCCAAATACAATGGTGCATGCTTGTGGCTTGCACCTGATTAACTAAAAATTTGATTTATTACACATGTCAAGCTCTTTATGTAATGCCATCAATGGTTCCATACATCCATTTCATCATCAAGCACAAATGACTAGCAATGTATAATCTATTCCATTTCTGGTAGATGGATGAAACTCCAAAACCTCTGCAGATGGTGGAGACAGTGAGCCGCAAAAAGTCCACACATGGCCCTTTTCTATTACTAGATAAGATCCTACTTTGGTGTAGAATATTGTGTCATTGGCAAAAGTCGATCCCATTACCATTATCTTCTACATCTGGTGAAGTTTTCAAATCTTGGATTCTCGGGTATCACAAACAAACAAACAAAAATCTCTTTAACAATTACATTTGAGAAAAGTACATGGGCCTAGCTATTAACTAGTTCATAATAAATTTCTATGGTTTTGGATTTATGGTAAAATGGCGACACGCGCAGAATATATGGTGTAGATATAGATGAGACCCTAACTTTTATAGGATTTGATTTACTTCTGATGTTTATTTGATGGTCATTTATGAAGTTTAACTTTGTTTCGTCAATTTTGATCATGTTTTGAAATAAAGATATTAGGGCGTGTTTGTTTGCATTATAATACATAGAAATTGAATTTATAGAATTCATACCCAAAGTAGTTTAAAATGGAGATAAAATATAAATCTCAAAAAATGAGTATCAAATGCCCTTTCCTTCTAGAAAAACAGAATTAAAAGATGATGAGAAATGAATTACTAATATTCTTTTGATTCTGTTTTCCTCAAAGAAAAGGTTGTTGATGCTCATTTTTTTGCTAAGAATCTCAATAAATACAATTTTTATGTATTTTAGTAGAAATAAACAGGCCCTTAGTATTCCTAGGAATTCAATTCACGTTACAAACCGGTCTTTTAAGGGCTTGTTTGTGTAATACCGCCGAAAAAGAATATTTACATGGAAACAAAAGTCCAAAAGGCGTTCGGATTCAAAATTCCTCTCACAAGGAAAAAGTGCCTAAACAATTGGCTTTTCGAAAAGAGTATAGCCTCACCAAACGATGAGAAAAAATAGATAAAAAAAAAAAACAGTCCTTGCTACATAACCGTGCCGGCTGTTGTATTAATGGGCCTAAGAGTGAGAACAAAACTTGAAGACCAACAAAAATAGCCCCACTAGAACTGAAAATTATGGTCTATCCTTCACCTTTCCCATTGGAAAATTTAATTCTAAGAACTTGATGCTCTTTTATATATAGATGGATTTCCATCCTGGCTCCACTCTTCACTCTTTGCTCCTCTTGTATCCTTATATTCCTTAGGCAAGCACGAACGGGCCACTGATAATTTTGTATATTCTTTCAGAGAAGTGCAGTCAACTTCAAACATTATCACAATAGTTTTGAACCTTATCCCTTTCACATCTTTCTAACAAATCTATTGGGACATTTCTAAAATATGTGCAATATCGATACACTTGGCCCATGATTATAATTAGATTAGTCATCTTTAGAAAGACATATATTTGTCAATACAAATATGGAGCAATGCACAGTAGAAAAAGAGCCACCTAAGTATCTGCATTATCTTAGACTCCCTACTTATTAAATACAACAAATCTTGATTAGTCTCCCCAAGATACATATTCTTCTCACACTAGACATTAATCTGTGGTGAACATATGTATCTTAATGCATCCATCAACATATATTCTATTATCATCATCACGACAAGGTTCCAAACAAGGCCACTTTTTGGGAAGATATGCTGGCTTGTGGTTGGGTCCTAGCAATTTGGATTGGGACCCACATCCTATTTGGATGATGAATACACCTGAAAAAAAGGCTTATCAAACATCAAACATTCTCCCCTTATTTATTCATGAATAATCTGGTCATGGGTACTTTGTTCTATTAGTAAATGATGAAATGAAAAGTGGCGTTTTAAAGGAAGAATTTGCATCACATCACATCCCTTTCTATTCAAATGTTCTCTCAATAAATCAGCTTCTATCTCATCCTCGCAAGACAAAAGGCATGAGCATGAGCATCATTTTTCCTTTTCTCAGCTTCTTTTTACCTTCTATTCTTATGTTAATGTGATTGATGGGTTGCTTTTTGTGAAAGAAGAAAAATAACACATCAAGGAACCACATATGTTTTGTGTTAATCAAGATGTCCTCATTATGATTCTATACTAACATTTTTTTTTCCGAATTGATTTTTTTTCTGTGAATTTCCTCTTTGTCAATTTTCTATTTCTCAACAGGCTTGTGCAAGAATATATATGATGTTATTATGGATATATGCATGGTGTGATAATACCCCAAATGTAAAATGTTATATGATATGATCAACATTTTAGTGGTCAAAGCTAAAAAATTAGAATTCAGATGGTATTTTTCCCCCTCCAGTAGGGCGTTTATATGACACTATTTCAAAACATGTAAGCCTCTCGCGGTAGGGGTGTAACGGTTCGGTTAACCGATTTTTTTGAAAAAATCGTTAACCGAACCGAAACCGCGGTTTTCTATCTTTTAAAACCGTAACCGTAATCGTATCTACAAAAACCGTGGAAAATCGAACCGCGGTTAACTGTATTAGACGGTTTGGTTACGGTTAATAACCGTGGAAAATTTTATTCATGCACCATTTTCACAATTTCCTGCGTGTTCTCTCTCTGTTCCATTCCATAACTTGATTTTTAAACAAGGAGCAACACATCTGCTCCATGTACTTAAGTAAACAAGGAGCAACACATCTGCACCGTATGCTTTTCCATCCAAAGTCCAAAACTCCAAATCCAAGCCTTTGCTGTTGCCAGGCGTCACACCCATATGGTACAACAATAACCAGCAATTTTATTCAATCCCGAGTAGAATACACGATTCCAGAAGGAGAAGACCAAAACTATCTTTCTGCACAATGTTCGAATTCTTACAAAAAAAAAAAAAAAAAAAAAAAAAAAACCTGAGCCAAAGCAACAGTAGATTCCATCAAGTCAATGAAACCCCTGTACTCAAATGAGACTGAAATAAACCAAAAAGGAAAGAAGGAGATCGAGAAAGAAGTTGCTGAACAGATTTTGTTCATAATATATGCTTAACCTGAAATCATCACCACCAAACTTGGATCTGGCGAATCAGGCGAGAGAGAGAGAGAGGCGTCTTCTTCTTCGTGCGTAGAGAGAGAGGCGAGAAAGGGGCTGACCGGCTAGGATTGGGAGTTGAGAGGAAGAGGCGAGAGAGAAAGGGGCTAGGGTTACTTTGTTTTGTTACTTACCTACTTATACATAAGTTAAGAAAATTTTCATGCAGCTCCCTTTTTTTTTCTTTTATTTGCATAACGGTATGGTTAACCGAACCGTATTTTATGGTTCGGTTCGGTTAACCGTCGTGAGTTATTATGGGAAACCGTAATCGAACCGAACCGTGCGGTTTTTAGATTTCGTTAACCGTAACCGTAACCGAACCGTGAAATACGGTTATTAACCGCGGTTCGGTTCGGTTAGACGGTTTTTCGGTTTTTTTTTACACCCTTATCTCGCATTATAGATACTCTAATAGGAGATGGATCCATTACTATGTACTACAATAATACGAATTGTATCGTGTAAGATCGATCAGGCATCTATTATGGAGATCTAAGATTGTCTATTAGACATCAACTTGTCTAGTTCACTCTGCACGGGCAACAATCGACACCCTGATCATGGGACTTGATGTTGGGACTTGGGCAGCTAGATTAATCCACTTGAATCTAGTCTAACTTTCCCAAATAATTCTCTCCTCATTTATCTCTTCTCGTTTTGACAAATGAATTAATTGCAATGTGCCTCACAATTTACCTCGTGGCAAAGAGGCTTCTCACCTTTGTAGCTACCAGGGATATATCCTTGGGCAGGTATAGGTCTCCTGGTAGTCTCCCAACCAGTAGTCCATTCTAGTGAGGGGAAATTTTTTTTGAGATGTGTAGTCCTTCGATCCCTTTTTCTAGCAACTGTAAATCTCATCTCAAATCATTAGAGGATGAAAATATGAGCCCTTTAAACCCCATTTCAGCTATGAACACGACCCCTAACCATCACCATCACTAAGATTTTGCTATGTAAGAAAGTTAGATTAGCATAAGAATTGAGACCTGAGCTTTTGATTGGGCAAGTTGCATGGTAAAGCAAAGTTGAAAGAAATAAGAAAAGGGAAAGAAATCTAGCAAAGGAGGTATGATCGAATCTATTTTTTTCACATTCAAAGCGTTTAACGATAGGAACTTGGGTGGGTGAGAGGCATACATGGGAAAAAAAGAAGAAGAAGAAGATGCTTATTGGGCCTGGCCTTAGGTATTGCTTATTTTGCATTAAAGTTTAGAACAAGACTATATATATTCGGTATATGCGAAAGCCACTGCTCTCATAATCACATGTGCCTGGTGGGGATGTCTCTTTTTAGAGAGATCCCTGGGTGGACTATGATCTATGTTTGGAATGTAGTGGGGCCCACCTTCTAACAGTACTGTGGGCCATGAGTGGAAATACTGATCAATATCTGAGCAAGTTTACTGAAGACCTATATACAGTGTAACCTGTGAGTTCTCTCTATGATAAATACCTTGTGCTTCAAAATACAACCCTCAATATATAATGGGGAGTGGCTCAAATTTCATTTGATAAAAATATAGTCTACTTCTGAATAGATCATATGTGAAATTATCACCATGGGGCCACTCTAATTGAAGGATTTAATTTTTGGCACCACAATCAAGGGGGTTGGGAAATACTGTTGGAAGGTGAGCCTACAAGTGAGAAGAGAAGCGCACGCAAGTGGGAAGAGGGCACCTAAGGGATTGATCTTTATGGAGTCGGGTGAGACGTGCAGTTGTCAACCAACTGAACAAAACCCTTATTATCCACTCTAGTTGAAGTTAATGCCGATATGTAAGGGCACGTATGATAACTTGTGAGGAATCCACATTTTTGAGAATTTCTCATTGTCCTTGAAATGGGGACTTCACATCGATATCAATGTGTACAGCAGCATATAACCGAGAAGAATTGGTATTGGTGCGTAAATCCGGAAAAATGAGAATTTCGAATCTTTTGAGAGAGGGCTATACTTGAAAATTCTAAATAACAAGGATTGATTTCTGCTGGCCTAATCTTTGAGGACTTACAATTGCCAAACTTGAACTCTCCATGACTTTATAAAAAATCAGTGTGAAATTACCAGGAATCTATTACCAAATGTGACCTAAGTGTTTTTGAGGCATTTGCATTTAGAGGGGTATGCCCCTATAATTAGATTAGAAGAAGGACGTATAACAATATTGAAGCTGGGGCTGCCATGGAGTACTGGTATAGGCAGAAAACGTTCTGCCTGTGCACTAGTTAAAAATTATATTATATATAAGGAGACACACCTCATCAAAGAGCCCCTTTGCTTCCATGGAAATGAATGCCTCATAATTTTAACAAATGTATTTTTGAAGGTGGTCAAATTTAAAAAAACAAAGGTGAAAATTCATAAATGGTCATCGAATAATCTCCTATTTGATGAAAAATGTTTAAAGAGAGTTGGAAAATGAATACCTAACTATCACCCTAGTAATCAAAATCTTAATAAAGTCAAGCCTATTCACATCACAACCTTTTATCTTTCTCCCCTTATGACATCTTTAGTGTCCTTCCTTGAAACCCATTTTACCATGAATTCTTATGCGTTCAATTCCATACAAACAAATATATTGATGTGTGGGCCCTAATGGATGGGGCCCACTATGATGATCCCTCTCTTTCCTCATTTGGGAGAGGTCACAATATTTATAAATATATGCTAATGGTAGGATGATTGAAACCACTTGACCACAATCTCCACCAATCATATATCCTGTTGACTATTGACAAACAACCTCATAAAATGAAAGATCAGAGCCCTCCAATCTTGTTCTTTGAATGTGACTATCACTGGCCACCAATCATAAGGGTACTTCACATCAACCCAATAGCTCAGATAACTAGAAAAGACCTCAAATTGGACACCTCAAGGCTCAAGCAAGTATTATTGTTCTTAACCAAAAGCCTATAAACTTAGCCATGTCATGACCATCATCATCATCATCATGGATCATGCCATGAATTATGACAAACACATGACCATCCACCACTATGACACAAAACATGGCGGCTAAAAGCATAAATCCCCTCAGTCACCAATCATTGGCAAGGAAATCTTTGTTTAATCCATCACCATCTCATATGCTGATTGATATGCCTCAATCCCCCAACCTCTTAACTTTATCTATATAAATAGAGAGGCTTGGGGTTAGTTATGATCAAGCACTAGGAACTTAGGGACACTTAGTCAAAAATCCACCACAGAGCAATGGCCGAGATGTTGGTAGTGAG
Organism: Cinnamomum chago; assembly: GCA_038049695.1. Lineage (NCBI taxonomy): Eukaryota > Viridiplantae > Streptophyta > Magnoliopsida > Laurales > Lauraceae > Cinnamomum > Cinnamomum chago. The sequence goes on along the minus strand of CP142452.1, from coordinate 7,296,772 downwards.
GGAGTTCAATGTAGAAACAGACATCACAGCCGTTGAAGAGTTGGAGAGGCTCTGCGAGGTGGGGCCCAGTGGCAAAACTTCTATCTACACTGATTTCATGGGGGATCCCATCTGCCGTATCCGCCACTCCCCTGCTTATCTCATGCTGGTTCGTATTCATTCAACTTCCAAAAAAATTGCTATTGTCACCACTGGTGAATAACTTTCTTTCTTTTTTTTTTTATTAGGGGCACTTTTTGCGGCTCTATTTCCACCAAAAAGGCATGAAAATTATGGCTATTCTTCCTATAATTTTGCGGAAAAACATTTTCGATGGAGTTTAAGGGTTTTTTTTTTTTTTTTCCACGGGAGAGGAAAAGTCCGTGAAACCGATTTTCCGCGAACATACATGAACATGCCCTAATTTCTAACCCCATGCATTAGACACTCTCCGGGTGTAGTGCACATTAATGAGATCCATTTGAAACGTCTAACTTAACTGGAGGGGACTCCCCCTGGCTGAGTGTATGTTAGTGATTTCTGCATGAGAATTTGTTACGTGCCCCAAAATGGAGATGTGGGACAATCTAAAGTCAGTTAATGGTTTCATTCCCCACCGGCGTAAGGTAGTAAAAGGGTGGCAAAAATGCTAATGTGCGCCGGATTTTTTCCTTGCATTGAAATTCACAGGTTGCAGAGTATGGGGCAGGAAAAGAGATTGTTGGGGTCATAAGGGGAAGTATAAAGACAGTCACAAGAGGGAAAAAACCCTTCAACGAACTTCCAATCTATGCAAAAGTTGCTTACATTCTCGGCCTCCGAGTCTCTCCCAATCACAGGTACTTTCTCTTTACATTCATACTACACTGTATAAAAAAGGAACACTGTATAAATAAGGAAAGAGTTCAGATTTTTTCTGTCCAGTTTTGCGTCTTTAGAACATGGGAATCGTTTCTTCTATCAGAAATTCATGAAAAGAGCACTGAATTAGAGATGGTTTTGTTGTCTTCTTTTGAAATATTCTTACTCTCATTTCGGCAATGCGCTGGAAAGGAAAGAAAACACTACAAAGATAGTGAAGAGACTTGTTTTTACTGGTTGAGGAAAAGGACCCATCTCCCCTCTTTTCATTAAAAAAAGTAGTTTTATGTGAGAAAGCTGATTGAGGAAAAAGCTAGACACCTTAGCTTTCCATGGGGAGCATTCACAAAGGTGGTCCCACCATCAATGGGCCTGGTTCCAAAAGGAATTTTCTGTTGGTGGATACTCTCTCCCAACAGCTACAATGGATGCTCATTGCTGGTTCCTCATCCCCACGCTCATGACATGGTTCCCATGTGAGCCCCACATGTAAACCTGCTATTTGCAAAGCATGTCTGGAATCCAAATCCTCCAAAGAAATGCGCTGTTGAGGGAGTGTAACATCAATACCATAGAACATCCCCAAATTTTATCCCAGTAGGATATCATTCTTATCATGTGATCGACAATTTGGTAGAAAATTGTGAGAAATGTGAATAATTTGAGATCACCCCAAAGTATCACAATTTTCATCAAATGATCAATTTTGTGGTGAAAGCAAGCAAGATTGAGGTGAATTTGTGCATACCCTATATAAGAGAGCTCATTTTCAAGCGGATCAGATCTTCCCTAGGTGGGAGATGTTTTCTAAGCCAAACCCTGTGAGGAGTGGGACTCCTATATAAAGATCTCTTTTTTTTCCATTGGGTGGGACCCACTCTAGTACTTTGACTAAGGGTCAACGGCCTAAGTTAGCATTCAACACTGCAGTCAAAACCTTTAGGGCCGTTTGGTAATTTACTTTTAAAATTAATTGGAGTGAAGTGGAATGAAAAGAATGAATAAAATATAAGTGAGTTATGATGGTATATTATTTTTAGTTGTTTGGGATAAAATATTTTTTATCTTTTGTATGGGGAAATGAAGTTATTTTGTCTTTTAGTGAGTAAATGTAGTTGCTTTTTGACTTTTTTTTTTTAAATATGAGGGAGTTTTGGTAAAAAGTGTTTATGATGGGAGTTTAACTTGACTTGACTTTGCTTGACTATATTAATAAAATCACCAAATGGGCCCTTAGGTTGGACTCTGTTTTTATAATATATTTCTTTTTTGCATTGTCAGGAGGTTAGGCATCGGAACTAAGCTGGTGGAGAAGATGGAGGAGTGGTGCAAGCAGCAGGGCGCCGAGTACGCATACATGGCGACCGACCGCGCCAATGAGGCCTCCATCAACCTCTTCACGCTAAAATGCGCCTACACCAGATTCCGATCCCCCACCGTCCTTGTCCACCCAGTGCACGCCCACCGCAAGCGGCTCAGTCGAGACACCGCCATCCTCCGCCTCTCCCCTCCCCTCGCCGAGTCAATCTACCGCCGCCTCTTCTCCTCCTCCGAGTTCTTCCCCCGCGACATCGACGCCGTTCTCGCCAACCGCCTCACCGTCGGCACCTTCATGGCCCTCCCCAAGGCCCACCTCCCCAAGTGGGACCCCCTCTCAGGCCGCCTCATGCCGAGCTACGCCATCCTCAGCGTCTGGAACTGCATGGACGTGTTCAAGCTCCAGGTCAAAGGGGTGTCGCCACTAACCTACGCATGGTGCGTATGGAGCCGGGTCCTCGACGAGTGGATGCCGTGGCTGAGAATTCCGTCGGTACCGGATGTTTTCCGGCCGTTTGGAGTGTATGTGATGTATGGGCTTCAGATGGAGGGGAAGAGTGGAGGAAAGCTGATGAGGGAGCTGTGCAATTTCGTCCACAACATGGGGGCGGCGGAGGAGGGTTGCGCCGCCGTGGTGACGGAGGTGGGGAGGAGGGACCCGGTGAGAACTGCAGTGCCGCACTGGCGGCGACTGTCGTGGGCGGAAGACGTCTGGTGCATGAAGAGGCTGGTGGGAGAGGAGGGAGAAGAGGGCTGTTGTGGTGGTGGGTCAGATGACTGGGTCAAGACTCGGCCGAGCTCGCCGGTCGTGTTCGTTGACCCAAGAGACTTCTGATTTTTAATTTTGACTTTTGGTTGTTTCGGATTTGAAGACGGTGGATTGATGATGATGGCTCATCTTTTTGTCGTTTTTCTCACGTTCTAAATGGAAAAGAGTTGACTTTTTTGACCTTTTGTTGACCGCCTTGATTTTAGACGTTTGGTTGATCAAGACCGTTGATCTGGTGGGGTCCATTGTACATGGATGAGATAATATATAACCATAAAATTGATCGATTGATTGTATGACTTAAATGGGATTTCCATTAATAACCTTTTATGATAATGCATGCAATTCATCACACGTAAAATTAGCTAAAATTGGAGATCAGTCCTATGGGTTGGAGTGCAATACCAGTTCAAATTAGTTTGGAAGGTTACAATATATGAATGAAATCATGGCATTCATTGTTATATTTTCCAAATATATATTCAAAATTATAATTCAAAATTATATATTCAAAATTATGAACTACTAAAACTGTTTTTTTTTTTCTTTTCTTTAGCAATGGTGGGGCCCACTGCATTCATATATATATTTTTGGGCCCGAGCCCTCAGGAGAGAAAAGGAGACCTCAGGTGATGGAAGGTGGCATACCGATGGTTTAAACGTTGGGCAACCAAGTAAGAACTGACATCTCTTAGCATTGAGGTAAGAGGATGGTGTTCTGCATTCATCTATTAATTGTGAGGACTCACAATGCATTTATTTTAGTTTTGCCAAGTAAGATATGACATGGAGGTGTAGCCTTGGGTATTTAAAGGATTTTATAAATTCATTAATTATTATTTATAAAACATAAAGGTTCTAAGTCATTGGATTATAAGAACAGAAAGTCTATATAGACAAACTCACTAGCCCGATTTTGGGCCAGATCCGACGTGGAGGTCCATGTGGCGCTGACCTCAGCAGGAACTGTTTTTCACTTTATCAAATGGGCGCCAGAATGAAAACAGAAAAGTGGGGAAACGGCCTGAGAGGGAGAAACAGAGGAAACCTGCAGACCTCTGGTTTTCTCCCTTCCACAAATGATCCTCCCTCCTCATCGCCCGCCTGGATCGAATCTCCATCCCTCTCTCGAGCACGGCAATCTCTCTCTCCGCGACAGTCGCGCGCCTGGATCTCATCTCCCTCCCTCTCTTGAGCACGACAGTCTCTCTCTCTCTCTGCGACAGTAACCTGGTAAGCGCATTCATGTTTCTCTTGCGACATCAAATGCAATTGGTCCTCAAAGGTCTTAGGAAGTAAAAAAAAAAATGACAACATTGTATATTCTGTCCCTTTCATTTTTTTTTATTTTGAATGATATGGATATGTTGCAGGCATAGTATCTCTTTCAAAGTTATTACACTTATCACACGACAGTTCCACTCCACCCTTCATTTGCATTCATGACGATGAATGCAAACACCACTTCAATCTTGAAATTCTGAGATGGGTTTGATTTGTATTGTACTGTTTAGAGAAATAATCTTTCTCAATGCACTTTTTCCTTTTCCATTTGAAGTTTTGGGCATCTGTCCCAAAAGTTGAGTTTTTTTTTTTTTTTTTTTTTTTTGTTATGGAGATGGGCTATTTGAGATGGGTTTGGTTACAACAGTTTTCCCTTTTCCATTTGAAGTTTTGGGCATTTGTCCCAAAAGTTGATTTTTTTTTTTTTTTTTTGTTATGGAGATTGGCTATTTGAGATGGGTTCGGTTACAACACTTTTCCCTTTTTCATTTGAAGTTTTGGGCATCTGTCACAAAAGTTGATTTTTTTTTTGGTTGTGGAGATTTAGAAAGTAGTTGGAAATTATTGTCATTGGTGAGTATCTCACAGTGAGTTTGGATTACAATTTGAAATTTCATTCTGTTTAAGATAGAGATTAGCATTGGGTAAACTACCAAATCTCTCACCTTGATTATTCTTAGGCAATGCAAATATCTAAAGTGAGTGAGCAAACTGTGCAGTAAAAGTGGTTGAGTTCTGACCATGGAAGATTTCATAAGGTGGGCCCCACTGTGAGATTTACATGGTTGGATTGTGGATTCTGAAATCCGCATAAAACTGTGGGTAGTTTTCCAGTTGGCCAGTCCAGCACGATTGGAAATTCGGTCCATATAGACTTTTTGTCCAACAATCCAACCAATTGTGCTCACTGTTTAGATTGTATCACAAATATATGAAAATGGAATATCAAAGCAATTCAATTTCCTCCATCTCATATTGTTGCGTTCCTCACTTGTTTTACAATTTATTTCTAGTTGTAAGTCATAAGGTCAAACATTAAATTCCATTTAGGAGATTCTCTCCTACTCAAATTTTTAGGAACCATTTGGCCATTTCTAACTTTGGATCGTTGTAGCTCTGTGTAGAGTTTTGGACTAAAACTCTTTTAGCCAGCCCTGAATTCAGGAGAAAAGCTCGATTGAATTGGCACCGGAGCTGAATCATTTTTTTCTCAAGTAAAACCTGACATATACACACACAATATATTTTGATTTACAAGAGTAGGTTCGAAACTGCACTACCACACTGGATTATAGAGGAGTTTACCCGGCTTTCTTCTGGGCTCGGAGGAATTAGTCCAGCCCAAAGGGTTGGAAACCCTCCGATAGCAAGAAAAAAAAAACTATGGTTCTAATTTCTATTTTTTTTTCCGGAGGTATAAATAGTCATGGTCTTTCAATCCGAAAGGTGTCCCTATGGCATTGTTCTATTCACTCACTTCCATATATGTAAACCTTCAGGCTTATAAACACATAATGAGTCCCTCCATAATTCTGTGATTCAAATGTTTTAATCTAATATGCCCATGCACTTCACCTCATTTCAAATAAAAACAGAGAGAAAGCACACCCAAAATTGCATCCTAATGTTGATATGCTCTACAAAACATTCTTAAGTCTTGACATATCAGAGTTGCTGGTGATCACCAGCCTAACCATACCTCTCCAGGATGACATATATGATTCCAAACCTTCATCTAAAACGATGGCTGTGTTTGCAGCATGATTTAAAAGCTCAGAAACTTGACTTGGGTGAGAAGGCCTACTAGCATAAATAACCTGGGTAGAACATTCAGTCTGATTGGACCTGGCTCATTCTGCTCATCTGAATCGGTGACTCCCAAATTGGAGTCGATTTGGGCCAATTTGTCCCAAAAGTTGCAATTTTTTTTTTTTTTTTGTTTTGTTATGGAGATGGGCTATTTGAGATGGGCTTGGTTACAGAGATTTAGAAAGTAGTTGGAAATTATTGTCATTGGTGAGTATCTCACAGTGAGTTTGGATTACAATTTGAAATTTCATTCTGTTTAAGATAGAAATTAGCATTGGGTAAACTACCAAATCTCTCACCTTGATTATTCTTAGGCAATGCAAATATATAAAGTGAGTGAGCAAACTGTGCTGTAAAAGTGGTTTTGAGTTCTGACCACGGAAGATTTCATAAGGTGGGCCCCACTGTGAGATTTACATGGCTAGATTGCGGATTCTGAAATTTGCATAAAACTGTGGGTAGTTTTCCAGTTGGCCAGTCCAGCACGATTTCCTCATCAAAATCTCATCAGATTGGTTGAATAATTGTTTTTAGTTTTTACTTGTTCATATTGGATAACATTGAGGCCTAAAATGAAGGTAACTGTTTTATTCTGGTTTTTCCTGGATTTATATTCATGTGTGTACTGAATTGAAGATTTGAGTTAATTTTGACAGTCCACAAAGCTTGGATCATATTGTTTTCCTTAGTGTACAAAGCGTAAATCATATTACAATTTGGAGGGCTAGCTCTCTAATGTTGGTCCATATCTCAATGATCCTCTCTAAATCATGAGTTCTAGCTCTCTAATGAGCCATTTGGAGGGCTATAAATGATTTGGTTTGGCTCTCTCTCTCACATACTCTCTGTGGTTGGGTATGAATGATACGTAGGCTCAAGTTATGTTGCTAATGAAAAAGAATAAAAGGTGAATACTCTAACTTAGATTTACAAAATGATGCTTCATTTTCCTTAATACTTGCATTTCGTTTATCGAGTTATTCTAAACACATGAATATTTTGTTTGTTTTTTAGAAGCATGGAAGAAGATGGGTTATCACGTGAATTTGATCGAGATGTCAATGAAATTGAAATGGGGACAGTTTATCATGAATTAAATAGTGTTGAGATGGAGAAGACCTTGGAGGAAAGCGAACACTTAAAAGAGGTAGTAATGGAACATCAGAGGGGAATGGTATTTGGTTCAATTGAAGAAGTACATGAATATTATGCAGGATATGCCAGGCAGATCGGGTTTACTGTCGCCCAATGAACCTCAAAAAAGGGATTGGATGGAAAAAAGAGGTTTATTACAATTGGATGCACTAAGGGTAGAAAGTTAAACCCAAGTGCAAGCAACCCAATTAAACCCCATCCACAATCAAGAACAAATTGCAAGACAGCGGTAAATCTTTCTTTGCAATTCGACGGGAAGTGGCTTCTGAACTCATTTATGCTTGAGCATAACCATGATATGAGTCCGAATAAAGCTCGATATCACAAGAGTAATTGGGTAATCCCATCACACGTGAAGAGGCAACTTGAATTGAATGAGAAAGCGATAATTAGATTGAACAAGACTGTTAGCTCATGTGTGGTAGAGGCAGGGGGCATGGGAATTTGATATGGTTAGCAAAGGATGCAAGAAACTACGTGGATAAACTCAGACGCTTAGAACTCAAGGAAGGGGATGCTGAGGCAATGCTAAGCTATTTCAGAAAAATGCAACAAGACAACGGACCCCTTTTTTATGTCATGGATCTTGATTTAGAGCATCGAGTAAGGAACATCTTTTGGGCTGACGCGAGAAGTAGAGCAGCATTCGCTGAGTTTGGTGATGTGGTCACATTTGACACCACTTATTTGGTTAATAAATATGATATGCCTTTCGCTCTTTTTGTGGGTGTGAATCACCATGGACATTCGGTGCTGTTGGATTGTGGATTGATATCAAGAGAGGACACATATATGTTTGTATGGTTGTTTCAGTCTTGGCTTGATTGCATGTCTGAGTCTCCTCCTAATGCCATAATCACTGACCAGGATAAGGCAATGCAAAATGCAATAGGAATAGTATTTCCTAAAGCACGGCATCGGTGGTGTTTGTGGCATATCTTGAAAAAGTTGCCTGAAAAATTGAGGGGGTATAATGAATACGAATCAATTAAATTTCATCTTTTAAATGTTGTATATGATTCAATGAAAAAAGAGGAGTTTGAAGAGAATTAGGCCAAGTTTGTTAGTGCATATCAGCTAGAAGACAACGATTGGCTTGTTGGATTGTACGATGAGAGGTCCCGATGGGTGCCAGCATTCGTGAAAGATATTTTTTGGGTAGGGATGTCAACAACCCAGCGTAGTGAGAACATGAATGCTTTTTTTTTTATTTTTTTTTATTTTATTTTTATGGATACATCAATTCTAAGACCACATTGAAGCAGTTTGTTGAGCAGTATGATAATGCTTTGTCTAAGAAGGTGCAATTAGAAGCTGAGGAAGACGCCTGTTGTTTCAATGTATACATTCCACGTGTGACCCCTTATGAGTTTGAGAGGCAATTTCAAGAAGCGTATACTCTTGCTAAATTTAAGGAGTTTCAGAATAAAATGGCAGGTAAGATCCGTTGCAATATTTCCTCAGTTAAGGTAGGAGCTGAGCTTTGAATATGATGTGGAGGAAGATGTGATAGTAGGAGAAGACAATATCAGACTTTTTACTTTCTATGTTCATTTTGATGAAATATCAAGAGAAGCTAATTGCAGTTGCCGGTTGTTTGAGTTTAGAGGTATTCTCTGCAAGCATATCATCGTTGTTTATTTGAAGAAGAAAGTTTAACAAACACCGGGGAAATACATTTTAGAAAGGTGGAGTAAAAATGTGAGAAGAAGCCACACAAAAATCAAGGTCAAGTATGACAATTGGGAGAGGAAGCCTGAAGGACGTCGTTACGACAAAATGTTGACTATTTTCAATCGGGTCAGCGATAAGGCCATGGATTCCGATGAAAAGAATCAGATGGTAGTGTCCTCGTTGCTAGAAGTGGAAGCTGAGCTAGATGTTTCTAAAGAGGTTGCTGTATGCAATAGACCTATGACTATAGGTGTACATAAAGCTTCAATGTCTTGTCATGATGATAGTCTTTCTTGGCAAGAGAGCAATAACCGCGTGTGTGATCCAATCAAACGCCGCCAGAAGGGCCGACCGCTAGAAAAAAGAAGACAATCTAAGATTGAGACAATTATTAGGAATAGTCGGAAAACAAGCAAAAATATGACAAAGAAGGTTAGTCTAAAAGTTTTATTTTTGATATCAAATAAACACTTCATTCAATTACTCACAATCTAATTGATATCAACTTCGTGCATGTGCAGGGTACGACGGTGGTCAATCAGGGAGATGAGATCATCACGCAAGATTCTGTGAATTTAACCGTAAGAATGCCACCTATTTACTATTGTTATGCTTAACTTTATTGCATATGGCCTCATATGCTTATTGGGGAAATTTTTCATCCTGAACAGGGCTATCTTGTATCTCAACAGGGCGCATGAGAACACTGCATGTGATTGGTCACAGGGACAATCTTTTGTATAAACAAATTGCATATATATGTTACTTAATCTTTTGTATATGAATGAAACTATCTTTCATATTCTATACAAGAGCGAGCTTCAGGATAGTTCAATGGGTAATTGAATCTCAATTTGATAAGCATTGTTTAAAAATGCAGTTCATACTTTCTTAGTAAACTTTTATTTTGCTTGAGATTAATTCAAGATATTTCGTGTTGCAGGGCCAAGTTTTAGAAGACGGTTCTTCACAAGACGGATTTATGGCACATGCTGTGCTATTTTGAGCTCCTTGTGACAGATTTTGTATAGACAACTTGCAGATATCTGTTAATTAATCTCTTGTATATGACTGGAACAATCTTTCAGATTGGATGTTATTAATGTAATTATTGTAAATTTGATCAATGTAAGTAGTGCTTCACCAGATTACTTGCCAATCTAATTGGTCCCCTTTTGTATTCGATGTAAAATCTTGGTATTAGATGACATATGCGAAGGTCTGAGAAAGCAAATTCACAGGTTTCAATTCTGTATAATAAGGTTGGATGAAAGAAATATTGTATTATTATTGTTTCATTCAGCAAACCCCTGTATTGGATATAAAATCTTCAAACTTCAAGATGGCAGGGATGGGTGAAGCAGGCACCGTCGCACGAGAGGGAGAGAGGCGAGAGAGGGAGAGGCGGCATGGGAGAGGCGATAGAGCGATGGGGCTTCAACAGTAGTCTAGGGCATTCCCATTTTTCTTCTCAACAACGTATTCCTCTGGCGGGCTTTGAAAATTTCGGGCGGGCTTTCTAAACATTTGGTCCAACTCACCCTCCAGCTAGGATCGGGCTGGAATTTGGGCAAGCAAGTCGGGCCACATAGACTTATTGAAGAGAGAATGGGACTACCGTAGAAACATTAGTAGGACTTTTGCTATCTAAAAGCTTTTTATGAAAATGTTTGGTAAGTACATTTGGTTTTTGGTGCACATGAAGCAAAGTTGAAAGTAGATGAGTTTTTGTTAACACTAGGAGATCAAGTTGGTTGGATAAAGAAGAATTAAATGAAGTGATTTGAGAGAAAAGGCTTTTCCTAAAGTTTCAAATCAAAAGGGTGTGTGTTCTACAAGAAATAATTTATTTTCCACATAAAAGGAATTTCTTTTCTACCGCGCCTTTCACATGATGGATGCATGCAGATCTTGGGCCGGTGCGTACCAAATAATGTTCTAAACAAAGCTTCTCACTGCTTTATTTTGGAGCCTTAAGTCTTTATGATTTTTTATAAAGAAATCACACACTTACATTAATTTTACAAGTGCTAAATTAGGGCGAGTGTCAATTTAACGTAGGTTACATGTTAGAAAGGTTGAAAGCTTCTTTTGCCGATAATGAAATCTATTCTCTGAAAATTCTCCTTCAAATAAATCCCGAGACACAAAAATATAAGGATGATTATAACATAAATATACCTTATAAGCATAAAATGTGAAAATTCCAAAATGGTTAAAATCACTCAAAGAAGAGGTTTTTGGTTTTGCCAACCATCCGTGGTGGGGTGCTCACATGAACATTCTAACCCAACGAAATATGGAGGTCACCCTATTTAGTGCTACACCTAATGATCAGTATTGGGTATGTTATTGTCTCAACAAATGGAAGTCTGTCCCCCACATGTGACTTTTATTTTTATAACCCTCTCTAAAGTTGTATGCCCCCAATTTTTGTGTCTTTTAATTCCATTTAGTTGAATATCTAGGTTGTCTTTACGTAAGTGGCCCAGAATAAAGAACAAATTAGAGGTGAATATTTAAAAACGACCACCAAATAACCTCGATCCTTTAATGGAAATTAGACGAAGGAAAGATAGGGAAGCGAATACGTAGCCATCACCTTAGTAATTCAATATCTAGAAAAGTTAAGGTCCCATCTACTTCACTTTTTTATCCCTTACCCTTCACCTCTTTGAAAAATATCCATTGGTGGAGCTTACTTCAAGGTGAATACCTATGGATTCAATCCTTACGTATTTTATGCAAATAAACATGCAAGGTTTTAATTGGTCTCTCTGTTCTCTTTGATATTCAAACTTAAATCTTCAATGATGAATATATCATAAAGTAAGTCTCTGACTTTTTTAATACGTTCTCAAATCATCTCAAGCAACAACACAACATGAGATTATTATTACAAAAACAAAAGCTCTTTAGCTTTCAAAAACTAATTTATTTTACCAAACAAGTGTTTGTTCATAAGTCCAGGAAATCTTATTCAATCAAAAGATGCTGTAAAAGGAATACAGGGATTTCATTCAGCTTGGAAATGAGGTCAGACCACTTCATTCCACTAGAAGCACTACCAATGAGGGGTATAAGGTACAAACTTTTTGTCAAAAAGGCATACATCATATCATGTCTGTGGGCTGCTATCTAACTAAAGTCTAGATCCAAATCTATCTATTTTTTTCAAGATCCAAAAATGGATCTGCATCCTATTCCACAATCAGATAGACCATATTTGCTGAATAACTATCAATAGATGCTTTAAGTCCTGATTATGATGCTGATTGTCCAATCTTTTATACGATCCACATTTAAGTCCAGATGTGGAAAATAAATCCAAAATCATCCAAGTAGAATATTCTTTCAGTATAAATAGAATTCTTTGTTTCCCTTACTCTAGTTAAAGTGATGGTTTTGGTAAAGGCCTAGAGGAGTCTGGAGTCTGGACCTTCGATCCTTGCCTGACATAACCCACTTATGTAATCAAATCAAAACCTTCATTTTCTTGAATTTGTTTTCAGGTAAAACATTAAATGGGCTGAATCCAAGATCTACATTGTTAAATATTCTTCAATATATGTATATATATATTGCTCATATATATATATACATAGCAGGGCTCTCCTAAGCAGCAGTTTAGCTTATCCTAAGCTGGAACAATGCTAGTCTCATAAATTAAAGTTGATTATATCTATTTTTTGCATGATGGAATTGGAAAATCTAGTTCTGATTGAAATTATCTTGATTTTGGAGACGATTATCATGTAAAAAATAACAATAATCAACTTTGATTTGTGGGACCAACACCGTTTCAACTTAGGATAAGTAAAGCTTCTGCTTAGGAGAGCTAACCCCATATATATATATATATATATATATTGAGCAAGGCTCTCCTAAGCTCAAGTTTATGATAAAATTTCGTAAGCCCATGCTTGTGGAGCCCACCTTTGGTCCATCCAAATGGTCCAAACACATGACCCTCCTAAATTGCACGTATCCACCAACTTTCGGTTAGATTTGAATTTACTGGACCGTTGGATCAACTATGTATCAATCCAAATGGACTGTTGACCATTAAACTTTTGGGCCCATATGAAGATGATGAAAATTACGGTTGTGGCTGATTTTTTGCAGAGAGGAAGATCTCAAGGAGTCTTTGAAATCCCTCTCAACCCCATTCCCATGTGGGTCCCTAGGTGGGCCCCACCACATATTTGAACTTACATTATCCTAAGTTTGAACTTATATATATATAGTAAGGCTCTCCTAAGCTCAAGTTTAGGAAAAAATTTCGTAAGCTCATGCTTGTGGTGCCCACTTTTGGTCCATCCAAATGGACCAAACACATGATCTTCCTAAATTGTACATGTCCACCAACTTTCAGTCAGATCTTAATTTACTGGACCGTTGGATCGACTTGGATCGACTATGTATCGATCCAAAAGGATTGTTTACCATTAAACTTTTGGGCTCATATGAAAATGATAGAAATTACGGTTGTGGCTAAGTTTTTGCATAGAGGAAGATCCGAGGGAGTCATTGAAATCCCCCATATCCCCATTCTCATATGGGTCCCTAGGTGGGTCCCACCACACACTGGAGCTTACCTTACCCTAAACTTGAGCTTAGGAGAGCCTTGCTATATATATATATATATATATATATATGAACTAGTTAACTCTCTTGAAGAGCACAAAATAAATTTCAGTGTGGAATGTGGAGACTGAAAAGGAAGTTGTCTGGAATTTTATTCAACATAGGGAATTTATTGAACTTTTGAAGCTCGGTAGGAGCTTAAAGTAAATAACCCTTTTTGAGATATATTATTATACCAAAAGAAAATTGGCTGATAACAATTAGTAAGCTTCAATACAAAATTACTCATCCATCAAACCTCCCAAGGGCTCATTTATTTGCATGGAATTAATTCATAGAAATTCATGGTATAGACGGGTTCCCAAAAAGGATCATTAAAGCAATGAGGAGTGAAGAATAGATATATAAAGTGAAGATGGAGATGTGCCCTGACTTTTCTAGAAATTTTATTAATGATTGGATCGCCATTTACCACCTATAGGGAGATTATTTGACGGCTATTTAGAGATTTTCACTGATATTAGCTACTTTTGTAGGAATTCATTTCTTCCAACTTCTAGAGTTCTTCTACCTAAATAAAAAGTAAAAAACTTTATTACCATATATACAATATAGACAAAATATATTCACAGGAATTCATTACATGAACTCATTACCATATATACAGTATAGACAAAATAATAATGGCATAAAATATGTGTAATATAAATTGGACTTTATGTTTTTTCTTCTGATTTGGGTCCCAAATCTCAGATCTAGGTCTAAAAGTACCAATGAGTAGACATTTTATTTTCAGCAAAATTTTCTAATGAGTAGATCCAGGTCCAACAGTACTATAAACTTATTTTCTGCATTCTTTTTATGATAATATCTCTAGAAAAAGTCCCAAATTTCAAAATATTCAAGCATAGAAGATAATTTCTCAAGAAGACATTCCACATTTCCAACACTGTTATTGAGTAGTGATAAGTGACTCATGACAGGTTTTTTATATCTTGAAGACAGATTTATTAATGACCCCATTACAGAGTACTAGAGAAAGAAACAGCTACACTTGGAAGATTGTACTTCATTTCCATGGGAAATCCTTTGAATTTCTTTTTCCCTTCATTCACCCACCAATCCAAGCATCTAGGATTAAAGCTCTGTGTCCTTTATTCCAGTCCCATGAGTACTCATCACCTTCATGGCTAAAATAATCCAAATCCCCCCATCAGATTCTTGGCACTCTCCAATCACATGAAGCACATAAGCCCTCTCACTATCCTTCTTTCCACAGTTTTCTGGATTTTTTTCCCAAAGCCACTCTCACCCACCTAATAAAAGTTCCAGACCTTTCGGCCATGAAAAAAAAAACTAACAGAACCCAGTAAAGCAAAAGGGATTTAGATTCAATCACACATTTCCATATATAAAACTCACTCATAAGAAGGTGCTTGAGAAATAAAGAAGGGACTGCCAGGTGTAACTAGGGGCATCATGGGCCAGGCCAGGCCAGCCTGAGCCCAGCCCATATTGGGTTTGATATGGGCTTTAAATATTAGGCCTATCCAGCTTGTGCCTACATATGCTTGAAGGCCTGTCTTGACATATGTAGCACAAAAGAGTGTATAAGTTTTGAAAATGGTATAGACCCTAGTCTCTCTTTCATACTCATGAATTTAAATTCTAAACATTAGGTCCAATAACTAAATGAACCAGGCTTATAAGATTTTGCTTGGCCTGACCCGTCCATGAACACCCCTACATGTCACCTTTATAGGCTCCTCAAGACCTCCATCATTCTCAAGAGGTGGTATGTCAACATTGTATATATATCTTTCTCTCTCACCACAATTAGATTTTAGAGATCTATCATAATCTATTCTTAGATTGTTTAAGGGTGGTTCCAATCATGGAACCACTTTCAATGATTATATTAAATGCACCCAAAAAATTGACATTAACACATGCACAAAAGAAGGAATTTATAAAAGGATGAGAACAAGAAACCTAGCTAGCATATAATCCATGCTGCTAGAGAATCCAAGTGTGTCTTCTTGTAATTTGGAAAAGGAGATGGAACCAATTATCAGGTTTTAAGGAAGATGGATGGAAGTTTGTGAAATTTTTAGGATGTTCATGCGAGGATGATGTATATGTCATGTATGTTTTATGTTTATATATCAGCAAGTGTTCATGTGTATGTATTCATGCATGTGTGTACCAATAACTTTCTCTGATGTGCATAGGTTCTATATCCCAAACATATTAACTGCATCTCTTACCATTAAGAACTTTTTTTCATTTATTTTTTTGATAGGCAACGAAGAAAATGTATTAGGAAAGGAAAGAGTTTTATAAAAAGGAAAGAATATTTGTCCATTTTTATGCGGCTCTTTTTTTTTTGATAAAAGGGTAATTGTAATGAAAAGCAAAAGAAAGAATACAAAGAATAACCTCCAGCACTGAAGGAGAACAAAAAGAAAAAACAAAAACAGAAACAGAAGAGACATTGCTAAGAAGAGCCAGAACAAGCTACAAAGGGAGAGTCTAAGATCAGTGACCTGAGATGTTCAATGATCTGAGAAGGGAGCTTAGTTTCAGGCTGCCAAAAGGTTTAGAAATCTTCTTGAGAGAGATTCTTAGATCATCTTGCAGGTTGCTTAGGATCTGGTTAAGAGGAGGATGCTGATTGTTGAAGATAGCTGCATTCCTGGTCTTCCAGAGGTTGTAAAGGACAGACAAGAAGATCGCTGTCATGATCGAATTCCTAGCTGAGTCGTTGCCTCTGGAAAGGGAGATCCAGATAGAAGAAGCAAAACAGGAAGATGGGTGATGAGCTTGGGCTGAGTGGAGCAACCAGCTCCAAAGGGACTGGGCTACTGAGCAGGAGAAGAAGATGTGGCAGACTGAGTCAATTCCTTTGAAGCAAAGGCTGCATCTTGAGGCTAAGGAGAAGCCAATGTGCTGAAGGTAAGTTTCAGTAGGAGTTCTGTTGAGCATAAGACGCCAGCCAAAGCAACTGATTCTGGGGAGGGAGATGCCATTCCATATCAGAGAAGGCCACTGGAGAGTGAAATGCCTCTGGATCTAATTGTATTCCAAGCCATAGTTCAAAATCTCGGTCTCGGTCGCGGTATCGGCCGGGCAAAAAAAACCGATATGATATCAGTATCGGTTGCGGATATCGGTCAGTCGTGGTCATCGCGGTATGATTTTTTTTTAATCCAAAAAAATTCGCAAAAATATCCAAAAAATCCAGAATATTAGAAAATGCTGGAAAACAATATTTGTTTCCATTAATAACAGTAATAAATCAAAATCTCGGTCACCTTAAGTTATGAGTCTTGTCTGTGTCACAGACTCGCAGTTCACTGTCTTTTCCAGTATTTCATATAATGCAAACATTATTGATGCTCTGCTCATGATCAATTTATTAGTATCAAATATAAGAAGATAAAGATAACATATCAATCATCATGTTTATGACTGAGTAGATGTAGATCTATCATCTACACACTATTAATAAGCCATTAAGCCTTTGGTATCACAAATATCCTAACAAGTAACAACAATTATTTTTTGGAAAATAAAAATTAATAAAATCATTTTCAAAATCCTAAATATATAGATCCAACATAAAAGTATGTAGATCTATCATTTACACACCATACAATGATCATGAATCATTAAAACAACATATTTATGATGAAATCCCCAAAAAATGATATATTATAATTCAAATATTAAAATATCCGAAAATAAAAAAAATTGAAAAAAAAGTTCAAAATCATGTGTATGAGTAGATCTAGCATGAAAGTATGTAGATCTAACTTCTAAATGAAGAAAACAACACAATTACACAAGTGAGTAAGTGACAAACCTCTATGCTTCATCTATTAAAAAAAAAAAAAAAAAAAAAAAAAACACATAATATCTTTAAGTTGATTTCCTCTTACCTTAGATAATATTTTCTTCAAAAAATAGAAGTGAGATTTGAAAATATGCAAGAGGGATGGTGGCTGCTGCTATGGCTAGTAAGGAGTTGAGAAGAGAGGAGAAGAAGATGAAGATGGGGGAAAAAAATATAAAAATTAGGGTTTTCACCCTTTTATACATATCTCGGCCAATATTTTTGAAAATATCGGCCGAGATATCGAAAAAACCGATATGAACATCATCTCGGCTAGGGCTGTCAAAGGGCCGGGGTAAGCCCTTATCCTACGCTCACATGTGCGGGCAGGGCCTAACCGAGCAAAAGCCCTTGACATTCATAGCGGGCTTGTAATTTTTAGGCCCTTGCCCTACCCTTAAGGGTTAGGGCTGGGCTAGGGCCGGGCCAGGGCCAAAAGGAGGGAATTTTTTTTAAAGAAAAGAAAATTTTCTTACATCACCACCGACTTCCAATCTAACCCTCCTCCTTTGTCCGGGTTGGGGATCGGCAATACTACCCAAAAGGCAGCATGGCGAAGTTAAAATTTTTTTTTTATTGGAAGGTTGGTGGTAGGATAAAATAATTTTTCTAATGATGTAAAACAAAAAAAATATGTAACAATAGTTCTATAAATGATAATACATATAAAACAAATAGCAATAACTCTTTATTTAATTATTTAATCTATTTTTAGAATATCTAAAAATTTATCTAATGCATTATCATCATTGTGTTGTTGCGAACGTATCCAATCTTGTGCACAAATTAAGACTTCTACAGTATCAGACTTTAAACAACTCCTATACTGGTCAAGTACTCTTCCTCCTGTACTAAATGCCGATTCAGAAGCAACCGTAGAAACTGGAATAGCTAAAATGTCACAAGCCATTCTTGACATAACTGGATAATTTGCCGAATTGACTTTCCACAAATCCAGTATATTGAAATTTATAGATTTATCCCTTGGCTCCTCCAAATAACGATCTAATTCAGATTTTTCTTCTACAACTGTAGCCTGTGTCATTTGTTCCTCAAATACTAATCATTCATCCTCAAACTTAGTAGGTTTTTTTGCTAAATCAACTTTATCTACATTTGGCAATGTTGTGGTAGGTGTATCATATATCACACAATACTCTTTATAAAGATTTCTATAGAGTCTAAGAGTATCAGCTCGACGAATACTTATATCTTCTCTTGATCCATATAACTTTCTTAAAGCATACTCTAAATATAACAACTTGCGTGTAGGATCAAGGAGTATGGCCATTTCAAATACCTTATTATACTGCTCCCAATATTTATCAAATTTTTCCTTCATTTTTCTAGCCATATTTCTACAAAAGATATCTTCACTATCTAACTTTTCTACCAATAAACTATGTATTTTAATCACTTCTGGTAAAAATAAATGAATGGATGGGTACTTATTTCCTGAAAATTTTAAAGTAGCTTCATAAAAACACTTCAAAAATTCACATATTATACTAGCTATTTCCCACTCTTCCTCTGAAGGAATGTTCTTGTAGTTTGAGTCTTCTAACCCTAGTGAATTGAAAACTTCTCTATATATTAATGCACACTCCAACATTGAGTAGGTGGAGTTCCATCTAGTTGAAATATCAATAGGTAACCCCCTAGTGCTACTTAGCCCTAATTCACTAACCATTTCACGAAACTTGTGTATACGAGTTGTTGAATTTTTAATGAATTTCAATGTATCCCTAATATTTTGAATTGTAGGGGTTATTTCTTTCAACCCATCTTGCACAATGAGGTTGAGAATATGTACAGTACAACGCATGTGAAACAAGTTACCATTTAGTGGGGTGCCATCCTTTTTTTTTGTAAGATGATTTTTAGTGTCCTTACCATGGCATCATTTGTGGTGCAATTATCTAAAGTTAAGCAAAATATTCTATCATCAATTTTCCATTTTATTAAATTAGTTTTAATAGTTTTAGCTAAGACTACCCCACTGTGGGGTGGATCAACATTAACAAAGTTAATTATATGTTTATTTAACTTCCAATCAGAATCAATAAAATGTGCAGTAATAGACATGTAACCTATTGTTTGATTTGACGTCCACATATCAGATGTAAGACTAATCTTTGATGATATGCCATCAATTAATTGAGAAATCTTAAGTTTCTCTTGTTTGTAAATTTCTATACAATCAGACTTAATGGTGTTACGTGACACCATTTTAAATTGAGGTTGTAGAATTTTACTGTATTCGATAAAACCTTTATGTGTCACAATATTAAATGGATACTCATGTAAAATTATCATTCTTGCAAGTGCATCTCTACATTGTTTTTGGTCAAATTTATGGATAACTGAGGTATCATTGGCTTTGGCAAAAGCCACAAGCAATGATTGTTGGTTTCTATTAAGTCTAGGTCTCTTGGTACATGATTCGTTAAAGTGTCTAGTTATGTGGGTAATTCCATTTCTTTTATCATTATTTAGTTGTTTCTTACAATACTTACACTCAGCAACACGACATTCTTTTTCAGTTCCATCTTTTTGTTTTTTTAGAACTTCTAATTGTTTAAAATGAACCCAAATACTTGATCTTTTTGAGTTTTTTTCCGTAGAACCCGAGTTTGTACATGTTAGATGGAGTATCAATAGAAGTTGTATTAGATGAAATAAGAATAAGAGTGGGTGAGGAAGAGGAAGAGGAGGGAAGTTCAAAGGGCACATGGGTACTCACATCCACCTCAATTGGAATGGGCTCATGAGAGCTATCATTGGCAACATTATGAGCAGACATAGTTGATAAATTAATCTAAGATTAAGATAAAAACTCTGTATGAAATTTATAAATAATATTAAAGTAAAAAAGAGAGGTAAGAATACTAAGTTGAAAGGCAATGCCTGATTCGCGAATCACGACACTTATTATCTTGATTTTGTTGCCTAAATATCTGCAAGAGAAAATAAAAATAGAGACATCTATAAGGGGCTAAACAAATAAATTAATATTTGTATATTCATGCAGTAGAGAGGAAATTAATATGAACTATTTCAATGAAAAAAAGTTGTGAATCGGCACTAACAGACCATTTTTTTTTTAAAATATGCATCTAAAGGGGTTTTGTAGATATATGACTATGTATTGTAAAGGAAAAGAAGTGTTTGTGCAGTCTCCTAGTGTCTTTGAAAAAACTTCATATGAAAAAAAAAACCAAAATTTGAAAAGATACATAAATTATAAGAATGTAACTCTACAGCCCCAAATTAAAGTGCATTATGCAGTCAAATTACAAAGAAACCCCAATTACACATTTTGCTTCCTCAAACCAACACACAAGTTAAAGAACTAAAAATTTAAAACATTAGACTAAAAAGAACATCTGCAAAGAACATGACCCAGTTAATTTACAAAATGTTAGCAAAAATAGAATGAGTATTAGAAGTTAATTTATCAAAATGTTAGCAAAAACAGAATGACCCAGTTAATCGATATGTCCTGATACATATCCTGGGTAAATATGGGAACGGAGTAGACATCCAGATAGTTGGGGTTTTTTTACCAAAACCGTGAAAGATTTTTTTTTTTTTTGAAACGGCCTGAAACCTCATCAGATTGCACTAAGAATCAACTAGATGATTTATTGTAGAGTAGACTAGTTAGACTAGTTAATTATAGTATGGTAAATAGTGATTAATATATGATTTAATAGAGATTAAATTTACCATGCATTGAAACATAGGAAAGCAGCAAGGAGAAAGGATCTGAAGAAAAAAAAATTAAAATGAGAAATGTTCTGACAAGCAGAAACTTGAAGTTGAGTTGTCTTATTGGTTAAACTTGAAGTTGAGAAAGCATCTGCAGAGGATACCACACAAACAATAGGGAAAAAAAATTCTGATTTCAAAAAAGAGCAAAGGGTGAATGAGAATGCACCCCAAATCACAAGCATATTTAGAATGTTCTGGTGTAACAAATCGATTATCTGTTCTGCTATGCATTTGGGAAAGTCCAAAATTTAGAAACAACACAAGCTTTGCTTCTCTCCATTTGAAGTTTTAAAGAAAAAAAGAAGAAGAGTGAAATGCACTTTTCATTCTCGGCAGTGCCAAACTAATTATCATCCATTCTGCAAAAATATGCACATCAATTCCAATTTGGAGCACGACCAGAAAATTCTTATAAAGCAAAAGAACACATAAGGAATGAAAAAGGAACTAAAAGACCGAATGGGTAAACAACCCAGATCATAAAACTCACCTTAAATCTCGAATCTGTATTCAGAATGGCCTTTGGAATGGTAGAAGAAAGAACAAAATGGTGAGCACAGTGACTTCTTGAATGAGTGTTACTGTTGTGACTTCAGACGGTGAGTGAGAGCGAGAAGAAGAACAAGATCAATTGCAACTTCAAGATCAGAGAATGAGAGATCGAAAACGAACAAGATTAGAGAGGGAGAGAGATCGAAAATGAGGAGGCATTGAGGTACCCACTGATGAAAGGGTTAGAGATGATATAGAGAGAAGTTTTAGGGGTTTTTTACCAAAAGACCAGATTGCCCCTTAATGTAACCGTTGCAGATGGCCCTATGTGGGGTAATTATGACTTTTTAATAAAAGTCTAAAATACCCCAAATTGAAATAAGTGATTGTTTATGGGACTGTGGGCTGGGCTTGGTTGGGCCTGGGTCTTACAAAATTTTCAAGAAGCCCAAGTTGCTTAGATATATTATAAATATATCATATATTTTATATTTTATATTTTATATTATTACTTAATAAACTGCGGGCTAGGCCGGGCCCCCTCGGGCTAGAAAAGTCAAGCCTTAGCTCGACCCTCAATATTGCGGGCTTTTCAAAATTTGGCCCTACCCTACTCTCGGGCTTTAGGACAAAAAAAGAAGCCCTCGCTTTGAGGGCTTTTACGGGCCGGGCCGGGCCGGGCCCCCTCGTCAAAGGGCCGGATTGACAGCCCTAATCTCGGCCAAGATGGGCCGAGATTTTGAAGAAAAAAACCGATACCGATATCTCAGTGAGATATCGGTTCGGTATCGTTTGATACCGGTTTATATCGGCTGATATGAACCGGTATCGGCCGGTTTTTAAAACCATGTTCCAAGCACTGCTTTGGGTGAGCTGTCCATTGGTGGTAGCCTTCCAGGTAAGGAGATCTCTAACAGAAGGGTTGGGAGAGAGGAGGGAGGTGGCAGAGGAGAGAAAATCTAGGATTGCAGTAGGCATATGCAATGGGAGATGCCAAGAACCTGAATGGAAAAGGGAAACAAGGCATTGGTCTTGCGGGAAAAGCTGGTTGGGGAAGACTGTAGAAAGAGGCTTGTCTCCATACCAGATGTCATGCCAAATGTTGATATCTTCTCCATTGCCAAAGACCCATGCACTACATTGGTGAATGTAGTGAGCAAGGCGACGAATTCTGTTCCAGATGCAGGAACCGTAGGAAGTATTGGCTATATCCCAGATATTCTTGAACTTGAAGTAGCGATTCTTGAACCAAGAGGACCATAGGGAATTCGAAGTGGAGGCTTGCCAACCCAGCTTAATGAGTGATGCATTGTTAACTTCAGAGATGCGTCTGATGCCAAGACCCCCTTCTAGCTTGGGGAGAGTAACCTGAGACCAGTTAACATAATTGATTTTGGAGGAAGAAGAATTGTCTGACCAGAGAAAGTGCCTCATAAGACGCTCGATATCTTTACAGATGGAAGATGGGAGGGGAAGGATAGAGGCAATGTGTATAGGAATACTGGAGAGAACGTGTTTGATGAGGATAAGCCGATCTGCAAAAGAAAGAGTTTTGGCTTTCCAAACTGAAAGTTTAACATTAATGGAATCCAGCAGGGGAAGGAAATGGAGACGCTTCGGAGTGCCTAACACTATAGGGAAGCCCAGATATTTTAGTTGAGCTTGACTCTCTTGAAGACCAAGGATGGAGCAGATCCTAGCTTTCCTTCTATTGCCACATTTGCCAATGATAAGCTGACTCTTGAGAAGGTTGATGTGCTGTCCAGAAGAGGATTGGTACATATCTAGGAGATCTTGAAGGGCTAGAACACCAGAGGTAGTACCTTTCATAAAGATGATTATATCATCAGCATAAAGAAGGTGGCAGGGGGTAAGAGGGATAGGGGAGAGGGGGAGGATGGTGCCTTGGGAGTGGAGGTTGTGGAGATGAAGGCTGAGAATTTCTTCTGCAATAATGAAAAGGTATGGTGATGAGGGATCACCCTGTCTCAGCCCACAGGAAGAGCCAAAAAAACCATGAGGAGATCGGTTGATTAACACTGAGCATTTGGATGTGCAGACACATTCCTTCAAGAGAGAAATCTAGTCTTAAGAGAAATTGAAAAATCTAAGGGCAGAGAAGAGGAAGGACCAATTGAGTTTGTCAAAGGCTTTGGAGATGTCTAGTTTAAGGCAAAGAGAACCTTTACTAATCTTGGATTTGAGTTTTTGGAAGAGCTCGAAGGTAAGGGCTGAGTGTTGGTGGATTGATCTGCCATGGATGAAGGCTGCTTGGTGGGAGGAAATTAGGTTGGGAAGAAGGATGGAGAGCCTAGAAGCAAGGATTTTAGATATGATTTTGTAAGAAAAGTTTAGAAGATTGATTGGCCTAAAGTCTGCAAAGGTGGTAGGGGAGTTGGATTTTGGGATAAGAGAAAGAAAGAAAGCATTGGAAGCTCTCAGAATTTTTTTTGATTGGAAGAAATGTTGCATTGCTGAGGTAACAGTATTTCCTATGATGTCCTAGGTGTTAGTGTAGAAAAAAACCATTGAAACCATCAGGTCTAGGAGAGCTATTTTTCTTAAGGGAAAAAACAGCTGTGTTGATTTCTGAATCTGAGGGAATAGAGAATAGAAAGGAGTTCTTAGAGTCTGAAACCTTAGGACTATCAGACTGAAAGAGGATGGGATGGGGCTGACTAGCATGGGGTTTGAAAAGAGAGGAGTTGAATTGGACAGCTTGGTCTTGAATGATAAAGGGGTCCTCTGTGAGACTACCATTGACAAAGATATGATTGATGCTATTGAAAGAGCCTCTAGCTTTGGTTGAATGGTGGAAGAATTTGTTGTTCATATCACCCTCTTTTAACCAAGAGATTCTGGATCTCTGCTTCCAATGGATTTCTTGGGCTTTGAGAGTATCATGGAGATGAAGTTTAGCTTCTAGAAGGTCTTTCCTAAAGGAGTCGGAAGGGGAGGAATCCAGATTTGTTTGGCATCTCAGGATGGAGGCTTCTGCAGCAATAATGTTCTGGTGAACAAGGCCATAGATGTTCTTGCTCCGGGATTTAAGGGCCAGCTTGAGAGCTTTGAGCTTTTGGGCTAGAATAAACTGAGGGTTCCCATCAATGGAGACTTCCCAGCTAGATTTGACCATATCAAGGAAAGAATGGTGAAGGAGCCATTTGTTTTCAAACTTAAAGGGGGTTGAGGGGGCAGGGGAGAGATTAGAATGGGATAGTAAGAGGGGACTGTGATCAGTGGAAAGCCTAGGCAAGTGGTGGACGATTGGGTCTGGAAAGATAGCTAGCCAATGAGTGTTGACTAGAACTCTGTCTAATTTGGCAGCTACATAGGAGAGACCTTGCCTATTGTTAGACCAAGTAAATTGACTACCTGTAGAGAGGGTGTTGGAAATGCCAGCTTGCAAGACTGTGGATTGGAAATCTTTGAGAGAGGAGGGGGTAGCTTGGCGAAGGCTAAGTTTCAAATTATGGGCAAGAATTGCATTAAAGTCACCTAGGACACACCAAGGCAAGGTGGTAGAGGAGGTATGAATAAGAGTTTGCTAGAGGTCTTTCCTATGGGAAGGGTTGGTGGAACCATAAACACCAGTAATGAGGTAGGAGAGGCCTGAAGTTTGGTTTAAAAGGAGCATGGTAAGATGTTGAGAGGAAGCACTGGCAACTGAGGCTGAGAGAAGGTGGGAGGACTTGGAGAAACACCAGAGGTTAGGGGATAAGGGGGAAGGGAAGTTAGAATGGAAGGTGTCAAAACCAAATATGGACAGGCCAAGAGCATGGGTAGAGGAGAAGGTTGACATTGGTTCAGAGATGAAAATCAAGTCAGGGTGATGGTTACGGACCAGGTTAGCCAAAGCTCTAATGGTAGGGGGGTTAGCTATTCCCCTGCAGTTCCAGTAAAGGACCTTTAACATGGATGGGGGGGAGGGGGGGAGGTTCGTTTGCATCTAGACCTCCTAGTGATCGGGCCAGTACCAGGGACAGAGCTGGAAAGCTTCCCTTTGCCTGAGGGTGGTAGTCTGCGATGGTGTGCCATTGAATTCTTAAGAGACTTGGTTTGAGAGGAATCTGTTGGAGGAGCAAAGGCTGTGGGAGGGGAGGTGATAGGGATTACCAGGAGTGGAGGAGCAGGGGTAAAGGAGCTGGGGTTGGCCAGAATGGGAGGAACAGTGTTGTCTGGAAGGGGAGAGGCAGGGGTAGGCAGAGGAAGAAACACAGGGGTTGCCTTAATGGTAGAGGAGGAAGGACAGGGGGTACCTAAGGGATGGTCAAAACCTGGGGGAGGAGAGGAGGGACTACATTATGAGAGAGAGCGGAGATTGCGTCCATAGATGTTTGGATTGGAGATTGGGTCAAGGAAGGAGTAGTTTTCTAAGATATCAAAGGGGTTCTTTTTTAAATGTGGCTCTTTTTTAAATGTGGTGTAGTACCTAGTCGTCGGAAAAGGAAAAAGTGAAGTGATTTTTTGCAATTGAAAAGATTTCGATTTCCTAAGAAAGATTGAAAACAAAGTGGAGTTCTTCTCTATCTTGAAAAAACGAAAAAAGATTGTTGTTCATGACAGCAACAAGAATAGGTCCAGATCCAGGCCTGGTAGGGCATCCAGCTCTATAAATCCATCAGCAGGACTTAATTCTAAGACCCAAACCACTCAAGATTACTCCTTTCTATCTTTCTTTACCGGAGACTCTAACTCACGCATCCACGCACGGTGACATATCCCCGACTAGCTGAGCAATAGTTGGAGATCACTCAAGATAAACCCTTTACATACTAGAATACTTACCATGTCAGATTTTCTTATCAACTTTTTTTTTTCAATTTCCAACATCATCTAATTAAGTTTTTGTTTTTTTGAAATGTTAAGTAATTGAAATTCCAAAGGTAGATATAAATCTACAATTTTACAAAACTGAGGTGCATCTCCCCATTGGAGAAGCAACCATTGAAGAGCAGCCCACAAAAAAAGGCAGAGTTCCATATACATGAGTTGGTCTTCCCAAACGTACTGAAACCAATAGTAAAAATGCCCACCCCAGTTCCTGTAAAATTCAAGTCCCTGGGTCCAATCCAGTACCTATCTATAGTTTACCATTTTGAGTTTCAAAATCTAGGCCCAAGTTCAAACCGAAAAAGCCCAGCTCAAATTTCATTTTCTTGTGTGGTGAGTTGAACTCTACCCAACCCAAAATTTTCTTCTTTTTTTTTGAATGATAAGCAGTATTCATTAAAAAAGAAGCAAATATACAACAAGGCGTGATCATCTGGCAAAGATCCTCCGAAGGGGCATCCCCCATTAAACAATCAAAAGTACTATAAACAGACGGAAAAAAAAAGAGAGAGGTTAAAATAGGCCATAAATGATTACAAATGAATTTTACTGCTCTTAAAATTACTTCATATAGGAAAATTACTGCTCGTAAAAGCATATTGAGCCATTTTACTACCAAATATTCCGGTTGTTCATGTTTTGCCATCTAGCAGTTACCTAACAATATAATTTCAGCCACTTCATCATCCATTATGTCTTAAGTTAACCGTTAGAAGATGTTAATTAAGATGCTTTCTTATGATTAACATATAGATTAGTTGGTCATTTTATCCTGTGTTGGCTTCAAAAGAATGACATTAACTTTCTGATTTAAGTCATTTTGGGTTCATATAGTTGTAAGTTAGAGCTGCACAAAAACACATTTTGGTAATTAATTTGTGAGTTATATGCTGGTTTGGAGGTTTTGTACCGATCGATTTGTTTGTTTAACAGTAACCATAGAAACAAACGTACATGATTGAGCATATGGTTAATAATGTGATTAATTCGTAAGTAAACTACCTTACTAAACATATGCTTTATCTTGTGGTGGGACCATTACCTTGTACCGAATTTAGGTACAAATCATACAAGGTGAAGACATTTATCTTGAGTAATTCGGATTCTCAACACTCATGGGACGCACGCATAGTTATTTTGATATTCATAAACGATTAGAGATGTTCAAAACTATAGAAGAGGACTTTTCTTTCCTTGGACAATGCTTAGAATTGGTTCATATTTTCAATAGAATTTTCTTGTTCTTGGGTACCCTGTCTAAGTCATTACAGCAATCATTTTTTCAATACCTCTTGCTCTCACCAAATAACCAACCCTAAATCTTTGGACCCACAGTTTGAAAATTAGTGTTGCTTACAGCCAAAGCTTATACAACCCAAATCAATTTAGTTATTGGGCCTTAAATTTATGCTTGGGTTCTTCCCACAGCACTAGAATTAGGCCCATGAGTACCCCAGCTACAAAGTGTGTATATGCTTCATAGTGCCAATCATGTTGGGCTAAAGCTAGGCCTCCATGCAAAGGACCACCTGGGCCTTTATAAGAAGGCCCAAGAAGGGTCCTAATTAGCAAGCTGAAAATGAGACCCAGGTCCATCTTTTAGGCCTGAAAAAATAGCCCAACCCAACCGAGCGATGATTCGATTAGCCCAGCCCATATACATTGCTACTGAAAATGGACAGTCTATATAAAACAACAATGAGTCATGTACACAGAATATACCTCTCTGTGAGCATTATTTTATAGGGCATGTTGAACTTAAGGTGGCATTTGGTATGGTGTCAACCTGCCGGGGCTATGGTTGGCCCAAACCCAATCTTCTTATACCTTTTGCTTAAAATTTAAGTCTGTGTTGGCCCCAAGTATTCATTGTTTGCCTCAATCTCAACTTCTAGCTGTGGCATCTCTATCACATCAAAGCATCTGTAGCATCTCTAATGGTTGGTGCAGCTACTTCACACAAACTAACTGTGTGGTTCATCTGATTTGGTATGAGATTATAATGGGTAAGCTAGATTGATTTTCTGAGCTGAAAAATCTGCTTAGCTTGAACCCATTTAGCTCTACCAGGTGAAGAACACCAGAGTCAACTGCAATCCTTGGAACTTTGTTGCACTCAGTGGCGGGCTCATAACTTTCATTTGAGTGGTGCTGACGCAAACATGCAATTGCGTTTTCACACGGATTTTGGAGGCGGACGCTGAATTTTTATGTACATTTTTGAAGTAGAGACGAAATTCTTGTGATGGTTTTTTAGAAGCGGGCCGATGTCTAATGGGTGAGTCCGCCCCCATGTGAATGTACTTGGGTCCGCCACTGGTTGCACTGTACTCTAAATTACTATTCTGGTTACTATTATTGTAAGCCCTTTGGCATTAAGCTCTGGTCTGGGTGAATGCGAGGACTCAAGCATCAAATGTAGAGATCTGAAAATGTCTGTCAAAGATTGATCTTGTCTTGTCCACTCGGCATTATCCGGGGGCAAGGATAAACACCCTGATCATGAAGCTTGATGGTGGACAACTTGGAGCTTTCTTTTCTCCCTCTCAACGAATAAAATTATATTGGGTCTCTTTGGTCCTTCCATCCTTTTTATATAGTAGTAGAAATCCCCTCAAATAACATTTCCTTTGGATAGGGTGCGGACCTAGGCACAATCACACTGGTGCAGTTGCACCCGGTAAACAGAGTCGCGCTTAAAATCATCAATAAAAATCATAAGTCTGCCCTTAAAATCCATATGAAGATTCTCAGCTTACACCTAAAACCAAACTACCTATTAAGATTTGCCCCTTCAAACAAAATTCCTGGGTCTGCCACTTCTTTGGATCTTGAAAAGTGAAATAGAAAATGTAAGGGTTGTCTATATCTGTGAGTGGGGCCACCTATGTCTAATCTCATGTGGGCCCAATCATCAGATGCCAAGAATAATTGGCTATAGAAACGAATGAAATAAATTGAGTAGTTTTCTTGTGTGGGTGGGTTGTGTGGGCTCTCTTGGTCCCAGCCTCCTTTGTTGGGGGTATCAATTATAAATAATGAAAGTTATTGAACTCCCCTGTGAGAGTAAGTTCAAGCCACAGGCCTCACAAGTACAACTTTCAAACTCATGACACATGGGAAAATCGTCCACATCATTGGAGTTGCATCATAAATTTCTCAAGGAAGAAGAATTCTAAATGTAGGAAGATACCTTTTGATTGACTATGAAAAAAAAAAAAAACTGATTATTTTCATGTTGGATCTGAGGCATTTCATGTTATGCTTTTGTTATTGAATGTGAGATTTTTTTTGTACTTTCACTCTAGCCCCATATGTTTATATCTATTAAATTATGTTTATATCATCATTATCATTATTTCTTTGTCTGATCAATTAGGGACTCTGAAAATCAATTTGGTCTTAATGTGAAAATAGTTGGCTTAGTAAAATTAAATGACTTAATCATTAACTTGAATTTATTAGCTAACAGCTAAACTAGGACGTATCCATTCGCCTCCTACGGCTGCTAATCCACAAGGAAGGCCACGCTTGCTTTAAGGTGCGTTTGTGCAATGAAAAGATTTTGCGATATAGAGGAAAACTATTTTGTTTTGTCATGCAACTCACTATTTTTTTTTATTAGTGCAACATTTTTTCTCGCGAAAAAGGAGAAAAATGAATTGGTTTTTCTTGATATAGAGGATTTTATTTTCCTATGGGAGGAGTGAGAATGCAGGATTTCTCCCTCTCCCTCTCCCTCTTTGGACAAAAAAGTCCTTAGTCTCAATCATGTTCATAATGATAGATGAATATTGCAAAAAAAAAAAAGTTGGAAAGTGGGGAGTTATCAAACTGCATGATCTAAAAATTTTAGTAGCATATCCCCAGCTCGTTTATAACTTGGTTAGGGACAGGAGTGAGTGTATAAGACGGCATGAATTTGAGTTTTCATTGAAGTGAGGAAAAAAAATGAAACTTATGTAGTGTTAAACTCTAGGGATTCTGCAATAAAAAGGAAAATGCTTTAATTTCATACATAACTAAATGCCAGCATTCAGTGTGATATTATTTTTGTGAAAAAAGAACTATATTTTAAATAAAATTTTACATCCTCAAATGGTAAAGTGAGTAGGAGGGTAGGGCCGGAGAGTTGACTTTTGCCAAAAAGGATTTCACATCATGAAGTTAAATTTATACGAATTGTAGGAAATTTGTTTTTACAAGTGGCAAGTGGCTAAAATTGAAGAAATAAAGGTAAATGTCTGTAAATGACCATCAAATAACACCACCTTTGATGAAAAATAAATAAATAAATCAAGCCACTTTTAGAATGCACTTGTTTGCAAGAATTTTTAATAGTAATGCCAATTGTCGTTTATAAAGTTCTATATTTGACTTGTGGAACTCTGAGAAACTCAATCCTTTGAAACGTCACTTTTACAGTTTCAGAAACTTCAAATCTCATATTCTAAATGTTGGGGTACATGAAATGACTTGAAAAACTTGATCAAGGATAGTACTTGGCGAATCTATTATTTTCTCGCAGAGAAATCCTCAGCATTCCAACAAACAAATGCCCCCCTAAAAATACATTTCTTGGCTTTCCTATTAATTTATTTCCCTGCAAACAAAGGTGCCTCAATAAACTTTGCATAGTAATTTCTTACTAGAGCACTTCATTTATTTTTTAATCTTAAATCTTGTGATTTGGTGGTCAAATCATACACAACCTACAGAATTATAGGGTATGATTGTCCCTCTCATTGGATCCACCATGTCATCTCCATTATTTAATATTCCCCACTCCCACTGCCACTGCCACTGCCACTGCCACTGCCACTGGATTGGAGTTTATGGTTTTGTACTCACCAACTCATGAAAATAACTATCAAGCGCATCCACCCACGGCCAGCCAGAGAGCATCAGGCCTGTGGGTCCTTTCTAATCCACTTTAAGCTGATATATTCACTGATTGGAAGACCATGACATCCATTTCTATCTCTAGCTTTTTCTAAATCATTAGACCTTTTAACTCTATGGTCACTGCTCAAAGGGACATAACTTATTCCAATTTTTAAGTGCCTTCAATAAATTTTAAATTGGTATTTCATATGTTGAGAATTTTTTTTACGGTAATTTATTTACTGTATGCTAAATTTGGAATTTATTGTTGGATTATTTGAAATTTTGACTTTGTGAATTGTCACATTTGACTTAAAAAACGCTCCAAATTTGAGCTTTGAGAGTGTCGGAGGTAGGCTGTAGGGGTGTGCATGGTCGGCCAGGCCCAACTTTAGAAACAAGGCTTGTATCTGGCCCAAAGCCCAACACGAACAGTAAATATCAGGCCCAAGCCCGCCTATTTAGGTAATTGGGTCAGGCTGCATTGAGCTTTTTATTAGTTATACGAGGCTTTCTAACAATTATTTGTACAAACATCACTAAATTACCACTTTTTATTCAAGCTGGGTTAGACTTTGGACTTTCTATTACTTAATCCAAATCAGCTCCCCGTGAACACCCCTAGTTGAAGAGCATTTGAATCTTTGACATTTGGGCCACTTTTGGTAACAAATGAGGAACTCTTGATGCCGCTAGAACACAGATTCCTCCATGAAGATTTACATATTCGAGAATCTCATATTGATTATGGCCCTTGTTGATGCATATAACTAAGAAGAAAAATTGGTATAAGTGCATAAACCCACAAAAAAGAGATTCTTAGATCCCCGGGAATGCATCCATTGTCCCAAATCTTTATAGACTTGCAATTGCGAAATGTGAGTTTTTCCCAACCTAATAAAAACTAATTGCCAAATGTGATACCCTTCAAACAAACCGTACCATGCAAACTTTCAACAACATACACCAATCCACCTATTCAAAGTTCAAACCTAATCAAATCCAATGATAAAGATTAGCATTTATGGGACCTACATTGATGAAAATTGAGACTATTTTTTTTTTTACTATCGAATGTGTAAGTGCAAAAAATATACTCACAAGATTAGGATGCCTTCAAGGACTTACTCAAAGTACCGGAGGAGTAGCCGCGATCTAGTGGACCTAAAAGGGGAGAAGAGAACAGTTAGAGGACCCCGGCCGTGGGCAGCACAGGGCTCTCCGATGGTTAAGTTAGTAGTTTTTCGGAGAAGAAAGAAGAGGTGTCTGGTTGCATGTATTAGGAATGCCTACCTTGTCTTTGGGTTGGCTCATACCTTATATGAGAAATCGTTTTGGTGCCTGCGCCAGTGGGCCTAATGATGTGACTGGGGTCTCATCAGCCCATAGGGTCATTAATGAGGGTCCATCACAGCCCTCATTGCATTTAATGAGGGTCCGATTAGCCCATGCTGCATTTAATGCCAGTCACATTGGGCCTGATCTCGCCCTGATCTGTTGGCGGCTGAGGTCCCATCGAATCCCTTTCTTGGGCCCTATCCTGATGGGGCTGTGGCCAATGGATGTGGTTGCATAACTCCGTATAGCCGAGACCGAATGGGGTGGCGCGGCCGAACTGGTTACCCCCTCCCGATATCAGCAGGACGCGCCGAAACCGAGGCAGTGCGGGGTCTGTATCCGAGGCCGAGACCAAGGCTGATGCGCTTTGCCGAAACCAAAATGGGATTTGGTTCACGGGATGGTCCCCACACAGAATGATTCCTAACTTTTTTGACTGAATAAATCTCTCTAGGTTCAGAGAAAAGTCGGATAAATTTTTCTGTAACTCCAATATAGTAGTGTAGTTTTGATCCTATAATTTTCGAGTGCAAACCGAAGCCTAGGACTACGAGCTACCCCTTGAAATTTAAAATTGAAAATAATGGACCCTTTACATCAAAGCAATGCCAAGTGAACAACAAATCCACTATCAATAAATCCCACATTCTTATGTATTCATCTCCATAGTAGAAAAATCTCATTGTTTTCTCGACTCTCTCGTTGCTATTTAAAAGACGAGAGAAGAAGACGAAAACAGACCAGAAAGAGAGGAAAAGAGAAGAGAAGGAGAGGGAGAATTACAAAGGAAAGAAAACCCTATTTCGGATCTGGATCTGGATTTCTTCTTTTTCTCTCTCTTTGTTTTTCTTCCAAATCCGTCTCTTCCGAAACCCTAAAACCCTGTTCTTCTTCTTCCAGATCTCACCACAGATGGAGATCCCTCGATCTCTCGCTCTCCGGATCTCCGCTCTCTTCCTTCTCTTCATTTCCGGACGAGGATTCTACCTCCCTGGCGTCGCTCCTGAGGATTTCGAAAAGGTCGGATCTTTCGTTTGTTTTGATGATTTTGGTATGTTCTAGGGCTAGATCTTGTAGATCTTGGTGATTTCTTGCTCGATCTGTGGCGCCGATGTTGAATGCTTTTGAGGATTTTAGTTTCGTGATTTGATTCGCTCGGATCAACGGATTTGTTGTCGGATGATGGATTTATTGTGGCCATTTTTTTAAAGTTATGATGTCGGATTCTTGATTTTTCAATGCGGATGTCGCTTGAATCACTATTCATCTTAATGTTTTAGTGGTAGTGGAAGTCATATCTGTTGGAGGACATTTTTCAGTGATTGTGTTAGTTTTGATTTGGTGTGAGTGAGTGGATTATGGCTAATTCTATGTATAGGTGGGTCACAAGCAGACAAATGTGAAGGCACTAAAATAGGTTAAATTGTGTTCATCTGGTGGCCGCCAATGTACTAAACGATTGAATGAATGAAGGTTAGGTGGTCTGACGCTCAAATTGCATATACATGCAGGCCCAGCTGTCAATGAACGGTTGGGTTTTAGGTGAAATGATCTACTTCCCATCTGTTGCTACTTTTGGACTCCATGCACATATGCAATGTAATCTGTGCATGATATTGACAAATGGGTGCTGTGTGATTGGGCAAAAAATCTTTTATACTGGCATGAACATAATCAGCATATTATCGTATGGTTAAGATTGAGGATTAGAAAATACTTTTAGTTTGACCATGAAAACCCAAAACACCAAAAAGTTGGACGTGCATATGTTTAGGTAGAAGAAGATGAATTCCTTTGAAAATCTCTCTCTCCCTCTCTCTCTCTCTCTCTCTCTCTCTCTCTCTCTCTCTCTCCCCCACACACACATACACAGATCTCAGATGTATGCTTGCATGGTGTGCTTTTTGTCGACAACAATATGTATTTTAGCTGTTTTTTTTTTTAAAGATTCCACTGGAGGAGGAATATTGGAATGGGACTGTAGCCCAAATCAAAATAAATGATCAGGTGACGCTACCCAGATTTGATGTTGGGAGGATGGAATGTCACATTTGATGTTAAAACTTGAAACCAACCTCTTTTTGGTGCATTGTCTTGTTTTACATCCGGATGTTGTGGCTCTGATGTGTTGGGTTTTTGCCATTAGTCCATTGATACAAAAGAAATCTCGTAGATCTTTTGTTTGCATGATGCCTGGTGTCTATTGTTGCCCATTTTCTTAGGCCACATTGCTTGTGATTTAACTAAATGCAAGCTGAAGATTGTTTCTATAACAAAATAGAAATGAATTAGATCCGGCTTCATACTGGTTTGTCAAGGGTCTTTTGGTTATTATTTTATAGGGTCTTTAGGCATGTTCAACAACTTTACTAGGATTCATACAGCCCTATTTTCATTTCTGATTTTTGACCATTTTGGACAAGCCACTGGACCAAATCTTCTTTTTTCTGGGTCTTGTGCGTGTAGGTGTAGGGCTTGGCATGTTTCTTTTTTGTGTGTGTGCGCGCGTGGAGGTTGTTTCCTCATTTTTCTGTAGTTACTTAGTTTCGAGGTTGCGTATTAGACGGAGAAGGATAAAAAAAAGGAATGTACGTGATAACCATTTTGTCAGTAGAGCTGCAGAGCATGTTTACTTGGCAACAAACAACAGCAACTCTCTCTCTCATGTTGCTTGCATTCATGTTTCTCTTACCTTTTCTGCCTTGCTTTAATATTAAAAAAAAAAAACCTATAGCAATGGATAGTTATGCAAATCCTGCTACTCTACGGTGAAAAGTACACCCTTTAAGCCTACATAATCCCTTGAGAATTCTGTTTCACTAAATCCTTGTGTTAGACCTGTTTTGTAGAGATTAGTAAAAGCTTGCTCCAATAGGGTTTTTAAACCCTTTTTAGGTCTAATTAATTCTTTTTTGTCGCATATGTCTCAAGTGAAGAACTTCTGCTGTTTTCTCCCTTTAATGATACCTTGTGCTGAATAATTATACTTTATTGTTCTTATAAAAATCATACTTTTGTAGAATATATATAAGTTAAATGCTTTGAATATCTGTCTGTGTGCGAATCATATGAACTCATGAACAGTCCAGAACTATGGTTTTGATATTTGACTTGACTTGGTGAACAATCAGCATCATTTCTCCTTCAAATTGCTTTTATTTGCTCTTTACAACAAACCAAAAACCCAATGACTTAGTGGGGTCAATATGAACTTCCACAGTTGGATTGAAGGTAGATTATTTGCAAGTAAGTTGAATATTTGGATTAAAAAGTGAGGCAATTTTCCTTATCCACACTAGGTTATTTGTTTTTTAATTTGAAATTTCAGATTATAAACAGATACATGTACTTTTTCGCTCATAATTGTCTATGGCAACTATTTCCTTTCAGAGTGCGTCTGTACCTGCATGATTCCATGGGCAGTTTGTTGGTTTCATTCTCTGATTTTATGAGACCGTGCATGTGTTTTGGTTGCAGGGAGATATGCTGAAGGTCAAAGTGAATAAGCTAACCTCTACAAAAACACAGCTACCTTATACCTTTTACTCCCTCCCTTTCTGTCGTCCAGAAAAAATAGTTGACAATGCAGAGAATCTTGGGGAAGTACTCCGTGGTGATCGCATTGAGAACTCTCCATATGTGGTCAGCTACATTTTCCATTTAAAACGCTGTTGATATTCTGCACAAGATCATGGCTTTTCTCTGTGTTTCTGAACATGGCTGTCCTTTTTCAGTTTAAAATGAGGGAACCACAGATGTGTAATATTGTCTGCCGAGTAACACTCGATGCGAAAACTGCAAAAGACTTTAAGGAAAAGATAGAGGAGGAATATCGAGTTAACATGTATGGAAGCATTTTTGGTGAATATTTCCACTTAAATTATCTGAAATTGACCAATTATTATTTATAACTTTTGTAAATGGTTTGTTTCAGGATCCTTGATAATCTTCCTCTGGTGGTTCCTATAAGAAGGCAAGATCAGGAATCTGCGACTATCTATCAGCAAGGCTTTCATGTTGGCCTCAAAGGCCAATATACCGGAGTAAGTACCAATAATCATAATATCTAAATGAACTAGGAGTGTTAGACATAGGCTGAGCCTGCATTATATCGCTACAGTGCATGCTATGTTTCTGTTTTTGCATCTGGAATTTGGACGACCATCTGTTTCATCAATTAAAAATAAAGGCCATCATCCTCACAATACTTGAAAATTGTGATATTGAAATACAGCAATGCATATCAATATGAGGTTTATAAAGTCCTGAAGGTCATGTGATCAGATTTTTTTTTTTCTTTTTGCAGAGCAAGGATGAAAGGTATTTTATCCACAATCATCTATCATTTCTTGTCAAGTATCACAAGGATGAACTGTCTGAATCTGCCAGGATAGTTGGATTTGAAGTCAAGCCTTTCAGGTCATTTAAATTCCATCTCTTGTAGCATGAGACATGATGTTTTTTGAGGGACTATTCGCGTGCAAGAAATAGGAAATCTTTGGATTCGTAGGCATTTTTGGTTTTTGGTTGAGAAAAAACAGTCATATCTCAAATTTTTTTTTTATTTCCTGCTGGAAAGATTCCTGTTGTTAGAGAAAAAAAAAAAAAAAATTTGGTTTCAGTTAATTGAAGTATTCTATAGCCAAAAAATGCCTTCTGATTTATGAGAATCCAAGAATTTCCATTTCCAAGCCAACAGCATGTTGATGTTGATGTTCATTACACGTTTTTGTTTCTCTTCCATCTTGGCTTAACATTTGTTGTGGAAATCCTTTTTTTTTTGTTCCAGTGTTAGGCATGAATATGAAGGTGAATGGAATGAGAAGAAGACTCGCCTTACCACCTGTGATCCCCATGCAAAACGTGCAGTTGTCAATTCTGATTCTCCACAAGAGGTTGAAGATAAGAAGGAGATCATATTCACATATGATGTTGATTTTGAGGTGAGACTACTTGCACCTACATCCCTAGTGAAGCCCTGATCTAATGTAATTGTAACCATATTTGACTAAAAAAATATTAATGAACCAGCCATCTGATTTATCCAGATATGAAATCTGCTAGCTTCGCTTCAATCCTTTATATTGACATGGAAAAAGATTATTTATCCCCTTTCTAATATGCAGAGGAGTGAAGTGAAGTGGGCATCTCGATGGGACACCTACCTTTTGATGACTGATGATCAAATCCATTGGTTCTCTATTGTCAATTCTCTGATGATCGTTCTCTTCCTCTCGGGAATGGTGGCCATGATCATGCTGCGAACACTTTACCGAGATATTTCCAAGTACAATCAACTGGAGACCCAAGAAGAAGCCCAAGAAGAGACAGGATGGAAATTGGTCCATGGTGATGTTTATAGGCCCCCAACGAACTCAGACTTACTTTGTGTATATGTTGGGACAGGCGTCCAGTTCTTTGGAATGATTCTTGTCACCATGATGTTTGCGGTCCTTGGCTTCCTCTCACCCTCAAACCGTGGTGGGTTGATGACGGCAATGCTCCTATTGTGGGCCTTCATGGGCTTGTTTGCTGGCTACTCTTCTGCCCGTCTATACAAGATGTTCAAGGGATCAGAATGGAAGAAAATAACTCTCAAAACTGCATTCATGTTCCCCGCAGTCGTGTTTGGAATCTTCGTTGTCTTGAATGCTCTCATCTGGGGAGAGAAGTCATCTGGGGCGGTGCCATTTGGAACTATGTTTGCTCTGGTTTTACTCTGGTTTGGGATTTCAGTGCCACTAGTGTTTGTGGGTAGTTTTGTTGGGTTCAAGAAGCAGGTGATTGAGGATCCTGTGAAGACGAACAAGATCCCGAGGCAGATACCAGAGCAGGCATGGTACATGAACCCCACATTCTCTATACTGATCGGAGGGATCCTCCCTTTTGGAGCTGTCTTCATCGAGCTGTTCTTCATCCTTACTTCAATATGGCTGAACCAGTTTTACTACATATTTGGATTTCTCTTCATTGTCTTCCTCATCCTCATCGTTACGTGCGCAGAGATAACAGTTGTGCTGTGCTACTTCCAGCTCTGCAGTGAGGACTATCTCTGGTGGTGGAGGTCATATCTAACATCAGGTTCTTCGGCACTCTACCTCTTCCTATATGCCACATTTTACTTCTTTACGAAGCTAGAGATCACAAAGCCTGTGTCGGGAGTGTTGTACTTCGGCTATATGTCTATTGTTTCGTATGCGTTCTTTGTGCTGACTGGAACAATTGGTTTCTATGCATGCTTCTGGTTTACTAGGCTCATATATTCATCAGTGAAGATTGATTGATGTAAGAATCTTGTTGATCATTTGTCTGTATGGTGCAGCAGCAGAATGGGCTCCTACGGGGCTCTTTTAAGCAGCAGGTCATATCAACTCAAAATTTAGCCTCTTTTTCCCATCCCCCCCCCCCCCCCCCCCCCCCCCCCCCCCCCCTTCAATTTTGAACATTTAAGCGCACTCAGATTCTGTTGTAGAAATTGTTATTTATTCTTGATGCAGGTTACTAGAAGTTCCTCTTTTGTTATATATATATTTTTCTCTTTTTACGTGTTATGAGATGATGTTAAGATTTGAAACATCTCTTTCTGTGCTTCTGCTTCTGCTTCTGCTTCTGCACTAATGGTAGATGTAGAGCTTGCTGTGGCATATTGCCCCCATAGGGCAGGCTCTTTTTCCCAAAGAACAATAATGTAACCGGATCTTTTCTACCTAATTGCCTTCCCTGTCTAAAACATACATCTACTGTAGGGATGTAAATGGATTTTTGATTCTCTAATTATGCGGAGGTTCTGATCCGTGAAAAAATCGGGTCTAGGTTTGAGTCTTTATTTAGGGCATAATAAGTAAATGGGTTTGGATCCGGTTTCACCTTGGTTCTGGATATATATAACTTAAAAAATTTGAAAATCTCTTCTAAAAATCATATTTTTTTCAGGGTTTTTTTTTTTTTTTTAAACCACCCTAAGGTTTATATAATTTGTAAATAGGCTCATGGTTTTTCATTTCAATACCTTCCATGTCCCCAAAATCATTATTCCTAATGAGATTGGATAACCACCATTGGGATTTGTGTTGAACTTTTATAAAAATGACGCCTTTGCCCTTACACCCATTAAACAAACGTGAGCGTGTTATTATTTATTAAAATACCATCATTTTATCTTAAGTCCCAATGATTTCTCTCAATAACTCTTTAATGCACATGAAGCCTCATCATGTATTTTGAGATTTTCTTCAATCTAACGATTGGTCAAGTATGGATTGAATCAATTATAAACACATGCGTTGATTGTCATTATGATCGATTTAGATTTCATGAAATTGGCCTTGTATTGATAAAAATATATTTATGTAGAGAGAAAAATAAGTCCAAGCTTCCAATACATAAAGAGATGGGTAAAACCATTATTTCACTTTAAAAACTTTTGGTGGTTGGAAGGTTACT
The DNA here is from genome assembly GCA_038049695.1 of Cinnamomum chago. Taxonomy (NCBI): domain Eukaryota; kingdom Viridiplantae; phylum Streptophyta; class Magnoliopsida; order Laurales; family Lauraceae; genus Cinnamomum; species Cinnamomum chago. The sequence continues at coordinate 7,256,678 of CP142452.1, read as the reverse complement.
GATTTTGGAGTCATACAAGGTACTAAAATGAAGAGACATGCCTATTTACTAATACTAAAATCATAGGGAGCTATTTACAAATCTTAAAAACCCTAGAAGGGTATATGCTACCTAGATTTTGACTCGACCCGAATCTGGAACTGTCTCATTTACAGTTCCGGTTTCAAAGCCAACGAACCGGTTTCTCCTTTTCCTTAACAGTCCCGGGTCCACCATGGACCTGGACCGAAACCAACCTGTATACAACCCTAACTGTGTAGGGTTGTTCATGGGCCAGAAGAGGCACATTCAGGCCTGGTGTGACTTTTGAAATGGAGGCCCATATACTGCCCAAGCCAGTGACTGATGGGACTGCCTGAAGCATGTTAGGACTGGACCGTACCGCACCTTCTATATATGACGGCTATGTGTTTGGGCTGGATTGATGGGCTTTGTGCTTTTTTTTTTTTTTTTTTTTTTTCACTCAGTCTAAGTTCAGCTCAAGTATTAAACAGTTTCAAACTTCATGTGCAGGCCAGGCCTGAATACTAAAACTTAAAAGGTCTAAGCTCAACCCAAAGTGGGCCAGGTCAAGACGTGCTAACCCCAAAAAACAAAAACCCCTCTGGGAGAGCCTTTAGATCGCATCAAATAGTTCATACCACTGCCCAACTTATCCGGAAAATAATAATAATAATAATAATAATAATCAGATGTCAAAGGGGAGCATTTTGGAGGGGGTAAGGAATAGTACTAGAAACTACAATGGGCCTCACATTTCATTTGGATTATTACCCTACTGACACATTGAAACCATGTGAAATTGTTACTCGCAGATTTCACCAGTTAGTCAAATGGACTCGGATCTATTAAATAATCCAGTTGTGCTGTGCAGGGCCTTTTTGATTCAGACTTCAATCTCAGGTGCACTTTGATCCGCCAAATGCACAACTCACGGAGATTGGGTATGTTATGTTTATCAAGTGGTAAAGTTAGAAAAGTTGACCCAAAGGTGGAGCAGCCCCGGATCCTGGATCGGAAAAGTTAGATCAGTCTCCCAATGGAGATTCAAGCACTATGGCACACTCAAGATTATGGAAAATACCATTCCATAATTGGTGAGAGAGAACTCAGAACTCAGAACTCAAGAATTCTAGGACAATAAGCATGAATTTACAATGTAAAGCCTTTCATTTTTCAGACAAATAGCAACCAAGACTTTCTAAATAAAATAGAAAATCTAAATAAACTAAAAAATAGAAATACAAATAAAGACAGAAATAGGATAGAATCATATTGCCGCAGTAGCTTGCTGCCACCATTGGACCTGTGGACTGAACCAACTGGACTGATTAACCTATGGGTCAATGGGTTGGCCCACTTGTCTTCTTGGGCTTGATCCGTACTACATCTAAAGGTCACTTTTTTCTCTCTGCATATTGAAAAAATAAGCACCAGCTGCCACTTATTTTAACACAAATTTTATCATAAGTCGCTTTTTTTTTTTAATTTATAAAACCAAGGCAAAGTGTGGTAAATTAAATCGCAGGCAATAAGCAACTACATTACCACTTTCCCATTCATTTTACCTCATACAAAACAAAAACAAACATTAGTTCACCACATACTATATCTCATCCTTGTCACTGATGTAGCATTTACTTCACCATTACCACACATGTAAAGAAACACAACCGGTCCTGGGAAATGTCTAATGCCTAAAAAAAGAAACACGATAAAAAAAGATAAAATTGGAAAAGGTGGTAATCAGCTAAGGCAAGATTGAAACCAGTGGTCCTCACAGACCTGATTGCAGGACTGTTCTCCTTGAGTTGGCTAGGGAGTGTATCAGTTTTGCAGTTGGCTGCACAAGGGAAAACAAACAACGATCATCCATAATGCTGATACATTGGGCGGTAAATACTTTCTTAACAGTCTGATTTATTGGCTACACTTTAATGAACTTAGATCCCAGCCTGGTGAATTTTCTGTTCATGGCCATTGGTGCTGTGAACGGTAGGCACACCAAGTGATAGAACAAAATGGGATCTGAACTGAAAGCTGTAGATGTAAATAAAATGCTTACACAACAATATGATTGATTGGCTGAGAAAGGATAGGAGACCTATGATGCCCAGATATGGCTATGATACGCCATAGACACCGCAAGGACATAGATTTTACACATAAAAAGTGAAGAATCGGATACGATACGACACGATACGTTGCCCATTTCGAAGTATCCGTCTATCATAGTGGGAGACAAATGAAAAATCTTCTTAATACTCGACAATGGCATCCAGTGCACCAAGAAATTGTTGGTGCTTGGGAGAATTGAATCCATGATCACGTACTGCTTTTCCACTAGGATATACGATGTTCCAACGACATGATGGCTTCTACCTATTTTTGTGCTTATACTTACATTGTAGAAGCCTTGGCAAAGCAAGAAAATCTGGAGTGTTCATCTTGTAAAAGAACTTGTGGATTTCCTTGCTCAACCTGCACAAAAGAAAAGTATATGTACAGGTAATCAGTGTAATAGTGATCTATCGGACAACTTAATATGGGGCCTGAAGGGAAAGATAATAGCTTTACCTGAAGGGAAAGATAACAGCTTTATATGGTTATGGTGTCCATATATTCAAGGCCCAAAATCAAGGATATGAGAGAGAGAGAGAGAGACAGAGACAGATGAGTGGCAAATTGAGTCGTCCCAATCCATTGGGTGGGTTGGCAGGGGCAGGGACGGGCGAAGGGATGGGATCTTCCCCCATACGCAGTGCCACCCATGCATTCATTTATGTGTGTATGTGTTTTCATATGGTGTAGATATTATACTCCAAAATCAAGGATCAAAAGGCAATTAAAAAAAAATACAATCCAACAATTGGATAGGGAGCTTTATCTGAACCTATGGGTTCCTGCAATTCAAATTCGGGAAGTGAGAACAAACAAGGGATTGGGGATTGAAAAGATCTGCTTCAAAATTCCTGCGCTGCCCCGAAACATGGTGCAATTAGGATTGGGGTCAGGTTTGAAGATGTTTTATCCTTGGGATATGCACATTTTTACATGGAGAGAGAGCGAGAGAGAGAGAGAGAGAGAGAGAGAGAGAGAGAGAGAGAGAGAGAGAGAGGTGATATCATGCTATGATCACATGAGACGTCACTTTACCATAAAATGTCTCCATCTGTGGATCTACATGGGGCCCACCTTTGCTTGGTTCAAACTAGAATATACACCCCAACTGTGACTCCATTTTTCATGCGTTCGACAATCCAATGTAAGTATTGCTCAGATTGAAGCTATGATGTTCAGATATGGATGGATATGGAAGGGACATGCCCTAGATATGGTAGGGAAATTACACAAAAAATAAGTATCAGATACAATATGGCACGATCATTGCCTACATCGAATTGTCTGGGTATCATAGGATTGAAGTGAAATTTAGGTTAGTCTATAATCATTAGGATGCTGCTTGTGATATGAATGAACTACTCCAAAGCAAAGGTAGGGCCCACATGAGTCAACAATAGGTGGCAGGATGGAAAGACCCATGTGGTCATTAACATGGGATCATAAATGTGTGTACAAGCATGAGTTTTAATCTCACTATGTTGAACAGCGAGGATTTGAACTACTTTGGAGCATGCAAAATAGTATTTCCCCCGATTGGACGGTTCTCATTTTTTGCACACAGGTGGATTATTGGGATCCTTCCAAATTCATCAAATCTCTCTCTCTCTCTCTCTCTCTCTCTCTCTATATATATATATATATATATATACTCCCACATGATTTGCATGCTTCTAGGTAGGCCTACAGGCCAGGTCATTCTTGAAAAAGGCCTATGTATATTCTCATGTGTCTGTGTTTTTGTAAGAGATTAATGGTACCAGGACTCCTTGGTCGAGAACCAGAATGTCGTCCATCTTCATGACTACAGAAATGCGATGAGCTATTGTAATCACTGTCATTCCTTTGCATTCACTGGAGATGGTATTCTGTAGTATTGATGCTGTTCGAGTGTCAACACTGGCAGTGCATTCATCCAAACAAAGTATCTACATAAAAAAAAGAGTATTATTTATCATAAAAATATAATTAAACTGACTAAATCTAAAATCATGGATATACTTGCAAGTCCTCTCCACTAGAACAAAGATTGAAGAAAATCCTTGAATGTTTATTTTCAAGAAAGAGCCAACCTCTCACCAATATCATCATCATTATTATTTTGAGCATCTACCTACACTACTGTTCTTTTGTTCTAAATTGCCTATTGGACAAAATCCTTATTCTACAATTGCCTATTGTTATATAAGTCATTATGATATAATTGATCCCTACATTTAGGTTTAGAGGTTTGCTACTCTTCCATATATGCTATTTCCATCTGCCTGTACGGACATGATCATGGCATGAGTCCTCCTAATGGAGATTTGATAGGTTAGTCCTTTACAGATGCTCTGCCCAAAAAAAAAAAAAGTAAATAAAATGCAGGTAACGAATAAATGGTTAAAAACAGCGCATGTTGAGTCTGCCTGATGAGTGGACAACATGGTTGAAAATTACAGTCACAATGAAAGTAGTGGGAAACCTTACGGCTCATCACTGTGCGGATCTTTTTTATCCAACCAACAGCAAAAAAAAAGTCCTAACAGATATCCAAAAAAATTAAAAAAAGTTCCAAACTATTGAAAAACACTAGAATCTATTTTTTTTTCCATTAGGGCAGAATAAATTGATATATTTGTCATCCAAAAGCATATACATCTTCCATCATTATTTTAATTAGAAACTATTACATTTTCTTTTAAATTTAATGATTGAGTCAAATATGTGCTAAAAGTTGTAGGAGTATCACTATAAAAACTATTTATTACAAGAATAAAAGTAAAAATCTTTATGCAATAACCATACAAAAAAATCTTTGAATCTACCCCACAATATTTTGAATGGACACGTAAGAGTTAAATAAAACATTACCACATAAGACTTCGAGAATCTCTATCTAGGAGTATGAGAATTTACTTAAAAGGATGAAGATCAATACCATATAGAATGTCATGTAGGCCAAACATCATCATTGTCATGTTGTCACAGTGATGGTAATAGTACTCTTGTCCATATTATTTCATAAATTTTTTTTAAAATAAAATAATTTGTTACCACTTGGATCTAGACATTTAAATAGTTTAAATGATAGATCTATGAATGAGAGTCCATTTCATCATTTTTTTTATTAAGTAATTTGAAAAAAAAGTTTTGAAAATAAAATTCCAATGTCTTAAGAAAAAAATAGAAAATATTAACAAATCTCAGTTCTCACTAGATATGAAGCAGATGAAAAATCTAGAGTAAAATCTCAGTCACTCTAACAAATGCATGCATGTATTAGAGGGTGCCACCAGTTTCAACATACCTTGGAAGACTTGAGGAGTGCACGGGCAAGGCACACGAGCTGCTGTTGGCCAACAGAAAATGACATTCCAGCTTCTTTCACATGAATATCTAGTCCTCCTGCAGCTTCCACTTCCTCCTTGACATGACATTTCTCAAGAACCTCCCAAATTTTTGAGTCACTCGACATCCCTGATGGATCTAGGTTGTCCCTAGAATTGGAAATGATGGTCACGCATGGATTGCTTTTAACAAATAATGGGAGTCATTTTAAACTAGGAGGCTTCCATATAAGGAACAAGGTATTATACCATTGATGCTTTCTTGAGAAAAAATGGTAATACAAGATGTTTATGGTGATTCATGATGAAACCCAATGGCTTTGATCACCAAAAAGCTGGCCCCACCTTTACAGTTGAAAGGGCCAATCAAATTGTATCATTAAAGTTTATTCACTGTAGATTTTCTCATTGCATGATCACCATTACTCTGTGTGCATTAACCAGTCTGAATCACTAGAATAATATCCTATTCAATACCTTAAAGGTCCTTCAAACAAGAATGGGCTCTGTGGAACAACAGCAAAATGCTTGCGGAGATCTCTAACAGCGACATCAGCCACATTTATGCCGTCTACTAAGATACGACCGCCACATATTGGAGTAAGACGAAATAAGGCATTCAACACACTGGATTTCCCAGCACCTGTTCTCCCGACAATTCCAACCTAATTCCATATATTCACACATTCAAACACTAAATGTTTTCAGTTATTTTTTCATGTTTTGTGGGAAAAGGCTGAAGCTTGCCTAAATTAGGATCCACATGTGAACTGACCTGTGTACCTGCTGCAATGTTGAATGAAACATCTCGTAAAGCAGCCGGCGAAGAGGGCATGTATCTAAGTGTAACATGCTCGAATTCAACATTTCCTTGACCAGGCCAATCTGAATGTAAAGGTTGGCATGCATGTAGTTCTTCTTGAGGGACATCCATATACTGTAAAGTGGTAGTTAACACATTAAAGAGTGGCAAGGAAATAAATTAACAACACGAATGCCATCTTCGTACCTGAAGTACCCTCTCAATAGATACCATTTCTTTCTCAGTTTCTGTGAAACTTGTTAGAAAGCTGCTCATTAAAGATACAATTGGTGATGCATAAGAGAGAGCCAAGCCTACCTGTAGCCCGAGGAATCACACGTTAAGTTATACATGTTACAGACACATAAAGCCAGTAAATAACAAGTTCAAACTAAATGGTGTGACCTTATGAAGAAAAAATAAATAAATGAGGCAGTCAACAGCTTACCAATCCAGGCGTACCAAAATTAACAGGAAGACCGCCACGGCACCCGATAACAGCCATTATGGCAATGAATGAGACAATAAAAGAAGCTATCAACTAGAACATTTCATGAGTCAGTAAATATAGATAGAGCAGATTGAAAGTATTATGAGCATGGTGCCATCTAAAATTTAGTTCCTTATTTTTATGGTTCATCTAATGCAACAATTTGGAGAGGATAACATAAATAATAATATCTGAACTGTAGTGAGAAATCAGAAGCATACTTGGAGACGCAAAGAAAGCCACAAACTTGCTGTTAACTCCGAATAAGAAGTTTGCTGATATAATGCAACATGCTCAATGAATCTAGCCAAAAAAGACTCCTGAAAAGGAACGTCTTAGAAGCAATAATTTTGTCTTTTATGAAAGCAATGGGAACTTATCTTTTCTTGTGCAAGCAAAGGAAGGTTAAAAAAACGATAATGGCTCAAAGTATACAGAATATCAATGAGATCTAGTATACATGTACAAATGAATTCAATTTCCTTCCTTTAAAAGTGACAACAATATTATTACTAAAAGATAAGCAAAAGTGCAGAAGATCTAAACAAAAAGAGGAAATATCAAATATCACACCACAGAGCTGGTTAACATTTTTGCCAAACAATCCATAACATGACTGCATCCCGGCAAATATATTTTAACTGAACTGGCATGCATGCTCTAAATCCTGAATTTCTTCAATCGAATACACCAACCATGAATGGAAATTGAATTTAGTAGACACCCATTGGAGAACCCAAAATAAGCACATTCCAGAATAGCCCCTCCAGCACCCAGTTGCAACAGTTCCCCACACCTCACAAGCATGGCATAATGTCATCCACATCCGAGTAAGATCCATGAAAAGGTCCAGAAATATTGTAAATGTGACTGCTGTGAGCACTATCGCAATCATTTATCACCCACCACCCACCTAACATCTGTCCTTTAAGATTATCTAGAACCAATTGAATCAAAATCAAGTTTCCAAACTCCCATAGGAGGTAGGATATTTTGCCAACAAAAGGGAGCACCCGACAGAGACAAGTGTTCCTACATCTCAACAGATCAGAGGCCCGGACACCCTCAAACTCCTTTCTTGCTAATTGCAGGAGTGTCTGTCTATCAGTATTGGGTCAGCCCTAGGACACTATTCACCTTGGAACTGGTTCGGAAATCAACCTATTTTGTGAGTAGGAGAATGTAGAACCTATCGAACTAGGTTCTGTCAGTTCTTTCTTTATCATGTAGCTCAGTCTAAAATCCAATCCTTCATAGATGGGTGTGATCTGGGCAATGGATCCACTGATGTATAGCCTGCCCAAAAAGCCCTTTTTATTTGTCCACCTTCCATACCGACACCCTCAAACTCCTTCCTTGCCAATTGCCAAGTGATCGCTTTTCATCTACCCTTACTAGGAACCCCTTCACCTGAATCTGAATATTCTGAGAGGTAAAATTGTTCTGTTCAAACCATACACCATAAAATGGCAAAAGTAGTGAGACCACCTAAAAAAGTACCTTGACTCAAAATAATAATCACATCACCAAGCATCAATCAGCTCCCTTACCATCCTCGGCATAATGTAACAACACCAAAAGAGGGCATGGAAAAATCCATCAAAATGTGTCCCCAACTGTTGCCAGCTGGTTAGGGACATGTGTAGAGTGAGTGAGTGCAAGAGCTCGAGTCCCTTGTGGGGGGGGGGGGGGGGGGGGGGGGGGTGGTCAATCAATAAGAAAATGATTAACTTCTGCATCCCTATAATAAGGGAGAGTGACTAGCACGAATCTCGCCAATTAGCCATGGTCTACATGCATTGGTCAAAGTAGCACCATGAGATTGGTTTCTTCATTTTTTCTAGTAGAGGCCAAATTCTACACATCAAATGACATTCAAATGGCATCAAGGATTTTCATCAGTCATTTAATAAACTTTCAATGGGTATAAGTTCATGCAATTCCAACAAGAATTGAGAAAGAACCGTTTTCTGATACAGTAAACCAGACTTCTGATTTTAGGGTGTTTTTTTTTTTTCATTATTTATTTGTTTAGTTATAAGGGTTGGGATAAAAGAATTTCCATCTCAAACTGAAGATAGGTAAGATGAAGAGTTTGATTGACTTTATTTTTCTACAAAAAACTGGTGCCAAATAGATATGGTAAGGGTTCGATTCTGAATGACAAGGGGCCCATGATTATAAAAGGAATCAGACTAAGTTAACATGCAGAAGCCACCCTCCTCAAAAACAATTTACCTCTTGCTTAAATGCCCTTATGGTTGATGATCCATCCAGTGTCTCTGTGAAAGATGCATAGATAGGAGAGCGAGAAACGCTATCTAACCTTCGCAGTTCCCGTGATGTAGATCTGTAGTAGAACTTTCAAAAAAAAAAAAGAAAGAAAGAAAAAAAGAACACCTCAGTATCGAGCTATTTGTATGTGAACATGAAACTACAAGATAAAATTTTCATGGGAAGTGATAATTTGTATTACATGAATAAGAATTTACTATAATCTACTGAAACACTAAAAGTAAGTATTTATGAAACCCAAGCTACTAAGTAAAACTGGAGAATGAAAAGGCCAAATAAGGATCTAAATGCTCTGCAGATACTCATTCAAGAACAGGGGTAAGAAAGCAAAGACTGCCATAATTGGCATTACCCCTTAAAATCCCATTATCTTTGGTATCATCATTTTTTTCAGAATTTGTGCTTCTGAGAAAAATGCTGAATTTTTCTCGGAATTCATGATATGATTAACTCAAATTTGGACAATTTAAGAAAATACTTAAGTTTCCTTGGCTTTCTGTCAAAACCTGTTAACTTTATGACCAAAAATCTAGGATACCCAGATTCTTAAAAACATCTACATTAGTCTTGCATACAGTTTAAACTGTATCCATTGTACAACGCATATTAGAATCACTGATTTCTAGATTCCTAACAGTTCGATGCATCTGGAAAGGAGTAAAAGGAAGAGCTGATGGTCCATGCTCAGCAGGCATGGAGAGATGGATCTGATCTAGAAATAGCTTACGGCTCAAGAGTAACTCCTGGAGATTATCAAGACCTAATGCATTGGCCCTGGTGGTGGCTGAGGTGATGAAGACCTCATTCAGGGCGCACCGGCCCAAGACCACTAAGAATATAAATAACTGGATCAGATTCTTAAATTGGTTGGGTTTTGGCAAGTTCATCAGCAATGGACTCACATTCTACAATAATCTGAAATGGAAAGTGATCAGTTCTTCAAGAGTGGCCCACACCACAGAGAATGATAAGTGGTGAGCCCAACAACGTATGCCAGTGAGTTGATCAGCCAATTCAACAAGCACTGATCTTGTCTTTGGCATGCAATGTGAGCTGGAGCGATAGATGGGGCAAAATTTCATCTTCTACGATATATTTATCTGGACAGGGTAGAGTCCCCATTCACACATCCAGGATCATGACTTTGAAGAACGGAAAGGAACTGAAACTCACCACAACAGGTGTTCATGATAGGAATAGCAATGAGCTGGTGTTATTTTGGTTTGACGAGTTCATTATTGTGGAAGGGTTAGCAAGAAAAAGGAGGGTTAAAGAGAAATGGAGGGTCGAGCAACCAAGCAGCTGATCTAAAATGGTCTTTGCATCATATCATTACAGATCAAAAGAAGTCAAAGGACAACTGTAAAACTGATATGAATGATATGAACAGCTTCAGGACATAAGCGTTGACCCAAAGAATAAGAGATGAAATAAGGATGATTACTGTGCTGCTTTGCAAGAGAAAATGAAAGTGAATTTATAACCTGTCCAGTTGGGATAGAATCATTATAACCCCCCCTCCCACCGAAAAAAAAAATACATTTGACTTGTGTCCCCACAAGGGTGGGTGACATGCAGAAGTTAAGCAGATAGATCCACATTATATAAAATTTCCAGGGTTGATTGTGACCATACAAGATTGTGTTAGATAATAATGCAGAGAGATAGAAGAGGAGCTTGGAGGAAAAGTTGATACCTCAACAGAGGATCGACCAACCATTTTATAATGTATTTACCTCAATTACAAGCTACTAATCAGCAGCAATTACAATCTAATCAAATCTAATCACAATCAGAATTTAAGGAAAAGAATCCTAATCTCTCTATACATAGAAGTTCTCTATACATGGTAGAATATCTATATTACAAGCTGTATGATGTTTATCCCATTCCCATACGTGGGATATTCTACATGGGCCTAGGTGGGCCAAGATTAGTGTACATGGGTCATGAGTTATCTTCTACACTCCCCCTCAAATTGATGTGGTAAGGCAGCAAACATCAATTTGGAAGTAAGATCATGATGACGCAGTTTGGGAAGAGCTTTGGTGAAGATATCTGCCAACTGGTTAAGAGTAGAGACATGAGGAAGGGATATCTTCTCAGTGACAACATGCTGCCGGATGAAGTGACAATCAATCTCAATGTGTTTCGTCCTTTCATGAAAGACCGGATTGTTAGCAATTCTGGTAGCACTAGTGTTGTCACCATGAAGAGGTGTAGAACGACCAAGGAGAACACCGAATTCACACAAAAGACGGCGTAGCCAGATGATTTCGGCACTAGCAGAGGACATTGCCCGATATTCTGCCTCAGCAGAAGACTTCGAAACTGTGGTTTGCTTCTTGCACTTCCACGAAATGAGAGAATCCCCAAGAAACATACACCAGCCAGTAGTAGAGCGTCGAGAATCGGGACAACCAGCCCAGTCAGCATCAGCATAAGCAGATAAGCCCAAAGAAGTACCCGAAGAGTAGAATAGACCATGGTGAAGAGTGGCTTTAACATAGCGGAGTATGCGTAACGCCGCTGCAAGATGAGGTTTGTGAGGATTGCTAACAAACTGGCTGACCGTATGAACAACATGAGAAATATCCGGCCGAGTCATAGTTAAGTATAGCAAACTACCAACTATCCGCCGGAAAATAGAGGGATCATCCACGGGAGGGCCATCAGTCGAACTAAGTTTGCTGTTCAATTCCATAGGCGTATCTACAGTGTGAGCATCATCAAGCCTTGCCGAGTTAATCAAATCTGTAGCATATTTGCGCTGATGGACCCGAATGCCAGATTTGTTACGCACAAACTCAAGCCCCAGAAAGTAAGTGAGAGGACCAAGATCCTTCATTCTGAAGTGGCGAGTAAGATGAAGTTTGAGATCCATAATGCCAGCAACATCATTGCCACTAAGAATCATATCATCAACATAGACTAAGAGAAATGTGTAGCCTTTTGAAGTCCATCTGATGAAGAGGGAACTATCAGAGTGACTCTGGCGAAAGCCAGCTTGAAGGATTGCTGTCCGAAATTTATCAAACCACGCCCTGGGAGCCTGCTTAAGCCCATAAAGAGCTTTCTTCAATTTACAAACATGTTGTGGAGGACAAGCATATCCTGGAGGTGGTTTTAAATACACAGTCTCACGCAAGTCGCCATGAAGAAAGGCATTTTTGACATCCATTTGCCAGAGGGGCCAGTTGCGGGCTGCAGCTACACAAAGGAGAGTGCGAACAGTGGTCATTTTAGCCACTGGTGCAAAGGTCTCCTCATAGTCAATCCCATATTCCTGCTTATAACCCTGGGCAACTAATCTGGCTTTGTAGCGGTCAAGACTCCCATCAGAGTGAACTTTGATGGAATAGACCCATTTACTGCCGATTACAGATGCACCTTCAGGGGCCGGTACCAACTCCCATGTGTTGTTTGCTTCTAGAGCAAGCAACTCCTCTGTCATAGCATCCTGCCAGTAAGCAATCTTCGAGGCCTGTGAATATGAGGTGGGTATAGGGGCACTATCCAAAGAAGTGAAAAGAGCAGGAAAGCCATAGCGGTCAGGGGTAACTGAAGGACGACTAGAGCGTCGCAGGGGTATGATACTATGAGAAGAAGCATTAATACCTGAGGGTGCAGTAGGTGGCACGGGAAGAGGATTGGGAGAAGGAGTCCCCACAGGAGCAACCGTGTTACGCCGGACATAGACCTTGGTGATAGGAGGTGGAGAGGTTGCAGAGAAGTGCGGCAAATAAGACACAGTAACAGGGTGAGTATCCAAACGCAAGGAAAAGAAAGGAATGTGTTCCAAGAAGATCACATTACGAGATATGCGCATGCGTTTTTCGGATTGATCATAACACAGAAAGCCCTTGTGTTCAGTGCTGTAACCTAGAAAGAGACATTTGGCAGCCTGAGGTGACAACTTAGTGCGCTCAGTAGGTGGAAGATGGACAAAGCATAGGCAGCCAAAAACTCGTAAGTGAGTATATGACGGGGCATGACCAAAGAGAGTTTCATACGGAGTAGTCTTTCCTAGAACTGTGCTAGGATGACGATTGAGGAGATAAACAGCAGTCTGTGCAGCATCACACCAAAAGGTGGGAGGAACTAACGATGCAAGAAGGAGAGAACGAACAGTTTCAAGAATATGTCTGTTCTTCCTCTCCACGACACCATTTTGCTGTGGAGTATACGGGCAGGATTTTTGATGAAGAATTCCTTTATCAGAAAGGAAGGTAGAAAATTCATGGGACATGTATTCTCCACCAGAGTCAGACCTAAGGATTTTTATTTCTTTCTGAAATTGTGTTTGAACCATTTTGTAAAACTTTTGGAAAAGAGAAACAACTTCAGATTTGAAGCGCATGAAATAAAGCCAAGTGAAATGAGAATGATCATCAATGAATGTCACATAATACTTAAACCCAGTCCTACTCAATGTGGGTGCAATTCCCCAAACATCTGTGTGAATAATGTCAAAAGATGATAATGCACGAGAATGATGAATAGGAAAAGGCAAAATATGACTCTTACTCAAGCAACACGTTTCACACTTTGATTGAAGTAAAAAGGTAACCATTTTATTATCAATAGTAGGTTCTAAACAACCAATTTTAAATAAGGAAAGTAAAGAAGCATTGTTGACATGACCCAGACGACTATGCCACACATGCCACATTTTATTGGAATTAGGAGAAGAAGAAGAAAATAGAGAATGAAGTCCAATATCCAGCAGAAACAGTCGACCATGTTTACTCCTCGTCGCGATCACCTTCCCAGTTTGCCGCTCCTGTATGACACAACCAGTGGAAGAAAAGTTAACACTGTATCCATCATCAATAAGTTGTCCTACAGAAAGTAAATTGGCTGACAATTTGGGAACAAAGTAGACATTGGGAAGGCTGATAGATTGGCCAGAAATACTGGATAAAGTAATGGTACCAATACCAGAAATGGGTAATTGGTCGCCATTAGCAGTGGTGATTTTATCTTTTCCAAGGTAAGGTTGAGAGTTTGTAAAGCTACTGGTGACAGAAGTCATGTGGTTTGAGGCTCCTGAATCTAGAAACCATGTGGATGTGGTGATAGATGAAGACTCAGAGAGGGAAGAATGAAATGCAGGAAATGCTAGAGGAAAATGAGAGTGATACCGACCACCAGTAAAGCCCATAGAAGCATATGCCGAAGTAACCGTATTCTGAATCAAATCTTGAATCTGGGCAGGAGTCATGGAGACGGACCCAGAAGAGGTGCTGCCTATATCAGGAGAAGATGCTTGAACTTGGAATGCAGCTGGAGTATTCTGTCTGGGCATGTTGGAAGGAGTCTGCTTCTGCTGGGGTCCATTCTTTCGCTGTAAGCTCCGACAGTCATCAATAAGATGACCAGAGCGTTTGCAATACCTGCATACCAGTTTCTTACGACAGTTCTTGGCAATATGACCGAAGCCTTTGCATTCATAGCATTGAGTAGGCTTTTGATTGGGGGCTGCCAAGAGAGCAGAATCAGTCGGAAGAGGAGCTAGAAAAGCCTTTGGCTCTTCAACAAGGGCACGCTGTGAGTTCAGGCGAAGTTCTTCTAGAAAGGACTTCTTGGAAGCAGGTATCCAGGTTCGCAGATACTTCTCGATTCATGAGAGCAGACCGAACCGATTCGAATTCGGCTCTGAGGTTCATAAGGAACTGACTGATGTGAGTTTCCTCTTGTAATTTAAGAGCCTCAGACAGAAATCCAGAAGAAACAGATTGAATGATCATGGCATCTCGCTCAGTCCATAAGGTGAGAAACCCATTAAAGTACTCCTGAACAGATTTATCTCCTTGATTGAATTTAGCAATTTCACTATCCAAGTGAAATTTTCTTGCTTTATTCGTTTGATGATAAATTTTCTTGAGATGTGCCCACATATCAGTGGCAGCAGTATATGCTTGAAGAGCAATGGCAAGAGGAGGATCAATGGAGTTAAGAATCCATGTGATCACCTTAGCATTTTCCTTGGACCAGGTTGCTAATGCTTTTGTGTCAGTAGTAGGTTTAGTTATTGATCCATCAAGATAACCAAACAGTCCTTGGCCTTCCACAAAATTCTTGAGATGAAAAGACCAGGCCATATAATTATTCCCATTAAATTTAATTGGAATAACATCATATTTGTCCATTGTTATTGAATGCAGCAGAGCACACCCAGCAAGTAGCAGTGAATAGTAGCAGAGAAAACCAACAGCAGAGAACAGTATAGGAGCAGATCACAGCAAAACACAATGTAAAGAAGTCATATGCTATGATTATTACTAACCAAGCATAAAAGATGCAACCAGAGTTGATGATATGTGATCAGATGTGATAGCAGGAGAAAACACAACAGAGAACACTCAAACAAGAGCCAGACGAACTGGATTGTCAAGGCAGAAGTGGTGCGTGGGGCCCACAATGGTGTCCAATCTCTTATCAGAGTATATAATCCTAGAAAGGATCAAAAGTATGTTCTCCAGTCCAAGTTTGAGCAGATTTGGATGAAGATCCACAAATCTGGACGGTGGTGATGAAATCCTTTTGAGAAAAAGGACCCAAAACCGTCAGATGAAGAATGGGTTTAAAAGTACCTGAATCGATGAGTAAAAAATCCAGAAAAATCTTCAAAAATCCCTGAAGACTAATCGATCAGAATACTGGGTGTTGTTGGTGATCAGTGATTGATCACAGGTGGGCCACCTTGATCAGAGAACTCCAGGCAGAGTCGGCAGAGAGAAGAAAGAGACGATTCACCAGGAGAGGCACTCGATGATGTTTTTGGATAATCTCTCAGATTGAATGAAGGAAAATCTCCTCATAACCTTCGCTCTGATACCATGTTAGATAATAATGCAGAGAGATAGAAGAGGAGCTTGGAGGAAAAGTTGATACCTCAACAGAGGATCGACCAACCATTTTATAATGTATTTACCTCAATTACAAGCTACTAATCAGCAGCAATTACAATCTAATCAAATCTAATCACAATCAGAATTTAAGGAAAAGAATCCTAATCTCTCTATACATAGAAGTTCTCTATACATGGTAGAATATCTATATTACAAGCTGTATGATGTTTATCCCATTCCCATACATGGGATATTCTACATGGGCCTAGGTGGGCCAAGATTAGTGTACATGGGTCATGAGTTATCTTCTACAGATTGTGCACATCAAACCCCTGGCTCCTAGAGAAGAGTGAAATGAAATGCAAAGCTGTGCTAAATTCTTCCAGGGTGCTACATTGTTCTTTGGATTTTTCTTTCCTTAAAATGAATTTGTTTGATTCTTCGGGAGCATGGAATATTATTAATCCCAAAAATGGATACACACTAAGTTTTGTATCATCATCAAAGAAATCAGTGTTAAACCTTGACCAGACCAGATAGTTCAGCCAAGTTGTACTAGGTTAAGTGGTTCAGGTTACCTACTGAATCATTACAAAAAGGCAAATATCACATGATATATAAAGACAATAATCAAGTCACCACATGCAATTTTAACGTAAAAGGGCATACAAAAGAACTTAACTTTACATTGCAGTGATGGGAGAGATGCAGCAGGAGCATTTCAATAATAATAATAATAAAGAAAAAAGAATGTAGAACTTGGCGGGTTAGGTCCAGCTTTCTTTTTTCTTTTTGGGTTAAGTCCAGTTGACGTGCTGGTTAATCCATTTTGGAGTAGACCTCCTACCAAAATGAGTTGGATACTTTGATCCGCTAGGTGGTATAAAATTTGAACCACTGTATAATATGTGTTGTGTGTGTTAATTTTTAGGAACAGCCTGGCTGTTTCTAGCATTGGAATGGTTCAAACGTGTGGGACCACCTGCTTCCTTGGATCAGTCTAAGCTCTTCACACACACTAAACCCACCCTCTGAATTGCCACCAGCCCAAATTCAACACTCATGAATTTTGTATGTGATCAAGAAAAACTTGACACTGATCTGGCTTTATCCAACGGCTAACAATTGGAACTCTGAGCCTTTCAAAACAGTACCTCCCATAATCACTTTGGTTCTCATTTTTTTCCCTAAACAACTAGGTCATAGGAAGACCTATTAAACTCCTGAAACTCCCATGCTTGGCATGCCTTCAGGTGGCCCCCACAGGCTGAACCTTTTGCTAAGCTAGGAACAGTGTGGCCATTCCTGAATATGATTCACAGTTCACACACATAAAAACACACAGACCAACATCTATATCTACATGCAACACAAGCTAAATAGTCAGAAGAGAAATACCTGTAACTTTCTGTAGATAAACCAGAATGGCAATAACAAAAGCAAGAACAGGATCTGCACAAATTTATTGATGGTCAATCAATATATTTTATAGCTTGGCACTGTACAAAATATAATAAAGTCCAACAAGATGCTGCATTGCTGAATAAGTCTTTTAGTTTTACCTGTGCATATGACAAAACTATTGCAATGCCCAACAGGTTAAAGAAATTTGCTAAGAGAATGTTGAGAATAAATGGAAGAGAATCATCAATAGTGTAAAGATCTGAAGATAACCTGCAAAAATAAAACTAGTGTAAAGATCTGAAGATAACCTGCAAAAATAAAACTAGTGCATAAAACAGGAATACCATAGAGATAGAAAAGCTCCTGATAGTATATCCTATTCTGACCTGTTAAGTATTCTTCCACTTGGATTTAGATCAAAGAAATGCACAGGGGCATTGACAAGGTTGTTCAGAAGCTCACTATGAACATTAACTGCAGCACGTAAGCCACCATAGGAAAAGGAGAATGCCCTCACCAAGGTTAGAAAGGAATTCATGGCACAAAAGATGCAGAGTACAACCTACAGCAACAATGTTAAATTAATTAAAATATAAGTAGCATAAATAATACTGTTATTTGTTGAAACCTTAATGAACTGTTTGCTTTAGGGGAAATCATGGCTTCCCAAGCTATAGCAAACATAGAGTTTACAGCTTCTCTAGTTCCATGTATGTGGGACCTGTTGTTCAGTGATCCAAACAGCTAATGTGACAGGTCACAACACAGATGATATCCCTAAGCACTCCCAGATTGAAAGATTTTAATTCTTGTATTCTCAATGAATGGCCTATAAATAGATGCTGAGAATAGAACACGACGACATTCCATAACCAAAAATGAAGAAAAATGAAAATGAATGGATGGCTTGGATGTTCAAATGGAGGCAGGTAGATTTCACCACCCATGCATCATGTTAACAGTCTGTCCTAAAAACATGATTCCCGCATGTAATGACTTGGGATGTAGGGCAAACTGGATACTGGCTGCAACACCATAACCTCTAATTCTCTTAAGACAATACTTCTGGAGCAAGAAGATACAAATGATTACCAGAAAAAAGGATGTGGAATGATGCTTCAAACTATGGCTACTGTCAGTGCTATCAACCCAGTGAGAAAGCCACAAGTCATTTCCATTGCGAGATGCTTGCATCAAAGCTGCTGATAAGCAGATTAGCACTACAATCGGCCAACTGGAAAATGTGGCATAACTTCTACAAAGAGTTAAAAAAAAAAAAGCATTAGTAACAATTTCTGGATTACACAATTAGAGATCGTATTGCTCAATTGATTTCTATGGACCGTCCACATCGAAACTGAACTTCAATGAACTCCTATATGAATAAATTACTATGAAAAATTTGCAACTCACTTGTAAACACGAAGTTCTACTGTACCCTCTTTCCTTAGTTCTACTTCAGTGGTTTCCTGTGCTTCCTCTGAAACAGCTATTGAATCCCTCTCTTGCAACAGATTAGTCCTTAAATCACCTGAATCCTTGCCGAGTTTTTGTCTTATTGAATGAGATGAGGAGATATTTGAGTCTTCCAGTGAAGGGATTGTTGCATATGGCGACAGTGAAAAATCAGCCAAACCACCAACCCACTTTACACATCCTTTATCCATGACTATGATCATATCAGCATAAGAAATTGCCTGTAGCAAGATAAGAAGGCATTTTAAACTGGTTTTTCTACACATTGCTTGCAAATAAGCAAGAAAATATCAGCAAAATATACTGGTACTCTTGTGGCAGCACATATGGTTCCTACATGGGACAGTATGCTTCATATATTTTCTAGATTAACAAAATTAAAATTTATTAAAGTGCTTTTAATAAATGATAATATTTCAGGTATTAAACAGTGCTTCAGTGAGAGTTTTAAGTGTTGAACGAGTTATCAAGTATGTATACAGTGAGCCCAATTTTGTGAAATCCTAGCAAGAATTTTGAGGAAGTTATTGCCCACTTTCTCTAAGGTACAGTAGATTAAGGTTAATTCAGCCATTTTCATTTTTTAAGTATGCATAATTACGATTTGAAGTATCTAAATCAACTACAGATAATTTGAGTGGTTTTAGATTATTTTAGGCGGTTGATTTTATGTTAAACCTATAAATATAGTGAGACTGCTGAGTCCCATGGCTTTTGATATTGTTCTCACTACTTATGGAATAACCTAAGAAATGAGACATCGATGTGTGTATCCATTTGAGGTGGGTGATACACCACTGATCACAACTGCAAGTGTGTTCCATAAGTTCTTAATTTGGTTTCCATTCTAACTTGGCCAAGTCCGAGTCAACTCAACTTAGATTCGGTCCTAGTCAAGTCGGGTCGGGGTAAACTCAGACTTGATTTTTATATTTGGGCTTTTGGGACAATTGGAGGCTTCCCAGAAACCACCACCACTCCCATCTGAGCTCTGCTGAATGGAGACTGCTAGATCTTCCACAACTCTTTATTCCTACTCCCATCCGAGCTTTGCTGAATGTGGACTGTTAGATCTTCCACGAGTCTTTATTCCTGTTCTTCTGCCTGCTCCACAGTCCACACCAATTGATTCGCCAAATCCCCAATCATGCGCTGGCATCATCTCTCCATCACCCTTCAGATGCAGCCCTACACTCGGCCAGAACACGTCAACGTTTTAGAACATCAAGCCAGACTCCACCCTGGCCCACAGCTACTAATCAACAGTGGGGGTGGTCCAATGGAACAACCTGGCCTACGTTTCCCACAGTGTATGCGATTGCAACTCCAAGGACTGTGGGCAGCCAGGATACATGGTGGCGGAGGAAGGTGTTGGTGAAGTACACAGAAAGGGGTTGTTACTTAGTTCCAACCGTCCGGCGGAGGAGGGAGGGAAGAGTTGGAGAAGGAATCTTCTTTTGATGGAGTTGGTGAAGTACACTGATGGGGTTGTTACTTGTTCCAGCCGTCAGACTCAGTTGGTGAAGCACACTACTTGGCCCCCTTTTGCCCTTTTACAAGTATTTTCAGTCCAACCAAGCTTTCCTTTGGATTTAGAGAAAATCCATGGGCTCCACAATAGGGCCCACCTATTTTTAGTCAAACTCTTTTAACAAAAAGAAAAAAAAAAGAAAAAATTTCTTTCAGTCAAACTAATCTTTTATATGACTTGGGAGAAATTCATGGGCTTCACAATGGGCCCATCTATTAAAGATCTAAATTGTCAGTGTAAATGTATCAATCATATATGGCCCTAGCCAATTTTCACTCTAATAAGAAATAGGGCCCTAACTAAATTTCACTCTAACAAAAAATTAGCTTGATGGGGACATCATGCCTAATTTCCCCAATTCCTTCAAGGTCTACCAAATGAGGAAGCATAGGGTGGCGGATCAAGCTATGATGTGGATGGATGATGTGTATCATGACTTTGCTCGCCAAGATGTCATAAATCCACCGTTGGATTACCATTACGATGATATCCGACAGTTGGATTTTGGCGGATCTACCATTTGAAGGAGAGAAGGCCCCACTTTGGGAAGTGTCACATGGGTTGAAATAAAAGGGTTTTAAAGTTGAGAGGGGCCCAAGTTATTTAATGAAGAATAGAGTCATAAAAAGGGGTCCATGTTCATTAAAGAAGAGAATAAAGAATAAGGGGGGCCACCACTTAAGAGAAAATGGCCTCGGGATTCGTGCGCACAAGTCCTCCCTCCCTCTTTCCGTTTCTTATTCTTTTTTTTTATTATGTGATGATGTCATCACTTAGGGCTAATATTAATAAAGTGTCTTGGTTTGTTTCTTCCTTATGCTATGCTTTCTTGTAATGAAACTTTGAGATTAATGAAAGGAATGGATTTTCCCTCTTCTTCTTTGTGAGTCTCTTGGGTTCCCCTTGCTCAAAGGACGTAATGCCTCTAGATCGGAGTTTGGTGAGAGCCCAATCTAAGGTATCCACTTCTCTTTCTCCATTTCTTTTCCTACAAGCAATCTTCCTAACCCTAAATTTCCATTTAAGATCCTATTCATCAGATCTGCGACCCTTGTCGCTGGATCTCAACCCAAGGTTTTTCCTTTTTTTATTTTTTTTATTTTTCATTAGTCCATCTCATCCCACCCCTGCCCAAATAGAATACAAGAAATACGAGTTCTACACAATTGGACATTCCCTAAGCATTTTGGGAGTTCTATCTGTCAAATACAAGATGGCTCAGGCCCACTTGGGCCCAATATGGTGGCATCCAATCTCGTTGGATTTGGTCAAATATTTGCACAGTTTTCTTCCTTCCTTAATTAGATTGTAATTAGATTAGCTGATTTGTAGCCTGTGATGAACTAATTTGTAGCCTTTGATGAGGCATCTGTATTCTATATAATGGGAGAGAATCTCCAATGAATACATACAAAATTATAACTCAAAATCTCTCTTACATGCTACGATTGTTACTATCTTCCATCGGGATCCTACCCATTTATCTGAGAGTGATCTTTACTACAAGACTGCAAGCCTATTTTGGGATCACTTACTGATTTTCCCATTAGATTGCAATATTTACCAATATGAATGGTGTGTTTAAAGTTCATTTTGCTTATTAATTCTAACTCTGATCTCATCATACCATATTAGGTTAGATTTCATTTTGTCCTGCATTAGAGCCCGATCCAAATTTCACTCTAACCACAAGTAGGGCCTTAGCCAAAATCTCACTCTAAATAGGAAAT
Organism: Cinnamomum chago; assembly: GCA_038049695.1. Taxonomy (NCBI): domain Eukaryota; kingdom Viridiplantae; phylum Streptophyta; class Magnoliopsida; order Laurales; family Lauraceae; genus Cinnamomum; species Cinnamomum chago. The sequence goes on along the minus strand of CP142452.1, from coordinate 7,234,646 downwards.
GTGCCCTAGCTAAATTTTACTCTAAATAGGAAATAAGGCACTACCAAAATTCATTCTTATTTTTAAATAATAATATTTGTTTTATATTTTTATACATGTATATAATTTTATATATGTTTTCCTAAATGTAACTTAAAAACATTTCGCTGAAATTCCGAATCAACCAAAACATTTCGGTTTGGAGGTCAAACCAAAATGGGGTCTGAAACAAAATTCTCAACTATGGTTGCCAGCCTGCCACGGACTGTTCTTAGCAGCTTTAAAGCCTTGCAAAGCCATAGGATATTATTCACATATCTCCCTAAAATCTAGTGAGAAAAAGAGCCATTTTTGCTTTTGCCTTTAGCACCAAGGGCCTCAATGGTCAAACGCAAATCTGAATTATATAAAAAATAGGTAATGACTCGAGGAAAGGACCTTAATATTATGAGTACATAGCACACGTGTCTTCTGATCCATTAGACAACCCAGGATAGCCTCATGTAGAATCCAGCTACCTACTTGAGCATCAACTGCACTCAGCACATCATCAAGCATGTAGACATCAGATCCATGATAGATAGCCCTGCAAATTGTTTGGTTTAACAATAAATCCCGTGTGTGACCCTTAAATTTGTTGTACATCTAAAAAATGAATATATATTTCACCTTGCTAGTGCAATACGTGCTCTCTGTCCACCAGACAAGTTTAATCCTCTCTCTCCAATATATGATTGATCACCTCCAACCATGAGTGAAATATCAACATCAAGTGCACATGCGTGTAACACTTCCGTATATCTGCTTCAAGACAAGACATTCCAGGGTTGTTAGAAGATCAATGAAGTTCGCTACCAATATTATTCTAAAGAATCAGTCTCAGTCATCAATAAGTGACAAGGCACCTTTTTTTATCGGTAACAGTGAGTTATATTAAGATAATGAGAGTTACATCCTATTACAGTTTACCAACATAAGTGATGGTAAAACAATGATGATTGCATCCAAATTACAAGGCAGCCTTTCAAAGTCCATCTTATTAGGGGGAAAAAAGCAAGCGAGTAGGTTTCTTATAAAACAATGACTCAAACATGTTGACAACCACTTACTCTAAAAGCTTAAACCAATAGAGAATGGCGTAACAATGTATATTAAGGTTAACCCCCCCTCCACGCGCGCGTGGCACGTGCGAGCTCTTTCATGGGAATTACACCCTCCATGGGAGAATATTGGGGTTCCACACGAGAACAACACCCTCCGTGGGAGAATACAAGGCACAACAGCCCCGGGGATTAAAAGACTCAACCTCCCACTCCAATACCATGATGACAACCACGTACTCTAAAAGCATAAGCTGAAAGAGAATGGTGTAACAATATAGATCAAGGTTACAACAATACAGACCTTCTGGCATCGTAGTCCCTTCCGAACAAGATATTATCACGTACAGTGCCTGACAGAATCCATGGGACCTACATGACAGATTTCATTTCAAAAAATTAACAAGTAAAATAACAACCTTAAAAAGAATCCTTCAAGCAAACCTCAAACAAATAGAACCCCCTAAAACAGGGAAAATCACCCACAACATAATTTTAAAAAAAATTTGTGGGGTTAGAGTACCAACTAGTAAGACTCCTCCTTAGACTCTATATGTTGATGTAGTTAATCATCACCATCACTTCCAAATACCAATTCCAATGGTTAAGAGGGCCACCCCATTTACTGCTGTGTTTTGATTTTATGGTTGTTCAGCACATGGTATAATCTTCGTTTGTAGGCCTTTTCGGTGGTGTGTTGTTCTCTTTTTCCTTCTTTTAATAAAATTTACAGGGTACTGACCAAATAATAATACCAATAAGGGGTAGGTAGAATACTACTACTACCTCTATCAAGTAGTATGCCCAGTTTGGTCTGGCAGAGTTTCAATGGTTGGCTGCCAGCTTGATGACGACGCTCCCTTAAATCAGGGCAATGTTACTTTATCATGGGACAATAAAATGGGCCAGCATACTACACAACAAAGCACTACAAATGCTCACATAATGTTTTCTCAAAAGAGACCATGAAAAAGAAACCATCACTAATCCATTAATGCATTAACCCATCATGCAGGGACCATTGCAGTGCTTTGTTTTAGTTAAACAGTTAAATTTCCCTTGCCCGTACTAGTTCAGAGTCAACTCCTTGATGCCCAGGGAAGGCCCCTGCAGGAGCTGTTCCCAGTCTTGTCTACAGCCAGCAACCCACACCTGCTGCTAGAGTAGCTCCCACAGTCAACCTATCACTGAGAAGTTTTGGACAGTGACCACCCTCTGCCCAATCCACAGAACCAACCCTTTTTGCCTGAGGTTAGGGATCTGTATTATCGATCATAGTCAAACTAAGATTATCGATCATAGTCAAACTAAGTAAATTTTGTAACTCATTTCTCAAGACCCTTTCCCTTTAAAATGAGAAAAAATCAAAGTGAAAAGAAAAAAGATTCGGTACTATATTCTTGACAAACCTGAGATACATATGATATTGATCCTTGTGAACGTATAAATCCATGGATGAGCAGCATTTCACCAATAATTGAATTTAACAAGGATGACTTACCTGAGCCAACCTGATCACAAATAGCAATCATCAATTAGGTAGAGATGATGAAGAGACACAGAAATGAGAACTTCCACAAAGGAAAAGAGAAGTTGAAGTTATATATATATATATATTGCAACATTCCATGAGCAAGTTATTCCTTTTCCTTTCTTTTTTTACTAGTTGTATGTTCATCGGAATGCGAGAGAAATAAAAATAAATAGAGTAAATGGACAAAGAAATAAATAGAGTGCTTCAAAAATAAAAATAGATTAACAGCAAATATAAATGTGTAGGGGACACCAAAGCACCCACCCCACCCTCCCCCCCTCTCCTCCCAGCTTGTTACATTGATTAAGCATATAAATCTTAAAGAAAAGGATACATAAGCATTGTACACATATAGCTTTCACTATATATTTGTTGGAAGCTAAAGAGACCATACTCCTAGGTATTAACTTGCAGCCTTTTCTCTTTCTATTGCACATAGGTGGAACTTTGATTGCTTTACCCATGAATATTGATTGTTGAAACCGCGTCCACTGGGTTTTGAGGAAATGTTGACTAGCAAGCCCTAAAAAGTGTCCATCCTTCTTAAACACAGGTAGCATGGTCTTCAACATGGCATTATAATGTGGCATCAAGTTGCATGAGTGTATGAAGAAGAGAAATAAATCAGCACTTTGTTGTTGCTGCTGCCCAATTAAAGAAAGTAAATCAAGGGAACAATGTGGGACATGTATGCAACTTCTATAGTATTGAGGTAGAAGTATGACACAAAGCAAGAAACATAAATTTTTGCAGGAGGGAACAAGACAACAAGCTTCCAAGTAACTATCAAATTAGGTTAATACTCCAGATATTATGGGAAGACAAATGAATTCCGATATTCATTAGGCCGTGTTTTTTATTTGGTCATGAAAACAGAAATTATTTTGGAAGCAGATTATACAGACCTTCCGAAAAAAATGTTTTATCATACTGTTGTAGTTCAACTGCTCAAATTATTTATGCTTACATAGTGCCACTCATACAATATTACAGTTCGGTATTCAAAGAGAAGTTGAAGTATAAGGCATGAGCAAATAGTTATAAGACTGGACCCTAACATTTTACTGGTATAAGACAACGAATTGTAGATTAGCTTTAGTGATAATGTGAAAAAAAAAAAAAAAAAAAAAAAAGTGAGCAAGCTATTAGAGGCCAACATGATCAAACAGCCTCAGAGGTAGGCACTCCTAAGCTCCTCCGCATAAAAGTTATCCTACAACCAATTTTTGCTCGTTGGCTGATGAAATCTTGGTCATTACCCATTGCTTTGGTGCAATGGAAAAAGTCTCGGGTGCCATGCAAGATAATGCAGGTTCGAGACCTATCAGCGGCCACTTTGTGCAAAATTGCGAAAGGTTAGGTCTGTCTCTAGTCTGGGCCCTCTTTTTTTATTTTTTTATTTTTATCAGTAGTCTGGGCCCTCTCAGGGGACCCACATTGGGTAATGACCTTTTTTTAGTTGATGAAATCTTGGATTTTCAAACAACAGATTTTCCTCCACTCCATATTTCACCATTTCAGTTCAGGATCATTTTTATTTCTAGAAATGTTAATAACCATTCTATAATTAAAAAAAATTTATTAACCATTTTGCAACTCAATCCATTATGCCATGTTAGGAGATGAAAAAGAAAAAGAGATGCAAACACCTCTTTTCTCCCACTTTTCACTTATCAAGAATAATAAATAAATAAAATAAAACCCCAAACCATGGGGGTTGTATGGAAAAGGGAATTTTGATGAAAATATTGGTAAGAAAGAGGTCAGCTGTACAGTGTAATTTATTTTCCATTATGCAAGATGAACTTTAAGTGTCATTTTAGAATTTTACAAATTTTCCCATTGCTAAATGTTCTAAAAAAAATTTATTTGTTCATTGCGCCTTTTCTGAGATGGAATACTGGAACAACCTAAATATTCCATTCCACAACCAAAATGGAAAGGAGACCAGAGTGGAATTGAAAACTATGGTTGGGACTTGGGAGTGCATCCCTTGGACATATAGCCAGTTATGCTGTTAACATTAAACGATGTCTGGAAATATAAGTTCCAAATAGAGGAAAAGGAATTTTTTGGACTTCAGGGTGATGAAATTACCTCCCCAACAATTGCAACAAGAATTCCCTTGGGAAGCTCGAGAGTTATGTGGTTTAAAACAGTAGCTTGCCCCTTATTCTTCTTTGACCAAACACAACAAGCATCTCTCATGACAACAGCCATAGGTTCAACAGAACTGCCAGCCTGGTCTTCAAAAAAACATGCAGATGAAGGATCTACAACGTATTCATTGGATGACGGATTTTCAAAATTAAGCTCAGAACAGGAGAGGAATCTGCCTAATCGCCTGGTGGATATTACAGCCTATAATACATTCCAATGAATGATAGAATTCAATCAATAAAGTTACTATTAAAAGAGAACGATTATTTGCATATCATGACATACATAAAGCTTACATCTATCAAACCATTAATAACCCATGGAAATGAATTTAATGGAGAGATCAAAGTATTAAATAGAGCAAGACATGTAAACACCTGCAACGGGACAACGCAAGAGGCATTAGTTAACAAATAACAACTCCTTCCTACTAATAAATGTTATTATTAGCCAATATATCATTTTTAGTAAAGGAATTATCGCTGCCACCACAGAGAACATACAGCTAGCTGTTCCCTGTTCTGTACATGTAAGACTCACAGACTCACAGTTGGTTATTCAAACATTGATATGACAGGAACTGTGGATGATATCCCAAAAAGTCTCCCACATTGGAAAATCCTATTCATTCATTAGATCGCTGCTGTTACATATTATAGACCATTTTTTCTCAGCACTAAGAAGCAGGATCTTTCAAGCAGGCAATTTTGGGATACCCTATTTGGTTTGCACCATCAATGCTATGGATAATCAAGTAAAAGGTCTCACATGTATGGAATGAGGTGGACAAAACTGTATGGCTGAAGAGTAGGGTCCTATAATCTTATTTTTGCACTAAAAAATAGACTCTAAAACTACCGTGGCTGCATCCAGTGGATTCCCCATCAACGCATAGAATCCAAATGTAAAGAGAGAGAAAAGGGTTGGTGTTGTTGCCCAAAAGAACACACACCATGCATCCAAGTATTTCCGTGTCTGGTGAAGACAAACAAGATGTTAGGATGGGTAGCTTGCATAATAAAGAGAAAAAATCTGAGTAATAATAACATTAATTAAGGAACCCATCTAATCACAACAGAAAAAGCAATATTGCATACTGATAGATGCTTCACTTCCAACTCTCTTGTTTCCATTAACCGATCGGCAAATATAAGCTCCCAACAATACATCTTCAAAGTTCGTATATATGTGAGAAGTTCTCCAGCCCTTCTGATTCTGTAAGAATATGAGGAAACACACATTTTCTGAGATACAGTAAGGGGTTAAGCTGCAACTCAGTTATAGAATTTCAAAACCAAAAGAAATGGAATCAAGCATATTTCCATTGAGGATATCCAGATTTATGCTTTGAGTTCGATTCTCGAGATCTACATTGACAGAAAGCATTATGATGATCGTGAGAATGGAACGTCTACTTGCGAGGACAGAAGAAAAAGAAAGAAAAGATATTCAATACATGTTCCTCATTTATGCAGGGTTCTAAGCTTTGATCACCAGTCTCAAGATTCCCAAAATGAAGTTTCTCTGAAATTCGATAACTTTATCCGTGGTTTCATTCTTCAAGGAAAACTACACCATGGCCAATGACCTCTTTGAACACAATATTTGTTATTTTAGCAAGAAAATGCACATTTTTTTTAGTTAAAGAATAGTAGTAGCGGTAGCACTCTTCATTTTAAAGACTTAAAACTTAAAAGGACTTATGCCCTATTTTATGCTATCTTTCCGTTGTATTTTGCAAGGTCTTGATACAGATACAAAGATTCCTTTTTTTTTTTTTTGGGTTGGGGGGGGGGGGGGGGGGGGGGGGGGGGGGGGCAAAAACAAAAAAGAACTAGTAACAACAATGTTCAGATGGCATCTTCATTTTTCAGTAAATCCTTTTTGTCATCTACGATTGATAGCCCATTCTTTAATGGAAAATACTCCATTTTATTTTTTGAAGAAGAGAGTTATTAACCAACTTAAGGATGCTAGAAGCCCAAGAAACAAGGCAAACACTGCATACAGCCTAAAGGCAACCCAAAGGTCAGGTAGGCCAAACAATGGAAAATAAAGATAAAAACGAGCTAAACAACCATGCTCAAAATGGCCTAAGCGAAGACACCCTCGATACATGATTATTTATGAAGCACACTTTTTTATTCTATTTGAAAAATACGTCTTTCATCCAATTCGAACATAAAGTTCTGCTCTAGGCTTGTGACACTAGGAGTGAATCCTAATGCTTCATTCAGCAAGCTTATCTACTACAATATATGAATAAGTTTCTACAATACTGCATTTCATGTCCTAATGGTAATGAAACAAGCTTCTTTTTTTTTCACAAAGTTCCAGAGCTATGAAAATAATGAATCAATAAGCCTACCTCTCATCCTTTTGCTTCATCATTTTCTCTGTTGCATTTGCAATCAATGTAGAAATCCATTTATTCACTGCATGTGAACATTTTTTTTCATTTAATGAATGCAATAACTATACCAAATCTACCATGATATGTGAAACAAGTTTGTTGCCTGGGAGTTAGGACTTAGGAATGCATTTGAAATGGGAGTTTTGCAAGTCCTTAACACAGACTTAGATGAGTATAACATATTGATTTATAGACAAAATGACACAAATAAAAAAATGGAGAATGAAGAACTCTTCCTGAAAATTAGCAGCATTAATACCTGGTATGAGCAAGATGGTTATTGCAATTCCTGAAATAAAAGCGAATTTAACTTGTGTGTACAAAAGATACAATGCCACCCCAATTTGCAACGGTAAGCTGAAACGTGAACAAGGAGATGAGACTGGTTTCAGAAAATTTATGCACACTTGACAAGACAACTCTTGTAAACGGTACAATGTAGTGCGACTTGCACATTTAGGCTGAGTTAAGAATTGATATACATTCTGGCCCAAACTACCTCATCAATGCCATTCACTCTGTGGTCAACGGCAATTTCAGATCATTTAATAGAATCTAGTACATGCGAGCTTCTCATGGGGTCCACCTATGGCCATTCCTTTGCACCCACACACTGACACTATTGACCTCACCCAGACAGGTGATCAGCTGAGGAGCTTAACATGGGTGACATCCCTATGATGCCCACCTGGGTGATCATTCAAGGGGGTTGGGAAGATGGAAAGGCCCACACATGGACAGGGGTGGACCAAAAACCTGATTGGGTTTCAATTTTCACATGGTGTAGACTTAGGCCTAAAAATCAAGATTTGGAAGTAGCAATAAAAGATTCTCAAAGTGAAAGGATGGGTGTCAAATTGTGTTTGGTGCTGATTCATGAGTGCTAGTGGGTGTTATTGTCAAGACACAAGTCAGCCCAATGGATCCTAAATCCATGGGTCAAAGGAAATCTGTTGTATTAGTATAAATTGATTGTACTTTCCAATTTAGTTTCTGGATTAGATTTCCTTGATTATAATCAAATGTAATTATGGCATGGCCCATGGCCAATGCTATATGAAGGAATACAATACAAAGGAACAACCAAGGTCACTCTTCATAGACCCTTCTCTCTTTTCTTGATCTATTTCTCTTTCATAGTGTAATATCCTGAATTACCTAGGCCCAGGATTAGTCTGGCCCAGGTGGTACCTTAGTTGTTTCCTTATTATGGAATTAGTAGTAGTACTTATTAAGAAATTGGAAATTGGAAAGTGTCCCACGTTTTGGGAATGGAGTTGTATAACAACTCTAATAGAGGAAATAAGAGAAAGATTGGAATTAGGAAGTTTATGCAACTCTCCAAGTAGGACCCCTGATGTTTACTTATCTTATTGATTAAGAATGCCTCACGTATATGGTGATTGGAAAAGGGAAAGAGTCGTGAAACAACTCTAAGTGGAAGTAGGAGAGGAGGACTAGGACTCAAATTCCTTTTAGTATATATATATACAACCATCGGCCAGTAGAGTATTATGCAATTTTCTTTCTTCTTGTTTGGAGAGCAATTTTTGAGAGAGAGAACTTGATCTCTGGAATCCAGGGGAAGAAGAAGAGGAAGGTCACTGACGGATGTCCTATTCGCGCCCGCACATTGCAAAAGCGACGATTGCGTATCAAAGGTGAGTGAATCTTCTTAATTACTCTCTAATGGTACTCTAGATGAATGAAAATGTTGAATTGGATACATTACAGTATGTAAAAATCTATTGATTAGCATGAAATCTATGTTATATGGTTGCTGGAATGATACAAGTGATAATGGGATGCAAACCCAGGGAAAACCATCGAATGTGCATGGAATTGTGGAAATTCAAAAGCCTGTCGTTACTGATAAAATACTGTTTTGGGGATTGTGGGGCCCCCTGGCCCACTGGATGGATGATCTGGACCACAGGGCAGGAGGCCTACCCCTAGTCGATCAAGGAGGGTAGGGACCCAAGGGAGGTGGGCCCCGTTTGGGGCCCCATCCATTCAGTTGTAATGCTCCAGACGTGAATATAAGGAAGGAAGTGCCGAATGTCGGCAGGGGCAGTGGGACCCATCAGTAGGCCTGATTGGAAATTAGAACCCCAAATCTTGAAGGGGACCCTTGGCGACCATGGAGGAGTGGGACATCTGGGGTTTTGATCAGTGGGACCCACTGAGCAATGGATTCAATACAGTCAGGCGTGACTGTGTACAGAAAAACAGTGAATCTCGTTTTTGACTTGCGGACCCCAGAACATGATCTGATGATGGATCAGATCCAATGGGTTGATGGTTTAGCAGTGGGCGACCATGACCTAGGAGGCTGATCTTGATTTAATTGAGTGGGGCCCACTGGATACTAAATTTGGAGTGTTGCAGGCGTGAATAAGGCAGTCTGGTCGATGATAGTAGTGGGACCCACTAACTAAGCCAATCATGGATTAGGACCCCACGTCTTGAAGTAGACTCAGAGATGATCTCAATGGTGGTGGTCCCATGTGGCCTGGTCTCCATCTGACCAATTATCCAGGAACTTCAATTTTGTTAACAATAAGGATTATTTATGAATTCCAATTGTATTTGTTAATCTTATGGGGCCCAGTAAAGATATCTGATGGTGAATCCAATCCATTAAGAGTAAAGCCTATACTTGGGTAACCCTAGAGAGTAGACCTGATCGTGATTTAGACCAGCGGGACCCATTGGATGCTATATGGGTGTGCCTTCAGGCGTGGACAACCAAATATTGGACTCTGTTCATGGATATGTGACAATTTTAATTGGGTTTGGCCCAGGATTGGTAGGTGATGATCATATAGAGTTTATATACAGATAACTTAAATATTAGATGATTAATTAATGGTGATTAAGTGACTGTGATCAATTTAGTTGTGGTTAATTATATGCATTATGATTACTTACTGTATGTTATGCTTTGTTCTATGGTGTGGACCAACCATACTCCAATAATACCAATTATGAATTAGAGTGGGGCAAATAAACAGTGAACTTGGTAAGGGTTGGGCCCACACTGTTGATATGTACATGAGGAAAATTGTGAATAATATTGGATTGTGGTTGTTATGAGATGGTGAGGTCCCAGACATGGGATGCTGGACTTAGTGTCCGAGCCGTTATAGCGGCTGGTCCATAGGGGACGTGTCTAATGAGACAGGGTCATAGTGACCGGTATACATGTATACGATGGGCCTTTGAGGCGTGGTAATGTGCATGGGCACGGATATATATATATATATATATATATATATATATATGGATGTATTTTTATGGCATTTAATATATTGATTCAAATATGTTAATCATGTGATATTATGTTTTATGCTGCTTATGTAATTAGGAAAATTCATTCACCAGTAATACTGATGTTGTATTGCCCCCTTCAGGTAATCTTACTGCAGGTGGGACAAATCAGGATGGCGTTCAGCACGTAGACTTTGGCATGCGTGGCTGAAGGGAGAGAACGAGGAATATTTAAATAATTGATAGAAGGATTAGCTTTTGTTTAGCAATTTATTAGTGTTTAGTACATTATTAATTTGAGTCAAAACATAGGATTTGGATTATTCAGAGATTATTGATATTATTCGACTTTTTTATAAATTAATTGGTATTATAGTTTGATTTAAATGCCAAATCTCTTATGTGAATTATTTGATAAATGAATGGTAAATATTACCAAGTTATAACGATCCGGATATCCGACAGGGCCCCGGAATTTGGGTCGTGACAAAGTGGTATCAGAGCCTTAGGGCATCTGGACAATTCATGTTTGGTTCTGGAGTGCTCCTTCTACTAGCTACAACTCCCAAGGGTTCAATTCCCCACCTCTGGTGACTGTCTGGCCAAGATTTCTTCCACAAATCTTGAAATAGAGAACTCCATTGAAGATCATCTCTGTTGACCCTGTGACAGTGCCAACTACCACGTCACTATTTCGTTGATTGTGGAGGCCACTTGTAGATTTTATCATCTGAAACAGCAATGATCTGGATGACAACATTATTCTAGGATTTTCTGTAATTTTTCTAAATATTTTTGGCAAAGCGAAGTAGGTCATTTATGTGCCAATTGACAAGGGGAGTGGATTTAGGTGTATCCCACACAGCTTTTTTCCTGTAATAGTCCCATGAACAACGTACAAACACTATATAGCTTTTCCACCAAAAAACCGGTTCTCATATTATTATTTAAAAACCATTTTGTGGGGCAAAATCATAGTCTGGGAGGGATAAGAAGGCATATGCATGGAATGCGGATGCCCCCAAAAATCAGAATAATTAACTAAATATGGATTTTGAACCCCAAAAAGAGTGGTTTCAATCAAACATTGAACAACAGTCTGATAAATATCAAATTGTATGTTCCAATTCATGGCAAGATAGTCAGAGGAGGTGATAAATCAAATCTTGTCCCTAGTGGACACCATAAGGTGACTCACAATTTGTTATACTAGAATGTTTCTTAGATGAATATTTGTGCATGTATATTAGCATTTTCTGTGTGTACTGGTCACAATATTGCTATGTGTGAATGCCTTGGTCAGGCTCACCTCAATGCATGCCAATCATGAAGGAGCAGGGGACATAAAGGTCGGGTGTGGGCAGGGGGTTGCCCAAAAAAAAGTTCCCTTTGGATCATCCTAACCCTTGCTATATGGCCTCAAAATATGATACTCTTAGCCATTAAATAATCTGCATTTTTTGTTATTTAATCCAACAGTGAATAAGAGTCGGATGAGTGCTAATTTTAGTTGAGTGCAGCTCACTGGGTGTATTGAGTGACAGTGGGTTGGAATTAAAAACAGATCGGTTCCATACAAGAGTTCCTAAAGACATTTGAATAAAAGAACTATAGTTATTGTTAAATGGGCTAGTGCTAAATGGGTCAATGGGTCAGCCCATGACAAATAAAGCCCAAACTTGGGAGATAAGTTACTTCACATGTACAGATATGTAATTTGTATCATTACCATATTAGGAGATGTAATTTAGATTCTGATTAGAATAGATTGGCTATAATCTAGTGATTGCTACAATTATGTAACAGATATAGCAACTATATTCTATAAAGGATGATCGTGAGCCCTAAATGGGATTCATTAAATTCACAAACATATTGTGTCTACTGTTTCTATCTTCCTTTCTCCCTACTGGCTTTGACATGGTATCAGAGCCTGCGTAATCACAACTCTATACAGAGTTTCTGAGTGATCTTCTTCATCTTCCAACCATTGGAAGTCATCGAGTGTCTTCTATACTCAAGGAATCTTCATCCACTGGTCTGATCAAGGTGTGATCAGACGTGGCCCACCCCAGATCCACACCACTGCATCTGGATATTGCAACCAAACTGGTCGACTACTCCTTCTGGTATTTGTGGGCATTTTTTGAGGATTTTTAGCATCTCAGAGGTAGGCTTTCTACCCTTTCTAGAGAAATTCCAATTTCTGCTGTATCTTTTCATCACAGCCGTCCAAGTTTTTGGATTTTGATCCTTTTTGTGAGCAATCTGGTTTGTTTGGTGCGAATTTGTGGTCCTCATCATCCTATGATCTCTGATTGATCATACATTACACTGGTTGGCTGCTGAATCCTTTTCTCTCTGCAAAATTCTGGACGCCTGGGCCTATTTTTTTGTTTTTTTTGCTTAAAAGGTGCTGCTTTTGGAATCTGTCTTCTCTGATTTCTCTGTTGCAAACTTGGACTTCTCTGTTGCACTCTTGGAACTATTTCTCTCATTCGGTTAGCCATTCTTTAAGAAACAGTTGGATTTTCTTGCTCATAAATCTACTGCCATGGAAAAGCATGACATTGCATTGATTAAATTTAATGGAAAGAATTATACTTCCTGGTCCTATCAATTTCAAGTCTATCTTGAGGGAAAGGAACTGTGGGGACTTGTTTCCGGATTAGATCCACGTCCTCAGGAAGATGAGAAAAAAATACTCTCTTGGAATACAAAGGATGCCAAAATAAAAACCTGGATTCTTGGTTCTGTTGAACCTCAATATATCCTGAATCTCAAGCCTTACAAGACCTCTAAGGAGATGTGGGAATATCTGAAGCAAGTATATCACCAAGGGAACTCAGCCCGACAATACCAACTTGAACTGGAGATCGCTCAGTATACCCAAGGGACTTCTTCCATCCAGGATTATTATACAGGTTTTCTTAATTTATGGGCTGAATATGATGAAATCAAATACCTCAATGTCTCTGAGGCCGCTCTGTCTGAGATTCAAAAATTACAGGCCACTTCTCACAGAGACTAGTTCCTCATGAAATTAAGATCTGAGTATGAGATTATTCGTTCCAATCTGATGAGCAGGGTTCCATCTCCATCCCTGAATGAGTGTCTAAATGAACTCTTGCGAGAGGAACAGAGTCAGATAACTCAGCATGCTCTAAAGCAACAGTCCTCCGGAAACTCTTCTGATGTCGCATTTTCTGCCACTACCAATTACAACCCGGGAGGGATCACTCATCATACTATTTCTGCTTCGAAAGGACAACCTCCAGCAAGAGATCTCAGCAAAATCCAATGTTTTGGCTGCAAAAATTATGGACACTATGCCTCACAGTGTAAGACCAAGTTTTGTAATTATTGCAAATCAAATGGTCATGTTATTACAGAATGCAAAAGGCGGCCACAAAATCGCACTCCACGAGCTTATCATGCCAACACTGCAGATGCTACTTCTTCTAGTGCTAGTCCTTCGGCACCGGTCACGCCTTCACCACCTCCTGCCACCAATAGTGTTCCTCAAATCACCCCTGAGCTTATTCAACAGATGATCATAAATGCCTTCTCTGCGCTAGGCATTTCAGGTAACCACCACTCCTCTTCCTCCCTATGGTTTATTGATTCTGGAGCTTCCAATCATATGACCTCCTCCACCGCTCATCTATCTAACCTGCAAACATACAATGGAAATTTACAAGTCCATACTGCTGATGGTCAAAAGCTTCCGATTACAGCTACTGGTGATATCATTCATTCATTACCTCTCACACATGTCTTTCTTTCTCCTCATCTCACTACAAATCTTCTGTCTGTTGGCCAATTGATTGATGATAATTGTAATGTTTCCTTCTCTCGCTCTGGTTGTGTTGTGCAGGATCAAGTGTCGGGGACGGTGATCGCGAAGGGGCCTAAGTGTGGACGCCTGTTTCCTCTTGTTCTGTCTCCTTCTCCGAATAATCAGCTTTCTGCCTTTTCTTGTTTTTCTCCTCAGGATGTTTGGAGGCTCTGGCATAATAGATTAGGCCATCCTCATTCTAAATTGTTATCTTTGATGTTAAACACTGGTCGTATTAATGAAAATAAAACATCTTTTCGTCACATTTCTGATGAGTGCTCTGTTTGCAAACTTAGAAAAAGCAAAGTTCTTCCCTTTCCTTCCAAATCTACTATGGCTTCAAATTGCTTTGACATTATTCATAGTGACGTCTGGGGGATTACTCCGGTAATCTCTCATACAAATTTCAAATATTGTCACTTTCATTGATGATCATAGTAGATTCACTTGGGTTTATTTCTTACACTCTAAATCTGAAGTCTTTGATGCTTTCCAAAAATTTATGGCATATGTTGAAAATCAGTTTTCTACTCGCATAAAAGTTCTTCGATCTGATTCCGGAGGGGAATATATGTCCCATCCATTTCAAACTTATTTGCAAAAATACGGGATTTTATCACAGCGATCGTGCCCTTACACTCCTCAACAGAATGGAGTTGCTGAACGAAAGAACAAACATCTCCTCGATAGTGTTCGTTCTCTTCTCTTAGAATCATCAGTTCCCGCACGATTTTGGCCCGAAGCTTTAGCCACTGCAGTTCATTTAATCAATCGCTTACCATCCCATCGCCTCACCAATCAAACACCACACTTTCGTCTCTTTCATACCGAGCCTACTTACACCCACCTACGCATTTTTGGATGTGTGTGTTTTGTTCATCTACCCTCAACCGAACGTACCAAATTAACTGCTCAATCGGCCAAATGTGCGTTCCTTGGCTACGCATCTCACCAAAAGGGGTATCTTTGTTATGATCCTGTGCTCAACCGTTTTCGCATTTCTCGAAATGTCACATTTTTCGAAAATCAAAATTTTTTTTCTACCCATTCTTCTCCTTTACCTTCTTTTTCTCATCTACCAGCTTTTTCTGACTCGACCTCTGCTCCACTCATTGTTTATGAACGGCGTCGTCATAAGGATGTTCCACTACTGCCTCCCCCTCCAGATCCCTCGCCGGCACCTGATCTTGTCCCCGCTTCATCCTCTCCAGTTCAGCTTCGACGCTCTACGCGTATCTCCAAGCCTCCTGACAAATATGGGTTCACTCACACATCTTTGCTTGCTGCCCTCTCCTCCATTGTTATTCCGACTTCTTACTTGCAGGCGGTGAAGCATGACTGTTGGCAAAAGGCTATGCACGAAGAATTAACGGCACTGCAGGAGAATCATACCTGGGATATTGTTCCATGTCCCTCATCTGCAAAACCTATTGGCTGCAAATGGGTTTTTTCTGTCAAACTTAAGGCTGATGGCTCTTTGGATCGTTATAAAGCACGGTTAGTCGCTCTCGGCAACCGACAGGAATATGGCATCGACTATGAGGAAACTTTTGCTCCAGTTGTGAAAATGACTACAATCCGTACTGTTCTTGCCATTGCTGCTTCTCACTCCTGGCCTCTTTACCAATTTGATGTCAAGAATGCCTTCCTTCATGGTGATCTCAAAGAAGAAGTCTATATGCGACTTCCCCAAGGCATTACGGGTGCATCAACAGGCGATTGCGCGCGCTTACACCGCTCTCTATATGGTCTTAAGCAAGCTCCGCGCGCCTGGTTCGAGAAATTTAGGGATGCTCTCATCCATCTACAGTTCACTCAGAGTGCTTCTGATCCTTCTATGTTCCTTCACCGCTCCTCAAAAGGGCTTACTGTCCTATTGGTGTACGTAGATGATATCATCATCTCTGGGACAGACTCTGGCATGATCACACATCTACAAGCATCCTTACATGAATCTTTCCATATGAAAGATTTAGGGCCACTCACATACTTTCTAGGCCTTGAGGTTCATCAGTCAGCGAAAGGTCTCATCCTTGATCAACACAAATATGCTATGGATCTCATTGAGACAGCTGGTCTTCAAAACTCCACTCCTGTCGATACTCCTGTTGAGGCCAATCTTCAGCTCACGCACGATACTGGTGATCTTCTTCCTGATGCCACAATGTATCGCCGTTTAGTCGGAAGTTTGATTTACTTGACTATCACTCGGCCTGATATCTCCTATGCAGTCAATCTGGTTAGTCAGTTCATGACACAACCACGACATCTCCATCTAGCTGCTGTTCGGCGCATTCTTCGATATGTTCTTCATACACCATCTCGTGGTCTTTTCTTTCCTGTCGGCAATTCGACGTCTCTCATTGCTTATTCAGATGCTGACTGGGCTGGTTGCCCTGATAGTCGCCGATCTACCACTGGTTGGTGCATGTTCCTGGGGGACTCCTTAATTTCCTGGAAATGTAAAAAACAAGATAAAGTCTCAAAATCTTCCACAGAAGCAGAATATCGTGCTATGTCGGCTGCCACATCTGAAATTGTCTAGCTTTGGGGTCTTCTTTCTGAGCTTGGATTTTCCCAATCTGGTCCTACTCCTCTTTATGCCGACAACACCAGTGCCATACGAATTACTGAAAATCCTGTCTTCCATGAACGTACAAAACATATTGAGGTGGCTTGTCATTACATACGTGATGAATTTGTGCGTGGAGCAATTACTCTTCCTCATGTTTCTACCAGCCTTCAAATTGCAGATATCTTTACCAAGGGTCTTCCCCGGCCACGACACCAATTCTTAGTTGACAAATTGATGCTCGTGGATTCACCCGCATCAATTTGAGGGGGGGTGTTAAATGGGCTAGTGCTAAATGGGTCAATGGGTCAGCCCATGACAAATAAAGTCCAAACTTGGGAGATAAGTTGCTTCACATGTACAGATATGTAATTTGTATCATTACCATATTAGGAGATGTAATTTAGATTCTGATTAGAATAGATTGGCTATAATCTAGTGATTGCTACAATTATGTAACAGATATAGCAACTATATTCTATAAAGGATGATCGTGAGCCCTGAATGGGATTCATTGAATTCACAAACATATTGTGTCTACTGTTTCTATCTTCCTTTCTCCCTACTGGCTTTGACAGTTATGACTTGTGTCTATTATGTAAGGATCTTGCCCATGAGCCTAATACTTGATTATGAACCAAATCAACCATTACCTCCACATATCATGAAAACTGTTACACAAGTTGACAGTTCGATCAGCATCAACAGACATGAAGGTTTGAACTTCCCCTTCAGAAAATTCCGAGCGGTTTGCTAGACTAAGGCAAAGGCACTATCAAAGAAAGTTTACAGGAAACTGTCAGTAAAGCAACATAGTCTACAAAGGGGCAAAAAGCTTCCAACTGAAGTAGTGAAAAAAGCCTCTATTATCAAACCTTGACAATAATAAAAACTAAAAGATAGGAAATATAATATAGCCATCAAAGAATAAAATCACCAGTTTAATAAAGAAACACTGTAGGTCATATAGTATAATCTCAGATTTTGGATTAGAAATTTAGATATAGAGAAGAATGTTCAACATAAAGCAACAACTACACAAGTATGACTTCAACAAGACAGTAATATGAGGAATCTTTCTGTTTTTTTTTTTTTTTTTTTTTTGTAATAATCTAATAGATAGTAATGAGGACAGCTACAGACAAGAAAATCCACATGAAAAACTGAATCCTATGATACCATAATGATGGGATTCTGGAGGAATTGTGAGAGAGATGTCAGCACAACGATTTAAGAAGGAAGAAATTAAAAAAAAAAAAAAAACCCCCTTATGAAGCTATCTTCCGGTTGATGTTAGACGTAAGCCAAAAATAGGCATGGGGCCATGTCTATGGGAATGAAAGACAGTGTGTGTGTGTGTGTGTGTGTGTGTTTGTGTTTTTCTTTGTTCAATTTCATAGCCATAAAAACCAACGACATATCCTTCCCATTGGAGTCCTATGCTGTAAAGTTAACACGCTCCAAATAGGATGGTGTAAAACCACAATGACACATCAATATTGCTCATATGATCACGTGTCATATATTGTAATGGTTGAAGTGGCGAATTGCCCATGTAGTGTGTCATGTTAAATATTCCTCTAGACTATGCGGTGTAATGCTGTGTGTTCAAAATCAACCATTGGGTCACGGTCACATGAAAGGTGGTGCACAGCAGGAAAGTGAAAACTATAATATGATAGTTATCCAAACAACATTGGTATTCCCCTGGATCCCCTAAGCAGAACCAAGTAACCTATGTTGTAAAAATTCTTTGAAAAGAGCAAGATATCACATCATTACATATTCTCGTGTCAGATGCTTCACGAAACTATGCTGGAATCTTCGCAAAACAAACCCGATAATTCTAGTGCTAGTTTAAATGAAGTTTTGTAGTTGATGACATTTCACCATTTTCCCACCCTGAAATCTAAGTTTAATATAACATAGCACTCGAAACTTACCATTTAACAGGAGAGTTAGAGGCAAAAGTACACGACTACAGAGTACAGATATAGAAAGGTAATATCATCATCAACACGAATCCTTATCTAATTTAGATCAAGGTAATATCATACCATTAAATTGAAAAGTTGGCATGATCAATCACTTGAAGTAGATGGAACCCACAGCCAGGTTTGCAACTTTTTCTGTTGCGGCCTGTTCATGCCAAACTTCCCTCATCCTAATCAAACCATTAAGTCCTCCAAACACATTATAATAAAGAAAACTTTTGGTAATGTCCTTAAAATCTCACAAATGGAGCATGGACACTTCTTGTTTCAACCCACTATACAAATCAATTAAGACCATGGATTGCAAAGAAAGACACAAGTCAAAGAACAAACAAGGAACTTCTATGCTCATTTGACACCTTTCACTCTTGGTTAGGGCCTGTTGCTCTTTTCAGCCATGAGGTGTATTCCCTCTGCAGTCATGCGAACATGACCAATTTCACATTAAATAAAGGACTAAACAAAACATCCAAAAATTTAAACATAAGAAAATAGATTAATGTAGATGTACATTTGTGCATGTTAGTAAATGGATAATGGATAAGTTAGGATGAGTAATAAAATATTTTCTTTGCACAACATTGGAGCAAAAAGGGTATACACCTTAACCACTAAACATATGGACATAAATAATGAGAAGCTGGAAAAATAAAATGAAATGTGAGCTTACCTTGCGATAAACTACTGACATAATGCTTGATCTCAGCTTTAATTTCAGCTTGGAAAGATGAAAAGTATATTGTGTATCCAAAAAAGACCTGACCCAGTGAATAAGCATTATTCATCAATACAGATCAAGATCAGACAGGATGGCTCAATAATAATGACAAACATCCATTGTGAATAAAGTATGAACTTTTGGCTGAAGAATGTTAGTAGAATTAATGTTAAATGTCCGCCTGCCTTGTTAGGATCAAGCCCTGGTGGAAACAGGAACATCTCAGCCAGTAGTGCTCTTAGGAAAAAAATAGGTTAGTTAAGGTAGATTAGGAGGGAAGATTAGGTATGTCAACAACAACGACAACAACAATAACCATGTTAAATTATGGGGATAAAACAGAAGATCATAAATATATGCTTCTAAGCTCATCTTATTAACTCTGATCATATAGCTAAAATTTTAAGTTCAAACTACAATCATGGAAGCTAAATTTTGATGAAGTATAATTATACTCAGTTTCTTACGTTGAAAGGATATTGTTTCTTTGCTAGTTGACCCTGATGCTAACGATGATCTGGTGATGATGATACATCATGAAAAGAATTACCTGGTCGGACGAAAACAGATCTAGATGAAAGATAGATATCATGGTCTTAGATATTGAACTAAGGATTTAGATAAGTAACTGAAATCATTGGGGTTCTCTTGCAAGCTTTTGACTGGATTTTTCTTAGAGCCAATGAGGTTTGAACAGGTAGAGGACCAAGAAGGATTGCATTCAAAGGTTAGCTAAAGGAACTCTCTCTAAGCATTATAGCTCTGAAAGTAGCAGCTTTCAAGATGTTACAAACCGGTTCCTTTTTTTTACCAATTGCTCTTGCATAACAGGAATGAAAACCAAATTCCATAACACAACTTGCATTAGGAAACAAAAGAAAGCTCCATGTACAAAAGGCAGTTCACAAGTCTGCATGCCCATAGGAAAACACCATATGTAATATTAATAATAATAAGAAGAAGAAGAATGCAGTAAAAAAAATGCCACGGAGACAAAAATCACTTCCACAGTATGCCTATTGAGCAGAAGTGATTCAGTACAGTTAGCTTGCATAGACGTAGGACAGAATCTCACAGTGGTTAAGGAACTTAGGATAAAACAATTCAAGGGTCTCTCAGAAGAAGAATACTGTACTTGAAGGTGGATGTAAGACCCAATGAAATAGCAAGCATATAACCATCATAATACCCTGAACCTGAAACAATAGCAAAATGTTACCACTCGAACCTTTTTTTTCTTCCTTCAAGGGTATCAGAATCAAAATGAAATAAATAAGAAATCAGTTGGATGAATACAGAAGAATGCACCACCTGAAGATTTTTTTTTCTGACATAATATTAAAACTTCAATGTAAACAGAAGATATATATGTGTATAGAAATAGATAGATACATATATATATATATAGAGAGAGAGAGAGAGAGTACAAAAAGGGAAATGAAAATGACCATTGGAAACAGGCATTTCTCAGAGCATGTTATTTTCAAGGGAAAGCACCACAAGTCTGATGCTGGTTTGGCCACTTTGATAAATTGTTGCACATGTAGGCATCATGCTCAGAGTCCTGTTCAGTCACAATCTTCTACCACAAGATAGAAAGAATTCTATTGAGAGATAAGGTCTGTCAATACGATGTTCAGAAAGTGTTGTTGAGGCTGATTGTGGAGCCATGATTATGCAGCATTTAAATGCATATCTATAGACTTAATTGGCCGAGTTAAGGGTTGGAATCAGCTTCCCATGAACATGCATTATGAATAGTGAAAATATTATTATCACCTTCTGATAATGGCTTCCATTGAAGGAAGAAATAAAAGACATAATGGCCTGGAATTTCTGTCTAGAAATTCCCCTCATGTATAGGAATTGAAAATGCTTGTCAGACTATGTCTCCTGAAATCCCCAAATTCACTGTTTAATAGAGAGGATTTCAAAAACAGTTACAGTCAAATGACTAAATAGACTTTGGAATGCTCCAAATTCAGGAATTCCAAATGGCTTTTCAGAGAGTGGCATTTGAGGAATTAAAATTGTGGTACATGAATTTGAGGGAATCTGATATTCTCCAGACAAGAATTCCTCAAATTCTTGAAATCGAGCAGACCCTAATAGTCAGTGGAGACAAAAGATCAATTCAATTACTGGTATTTAGTGCAAGCTGAGAATAACTGGCATATTTTCTCCAATAGAGAGGAAGGTTTGTTCATTGCTAGATGCATGAATATAGTTATCATTGCATTACATGTAGCAAGGATGTTAATACAGTGCTATCTAATAGACCACTGATGGTAAATGAAAATATGAAAAGAGCCTGTCACATAGACAGAAGGTGTTCATTGTCACAACCACGAGGTCGCACACGCATCAGGTTACCCATAGAAAAGGAAAAGAAAATTTAATGAAAACCCTATTCAAAGTGAGCAGACCCACTTGTTGGGGCCATGCCATTTCATGGGGAAGGTGGGGATTGAAAGAACTTCGTGAGACCTACATGTGAGCAAAATTTCAACACCATTAGATCATCCTAACCCCTTTGATCCATGGCCCTTAAGTTTAATAGTTTTAGAAGGCATCATTTTATAAGATTGCAACCCAATGGTGAGTAACATTTGAATGAGCATCAAATTTGGGCTTGTGCCAACTGCCAATTCAGTGGGAGTAGTGAGTGTGAGGGAGTAGATTGATCATAGGGGTCCCTGCGTGCTGATAAAAAGGGTCTGCACAAATGTGTATCACAAGTCACAAGAGGGTGCACAATTGAGATTTTCATATATATATATATATATTCACATATATGTTAGTAAGGTTCTTCTCATGATACTATTGTCATGATCTTTGTAATTGTATTGATGGTATGGATGGGAAGAGGATGGATATTGAATCTATATTCCTTTCCCTTTCTTGGAATTTTCAGATTGATACAAAACATTAACAAAAAAAAAAAGTTTATTGCAGTTTTGCAATGCAATTTTATTCAATTCCTAGAACAATTCGAAATTTTTGAACCTTACATCAGAACAGTTATGTACAAAAGGTGCGCACCATAATTTTTTCTTTTTTTGATTAGCAACAAAATAAATTTTATTAAAGAGGGAGAAGTACAAAACACCTTACCAAGCAACTACAAAACAAGAGAAGGTATAAGAGAAATATATACCACAGAAGAAAATACCATGACATTAATAGATAGATGTAATTGCGAATTCATGTAACTACTATGTAATCTCCTTCTCTAACAAGGCCTCCTTGTATATTTGACAGTACATACCATTGATGCATTTCACTTTGAGTTAACATTCCCGATCCATTAATCCTCTTATCTTACTTGTGTTTTGTCACAGCCCAGCCCAACTCAACATGATATTGTCTGCTTTGGCCCACATGCGCGTGAGGACTTCCCGGGCAGTCACCCATCCCGGTACTACTCCCACCCGAGCAAGCTTTCACCCATCCCGGTATGACTCCCACCCAAGCAAGCTTTCACCCATCCCGGTACTACTCCCTCCCGAGCATGCTTAACTCCGAAGTTTTTATGGGAATCGGGGCCACAGGACTTTAAAACGCGTCATGTTGAGTTAACACGGGGTTTGACTTATAAGCCCAGGGTCAGAACTTGGATATTTACTTAATTACTTGTATATTTCCGCTGTGGGACTTGCGGAGACTCTCCGTTGGAAGCCTGAGGTTGACACGCTATGCCCCATGGTTAAGGGTGCCACCCAGACCAAGTTCTTATACTCTCCCCCACCAAAAATAGGGTTGTCATCGGCTCTGATACCAATTGCCACAACCCCGCTCAACTCAACATGATATTGTCCGTTTTAGCCCACATGCACGAGCAGGGACTTCCCGAACGGTCACCGATCCTGGTACTGCTCCCACCTGAGCATGCTTAACTCCAGAGTTCTTATGAGATCCGAGGTCACAGCTTTAAAAACCATCATGTTGAGTTAACACAGGGTTTGATTTATAAGCCCACGATCAGGACTTGGATATTTACGATGTGGGACTTGCGGAGACTCTCCATTGGAAGCCCATGGTTGACAAGCTACGCCCTATGGTTAAGGGTGCCGCCGAGACCGAGTTCTCACATGTTTCTTAACACCCCTAAAAAAGTATGCTTGAAACAAACTTGAGAACATATTAGACTATTGAATTAAATATAATAAAAAAAAAGGAACCAAAACTAAACCACATATCAAAATAAGTTTTGAACCATGATAGATGAAGCAACAAGCTTCAAGCATGTACAACAGTTCGAAATCATCCACATCTTTAAGTAGGACACATATGAATATATATATATATATATATTTATAAGAAAGCTGCAACACCTTGTTGAAGAAACCGAATCAGTTTATTCAGTAGCAATGGTCCTATAAAACCAATACCATCATTTATCACCTGCAGAAAATAAGAGATCATAGTGTAAAATGGTTAAACAGGTAAGTATAAAAAAAAATTAACAGTGGATGATTTGTTAGTAATTACTCCATAATTGTGTTGAATTATGAAGATTAAAGGGTAACGATGAACTGAATGACAAGCACAAAGTAGGTAATCCCACATATTTTAGCAAGCAGTTAACCATATAAATAGAGTGTCTTTGCAAACTTAACATAGATAATTGGTTCCTATTAATTAAAAGAAAAGCTGCTGTAGACTGGAGAATGACGAGCTTTTGGAAGTCAATAATATGAGGGGAATGCTATCTTGGAAGTGCCACCAACATTGTGCAATCCAACTTTCCATTTAACAGAGTCGGTCACCCCAAATAGATGAGATAAGGCTAAGATTATGATGATATAACAGTCACACAGCAGAAAGAGGAAAAAAAACAGAAACAAAGGTACTCCCACCAAATGAAAACCTCCTAAAGATGCACCAGGAGACTGCCAAATTTAAGCTGCATGCTAGCACAACAGATCATTCTATATTCCCTGGAAAACTCAATACTGCATAGTTAACTGGAATAACCCAGTTCACTTTTTTTTAGCAGCTGACTTGGCATATGTTTCATCGAAATCTTGCCACTCTGGATACAAAAGTAGGCATTAAAATGAAAGAACTCTATCTAAATTGCAATGAGTTTGAAGAACAAGAAGCATGTATAAATCATTTTGATTACTATGTATGGTTTTAAAAAACGGCCGAATCTGAGTCCAAAGTTGACTTATACTAGGCACCTACCAAGTTGAGTCATAGACCTCTTCCCCAACCAACCCCCTCACCATGTGCAACCAAGTCCTATGGGGAAAAGATCAGAATTGATTTTTTCCCTCATTTTCACGTTGTGATTAGATGTGAGAGGCTTCTGGTGTTCTTATGCACTAATTTTGGAAGATTAAAACGACCTTGTGGTGCATTTGTTGATTGAAGGTACTGTCTGTCCAACTTAGTGAAAAACAAACACAATTGCCTATTACTACTAGATACATGACACCATTTTTTTTATTTTGTTTTACATGTTTTTATCCCTTTTCACACATTTTAGTACTTTGGGGACTATAGAGTGAAAATCACTCGGCCAAGTTCACTTGACTCGAGGGAAACAAAGTCGCCCCCAAGTTCGAGTTTTAAAACCTCAGTCTGTGATTCCAAGATACATACAATAGAATTGTCCATGAATAAAATACCATTTTTCAAAAATTACAATCCATCATATGCCTCTTGATACACAACCCATTAATAAACGATGAAATGTTTTCACAAATCGATCATCATCATCAAAACCTTCTGTCAAGTCCCAACTATGTTGGGGTCAACTACTTGAATTTCATTCTAGTCTATCATGGGCCAAATCCTCGGATAGGTTGCACTTCTTCAGATCCAACCTTATCATTTCTATCCATGCCCTCTTCGGCCTAACCCTTTTCACAAAGCAATCCAAGAGTGCGTATCACTCCAATTGGAGTGAAAGTTGGGAAAATACCCATCCATTAAGAGGAATTGCTTCATGGACGGTTTGGATTTCATAAGGGGAAGCCCCACAAGGATCAAATAGATTATCAGCATTAAAACTCCTGTTTAGATTGTCAATACAAGTACTCTGAACTTGTGACTCGAACTCAACTGGGCAGGCCAAGTTGACAAGTCAACTTTTTTATATGCATTTAAAAATATATGATATAAAATATATGTGAAAAAAAATTAATATAAGACAAGAAGATTAAGTATGCCTTTATACCACAAAATATAATAACCATTGACTTATCAATCATATGTCCAAAGACTTTTGAAGTAATAAGTGAAAAATAATAGATGAGATTTAAAGGAGTAAAAAAAATCATTTAATAGATGAGGGTTTTGATATTTTGTACTTAAATCTTATTAACTCCATGTTCTAAGTATCAATCTCAAATCATTAGTTTGCACACAGAGACCACAATTTATAGATTTGGACCTTAACTGACAGGCATCAATACACGGAAAATGGCCTAAATTTTTTTTTTAATGGGAAGGACCTCATGTTAGGTAGGTTGATAGCCAACGTAAAATTTTGTAACAGCCCAAACATGAATTCTGGCATAAATAGAATGCATGCAGCCGATCCCAATATTGTTGATGATGATGATGACCACCTCATGTTTGATTTCTTAGAAGATCTGCAACAAAGGGATGCCAATGGACCTCCAATTATCTGATTTCCCAAAGGACCCAACAGTCCCAACCCGAAAAATCCTAGTATGGACCCTCTTTTCAAACACAATTGATAATCAGGTCTGTGCCCATGTCCACTATTTGGGCCCGGTTGTTAACAGGGTCCGGAATCAAATCCCACTGCCTATGTAACTGAGTACATAGTATAAATAAAGTACGATAGTATGTTATATATAATATATGATACATGTAATATATCCATAAAAATATACAATTAAGGTTATTATTTATAAGATATATATATATAACATATAGTAATATTCTTTGGCTCTGAGTCAGGCCAAAGGTCAGTTTCGGTGGGTCCAAGAGGGTACATCCAAGATTGGTTGAGCCCTATACTTTAGACCGATGTCAGGTCCAAGTCCAAATAGACTCAGCATGTCAACAAACTTACACACATCTAAGTTTGAATTAGCATTGGTCCTAGCTTGACAAAGGTCCAACAAGTTTCTACTATTGAAATTAAGTCAAGAATTTTACACAAATTGCTGACGGCCAAAAATTTAAAGCTACAATTATTAAATTATAGTGATAATCCACCCTTAATCCATCCATCCTTTTGGTCCTCCTTGAATGCCATGCATTCGAGTGGGCCCCAAAAAAGGGTGTCTTAATTCAAATTAATATCGAATTACGATGAGTACCAATTCGCAGGGCGTTAGTGAGTTGTTGTTTTTTTTTTTTTTGTGCGTGTGTGGATGTGTGGGGATTTGTTGTTGTCGTCGAAACACATACATACATTTGTGTGTGTGCGCACAAAAAGATAGATATGTAGATCTAGGGTGATGACAAAGCATCTTTTTGTGGGCCTACTCAACTGAATGATCATCATGGGGGATCGGGTAAGGGTCGTAACTGAAATATAGAATTATTTTTTTCAAACATATTATATCCAATACACAGAGGGTTGTGATCACCTGCAAACAGTGCATGGATAAGTTATTGCATCCCTTATGGGGCCCACTTTGATGTATATCAATCATGGACGACAATTTGAAGGTTGGAACAGTCTTTGTTGATGTATTAGGTGTAACCGTGTAAGCAAAGAACAATCCATATCAATGTCAATGACATATCCGGGTCAAACATAAAGCCCATGAAGGCCCAGCCCATTTGTACATTACAAACATGTGGTCAAAACGTGTAATAACTGTAGCTACGATAATCCGACATGTTGTTTAATTCATAGATTGTAATCAGCCGGTAATTATATTGTATTTTAGGGACAGAATACTTGATTGTAGCCCTTGATGGGTATTGTAAATTCTATATACCAGAGTCGATCCGCAAAGAGGACAGACACTCATTTTGGATTCCAAATCTCAGATTTCTGGAAATGTCAACCAAGTCATCCTAACCCTTGACTTAGGCCTCAAACTTTAACAGTTCCTCATGTTTATTTTCTAATAGGTTTAAAGTAAACTGCCGACAGATTAAGGTTAGATGAGTATCAGAGGGGGTGGATTTCAGTTTGGGGAAGGGGGTTAGTGAGAGCAAAAGGGTTGGACTGATCATAGGTGGCCCTTACATTGCAGGTTCTAAAGGGTGCTCAAGAAAGAAACAAATAAAAAGAAAGTGCTAATCAAAGAGGTACATAAATTGAAGTTCTATTTGTGTTAGTGCATGCCTACAAGGGACAATCTATAGAAGTTTTCGGGCTATAGATCTACTTAGATGCATGGCTATTACGGGGTGGGGAACCAGGAGATGGCCAGAGATTGTCCATTCAAATCATAATAATCCTTAATTTAAAGGACCTCAAAGTTTGATCACTTGTTACCCTTAGATGCAGTTCTTTCAATTTATGATTGAATGATACAAGCCAGATCCCTATTAGCTCTTTTAGGCCATTAATACTCGGACATTTCCCATCTCTATGCAATTGTCCACCTTACACCAAGACAGACCATTAGAGATCAACCTCAACCATGAATGTTAGATACCATGTACCAACCCAAAAGCTTAAGATGATTGGTGGAAGGCCCAAACAGGTATATGAGCCCTGTCAAGCCCATTACTTCGGAGATGTGGGATGTGGGACTCTACCCCCCCCCCCCCCCCCCCCCCCCCACCACGTGCAGGCCCAACAGATTTCATAGACGGGCCTGCCATGTGGGTTACACAAGAATGACAGGAACCAGCTCTAATACCATGTTAGATACCATGTACCAACCCAAAAGCTTAAGATGATAGGTGGAAAGCCCAAACAGGTAAATGAAGCCCTGTCAAGCCCATTACTTGGGCGATGTGGGACGTGGGACTTTCCCAACAGGGAATGCTCATCAAATGAATCACAACCAATGGCATGATTAAAAAAAATCCAATGGTGAATATCACTCCAAACGAAGTCATATTCAATTCAAGGATGCAATTTCTCAATGGAGGAGGCTGATAATCAAAGGGTCATGTCGGCATAGGAGGGCCTAAGCTTCATGGAATAATTGTACCAAAAATCACGTTATTGACTCACACCAATACAATAAGCATTCATCGTGTAGTATACAAAACTGCAATACCTTCAATAGCCCTAGGCATATGTAGGGCCACCCATATGCATGACAAATAGCTCTAAACAATGAAGGTTGATTGGAATGTTTACTTTGTTCTTCTACCCAACACCTTAACAATGTATCATAGCAAGAAGAAGGATTCATTTCATTCGGTAGTTGAATTAAATCTTCAAAGTCAAGTTGCTTTGTCACTCCAAGATCCATAACTGAATTGATAGATTTGAAGGTTAGAAGATGCCAATAGCAACAACTGGCCTCACCCTGCATTAAAGGAGGAAATAGAAAACAACTATCAGTTTTAGAGTCATGGTATTTATTCAAAAAGACGAGGAATGTAGCAGTGAGTCGGAGAAAAATCAAAAGACACGCCTTAGTGATAAAAGGCCTTTTTTACGGAATAATGACCCCCCAGATTGATAGGATAATAAAACAAAGATGATTGTGATGATGATGAACTAATTGAAAAAATCTAAGCCTTAATTACAATCTAAAAGATAATTTTTAGAAATATGCAGTTTATCTCTACAACAGTTCTTCTCAAGCATAGTGGCGTTACTTGGGAAGCCAAAAAGTTCAGTGGAGAGAGGTTGGGACCTACAACCAAACACTCCATTGTTTTAACAACAGTCTTTTAATGGTACATTACATGGTTTCATTTAGAGAATGTTTTAATGGTACATTACATGGTTTCATTCAGAGAATGACTGGTGAGAAAGCGAGAAGTGCTTTCTCATCTTGATCAACATTTTGGCTATTCAAAATCGAGACCATTCATGTAAAGATACAAGGTTATTTGATGTACATCTAAGATAATATAGGAACAAAAGATAAATATTGAGGACTTATCACTTTCAAGAATCCAAAAATGTGAATCCACGAAAATTTCCAGCATAAATATCACATCTTTGAAAGCTAGTGTTAAGCTATTGATGCTCTTTGACTAGATTAAAAATAAATAAATAACCACAACACTCCATTTCTTAGAATCTGTTGCTCACACGTCACAGTGGCGGGCATGTGCCAAACACAACATACAGTAGTTAGGAAAATCCTCTGTTCATCTTTTTGTATTGTTTTATATATATATATATATATATATATATAATAAAAATGCTTCTATATTGTGTTAAATTACTTTATTATCCAGTTACTCTATTTATAATGTGAATGAAGACTTTGACACACATAACTTATAATACTTTAGCATTTACGCTTACAATGACTGATGTTTATAGTTTTATACAACAGTATATTATGTAACTACATGGATACGTTAGCATATTGAACTCCTAGGTTTTGCCCAACACCTTTCATGTGCAACAGTGCACATGTAGGTGTCCAGGTTAGAAGCTCAGCTCCTAACCAGAAGTGCCTGTTGTTACCAAGTCAAGAAACAAACTACGTTTATATTATCTCAACAAATTTCTTGAGTAGAAAGTACAAAAAATACGAAAAGGATATGGTAAAGTAAGGAGACATACAGAATATTCAACATGACTTTCATCAAGATCTTTGTTGTGTGGAAGAAGTGACTCAAGTGAGTCCTCTACAAAAATAAGTTCCCTGCAAATAGAGCACATCATACATTAGCCAGCAGGCAGCAGCAAAAGATGAAAGTGAACAGTTAGACAAGGAAAAATAGGAAAATGTGTAACAAAAGGGGGGGAAATATCAGTTGGAATTTGTCAAAGAGGACATATTACGCGTCCAGGCTAGTAATTTCTTCATTTGGCTACACCAACGAGCGTAAAATGTGATTGGAAGACCTGTAAGATTGATAATTATACATATTACTTAGCCCCAAGGACTCTGCTGAGGTTCTCATTTTATATCAGTAGCCAGCATACAGATTCATGAACTCTTTTATTTTCTTTTCCTTCTTTTTTTCGAATGATACAATTTAGGAATTTTAATCATGCATTGGTGAATGTATATTTACATGCATTCATAGTGTCAAAACTTGTAGTTTAGGATATCAATGATGCCACTGTGATCAAGAAATAAGGAAAAAACTTTGTATGACATCATACAACTTTAGATTAATACAATTCCCCTATACCAATCAAACAACCTGCAGAAAGGAAGAAGAAACTAGTTGGTTGGTACTGTTCCATAAAGACATGCTTTTGATTGCATTTCCGACAAAAAAAAAAAAAGGAAGAATAATCTATTATGTGGAACCTGTTTCTGGTTGATGCCCGCATGACTCTCACAGTGTTGATAAACACACCAAACACGACATCCACAATAATGGAAGAAATCTCTCGGAAACATGCTATAGCCTGTCAAGTAAAGTTTTAAATAAACTCCTCTGTTGTACACAGCATGATTTTATATACAACTTCTTGTACAACATAGTTTAGATCAACAGAATCAATTAATACTTGCTTTTTTTAAGCTGGAATAATATCAAATCATGAGTAAGGAGTGAACCCCAATGGATCACAAATCTTATACCCATGATCAAGTAGATGAAAATATTTTTCCAGTGCTGTTACCCTAAAAGATCTGTATTGTCATAGTCATATGGAGAAGCTCTTAAAGTGGGGAAACACTTCTATATAGATCTCTTAAAAATGCTTCCCCTACCATTACCAAATTCCTCGATCATACAAAGGAATGAGTTCAAAGATGATTTTTAGTCCTTACTTTCCATGAAAAGAGTTAACCAATCTTTACATTAAGCTATGTATGGATTATCTTAACCTTGAGACACTTCTGTCTAATATTCTAATATCACCTTCTGTTATCTTAAATCAGACAATGAAGATTGGTAATTGGAAAAACATAAGGAAAATCCAGCTTTCTGGAGTAATTAATTTTTTATGACGGTGGAATTGAGCTAGAGTCTTGCAACTGACAATGAGTCATATAAATGATATTCAAAAAATTGTATAGTAATTTGAAAAAATGAAACACGTATTTAATGTATTCAATTTGGCTACAGACCAGGTGAACAGACAATCAACAGCCACGGCAAGCAAAAGTGAGTATTTGCGTCCATGTCTACATTTTCCATAAAATACACCACAGAAAACTCTTGCTCAAAAAAGATAATTTCCTTGCAAATACCCCTAAGGCATGAGGGTGAAACATTAATAAGAAAAAACCTTTAACTGCTTGAGGGATCCTAGAACTTCATTATGATTCTCTTTAAATGTTTAGAGATTCAATGCAATCCCAGGGGCTATGTTTGGATGCTTGCTGTTTTGAGAGAAAAGAAGTTTATTCCAGATCTTTCGAAATCGTACTTACATTAGAATCACTGGTGGTCTTAAAATGCTGCTCCTTTATGTCTTCGAGGCATGAAACAGTTTTATAAGAAACAAAAGAACCAGTTCTGAGTTCTGAGACCCTTTTTTGTACTAACACTAGAATCTAACAAAATCAAAAGAAAACTCTTAGCTTCCAAGAGGCATCCAACCAACTGCTACCGAAGATGGTGATAGCTAATCCCATTAAACTATGAACATTGCAAAAATAAGTAAACACAAATAGTATAATAGTACCTGCAATGACAAAAGCTTTGTCTGCAAGTGAGGGATTTCCAGGAGAGGTTTTACAATCCACCAAAAACACAAGACCCGGTTGAAAAATATAAGGGACCAGTGCTCACATTTCAAGAATAGCATGATAGTCACCTACAACAGAACATGTCAGACGGCAAAGGCAATAAATCAGGACTCAAGTAACAAGCTGTCACTCATTACAAACATATTTCATCCATGTAAGCAGAAAGTTCAAAAGGCTTACCCAGGATGTAAACTGTGAACATCTAAAGAACAACTCATGATGTCTGATAGGTTGTCCTTTAAGGCCTTTCTTCAAAAGTAAAACAATGTCATAAAAAGATAAACATGCTGCAAGAGCAGGAACAGCAAGCAAGAACACCATCTCCAAAATGTGCATCCTCATAATCTAAAAAAAAAAACATTAAAAAAGCTATCATTGAAAACCTGCAGTCGTATCTCAATACATTACTCATTATTTTGCTACTTTCATATTAAGCAAATAAGTGAACATGAATAAAAATGACACTCAACAAACTCGAGATATCTTATGCATCAAAGTTGAGAAGAAAAGGCACAAAATCTCCACATGTACATAGGGAATGAATTGTCAGTCTGAACTCCTATGCACTACACAGACAATGTCCAAAAACATCCAAGATCTTTTTCCAGCAATAAATTCAATTCACGGTAGTTATCAGATGTCAATATTTTTATTACGTGCAGGAAAAATTGACTGCATCATTAGCAATAAGTAATCTGCTATGATGCCCAGATACGGCAGGGACATGCCATGAACATGGCAGGAACACAGATTTTACACATAAAAAGTGAAGTATCGCATACGATACGTTACCCATTTTGAAGTATCCATGCATCATAGGTAATCTAAGATGATCCACAACTGATATTGATATTATTTTGTAATTGGTCAGGATGAACCAGAATGGCATACTGCGCATTCACAGATTTGCATATACAAGGAATACCAAGGTACAGATATACAAGTGACTTCTTTTCAAATGTGGATATACAAGTGAATCAAAGGGGAATAATATTTTTAAGATCCAAGAAATCAAGCAGCAAGATTTTAATGGAGCAAAAAGAGAGAATTGAAAATGAAAAGCATGATATTCCAAGTACAAAAAATACAGAACTTTAGGAAGGTAAAAGACATCTCCAGCTTTAAATAGCTACATCTTCATTTTTGCTATCATTCCATTTTGGTTCTACCTACAAGTTACTGAAACCATTTTAGATATCATCTGGCCAACCCCAATGTAGATGGGTATTGCTGCAAAATAGCGCCTCCGTCGGACTATTTTACCATCCAACAGTTTGTCTTTTGACTAAATGGTCGATAGAATGCAGCCAACAACCAAATTGACCAAAATGAAATAGTTGTGATTGTCTGATTGAGCTTCAAAATCAACATTAGAAGCCCCTTGGTCTCAGATCCAACAGCGAGATCAGTCTTTAGCTTGACCAACTTGGGTCTAGTGGCTGTTAAGAGGGAATCTTTCATTTGAGGTGGGCATACGGAACCATAAGAGGGCCCCACAGAGGTATTGCTCCAAGAGACCAGGTGAGACCCCCTGGAACCATATATATATATATATATATATGGGAAAGTTTCAAGTGCATCTATCCCTCACCATAGGGTGAGAGACACTTCCCATTTTTGCACATGAAGACAAGGAAGTGTACCTCACCCTATGTACTTGAAAAGTAACTTTTGTGTAAGAAACCATATACCAACCTAAAAGCTTAAGCTGATAGGTGGAAGGCCCATACAGGTATATTAAGACATGACAAGCCTATTACTTAGGCGATGTGGGATGTGGGACTTCCCAACACTCCCCCTCACGTGCAGGCCCAACAGATTTCATGGACGGGCCTGTCACGTGGGCTACACAAGAACGACGGCCACGTGGGCCATGCAAGAACAACGGGATCGGAACCCGCTCTGATACCATGTAAGAAACCATATACCAACCTAAAAGCTTAAGCTGATAGGTGGAAGGCCCATACAGGTATATTAAGACATGACAAGCCTATTACTTAGGCGATGTGGGATGTGGGACTTCCCAACATTTTGTACTTGGAAATGCCCAATTATAGAAGTGTCCCTCACCCTATGGTGAGGGATAGATGCACTTGAAACCTCCCCTATATATATAAAGATCTATGTGAGACCACCCCAAGTATCAAGTTTGTCCCCAACCCCATGCCCCTGACCCCTTCATCCATGGCCCACAAGTTTAATGGCTTCATATTAAAAAAAAGATTCAACCCTCAATCCAACGATTTAGTCCATTCGGATGTGTGTCAATCCTTGGGATCAGTGACTATCAGGGGGGTCCCTATTTGTGCATGGTTTGGATGGGTTGCTAGGTAGGCCCCACCAATAGTTCTCACGGAAGCACGATGAGCACTAGTTCTCACTTGAATATTTCCAATATATATAAATATATATAATATGAGAGTAAGGGTGGGGGCCCTCACATCCATATCCAATGCCAGCAACCTAAATGCAAGGGCCTCCACCCCTTACTCTCACGGGACTGTGAGAGGAACTCTCACAAGAGCATCTCCCATGTGTGTGTACATGTAAATATATATGTATGTATATGTATATATATCTATAGGGAGGTGCTCTTGTAAAAGACACTCTCACCTTACTATGAGAGATAAAGGTGGGGGCCCTCACGTCCATATCAAGATCTCGGTGGGCCCTATCTACCTATGAAGTTGGGGGCCCATTGTTTAACGCCTTCACAGTCCATTCAGACGAGTGTGCAGCCGATCTATGGGTCCAGTTCATTCACATCGGTATTAACCCACAGATCCATTATATTTTAACGGGTCCCTGTCTTTGGTTCATTTAGATGGACCAACAGTCCCCCCCCCCCCCCCCCCAAGTTTCACATGGGCCCCAGGTTTGGATAGATTGGAATGGACTGGACCATTGGATCGACTACACACCCTATTCAAAATGGACTGAACTTATGGGCCCTGGATGATAAGGTTAGGGTGATCTAATTAGGATGATTTTTTATCCATAGGAGGGGCATATGCAAATCTTCAAATCCCCTAGCCCCATCCCCATATGGGACCCCACAAGCATGAGTGAGGAGAGGAGGAGGGCTATATATATTTATGGAAAATATTCATGCGTATCTATCCCTCACCATATTACTGTGACGGAAACATGGTGTGGCTGACTTTATGATCCATCCGAGCCATCCACACACATAAGACCCCTTGAATTACACTAGATCCATTGAGTTTACACTGATCTGAATGAACTGGACCGTTAGATCGAGGGTAAATTTTTTTTATTTAATATAAAGTCGCTAAATTTGTGGGCCACGGATCAAGGAGTTAGAGGCATAGTATTGACCCCAAACTTGATATAAGGGCCCATTCAAGATGTCTCATTCCACCTCCCCCTAAGTCCAGTGATCTGTGGAGCCCTTGGCGGGCCCCATCCAGTTTGTCCCTCACCATACTGTGAATGATGGAGCCCGCACGAATCACTGGACTTAGGGGGAGGTGGAATGAGACATCTTGGATGGGCACTTATATCGAGTTTGGAGTCAATACTATGCCTCTAACCCCTTGATCCGTGGCCCACAAATTTAGCGACTTTATATTAAATAAAAAAAATTACCCTCGATTTTACGGTCCAGTCCATTCACATCAGTGTAAACTCAATGG
The DNA here is from genome assembly GCA_038049695.1 of Cinnamomum chago. Taxonomy (NCBI): domain Eukaryota; kingdom Viridiplantae; phylum Streptophyta; class Magnoliopsida; order Laurales; family Lauraceae; genus Cinnamomum; species Cinnamomum chago. Next base: position 7,198,669 of record CP142452.1, on the reverse strand, counting down.
ATCTAGTGTAATTCAAGGGGTCTCATGTGTGTGGATGGCTCAGATGGATCATAAAGTCAGCCGCACCATGTTTCCGTCACAGTAATATGGTGAGGTGTAGTGTATAAATATACACAAGGTGTGCATGGACCTTTCTATATGCAACGCGTTGTGGGGCCCACCTGTTGGCCCACATAGGGATGGGGATGGGGATGGGGATGGGGCTGGGGCTGGTGGACTGAAAGATCTAGTTAGGGCCCTCCTATGTATAAAAAATCAACCCCATATAATCATACCAACCCTTTCATCCACGGCCCACATTTTCACCATAAAAAATGAGATCACATCATATTAACCCTTTCAACCACGGCCCACATTTTCAACAAAAAAAAATGGGATCACAGTCAATCCAATGGTCCAATCCATTCAGATGGGTGCAAACCCAGGGTCCAGTGACTATCAAAGGGGGGTTGGTCTAGTTGGACGGACCATCACGTGGGCCCCATTATGAGGTGCATGGGAAAAAGGTATGCATGGGATAATTTCTCAATGTGTGTATAATAATAATAAAAAAAAAAAAAACTCTCATTTTTGCCCCCTATTGTTTTAGACCATAGAGCCCATTGTGAGACAATCCAGTCTTTTCACACACTACCATCCCATAAACTTTCACAAGTCCAAATCTGACACTCATTCAACTTTTGCTCATTGTTGGAATGAAATCTTAGGAATGTGATGCCTCTAAACCATTAAAATTTAGGGTCATAGATCAAAGGGCTAGGATAATCTAATGGAGTAGATATTTTGCACATTGGTGAGTCTTATCTAGATCTTTCCATCCAACCAGCATTCCATGGTTGTCAATTGTCATGCATCACAGTGGGCCCCACTGGGAGAGGTGTTTTTCGCAAAAACACCCCATGCATTTTCTAGCATGTGTGTGTGGAGAATACTCTCCTATGGGGACCATGGAGACATCCATGCGGACAACCATGTTGGGGCCCACCTAGGGACCCCTATGATCCATCACACACTACTACCCCCACTGAATGTCACAAGATCTAGCTATTCAACACCCATCCAAATGAAATTAATTGTTGGACTGAAAATGATACTTTCTAAAACCATTAAACTCGAGGGTCATGTATTAAGGGGTTAAGATGATCTCATGGACTTCAGATTTTGCAAATAGGTGGGTCCCATCTACATCTTCCGATCTCCCAACTAGTGAGGCACATATATATGCAAATCTTCCTATGAGCATGGTTCTCTCATTGTTTAACAGTGAGGAACAACATAGTGAGGCCCACCTTATGATCCATCTGAACCGTCCACACACTTGGGAACCCTTGAATTGCACAATAGACATGGGTTTGCACCCATCGGAATGGACTAGAACGCTGGATCAAGGGTCAAAAAAATTTCTTGATATAAAGTTGTTAAACTTGTGGGCCACGGATCAAGGGGTTAGAACCATGAAATTGACCCAAGTTTGATGCCCATGAGGATCCTACCACCCCTTATGTCCCATGATCTATAGGACCCTAAGTGGGCCCCACTTGGTGTTGTGCACGGTAAGCTCGTGAGCACCGTGCTCACAGGAATATATACCTTATATATATATAGTCTTTGATCCCATCTCACAATGTGCATGGAACTTCTCCATGTGCACCTCGTTATGGGAGTTGGGGGGATCGGGGGGATCAAAAGATCTAGTTATGGCCTACCCATGTACAAAATATGGGGTTCAACAGATCATCTAAGCACTTCGATCAACAACCCACAAATTTTAATCCCTTAAAAAGTGTGCATAATCAATCAAACGGTCAAGTCCATTCAGATGGGTGCCAAACCCCAAGATTGATGTAATTCATTGGGGTCCTATGTGTGTGGTCCATTCCGATATATGGGAAAATTAACCGATGCACACGGAGCATTTCGTGTGCACCTCATAGTGGGGCCCGCTTGATCACCCATCTAAATGTACCCCACACACACTGACACAAGGACCCCTGAACTACACCGATCCCATTTTTTTACACCCATCCGAATGGACTAGACCGTCAGATCGACTATACATACTTTTTTAAAGGGTGAAGATTTGTGGGTCATTGGTCAAGGGGTTAGAATTATTAGATGGGCTTCATATTTTGTACACGGGTAGGCCTCAACCAGATCATTCAATCGCCCAGCCTCATCCAAAGTGGGGCCCCAGACCAAGGGACATGGTTAGGATGGAAAGATCCATTCATGATGGAACTAGATATCATAAACGAGGTCAATCTCATGCCTCTAACCCTTGATCCATGGCCCATAAGTTTAACAGCTTCATATTAAAAGGAAAAATTGACCCTTGATCCAACGATCCAATCCATTTTGTGAGTGAAAACCCTGGAGTCCGTTCACTATCAAGGGAGTTCTCTCATGTGTGAACAATTTGGATTGACCATAAGTGGGCCATGGATCAAGGGATTAGGATGATCTGATGGACTTACAATTTATCAAATGGGTAGGTCACATCCAGATCTTCCAATTTCCCATTGCTCTCATGATTGATGGGTCGTAGGTGGGCCCCATGAGACCATCTGTAGGGACCAATCTTATGGGAGCAACCATCTTATTACTTAATGAGGACCATCTCATGGGAGCAACTTGGAACTGTGAATGAATTAGGGATGCCCCAAACTAAGAACATATGAAGAAATGGGCTTTCCAACTAAATGAATGGTATCAGTTGGATGAGTGTCAAACTGAGGCAAGTGCCAATTCATGTGAGAAAGGTGTGGAGAGTGAAGGGGGCAGATTTCTCATAACTTGGCACAAGTGGCCCCACAAGTTGGTTCTCACATAGCTAGCTACTACATGAGATCCACTTTTCATAAAAGCTATAAGGGGAAATTTCAAAAAAGTAAAAAACTTTTGGCTCATTTTCAAAAAACTACACGAGAAATTGAATATTCAAAAAAGTACAAAAGTTTTCCACATTTCTTTCAATCAAGTCCTCTCTATAAAAAGATTTTGAAAAAGATAAAAACACCTTTATGACAAGTTTTTGTCTTTTCTTAACCTTCTTTCATCTCCAAAACACCTCACTGATCAAATGTTTATGGTGGGCTACCTTCCTTTGATCTTTCAGTTACCTAAGAGAATGCTAGAATAGGTCGTGGGGTTCTTTTCTCTCGATTATCATATGGCCCGAGTTTCAACTTAATTTTGATGATCACAACCATTGAATAAAGCTAGTTTCTCGATCGTTTGAAATACATATAAGCCCTTCTTTCTTCCTTCCTTTTTAACCATCTATGCATAAAGATAGATAAAGTGGGCCCCACTATGCTGGTTGGGTTGGACTTGATCATCTCTCCTAAACAATTTATTAAAAGAAAATTTTGAAAAATGACATATGGGTATTTTTGTCCCATTTCAAAAAAAAAAAAAAAAAAAAATTACGGAGAGGACTTAGATTAAAAGAAATATTGAAACCAGTAGTACTCTTTTGAAATATTAAAATCTCCGTGTAATTTTTTTTAAAATGAGCTAAATTTTTTATAATATTTAGCAACTTTGCCTGTTGCCCACTTGCCCCTCTCAGGTCCTATGGATGGACCCCATATAATCATATTTTTCCATCAAGAAACATATAAAACATTTTTTTTTTCTATACAACATACAAAACAATTTAATGAAACCAAAAGAAACATACCCTTCTCACTTCAGCATTCCTGTATCTGATTCCAAGTGCAACCACCAAAACCACAGTCACCAAATTCGCTCCGAAACCAAACACCGTATTTATCATGTCAAGGAAAATTTAAAAAACAAAAACAAAAAGAGTAGAACCCTAACTTTTTTTTTTTTTTGTGCGTGTGTGATCAGAGTATCATATAAATTAAATGCACACACTAATGTAAAGGATATATATTCTCGAAGCACTCGGAGAAGCCATTTCCATCCCACACCTGCAAATCAAAAGGAGATTGCATATCAGTTGCTCACTCCTTCTTCTTCACTTTTCTTTTCCATTTTTGATGCGTTTGGATTTCCGATTGGTTTCAAATGGGAAAAGATCCGCCTTCTTCGAATTCGAATTTGAATTCGAGAAGACCCAAACACTGCGAGGAAAGAAGACGAAGATAAAGACGAAGAAGAAATTGAAGAGTGTGAATGAATGAATACTTACAGTAGGAGATTTAGGGCAGAGGATATTCATCAACCCCATTTTCCGTCTTCCCGAGAGAGAAGGAGTAGTAGAGAGAAGAAGCAGAAACCGAATGGCTTTCAAGTGCATATATATATTACGAGGACTATGGAGCCAGAGCTGGGTTTTCAGTGTCCTGCACGAGCGCGCAAAGTTTAGAAAAAGTCAGACCCACGAGCCGGCTCCTAGTGCCCATCACGGCGCGTCCCACTTTGGGTTGGCGCATTTAATAATTGGGCCGGTCTTGGATTAAATGATAGGGAGCCCAAATCCGAGATCGACTCGGATGAAAAATACTTATAATTTAGTGATACTTTGTGCGAACAATTACTAGAAAGTTTGTACGACTCATAAGTCGCGGTTCGGCTCAACTAAATTGACTAAATGGTTGGCTTGGAATTGACTAGATACGGGCCTTTGTTTCTAAAGAAGGGCTTAGCGTAGATATGTATCAACCTTGTCATCCCTAGTAATAAGGATGGATAAGTTTAACCTATATGAGGATTTGAAATGGAGAAATAAAGTTCACGGGACAAGACTTTGATGAAGATGATGAAGAGATTTTTTATTTTTTTCATAAAATATATACCCATAGGGCTAGGGATGTAAACGGATTGCATCTAAGGTGGAACTAAATCCGTCTTTATAGATTAGACCTTGATATGTAAATTTAGAAAATCCCCATTAAAATAAAAACCAATACCCTAGGAAACAAAAGTATATCAAAAGATGGAGGGTTATAGATTGAGAGAGGAGAGGGTTTGGAGGCATACCTGGCTGGCTGACTTCAACAGTGAAGCAAAGAGAATGAAAGAGATTCAGAGTTTTTAACTTCCCTCTATGGAATGTAATGAATAAAAGGGATATAAGATTTTTGAGATAGAAGCAAGTGAAGAATTTCAATCCCGCATCCACATCCCACTTTGACAAAACATACTGCTTGCCTCAACGGGTGTATTTCCGTTTCACATCAAATCTATGTATAATTCATTTTACCAAGGTCGGAGATGCAAAGATTTTTATATGAAAATGAGTATATATTCATTGCATTTTCATAGTAGATTTTCGAATCACGTATATAATTTAGCGATAACAAACATAATGATGTGTAAATATTACACATGTGATGCATTTTACATGTGCAATCAAACATACCTTACCAACCACTAACTATAGTAACCCTTCAATAGAGCATCATTGACAATGAGGAACTCTTTTTTAGAGTGGTTCATGGATGAGTTGGGCATTTTATTTAGGCTCATTTTATATTTGAGACCGGTCTTAATATAAAAAGTATTAATAAATAGTGTTGGAGAGGGGATTCAAAGATATTTTTATAAAGCAAATTGGGCTGGGCCCGGGCTTACTCATTTTCAGACCGTCCGAGCTTGGGCCGGGCTTGGACATTTTTAGAAATCAGGACGGGACTGGATATGCTGAAGCCCGGCCCATGAACACCCCTACTCCCCAAATGAGACGAGATAGTATGGGCCTGTTTGGGGGCTTTACTTGTAGAGTTGAGTGGAGTAAAGGTTATTTTGAAGAAATAATAAAATATAAGTGGATAATAATGATATTTTATTTTTAGTTGTTTTTAGTTGACTTTTTTATTGGAAAGTGGAGTTTTTTTTGTCTTTTAGTGAGTAAATGAGATTACTTTTTTTTACTTTTTTGGAAAAAATATGGTGGGAAATTTAATGTAAAGTGCTTTCGATGAAATTTTTTTCTTGAGAATGGGGCTTCACCTTACTTGACTCTACAAATAAGGTGCCCAAATAGGCCCAAGAGAGACACAATTTGTGGTGTCTCGTGGGACAACTCCTCATGTGGATTTAGTGGCTCCCAAGTCCCAAGTCAGCATGCGAACCAGACATTTTTATTTTAATCGCACACGTGGGACCTTGATGCTCTTGAGGAATTTTGGATCCTCTAAGTGCAGCCCACATAACTTTTAAATTTAACAATCATTGGCCCGCCCTCAAATCTCACTGGTCTGGATAATCATTGGCCCTCCCTCCCCCCGGGGCCCACCAATCAGAAATCCTAGCCATTTAAAATAAACTCCCTTCTTATATATAAATTATCCTAAAATTTATTCAAATACAATTATAATATATTAAGATGGAAGGTTCTGAATCTAATTTTGACTTTACTTTTTAATTTTCACTGAAATTTATTTTCGATTTTTATAATTACTAGCAAGTTATTTTCGATTTTTACAACTGCTAACAGACCCTCTCTCCACTTTTAAGTAATATATTTTTCTCATTGAACTTTCATCTTCCCCCTAACTAACATATAGATATTCATATCTCTTCAATGATACCTGTGATTAGTACGGATTTTTTTTTTCGAGTTGCTGTGGTTATGCTTTTTCCAACTAAATAGTCGAATTTATTGTGGAACCAAATTCTATTAGGATATAATTTTAATATTTCATACATCAAACGGGCGTTTACTTTGAGCATTTCAGATTTTAAATTGAATAGCCTAAGCTTAGCCTTAAATTAGCTTAATCACATCTAAAATATCTGATGAGTTGATGTGTAGAGAGAGGTAAGATTTAGTTTAGGTGGGCCCCACCACTTGATGGATTGGATTGAGCACAGAGGAATCTCTGTGGGACGCCATGAGAGAGTCGCAGACCGCCCTTACGAGAGAATTGCCTTTATCGGGTTCGCTGTTCGGAGATTCGCATGCGCACCGAATCCCTCTTTATACGAAGCTTTTTAAGCTGCGCTCCACCTCAGAAACGCACTCCGCCGAGCATCATCCAGTGCTCGGGCCAATTATAATGTTGATTTTACTAGGGTTTGTGCTTTTAAGCAACTATACAAACCGATGATAAAATGGGCCCACTTTGAGTGAATGTCCCACCGAAAACCTTCATAGATTTGAAGATGCACAAACCATCAAGTAGAATTTTTTTTTTTTTTTTTTTGTTTTTTACTATAAGAGGTTTTTCAACTCTTTAGGCTAGACTAATATCTCCGAGCCCAGAGGGAAGCTGAGTAAACATCCATGTCGACCGAAATCGGAAGTCGATACCAAGACTTCTAACTCCAAAAGAGGGAGGAACCGTGGTCCTAACCACTCGGTCAACCCCTTGGAGTTACAAACCATCAAGTAGTTGGGGCTTTTCTTCTTGAATGTGGAGCGTTGTGATGTTTCTTTCTTCATCTTCTATTTATGAGAGATTTATCTGTGCTATTGGAGGGTTCCCAACCCTTTAGGCTGGACTAATCCCTCTGAGCCCAGAGGGAAGCCAGGTAAACACCTCTGTGGCCCCAAGGTGGTAACACTAGTGGACTCAATCTTCGATTCATGAAGAAAAGGGAACCGGGGGTCGATACCAAGACCTTTAGTTCCGAAAGAGGAATGAACCGTGGTCCTGACCACTCGGTCAACCCCTTGGGGTTGGGTGTAAATGGGATGAGTCCAACCTTGGTGAAGGAAAATATTCTCAGTCCATAGAGCTCGTATGAGCCCACCTTTAATCAGTGAAGCCCTTTTTGATATTCTAGTTTATCTCAAGATCAGGTATCAGACCCACTTTTACAACAGTGAATGAGCCTTCACTCACCGCTTGATTGAACCTTGAACAACATTAAACTTAAAAGCTGTTTAATTAAGGGCCATGATAATTTGGTGCACGTGGATTTTTGGCTCTACTTTTCCATAGAAGAGGTTTGGGTCTGCGCTGGCCCCATGAGCTGGACTGCACATAATTGATATGCAGCCTGTGCTGAGGAGAACATTCTCCCAAGTGAATCCAAATTTGTATATTCTTGGCCCAAGTGGTCAGACTCTAGGCATGCAACGACCCACACCCAGCCCATCAATGGACCCACTTTAACAGAGATTAGAGTGAGGACAATCTGTTGATGAACCATGGTGGAATGACTACGCCAAAAAGGCATGGCTAGCTGAAAATGGGTGGGCCCAACTGCACAGCCTGATTGAAGATGGATAGGGTTTGACTTTTCAGACAATGGCCTAGGGGCTGGGCCTGATTTCTCAGGTCCCATAGATAGGTCGGCTGTGCTGGGCCTGTTTTCTACCCAAAGGCATGTCTACATTCAGTACTGGCCCAATTTGAGAAAGTCCACAAAATAGGCCTCATGACTTACTAATCAGCTGGGCATTTTTTGACCCACCAATAACACTAGAACCAAATCTGGTAATTCATTTCTTAGGTTGATCCTTTTTATTATTGAGCTGATATTTTTATTTGACCAGTTTTAAGTCCCAAGTTTGTTCAGGTTGTTATTTTCAACTAAAGTATTAAAAGGGTCCGGTTCAGGATAAGCCTATACATGCAACCTGTATTTTCTTGACCTGACCCAAACCCGACACATTTCCACCTTTACATCTGAATCATGAGCCAGTGTCAGGAATGAATAATACGACTGATAAATCACTGGGCTGCAATTGGGCTGGCCCCCAAAGCTTAGTCTAATTTATGCACCGTGTTAGACGAAAGATGCCCAAAAGACTGTCTCTTGGACACATCTGAAGTCAGTTCACTATGTTGTGGGGGTCATATCTGTTTCATCCACAAGAGCCCAAACCAACATTCCTACCCCTGCAGCTGGAGTTTATGTGATTGATCGATCAGCTTTTGCTCCAATCAACTACAATGAATGGATTGAGAACTGCCCCTTTTCCTCAGCAGTAAGAGGTGACAGTTTTCGTAGTCTATATGCCACCCTCTCTTATTAAAGGACTTTGTCACTCCACTCGAGGTCTACTTACCTCACCTGAGAGCCCCATAACCTCATCTAAGGTCTACTACCGTTACTGTGGGCTCCTAGTCCCCTATAGGTGGGGGTACCAAAAAAAAAAAGTGTGTCAAGGTATGGTGAGTGGTGAGTTTATAAGAGAGTGCTGAGGATCACAAATAAGTGATCTTAAAGCAGAGTGTAAATTCCAAGGCAAAAAAATTATTTCCACTTGGGACGACGAGGGTTTTTAGTAGGGATGTAAATGTGTCCCCGACTTTCCGATTAAACAGAAATTCTGACCCATTAAGAATCGAATTTGAGTCATTATTTAGGTCCGATAAAAAAAATGGGTCCGGGTCTGGGGGTCCATTTTTTGGACCGGTGACCTAACGGGTCCAATTCCACCTTGGTTCCGACCCGTGGACTCGAGACCCGATATATTACATCAATTTTCAAGAAAAAAAAATCTTCTAAAAGCTAGTTTTTTTCTAAATCTTTCTCCACCTGACCTCAATCCAGATCCGGACCTGTCCCATTTACTGAACCGGCTCCGTTTCCGGTTCCATCTTCACATAATGGTTCCGGTTCTAGAACCATCTTGGTTCATGGTTTTGGGAACCGGGCCGACCAGTTTCCAACCATTGTTTTTGGAAACAACCAACCAATTCCAACCATTGAAATCTGAAGGGCCTCATCTGTAAAGCCCACTATAAAGCCCACCAACGAGCATGACATTCTCATAATGTCTTCTTGCAACCTGATTACGTGCAATACTAGAGAAGCATTCAATTAGGGCTGCACAAAAAATCCGGTATCACCGCCAAACCGAACCGGGCGGTTCGGATCGGTTTATAGTAGATCGGTTCGGTTAACGGTTTGAAAATCATAAAAACCGCTTACATCAGTTGGTTATCGGTTTGAGTACACGGTTAACCGCTTAAACCGAACCGACCGTATGCAGTAACTTAAGTATTATTTTTTTACTATTTTAGCCTTAAGGTTTTGTTTTTTACTACTTTCAAAGTTACATTCCACAACACCATTCTCACATGAACTCAACCGTTAACACTGCCTTAGTGCATCTCCTCTAATCTCTCAAATGTTTTTTGATACTTCATTGCAGATGGAAGGATTACTATACATGGTGTTTTCCTTCCATCATAATTCCTACCTTGTTTCAATGAAGTTTTTATCAGAAAGTTACACTCTTGAGAATGCTAGAAAAGCCAGTAGAGCCTAGCCTTTTGATGGTTGGTTTTGATCTCACCTAACCAGTGTGTTGAGAAACCTGCATTTCTAAAAATATAGTATTGGGTTTTGATACAAATTCCATTTGTATGTGACTTTTCTTGACATCAACTATTATTCTATTATAATTCTAAATGGTATCAGGTGGAATGAATGTTTCACTGCAAGCTGATTATTGTTTTTTTTTTGTTTAGTCCAAACTCTCTTTTTGGAGTAAAATTATATTTTATATGCGTTTAGTCCAGTCTAAAATGTTGGATTTTTATGTTTGCACTACACATTGGAATAAATGCAAAGGACGGGGTATCATCATTTTGAAATTTTCAATGTCTGATTTTCAAAAAAATAAAATAAAAAACAACGGTTTAACCGACCGAACCGAACCATTTGGTTTGGTTTGGTTCGGTTTAAGCTATTTCCATTGGTCGGATCGGATCGGTTAATTAAAAAACCGACATGTTCGATTTAGTTGTTGGTTTTAGTGTTAAACCGATCCGAACCGCCCATGTGCAGCCCTACATTCAATTTCAATTATAGAAGATAATATTTTGATGGCCTCCAAATTAAGTTTTCAAAATCCTATCATTTAATTAAGGTTGAATGTCTGCCAAATCTTCTAATGGGTCTAAGAAACTCTTCTTAGTATAAAATTTGTTTAGGCGTTATTGCTAATACAAGTATACTATATTAAAATCATGGGGCTTGAAGATAATTTTGCCCCATTTTTTTTTTGAACGGTAACGAAAGACTTCATTAAAAGAAAAGATGGTACAAAGTACAAAACACTAAAGAAAGGGAGGAAGGGAATGTGCAGGAGAAATGTACTGCCTCCAACCCTACTAACACACCCAAAGAAGCAACCTATCAACCATTTACATAATCACACTCACATAAGGAAGCAACCTATCAACCACTTGTTTAGCTAACACATCTGCCATGGAGTTAGACGATCTAACCTCATGGCAGAAAGAAACATTGATTCTAACAAATAATTCTCTAACAATATGTAATCACTCAAATATTCTTCCCACTTTTTTACTCTTCTTTGGCAACTTCATTTCTATAAAAATTCTCATATATCCTTTCTTTATCTATTCTCATCCTTTCTTCCTACCACATTACTACTCCAAGCACTCTTAGATTGAGAAAAGAGGCGTTGACATAATCTTCTCTTTCTTTTATTCTCTTCTTTCTTTATGTTTCTTTTTAATAAATCATAAAACAGAATCTTGCAGTTATTGGTGACATGCTCCTTCTAAGCATGGGTTGTCTTGCTAGTATTAGTTTATCTTAGGGTAGGCTAGTGATCCTCGGGCCTAATCATTCCCTCTGCGATAGGTTAATATGAGTGTTGTTCATTCTATTTGAAATAGAGTTGTTCCGGTTAATAATTTTTATAAATAGACCATTTGATATGTATGATCTAATTTAAAAAAACAAACTTGTCATAATTTAAAAGTTATATGGACAAACTTATTATATAATAAAATCAGTACTCACAAACTTATCATGTACTATGGACATCTTTCTTTAGCAGAACTCCCGACTAAAATTCATTAATGTGGGAATTTCCAAAATCCATAGTAATTTTGTCCCCTTGGCATTTAAAAATGTTATGATTCTTTGCTAGAATTCAGAAATATGATACTGTAAAAGTCATATGAACAAACTTATTATAAAAAAAGATGTGCCATTGCTTTAAACCTCCAATTATATTTGAAGATATTACCGTTTCATTATTTAAAAACAAAAGAGAGAAAACGATTCTTAAAATTAAAGATTATTAAATACACATTTACATACCTTATTTTCAAAAGATTTAAAGCACTTGGATCAAGAAACATTGGGCCCTACACTACTGAGTTGACCAATAAAGCCACGAGTCGGAATCACCTATCGCATTTGTTTTACTTTCACTGTGAGTGGACTAATAATGTTCCGCTACGTCATCCAAAAATTTAGGTAATTTTTTCTTATTTGATTTTAACTTTTAAAACTTTAAAATCACTTAAATTTTTAGATGAGATTACAGAGTATTACTGCTCTTTTTCGCGGTAAATACATAACAAATGCGATCATAAACCGACTGATCAAACCATGGCCCAGGTGACGTCACGACAACAAAACGGTGGCAACTGGCAACGATATCGTCTTCATCACGTGACAATTTTGGCGGGAAAGATGCCGAGCACATTCCTCGTCCCGAGGAGAACCAGTAAAAGCCGAGCCTCGATCGCTTTAAAAATTGAAGGCGACATCAAAGTCAAAACATATCAGAAAAGTGTTCCAGTTTAATAGTCTGCGGGAGCATATAAGTACTGTAGCCCTTCCGTTCCCATGTCATCTACGAATATTACATTTGCTCCCAAATGTTCACTGTTTGATCTTAACCATTGGTTTTGATGGGTCTTATGTGAAAGTTAATTTTCCCTAATGCAGTAGGCAGTGCCTGCAATTACAATTTGATACTGTTTTAAAAATTATTTAGAGGAAAATGATTTTGAGCCTACTATAAAAAAAAATTGCGACTTTTAGTTGTAAAAAAAATTCACTTTTGGTGGAAGTTCTCCTTTTTTGGGAAAAAAATACCGCACTAACCACAGTAGGCACCATCAAAATTAAAAGGCTTGGGGGTGGGAAAAGATTTCCACTACTAAAAGTCATAGTTATATATATATATATTTTAATGGCCTTCATGATATATTAGTTTGTGGTGATTGTTGTTTATGGATTTAAATTGAAGAATTAAATATATGTGATTAGATTAGTGTTATGTACATTCTTAATCCATATCCTAACCAATCTGTCTTGATTACCATAGTTTTAATGCATCCTAAAGTTCCTTCAACTACTAGCGCTAAGATTATGAATCAATCCTTGATTGTTTTTGTTTAAGTAGAAAATGAGGTACCCAACATTAAAATACTAGTAGATAAATAAAAATGGACATCGAAAAAATAATTAAATAAAAAAAACATGGAAGTCTATACCTATATAATTCAAATCTCAAATACTTTAAGAAGCCCTTATAGAAAACTTCCCAACTTTTTATCATAAACAATTTTTAATAACTAAATTAAAAAAAAAGTGATGTAAACAAACCAAAAAAGTTGGTTGGACCATACAGATAAGTTTATGGATAGAACTATGATATGATCAGAGGCTTCTCCATTTTCTGTCTTTTTTAACTATAAGGCAAGTTTTTAAAATTTTAGAGTACTCCTCTTTGTCCCCAAGCACATCTTTGATCAATCCAGACCCAAATAGTTTGGAAGTTACTCTAATTTAGGTAACCATCAAATCTAGGTTTACCTTTCAATTAGATCTAAAATTTGTTTTAAAATCAGGGCCCTTTCAAGGATGAAATAGCTAGATATGATATTATCTTTTTTTCACAACCTTCACCCAAGATGAGGCCCCCATCCCTTGCATTTTGTGGCCTTGCAAGAAGGGAGCATAACAAAAGTTATATGTCAACCTCAGTGCATATACTCATGCTATTTGATCTCTTTGGGAACATGCTTTAGACTGATAAAGAAGCTTTTAAAAGGTGAAATCAAAGGCATTGATAAAGCTTGACGAGGACTGATCCTTGTGATTGCATCCAAATGGGTGTATGTTGCACCTTAAGTCAGATCAACACTAGTCTTGATAATTGGTCCATGGGTCCATTAGCATAAAACCTGCCTTGGCTAGAAGGGCAGCACTTATTGACCATGCCCTTCCAGGAGACAATGCCGAAAAACAAGTGATCCATGGGACTTCCCAAAACTGATGGTCTCCTGACATTTATGGTCAGGTTCTTTCAAAGTTGTTGCAGAGTTACTCCTTACTAAACCCTTTTAATGATTGGATGATCTCTTGGTAGAGATACCTTCCCAGGCAGAAGGTACACTGACCAGGGTGGATACTGCCATGGAGAGATCTGGTCCGTTGATTTTATTAGCTGGCCTTTGATTTCAGAACTTGCTATCAGGGTTGGACTGTATCAAACAATCCCATCAAGTGGATCCAAAGTTTTGAATATGATCCATTGATTGTGAGGATGCCGAGGTTTTCAATCATCTAATCATATCATAATAGTGATTTGACTCCTATGTGATGAAACCGTACTTTTGGAGCAGGCCCAGTGAATTTTGGAACCGGAGTGAATCAAGATGTCGAAGTACATATGAAATAAGATATGATTTTTAATATTTTTGCTGAGTTCTATGGGAGCAGCTGTTTAAGTTTTTAATTAGTAGTAAATCCACTTCCTACTTGGAATAAGGTTGTAAACGGGTTGGTTCCGGTGGATGCGGATCCAAAACTGATAAGGAGAAAGTGGAACCGGATTCGGACCCAAAACCGTTTTGAAATCGGTTTCTTGGTTCTGAAATTGGAACTAGAATCATATATGAGACGGGTCTGAATCTAATTCCGAATCTAAGTAGAGAATGATATTATAAAAACATAGTTTTGAGTAGAGATTTTCAAGAATTGAGGTATTAGGTCGAGTTTCGAGTACATGGGTCAGAACCATGGTGGAACCAGACCCGAACCCATAATTAGGACGCAAATCCGATTTGTAACAGGGAACTTCCGGATAATCAGAGAATTGAGGACCCATTCACATCCCTACTTGGAACCAAGTTTTATAATGAGTTTTATTTTTGCTAAGTCCAATCAAGTAGTTGCCTTAGGGTATACAAATTGAGGGTCCACTCTCCCTAGAGATGTCTTGCCAGGGAGACAAAGTTTTAAGTTCTTAGGGATCCACTTGGATGCACGCTAAATATAGAAAAGAAGTGTGATGAAAATGTCTCGATGTAGGTATGATTTTAATTAAAAATCACAGCAACGAGATTAGAACGACTATTAATTTAGGAGTCTTGAAGTTTTCCCGCCTTTTACACTATAGTTTTTATGAAATTTACTTAATAGTTAGTGTGTGGGACGTTTCCCTAAGAGCAGGGTTACGCTAATCTCGATTTCCAAACTCGGCAATAATACCGAGATACATCCAGCTCGGCAACAGTGCCAACTAGTACCGAGCTTGAGCTAACTTCAGTAAAAGTACCAGCTAGGTTCACATCGGTCTCGGTATAAGGCACTTCGGCAACAGTACGAGGATGCGTCCATATCTGGTATCGATGTCATCTTCAGCTCGGCACGACCAACTAAGATGAATACTAAGTCATAATTGTACTCCCATAAAATTACGGTTACGTTGGAAAACGTACTGACAAATAAGATAGGCGTCGGATAATGATAAGGAATTGTTTTTATCTAACGATCACATCCGCATTAATATAAGAAGTCAGCGCATGATCCGATGTGATAATGCCTTTGCCTACCTCCACTAAGGAAGCATAATGTGGGCTGATGAGACACTACTTCCACCTTACCCCACTAAGGAAGCGTCAAATGGGACTTTCGCCTATATGTATGCAAGGGTAAGATCCCAAAGAGGCACGCAACCACAACGCACCCTAACATAATACAACCTTGTTCTCCCTTCTTCTTCATTTACTCCTCCTTTGTTCAGTGACAACACTAATTTAGGCATCGGAGTGCCTTTGGCTGGCTGCAGCTAGAGCCTCTTATCTTTATATCTTTCCTTCCCTTTCAAGTCTTAAGGCAGTCAATCATTCACAAAGAAGCTTAACACCAGTATTATGAGTTTCATACTTGCCTATTCAAGTCCGTAATAATTAGGCACTTACCGTTAGTATAATTTCAGAATGTGTGTGCAAATTTATGGGGTATAATGAGTATGATAGGGTGAATTGCTCCAAATGGGATGTGTGGCAATAAAAGAATTGTCTCATGCAAACCATAAATTGATGATCAACTTTATTCAATTGTGTGCATTTAGGTGACGCACAAGTACTCACCTCACGAACTTAAACTTGGGGAAGGAGCAAAATTTAAATATTTGGGTATTTCTAAAACCATAATCATCCTTGCACTAACTGTGGAGAAGCTCCTCTCTTGTCAGCCATGTTGGAAAGGGCTGAATGATATCTATGTTTCTCTCTCAAGTCCCTCTCCTTTATGTTTTTTCTTTCTCTCCTTTGTTTTTTCCCTAATCCTGTATACTTTATCTCCTGCTCTTTTGTTTTTTTCCCTGTGAGTGCAAATAAGATAATCTGAGAGAATTCCCTTCTCTTGTGAGAGAGAGAGAGAGCTGAAAAAAATTCTAGCCATGAGTTTCTCATTTGCTCCTTCCATTAAAGTAAGACATTCCAAGAGAAGTATTTTAAAATTGGAAGAAAAGAAGATTACAAAAAAGGAATCACTTGGGGTTTGGTAGATTGACTTTGCTCTCTGCAATTGTGTTCGAAACTACCTCATATCTACTTAGTGTAAATTTGTGTCGGTTTAACAGTTACCCAGGAATTAGTTCAATTGGATCAAAGACCTTAATGATACCCACGTCATTCGAAAAGAAAAAAAAGTGGGACCGAAAAAAGAGTTCCTTACCTTTATTTTCAAAATAAAGACTTCGCGGGTCCGCTTGCGTGAGAAGTAGTATTAGTGATTTTATGAAACATAGGACTTGCCTTTCAGATTTCTTTGGTAAAGTGGGTAGATGGAGATGGATTCGAATTACATAGGACACAAAGTCAAAAGATATGTGGACTATAGGGGAAATTGAGTAAGAATCAAATTCAACTTGAGAGTACATGGTAGGGACGAGGTCAAGTTAAGCTCAACCCAACTTCACTTGAAACTACCTCAACCAAGTTTCACCCATACTAGGGATGTCGAGGTGGCTGTGCATCCCTTATCAACTAAAATAAGTTAGAGATTTAACTTTAGATATATAAAAAAGAAAGTGGAACTCATGCAAATACATTTGAACGTGTGGGTTTTAATTTGTTAAGCATACAAATTAGGTTATTGAAAAGAACAATATATGATTCATAATTTGTAGACCCAAATGATAATATAATCCAATTTAAACTCTTAAAATCCATATATTTTTATGTGCTGCTTGATATAATCCTATAGATAAGAACGTGGCAAAACAATCATCCTCGTGATATTATTCTAACCCTTGATTTAATTATTTTTTAATTTTTTTAGGTTTATCTTTCAATTATTATCAAATTAGGATGCAGAGAAAGGGAGAAAGCTAGGGTTACAAATGAATATATTATTATCCAAGCATTTGAATTTTGCAGCATTCGATTTTAAATAAAACCGGTTTGAAACCTATTTTTGAATTCAAGAGAAAATCATATTTGGATTCAGACCCGAATACATACATAAAGGATTTGCAACATTTAAATTCAAAATTAGATCCTTTTAAGTTTTCCTTGGAGGATCCTGATCTAAAATGATTGCATTCATATATTTAAACTATATAGGTTTTGAGGGCCTACATATCTCGAGTCATATTATAGTTGAAAGTCTAATTAACATTAGTTATATAAGTATTTAATAACACTGCATGTATGTTTTTAAAAAATAATTTGAAGTTCTTTTATCAAATTATACCAATGCACTCCATATTTTATTTCAAATTCAGATTCTAAATCAGGTCTATTTTTTTAAGTTGATGTCAGATCTGTACACAACGAATGAGTTGTATATCAAATTTGAATTTATAAAGAAGGATTAGAATCTAAATCTACCATGCATGGTTCTACCTGAGATCTAATTTATTTGCATACCTATAAAAGGCACTTAGGGGGTGAGCTTTAAGAGGTGTTTTTCACAAGAATTCCTAATGAAGTCTTTTTTTTTTTTTTTTTTGGAAATTTAAAATAACATGTCATGTCATTCGCTGCCTAGGACATTTGAATACCATATTTAGGTTGTGAGCTTTAAAAAATAGAACTTTATGGATCGTCCTTTTTAAGTATGAGAATTGCTCAAACTGTCAATACCCTTATATATTTGTTTGATTTACCAATAAAGTAAAGTAAAATAAATACCAAATTAGAGAAAATGATAAAAATTAGGTGAATTAAAATATACTTTTCGATAAATTAAAGATGCATTTGCTTTCTCAAGATAAACAAAGGTAAAATGTGTTGAGAAGCTAGTAACTAGTGACATATCACTTGTCTTTTATGAGGCAAAACTTTTTGGAGTATAATAAAAATAATAGTAAATTTTTTTAATGGCTAAAACTTTACTTTTTCCATTTTTTTTGTGGCATTTGGGCGGAGGTCCCTCAACTGTGGTTTTTATTACAAACGGTCAACAATATTTTATCGTAGAGAGTGGCTACCTACACACTACAAATGACTCTCTACACACTGCATTTAAATTTTTTTTTTTTTTTTAAACTACCCTCGCCCTCTCCTTCCCTCTCTCTCCCTTCTCCTCGTTGTCCACCACCCACCAATTGTGCTCACCCTCTCCCCTTCCTCTCCTCTCCCTCTTCCTCATCATCTTCCTCTCCTTCTCCCTCTCTATTTCCCTCTCCCCGCTCATCACCGACCGTCGCCCCGCTCATCACCGACAGTGTGCAGGTAGCAGCTCTCTTTATCGTACTCATGGCAGTCCTCTTGTAAAAATAACGCACTGAAAAAAATAAAAACACCCTTGTACACATCAGCAAAAGCAGAACTCAAATAAATTTATCTGAGTTTTGACAAAACTCAGATAAATTTGCTAAAACTCAGCAATAATTCAAATATAAAACTATAAATACCAAATCAAATTCTAATATAAAACAGTAAATACTAAACATTTTTTTCCGGACCACACACTCAAATCTCATCTCCATTCTAATTAATTTCTCTTCATCAAATCTCGTCTCCATTCCAATTTCTCTTCATCTTGGGTCCTATAGGCACTTCCTCCTCATAAATCTCTTTTGGGAAAACCTTAACCAGATTCTCCAGAGAAGACTTGAGTTTATCAGGAACCAATTTCTCCACCACATTTGACTCCTCGGTGTAGTTTATTGTAGGACCCCATTTCCTAGCATAGTTTATCCATGGAGGCTCAATGATCGAACCCATGTATTCTACAGCCACAACCTCAAAACGAGCTCCTGTGTCCATCCTCACCTAATTGAGTTGTCTTAGTTTGATATCAAATAAAAAGGACTTTAAATGAGTTTATTTTTTTCAAAATCGGATAAATTTGTTTTGGTCTAAACTTAGATAAATTTGTTCGAAAATCAAAAAGTTGTTCAAAACTCAGATAAATTTGTTTAAGCTTTGCCTTAAATTCAGATAATTTATCTGAGTTTTTGTCCAGTTTATCAGAATTTCTGGGAAATTTATCTGAGCTCATCGACACCAAAAGTTAGAATACAGAAAATCAGATTCTAATAAAAATTGAAATCCAAAACAAGAACACTTGATGACCATGATCCAATCAAGAAAAGAGAGACAGGGAAAACAAGTAAAAGAGCAAATTACTCTCTTTCAAATCAATTGTATAGAAAGAGATTTGGAAGAGACTTCAGATGAAACAGTAAGAGAAAGTAAAACCGTTTTTCTGAAAGAGAAAGAATCGAAAGTTATGGTGGCGATGGAAAGTGCTCTGCAACGATACTCCACAACCATGGAAATGAACGGAAAATGGAAAATGCAAGAGAAAGAAAGAAGGAGTTCTCTGTGACAACAGAGAATAACAAAGAACTTGACCTAAGAATGAGGATTGAAATGAGCAAATTAGTCATGAAAATATATGACATGATATATTATGGACTTCTCACCAAAATATCTCCAGCTGTCTAGACTATAGACATTAGAGAAAAAGTTATTGGATTGGATGTTTAGAAGACCGTGCTCAGGGACTGTTGACTAATTTACACTCTTTTTTTTCAATTAGAAGCAGCCAAAATGATAAAATTAAAACTTTGACAGCTGTAATTACTTTCCACAAACTTTACCACACTCGGTTGCAAAATAAACATTGCTATAAATCTAGCTGGAGGACACTATTTGAACGTCTTTCATATCCATTGATTGAACAAACAAGCAGAGCACTATGTAAATTGGCAAATTCTTTTTCTTCCCCATATTTTTCTTTATCTTCTCTTCATCTTGATCCTGCTGCAGCTTCTTTTAGTCAAAAGAAATTCCCACCCTTCTGACTTTGGGACCCCACCACTCCTTTCAAAAATCCCCCACCTTTCATCTTTTTCACTAAACAGCCCTAACCATTTTCCAACTGTAATCCACTCCCCCTTTCCCTCTCTTTACATACAATCAATGAAAACCAAATCTCTCTCTCTCTCCCCCCTTACTTCCACCACTCCACTCTACTCCTACTTCTACTTCATTCCACTCATCCTTTCTCTCCAAAATTCCCCAAAACCCCCCTCCCAAAACCCCAAAATGACATCCAGACCCTTCTCTGCAACACCCCATCTCTCCTCTTCAAAGGTTAGAGTTTTGTTCATCTCCCTCATCATCTCCTCCGCCGCCCTCCTCCTCTTCGCACTCCTCCTCTTCCTCTTCTACCTCTGGCACTCTCTCCTCCTCGACCGCCGACCCCGCACCACCCCCTTCGACGCCGCCGCCCCACTCCGCCTCCGCCGCTTCACCTACCGAGACCTCAAGTCCGCCACCTCCGCCTTCTCCCCCGCCAACGCCCTCGGCCGCGGCGGCTCTGGCGCCGTCTTCCGCGGCATCCTACGAGACGGCAAGTCGGTCGCCGTCAAGCGCCTTGACTCCAACTCCCCGCCGCCGACCTCCCCGTCTCCGCCCGCCGCAGCGGCGGATCGCGAGTTCCAGAACGAGCTCCAGGTCCTCTCCGGCCTCCGGTCGCCGTTCGTCGTCACGCTCCTCGGCTACTGCGTCGAGCGGAGGAAGAAGCTCCTGGTCTACGAGTACATGCCCAATCGGAGCTTGCAGGAGGCGCTTTTCGGCGAAAAAGGCGCCAATTTGGACTGGGACCGGCGATTCGGGATCATCATCGACATCGCCCGGGCGCTCGAATTCCTGCATCTGGAGTGCGACCCGCCGGTAATTCACGGCGACATAAAGCCCAGCAATGTGCTCTTGAGCTCCGATTACCGCGCAAAGGTCTCCGATTTCGGGCTCTCGAGAGTGAAGATGGAAGGTGAATTTGGGGTGGAGTTGTTCAGCCAGGAGCTGGGGCGGAGCCAGGAGCTGTGGAAAAGCCAGGATCTTTCTGGGAATTTGGCATTGGCCTCTGCGGAACTGTCGACGGATCGAACTCCGGCGACGGAGAATTGCGAGGTAGATTTCGCCCTTGCCTTGCAAGCTTCTTCTTCTTCTAAGAACAGTAGGAAAGATTTAACTGTTAGAACCCCCAATTCAATTGCTTCCATTAATGGCAATGCGCGAAATGATGGTGGTGATCTTAAAGGTGGTAGTTATAAGGGGAAGGAGGTGTCTTCCATGTTTGCGACTCCGGATTTTGGTGGGGAGGATTGGAGCAAGTTCGTGCCTTTTGACGACGAGCTTTGCAGCACTGATAATAGTAAGGAGTTGAGCGCGAGCGCCTCTCCTCCTCTGGTTGATGATCCAGTGGCGAATTCGAAGCAATGGGGGAAGGATTGGTGGTGGAAACAGGATGGGAGTGGTGAATTGTGCAGCAAAGATTATGTGATGGAATGGATAGGAAGCCAGATATGCCCCTCGAGGAACCCCGATTGGGACGACGAGAATAAGAGCTCCCCCAAGAAATCTGATTTTGATGTTTCTACTGGGGTAGAGAAATTGGAAGGTATAGGGGAAACCCAATGTAGAGAAGTTGGTTGCAGTGGTCAAGAGAAGAGTAATCCCAACAAGAAGGAAGGGAGGAGTGGTCGTGGTAACAGTAGTTTTAGCAAGAAGCAGAGGAATATGAAAGAGTGGTGGAAAGAGGAATACTTTGCAGAGATCAGCAGGAAGGGTAATAAGCTGAGGAGATTGGAGGGGAAGTGGAAGAAGAGTTTCAAAAAGGTGCATTTTGATCTTGGTAAAAAGTTGCGAATTCGGACAGTTGGTAGTCACAGGGAGGAGAAGGAGGTAGATAACAACCAGAACATGGATATCAGTTTCAGAAAGGGTTGGAAGAAGAAGAAGACTCGATCGGTTAGCAGCGACATGTGGAGCGGAGATCTTTTCAGCAGGGAGCTCAGCAGTACTACTAGCATGAGAGGAACTGTCTGCTATGTCGCCCCTGAATATGGTGGATGTGGATATTTAATGGAGAAGGCTGATATCTACAGTCTTGGGGTTCTAATACTTGTCATTGTTTCAGGGAGAAGGCCTTTGCATGTTCTTGCTTCGCCCATGAAACTTGAGAAAGCCAATCTAATAAGTTGGTGCAGGCACTTGGCTCACAAGGGCAATGTCTTGGAGCTCGTGGATGAGAGGTTGAAAGGTGTATTCAACAAAGATCAAGCGACATTGTGCATAAATTTAGCTCTTATGTGCTTGCAAAGGATGCCGGAATTGCGGCCGGACATTGGTGAAATTGTTAAGGTTCTTAGAGGGGAGCAGGATCTTCCATTCCTTCCATTTGAATTCTCACCATCACCGCGTTCCAAACTCTTCAGCAGGTCGAGGAGAAGACATGTTGCAGAGTGAGTTCTTTAGCTTGCCTTCTTTCGCCTTTCCTTTCTCAGTTTATGTTGAACTTCACTGTACTATAGAAGAGATTAATGCTACTATCTCTCTGAAGTTTGAAGAATTTCGGTGATGTTGTATTATATGAAAAGTGTTGTCTTGAAAGTTGAAAGGCATGTGATACAGCCCTTGTTGTAAAAAACAAACATTAAGAAAAAAAAAAATGTTGAACATTGAATGATCAAGGATGCTTCTTTCACTGTTATTTTAATGTTTTGGGTGAAGTATTGTATCCTACGGCCTCAGTCCATAAATTTTACCACAACTACTCAGAGGCACTAATACTGCTTCTTCCAGTCTGTTATCCTGTTGGAATTCAGGTGCTATAACGTTCTACCCTGTCCTCACTCCATATTCCCCTGTTTTCTATTTGTTCTCTTGTGTTTAGTTCAGTTCTTTGTTATTCTCTCTGTATGCTCTCTAGAGCATCTGTCTATCTGTGAATCCTTCTATCTAAATGTGTAGGATCCCAATACTTGTATCAGTGTTAATATAGTTATATTTGATCCTTTGATCCTCACATGTTGAATGTCCAGGCAGAATCTTGATAGACTGTTTGAAGTAAGAATGAACAGGACTAGAGCTATTCGTAGTGCATGGATTAATTAATTCATTTACCCAACTGTAAGGTCAGGACTTAGATAGGGATGTCAAAGGCTTCAATGAATTATGAATGTAGAACTTGAAACTGGGTCATAATTAAACCTCTTTACTAGATAGACGGTTAAATTTGTTCGGAGCAGATGATTTTGCCTCCGTGCTAGCCACATAATTTTGCATTTGGGAAAATTTTCTAAGCTTCATAACATCTAGTCTCCAATGAATCCGCTTACTGTAATCGATTCAATTGACCCTCAGAAGGGCGAAAGAAGGATATGGCATAACCAATTTGAGTATTCTAGCAGAAAGGATGGTTCTCTGCTCCTCTATGGTTGGGTTGGGCGAGAGTAAAAATCAACACCACACGAGGTGTGCCTTTTCTGCTCTTAATGACCACAAGTTTCCTATTGTCAATAGTGTTAACTAATAGGAAAGGTTGACTGTATCCCACTCGATGTGATTTCTGATATTAGTGCCATTTGCAACGTGACCACCGGATTTGAAATTAGGGTGATGGCTTAGTATTTGTTTTTGATAGCCCTGGACTCATTTAATGTGGAGAGATTATTTTATGGTCATTTTTGGATATTCACCTTTTCCCTCTTCATTTTTAACCATCATCGTCGTCATCATCATAGGCTTGTCCCAACTGTGTGGAGGTCAGCTACATGGATTCTATTTCTTCATTTCGATCTTTCCCGATCCAAAGAATTCCGTATCATTTTTAACTACTTTCTAAAAAAACCATGTCTTTGAATTCCTAGGAATTCAATTAAATGAAACAAACAGCCGCTTATAGCAATTGCACTTTGGGTATATCCTAGGAACCATCTTTTATTTTTTATTTTTGCTTAATATAGAAATCATGCAATGTTTAATAATTGCCTAAGCACTTGCATTACCAGCCTCACGTTCTTGCTCTTAGTGCAAATAAGGTTTCACCTATCCCATCACATTATTTCTAATTATCCCAACACATCACCATCTGTGTTTGGAGTCACAGCCACTGTTCAAACCAGCTAAGGGAGGTGCTTCTGCTTTATCTACAGTTTACAAAGTATTTTTAGTAATTATGGCAACACGGACTATTAGTAGGTTGCTTTAGCAATTAGGGAGGTGCTTCACTGTTTTCAGCAATTATGTCTAACCATCATTGTGCACTGTACAATCTTCTTCGAGCGCAATGAAAGGGGAAACCAAATGGGCCCTCTTCTGTTAAGCTGATGAACACTACTGTACATCCTCTGTTCACCCTCCATGTGCCATCATGAGTCATCATCAGGTGAAGACACTGAATGTGCATTAGCTCAAGTCATCAGATGGGTCACATGGATATGAAAAATAGTTGTCCAAAAGGGTGACCAATCGTCTCCATTCATCGCCTGCTGGATTGCAAGAATATTGAGAAATCATAATGAAAAATCCCAGCTTTCCTATAACCCAATTCTGTAAGTTGAATTATACAAATGCTGATATCAAAAGAGGATTTCAAATTTACCCAAACTTGCCTTTTGCAATTCTATCAATCAAAAAATTTCAAGGAGCAACTTCTGATGAGGTTTTGAAATTCCTCATCATAAAAGTTTTGTTTCAACTATGTTAGAGTTAGCTACATGAATTATGTTTCTCCATTTCATTCTTTTTTGGGCTAAATCCTTAGATAGATTATAATTCTTCGGGTCTAACATTGTTCTTAATTTATCACCTATTGATGCTACCTCAAAATACCCCTAAATATGCTCACTTTGGAATTCTCAAAGGCTCAAATTCCATATGTCCTGCGATCAAGTAGGTCTTCATTGTCCATATCCTTTACATTGTGCATTTGCTTATGGGATTCCACTTTGATATTTTGAAGGGTCATATGGGATTGGGAAGCTCCCTCCCCACTTTTTCGCTTTGTATGTCACTTAATCTTTTCAGTTTCCACCTTTAAAGTGGCCCATATCTCACTCCTGTCGGTGGTTGTTTCATAACAATCATGGCCTCACTTCTTATGGTTGAAGCATCTCTATCCTGTGCTTTGTTATCTTTTCCTTGAAACTCAAGCCAACTACCGAAAGTAACAGCGAGGCTTTTACAGTTCTGAACCCCGCCAGGTTGCCTCAAACATGATACAAATTCACAGAAACTGAAATCCGGAATCTATCCTCTTCATAAGAATCTTTCAGAACCTTAGGAAGCCTCATAGTTCTGGAGCTATTAACATTAAATATCGACTATGATTATATCAAACCATACTTAAAATATAAATGTTTTGGACAAATATAAGATTACCCGTGTTTTTGGGGATTACCACAATTCCTAAAGGTGGTCGCAATTATCTCACGAAACAAGAGTTTTTTTTTTATTTACCAAATAGACTAATTATAAATTCGAGCTTTTATTTTAGACCTTAATCTAATTAACTCCATTAATCATATTAGAGTTTCCAAAAGGCCCCAAGTGAGTATTACATCCTTTAATAAAATAAGGCTCGGGTAGGAGTAGGACATGTTGGGGATGTGCAACCAAAGTCCCACATCGGCTAGAAATGGGAAAGATCATGGCCATATAAATAGGACTAAGTACTCCATTGGTATGAGGCCTTTTGGGTAGAGTCCAAGAGCAAATCCATGAGGGCTTAGGCCCAAAGTGGACAATATCATACCAATGTGGAGTTTGTGGTGGTCCATAGATCATAACAAGTGGTATCAGAGCCCAGGCCCAGACTTAGCCAGGAGAATCCTCGTCTTGCCGAACAAAGGTGGTGGGCCCCGGTGATGCGCAGGGAAATCGCGGTACTCACGATTGGTGGATCCGTGGTGAGGCTTTCGAGTTGGCTCTCCTCGATGGAACAGACGGATGGATGATCGTTTGAGGGATGGGAGGCCCGATAAAAATATCCAAAGAGATATGGTCCTTTGTTTGAGGGGAGGATTGTTGGGGATGTGCAACCAAAGTCCCACATCGGCTATAAATGGGAAAGGACTAAGTACTCCATTGGTATGAGGCCTTTTGGGTAGAGTCCAAGAGCAAATCCATGAGGGCTTAGGCCCAAAGTGGACAATATCATACCAATGTGGAGTTTGTGGTGGTCCATAGATCATAACAGGACAATGGTTTGAAAACTTGTTTTCACTCACCAAACTTACCTAAGCTACCAGGCTTGGTTAGTCAGGTGAGTTGGCCTTCATAACCTGACTAACCAAGCCTGGTAGTTTTTTTTTGTTCCTTCTGAAAACATAGTCAGGTGAGCCAAAATTTGAACTTATCTTTTTATTATTTCAACTCAAGAGAACCCCAAAACTCTGAAAACCTCCAGTTAATAACTCTCACTATTAGTTGCTGATTTGTGATAATGAAAGTACAGCAACAGGTGAGTACTGTGGTTGTGGTGGCTAATGCAGTTCCAATCAGTGCCCATTCATGCAGTGACCCACTTGTGGTTTGAGGTTTCTTTCATGTTAAACTGTCATGAAATATAGGGAACCCCATATGACATCTCAACCATATAAAAATATATGTATATATATAGCCAATGATGTTTGGAAATGAGTTTCCTTTGACAGAGAACTAGGCAATATTCAATTAACAGGTTAGTTAACACGACGACATTTTAGAAAATGGATGGCAAGAGAGGCCTCTGACACCACTTGTTTAAGGCTTTTTCGTGATGGATTTGGACAAGTCATCTAAGCAAAGGCGATCAGGGTTGAGTATGGCAATGTCAACCATCATTTGAATGTCAACTGATAATGAAAACCTTTCATCATAGAAGTCACATTTTCACTCATTAATTAGTTGGGAGTTTAGTTTGGAAAACTAAGAAAACTAAGAGAGTTAGTGGAGCCCATGTTCTTCTAAGGATGGCGAACTTTGATCTAACCCGCAAACCCAGCCCGAATTCAACCCATATTTGATCTACATAACCCGAACGGGTTGGGTTGAGATGACCTGTATAACCCATTTAAATGGTTTGGATTAAGGTCAACCCACAAATCTAATCTGATTTAATTGAGGAGGTGGTTTAGAGCCTTTTGTTCGCTAAAAATAAATAGGAATTCAATGGGGTTGACCCAATGTTGGATGCCAATTATACGGGTTGGGTCGACCATGTTGGATGGGGGGTAAGCGGGACGGGTCGGATCGCAATCGGGTGCAGATTGAGTTGTCTGAATGAGGTCAACCCAACCTGCTGCCCCGTTTGCTACCATCTCGTCCATGTATATGAATGAAACTTGAACCTGAATTTTCAGGTGCAAGCTCACCTTCGCTTGCTCCAGCCGATCAATTTAATGCATAAAATCTGTCATTTTCTACGTATGATTAATCAATCGAGACGTGGGACGCCTTGCTCAATGAAGATCATGCGTTATTTGGCGTCATAATTGATGGCTATGGATGTGCAAGATTCAGAGCCGGAGAACTATATGCGTTTCGCATCTTGCTCCCATATCTCTTATATAGGCCTCGTCCCAAGAGTCATGATACTTCTTAGCCAGAAATCTCTTAGCCAGAAATCCACATTCATCTTAATTAATCCTATTAGCTAGGGTATTATAGTGGGATACTAGCTAGCTTCTCTGTCGGCTACAACCTTTTTGATCTGACATGGGACCCATACTAACTTCTTTGTCAGCCACAACCATGTTTGATCGGACATGGGACCCGTGGCATGCGGGCTGTGCGATTTCCAACAAGTTTATGTATTATATTCGGGTCGGGTCAAAATGGGTCGGATTGAGTAGGCATATTAAAGGGTCAAATCCATATCCAACCCATTTTAAAAATGGGCCAAGTTCAGCCCGAACCCGCACTCATTGTGAGCCAACCCTACTCGACAGCATGACCTGAATTAAATGTGGGACAACCCATTTAACCTGACCCAACGGCGATTTTAATTAGTCTAAAGTATCAAAATATTAAGCTATGTACCAAATAATTTAAAAGGATTTATTAGATTCTTCTAACTCAGGATTCTCCTAACTCATCTAAGGAAAGTGGCACTTCTTTCTACCACTTACACTAATAAAGTTGTATGTTCAAAACCTTACCCTATAATGTATAAAGTAAAGAAATAAGGGGGCACTGCACGTAATTAGACATATCCAAAACCCAAACCCGCCCTCAACCCGACACGGGTTAGCTATGGAAAATCATAGGTGACCCAAGCCCTACCAACATACAGCCAAATACGAGCGGGTCAGGGCGGGTACTCATTTAAATCCGCTTTGGGTTCTTAATAACTCCAAATTGCGGTGTACCCAAGTTAACTCCTAAAACTTAATTAATTACTTGTAATAGTACCTATACTTATAGTAAAGAACCATAAAGTGGAAATAATTTGGGTCATTAGAAAGCATGAAAACACCCCCCTTATCCTAAATCAACTTATATCCACAACCCACTTTATGAAGATCCAACCACTTGATTCTAGGCCATGGCCCAATCAAACAAAATCCAACCATCAATCCACCCACATCAGTCCCTGAACTTTGGTAGTAATAGTACTAACTTGAGCAGGGTGCTGTACTATAAACCTTTCATCACCATATAAACAGCAACTCTATTATTCTCTAAAATTCTAACAAAAAAAAAAAAAAAAAAAACCACCCCCACCTTCCCTACTTGGATTGACGCTTGCGATCAACGTCCGACGCACCGGTCGTTGCCTTCACGACATCGGAAACACTGGCCTCAGGCTTGGCCTTAGTGTAGAGAGTGAAGTATCCGATGGCGGCGACGATGACGAATCCGGCGACGGCCATCTGCAAGGTGGAGAAGGGTAGGGAGCGCCGTTGGTGTAGTACTTCTCTCTTTGCTCCTTCCATTCCATTCTTCTTCTGCTCTTCAGATGACATTGTGTGTGTCTATCTATCTATCTGTCTCTCTCTCTCTCTCAGAGTGAGGAGAAATAAGTAGGGAAGAAGGTCCACGTTAGGGGCCATGCATGAAGGGTTGGTGGGGTTCAGACATGTAGCAGCTTGTGAGGCTTTTAAGGACACTTGTGTTATGAATAGGGCTGTGACTTGTAAGGAAACTGAGAAGTCGATCCAATTGATATCCGTTTAGCTTGTTATATATATAATCCAAATGACATGGGACCAGATTTTTGGCTCGACCAAAAATAAGTACGGTTTGGGTTCAATGTATTCGCAATTTGATTAATTTGTATTTCAGTTTGTAATTTGTAATTTGAGACTTAGCATGATGAAAAAAGTCCATGGAGTTAGGTTAATATGATTTGTCCGATTTGGAGTACAAGTTTGATAAGTTTGATGAATTAATTTATCCGTATCTGAACTGTAGATCTGTCTTTGAAGCCGACATTTAAAATTTAAGTCACTTAAAATAATTATTCTTGTATAGTAAAGACAAGTTTTACTTAAAAAAGACGAACTTAAGTCACCATCAGATTGATCATGTGTTGAAAGGAAAAATCAAAGTGTAATCCATATTTTGTTGTGGATCAATTTTAAAGTAGTGCCAACTTTGGTTGCAGTTAGACATGAACTAGTTTTAATGCATTAGAGGTGCACAGCAGCTTGGATTTTTAGGTAAGCTAGAGTAATAGATTTATAGGACCAGCTTAGCTAACTTTATGAGAATAGGTCATAGTATATCATGATCTAACTACAACTTAATTATTTGAAATGAGCTATTCGCAGTACAAAGACCTTATTTATGAACTAGGGGACTATGGTCCATGGTTACAGACCGTTGGTATTAAGTATGGGTTTGGGTTGACTTGAGCTTATATGAAAGATACTAATTAATTAAGGACATGTTTGTGCACACACTGCAAAAAGGTCAGTAAAAGCTGAGATAATTTTTTTCCATGGTAAGAATTTTTCATCTTTCTGTGCAACCATTTTTCTTGGAAAGCGCCAAAATTAGCTCCATTTTCTGTGATTCCTTGAAAAAACATTTTTATTTGGGGGATAAAAATCGTTTTATCAAAAAGTGAAACTTTGGGTTAGCCTTCAGGCCTCAAGTCAAGCCCATTTGCAAACCTGAATATGAGGCCTGTCTGCTTTACTTGTATCTTTGCTTCTGTAGCTAGCCTTTCCCTCGTGAGTCATGATGATCTGTCCAAGCCCATGACTTTGGATAAAATTGAGATTTTGATTTAGCCAGTGATTTCATCTTCTGTACGGTGATTGTAGGGTATGAGAGTTCAGATCATGCTTACATTCTAAAAATCCGAAACAAGATGAACAACCTCCTGTGCCCTGACAACTGTAGATGTCTCTAAATTTTACTCTAATATGAGTAGATCCCACCCTATAATATATTGATCCTCTCAGTCAATCACTCATTCTTCCGATGAGTGAAGGGAGTTTTAAATAGGGCCCACATATTGAAAATCTAAATCATTCAAGATGAACCAGCCTCTCCTGCAATGGGTATCTTCAAATTAACTTAATCAAATAGTAGTAGTAAAATTGATCACGTGATTAATGTAAATGACTAAGTACATAAGTTTGTGTCAATTAAATTATTAATAATATATATATATATATAGCTGAATCTTACAATGAGACCGATTTCTATTGATGTAAAACTTGAAGATGTCGCCTATGACTCACAAGAAGCATTGGGCTAGAGTCCAGACTCTTTTAACTATTGATGGACGCAATACGCAATAATTAAAATGGTAGGAACTTTTGTTGGAAAGGCGTCGAAATGTCCAGGGGCACTTTGTTTATTTTCTCACTCATTCTATTTTTGCAGGTTAACTTCACCTAACAGATTAGATGTAGAGAACTTTAAGTTGCTTTCCATATATAGTGTTTCCTACAAGGGACTGCATATTGCTACTAACATGCAGCCAGCTTGTGGAGCTCACTTAAGTACTTAACTATTATATATAGTGTTGAAAGGTGGAAGCCCTAAAAAAAAAACAGCCACACTAGATTGCACTAGACTAAAGTTCAGCCAAGCTTATCAAGCCCATCTAGATGCATGTCTATTATTTGGTTGAAGGCAGATTGAAATTACAAATCTAACTTTCCATTGTTGACTTTTCAAACTCTCCAAAAATACCAAGATATGTTGGTCCACCTTGAAAGATGTCCTACCCTTGATCTCTCTCAAATTTCACCAATGTAGGTCTCATTCTTGATTTCTTCTATACAAATTAAAACAAATGGATTCAAGAATAATTTTCTGTAAGGAACTTAAATGGACGATGCATGGGACCCTCCTTGATGCACCGAAAATAATCGACTTTCCAAAAATAAATCTTCAAAAATGGCAGGTTTCATGAATTTATGCAAAAGTGTGATTTTTGAGCGAATTATGCATGAATGCACTACAATGGACCCTAAATGCATAAAAACATGATTTGTCACTAAATATGTTTTTCACTAAATAAAGCTCTTTAATATCAATAAGCCCTTAAAATGGTCCAAAATGTGTATCAAAATGTGCACTTTTCAGGACTCATCACACCCCCCAACTAGCGTTTTGCTAGTCCCTAGCAAAAACTGCGAAAAACATGAGGCTTTTATTAAGATATAATCTAAATGCAATGTAACGAAACTAAACAAATGAATGCAACACCACTTTCGCTGGCACTCTCGATTGCATTTAGCATATGCAGTAAGCCCTCAAACCCCTAGGTTCCTCTTAGTGGACGAGTTGTGCCTCGTGAGGGTTTGTAGTGAATGTACCCACAAAATTCAGTTTTTTTTTTCAAATGAACTTTTTCAAAAGAAGATTTACAAACACCAGATATTCTCGATTTTCAAAATTTTCAAAGAAAAGGCAAATTTGAAACTCGGTTCACAAATTCCATCTTTTGGTCTGAAATTCTTGAATTAATGCTACTTTGATCGTGCACGGTGAAATGATGTGCATACGTAAAAACAAATAAGCTTCAAATGATCCGCCAAGATTCCCGTGAAAACAATTTTCAATCCAAAACTCTGGACCACCTAACCTTAGCAACGAAAAACAATATTCCTCTCAAGGCAACCATGATGGCTTTCGCACTACTGTTTTTTCAAAGGCCGCAATTTTTTTTTTTTAAACACATACATGTGACTGTGCAATGCCTAGATCCTTTAAGCTTTCTAAGTAACCCATGTAACGAGCATTAGGCCAATGACTCCTAAAACAGATGTCTTTAGGGCACTAGGTATGTAAATACCCCTACGGGCTTACCGGCTCGGGTTAAAAAGGCTACGAACCCAAACTAGTCACACAACTTTTTATTTTTTTCAATACTTTTTTTTCTTTTTCTTATTTTTCCCTTTCTTTTTTTTTTTTTTACATTCCCCAACAATAGGCAGCCCTTTCCATGTGCCCGAATTAATTCAACGGCTCTGTGGCCAACAAAACCAGATGAACCAGGAACTTGTAAAACTAATGGTCGGTTTTCCATCATATTTTCAATCCAATCATCAAAGAAAAACGAAAATCATGGCTTGGCATTCAAAAACTTTGAAAACATATACAGACTGTGTAAAAGTAGGGGATCAAAATTTAGCACTTTTCCAAAAACTCTTTCCTTAAACAAAATAGTAAACCATTGTTCTCTTTTTGCCCAAAGCACCAAAAATTCCAAAGTTCGGTATCTTTGTTTCATAAAAATCCTCTTGAAATTTCCTTGTTCCCAAGAACCAACAAAATAATAGATTTTTTTTTTTTTTTTTTGTTTTTGGAAAAATCAAAAGCAAATTGTGTAAAACTTTTGTCTAAAGATGGACAAGTGTGCTTGTTCCCACCCCCTAACCTAAGATGAACATCGTCCTCGATGTTATGCATGTGGTGCAAAAAGTAAATATAACATGAGGAAAGTAAATGACAGGAGGGTAAAGGGGAAGAAGTCACCTGAAGATGCAGCTTTTTCGATCTCTGTCCATGGTGAGACAAAACAAAGAAAACAAAAGGGAAAGAAGCTACTCTACTAACATAAAAGAAAAATCTACAATAAAAAGAAAGGAAAATCCTACACTACTTGATTTGAATCCATGAATCCGGATCCCAGATGAAATTCTCCTCCACACAAATCACAAGAAGCACAGAAAGAGATGTTACTATGGGAACGTGAAGCACATTGAACATAAGGACCGCATGATGTTTGTTGTAAAAGTGTGTTAAAAGGACCACCATGAAAAATAATTCCTCCTCCGTGAAAAATGGGTCTTTGAATGGAAGGAGAGGAGGACGCAATGAACAACTGGGTGGCCCCATGTCCTCCCATGCCACAAATTCTTTTGACTTAACTTCCACAATGTCCATAGGCACGGGCTCAAATGATTCCAAAGTGTTAGACTCGAAGGTCTGAATAGGACCACCCTCTAATTCCATAAGTTTCTCTGAATAACATTGAGGGCCAAGAAATGCGATGGCAATTTCTCTTATGGTCAGATCATCAGATTTCATGAAGAATTCAGTACATGATTCCAAGAATTCCACATTGTCCGAATCAGAAATCTGAAAAATGGGGTCATCCTCCCAATAATAATCTTGCATTTGGGGCTCATTGGGCGCATTCGCGGGTCCATCAATCATGGGAAAATCAATTTCTAGGAAATCCGCAATTCCAGAATCATCAAAAGAATTGGACCCAAAGTAAGGATCAACATAGAAGGGCACAATATCTTCTTCGAAGGGGTCCACATTCTCCTTTGGATCAGACAAGTGAGGGTCGGAGGAATTTGGCTCATAGGGATCATAATCTGATTCATGCAGCGCACCATTATCCATATCCACAGGTGCACCCTTGAATATCCTCTGCGTATTTGCGCAATCCATATTCGTCGGATTTTCAATGAGTGATGGATCATCATGTTGAAATTCATTCTCATTGCCAAGGGTGTCATTTACTTTTTTCATTTGAAGTGCAGTTTGACAAATTGAAGTCATTAGTGCATTGCTTTGTATGGATTGCATGGTGTTTTGCGTGAATGTGATGAATCTGGCTAAAGTGTCTTCCAAGGAGCCCTTCGGGGGTGGTGGTGGTGGTAGTTTATATGACCATTCAGGCGGTGGGGAGTCATTAGGTGCATATGAACAAGGGGAAGAATGGGGTGCATATAAAATATCCCGTGAGGGGTAATCATACGACCCACCCGGACTAAATTCTTGGAGATAAAAATTTCCCATATCAAGCCCATCTTGCCAATTGTCAGGAGCCTGATTGCCTAGGCTACTCATGTTACTCAATTCATCGTGGCAAGGCCATTGATTTACATTTGATTCTGCTTGCCATTGAATTCCCAAATCCATATTTGAAGGAGCGAATGAGTGCGTGGGGGTATGAGTAATCATGTGGGACCCATGCTGGTTGATCATCTTCCATTATTATTCCATTGATACCCTCAATGCACTCCTCATTGTAATCATGACCATAGTGATTGGCCTACTTCCGCCCATATGTGGAACCTCTTTCCAACGAACAAGTTATTTGATGTATATTTGCATTCCATTCTTGTTCGCGCAACTCCCTTAGGGATTTGTGATTATTTGAAGCATCATCGGAGTTGCTTTGATAAAATCCCCACTTATTCGTATATGAGTTAATGTAAGTTGACAGGTACGTATCTGTGGGGTGTAGGTACTCACGCCAGGACTTCTTTGGGCTATCATTATTGATTTTGCCCTCATTGGTTTGTCCAGAATTTGGTCTCCTCATGTTTGTGGATTTCCATTGGTCCATTTTTTTGGAATCAATTCTTCTTGGTGTTTTTTTTTTATTTCTTTTTTATGAAAAAGGAAAGGAAACTAGCCTACATAAGCAGCAACTAAGTTAATTCCTAAAGTTGGAAAGTTTCCCTAAGTTCACCAACCCGGCCCTATGAAACCAACTCGGCCAGTTCAGCCCCCAGGTAAGGGTAGGATCACGAACGGACTCGTTTGAAGGACCCTTGCCTAGAACAGTCTAGCTGTCTCCAAACTTTGGACAAGGCTTTGCTTCGGCACCGAGATGATCAAGGACATCGATTAAGTCACTTTGGTTAACTTTCTTCTAAAAAGATTTAAAACAAGTTGAGAAAAATAAAGTAACTTTGCCAATTTTAAAAAGTTTTCTAAAAAAAAAATTCAATGATGTGTCCTTTCTAATTAGCAATCCATGCACTTTCCTAATCCAATTTAGGGCGGTTTAACATTCCATGCAAGCACCTCCTAATCTAAAAAGATGCCAAAAATAGCAGACCCATAAAACAATGTAAATAAGGAAAGTTAGAGAAGTTTCCTTATATGGCGCTCCCCGGCAACGGTGCCGAAAACTTGATCGTGAGCTCCAAGTGTAGAGTCGCGATGTTGTAATAAACTGGTGAGACCAGGTTGATCCACAGGGAGCAATATAAACTAAGATTCCTTCTCAACTTATACCTGCCCTAAATAAAATCTAATTTTAGCCTAAAATCTAGAAAAGTACATTCATCATTCCTACTTTCCAAAAATTAAATTAATTACAATTAATCCAATGAAAAGAAAACTTCCTAAATCTAAAAATCCTAAACTAAAAACTAAAATTGCTACAAAAGAACACACAAGTTAGAACATCAAGAATAAAAAGTACAAAAAAAAAAAAAAAAAAACTAAACTAGAAACAAAAGAAACCTAAGTTAGAAAGTTAGTAATGCAATGTATGCCATGAAATGCTAAAAATTCTAAGTCTTAAAAACTAGTATGCAGGACTGTTTTTATGCATGATTTTTTCCTAATCTAGTGCAACCTAAAACTGAGTTTAATGGCTGGGTTTTGAACTACAATGATGCATGAATCAACTAAAAAAAACGGAAGTGAAAAATGTTTTAAAACAAAGAAGATATGAATGCGTAAATATGACCTTAAAAACTAAAACTGTGCAGAAATTCTACATGCAGACAGCCTAACATGCCATGTTCAAGCCACCGGTTCACAAACCTCCTGAAATCGTTTGGAACTGAAATTTTGGGATGTGATAGACCACATGCTGAACTTTAATTTCTCCAAATTTCACAGAAAAGTATCATGGTTTGACTAGACTACCCACTTCAAACTTTTTGCAAAAAACTGTTTCTGTAGTTTTCTTGAAACTGTGCAGAAAGTGGGTTGTTCGGTTGTCCAACATAGGTTCATCAAAACTGATTTTTAATTTCTGCCTTAAAGATCTGAAGGCTTCAATTTTCAGCCACTTAAACATGCACTAGCCATATGATATGAAGATATATGCAATGAACTCTAATCCCAACCCTAAACTATGCATAAAATTCACATAATTGCATAAGAAGCATAAGAAGAAAAGAAAACAACAAGTGTTTGAATTTAAATGTGTGTAGTGTAAAAACATTAAATGTGTGGATTGCAATAAAATTAATTGTGTGGCATTGACAAGAAATTAAATGTGTGGATTTTTCAATAAATGTAAATGTGTGGGAATTGCAATAAAAATAAATGTGTGATAAGTGCTCTTTTTTTTTTTTTTTTATTCTCAAATCGGGTTCATAAGTAATTATTTCATGTCCTTAGGATCTTGGGTTGTCAATCCAAGAACAACAACAAAGAAAACACAATTCAAGCATTAATCACCTAAGAAAAAGAATAAAAAAAATCACACTTTTACTAATATGCAATGTTTTTACATAAAAGATGGAGAAATAAAATTCCAAAACAAAACAACTACATACTAGGATGAAAGGAACCACTCTAGTTGAAGCTTCAAGTTGGGATAAGCCTTCTCGAAGAGAGATGAGCTATGGTAGAGAAAGGAGATGGGTAGAATGATGGAGGAATTACACTAGTGAGGGGGTCTTTTCTTTCATGAGAGGAGAGGGATGCTTATGCCTTCAATTTATAGATTTTTGCCCTCTTTGTTTCCTTTTTTGCTCCAAGTTTGTAGCATGAAATCTTCTTTGTATGGCAAGTCCCTTCCTTGGCCAACAAGTTTTCAAAGAAATACAAGGTGAGTGAGAGATTTTTGGTGCTTTCCATGTGCAAAATTGCAATCCCGAGTAAAAATTATAGCACCAACTTTCAGAGGCCATATCTTCCTCGTTTTAGCTCCGATTGGAATAATCTTGGATTCTAAAGATATCTACTCGAAAAGAGCTTTCCAACGGTGTATGAATTGCACCAATCCGACGGCTGGATTAAGAGTTATGGCCAATTTAATACTGCTGCCTCTGAAAAATTTGAAAATAATTGTGCACATATGGAATGATAGTTGTGCAATGGCATGTGTGGGACCCATTTGGACATCCAAAGGCATCTTTGGATATTTCTTTCCTTGTTTCTTGACTCTCCTTCACTCTTTGGTTTGCTTCTAAGCTTCTTTGATTGATTAGTCAACTCTTTTAGTACACTTTCCTTTCTTGAATTTCTTTTTTGATTTTTGAGTTTTCAAACTTAGTAAGAATTAAATCTTACCAAATTTGAAATTTCCTTTCTTGATCTTGAAATCACAAATCTAACTTTCCATTATTGACTTTTCAAACTCTCCAAAAATACCAAGATATGTGGGTCTACCTTGAAAGATGTCCTACCCTTGATCTTTCTCAAATTTCACCAATATAGGTCCCATTCTTGATTTCTCCTACACAAATTAAAACAAATGGATTCAAGAATAATTTTCTGTAAGGAACTTAAATGGACGATGCATGGGACCCTACTTGATGCACCGAAAATAATCGACTTTCCAAAAATAAATCTCCAAAAATGGCAGGTTTCATGAATTTATGCAAAAAGTGTGATTTTTGAGCGAATTATGCATGAATGCACTACAATGGACCCTAAATGCATAAAAACATGATTTGTCACTAAATAAAGCTCTTTAATATCAATAAGCCCTTAAAATGGTCCAAAATGTGTATGAAAATGTGCACTTTTCAGGACTCATTAGAGATGGAAAGGCATTCTTGTGGATAAGGCGGAGCAAAACATAATAATAATAATTGCCCCACCAAATTATCCTAATTAAACCAAAGTTCATCCTAGCTTATGGAGCACACCGAGACAGATATATGTCTATTATCTTGTTGAGCGTAGATGGAATTGCCTTCTCGTGGATAAGGTGAAGCCAGCAATATATATATATATATATATATATATATATATATATATATATATATAACAGCCCCACCAAATTATCCTAGAGTTTAAAGTTTAAAGACATCTATATAAATATCCATATAATATGGCCCACTTCCACTTCCACAAAAATCTTTATTGATGACAATCCACTGTCCCTGTAAAAATAAGGCCAGCTAGCAAAATGGATGGACAGCCAAGATCACAAGTTCTAAAAAAGAATTGAAAAAGTCCAATGGACCAAATATTGGAAGTCTGATGAATCATGTTTAGTTTTACATTATTTATAAGTAGTTGGGCCAGAGTGAACGGTTGAGATCAGTGCTCCACTCAGTTCTTGGTTTTTTTTGTCCTTCTATTTTATGGGCAGAAACACACAAATCTCTTATCACCCTTTAATATTAATCATCATCATCATTATTATAAGAAGGATTAGAAAGGACAGTTTATGAACAGAACCAATACTACTTCATGATCAATCAATCAATCATTCACTTTATATATATGCAAGAAGATAAAAAAGCAGCAGAAGAATCCTCATCTCTCTCAATTTCTCATAGCACCATCCCCACAAAAGCCATCAAAACTCCCACAGGAAAACCAAAACCGCTCTTCAAAACCGCCAAACGAGAAGAGCCGCTTGCAGGAGGCTTAGCCAGCCCACCAGACTCCGTTGGAGGAGCTGGAGAAACCCCACCACCTTTCTTTTTCTCAGACATTACCACCACATGCAGCTTCTCACCCTTATTGCAATGCTCTTCTTGTCCGCTGATGAAAAAAAAGGGTCCTGATCTCTCCAGCTCCACCGTCACATTCCCACCCTTGTATGCAACAATCGGATCAGTAGTGTTGCAGCTATCGTAGCCTATTTTTGTCACTTGCAGCACCGAATCCTTCTCTCCATCAAAGTTCCAAACTGCAAAGATATTGAAAATAGAAACAAATCAACAAACCCAAGATCCAGGAAGAAAAAAAAAGCTGCTAAAACAGATAGAAAATGATGATGAATGGAAGATAACCCATATTGAAAAAAGTGCTAAAACAGATAGAAAATGATGATTGGAAGATAACCCATACTGAAAAAGTACTAAAACAGATAGAAAATGATGATTGGAAGGTGACCCAGATGGAGGGATTCTTATTTACCCAGGGAATCGCCGATTTGGAAGCGGTTTTTTTCAGCCCATGCATTTAGAGTGTCTGATTGGGAAGATGGGATCTGCCATGCATTGGGCTTTCCTCCAACCAAGAAGTGTTTAGCTTCTGAAAATATGAAGAAGAGAGAGATGAAGATGATGAGAGAAGACACTAGAGATGTTGAAAAGGCCATGAATCAGAAGAAGAAGAAGAAGAGTAGTCTCTGTGGAGGTTCCTGATCTGCTTAGGTCTATTTTAAAGGTGAAAAAGGCCGAAAATAGCCGTTACAGAAAGCACGAGAATCTGAGGTTTGTGGTTCGTGAATGACGAGATTACTGGCTGGGACAGCTCAGATGGTCTTATTTGGAACGATCGGGGGCAGGAATGTAGACAGAAGATAGTGAGCAGTTGTAACGCCTGCACGCAATGTGGTCAAGTTTATAACGTAACCTGAAAGTTAAAAGGATTAACTTAACATTCAACTAATATCTCGAATTGGCCCACTTAGATTTGAACGTAATCTAAAAGTTAAAAAGATCAACTTAACATTCAACTAATATCTCAAATTTACATTGGATTGGGAGGTTTATTTCAATTAATCAAGTTACGTTAAGATGCATGCATTGGGTTGGCAGATAAAATAGCGAGAAGCTGTTCAGCGCTCAACTTATTTATTATCAATTGGATAAAAATTATCAATACAAATCATGAATCTGAGTAACAAAGTCTAATTTAAATGGAATTGTGTCAAACGGATCATGAGTCCAGCCTTCAACTTATTTATAGTGACTAAGTGACCATGAGTGGAGGAACTTAGACAAGTTTTTGAATTGACTCAATGCCCTTTAAAACTGAGTAGACTCAGTGGAGCTAGGACAGTCTAGTTGGGTTTTTGAACTTTTGGTTGG
The DNA here is from genome assembly GCA_038049695.1 of Cinnamomum chago. Lineage (NCBI taxonomy): Eukaryota > Viridiplantae > Streptophyta > Magnoliopsida > Laurales > Lauraceae > Cinnamomum > Cinnamomum chago. The sequence continues at coordinate 7,158,333 of CP142452.1, read as the reverse complement.
GAAGGCAGACTACTTATGTGGATGGGTCACTTGAGCTATTAGATGTATACTAGAGTTAAATTAACCACTATTGTATATATTGTAGCTCTGTCCTGATTGTAAATTTGGCTCTTTTCAAGTATTAGATGGTGTCCGACAAGAGTGTTGACAGGCTTGGAGATATGGTAGAATTAAATTTCATTGGTTTGTATTGTTTGTAGATTGGCTTGTTGATATGGTAGAAATAAATTTCATTTGTTGTTGATATGGTAGATCTCTAGGTATGAAATAAAAGGTGGAAATAAGATTTAGGGGGTGTCCACTATTATTGTCTTGAATTATGAATCAGACCGCATAAAGTTATATATCATATGAAGCTGATATTTGACAGATGGTGAGGGCATGAGTCTTCTTTATTTGTACTGCTGTTGAGGTCAGTTTTTATAAAATCAAGAATGGATTGGTAGGCCCAACTTGCTTGGACTAAAATTGCTTCTTATTAGTTCAAAACTGCCTAATTGATCCTGTGAATCAAGAGGTTTTGTAGATTAGTTACATTTTTGCAATTTTTACGAAGAAATTAGTCCTAAACTCTAATTACATAAATTGATTAAGAAAGATCATAAAATATCAAATTAGGGTGTCGTAAGCAGTCAAAAGATGAATTTTCCCCGGAACTATATAGTTAGGGCTCTTTTGTAAAGAAACCTTTATTAGATATGGCTCTTTTTTAAAGAAACTTTTATTGGAGTCTCCTTAGACGATATGATTGGCCTGATCTTTATTTCGTCTCTCCTCTTTTGCTCTTTATGAGTCAAAACCTCTCTTCTCCATTTCCTTTCCAAAATCTACATTATCTATGCAGAGCAAATATATTATCTCTCTCAAGGTCATATTTAATTAGTAGATGAAAAAAATACAGTTTTTACCGTCAATTGTAAAAATAGATCCAAATCTAGGATACTCTCGCAAGGGCAGAGAACTTACTGTTGGAGTTGCAGGTACAACCTACAAGGCTTATTGAATAGATTATTAGTATGCATTTTATATATGTAATAGAATAGGTTCATCCGCTGCTCTATCTCTTGTTCATAGCTGAGACTGAGCCTAGCATCTCTCTCTCTCTCGTCCATCAACCATTAAATCAAAAATTGCGAAGAAAAGGGAGAAAATAAATACTTGGGAAGAAGAAGGGAAAGATTTTAAAGGAGACTTTTTTTGAATATATTTTTGAATCAGTCCTAACGATATCGTTCCTGAAAAGAAGAAGGGAACAATTGGAAAGAGTTTTTAAAATGTTCCCTCACAATATTGGTTCCATGGAAAATTGGTCTTTTGGCCGCGTACGACACCCTAATTCGATGTTTTAGTGTCTTTTTTAATCAATTCATATAATTAGAGTTTAGGACTAATGTTTGCTAAAAAATCCCTATATTTTTTAAAGAAAGGGGAAAACCTAAGAACCAACCAATGAGAAAATTTGGAAAAAAAAACAACTATCTTTTTTCTTTTTTACTACAAGGAGGAATCAAACTAGAATCTCATATTGGGGATTCACAGTCAAATGAGCTTCACAGGAGGACTATCAAATAGGTGAGAAGTGATGGGTACTGAATTACTAGGGTGATGGTGATCGCTAGGTACTCATTCCCCATCTTCTCTCATTCACTTTCCATCACCATTAAGAAAAATTACCATTAAAACAAATCAATTGAAGGGGATGTTATTTGATGATATCATTTTTGGATGGCTATGATTGACTCTTCATTTTTAACCACTTACCAATACAATGCTAGAAATGTAATAAACCATGTACCAACCCATAGAGGTATATTAAGACATGTCAACTAATAAACAATGTGTCAATTTAAAAGCTTAAGCTGATAGGTGGAAAGCCCATATAGGTATATTAAGACATGTCAAACTTATTACTTAGGCGATATGGGATGTAAGACTTCCCAACAAGGAATTCCATTACATGAAACAAATAGGTCCTTATGGAAGTGTTTGGATGCACCTTAGTCGGAAGTGTTTGACCCTCCTTTTACCTTTGTGAAGTTAAACATTTCTATGGAAGCATTCTGATGCACCCTAGTTGCAATTGTTTGTGCCTTCTTTAAGAGGTGAAAAACCCCCCTGGAGGCTTTTTTTTTTTTTTTTTTGGAATTGCTTGTGGATTAACCATCCATAAACCTCAAAACAATGGAATGAATGATAAATAGATTTAGGGAATAAGGGAACCTTTTGTTTTGACCATCCATTTTATGATCTTTAAAGAGATGGTTTATCGATTGCCTACTTACCAATGTCAACTTAAATGGTAGACAAAGGCCATATTTGCAATAAAATACATAGGAATTGATAGTAAAATGAGTCCTTACAAAGGAGTTAAGAGGTGAGGGGTGAAAGATATAATGTGGAGATGTAGATGGACCTTCACTTCCCCATGTATGGTATTAGTAGGGCGATGGCTAAGTTTTCATTTCTTTTCTTCTTTAAACTATATTTTCCTAGAAGAAAAAGGTATGCCCATACTCGTTTCTTAGAAATTCACCTTTGACATTATTTTTAACCACTCAAGATATAAATCCCATGTATTTTTTTTTACAATTCTCCACAGCTATCTAATATCTTTCACCCATCACCTTTGTAATAATTCTTGTGTCAACTTATTTTAATATAAATTTATTATTATTCTTTGTAAACAAACGAGCCCATGGCTCATTCTTTCTTTGGTATCATTGGCACCTAAGTACTCTGAGAGTCATGAACACCCAATATCAGCGACCCACTTCATTTACCAGTTCCATCTATTGGTCACTTTTTAGATCACTAGTTAAAATAAAAAAGAGTTTCTAATCACATTTCAACACAAATATTCAAACTGTGCGGGGTCGGTCTGTAATCACGGATTTGTGTGGGGCCTCTCCTCTATTTCGGATTACCCTAAATCTTGGTGCCGCCTGAGGTCGGCAGCAACGCCATCTCGGAAAGATCATGGAACGCATATCGGTAGCCAAGTCATGAGTTCCTACCTCGGTCTCAGCCCCAAGCCTGATCTCGGTATCCTGTCATTCAGCCATAAATGCAATCATAAATGCACCGCGGTGACGGGGACGACGAACTGACAAATAGAGTGGGCGCCGGACCTAGATAAGGAGCACGCCTTATCTCAGGATCATGTCCATAGGCATGGGGCGATGGTCCGATGGGACATCCCCTTTTTACCTACCCCCACTCAGGATAGAAGAGTACACACTGATGGGACTTCCGTCCCTCTCTGGCTCCATCCCAATGATGACACTCACGTCTATATATTTTGCATGAAGGAGAACCACGTGGGTACGCACTCTATCTCCCTCCTACACTTTCCCCTTCTCTACTTCTCTCAATTCTCACACTGACTTGAGCATCGGAGTGCCTTCGGCTGCTTATAGCCAGGGGCTCTGACTTCTTTCTTCCTCTTTCAGGTTACTGGAGGCTCGATCCTTTCCCTCACATTCTCCAGATCATCAAACCAAGAGCTTAGTCCTCTCCTAACTAAGTCCGTAATTTTTATGTACTTACAGTTGGCGCCGTCTGTGGGAATTCAGGATCTTCAAACCAGTGATAGCCATGCCTCCAAAGACCAGAAACGGTGGTGGAGGGGCGTCGAAGTCCCGAAGGGCATCGTCATTTCCACCTCCAGAGCAACCCCTGTTTCCACCATTTTTACAACCTCAGCCGCTCCAGTCGGCACCTCCAGAACAGCCTGCTGGCGCTCGCTCCGCTCTCCTCCCCCCTCCAGGACCAACAGGGGCTCTCCCCGTCAGGCAGGAACAGCCAGGGGTTCCCCGCCAAAGAAGGTCCGGGGGAAAGTCTGGTCCCGCGTACGTAGAGGGCGTTGTCCAGTCGGCCTGCAACGACGCACCTCCGTCGCGACGACCGTCGTGAGGCTCCTCGCCCCCACGATGATCAGCCACCCAGGGGTCTACAGCAGAACGCCTCCCCGTTGGGCCCTCGACTACGAGGCAAAACCCCTGTAAGAACGAAATCTCATCCATCTCATCATCGCACTCACGATGACGGTCAATCCTATCATCGAGCCCGCGAACAAGGAGACGACCCCATGTTCGAAGAGCTCGAGGCCCAGAACAGGGTCCTCCAAGAAAAGGAGGAGCCGATTCGTCATCTCCAGGAACGACTCAAGGAGAACGAGAGGAAGCCTCCCAGGCGGCAGCCGAGACGACCAGAAAACCAAGATCTGAGGCAGGTCCTCAATGATAGAAGGAGAGACCGCTTCGAAGAAGAAGGCTCGAGCAGCAGTCACTTGCCTAGCAACATCGGGGAGCCTCGCCACGAGCCAGAATCCCCGAGGCCAGAGGGCGTGACTGGCCTAGGAGGAAGGCCGGACCACTACGTCAAACAAGAGGTCCAGGCCAGGCTGACTGAGATCGGTTTTAACCGAGATCAGATGGAAGACCAAGAAGAAGACGACCAGGGCATGTCCCCCTTCTCCCAGGAGATAAATGACTTCACTCTCCCCGAGAGATTCAGTGTCCCGATGTTCGTCCTTTATGACGGGACCTCGGACCCAGAAGCACACCTACGGCATTTCACCCAGCGGATGTCGGTCTGGGGGGATGTCGGTCATCTGAACTGCAGGGTCTTTTCCTCAAGCCTAGGCGACCTCCCACTCCGGTGGTTCTGCGCGATCCCTTCCGGGTCAGTCACGAACTGGTGGTAGCTCCGAAGCTCCTTTATCGAGAAGTTCCAGGGACACCGTGTCATCCCGAAGACAGGTGGCAACCTCATAGCGATCCGGATGAAGGACGATGAAAGTATCACTGCATTCGCTAGGAGATTCTGGACAATATACAGCCAGATCACCGACGCCAACGATGACATCGCCATCATGTGCTTCCGGCAGGGCTTACTCCCAGGAAACGAGCTCCGAAAGGACCTGGTCCGGTCCCCTGTGGCCACGATGAAAGCGCTGATGGCGAGGGTGAACCAGTACATCGAGCAAGAAGAAGATGAAGCTCATGGCAAAGAGCGATTCAGACTCCCGCAGAAGAGCCAAGCTTCCAAAGGAGAGGGAGTGTTTCCCAAGCAAAGGCCAGACAAGAAAAGGGGCAAGGAGACGAGTTCGGCATCTTTCCCAACCTTCGTCTCGGGCAGCAGCAAAAGGCCGAAGTTCCAGCCTCCCAGGCCGACCGACGATCCTTACAGGGCCGTCAATGTAGCCCATTTACAAACTCATGAACAAAATCAAGGCAGAGCCCTACTTTCAGTGGCCGCAGCCGATGCAAGGCGACCCATCCACCCGAGACCGAAGGAAGAACTGCTCCTATCACTAGCAGCACGAGCACATGACCGAGGACTGCAAGGCTCTGAAATCCCACCTCGAGAGGCTCGTCGAGGACGGGCACCTCCGGGAGTACATCAAGGAGGGAGAGAGTGTCAACCAAGCCCAACAGCATGCCCCACCCGGTGATGACCAGGACAGCAATGAACCAACATGTATCATCAACGTCATTCACCTGGCTCCCCCTCCGAGTGAGGGAAGTGCCCAATCTCGGTCAGAGGCGAGGAAAGCTGCCCATGGCAAGCAGGTGATGTAAGCCGAGCTGGAGAGCGCACCAAAGAGGACTAGGAAGAAAAAGCCCAAGATCTGGTTCTCGGACGACGACCTAAGAGGGGTCCAGCTCCCCCCCAACGACGCCCTCATCCTCACCCTGCGGCTCAATAATTATACTACGAAGCGCGTCTTTGTAGATCCAGGGAGCTCATCCGAGATCATCTACTTTAGCTGTTTCAAGCAGCTCGGCCTGACCGAGTCCGATCTGCAGGAAGCCCGCGTCCCTTTGATAGGATTCAACGCCAAACCGGTATATCCCAAGGGGAGGATTTCGCTTGAAGTCCGGATAGGGGGAGCCACGAAGATGGCAGACTTTATGGTGGTGGACGCGCCGTCTCCATACAATGTGATACTGGGGCGAAGTTGGCTGCATGCCATGGAGGCAGTACCCTCCATCCTTCATCAGAAACTCAAGTTCTCATTAGAGAAGGCTGGAGGAGCGGTCGAGATAGTGACCGTGTGGGGAAATCAACAAATGGCCAGGAAGTGCCTCATGGCCGTGGCACCTGGAGAGACGGAGCCAAAGCAGGTGTATATGGCCGAGGTCGAGGCCGAGATCAAAGATGTCACTCGTCAGAAGAGCGTAGAAGAGCTCACCGAGATCAGAATAAATCCCGAAGACCCCGAGCGCTACTTTCTACTGGGTAGCCTGCTCTCCGACAATGAGGAGGCCGAGCTGCTAGACTTCCTACTGCAAAACAAGGATGTCTTCGCTTGGACTCCATATGAAATGCCTGGGATTGACCCCGAGGTCATGTGCCACGAGCTAAATGTTGATCCCGGACACAAACCCTTGGTGCAAAAGGCCCGCAGGACAGGAGTCCCATAAACAGAGGCAGTGCTCGAAGAAGTCGACAAGCTCCTCGAAGCTGGGGCAATCCGCGAAGTGCACTACCCAAGGTGGTTGGCCAACACAGTGGTAGTGAAGAAGAAGAATGGCAAATGGAGGGTCTGCTTGGACTTCACCGACCTCAACAAAGCCTGTCCCAATGACAGCTTCCCCCTCCTAAAGATCGACCAGATGATCGATGCCACCTCGGGACACGACAGGATGAGCTTCCTCGATGCCTACCGAGGCTACCACCAAATCCCCTTGCACGGACCTGATGAGGAGAAAACCTCGTTCATAACGCCTCGGGGCATCTACTATTATAAAGTAATGCCCTTTGGGTTAAAAAATGTCGGGGCAACATATCAGAGGCTGGTCACGAAGATGTTTCAGGGCCAGCTCGGGAAGACGATGGAAGTCTACATTGATGACATGGTGGTCAAATCCAAGGAGTCACCAGACCATCTGAGGGACCTGCGCCAAACATTCGCCGTCCTCAGAAAATTCCAGCTCAAACTAAATGCTTCCAAATGTGCGTTCGGCGTCGGTTCTGGGAAGTTCCTGGGAAGCCTGGTAACCCGGAGAGGAATTGAAGCTAATCCAGAGCAGATTGCTGCTATCCGGGCAATCCAGAGTCCGAGCTCGGCCAAACAAGTCCAGAGGCTCACAGGAATGGCTGCCGCCCTCAATCGCTTCATCAGTCGGGCCTCGGATAAGTGTCGCCCTTTCTTTCTGCTCCTGAAGAAGAGCTCCAAATTTCAATGGACTCCCGAGTGTGATCTAGCACTGGACGAACTCAAAGAATACATCTCTTCGCCACCGCTATTATCCACTCCGTCACCAGGTGATCATCTCTATCTTTACCTAGCAGTCTCGGACCATGCAGAGAGCTCGGTGTTAGTTCGAGAAAATGACAAGCAGCAGCAGCCCATCTATTACACGAGCAAAATCCTGCTAGACGCCGAGACCAGGTACCTTCCACTCGAGAAACTTGCGTTGGCACTCGTCAGTTTCTCCCGCAAACTCTCCCATTACTTCCAGACACATACAGTGGTGGTCATCACAGAGTACCCGCTCAAGTCCCTTTTTCGAAAGGCCGATTTCTCCGGGAGAGTCTCCAAGTGGGTCGTCGAACTGGGAAATTTGATATCCAATATCAACCCAGAACGGCAATCAAAGGGCAAATTCTGGCAGACTTCATCGTTGAGTTCACCTCTCCAAGTTCGGCACCGATCTCGCTCGACACCGAACTGGGGGGCAATAAGGGTAATAAAGCGGCAGAAACCGAGACAGAAGAAGACCGATCTCGGGAGCAGTTCCTGAAGTCGGCCTGGAAGGTCTTCGTGGACGGATCCTCTACATCCAGAAGGGCCGGCGCCGGTATAGTTCTTCAATCACCTGAGGGCCTAGTCATTGAGCAAGCTCTGACCCTTGACTTCAAAGCCTCCAACAATGAAGCAGAGTACGAAGCGCTGATTGCGGGTCTCAGTAGAGCGAGGATACTGGGGGCACGTCGGCTAGTTGTCTTCAGCGACTCCCAGTTGGTGACGAACCAGCTGAGCGGGGAATACCAAGCCCGAGATGAGAGGATGGCAGCCTATTTAGCCCAATCAAAGCAGCTCCTCTCCCAGTTCGAAAAAGCAGAAGTAAAGCAAATCGACAGGGTGCCTAACTGCCATGCAGACGCCCTGGCCAACTTGGCCTCGGCCGTAGAAGCAAGAAAGAGAAGGACAGTTGACGTGGAGGCATTGAGAAAGCCAAGCATAGACCTTTCCCCACCTCGGCAGGTCTTATGCGTCAGTCTCGGTCCGAGCTGGATGGACCCGATCACAGCATTTCTGAAAGAAGATAAACTCCCTGAAGACAGGAACGAAGCCCACAAGGTCAGAATGAAAGCAGCCCATTTCTGGCTATCCCCAGATGAAAACCTTTACAGAAAATCCTTCACGGGACCGTATCTTCAATGCATTCACCCAAGCAAAGTAGAGGACTTCCTTTTTGAGATACATGAAGGAATCTGCGGAAGCCACATTGGAGGAAGATCACTGGCATACAGAGCCATCAACCAGGGCTATTGGTGGCCCTATATGCAGAAAGATACCCAGCTCTACGCCAGAAAGTGTGAAAAATGCCAGAAGTTCTCCCACTCCTTGCACCAATCGGCACAGGACCTTAGTCATTTTTCCAGCCCATGGCCTTTCGCTCAGTGGGGGCTAGACATCGTGGGACCTCTTCACCGATCTCCAGGAAACAAAAGATGGTTGATAGTGGGTACCGACTACTTCACCAAGTGGATAGAGGCAGAGGCCTTGTCATCCATCACCGAGCAGGACACAAAGAATTTTGTATGGAAAAATATCGTTACAAGGTTCGGGATCCCCCGGGCTCTGGTCTTGGACAACGGGACCCAATTTGACTCAAACTTCTTCAAAAGCTTCTGCTAGGAGCTCGGTATCAGGAACCTTTATGCGACCCCGGCCTACCCACAGTGTAATGGACAAGCAGATATCTCGAACAAAGTGGTATTGGATGGACTCAAGAAGAGGCTTGACAGGGCTAAAGGCAGATGGGTGGAAGAATTGCCAAGTGTCCTTTGGGCATACAGGACCACCCCGAGACGCTCCACTTCGGCAACTCCTTTCTCTTTAGCCTATGAAATGGAAGCTGTAATCCCTCTTGAAGTCGGACTCCCGACCCTGAGGACGGATCTCTTCAATCGGGGGCAGAACGAAGTAAATCTCGCCAAAGAGCTCGACCTGGCCGAGGAGCGAAGAGAAGCCGCATCTGTGCGCCTAGCCTCCTACCAGCAACAGCTATCCAAAGGATACAATCAAAAGGTCAGAGAAAGGAAGTTCTCCATCGGGGAACTGGTCTTGAAGAAAGCACTTCCAGTAGACAAAAATCCCAATGAAGGCAAGTTTGCACCGAACTGGATCGGGCCTTTAAAAGTAGACTCGGTTTCCGGAAGGTTGGCTTACACGCTCGAGAGCATGGATGGCAGAGAGTTGCCACGGCCGTGGAGTGCCACTCACCTCAAAAAATACTACTTCTAGTTGCATTCAAAATGATGAAATCAATAAAAGAGGAAGCTTGTGAAAGATGAATGTTTTGTCCCTCTCAAGTTGCGAATCAAGGTTCCGGTCCTCACAAGGTTCGGCCCTCGAGCCAACCTCCTTGAGTTTGGTCTGACGACTAGCTCCCAAGGTTCGGCACTCGCGCCAGCCTCCTCGAGTTCGGTCTGAGGATCAGCTCCCAAGGTTCGGCCCTCGCGCCAGCCTCCTCGAGTTCGGTCTGAGGACCAGCTCCCAAGGTTCGGCCCTCGCACCAGCCTCTTAGAGTTCGGTATGAGGATTAGCTCCCAAGGTTCGGCCCTCACGCCAGCCTCCTTGAGTTCGGTTTGAGGACCAGCTCCCAAGGTTCGGCCCTCGCGCCAGCCTCCTTGAGTTCGGTCTGAGGACCAGCTCCCAAGGTTCGGCCCTCGCGCCAGCCTCCTTGAGTTCGGTCTGAGGACCAACTCCCAAGGTTCGGCCCTCACGCCAACCTCCTTGAGCTCGGTCATATGACCAGCTCCCCAAGGCTCCGGTCCTCGAACCAGCCTCCTTGAGCGTGGTCACAGGACCATCGCCCTTGGGACAAGAGCGATCAACTATCTAGAAATTCACTCTGAAGTTTCAGAGCTCGGCCTGCTTCTGGGTCCAAACTAACTATAAGTTCTTTTAAGACATTTCCCTTGGATGCACATTGTTAAAAACCCAGGGCAAGATGATTCACCAACCTCGCCCCACTTGAGGGATAGCGAGCCTCGTTAGCGCCCAGTCCTACTAACACCCCGACCTAGGCTACTTGGGAGGTTCAATAAAAGGGGAACTCGTTCTCATCCAGTATCCCGAGACTAGAAGGTTACGGTCTGGATCTCTCGCCGACCTCAGCCACTTGCAAGTTTTGGTCATGCTTAAACAATCAGAGCACCCACGCACCATTGCAAGAAGGAAGAAATGAATAAACAGCTGAAGAATTGAAAGAAACTTGTTTTTCATTGATTAGAAGAATGGTTACAAGGCTTTGTACATCCCAGAAAAAGGAAAAAATTACATCAAGAAAAGACAAAAAGAGGACAGTTCCTCATTAGCTTTGCTTCTCGGGTGCCGCGCCTTTATCCTTCGGCTCTGGAGGAGCGGAGGAGACAGGAGCCCCGGTTGGAGGAACCTCGGGGAGGGCCTGGGCCTTATCAACCTCGGCGGGAGTCGGGGACGAAGGAGGAGGGCCTTGGACTTCGGAAGGGGCTTCAGTTGGGTTGGAGTCAGGCTCTGACTCTGGGCTCGGAATTGCAGACACGAATTTAGGAAGATTCGCAAATATAGGGTCGTCCTCAGGAACCCCATACACACGAAAGGCTTCCCTACACCCCATGTCATACAGCTCCGGACTTAGATCCGTGATTTGAGCTATGTACTCCGCCGATGCCCAATCCACCCCCTCCTGATAAGCTTTGGCAGCTTGGGCTCGCAGGGCAGACTCGACATCGGCCCGCTCCTTCTTGAAGGCTTCGAGCTCGGTTTCTTTCCCAGCCAGTTCAGTTTCCTTTTTGGCGAGCTCGGCCTCTAGTTGGCTCACCCTCCTCGCCTTGTCATTGGCTGCACCCTTTAGGTGTTTATTCTCGCCGCACAACTTGATTATCTCGGTCTTCGCCATTTGTTATTCTGTTGCTTGCGCGGCGATCTTCTCCTCCGCCTTTTTTATTTCAGCCGCGCTGGCCTCCAAAGCGTCCCCCATCTTCTTCTTCTCCTTCTCCAACTCGACGACCTTGGCGGCCGTCTCCTCCCGCCTCTCCAATATTATTTGGAGTCTCTGTACATTTTGCAAATGAACAAAAAGAACAGGGGGGTTAAAACAGGCAACCAAAAAATAGAAATTCAAAGGCATGAGAAGGGAATCACCTCGAGCGACGCCTTCATCGTCGAGTAAAGCAGGCCCAGCGTCCCGGCCTTTTTGTGCCTTTCCATGTCCACTGGGAGGGCACATCCTTGGGCAATGGCAGCGACCGACTCCCAACAATTCCCCAGCCGATCCTCCACGGTCATAGGCTGGTTGGGGTTGAGGTCGAAATTGGGCCTCCAGGGCATCGGTTTGTGAGGACGGGCCTGCAGGTCCACTTCTTGGACCCTTCCTTCCTCGCCCTCCACACGAGGCCTCTTCTCGGGAGGGGGGCCCTCACCCTCCTCTTCAACCTCCACGATCGGAGGCCGAGTCTCCCTTGACGGCGGAGGCGGTAGAGCCTCCTTCTCGGCCTCCGATGCCCGTGGCCAAGTCTCCTTAGGCGGCCGAGGGTCCTTGGGTAGCTGCACGCCCCTGGAGGACTCCTACGACCTCCCCCTCTTCTCCTGCGAGGGGCCCCTCTCGCTTTTGCTCCTCGCGGAGGAGGAGGTCCCTCCCGCGCTTAAGGAACCGGAAGGGGCGATGGCTGAAGAGCCTTGACCAGCGCCTGACCCTCTAGGGGCACGCTTGGGGGCAGAGGAAGCTCGGCCCCCGAGGATCATCGCACCCAAGTCTTCAAGGGAGGGCGCTGACCGTCCATCTCTTCTTCTTCTTGATCTCGGGCGGAGGGGCTATCGGCGATGAGAATTAGGCCTTGGGGCTCCGAGGCTTGGTCGCTGGTCTAGGCAAGCGCTTGACTGCTGGTCTTGGCGAGCGCAAGTACAATCTCCCCTATCGGCTCGAGGGGATCTCGGCAGTCTTACTAGTATAAGACCGGTACTGAGGCTTGTACCCAAGCAGCGAGAAGCTAGCTCGATCGTGATGACCGTGGTAGTGATAGATTTTCTCAAGCCACGCGTCATTCCTCTTCCACTTGTCAAAGCTGGCCTCCCTCCTCCTTCGCTGAACACCTGCACAAAAAACGAGAAACATCAGCTCGGCATGATGGCGAATAAAAACAACACAAATAAACCCAGTAGGACAGGTGTTTACTGGGAGGGGTCCCAGGTTTCAGTGGGACCTGGATTCTCCGCCCCTCTTCGGTCTCGGTCCCTCCGAACTCCCAGTTCCCCGAGACCAGTACCTGTTCATCCCCGGCATATTTGCTCGAGTCTTCTAGGGCATTCACCAAGGGCCGACGCTTGGCCTTCACCCGGAGATAGTAGGAGTCCGCGCCCCCCGCGGCCTTGCAGATGTCATAAACATCCTCTATATCATGTACACCGAGGTTGATGTTTAAGATCCAATTCAGCTTCGCCACGCCCATTATGATTTTAAACCCGTTCGGCATCAGCTCTGGGGGGGGGGGCAAATCCGCCATGAGCTAAGGCAGGATCGGAGGAGTGGGTGAATAGGGAACCTAACCCCACCTTCGCACACCGACAACAAAGGGAAAGACATCCAGTCCTTGTAGTGGGTGAGGCCGCCAGGAAGGTCACCGACGTTGTCAGGCTTCACCAGGACGTCGGCCGGGATCTTAAACGACGCCCTAAAAGCCTCTAGGGCTGCGGGACCCTCTAACCAGTGGCTGTAGATCCCCATTTTTCAAAAAAAAAAAAAAAAAAAACTAGGACAAAGAACAGAGAAGAAGGAGCGGGGTCTAGGAAAGACCTGATTAACAGAAACCCCTTGTGCAAAAGGAAAAAGGAGAATGAAGAAACAGGGAAAAAGACTCACAGAGAATGTGACGAAGTACGATGAACAAGAAGCAGGGAATGAGAAAGCAGGAAGTTAAGGATCTCCGGGATTCCGTTCTTTGCGAGCTATTCTTCAGCAAAAATCTCCTTCAGATGAAAAGCCAAGGTAAGGGAAGAAAGGGAGAAGGACGTCCCCTTTTTATAAGGGAGACGCCCTTCTTGATTGCCATGCACGCGGAGCAGCGCTCCGGGTTCGCCACGCGTCGCCTCGACTCCGGTGAACAGTCATACGAAAGGCTCCACGTGGCAGTAACGGTCCATCTCCAGCCATGCCTCTGGTACGACATTTATCATCTCGGGCATATCGAACGGCGCCTGTATGCCCACCTTGGCAAAGCAATCATGATACCCTATTTATTTCCTAGGGCAGACGAAAGGGCGTCATGATGAGAATCGTACGACGGCCAGATACGATTAGACATGGCCAGCTTGTCCGATCAGACCTTAGCTCCCGACCTCGGGAAGAGCCAAAGAGGTCAAGAGCTAGGGGGCAATTGTGCGGGGTCGATTTGTAATCACGGATTTGTGTGGGGCCTCTCCTCTATTTCGGATTACCCTAAATCTTGGTGCCGTCTGAGGTCGGCAACAACGCCATCTCGGAAAGATCATGGAACGCATCTCGGTAGCCAAGTCATGAGTTCCTACCTCGGTCTCGGCCCCAAGCCTGATCTCGGTCTCCTGTCATTCAGCCATAAATGCAATCATAAATGCGCCGCGGTGACAGGGACGACGAACTGACAAACAGAGTGGGCGCCAGACTTAGATAAGGAGCACGCCTTATCTCAGGGTCATGTCCATAGGCATGGGGCGATGGTCCGATGAGACATCCCTTTTTACCTACCCCCACTCATGATAGAAGAGTACACACTGATGGGACTTCCGTCCCTCTCTGGCTCCATCCCAATGATGACATTCACGTCTATATATTTTGCATGAAGGAGAACCACGTGGGTACGCACTCTATCTCCCTCCTACACTTTCCCCTTCTCTACTTCTCTCAATTCTCACACTGACTTGAGCATCGGAGTGCCTTCGGCTGCCTATAGCCAGGGGCTCTGACTTCTTTCTTCCTCTTTCAGGTTACCGGAGATTCGATCCTTTCCCTCGCATTCTTTAGATCATCAAACCAAGAGCTTAGTCCTCTCCTAACTAAGTAGGCACTTACACAAACGGTGGCTTTAAATTCAATTGGTTTGAAATTTGAGTACAAAGCAAAACATTGTGAACATTAATTCTGATGATCTATTGATGATTTTATAATGATGAGAGATCATAGACTGGAAAACACAAATTAAAATGCACCCAATTCTCTTCCATTTCTGAGGTCTGTTGATTCATGGCCTTCATCATCAGCCTCACCAAAAGACTGAAAGGAACAAACCCTCTCTTCCTCCCTCTTCTCTTGCCCCAAATCCTCCACCCACCACTCCCTCCCTCCTCTCCCACACTACCCATCTGCTGTTTCTCTACAACTCCAAAAGCCCACCTCCCCAAAGACCCTTTCTTTCCTCTCGACTCCTCTCCAAATCACTATTTCAATGAAAGCAGCGATTTTGAGGCAGTAGAGACCGAGCCCTGCACGTTTTCCTTTCATTCCTCTGCAACTTCAAAAACCCACCTGTCAAAAGATCCTTTTTTGTCTCTTGAGTCCTCTCCAAATGATTATTTGTATGGAAAGGGCGATTTTGAGGCAGATGATGCCGAAGTCTGCAGTTATTCCTCTGCACCCACAAAACCCCACCTCCCAAAAGACCCTTTCTCTCCTCTTGACCCCTCTCCCAATCACTATTTCTATGAAAGCAGCGATTTTGAGGAAGATGAGACCGAACCCTGCTGTGATTCAGAGCTTCATGGGTTCCTTCAGATTCTATCCCAAACCAAGCAGTTCTCCTCGGATGAAGATGCCTTGGAGTTTCTGCGAGCATCGGGTGTTCGACCCAGTAGCAGTTTGGTCTATTCTGCAATGTGGGAGTTGAGGAAGGAATGGAAATTGGCCTTTTTGGCCTTCCGCTGGGGCGAGAAGTGCAGTTCCAACAGCTTAGAAGCTTGGAATTTGATGGTGTGGATATTAGGGAAGCAGAGAAGGTTCGATATCGCGTGGTGTTTGGTGCGAGACATGCATCGATCGGCCATGGCGACCCGTGGAACTCTGCTGACCATGATAAAGAGGTGAGCTTCTTGCCATAATCTGATTTGATTTGTTTATCCACATTCTTCATTTGTTGGGACACTGTTTGGATGGGAGAGAGCTTCCCTTAGAATCTTAATTATTTTCAGTTGTAATTTTCTTAATATGAACTCTTTGAATGTGCTCCATTGGTTGGAAATCATGACTTGTAATTGCTGGTTTTCATCAGAAAGCTAGGATCGATTGGGGTACCAGATCAACAGCTTATATTGTTGGAAATGTGTGCCCCACTGCTAGAATTGCCATTTGGGAGGAAAAGGAAAATCATTTGTTTGTTGTTGTTGTTGTGTTGATTCACAGTCAAAATGTGCATGAAATTGGTTTCTTTGTTTCTCTTTTTGATGATTTGATATTCTTTTTTCCCTTTCTCATAGCAATTCCTATTTTGGATGGTCTCATCAACTTCTGAAAAAGAATTATCTTGGGTTCATTTCTTCTTGTTTGTATGATGGACTTGCATTGGTCCCAAGGAAGTTTTGCATACTTGAGATTTTCTTATGTGTTTCCAAGGTATGGAATTAGTCATCTTCCTCACTGTGATGGCATATTGGTTTTACAGTTTTTATATTTTATGATATGGAAGATAAATGGTTTAAGGCTTTGATGATGATGGTGATATTTTAGGATTTTGAGTGAGTTTGTACTTGCTATCACAACTCTCTTTGGCATTCAAATTATTCTTTTGTAATTCTTTGATGTTGGTTCTAAATATTGTTTATTTATCTGTGTTGTGTTCCAAATGAAGATGTGGCGAGAAGAAGTCTTATTTGTTTACTTACAGTGTTGGATGAAGATTAAGTCCTTGCTTGCACTTGGCTTGTTTTGCAGTTTGGTAGTTGTTCGAGTGTCGAATGGCATGGACCTGCTGTTTTCTGCTTACAATTAGACCATGTTTCTGTTCCTTCCATATAAATATTGGTGCTGGTTTTATTACTTATTTATTTATTTTTGGCTAGGTTGCCCCACTGGCAAGGAGTGATACTATCCACCTGAAGACCTAGGGATAGGGATTGATCCCTGGGCATGTATGTGACACCAAGGTGCCGACACCACTTAACCATGAGTGTGTTGGCGGTTTTGTTTTCTTCTTTGCAATCTGATGAATTGTATTCTTTTTTTCCAATTGTCGATCTACTGAAAACTCCTTTTTCTTGTCATTGTTGGGTAATGAAGCTCTCCAACCTTATTGTTAGGTCTATTTTGTGGTTGATATTTCACTTCAGGACTGTTTGTTTGCAAAGAATTATAGGAATTCAATAGATAGTTCTTGGCATAAGTAGTTAACAATGAAGACAAAAAGTGAATATACAAATATGAGCGTCAAATAAAACTTAATCAAGGGAAGATGGAAAATGAATACTCAAACATTAACCCTATTAATTCAAGTCCTAGGAAACTCAAGGTCCCATCTACATTGTCCAATCTTCTTTCATCACTTAAGATTTTTGTTCATGAAGAATTGCTGAGTTATGTGAAGTATACTTCTTATGAATGCAGACCATTTTATTTTGTTCATCTTGTAGTAATTTTTGGTTTATTTTGGCTCCTTTGGGGGCTTTATAGGTATGCTGCCGCAAATGATGCAGGAAAAGCCATCAAAACATTTCAGGCTATGGAGAAGTTCAAAGTAACTACAGACTCCACATCGTTTTACACCCTTCTCCGTGCTCTATGTAAACATGAGAATATTGAGGAAGCCGAAGAATTGATGTTTTCGAGCAAGAAGCTTTTCCCATTAGAAACAGAGAGTTTCAACATAATCTTAAACGGATGGTGTAATATTATCGTTGACGTGGTGGAAGCAAAAAGAGTGTGGAGGGAAATGTCAAATTGCTGCGTAACTCCAGATGGTACTTCTTATACCCACTTGATAAACTGCTACTCGAAGGTTGGCAATCTCTTTGATTCTTTGAGACTTTATGATGAAATGAAGAAGAGGGGCTGGGTCCCTGAACTTGTGGTTTACAATTCTCTTATATATGTAATGACAAGAGAAAATTGCCTGAAGGAAGCACAGAATCTCCTTGATAAAATCATAGAGATGGGTATGAAACCGGACTCGTCCACTTATAATTCTATTATTTATCCTCTATGTGAAGCAGAGAAGCTTGAGGAGGCACGGATTGTATACAATGACATGATGAAGAAGGGACTCAACCCAACGATTGGAACATACCATGCACTTGCCAAGGTAGAAAATATGATCGGAACGTTGAAACTGATGAACAGGATGCGAGAAGTTGGGTGTGGTCCAAACAGCTTAACTTTTCTCTTGATTCTTAATAAATTATTCAAGTGGGGCCTACCAGAGAAAGCTTTGAAAATATGGACTGAAATGAAGAAGTATGATGTACACCCTGATTCAGCACATTATTTTGCATTGATACAAGGATTGGTATCATGTGGCTGGCTTAATAAAGCTAAGGAATTTTATGTTGAGATGAAATCTAGAGGGTTTCCTGGTGATCCTAAGCTTGAGAAGCTGTTGAAGGAGTTGGAAGCCAATAATAGAAGTCATGGAGAAGGTCAAGGGAGGCATAAGAAGGGAGACATCCATTTGAGTAGTAGAAGAGGCAGCACATCAGGAATGAGAACTAGGAGACCAGCCAAGAAATTGTGGGATCAATCTTGCGACGAAACTGAGAAAAGCAGGGAGCATCAGGAAAGAGAAATTGGGCAAATGATAAAGCATATAAGAGTCAAGGGGGCATAAAATTTAAAATTTGGTGCTATTAGAGTTTCTCATGCCATTTTGTAGAAAAGCCACAGAATGGATAAAAATCCAGGTGATGTTGGAGGTTAAGTACAATAGAGTGTTAAGTGCATCCATGTGCAGTCCAGTAATCTTTTGGTGCATTTGGAGGTACAACAATTGTAATTTGATTATTTTGGCAGAAGAGATTGTTATCCATCTTTCTATGGATATGCAAAAGATGGGAATAGTAAAACATGCCTTGTGGGTTTTCTTGCCTTTCTACCCCAATCCACATTACAGCCACTCAACTATATTTACCTAGGCAAAGTTAATAACCAAATTGCACCTGATATGGTTCTATCTATGCATAGTCTCAGATCAACAACAGAGAGTGTTTTTTTCACCTTAAAAAAAAGGCCCGGACAAGGATGACTAGAGGGCATTGAGATGAAAATGTAGAGTATAAAATTGGGATATGCTGTGCCTTTATCTAGATACACTGAATATTTTTTATTTTTAAATTTATTCTTATATTTTTAACAAAATCATTGTAAAATATCTCTGACATTGTCACTCTTTGATCTTACTGTCCACTCCACCTTTTCTCCTCATCCAGACCTTCAGAGCACTGTCCTTCACATCATACACATTTCTCTAGTCTAAGGTTTGTGCCCCATACATTCTTAATGAAAATGTTTTTGTGCTTTGATTGGTCCTTCAATAATATGCTTATTTGAGTACCATCTTTGCATGGGCCCACAATAACTAGTTCATGAAATGAAGGACCACAATGAATAACATTTAAAGAAGAAAAAAAAAACTGATGTTATATGTGTTGGGCAGGTTGGATCATGATGACTCATGATAAGTTGCAAGTTGGGAGGTGTAACACATTTAATAAGAAAAACCCAAACCCATTTAATAAAAGAGAACCTGGATCTGACAAAAAAAAATTCATACCACAAACATGCGTGCATGATTTAGTTTGATAGTGCCCACACAGAGAAAAGAATAACAAGAAAAATGAAACCGTAACAAAGAACTTTTCTTAATCAAATTGTATACAATTCATTCAATACAAATAAAGTTTGAGTACATATAAATCAAGCTATGTGGGGATATGTGTTTAGATTGTCTGATGCAAGTCTAGACTCATAATGCTTAACATCTCCGACCGTTCCTTTTAATGACCTTGTAATACTTAGACTTTTCGATGAATTGGAGTTACACTTTGGAATGGAGCAAAACAACTCACTAGGTGTAATAAGAGGGACTTGGTTTAGAAAATCAAGCATTCTGGCATAGTTTTCCCATGATACCATAAAAAATCTATGTGGATGGGGGCATTAAAGAGCTACATACCAATGCTATGAGGCCAAAATTAACATTGAGGGTGCAGCGTTGTTTGGCAACTAGACTAATAGAGTCCAGTAAAGTAAAACCCTCATTTCTAAAAAAAAAGTCATATCAAGAGCACTTAAATTCAAAATTCTTGCCATCTTTTAAATAAAAAAGTAAAAAAAAATATCATTTCTTTACTAAAAGACAAAAAAACTCCACTTTTCTAAACATAAAGAGTAAAAAAGATTTTATACCAAGCGACTAAAAATAAAATACAATCATAACCCACTTATATTTTATTCTTTCTTCAAAATAGTATCTATTTCACTCCACTCTATTAGTAAGTTTCCCAAACAGCCCCGCCACAAAGGTGCAAAGGTGCTTCAAGAGTGCACATGGAAGGAATATTGATTTAAAGACGAAAAATCTCCTTCAAATAACCCTAAGAAGAGGTATTTATAGCATTCAAAGGCTTAGAAACAATTCTAGAGCAATTTTCAATGATTTGAAGTAATTTAAACACGTTTGCATGCATTTTGGAGGACCTTAGAACTTGATTGTGGCCTAACAATGTCAGGTTTTAATTTTGCTAGCTGGAAAAGGATGTGCATTACTTGTAACTGCTCCTAATAAGGGCTCTAATATCTGCACATGCTTAATTCCAGGGCCACTAGATTCTTGTCAATCTCAAAACCTCCAAGGGCCAAAATGTGTACAATGGATTGAAAAAGGTTTTAAGTTTGTGGGAATGTCTTAAATAAGCTTAATTAAGTGGATCATGGCCAAGTAAACCAAAAGGTTTTGGGACCAAATCATCTTCATCAAGTTCTAAAATTTCTTCTTAGCAGTAGAATGACCTTGAATGGCTTCAAAGGTCCTGAAATCAAGGAGGGTCCCTCTAGTAGTACTAAATAGGTTAACATAAGTCAAGTGGACCAAATTGTCAGATTTTTAGATGTAATTTGCCCACACCAGTTTCCAGGATTTCTGGCGATCCTAGAATTCTAAAACATTGATATGGCCTCAAAAAAGGCTTCAAAATCAATGGAAAACAATTTTTCTTGGCAAAATAGGTTAATTATGTCTTAGATTGATAAAAATCAATCAGTTTTGGAGGCTAATGAAAGCCCCCATCAATTTTTAGGGTTTTCAGCGACCTTGAAATTCAAAGTCTTGAAAAGACCTCAAAAGGTTCCAAAATGAATGGGAAGCCATTTAGTTCAGCTAAATAGGTTAATTAAAGCTTTCATGGACTAAATCAATGGGTTCTAGGTAGGGATGTAAATGGGTCGGTTTCGGCCGGGTCAATCGGAATCGTTAATGAGAAGATGGAACCAGAGCCGGTTCCATATATGGGACGGGTCCGGGTCTAGTAGAGAATGATATAGAGATAAAAAAAAAAAAAAAAAAAAAAAACACCCTAGATTATAGGTGGGATTCTTGCAAATTGAGGTAATATGTTGGGTCCACGGGTCGGAACCAAGGTGAAATCGAACCTCGACCCATTTAGGTCATGGATCCAAAAAAAGGACCTGGGCCCAGACCTGTTTACTTATTAGGGCCTAAATAATGACGCAAACCCGATTTTTAATTGATCAGAACCTCCGGGTAATCGGGGACCCATTTACATCCCTTAGTTCTTGGCCCGATTAGCTTATATTAGTTTCTAGTCTATTTTTTTTTTAGGAACCTTGAAATTCAAAATACTCAAAAAGGCTTCAAAAGGATTTGAAATTAAAAAAAACAAAAAAGACCCTCTAGAAGGAGTAAATAAGCTAATCATAGATCAAGTTGACCAGAATCAATTGGTTTTGCGCCTAAATAACTCATATCCATTTCTAGCCCAGTAAAACCAAACAGATGAATCATGTGTTAAATGGACAAAGAACATGAGTTTTGGAAACAAAATGAATCAGTTCAATTTCTAAGGATTTTTACGACCCTGGAGCCTTAGTGGCTTTAAACACTTTAGAATCACTAATAGACCACCCAATGAGGCCTGCTAGATTAGATGAGCAATAAATCAAATACTTATGGGCCTCAACTATGGGTTGAAATAATTCGAGCCCTCTTCTGGGTTCGTGACGATATCTTTGGGCCCATACTTGAAAAAAAATGACATTTTCATTCCAATAGACAGGTTAAAACACTTTCACTATGACGCTTGATCATATTTAATTCATAAAATTATGTTCATAAAATGAGTATTATATGACCAAGTTCATATTAGGGAGTGTCATAAATTTTTTGTGGTTATTCAAATTCACATTTATGCATGATTTATGAATGATGGCACAACACTATTAAAATACATATTTCCTTCTCTTATACATTCATAAATACATGTTCGAAAATTTTCCAATTGGTGAGATAACAAGAGTAATAAAAGAAAAAAAAAAAAAAACTAGAGAATTATTAAGATATTGGAAGAAAACTAAAAAGAAAGGTAATATGTTGGACTTAATTTTTCAATATATATTT
The DNA here is from genome assembly GCA_038049695.1 of Cinnamomum chago. Lineage (NCBI taxonomy): Eukaryota > Viridiplantae > Streptophyta > Magnoliopsida > Laurales > Lauraceae > Cinnamomum > Cinnamomum chago. The sequence continues at coordinate 7,136,529 of CP142452.1, read as the reverse complement.
TGGATATTTTTTAAAGGATCATATTTGTTTGATTTATGTCTAAGAGGTTTTGAGTCTCTTTTCAATTTATTTGTATGAATAGCTGTTTTTTTTTGTTTTTGTTTTTGTTTTTGTTTTGTGTTCATCTACCTTTATTATATTGGTAATCAAGATGTTATGACCTTTTGCTTTTTGTTTAAAAACAAATTATAATGAATCCAATGACATGTTCTATGTTACTTCTATGGTTATAGTGACATATTGTTAGCTCTATATTAAAAGACATTTTACCTTCTGTTACATTCATAATATATATTTAAACATTTTTGAAGTACTTAGTTAACAAATAAATTGAAAAATAGTAATTTAAAAAATATTTGGAAAACCGAAAAGTTATAGCGGCAGTGGGAAAGGATGCAAAAGAAAGTTTAGATCCTTTATACATGTTTTTGTTGCTGTTTGATTCAATTCACACACTCTGCACAAGTCCTTAACCATAAACATTAAAAGTAAATAAGAGAGCTAAATATTAAGCACCCAAAAAAGGACTGAATCAAACAGTCATTCTATGCTTCTCACCTCCTACCTCCTTATCCTTTTAAAACTGTCACGTCCCCAAAAATACAACCATGGGATAACGTGAAAAATAAGAATCAATATTCATTTTCCTGTGTTTAATACAACACAAGCTTCCAAAGGTGGACCCACATATTACAAACCGTGGTGAGTCAAAATAAATTTCATTAAATTCAACGGAAGCGTTATTCAATTGGTATCCAAGGTTCATAATTAAGATCCAACACCATCATCAGATGAATAAATAATAATTAAAGTTGTAGAATAAATCAAACAATTACTAAGAAAAAGTTTATCATTAAAGAAAATTCATCTAAAGAAATTCTATGATGACGTTCTCTCTCAGGTAGGCTCAGACGGCTCCGTAGCCATCTTCGGCTCTCCACTCAGGTTCGTCAACCGGTTCAAACGCTTGATACGTTTGACCATCCTCCGTCTCGACATTAGGGTAAGGGTTGGTACCTATGCACCAATAAACAAAGTAAACAGCAAGTACGAAAGCATAATTCATAAATAAAATACAAGATCAATATGAGTAATGACAGGTAATGATCATAAGAGATTAACAATGGAACAATAATGAAAATAACGTATAACCTAAATCCATTCTACACAATAGAGCAATACAATAATCAAACAGGAGCACTGCTACTGCTTTGGGTGGTCAACCCTAATCATAAAGCGGGAAAACCCGTTCTAAGGCCGGCGGTCATAAACCGGTTCGAAATCGAAATCAAAGGCCGGATAAACCGGTTCAAAATTCGGATATTAGAGTGTCCGTACACATCGGTGATCAGCCGTCCACATACAACTGCAGTCGTTCGAATATGACCAAATCAATATACATATATACATATCATAGTAGAATAGACCTAATGATCAGTAATGCTCTTGACACAGAAATCTAAGTCAAAGTGAACGGCTGGCTGCATAATAATTCATAATCAAATACCGAACAATTAATTCGAATACCTCTACAATATCTCAATCGATTGCCACGCCACATCACGGTCCATATCAAAACAACATAAGGTATGCAACTAATAGACGAATATCAAACTCAATCATGAATGCAAACCCGAAGGTCAAGGAATAATCACAAGTCAATCCTAAGGTCAAATATAAGGTCTTGTACCCGATAACCACAGGAATCTCTAATAGATAAAAGATCAACACATCCCCTCTCAATCAATGGTGCATAGACCCAATTAAGGGTTTTCCAATAGAGATGGGTTGAGCCCGAATCCATTAGGATTTCCCCGAAGTCATACGAAGTACTAAACCCCACGTTAGTAATATACCGTTTGCCCGGACGGTATTTACTTGGTCCAAAGATCTAATTAATAGAGTTCAAAAATATAATTTTAACACAATGAAAACCAAAGTTATCATTTAATATTTAATTTACAAATAATAATGATAAATCACAATTTTAGAAAACCTGTGGACCTCATCCAAAATATTTTCCACATTCAAAATAGTTAAAGGGGATAATTTGAGTTCATTAAAAACTATAGGGCCCTTTTTTCCAAATTCTAAAAACCAATGGGTGCATGGGAAAGCTCTGACATGTACTAAAGTTATGTCACATACTCACATGGGAATTCTTTTATCAAAAACAGGTCCATATCAACCGGTCAACCACCCCCTCCTTATCCAACACAGAACCCTTTTTCCAATTCATGTACAAGTTGAAAACAAAGCCACACAGAACCCTTCTTCAAAACGTTGAGTTCCACGCCATGTTCATCAGGGACGTCCGGACAGTGGCCCCACCGGACCCAGTCCCAAATCAACTCCACAAAGTAGGTCGTCCAGCCATACATGGCCATATGATCGGGCCAGATGTATGATACGATCAATCATTGGGCCCCACAATCTGATTAAATACACATAAAATATCCTAAGAGTACTCACGCCTCCCAGATTGCGAACACAAGATGGCAGCCAAACAGGGTTCACTCTATGTGGGACCTACATCAATGGGGTCACCCATGGGTCTACTACCCGATCTACGGTTTTGATCAAACATCGGTGGGGTCCACCTAGGCCCCAATATCCAAGCCTGTAGTATAGAACCAGACGATCTGTTCTGAAATTTTATTCAATCTTGCTTGCACGGTTATCAATGGGTGTGAATTATATCCAACTCACACCACCCACCTAATATAAGTATTAGCCGATTGTACAAAATAAAAAATGTAAAACGATTCTTCTCAAAAATCTCACCGCATAACCATATCATCGTATGAAAAAGGGCATCAAAGGATTTCTACATGCATCATCACGCAAATCAAGTAATAACACAAGCATTAAATTTATAAATTATGATTAGGTACTTGCCTGAGATCCGCGATTGAGGGAGACGGTGTAGAATTCCTATTGTCAAAGCCCAAAGGTGCTAATCCAGAGAAAAGTTGGAAGAGAGAGAGTTGTGTGTGAAAAATAAAAGAGTGTGGTGGTGTATAAATAAGAAATAAAAATAAGAGTTGTAGTCTAACTAAAATTCTAAAGAATAGAGTTTGAGTTTCAAAATAAATAGGAGTTTAGATTAGAGAAGGATTAGAGTTTGGTTTGAGAAAAACTGTTCCACTAAATTGGGCCCATGTTTACTATGGGTAAGACACCTATCCAACAAGCCTAACTCACCAACCTAAGTCTAGCGTGGTCCCCACTTAGACTAATTGCGTATTTAATTAAAATACAATCAATTATATAATAATAACAATAAATAATATATATATACCAAAACGTCACAAAAACTCACTTTCGATTTCAATGACAGATCTTGCCTCCACTGTTGGTATTTCATTGACAGACTGATTTTCCAAGCAATTATTCTCCTGCCTCTGCATTTTCTAATTATTACATCCCACATCGCTCATGTGAGTGTCCAAAGTGAAGGCTAAATGTGCGATGCCTTCCTAACTTGGTGTGATGCGTTTTAAAGCCTTGAGGCAAGACTGGATGCGCTTGGGTGACTGGATGCGCTTGGGTCACAATGCTGCAATGGGCAGTGTCCATTAATCCGCCCCTTCTCAGTATCCTCCCTACTTGGTTCCTTAAAGCATTTTATGACAAGAGTTTCATCATCCTTGTCTTTAGATTCTCTCTGCATGGAAATTTCTGTTTGTGTCCTTCCGCCTGAGTTTTTATTTTTTGGCCAGCATTCCTTGGGTGAAACATCTAGTCTTTTTTTGAGCCCAGACACAGAAAACTCATCATGATTTTGAAATGAATGGATTCAGAACCTTTGCAAACCTGGAACACGTTACTCTCAACCAACTGTGGTAATGTTCTCACAACCTCCCATAGGTCTAGATATCCTAACTTTAACTTGAGCTTTGGATCATTAATGGCATCGATCCTAACTTTTTTTTTTTATGGAAGAAAATGAGGATGAAACACACATGCAGCTGTACGGGATAATGCGCCGAAGGTTTTTTTTTTTTTGGTATATTTGGTTATAATGTAAGCTGATAACTTTAACTTTTTTTTTAATTAAAGTTTACTTGTGGCAGGTGGAAAAAGATATCTGGGTATCTAGCACAGTGGAGCCTGCAGATGTTAAAGGGCAATAACAACGTCCCATTTTGGCAAATCAACCGAAATTTGCGACAAGAGTATGGCATACATCAGCCCACCTAGATGGTGGAGCATCAATATCTTCATCTTGCTGTGCGACAAGAGTATGGCAGACATCAGCCCACCTATACGGTGGAGCATCAGTATCTTCATCTTGCTGCCCATCCACCCTGAAGGCTTGGAGATGTCACTCCTACAGGGCAATACAACGTCCCATTTTGGCAAATCAACTGAAATTTGCGACAAGAACCTTTATGGTGGAGCATCAGTATCTTCATCTTGCTGCCCATCCACCCTGATAAAGCAGAACAATTTTCTTCTGTGTGGAATCCTCTCATTGCATAAATGTGCCCTTAAAACACAAGTGATTCTTTCATTTATTTATTTATTTATTTTTTTAAGATTTCCCAATAGTGAATAGAATTCCTTTATTTGCTAATCAATATCTATCCTGCATGAACTTTATTATACCTGACCCGTTGACCAGTTAACCACATACTGGTCACAGAACATCAGGCAAGGGAAAAAAAGTCTTCAAATAAACAGCCCCTGGGGTCCTTTCTTTTTTTTCATTTGTCCCTAAGCATCTTTGACCATACATTTACTACTTGATGAATGAGAACATCGTGTAAATCTATTTCCCCAATTTATTATTATTAGTAGTAGTATAGTATAGTATACCATGTCCTTTTACAGAGGAGTATCACTTTTCCCCCTTTGTAAAAAGTTCCTACTTCATGCATCCACCAAAACCTGTCTTCATTCAACATTTATAGGCCATGTTAACAAAGAAGACTTTATCACTTTTCACCCTTTGTAAAAAGTTCTTACTTCATGCATTACTCTCTCAGAATTTGCATCCACCAAAACTTGTCTTCATTCAACATTTATAGGCCATGTTAACAAAGAAAACTTTGTTTGTGTGGTTGCCATTTGGCTCTTCCAGCAAATACAACCAAAGGGCCTGCTCTAGTATAGAATGTGATGGATCTCCATTCACAATGTGAGAATGGTATGATATTAGTTATTTGTTCATCATCATCATTGAAACCTGATACATTTGAGATTGGCTATGTGAGTTGTACTTTTCCTTCCACTCAATCCTTGAAAGCTATGTTATCTGTGACTCCACTACACAATCTAACATGTCTTTTAGACTCTCATACTTGAGATTTTGCAAAGAACATTCTGATGGGATTGCAATGCTCCCCTCTTCAAGTGGGGACTTTCTCCCTCCCGAGAGGGCTTAACTCCAAAGTTCTTATGGTTGTTTTAAAACGACGAGATTTGACTTGGGTCAGGACAGAGATATTTCCGATGTGGGACTTGGACAAAGACTCACAGTACTACCGAAGCACTCCACCCTTACCCATGCAAATTCCCCTTTCTTCACCCATACCCAAGTAGATTCCCCTTTCTTGGGTCACATGATCACTTGATCTGGTCTTGCCTCAAGCGGATTGGGGTATAACATGTATGATCAGCTGATCACTTGTGAGTAAAAGATGCAAAAACTTAATATCATCACATCTAATTCCAAATTATTTAAACTCCTACTTCAAACTTCAAATATTATCCTAAACATATCTATTTAAAATAGAGATAAAACTTCTAGTAGATTAAATGGCTTTGTCAATTCTGTACTAAGCTCATTCCATTTCCTTTCCTTACTTCACGAGCCTCATTCCATCATTTCTGACATCAAAGATCATTGCCTCATTATATTATTGGAATGAACTGTTTAAAACCACCACTTTAGACAAAATGACTGGCAAAATTCAATAAAATTTAGTTTTTCCAGAGATGTTGACCACATTCAATAAGGTTTTGCTCTTAAAAACAAAGAAAACGCTGGCAAAAATATTTAAATGCCCCTTGTAGATCCCAGTTCAACCCTGTGATCAATATACTATGATCCTTCATATGATATGTTCCCTCAAAGATCGATCAGTTTCTTGAATAAAAACCACACTGATAACATCAAACACATTGAAATGGGTAGGATGAGGGGCCTATAATAGAGAATTCTTTGTACAAAGAAATACATGCAACCAAACATGTCACTGTTACTAAGATAATATGAAGAAAAACATGGTGTTCCAAATTGAAGAAAGCAAGAAAAGAAAATAGATAAATAAGCGACATCAGTAATGTATTTTAGGTGTATACCACACCCACGGGTCTTCCTGGAAAGAGAGACTTGGGCACAACTCCCATTTTCCATCTTCTGAAGAGAAGACGTTGGTAGTGTAGGGAGGTCTCGCTGTGAAATATTTGTAATAGATGCAACTGCCTTTCAAATTCAAGGAAGGAAAGTCCTTCACAGAAAAGCACCTGGGGAAGTAGAAGATCACTGCATCGCCAATGTTTTTAACCTTAACCAAATTCCATCTTGAACCTAACTTGAATACATGAAATGTTGTGGTTACCTTCCCTCTAAGTTGGTAGGATTTCATTTCATGGATGATCACGTAAAGCTCCCCACACCATTCGATCAGCGACTTTATAATTTCATCACAATCGACTCTGTGCTTACCAACCACAGGAGCTGGTAAAAAATGCCTTTCAGCTCTTAGTTTAAGATGATGATCCGACTCCAAAACCAGCTCCAAGATGTTGATTCTTAGGCTGCAACACTCAAAGGCAATGAATGAGCCATTATAAAATATGATCTCATCGTAGTCAAAGCGTTCGAGTCCGTTAAAATGTTGTCGAGTCCATGACCGATCACCCAATCTGCATAAATAAAGATTATGTAATCTATCAACAGCTACCACAAAACAGTTAATTGTTGTTGGCCCCATCATTTGAAATAGGAGCTGATGACAGATTAACTCGATATATATGAGGCAACGGCACAATTTGTGGATCAACTGAGTCATTTATAACTGTGTCTGGAAGGTGAATTTTAGCTTTCGACAAGGGATCTATAATGAAGACCAGTCTTTTTTTATCTAAAGGTCCGCTATGCATCACCAGCCAACCCTCAAAAGATCCACAACAACGCAACCCTTGAGCTTCTGGTAGGTGCAGTGTGTGAGTCATGCCATCTGAAAGACTGAAGAATCTGCGGTCGCTTTTGCTTTTGCGATCATTAGAGAGCATAGACCACGGGAACTGGGGACTTGCCATAAGGCAACAACGTTGTGCGACCCATCTCCACAACCGACAGACGGCACTGAACTGTATGCGAGTCACTGAATCATTTAAGTGATTAAATACCAGTTCCAAGACATCAAGATTTAAAGATCCAAATCCCAATTCTTCTTCCCTAGCTATATTCATATTTTTTCTGCGCTTTTCATCCATATATTTACGTCTCGGTAGCTTTAGGGTGAGTAGTAAGACGATATTGGAGCCGTTCAAGCACAGGTAAGTGAAGGTGGTGTAAACAACCTTTTCTAGCTATCAGAGTATAGTAACGCCCTTCCAATTGAATGAGGTGTTCATCTGAAAAATAAATCATATCATAGAACCATTATAATCAATTTCCAGCTATGTAGAGTATTAGAGGATACAAATAAAGAAAACGAATGAATCAGAACAATTGTATAAAGGAAAAGCAGAGGCTGCACTAACTTGTAGTGAGACTACTACAAAAGTGGAAATAACATTTATTTTCTTATATGAAGCTAGCTCTTATTGCCAAAATTTGTCACCTTCTTTCATTTTCATCACAAAACTAAACTCAAGTAAAAGTTACAAAGAACCAGCTGGAAGGGTCTCTATCCCTCATGAAGGGTGGATCCAATCAACTCGGTCACACATTTTCGAGCCATACCAACAAAGTCTTAGTACATTGGGGTTGCCTATGATCTTCAAACAAGGCTAAGAGAGGTTTTCCTCACCAACAACATTTATATAAAGTAGTCTCAAAATATTGGCACCTAATTAGAGATATAGCGTTCTAATTAGACTGGTCAAGAATCTTTTGACTCTTAATTAGAGATTTTGATCTCTAACTAAGGCAGCTAAAGATTTTGATTTACACATCTTTCTAAACCTGAGAAAATCATGATTAATTATTTCTCTTAAGATAGAACTTCCTAAACTCCTAGATTGGCATGTGAAATAACCATAGTGCCTTCTTTCAACATGTGACTAATCAAACAATTAGAGCCTATTTGTTTGCATAAAACACATAGGAATTCATGACGAAATAAGATGCACAAAAGGACTATTAAAAACGCAAGGAGTAAAGCATATAAGGTGGAGTTAATTTCCTTGGTATTGAATTACTATGGTGATAGTTGGGTATCTATTTCTTATCTTTCCTTGATTCAATTTCCATTAAAAAGGAGGTTAATTCATAGTCATTTTTGGATATTTGTCTTTCTTTCTTTCTTCATTTTTAACCACTTATAAAAAAAAAATACAATATAGGTATTACATTACATGAAACAAGCAAGCCTACTGGTAATTAGGCTAGGCTTATGCTAGTCTTTTTTTAACCGGATAAGTCTCTTTTGGTGATGGCCCCCCTCTCTCTATAGTTCTATCGCCAATTTGCATTTTATAATTATATATTTACATATCTTTCCCTCTCTTTTAGAATATAAGAGTTATAATAAATCTTGTAAAATTAATCAATTAAAAAGATGAAACGTCTTGATCCAGTCCACCTCCTTATCCCTTACTTGAACAAGTTCAAAAAAATAATAAAATAATAAAAAATAAATAAAATAATAATAATAATAATAAAATGTTTAGTGATCTTGATTGCTGAATAAAATGCATGAAACATCATCTTATGATAATAAGTGTCTGAAATCAAACAAAATTAAAGCATTACCCCAAGTTCTATGTTGAAGGTCAGGAGCCAATATCTCATTGCAAGGCTAGCGGATATGTGAATCCCCACTCCAAGAAGGAAGTCTCCTCACCACTATCATGGGCAATTTAGACACATTCAAAATACAAGGGTTTGTGATTCACAATTATTAATTCAGATTCCACACCATACGAGGTGTGCAAATCAAACATATAACAAAAGCACATGGGAGTTAAGTTTGACTCAGGTATGGAAAGAGTTACGAATTTTCAAGTTTCAAGCAATGTGACAAGCTTGGGTTTTGACCTTTGTTCACTATCCAATTTTTTGTGAGTTTGTCATAATTCAGTTTAACTCCAAATTTGAACTGTACACACTAGACACATATGGATAGACTCTTAAAAGTTCAAATTCACTGTTTGGATTTTCATAATTTTCCAAAAGGGAACCTATCAAGAAACTAGACTTTAAAATACAACTATAATAATGAAAAACAGTGTGATTTTATGGAAAACAGAATTTTCATTGAAAATTCAAAATTCATTGGGACGAATCCCCATACGAAATTCTTAAAATATTCTAGGAATCTCCAAATATTGCAAGAGTAGATCCATTTGAAAGCTAACTGGATGAACTACAACTTTCATGTTTTCACCGGAACCAAGAACATAACGTATTTTTTCCAGAAATTCATCGAATATAGCAATACAGGTTCTATAATGTATACTGGACTGTTTTGACACTTTCCATGAAACTGCTATATCACCCAAATCATAGTGAATCTGAAGATGAGTTCTGCAAGAAACTTGGAGTATTCGGATAGACAAACAACATAACAAATTTCCAAGATTTTTCGAAAATTCCAGCACATTGTTGCCCTTCAATTTTCAATTGAGATGCGTGTAGTCCTTAATATAACACCCTATTAAATTGAAAAGGGCTCGCACAATATAGATTTCTTACACAACATATTCAGAATTTCAGATTGTGTAAGATGCACCCAATCAAACACATAAGTTGCAGCATGGACCACAAGGTTATGGTGATCATGGTCCATTACACGATTACAAATTCATTGTAAACCCTTCATCATGTGTGATCCATGACCCACCACATACAATTTTGAGCATTTACGCAGTTTCAATTTTAAGATTGGTTGGCAATCTTGCATCTCACCCAAGTGATCGATCCCTAGGCATGCTACTCTTCCCTGCCTGCCAGCGTGGGTGAGACCCACTTGTGTGGGTTTTCATGGGCTTCCTCTTCCTTTCCCTCTTCCTATGTGTGTTGGTTCTCTTGGTTACCAGGCCCTAGCCTAGGGTACAAAAAAAATCTCAAGATTAACAACAACAATCACTTAGTGTGCTATGCATGCCGATTTGAACTTATAGTCACAACCCATCATGCAGGATGTTATGAATCATTATTACATGATATCTTGAACTCGATTATCTATGACACATTACTGATCATATTCATAAGATTGTGATGAACGAGACAAGGACATATATACAATGTATCTGTGTAATTTCTCTACTTACCTGGCTTAGGTTTTCTTCTAGTAGGACTCAAGTTGAAGTTGAGGCACCCGATCTCGAAATCCCTTAGCCGTGCTTTCCTTGGTTAGACTCAAGTTGAAGTCGCAGACACCCAATCTCAAAACACACACTCTCTCTTCCTTCCAAACCGTGCAAAAGCTTGCAATCGATTGGGCTGAGCGATTCGATGGTTTCGCTACCCTCCGCTCCTTAAAAAAGTTTTGGTGCAAGGAGGGACATAGGATTTAGAATCCACCTTTTATTGTGAGGCCCTCTTTTCTGTCGGTTGTGAATATGGGATCCACCTTTAAAAATTACAATGTGGTACCTACTTTTAAAAATCCAAACATAAGGCCACATTCATAGGATTCACAATGTGTGCCTACATTCATAGGATTTATAATGTGACTCCTCCTTTTGTGATCTTGACCATATGATCCACATTTAAGAAATATAAAGTGGGGTCACTTTTTTTGCAATTGTGGACACGAGACCTACTTTTAGAAATAACAACGTGATGTAGAAATTAGAAAATATGGCTCACATTCATAGGGTTTATAATGTGGTCCCACCATTATAGAAATTATAATATGAGCTTACCTTTTGTGATTGTGCCTATGTGACCCACCAGGAATTATAAAGTGGAGTGACCTTCTTTGAGATTGTGAACATGAGGCATACCTTTAGGATAAGTGACGGTATTTGATGTCTTTAAATGCTTTAAAAGGCAAGAGATAACTAAGAAACAACTGTGCTAACAAGTTATTTCTTAAAAAATAAAGTTTTTTCATTTCAACTTTCTTATGTCAGAGGGTTAAGATTTTGAAATTCATCCTCATGAGATCAAAATCCGGAACAGTGATTTGCTCATAACAAACAAATTTCTTCAAAGCTTTTCTCTCATGTGAACATTGGAACATCCGAATGACACAATGCTAAATGCACCATTGGTTTCCCACCCATTAGGATTTCCTAGCATCTAATGTTTTTTTTAAGCATCCGGCTACGGGAGGATGGTTCCACCTTTGATCAGTGCATGCCCTTTCACACTCTCATCACCCATGGCCTAGAACTAGGCTTAGTTTCACTCTTTTCAAACCTTTATCCATTGTTGAATTGAATCTCTACAAAATCTATAGTTAATAGACCACTAATTAAACTTTTAGGCTATTAAATAAGTGTTGACTGACTTTTTGTTGACTCTTATTCTTAAGGAGACATCTCCATGTACTCTACTCACATTGATCAAGAAGCATCTATATGGGCCCAAAGAGCTGGATGGCAAAGGCTCATATCATAACATTACCCTTATTTTTTGGTTTTTTATTATTGATTCAGTTTGGTAAACTCCATATTTATATATATATGGTAACCCTGTGAGGTGATGGGAACTCACACATGAGAGGAGAAACAGATACACTCACACGTGCGAGGATGATAGAAACTCGCACATGCGAGGAGACAAACACAATTCACACATGTGAGGTGATGGAAACTCGCACATGCAAAGAGACAATGTCAAACCCAGGATTTTGGTTTAGGTGGGGCTAAACTTTTGCTAGAATTTTTTCACATTAACAATAGCTAAAGAGAAAATGTATTCCATTTAAATAGTCGCAAAATATTTAACTACATCAACTAACATATAATTTTTGTTTGAAATGATGACTATATTCACTTCTCCAAAATTTACAGTATATCTCTTGTATAATTAACTACCACATTCTTTGATGCCATTAAATTAAGTGTTATAATCAGTAGATGATCATAATTTACTAGAGGTGCAGAAAACTGTCCATGGTTCAACTCTGTTCATTTTTCTCCACATCTAAAAAAGACCCACAAGGGTTGAAAATTGTTAAACTTTTGAGGCCCATAATTAAGGATTAGGATGATCTAATAATGAGGACCATTATTGGCACGCCTCTGATGCATACCAAGACCATTATTGGCACCCACACAGGTTGCAGTTTGAAAATCTCTCTCTCTCTCTCTCATATGTGCATCCACACAAAAACAAGCATAAATAGTCCATGAATGATAGTAATGAGAATAATAAAATTTTGAAATGTAGCACAGTTGGGAGATGCTAGCGTTCCTCAACCACAAGGTTGCGAGCAAGTCATGTAATCAATCAAAACACAAAATAATGAAGATGATCACAACATGGTTCAGCATTAGGCCTGATGCAATTTCAAATTAACAAATACTAATTGCTGAATGATAATCACAACACTACTATCAACTACTTATGGGAAGACACCAACACCAATCAAACAAGAAATATAAACGAAGTTAAAATTGATCATAAACTTTACCTGTCCTGTATTCGCAGGATGATTAAAACGACAATTGTTTCCATAACCACACGTTCCTCTCTTCAAATAATATTGCCCAACCCTTATCCATGATTGACAAATCTCAAATCTCACTCATTCATAGATTAAACAAAAACACAAGATCAAAGAAAAAAAAATCCAAAATCAAGTAATGTAATAAAGAGAGCCATCAAACATAAATTATATATATAAAAAAAAAAGAACCCTAACTTCTCTATGCAATGCCTAAAATAATGAATGGAATCATTAATCATAGAAGATAATCATAGAAGATAGGGAGAGAAGGGAGAGAGGCGACAATGACATAGTCACATAGAAGTACAATTAAAAGGACTAAGAGAGAGAGACAGAGTCCATAGAGAAAAACGTAGAGGGAGAGAGAGAGAGGTGACAGAGAGAGAATGGGATAGATTTACCTGAAGCCGAATGAGGAATGATTGTCACAAGCATCCGACGAGGAGCGATGCACTCCAAGGAAGAAGCCAGAAGGGGCTGGCTGAGGATTGAGGTTGAGAGGAGTGAACAACAGAAGAACAAGTAGTTTTTTGTTTTTTTTTTTCCTTCTTCATTCATCGGTTTTTCATATGGGGTGATGGATTTATTAAAGAAAAAGTCTACGTCGCCCGAATGGGAGCCCGACTTTGTGCCCGGGCTCCCATGCGGGCCGTTGGATCCCAGGAGCACAAAGTCGGGCTCCCATTCGGGCCATGTAGCATGCCTCCATGTAGCACGGCCCACTTGACTTGCCTTTGCAATGTTCTCAAACAGGCAGCCTATCTCCAACTTAGCGGCTTTCTCGCGGGTCGCCAAAAAAGCTTGGCCTACCTTCTGCACTGTTCTCAAACAGGCAGCCTATCTCCAGCTTAGCGGCTCTCTTGCGGGTCGCCAAAAAAGCTTGGCCTACCTCTGTACTGTTCTTAAACGGACAGTCTATCCCCAGCTTAGCGGCTCTCTCGAGGGTCGCCAAAAAGCTTGGCCTACCTATGCATTGTTCTCAAACAGGCAGCATATCTCTAACTTAGCGGCTCTTTCATGGGGCGCCACAAGCACGGTCTCAAGCTCTCTCACGAGCAATCCTCAGACTCTGTCTTTGCTCTCACGCAAGCAGTCTGCTTCTTTCACCAGGTAATCATGTTAAATATTTTAATATTTCGAATAACATTATTTTTGCCATCTCTAGGTAGGATCTTGAAACTCAGGTCATCTGCAACCCGGGAGGCTACATTAAATTAGCGTACCCAACTGTCTGGCCGCCTAAATGAGCCAAACCAGCTGGAACAGCGCCTATAAGGGCACCTGACACGGTCTGCTCGCTCAAAATAGTTTTCCTTTTGCTAGCCTGGATCAACATCCCTTGGTGCCTGATGGACTAGAGTAGCCTGCTCACCCGTGTGCTCACCCACATTGGCACACAATAGCTTGGCGCCCAGTTCCTCCTTTGCGTAGACCACGGGCAGCCCCTTCCCCTTTGTTTCACAGCATCAGAGACGCCGGCAACTGAGGCAGCATTAGGGGCGCCACCCATCCGTGGCTCATCGCAGGAACAGGCGCAGCCTGGGCGCCCCTTCCATCGCCTGTTGCAGCCTCGCCCGCGCCCAAGGGGGTGCCCCGGCCAGCAGCCTCGCCTGGGCGCCCAGCACCCCAGCACCAGCAGCGCTAGCAGCAGGCTGGGCGCCCAGCATCCGCGCGCAGGCGCTCCTCGCTCGCTCCTCGCACGCAGGCGCTCCTCGCCCGCTCCCCGCGCGCCCGCGCTCCTCGCTCGCGCCCAGCTCGACCACCGCCGGGGGACACCCCCGGACCCCCTCTGCGAAGTGCATGTACTAAAAGGGGAACAACGGAGACGAACAGTGTCTAAGAAAGCTACAAATGCTCGGCAAGAAAAAAAAAATCTCCTCACCTGGCCTGATCTGGACGCCCTCTCCATGTGCTCGCCCATAAAAAAAATAAAAAATAGAGTACCACATGAAAAGAGAGTGGCGGGGCCCCGTCACCCGGTCGTCGCAGCAGCAGGCGCAGGGCTCCCCGCCCGTGGATGATCCAAGTGCTCGCCCATATAAACAAAAAAAAAAAAAAAAAAATTTACCACATGGGCGCCCCTGCCCGTGGTCCAAAGTCAGGCGCCCTTCTTTGAGGTTTACATTGTAGTCTGTGTACGGAAGATTCTGATGGAAAGAGAGTTTGGTAAATTGCAACTTTAGATGGAGGATATCAATGTGAAGTGAATGGAGCCATGACATTTAAAAGGAATGGTCAAAAGTATGTGGGAGAAAATGGAGAGAGACAGCACATTGGTCAAGGTTAATGGGGCCCAGGAATTAATGTTGCAGGTTGTCATTGGATATGTATTCCAAGTGACTAGAAGCTGGGTTGTCCACATGGAATCAAGTGGTCAAGGTTAATGGGGCACAGGAATTAATGCTGCAGGTTGTCATTGGATATGTATTCCAAGTGACTAGAGGCTGAGTTGTCCACATGGAATCAAGTAGTCAAGGTTAGCACGCCCTTCCAAGCCCTGGTCACTATCTCCATTAAAAAAAAAAAAAACCTGCACGCCCAGCAGCAGGGGCGCCTGCTGCCTTGTCCCCTGTCCAGCCACCACGCCAGTGACGTCAGCAGGTGCAGCAGCAGAGGCGCCCCTTGCCTGGGCGCCCCGTCTCTCCACAACAGCGAACACGGCAGCAGGGGCGCCCCGTCTCTCCTCGACAGCCACCGGGCGAGCAGCATGCACAGCAGGCTCGGGCGCCCCGAACGTGGAGATAGATGGTGTTTGGGAAAACAGCTAACGCTTAGCATGAAAATGCCTGGATATTCAAAATGTCTCCCTTTCAAAGTTTTCTTTGGCGCGAGACATTGAGGGGCAAATGATGAGCCAGGCCCAAATGATTCGGTCCGCAATGACGGGTTAGGCCCAAACGGCCCAGTCCACGATAGCGGGTCAGGTCTAACTGACCCAAGTCCATGATGAGCCCGGGTCATCATCCACCCATTAAGGGCCGGGTCCAGATCCACCGAATGACGGAGTCAATGCGTCGTTCCTTTAAACGGCTTTCACCAAGTCCCGCGGAAGAAATCTTACATGCTCGTCTGTTGAGGAGGGTTCGGAAGACTCCACCAGAATGGAGCGTACGTCGCTGAGGAATCGTCCTCATCCGTTAGGGGAAGAGTATAAAAGGAGAGTCCTATTAAAGAAGGAGGACTGATCAACTACTTTCACTATCATTGTACTCATCAACTTTGTAATACCTTCCCCGGATCAGTAAAGTAACCAATTGAAGTGGACGTAGGTCACACTGACCGAACGACTATAAACCCTCTCTCTCTCTCTCCATTAATTTTCACATTAATTACTTATCACTTGACCGGTGGTGCCCGAAAACCACTTTTTGGCATCATCAAAAGTCACACCGGCGTGGGTCCATCAAGGGTGAGAAAAAAAAAAAGAGGCTAAAGATGCATACACCAGACAACTTAAATAGAAATCAAAAGTAATCCTGTCTTACTTCTAATCCAACGCAAATCAAAAACATCAAGTTGTCCTTGTTCCTATAAAATTTCTAAAACCAATATACCAAATAAGCTAAATAAATGCCGGCCATCTAAACTTTGATATGAAGACTTTCTTTGAAATTGTGGGCCAACTCTGTGCCTATATTGGGCTTACCTAGCTTGGGACAGGTCTAAGGGCTTCTTTGGTATCTCTACTCTTATTTTGATAGACCATCAAAATAGAGTCATTAAAAAAAAAAGAGTCTGAAATCAAAAGGAGTGTTTGGTAATATAATGATCTATGTTTCTATGATTGTTTTATTTCAATGGTTGAAAGTTTTTTTACAAATTTCTCAAGATCTATAAAGTATCAAGCCTTCAAAACTGACCTCATGGAGGTGTTCAGCCTTCCAAAGAGATCTGATGGTTTGGATCTTATAGCTGGGGCCCACATAATCCAAAAAATACTATGAAAAGGCTCCCATTTTTTTTTTATCATATCTCAAGATTGGAGATGATCCAATGGTTGAGATTTGGTCCCATAACTGAGTTTGATATTAAGAACAATTTTAACAGTTTAGATCATGATTTACTATCCTAGAAATAATTAAAAAAATAGAAAAAAATTACTACTCAAGGAGAAATCTAAAATTGAGAATGATACATCAATGGTTGGACCGTTCTCATCTTGAGTTCCACAAGGTATTAAGCCTTGAAAATTGACCATATAGTTGTTTTCATCCTTCCAAAGTGATCTAATAGTTTGGATCTTGAGTTTGGGGCCCATCAATTCTAGAAAATTGCATTCAATGGCTCACGCTTTTGCACATATCCCAAGACTGGTGATGATCTAATTGAGTTAATCTTTTTTAATATTGAACTAAAATATATTTTTCCCAACTCTTGCAACAAGGCTAATAATTTAAAATAAGAATTTGAAGCCTGAATTCCATTTATTCTAGGGAAATTCTATATGCACCCACACATTTTGCTGAGCACACTCACATTCCTTTATGAACAGTGATTTTTTTTTCTAAAAGGTGAGTGTGCTCAAAAAAAAAATGGATGCATATAGAATTTCCCTTTTTTCTACGTTTAAGTGATCTACTTCGTAGTTAAATTTTCTTGATTCCAATTTTCTAAAATGGTTTTAGGTTTCTTAGTTTCTCCAGGGGGGGGGGGGGGGGGGGGGAATGATGAGGCCCTAATTTGTGGCCAATTTAATTCCGTCTACCTTGTGAAATTTGGGTGTTGATGCCATGTAGATTCCTATCTAAATTGTTTGGGTAACAAAAACTATCGTTAAAAGAAAAAGAGATTACAAAGAGAGAGAACAAAGGAAAAATAACGATAAAAACAAGGAAAGAGAGCAAGGAGCAATGAACAACTATACAATAATGCCCTCCCGAAGAGACAACGTCTCCACCCTTGCTTGGCTAAAGCATCGGCTATAGAGTGTCCACCCAAGGGATTTTTAAAATTAATGCCTAAGTCTCATAAGAGTGAAGGATTATGATCCGACCCTATTCTAGGGAGGCGAGATGGCCAAATGAATTAATCCAACTAAAATTCCTTAGACCTATGATATTACTAGACCATATAAATGGAGTTCCTATGAAGCCTAAATCCGACAATTGACTTTGTAAGTGCCTAAAAATTCATGGACTTGTTTATATGGAAGTAGGTACTTTTTAGGAAGGATCGGATGCCTGAAACCTGAAAGACGGGAGGAGAAAAGAGACAGTCAGATACCCTAGCTGCAGTCAGCCAAAGGCACTTTGATGCCTGAGTTAGTGCAGTCACTAGACTGAGGATGAAGATGAGTATGTATGAATGTAAGCGTATGGTTGCGTACCTCTTTGGGATCTTACCCTTGGATATATATAGGCGGAGGTCCCTTAGTGGAGGTAGGTGAAGGCATTGTCCAATTGGACCATGCCTTGACTTCTTGCATGACTGCGGATATGACCGTCGGATAAGGACAACCCCTTATCTATATCCGGCGCACATCCTATCTATCAGTACGTTCTACAACGTAGTCGTAGCTTTGTTAGAAGATAATGTCGGAAGATAATTATGACTCAGTACTCATCTCGGTTGATCTAGCCGAGTTGTAGATGATACCGAGATCAGGTATGGGAGCATCTTGGCACTGTTGCCGAGGTGCCTCAGACTAAGACCAAGACGAGCCTAGTTGGCACTATTACCGAAGCTAGCTCAAGCTCGGTACAAGCCGGCACCGTTGCCGAGTTGGATGTATCTTAGCACTATTGCCGAGTTGGATGCATACTGGCACTATTGCCGAGCTGCAAATCGAGATCGAGATAAGCCAAACTGGTATCATTACCGAGACTAGCATAATCTCGCTATTAGGGAAACGTCCCACACAATTGCCCCTAGCTCCTGACCTCTCAGAGTTCCTCAACTCTTTGAGATCGGGAGCTAAGTATTATGACGGGAGAGCCCTTCTGAGTATTTAGTTTGCATTTCATCTCGGTGTCGATTGTCGACATCTGATCCTCATCATGGTGTCGCTTCCTCTACTCGAGATAATTGATAGCACGCCGCTGTCGCTTTGCTTGCCTGGGGTAATTAATAGTGCGCCTCTATCGATGCAAAAGATGTATCGACGGTACTACGTGTCACTGCTTGATTGGCCATCGAATCACTTTGAAGAGACACATGGAGTACTCGAGGCGAGGCCTCGTACGTGCGTCTTTGAAATTCGAAAGGGCGCCCATTTCTCTTTATATATAGAGGTGCTTCTTCCTTGTTCTGTTGCTTTGGCATCCGTTTAGAAGAGGGTCTTGCAGAGAGAAACCTCGTCGTCATCGCGCTTTCCTGGTCTAGATTCCGGGGTCCTCAGGGTTCGACTCCGTCATTGTAAATCTTTCCTCATCGCCCTGTCTATTTCTCTTTTTCGATTTCTTTAGGGTTTCATTCTCCTCTGCTCCGCCTAGGGTCTCTCCCCCCTTTTCCCTTTCGATCTCCTGTTCTTCGTCTTCCCAGTTTCTTAGGAATGGGGATTTATAGGCACCGGTTAGATACCCCCAATGCCTTAGTTGAGTTTAGGGCCATGTATGGAATACCAGACGATGTTCTGGTTAGGTTAGACGACCCAGACAATGCCTTTGAAGGTCATACCTTCCGCGACGACTGGATGTTGTTTCCCCTAGTTTCAGTAATTGAGGGCGAGGTTAGATTTCCCCTTCACCCGCTTCTGAGGGCTTGTCTTTGGAATTGAAACCTCTGTCCTTGCCAATTGATGGCCAACGATTTCAAAATAATAATGGGTACCGCCAAGCTCAACAAGATTTTCAGTATTGACCTCGGTGTCCATGACATCGAGGATACCTATGACCTCTGTAAGTTCGGAGGGCACGATAACATGTATTACCTCCGAGTAAAGGTGAAACGAGTGCCCTTTATCCATGACTTAGAGGACTCCAACAGGTATGCCGGAGATGACCGCTTGTTTGTCTTAGAGGACTCCAACAGGTATGCCGGAGATGACCGCTTGTTTGTCTCGGGCAACTAGGAGTTCGAAGAGGCTGAGACTGATTTGGAGAGGTCATACAAGGTCCCTCGTCGCCTCGGGATTCCTCTAAGTAAATACCGACCATTTTATGAGTTTTTGTATTCTTCTTGTTTTTGCCGAGTTGACATTGTTTGCCGTGCAGACATCCACCAGAGAAGCCAAGAGGCCAACCGGGTTAGGCGAAAAAGAAACGGCACTTGGCTTGAGGCTGTGCGTTGCTACCGAGGTCATAAAGGCCGAGCTGCTTCAGCACTGCTAGGGTACGAGCCGAGGTACCACTCATTTATTAAAATGAGGACCGGTGAGCTTTTGGAGAGGGAGGAGCCGGTGTTAGCGCTGACCGGGGTCGAGAACCAAGAAGCTTTGGGTGCTGAGGCCTCTGCTTCGCCTTCTGACTTAGAGGCGGCCAACCTTGAGCAAGTCATTGAATCGTACACTTCTCCCAGCTTGGAAGAAAGAGAAGAGATGCCGCCGCGCCGCCTTCTTGTGGTTAAGGACTTGAGCTCCCTAGTCTTCAAGGGCCGAGCACCTTCAACCCCTTCGGCTCCATCAACGTCCGCGATTACTGATGCCTCTGGTCCATCCATGAGCTAAGAAGTGCAGTAACGCCCTGCTGAAATCAGGCAGGAGGAGGAGGCTCGGGTGGAAAAGAGGGCTAGGATCGAGGGCCCAGTTGATGACGTCCCCGGCACCGTCGTGGCACCTTAACCTCCTAAGCCGGCTGCATGGAGACCGAGCCTCCAGATCGAACCCGAGAGGCCCCTGACGGTGGACGACCGGTGTCCGAGAACCCTTTGGTGATCGCGGCGCTTGCTCATGCATGTGCCTTGCCAAAGGACATGGCGAGGCACAGGGATGCCGATGACGTGTCGCTGGCAGTGGCGTCGATGCAAGCGGCGCTCTCGGTGAAGTTCAACCTTTCACAAATTTCGTGTTTGATCTCGGTCATTACTTTGTTACGTCTGCTTCTTTCACAGGTACTGCAAAGATCCCAAGTTCAACTGGAGAGGACCCGACAAACTAGTGCCCAGATCACAGAGGTGGAGAGGGAGAAAAAAGGCCTCAAGGCGGCTTTGGAGGGGAACAAGAATAAGGCCGAGGAGCAGGAGGAGATGATCCGAGGCCTAGGGACTGAGCTTGAGTCGGCGAAGGCTGAGATCGAGATGCTGAAAAAGAGGTCAACCGAGCTCGAGAAACAGAGGGAAGAAGCCGAAGCCAAGCTCCAGTCAGAGATTGATGCTGCTTTTACTGAAGGAGTGGCGGAGGTGACGACCCTTTATGAGGCTTACGTCCTCAAGGTGGCGAACCAGGTCTAGGAGCTTGGTTGGCTGGCAGCGCTGAAGGAGGCTGGGGTCCCCGAGGACCACCCAGCTTACAAGAATCCAGCAAAGTTCCCGAGCTCGGAGCCGGAACCGACTCCTGTCCCTTCTTCCTCCGAGGTTCCCCCTAAAGTAGTGGCGATTGAGGCTGGCGACGCCGAAGCCGAATAAAAACTCCTGATGTATTTTTCTTTCTTTTGTAATAAACAAACGCTCTGGAAAGTTGATCATACTTAGTGTCCATAGCTGAAAATTTTTGGAGGAGTTCAGTCAAAATTTGTTTCTAGTGTCTGGAACTCTCATGGAATTCATTCAACATTTGTCGATTTTGATCAGAGGTCTCCTTCAGTTGATGAATCGCATCATCCAGCTTGGCCATCCGAGTTCCTTCAGCCATACCAAAAGTTTTTGGCTCTGATACCAAAGATGTTGCATGCGTTTTTCCTGGAACGAGGAATGATGTTAAATTTGGCTTTCTTCGAGGGTAAGCCAACCTCCTAAATAGAAAAATTGGGATCAAATTCTTCTTCCCCTTTCATTTATTAGCTTAACCATATTTAAATACAACTTCATTATCAGCACACTAGCATACTCCAAAAGAAATTGGACGTGGGTTTCCCACTTACCCCACAATGCCAGCACACTAATAGACTCCAAAAGAAACTGGACGTGGGTTTCCCACTTACCCCACAATACTCTCTAACAACCCAACAACTAGTAGACCTAGTAAACACTCTAGCAATGACATGACTCATAGGACTAGACTAGGTAAATAACCCAATCAACAAGAACATTGACTGATTCAATCTATTGGACACTTGGACTAGATTATCTAAGTTAGACTCACATCCCTGCATGTAGTCCAGTTTCTTTTGGAGTCTGTTAGTTTGTTGGCAATGAAGTTGTATTTAAATATGGTTAAGCTAATAAATGAAAGGGGAAGAAGAAATTGATCCCAATTTTTCTATTTAGGAGGTTGGCTTACCCTCAAAGAAAGCCAAATTTAACGACATTCCTCATTCTAGAAAAACGCACGCAACAAAGTCTCTCTTCTTTTTTTCCGTGTGAAGAGAAAATCAAGGAGTCATTGACAACTATCCATGTCCAACCAAACAATGCGGTCGGACATGGGATCAAATCAGTTTTTGTCTATGTCCGGCCAAACATGTTGCCGAACATGGAGCCCCACTCAGTTTCTTGGCGTACTTTTTTGAATTCAAGCTTCTTAAAACTACTCCAACTACTCCAAAAGCCTATAAATACCTGCTTGGACGTGCATTGGAAGATATTGATCACTAGAATTATGAGAATTTTAAAAAAGTTAAGCCTCTCACACTCCAAAACTCAAAACACCTACTAACCAACTGTAACTACCTCCTCAAAAAGTAAAACTTTGCCCAAAACTCTAGAGAAATGCTGTAAAACTTTTGAAACTTGATTTTCAATCTATGGAATGTCCTTCTAGAGAAAAATCATGAATCTTTGGCCTTTACCAACCATTTCATACCCAAAATTAAGGAATTTTAGAACCTTCTTTGATTTTCTCACTTTTAAAGGATATGGATATCCATAACTATCCCAATCAATTTTCTATCTTTGTTGCACATGAGATTTCTTCTATAAATCTTCTCTCTTTTGCAAATTCTCTTTGAAATCTCCACCGTTGATCTCATCATTGATTTATTCTTTTCAAATTAAAAGTCATGCATATTTAGGAAGTATTCTCTCTTTTGAAACTCTCCTCTTGCTGAAATTCTCTTTTCTATGGACGCCTCCAATTTGCAGCAAAAACTAGAATCATGCTTTCATTTTGGAATTCTTCAATTAGTTACAAAGCTAGAGTTCTTCTTTGATTTAAAATTCTTCAAATAAAGGGAGATTTTTTTTTTCTCAAAATCTCTGTGGGCCCCACCTTGGGTGCCCATGCCTTGGAATTCACTCCCAAGATGGAGATTGCCTCGTGTATGTGGATTTCCCTCTTGGATCTCCATTCTTTATCTGGAATCTGGCTCAACTCATGATGAGTTACTGAAGTTGCCTACACAAGTGCATCCCTCTATGTATTCCCTACGAAAGAAAATAATTAAATTAGAAATAATAGTTATAATTATTATGGATTACATGTGAAATTTCATGTACATATGAATGCATGCAAGTATACCATTTGCTTTGAATTTCTTGTACAACATGTTGGTGAGAAGAAAATGCATGGCGAGGGTTCGGTATTCTTTCATTGATTCAATTTCAATCAAAGCGAGGTTATTTGATGGTTTTAGATATTCACCTTTTATTCTTCATTATTAAAAACTTATAGATATACATTTCTAGCTAGGTATTAATTCCATTACATGAAACATTTGTGTCTTTCCTGAATTCTTTGGGAGGAGGGAACTCTACAAACCTTCTTTTTTAAGATAAAAATAAGATAGTCAAAACAAAATGTTTCCTATATGGGCTACCTCTATTTATCATTTATTTCAGAGCCTTAGAGTAGGCACCCAACAATATTAAATAAGTTTGAACTTTAAAGATGGCTAATCCTTGAAGCATCTTGGTGCAAACCTGCCAAATGTATTGCAACTCTCTCTCTCTCTACTTCCCAACAATATTAAATAAGTTTGAACTTTAAAGATGGCTAATCCTTGAATCATCTTGGTGCAAACCTGCCAAATGTATTGCATCTCTCTCTCTCTCTCTCTCTCTCTCTCTCTCTCTCTCTCTCTCTCTCTCTCTCTCTCTCTCTACTTCTGGATTTTATATATTTTATATTTCATCTTAGCTTTTTTTAAAGGTACATGCATAAGTATTTCCAAACTATATCATAGAAGAGTCTGTACTGTACAGTTTGGTTTTCTTTAAAAATACACCCTGTTTGCATGCTCTAGGTTGATTGATTCATCCATTCACAATTCACATAGGAGTGGATGTGAGATCAATGATGTGGATTGTTTGTTGGCGAAATATCACTCTCATTAGATCATCATGATTTTCAATAAGATGAAAATTAGTACATATTTATTAGGGCTATAAGATTTTTAATATTTCTTCTACATAATATAATATATAAATGAAAAGAACCCTGGCACAGTAAGGCACTCCCTATTTGCAACCTTGAGGTTGGTCTAGGCTACATTTCTGACCCAATTTGTAATGGGCTGGATTGGGGCTCTAGTTAGGCATCTTGTTTATCCAGGCCTGTCCCAAGTATGGACCTTAGAGGTTTTGATCATGACCAAATACTCTATTGGGTTGGACTAGGGCCTGCACTACAGACCCTGAGTAACAACACACTTGGTATTTGGGCCTGCCGCCCAACAGATTAAAATAAGTGAAAAACTCAGATTCTTGAATTTAAATTATTCAGGGGCCCATTGGCAGCCTTAATATTAGTCAATGAGACAATAATCACTGATATTCTGAAATTACAATGACAAAATATTTTCTCAATATATCACAATAATATCAAAGTTTCTTTAAAACTGGACTAATCTCATCATTATCGCAACAAGACCCTAACTTTTCTTCTAATCATAGGGGTAGAGGATGAGGTTGATGAATCATTAAGGGTGAGGTTGGAAGGTTTTCACCTGGATTTAGAGAGTGGAAAAACATTAGTGCATCTGAAGATCATACATAACCATCTATTTAAGGGGCTCTGAAATTTGATATTTAGCCTTCAAATATATATGGTAATGATTATTAGTGATGATATTTAGCCAACCTTAATTCACCTAGAATACCTTCCAATCCCATCCCATTAATTGGCAAGCATCAAGGTGGAAGATGGGCCCTATTGAAAAGATCGATCTTTTTGCAGCTAGATCTTAGCCAACTTTTTCTGCAAGAAAGTGTATTATAACCCTTAAGCACTTATCTCTTGGGTATTAATATTTAATACTACCATCAATCACCCATTTTTAATCTAATAACCAAGATCATGGTTTACACCCTGAGGTTGTGGTTCGAAACTGTACTATCATACTGGAGCCACAAGGAAATTTCATCCGGCTTTCTCTCTTGGGCCCGTAGGGATTATTTTGGCCTAAAGGCCCGAAAACCTGCATTATAAAAAAAAAAAAAAAAAATCTAATGACCAAGAAGGGATCAGCATGACGTCACCGAACAAAGCAGATGAGCAGACAAGAATTTCCTTACAACTGAAGTTGAAAACCAATCCCACCAACACTTACCTGACAAAATATACTAGCCTCATATAAGAAGCTTTGAAAAGTCCAAATGCTTAGGTCATAAGCTGATCAAGGCCATGACTTCTTAATCCTGCCACACTAGTGTAGACAAGGGTGACTCATTTAGGTCTTATTTTAACTGGAAGATATGGACCATGTATTTGGGTCCATCCAATAGTTGGTTTGGGCCAATATATCTAAATCATGTTGCTAATTGGAAAAGGTCAAAGTCCAATCATATCTAAATGGCCAAATAACCAAATAATAGAATTGGAAACCGGTCAAGATTAGCAACCCAACCCAAATTAATCTCAAGAAAACAAAGAACTGTTAGATTAACCAAATAACAAAATGAGACAGTTGTAAACAAGCCAACCTTTTCTCTCCAAATAACCAAACGATAGTGAGACATATGGTTGGTGAAATTTATCTCAATGCCAACACCAAAAAAGGATATTATTTTTGAGCGGTTTGGATTTTACGTGGAAACCTCTCATGTTTAAATGGCTGTCCATTGAAGCTATATTTTTATGAATATAATTCATTACATTTTCTCTCATTATTTTGCATAAGCTCTTCAGTCTTCACTAGCCCCCTTCTTTCCCTAGTTCCTTGATCAAGTGTTCTTGTCTACATTTTACAGTATTTTGGGTGCTCTATGTAGTGTTCATATCATTTCAAAATAACACTATTTGATTTTTTGCTTTTATCAGAGCCATGTCTTATCTGTTCATTTCTTCTATCTTTAATTTATTCCAATCCACATCACTTGGAGCAAGTGCATCTTTACAACATTTTCTTTTTGCAATGCTCCTGTTTCTCCTTGCCCAATATTCAATTCTATATTGCATATGACTACCATTTTTTATAATTACTCTTTTAATTAAGTATCACTTGATGATCGCATAACAATTCATTTACTTGTCCCCACTATGCCTACCTGACACTCCTATTGGCTTTATTCAAAAGCTTTGTGTTGTTGAATAATTGATCTTGCATTCCCTAATCTATGTTCATATATGAATACTTAAATATTACTGAATCAAGGTGACACCTGTGACCTGTCCCATCTGTATAGTTATGTATTACCCATGTAACTACTCCTGCCAAAGTCTCAGGAAGAAGAAATTATGGGATTGTTTAGCATGTTTAGGTATGATAATACTTGACATTTTGTGCCTTAATGGTCTAGTTACACCCAAATCTCACCTAATTACATCCCAACTTTGAAAAGGAATCAAAGCTAAATCAAATCAAAATCTAATTTGCCATTTATGGCCAGCATCCAGCTTCTAAACCATGCAGCCTATAAATAATATTCACTTCCATACCCACCAAATTCATGCTGATCATACTGATATGGGTTGTGATTTGGAGCCTCCAAAACACTTCTCTTTTGTCTTCACCACATTTAGGGATATCTAAATTCAAAAGGCTAGTCACAATCTCTCCCATTTCCATTTATATATGAGCATAAGGTGAAGAGAGAGCCATATATACATTCGAGAGAAACAGTACTCTTGCCTTGATTCTCTAGACCTTTCTGTTTTTCTTATCCTTTTGTACATCTCTCTCTCTCTCTCTCTCTCTCTCTCTCTCTCTCTCTCTGAGGGTGCAATGGAACAAAGAGAGGGAGGCTTTTCCTCCTGTTTCTTGGTCTTCTTCTTTTGCTCCTTGTTTGGTGCACTTGAGTGTTTGAAGAATTCGCAGGTGCTCAATCGAATAAAGGTCCTTCCTGGACAGCCAAAGGTGACTTTTGAACAGTATTCTGGCTATGTGACCGTCCATAAGAGACATGGGCGAGCTCTTTTCTACTGGTTGACTGAGGCTAGCAATGCCTCTGCTACAAAACCTTTGGTCCTTTGGCTCAATGGAGGTGAGTTGGTTTTGTGTTGATTGGTCTTCACTTGGCTTCTCATATGGTCAAGGATAATATATATATGTTGAATCACTTTGCCTCATTTCTTCTATCTGTGAAGTTGGTATAAGGGCAATCTTAACCAACATAAAATAAAGATAATGATGGGTCAAATTCTCAAATATATGGAGACATTGAGTTCTTGGAATCCAAAAAATGGCCTTGGATTTTCATAGTTCAAAATATTGATGGTATTTGTGCAATTGGGTTGGTAGAATGTGAGACTAAGACCCACTGGGTGAAGTAATGGGACCAACCATGCAAAAAGAGCTTGCTAAAAGAAATCTATCAATGGGTCTGTTTGTTTGCAATAAAACACGTAGGAATACATGGTCAAATGAGCTTCATGGAAGGATTACTAGAGTTGAGGGAGGTAAAGGATATAAGGTAGTCACTTAGATGGGACTTTGACTTTTCAAGGACTTGAATTACTGGTGTGATGGCTTGTATTCATTTTTAATCTTCCCTTTGATCCGGTTTCTATTAAAGGAAAGGTTATTTAATTGTCATTTTTGAATATTCACATTTAATTCTTCATGTTTTACCACTTATACGAAAAATAAATCATTGAATTCATGGGAATTCAATTACTTGAAACAGACAGGCCATTGAAGTTAAAGAGTGATTTATGGGTGAAAATATTGGTGCATGCATGCAGGTCCAGGGTGCTCTTCTCTTGCATTTGGGGCATCAGAGGAAATTGGGCCATTTCGGATCAACAAGACCGGTTCATCACTTTATCTCAATAAATATGCATGGAATAGAGGTAATTTTTTGATCTAAACCATAACATAGTTCTAAAATACTACTCTCCCAAGTGACTATGAGGAGCATGAGTAACTCAGGCGAGTTTAACCGAGTTTTGGAAGGCTCAGGTAGACTCATTTGACTTCATGCTCTTCACATCAAGTTGAGCTGGCTGAGTCAAGGTGAGTCAACTTGAATTTCAAAATTAAGAACACAACTAAACTTCAATAATTTCTTCTTCTTTTTTTTCCACAGAGGCCAATGTTTTATTTCTTGAATCACCAGCTGGTGTGGGTTTCTCGTACTCAAATAGAAGCTCAGATCTGGAGGATTCTGGGGATCGACGCACCGGTAAAATTATACATTTAAATTCCTTTTGTTATTGGTAAATTGCATTTTGATTTTGCTAATTTATATGCATTTCCATTTTATTCCCTTTGGGTTTTCATTACAACGCGAAAATTTTTATGTCTTTGCAGCTCAGGATGCTCTAAAGTTTCTAATAAGATGGTTTTCAAGGTTTCCACAATACAAGCATCGAGATTTCTACATCAATGGAGAGAGTTATGCAGGTAATTTGATAGTATATAAGTGCTATAGGCTATCTTGTTAGAAGTGGGAAGATGTTAGAGCCATATGGCCCATGTATGATTGCCATAACAGAGCCTCATCATCTCTACTTGAAACGATTATTGATCAAGTCTCAGTGAACTGGAATGTCTCCATCTTAACCCAACATTTTTTTCTTTCATTCTGGTATTTGTAGGACATTACATCCCACAGTTGGCAAAGAAAATCCTTGATTACAACAATGCTTCTTCAAAATCTTACATTAACCTCAAAGGAATCCTTGTAAGTGAAATGCTGTATATTTCAATATTCATTAGTAGTAGTCCAAATGTCAACCTGAAATATACTTGTGCAAGCCCAGCCCAAGGCCTTCACAATTGCAAAATATACTAAAACCCCAGCCTTCCATTTGGCATGCAATGGAGTCTACTTGATCTAGGACCTGTTTGGGTGTAGAAAGAACAGAACAGTATTGCAGTACAAAACTGAAATGTGACAGTTTTCTCCACCCCAATCCCACTACATCCAGACTGACCATAAAATTTTCTCTTTATCACATATTCCTCTAGTTGCACAAACTCACACCAGGGTGGAATTCTATTCCACCAATTCGACCCGAACCAGTAATTCCGTTGCTCATCTCTTCTTTTCCAACTTGATTAATAAATAGGTCAAGTTCAGTTGAAACTGAGTTGACTCGGTCCACAGAACTTTCATTTCCAACCTGATTAATAAATAGGTCAAGTTCAGTTGAAACTGAGTTGACTCGGTCCACAGAACTTCTGAACTATGGTGTCACTAGTATTATTAAAGCTCATTTCATATTAGAGATTTAGATGGAAATACTCATTGTACACAGGTGGGCAATGGACTAATGGATAATCGGTTGGACAGCCTCGGAATGGTGACATACTGGTGGAGCCATTCCATGATCTCTGATCGATCTTATCGATCCATCCTCTCCCTTTGCAACTTCGCGCTCCCGGAGAAGTCTCCCACTTGCCGGAAAGCCATATATTACGCCATGAACAGCGAGATCGGCGACATCGATCCATACAATATCTATGCACCTTCATGCAGGGCCTCCTCTGCGAAAACTGGTCAATCACTTGTTCTCAAGATGATCCTTCTGGGCCCTCATGTGTATAGTTTTGAATATGATCCATGTACAGAGAACTATGCAGAGGTTTACTACAATAGGCCTGATGTACAAAAAGCCATGCATGCTAATTCTACTGGCATCCCCTACAGATGGACTGCTTGCAGGTCTTTCTTTCTATCCCTTTTTAATGCTAAGGGGTGCAACTCGGGTGGGGCGGGGTGGGGCGGGCCTCGCGGCATTCAGGTACTGCCCGAATCCAACCCCGGCCTGAACTGAATGTAAGAACTTATACTCAAACCTGACCCAGATGAAAACAACCTGAGCTCAACCCAAGTTGCCAATTTCCTACCCAGCTGAAATTTGGACTGAGTTCGGGTGACTCAGTTTAGATCAGGAGCCCAAATTTCTGGGTTTAGTTCGAATTTTAAAGGGCGAAAATTTAGAAAATGCATATACTTCATGTATGGTATTATAGTATACTATGTAAAATACTTCACAGGCCTCAGCTTGACCTTAACCCAAACAAGCCCAGAACTAACTTGAGCTTCACATTTCTTTGGGTCGGGCCATGTGAGTTTTGGCTTGGCCTAACCCAAGTTGCACCTCTGTGATTCCATGCCTTTTTTTCACTTGCACCCGGATCCGAACCAATTGGAGTGGAAGGAGAGTAAGCTGAGTTAATTAACATATGTGATGTGATGTTGTGATGTGGCAGAAATGTTATTATAAGGAACTGGCAGGACTCTCAGTTCTCTATGTTACCAACATACAAGGAGCTGATTGCAGCTGGCCTCAGAATCTGGGTTTTCAGGTAAAGGGTTTGTCTGATAGACCATCCAAAGCTTTTGATCTTTTGTCACAAATTGGATTGTTTCAGTCATTTTACAGCAAAAAACTTCAGTGCCCCATTTCTGTCACCAATCCATCTTTTAATATCTAAAGTTAAAATAAACACCCATAATTTGAATGTATCGTATCACTAGGGTGGTGGCTGGGTATTCGTTTTCCACATCCCGTTGATTCATTTTCCACTAGTGTTGAGATGATTTGATAGTGTTTTTTGTTTAGGAAACTCACATTTGCTTCTTCAATTTTAACCATTTGTGGAAGTAAAAGTCTTACAATTCCTAAGTATTCAATTAGATTAAACTAACAAGCACTTAAGTGTCAACAAAACAATGCATTGTTGATCATAGTATTTGTGTATTTGGCCTCATACATTGATGTTTTTTTATAATCATAAGTGCAAATCAATTGAATGCAATTTGATACCCATTTACTAATGAAAACTAATCATGGATAACGGAAAAACAAACAACAAAAATAATCACTTTTCATCTTGATGCAGTGGCGATGTAGATTCAGTGGTTCCAGTAACTGCTACAAGGTTCTCGATTAGCCGCCTTAATCTTCCGGTGAAGACCCGTTGGTATCCATGGTATTCCGGCGACCAGGTTTGTAAGTTCTCCATGAAAATTCTTAATTGTAATAAAGAGAAAAATTGTATTGAGTGTTAGTTGACTGCACTAAAACAAAACATAAGCAAACCTCATGATCCACATCACATGATCTTGTCTATTCCATTAGTATGTTTATGAGTTTCCTGATGCACCTGTTTTGCGCAATTGAGGCCCATGGGCCAAGCAGTCCTCACACTGAGTGGTGCCTAAGATACCTTCAGAAGTGGAATGATTGGACTGGCGCATGGGCCAGGCGGTCTGACCCAATATGGTAATTGTTTGAAATTCAGGCCAACTAAGTAAAATTGGCTTCTCAGGGCTTACCCCATCTTATCTGAACTTCCATTGCCAGCCCAGTTATAAATATATGAAGTAATGACAGGTTGGGTCAGCTTCAATTATAGCTGAATATATGCACATGGCCCATGATAAACAGTTTGTTTTTAGGCAATAGGTCAGGTGAGATCTTGAATTCTAGGCCTATTTATAATTTGATGATCCTTTTATGTTCAATCAACTTTGTATGTCCAGGTAGGGGGGTGGACTGAAGTTTATCAAGGCCTGACCTTTGCCACAGTGAGAGGAGCTGGTCATGAAGTTCCTCTCTTCCAACCCAAACGAGCATTTCACCTCTTCCGGGCTTTCTTGGCCGGCAAGGAGCTACCCAAGTCACAGAATAAATGATAGTCAACAGGAGGTCTCAATTTACAAAGATCAATTATTTACTGGATGAATTGAGTTCATTGGACGATTGAATCCTTTGATGATCAACAATAAAAGCCAATAAAAAAAAAAACATGTCATCATTTGGGAGCTGAAGATAGATTGGAATCGAAAAACGGAATTTGTGTAGCCGTTCCCAACATAGTTGGGACAAAGTTTTGATGATGATGATGATGTTGTCAACATTTGGGAAAAGAAAAAAAAAAGGATTTAGAATTGAGATGTTAGAGTTGGACTTCCCATTGCAGTTCTTTGCAGATTGTTTTCATTCAATCAATAGAATAAAGATTGTTTTCATTCAGTCAATTGAATAACTGGTTTAAACACAGATTGTTTTCATTCAGTCAATTGAATAACCGGTTTATACAAACACACAGGCAGGTTAGAAGCGAGTCCGGATTCCCTGTTTCAACTGTTCCAGCCAATTAAGATTTGCCAACAGTATAAAATCACATATTTCTTTTTTCATTCAAAAAAGTAATTGAGAGGGTGCATTAGTTGGCATGAGATTTTATTCAGTTGGCAACTCTTGATCGGATGAAACAGTATCTTCCAGTTTCATTGAAACAAGGGATCCAGACTCGAACCTGTTTCTATAGTATGGATTTACATAGATTATAGTTTTAAGGTTTCCAGAAGTGGTTCTGGTAAACTACATGTCCAGCCTAGCTAACGCAGGTCTAGAGTCAAGTCTGCATCTTTGCCTTTCTCTTGCTAATGGATCTGGGTCCAAATGCAAAAGATCCGTGTCGGATTCAGATCTTGAGACAGATCCTGCTTCTCAGAAAGCTATCTGGACCCCCAATAGACCATGGATCTGAATGGATCCAACCTGCTTAAATCCTTAATCTTCTGGAGGATCAATCTATATCACTATATATACCATCGTCTAGGAAATTTTAGAGAAATCATTGCAGTGTCTTGGATGAATTGGCCATCCATCTTAAGAGCAAAAGAGAAGGACAATGATAGGCTAATAAAGTGAAGCCAGACAAACTAAGGCAATTTGTTTGGAATGACAGACAAAAACTCAATAACAAGGCCACAACAAAGGCACAATTATTTCATGATAACAGGAACTTAGAATAAGCAACCTCTCATGTAGTGAGAATAGAGGGAAGGACATCTGACTTCTTTCCTTTGACACTAGCCTTAGTGTCTGGAAAACATCCATCCTCCGGCAGCTCCGAGAGCGAACCGTCTTCTGAGACTCGAATTGGGAAAGGAAGCAGATGGCCAGGAAGGTCGATCACTTCATCACCGATGTACTTCTTCCACAGGCTTTCAGAAATTTGCTTCACAGTCCTCACGCATTCTACACTTTCGGGTTCATGAAATATGCGCATATGGTGTCTGTGATGGCTCATGAAATGTTCATACCACAATGACATCCGATAGCCATAGACAAGCCCACGGGCTAGCCCTTCAGACTCATTGATGTGCTTGGGCTGGAATGCGCCGTAGGCGATCTCTGTGTCCCTCCCTTCTCCAAGTGATCTTTCATTCAAATTCGCAGAGCCCATGATCACGTACTCATCATCCACTAAAGAATCACACAACATGAAAAGAAAAAGGCGCCCAATAAGTAATTAAGAAAATGAAGAGGTGCAGTTTCAATTGAATATTCAAGCGTTTCGATGATTAAATACAGCTCACTCTATCACAACATGTTGATTGTGATTCAGCTGAGCAGGTTCACTATATCATAAAGAGCAAGATGGTAATCACCATTAGATTGGTGTGATCTCTCACATGGTGATCTCACCCTGTTGAAAATCAGTGGTTAATGTAAGTCTTCGATGCATGGTTCTAAAACTCAAGTTGACATGAAATTTTTTTAATCGAGTCACGTTGATATGCTTCTAATGAAGAATTCTATTTGCTTGTTCTAATGGAATTATTTCAAGACTCGGTCAAGTCTCCGAGTTGACCAATTGAGCTTTTAAAGCTTAACAACTCAATTGGATATCGAGTCAAATTAGATTTTTGTGTTTCAGAGACATGCTTAAAACAAAAAATGAAAATCACTTTGATCCAAGTCTTATTCAATTGTTTCTAATTCATCAGGTAGAGCAAACAAAGCCAAGTTTTGCATCGCTTAAATGGAAGACACTATCTAAATTTGGACCCAACCACGAATATGATTGGGTCAACTCAGCAAAACTTTGAGCTGTTTCTCTAATCTTTGGAGTTCTCTGCTTTCTGAAAAATAAATGGTTATCAGTGATAGCTATAAATAAGTTCACGCACCTATCATAACCTTTGCGTGCACATAGATCAAGAACCGCCTGTTAACCTGCGCATTCCAGTAATTTGTCCCGGGCTCGGGCCTCTGTGGTGGAATATACTCACCAGGATGTTGCACCTCTCTGTTTGCAAGGCAAAAGAAATTAAGATAGTCACTGGGGTGTGTCTCCCCTCTCAAACCCATCTCTTCAATAGCCTCTGCGATGATCTTATACATCATTTCCATGGTCAATCTATTCCAATGGAGAATAGCCTGCACAGTCTGATCCTCAGGCACCCCCTCAGGCCACATAGGAGTCACCACATAAGCAGCAAATCTCTCTCCAGCTCTAATCTTACTTGCAATCTTTACAGCAATCTCCATAGGAATCAAATTCAAACACCCAGCGTCTTGATCTTCACTCCAACCATAGCAACTCCCAAAGAAGTACTGATTCTCTATGTAGATGTACCTCTTTGCTCTTCGGATTGCTTCGATGTAACCTGACTGAATGCTTCGATCAATTGTAACATCCTTTCCGCTTATCAATCCCACGATAGAAGCCTCAGCTGGATCTGAAGGGAAACCAACAACGGAGGCACCATCGATTGATCGGAAAACTTGCACATTCCATGATTCTTCCGCTTCATAGTTGGAAGTATCAGGTACAATTCTGGGGTCTTCTCGGATATTCAACAAGCAGCTAGAGAATTCCTTAGGAGCCTGTTTCTTCCATCTTTGCTCAAAGTTGGTAAGAACATCCCAGGCAGCAAGGCCTTCAAGCTTTGAGTGCACATCATGCCATGGCTCTCTGGGTCCTCCATGTTGCAGATCAGCTTGTGGGAAGTTCTTCTGCTGGAAGTCATTGAGATAGGCAGTATCAAGATTCCTGAAAATTGTGTGTTTCTCATCATCATATCTACCATCAGAGAGATCAATCCCACCAATGAAACTGACAACCTGGCGCACTGAGTCATTTCCTGGAACTGGGCCATCAAGTGTGACTGTTTTCTGGTGATGGGTGAACTCCAATCCGATCTCAACATGTTGGACTACAGTCAGAGAAGAGTCGGGGTTCCGAGGGCATAGGAAGCACTTCACATTGGTGTGCTCAAAATACTTCTTTGTCTCCTCATCATGGGTTTGCATAAGCCCTGCATTTCCAAGCAAGGAAAGCGAGGTCCTATCTTGCCAGACCATGACTAACACAGTTAGACCTTCTTCTGCTTTCCTTTTCAGCAGCTCTCCAATTGTCACATTTTCTGCTCCTGGGATCATGCGATCAGGATCACGAACTAGAGTGATATTAACATTTACTGACCAACCAGCCACATAGATGAATTGCTTTGCTTCTACGATGGCATTGTAGAGATCTTCCCATAGCCTTGGAGGGTGGTAGAGTCCACCTGAAAGATGGATTGTTGGACGGAAGCCATTGGAAAGATGGGAATTCTGGTAAAGGGTGACATTACAACCAGTCCTCTGAGGGAAGTAAACATTGGGAACCCCCGAGAAGATAGGAACTTTGATGCCTGAATTCCAACAGGGGTCGGTACTCACATCTGAGAACTGAAGGCGGATATGGATCTGGGCTTTGTGGCGCTTGTGACCTTCATCATTGAAGAGATCAAACCAGCCTTCAATAGGTTGGCCAGTGAGGATTCGGGAGACTGGGATCTTGGCTCGGCCTATGACCTCAGCGCTTACTGGGAGCTGATTTTTTACAGAGATTGTGACATCTGGTGATGTATGAGCACAGTAGAGATGGAAGCTTTCATCCCATGCTGGGTTGTTAGGATGGAATTCAATTTGTCGTGTTCTTGCTAACCTAGCGATACCGACGTCCACCGTCGCATAGAGCTTGCTGTGGGGAAGTGCATGGAGGTGTAACACGTCTTCTGTCTTCTCCAAAGCCTGCTTTTTAACCTTAACTGGATTAGTATTTAAAAGAAAAGACCAGAGCACAGCAAAATACAAAGATATTGGATTGAACCCCTCAAAAAGAATAATGTGAAGAGAACGTAAGAAGAATATATAGTAAAGTTGCCTATATCCATATTTAACAGAGTAGGAAGAAGTGGCAGTGTAGTTTGGTCTGAATATTTGCTCGAGTGGACTTCTGATGTATCTCAAACTGCTATTGGTTTGAAGTTTGAACAGTTTTGCAGAGTGGAGCATTACATAAGGCCTGTTTTCCCAACAGTTAAACCTTTTTTCAATGATAACAGGGCTTTCATTATTAGAGAAGTATTGAACATGGAATAGGAGCAAAAAAGAAACAGAGCCTCTCCATATCAAAACCAGCAGCTACTCATTAGCACAAGTAATCAATAAAGTAATCAAAATTCAGTATGATTTCTTAAAGCACCAGGCCTTAGCTTAGCTCATCTGGTCCCCTGTGAAATGAGCCTAGATCCTCTTTGAGATGAGCTCAGGGAACTTCTTCCCATTAATCAATATACCTTCCTTTTAAAATAAATAATATGCTCCCTTAAAGCACCAGGCTTTAGCTAGCTCATCTGTTTCCCTGTGACATGAGTTTAGATCCTGTGTAAGCTGATCTCAGGAAAAGGTAAATGGCTGAAATTTTTATCATCCCCATGTATTAAGCACTGGGCCAAATCTCAATTGGTCCCCTGTTAAAACACTTGATTCATCATCATCTTAGCCTTATCCCACCAATATATGGGTGTGTAAAATACACAATTAAAAAAATAAAAATAAATAAATAAACCATGGGATTAAATACTGTGTTACAGCATGTAATAAATCTGTGGCTGGGGTCACTGGAATTTAATCTAAACCTCAACAACAAGGAGATCCAGATTCATAAACCTAAGTTAATATTACCGATCATCTGCCCATCTACCTTTCCAGCCTCAATTATTATAAGTGTAACCGACCACTGCTGGTAATAATTTTTGTGTAGAATTAAAAAAAAAAAAAAAAAAAAAAAACCCAGAGTCCATTCTACCAAATAGTCAAACTTCCTGCAATTTGGGTTTCATCCAAATTCACTGAAAGAAAAGTAACAGAGAGAAGGCGAAAATTGATGATGAAGAAAAAGAAGAACACATGTTGAGAAAACAGTAGCAGATGAACATGAACCAAGATATAGTGATCAGAAGTTGAAGTGGAACAGTTTAAAAACCAGACATGTAAAACAATGGCATCAAGAAGTAGCTAACATGAAATACTAAAATACAACAAGAATAAAAGAGAAGAAGAAGAAGAAGAAGAAGCAGCAGAGAGAGAGAGAGAGAGAGAGAGAGAGAGAAAGAGAATATAAAAAAAAGAACAAGAGAAGAAAAAGATCAGAAGCATTGCAAACCTCAAGAGCAACACCATGGATGGAGTGATGAAGATGTCTGGCCTGGAAGATGGATGCATTGAGGCAGCCATGGAGGAATTGAGGGGTCTCTTCCATGTCTTTCCTTCTTATTTCTTAATATCCCCTCTACACAGCTTTGTGGCATTTATATACATGAGTCAATTCTTGTCTGCTAAGTCATAAATGCAGATCTAGTTTCCCACATATTCCCACACCATATCCATACTGTCAAATTCCAATCTATACAAAAGCTATATAGGTAAAAATGTAAAATAGCTTATCATATAATATTATACAAGTCGCTGAAAAAAGGGTTGCATGTGGGGTAGGTCTGAAAAAGGCATATGCTTCTGCCATTAGAATTCAATATACGAGTGCTATGTGCTATATACAATGTTCAAATGTAGAGAATATCCACATGCACTTGCTCCTTTTTTAATTTGGGTTTGATGGGTCGTCTTCTCTCCAGAAGGTCCTCAATAAACTCCACAAAATAAAAACAAAGGCGGCCCCTATTAAAGGGGATTTGATCCGTGAGAACTGTTCCGACGGATTCACGCTTAGAATTTTTTTGTGGGTCCAGTGAGGGTTACATTTTGGGATGGATCGGATGGGAATTGAAAAATCTATATAAGACCACCCGGAATATTAAGTTTGACTCAATCTCATGCTTCTAATCCCTTCATTAATGAGAGATAAGCACAGTCCATTCGTATGGATATATAATTGATCAAACGGTCCAATTATTTCGCATTGATGTCAAATCCTTAGGCATGTGACTATCAAAGGAATCTCTATCCTTTGCGAGATTTGAATTGGTTGATAGGTAAGCCCCACCCATAGTTGTCACATAATTATTTTCCTTTAAAAGTGGGTGGAGCGGAAAACTATGAAATCAAAATAAAAGCAACTTCCCTCACTAGAGGGCCTGGTCCCCAGGACCCAGCCCCCAAGGGGGGGCGGCTAGCCTAAGCAACTTTAATCATCAACTTTTTCATGTATAGCTTTTGTTAAGAACTGATGGGAGTGGTTATTACTAATAACGCATTGGTCAAATAATTCATGCATCCACTTTCTTTTGTTAATTCCGAATCATGATTTCATCCACTACAGATGCCTGTCTTTTGGGCTGTCGAAGAGAAACTCACATGACATCAGTTTCGGTTAGATGTGGATGGGACAGGAATAATGTGAAATGGAAAGGCAATTTCACATGGGATAAGGTGGAATGGCACTGTGTAGCCCACCTGTGTGCCTGCCAGGTCCCTCGGGTGGGTGAAGTTTCACTTCTCTCGATCACCTTGGGACATTTTAGGTGGGCCCCACAAACTCATCAATGGTAAAAGGGAAGTTAAATTTCCAATCCACCAAATCCACAAACTACTATTGAGATGATTGGATGGGGCTCAAACTTTTGTCCATTCCCCATCCATGTGATTCACGTGTTTGGAATTATTAGGAATGCATTTGGCAACCAAGGATTCTTCACATACCATGGAATAAACTTGCACAATCAATTGGCACAAATGAAAGATGAAGAGTCATTTTTAGTAGTGGAATGCATTCGAGAGAGGGATGGGATGAAAATCCTAATTACTTTTGACTTTTACAAAGCTTAGGGGCCAATCCAAGTCCCTCAAAACCTCTAGTGAGGAAGTAGATTTCGGGTGAGGAAATGTACTTGCACAGGTTTGCATATAGGATATAGAAAAACTCACATTTCTTACCTCTCAAATTAGAGGAAGTTTTTAATACCGACTATTTAGAATCTTAGAAGCTTTTTCTCTCTCTCTCTCCATGTCAATCTCTCCTTACTAGATATGATTTTTCTTTCTTTTATCCTTATTGAATGGATATCATAAGGTCTCTTGCCAAGAGATGTAGAAAATCTTCAAGAATATTTGCAAAACTAAGGTGGCTATAATTGTAAAGAATCGGCTTGGAAATGGTTGCATTCATGAACCAAGAAATATTTTAAGCTTGGACGGCACTAAAAAAATGTCAAAGTGCAAACAGCAACAATTTGAGTCAAAAGAGTCGACAGTATTTTATTTTAACAAAAATAAAGAAAGGTATTGACGGTGTTTGTTTCCTAAACTCTCTAGAATGTGAGAATTTCATTTTTTATTATTTTCTTTATCTACAATGATTTTGTATATCTAAAATACAACTAAATGCCAAGTTTACTAGAATTGAACAGACTCAACTTTCTTTTGTCAAGTTCCCAAAGTAGGCTGCTGCACAACAATGTTCACTGTAAATACACCTTATATAACTTCGAAGGTGGATTTGCATTGACGTCTCTATCTTAATCAATAAATTGGTGGAATTCAAGTTGAGCACACACATTATTGTGCACTATTCAACTCATTCAATTTCATTTCCCTGTTTTTAAATTATCTTTTTCTTATACACTTATTATCATCCTTTTGGTATGATACTTTATATGACTGACATTTGGAGTCACAACTTTTTATAGCAACCGAATCGAATATACTTATCAACAGTGGCGGCTCCAAGAATTCGACTCAATGGAGTCAATAAAAGATTGATTTTCCACAAATTGAATAAATTTATTTTTCCCTTTATCAACATTTGTCATCTACATTCGATAATTTGACAAATATAATATAAAATTTTCAAATAATCTATTTTTGACACTTCGACAAAGATAACATTGAATTCTCAAACAAAAATAAATATAAATTTTAATACATTGTTGTTAATAGTTCTTAATAAAAAAAATCCAAATACATAAACTCATACAGCTGCCCTCGACGGATTTTCATGTATTGAAATCATTGCATAATAGCGTCATTATCGATACTAGAAAACACGTCATTTTTAATATATGTGACCAAACAATCATTCATCCATTGATCTTTGCAGCTTGACTGGGGTTGGGAGTCTATATGCCTAAACCTAAACCTAAATGTTATGGTTTTCTCCTTTTAATATAGGAAGAATACTGCATTTAGAGGTTAAGTTAGGGTAAATGAAGAGTTAATGACAGAATGTCTGAAAAAGGAAATTTTCTTTATAAAAAAAAAGGTTAGGTCCATTATTTTTTATTTATTTTGGTAGACAGATGGCCTATTAACTTAAGCATTGAGTGGGATCAAAATCTTTACATAAGTTCAATTCATTAAAGATTTTTTTTTAAAATAATTTTTCAAACCTCAATGGGATCAATTGACTCCACTGACATCCATGTAGCGCCACTCATACTTATCAATCATCTATGACTCCCTTAACTTATAAATAGGACATGCTCTAGGTACCATTTACATTCACTCAACTCAATTTTTAAAGTGTATGGTCTCTCACCCTAGCAGGCCTCACCCATATTTTATTTTAGCAAATTGACCTAAATCAAGCTATGGGTGCCTTAGTGCATATTGAAACCTATAGGAATTCTTTAACAATTTTTATTTCAAAGGTTTTACTTCCACTTGTCACTTTTTATTCATGTATCATATTAATTATATACATATACTAAGAAGATAGTATATTGTATAATACATATGTAATAAGAAAGAGATTAGTATGATTTCCTTACATTATTTAACCAATTTTGCTAATTCCTATTATATAGATCCAAGTTAAAGCATATTAAATGCCTTTGAATCGGGGGACTTAGCCCATTTGTTTTTCAAACATGTAGACTAAAATTTGAACATAGATATATACAAATGTGGCTTGAATCTAATTTGTTAATAGAAAAAAAAAATTGAAAATCAATGGAACCTATGGAAAGGATTACTTAGATGTGAAAAGTCATTTAATTATATATTTATTCATTTCTATGTGTTTTTTTTCCGATTTATAGTGATAGTATTTCGAGCTTTTACCTTTGACTTTTTTAATATCCTTCATAACTAGGATGAGTTCATTTTTAAAATGAATTATAAAATTATTTATTTTTTTAAATTGCAGTCATAAGAATTCTTATCAGAAATGGATGGCATATGAAAAAATGCACGATTAAATTTTTTTTTTCTTGAATGGGACATGTATTGAAAGTATCCACACTCTTATTTTGTTTTACATTTTGGGCATAGTAAATGTAAGGTTTGGGATTCCACTCCGGCTATTCTTTATGTCGAGGAAAACTCACACTATTGGAATCGTAGATTTAAATAGTCAGGAATGCATTTTCCGCACTGAAATTAGACTCCTCTCTTAACACTTCTCTCTGCACCACTGGCGACATCATCCCTCCTCCCAGTGTCCCACTCTACCATTCGTTCATTCATGTTAATTGGGTTTTCTTTTTCTTTATTTTCATTTTTTTTCTGCTTCTTCTCTTTGTTTCTATGGAAGATATGAAATTTATACAAAAATATGCACATGATTTTACTCTCAATTTATGCAGAAGAATATGCTTCTAATAGCTTGCAAGAAAGAAAATATTGTGTATGGAAAGAAAAAATAAATTGTGTATGGATTGGTGAGTACTAGCAGAGCCAGGACTTTCCTGTGGGGGGGGGAGGGGAGCGGTAAAAATGGTGAAATAATGTTAGAAATTACTTCACCGCATTTCTTTTTCTATCAACAACTCAGAAAAAGAGAATTTAATATTTCTTACCACAGTGTCGGCTCCAGGAATATGAGTCAAGGGGGTCAACAAAAGACTTATTTTCCACAAATCGAATAAATTTGTTTTCCCCTTTATCAACATCTATCATCTACTTTCGATAATTCGACAAATATAATATAAAATTCTCAAATAATCTATTTCCGACAATGCGACAAAGATAACATTGAATTCTCAAACAAAAATAAACATAAATTCTCAAACAATTCGACAATTCTTCTTCCTTTTCTTCTTCTTCTTTTTTTTTTTTTTTTTTTTTTTTCTCTGTTACTCGGCTGGGGCTAGGAGTCTATATACCTAAATATAAATGTTAGGGGTTTCTCCTTCTAATATGGGGAGAATACCGTATTTAAAGGTTAAGTTAGGGTAATGAAGAGTTAATAACGAAATGTCTAAAAAAAGGGAATTTTCTTTAAAAAAAAAAAAAAAAGTTGGGCTCATTATTATTGTTATTTTTTTTGTAGACAGATGACCCATTAACTTAGGCATTGAGTGGGGTCCAAATCTTCACTTAAGTTCAATTCATTAAAGAAAAAAAAATTTAATAATTTTTTAGATCAATTGACCCCATTGACACCCATGTAGCGCCGCCCATGTCTTACCATAAAGCCTAAGAAGTGCTAAAACACACAAATTTTCTCAACATACACAAACGCCAAAATACATAAACCTTCTCTACATACAATTATACATGTACACAAGCCCATCCCATTTTAACTTGTCTAAAACACACAACTAGGACCTATGGGTAGGGGCTGACCTAGGTACATGGGTCTAGGGGCTAAAGCCCCCACCCATACCCGAAAATGTTAAAAGTTTCTAACAACCCCCTTACAAGCTATGTTAATTAATGTGTTTTTTTTTTTTTACATTTGCTCCTTCCCCCAATATTTCTTTTATATAAAGCCCCGCCCCAGCCCCAAGGGCCCTTGCCTATGTGTCATTAAAAGACTATCCTCCTCTAAATTCTTTTTTTTTTTTTTATACTTTGTTCATAATATTTTGTTAAGAACAGTTCTTCTTGACTTTCAAGTAGTTTTCTTAATGAACTTTTTTCCCTTTTAAATAACCTTGATAATATAAAACCACACTTTGTTCCACTAAAACATGATTGCGGCTAGGATTTTAAAGTTTACACCCATTTTCATAATAATAAAAATTGGAAGCAATCCCTTTCATCATCTTATACGTGATTGGCAACCATCCATTTAAAGGGTTAGGATTTCCCAATCTCACAAATGTAGCTTGTAAGTACACTTTCTTCTCAATTCTACATGGGTATTTTATAAATGGATTTTTAAGTTCAAAACCATCTACACTTTCTATCAGGCAAAGGGATATGTGGATTTGTTGGTATTTTATAGTTCAGTTTTCTACACATTTAATGAACAATGTAGGGAAATGATGACAAAGATTAAAAAATGTTCCTACGACATTTTCCGTGAGTACAATAATGATGTAGTCTTTGTTTCCTATTTTTAGTTTTATTATTGATACAAACATCTAAAAACAAAGAAATGAGAACCAACGTAGAAGGAAAAACTATGAAGAGGGAAATGAGTACCTTGGTGAG
Source organism: Cinnamomum chago (assembly GCA_038049695.1). Classification (NCBI taxonomy): domain Eukaryota; kingdom Viridiplantae; phylum Streptophyta; class Magnoliopsida; order Laurales; family Lauraceae; genus Cinnamomum; species Cinnamomum chago. The sequence continues at coordinate 7,092,963 of CP142452.1, read as the reverse complement.
CAATGAGAACCGTTGCTAATAGTGGTTAACTTGTAGAGTGTGAAAGAAAATATGGATTAGGTAAACTTGTTGGAAGAAGAAAGAGCATTGGAGAATGAGTTGAGTTAAGAACTTGTGTTTGGGGGTAGCAGGAGATGATTTTTTTTTTAAAGTGTCGGAGGAGATGAGAAAAGAAAACAAAACGCCACTTTTTAAGGGATATGAATCAATCCTTGATGCTTTGATTTCTTTGAAAAGCTAAAAACACCTAATTACACTCTATATTTCTTTCCTTTTATAAGATATGAAAGGTGATGAGGGGCAATTGATAATATGATGAGAATACTCATGAAGGGATTTCAGAACTCATTATCCATAATTGAACAAATCGAAGAGTTGAGGAGGGGCTGTTGGTAAAGTAAAGCCCTACATCCCATATTGCCGAAGTAATGCCTTTTGGCAAGGCTTGGGCCTTCAACTTATAAGCTTAAGCTTTTGAGTTGATACATGGCTTCTTGGATGTTATCATAGCTTACCAGCTGCGAGTTAAAGTATTCATGCATCCTTTCTCTCAAAGTAGAAGACGAAATAGGTTGATGATATCATCAACTCAGTTGGTGATATCGTGAATTGGGTGATTTTGTCAAAAAATATATATGCATGGCTTTTCTTTATAAAATTATTTAATTAAGATTTAAATTTTTTTAAAATCCATATATATAAAAAATTATCCCATTTAAAAAGAAGCATTTTTTTTTTTTTTTTGTCCATTTTGACTTATCCACTGAAATAAAGTGAAGCAAGACAAACTAAGGCAATTTGTTTGGAATGACAGACAAAAACTCAATTACAAGGCCACAACAAAGGCACAATTATTTCATGATAACAGGAACTTAAAATAAGCAACCTCTCATGTAGTGAGAATAGAGGGACGGAAGTCTGACTTCTTTCCCTTGACACTAGCCTTAGTGTCTGGAAAACATCCATCCTCCGGCAGCTCCGAGAGCGAACCGTCTTCTGAGACTCGAATTGGGAAAGGAAGCAGATGACCAGGAAGGTCCATCACTTCATCACCGATGTACTTCTTCCACAGGCTTTCTGAAATTTGCTTCACAGTCCTCACGCATTCTAAACTTTCGGGTTCATGAAATATGTGCATAAGGGGTTTGTAATAGCTCATGAAATGTTCATACCACAATGACATCCGATAGCCATAGACAAGCCCACGGGCTAGCCCTTCAGACTCATTGATGTGCTTGGGCTGGAATGCGCCGTACGCGATCTCTGTGTCCCTCCCTTCTCCAAGTGATCTTTCGTTCAAATTCGCAGAGCCCATGATCACGTACTCATCATCCACTAAAGAATCACACAACATGAAAAGAAAAAGGCGCCCAATAAGTAATTAAGAAAATGAAGAGGTGCAGTTTCAATTGAAAATTCAAGCGTTTCGATGATTAAATACAGCTCACTCTATCACAACATGTTGATTGTGATTCAGCTGAGCAGGTTCACTATATCATAAAGATCAAGATGGTATTCACCATTAGATTGGTGGGATCTCTCACATGGTGATCTCACCCTGTTGAAAATCAGTGGTTAACGTAAGTCTTCGATGCATGGTTCTAAAACTCAAGTTGACATGAAATTTTTTTAATCGAGTCACATTGATATGCTTCTAATGAAGAATTCTATTTGCTTTTTCTAATGGAATTATTTCAAGACTCGGTCAAGTCTCCGAGTTGACCAATTGAGCTTTTAAAGCTCGATGACTCAAGTTGGACATCGAGTCAAATTGGATTTTTGTGTTTCAGAGACATGCTAAAAACAAAAAATGAATATCACTTTGATCCAAGTCATATTCAATTGTTTCTAATTCATCAGGTAGAGCAAACAAAGCCAAGTTTTGTATCGCTTGAATGGAAGGCACTATCTACATTTGGACTAACCAAATATGATTGAGTCAACTCAGCAAAACTTCAAGCTGATTCTCTAATTTTTGGAGTTCTATGTTTTCTGAAAAAATAAATGGTTATCAGTGATTGCTATAAGATAAGTTCACGCACCTATCATGACCTTTGCGTGCACATAGATCAGGAACCGCCTGTTAACCTGCGCATTCCAGTAATTTGTCTCGGGCTCCGGCCTCTGATCTGGTGGAATGTACTCACCAGGATGTTGCACCTCTCTGTTTGCAAGGCAAAAGAAATTAAGATAGTCACTGGGGTGTGCCTCCCCTCTCAAACCCATCTCTTCAATAGCCTCTGCGATGATCTTATACATCATTTCCATGGTCAATCTATTCCAATGGAGAATAGCCTGCACAGTCTGACCCTCAGGCACCCCCTCAGGCCACATAGGAGTCACCACATAAGCAGCAAATCTCTCTCCAGCTCTAATCTTACTTGCAATCTTTACAGCAATCTCCATAGGAATCAAATTCAAACACCCTGAGTCTTGATCTTCACTCCAACCATAGCAACTCCCAAAGAAGTACTGATTCTCTATGTAGATGTACCTCTTTGCTCTTCGGATTGCTTCGATGTAGCCAGACTGAATGCTTCGCTCGATTGTAACATCCTTTCCGCTTATCAATCCCACGATAGCAGCCTCAGCTGGATCTGAAGGGAAACCAACAACGGAGGCACCATCGATTGATCGGAAAACTTGCACGTTCCATGATTCTTCAGCTTCATAGTTGGAAGTATCAGGTAAAATTCTGGGGTCTTCTCGGATATTCAACAAGCAGCTAGAGAATTCCTTAGGAGCCTGTTTCTTCCATCTTTGCTCAAAGTTGGTAAGAACATCCCAGGCAGCAAGGCCTTCAAGCTTTGAGTGCACATCATGCCATGGCTCTCTGGGTCCTCCATGTTGTAGATCAGCATGTGGGAAGTTCTTCTGCTGGAAGTCATTGAGATAGGTAGTATAAAGATTCCCGAAAATTGTGTGTTTCTCATCATCATATCTACCGTCAGAGAGATCAATCCCACCAATGAAACTGACAACCTGGCGCACTGAGTCATTTCCTGGAACTGGGCCATCAAGTGTGACTGTTTTCTGGTGATGGGTGAACTCCAATCCGATCTCAACATGTTGGACTACAGTCAGAGAAGAGTCGGGGTTCCGAGGGCATAGGAAGCACTTCACCTTGGTGTGCTCAAAATACTTCTTTGTCTCCTCATCATGGGTTTGCATAAGCCCTGCATTTCCAAGCAAGGAAAGCGAGGTCCTATCTTGCCAGACCATGACTAACACAGTTAGACCTTCTTCCGCTTTCCTTTTCAGCAGCTCTCCAATTGTTACATTTTCTGCTCCTGGGATCATGCGATCAGGATCACGAACTAGAGTGATATTAACATTTACAGACCAACCAGCCACATAAATGAATTGCTTGGCTTCTACGATGGCATTGTAGAGATCTTCCCATAGCCTTGGAGGGTCGTAGAGTCCACCTGAAAGATGGATTTTTGGACGGAACTCATTGGAAAGATGGGAATTCTGGTAAAGGGTGACATTACAACGAGTCCTCTGAGGGAAGTAAACATTGGGAACCCCCGAGAAGATAGGAACTTTGATGCCTGAATTCCAACAGGGGTCGGTACTCACATCTGAGAACTGAAGGCGGATATGGATCTGGGCTTTGTGGTGCTTGTGACCTTCATCATTGAAGAGATCAAACCAGCCTTCAATAGGTTGGCCAGTGAGGATTTGGGAGACTGGGATCTTGGCTCGGCCTATGACCTCAGCGCTTACTGGGAGCTGGTTTTTTACAGAGATTTTGACATCTGGTGATGTATGAGCACAGTAGAGATGGAAGCTTTCACCCCATGTTGGGTTCTTAGGATGGAATTCAATTTCTCGTGTTCTTGCTAACCTAGCAATACCGACGTCCACCGTCGCGTAGAGCTTGCTGTGGGGAAGTGCATGGAGGTGTAACACCTCTTCTGTCTTCTCCAAAGCCTGCTTTTTAACCTTAACTGGATTAGTATTTAAAAGAAAAGACCAGAGCACAGCAAAATACCAAGATATTGGATTGAACCCCTCAAAAAGAATAATGCGAAGAGAACGTAAGAAGAATATATAGTAAAGTTGCCTATATCCATATTTAACAGAGTAGGAAGAAGTGGCAGTGTAGTTTGGTCTGAATATTTGCTCGAGTGGACTTCTGATGTATCTCAAACTGCTATTGGTTTGAAGTTTGAACAGTTTTGCAGAGTGGAAGATGATGATGCACAAAATGGCTTTGCACACCACTTGTTAAGTGTGAGTAATAAATGCAATAATTGAAAGTAAAGGGAGATGGGAGAAACAAGATTTATAGTGGTTCGGTCAATCGTGACCTACGTCCACTCTTGAATGTCTTTGGTTGCCGGATACTTTATTAGCTCAAGGGTGCAAGGAGCAAAGAGTACAAACTTTGAGAAGGAGAGGAGAGAGTCGCTCTCAGGTAAAAATGTGATCCCCCCCCCCCCCCCCCCCCCCCCCCCCGTGTTGGTGGGGCTTACAATTTATAGTCGCCCCGTAACAGATTTGGGCGACTTACTAGCAACTTGATAGCTATTGTGGTGGAGCTCACGACTTCTTCTCAACGGACGAAGTGATTGAGGTGCTCTCCATGAGACTCGGTCAAAGATGAGGAGAGGGCTGACTCCTTCCAAGGTGACGAGGGTGAGGCTCCTGGATGCTTCTCCTGATGATGTAGCCAGGCTATGTAGCTCCCTGATGAACTTGACTGGACTTGGACCACTTTGGGCTTAGTGGGTCATTATAAGATTAGGCTTTCCACATGGATTGGGCCATTATGGATTGGGCCATTTGGGCTTGGCCCCCAATGCCCCTTGTCTAAGAAAACTTTGAGGAGGGGCATTAGCTTGAATTTTTGAGCTCTGGGTGGTAGAGACTCCCTCTGCTAGATGACTATTTCATGATATATTTTTGCCTCGCTAAACACCTGAAGTCTTTTCCATTTTTTGAATGATGGGCCGTTGTTGGGCGTGCAGCTAGAGTGGGTTTGGTTGGACGTGCAGCTGAAGCCCCGGGCGCCTGTGGGGGCGACGAGGGAGAGGAGACCCAGGCGGGAAGAGTGGCAATCCAGGCTAGGCGCGCAATCCAACTGGGCGAGCTGGTTGTTTGCGCGAAGAGAGCCCAGGGGCTGCCCGTGGTCTGCGCAGAGGGGGAGCTGGGCGCCAAGTTGCTGCGCACACCCAGCCTGCTGCTGGTGGAGGATTGACGGGGCACCCCTGCTGCAGGTGGACGACGGACGAGGCGCCCCTGCTGCAGGTGGGCGAGGAGCGCTGGGCGCGCACAGCTGGTGGAGGACGAGGCGCCGCCCAGGGCGCCCCTGGCGCTGCTGCGGGCGGCGGTGCCCCTGGCTATAGGAGCTATTTCAGCTGGTTCAGGCAAGCAGATCAGGCCAGGCGAGCAGAGAATTTTTTTTTTTTTTGAAAAAATTCTGGAGGCCAAAACAGCTGTCTCTGGACCTTTTTTGGACTTTTGACACCATCAGTCCCCGCCAAAGGCGGTACCTTTTGTAGGACTCATCGAGAGCTTCGATTTGATATATTATACGCTCCGTTTGGAGCACCTTGGGCGAGCCTGGGCTGCTTGGGCGAGCCAGGGCTAGTTTGGCTCATTTGGGCGGCTAGACAGTTGGGTACGCTAATTTAATATAGTCCCTCGGGTTGCAGATGACCTGAGTTTCAAGATCCTGCCTTTTGAGACCGTGCTTTTGGCGCCCCATGAGAGAGCCGCTGAGCTGGAGATAGGCTGCCTGTTTGAGAACAGTGCAGAGGTAGGCCAAGTTTTTTTGGCGACCCGCGAGAGAGCCGCTAAGCTGGAGATAGGCTGCCTGTTTGAGAACAGTGCAGAGGTAGGCCAAGCTTTTTTGGCGACCCACGAGAGAGCCGCTAAGCTAGAGATAGACTGCCTGTTTAAGAACAGTGCAGAGGCGGGTCAAGCTTTTGGTGATCCACGAGATGATTCACCTCGCCTGGACCTGTTGATTTCCTTAGCATTTATATATTTTTGAGCTTTTGCCAATAGTTCTGGCATGCTCTTTGGTGGTCGCTTCATTACTGAAAAGAGGAAACTGGATGAACGGAGGCCTCCCAGAAAGGCGGTCATGGTGACTTTGTCATTGGGCTCCTCGACTTGGAGGACCTCCTCGTTAAAACGAGTGAGGTAACTCCTCAGACTCTCATCTCGGTCATGTTTTATGCTGAGCATGTGTGTGGCAGGCTTCTGGTGGCGGCACCCACCGATAAAGTGTGAGACAAAAGATTTGCTCAACTCTCCAAAGGTAGCTATGGATGCTTGGGGGAGATTGGCAAACCACTGCCGAACGGAACCCTTCAATGTAGTTAGGAACGCCCTGCACATTATCTCCTCAGGGATATTATGCAGCTGCATTTTGGTTTTGTACGTCTCCAGATGGTCCAGTGGATCCTTCGTTCCATCAAAGGTCTCCACGGATGGCATCTTGAACTTCCGAGGGAGTGAGTAGTTCACCACGTCAGGCTTGAACGGTGTATCCGTTCGCCCGACCAGATAATCTACTGTCTCCGGTGCCTGCGCCCTTATGGCGTTGAAGACATCGCCCAGTTGATTCTGCATTTATTTGATCTTTTCCTCCCAGCAATTGCTGGGTTCCCTGGACCGACCAGGGAAATGACTTCCATCCTCCATGCTGTGATTTTCACCCCCCCCTCCTAGAAATGAGGATCCTCCTCGTTAGAAGCAGGGGGAGGAGGTGGAAGTCCACCGCGATTTGCCCCTCCTAGAGGTCCTCCAAATTGGGCTCCACCGGGGGGTGGAGGCACCTCGTGATGGGAGCGGCCTTGAGGGTCTACCAGGAGTACTCCGTGTGGGGCAACATGGAGAACTCCAGCAGAGACGCCCTGGGCGCCATGGGGATGGGAGCCCAGGTGTACTCCTCGACCTTGGGCGCCATGGGGATGGGCGCCCAGGTGAGGATGAGGACGGGCGGCTCCTCGCTCTCGGGCACCATGGGGGTGGGCGCCCAGGTGAGGTGCTCCTCTGCGTGGAGCAGTCGGATGCTCCGGGCACGGTACTTCCTGCGGTGGTACTATACCAAATCGTGCTCCTCCTTGCCCTACGAGCATGAGTTGCAGCATCTGCTGGTTTTGGGTCACCAGCTGCTACATGGTTTCCAGCATTTGTTGAGGAGAGGGAGCAAGGGTATTCGGTGCAGGATTAGTCGGTATAGGATTACCTCGCCCTCCCGCGAGGGATTACCATCTTGTCGTCTAGTTGATCTTTTGGTGATCACCATAATTTCGAAACAGGAAAATTTCCTCGATCCCCACAGACGGCGCCAAACTGATGATGCACAAAATGGCTTTGCACACCACTTATTAAGTGTGAGTAATAAATGCGATAATTGAAAGTAAAGGGAGATGGGAGAAACAAGATTTATAGTGGTTCGGTCAATCGTGACCTACGTCCACTCTTGAATGGCTTTGGTTGCCAGGTACTTTATTAGCTCAAGGGTGCAAGGAGCAAAGAGTACAAACCTTGAGAAGGAGAGGAGAGAGTCGCTCTTAGGTAAAAATGTGACCCCCCCCAACAAGTGTTGGTGGGGCTTACAATTTATAGTCGCCCCCTAACAGATTGGGGCGAATTACTAGCAACTAGATAGCTATTGTGGTGGAGCTCACGACTTCTTCTGAACGGACAAGGTGGTTGAGGTGCTCTCCATGAGACTCGGTCAAAGATGAGGAGAGGGCTGACTCCTTCCAAGGTGACGAGGGTGAGGCTCCTGGATGCTTCTCCTGATGATGTAGCCAGGCTATGTAGCTCCCTGATGAACTTGACTGGACTTGGACCACTTTGGGCTTGGTGGGTCTTTATAAGATTGGGCTTTCCACATGGATTGGGCCATTTGGGCTTGGCCCATCAGAAGGGTATCAATTCAACAGAGCATTTTGGGCAGGGTGGAAATCAGCATTACATAAGGCCTGTTTAAGGCCTGTTTTCCCAACAGTTAAACCTTTTTTCAATGATAACAGGGCTTTCATTATTAGAGAAGTATTGAACATGGAATAGGAGCAAAAAAGAAACAGAGCCTCTCCATATCAAAACCAGCAGCTACTCATTAGCACAAGTAATCAATAAAGTCACCTTTCTACACCCCCCACGCCCCCACCCCACCAAAAAAAAAAAAAATCAGTATGCTTTCTTAAAGCACCAGGCCTTAGCTTAGCTCATCTGGTCCCCTGTGAAATGAGCCTAGATCCTCTTTGAGATGAGCTCAGGGAACTGCTTCCCATTAATCAATATACCTTCCTTTTAAAATAAATAAATATGCTCCCTTAAAGCACCAGACTTTAGCTAGCTCATCTGCTTCCCTGTGACATGAGTTTAGATCCTGTGTAAGCTGATCTCAGGAAAAGCTAAATGGCTGAAATTTCTATCATCCCCATGTATTGAGCACTGGGCCAAATCTCAATTGGTCTCCTGTTAAAACACTTAATTCATCATCATCTTAGCCTTATCCCACTAATATGGGTGTGTAAAATACACAATTAAAAAAATAAAAATAAATAAATAAACCATGGGATTAAATACTGTGTTACAGCATGTAATAAATCTGTGGCTGGGGTCACTGGAATTTAATCTAAACCTCAACAACAAGGAGATCCAGATTCACAAACCTAAGTTAATATTACCGTTCATCTGCCCATCTACCTTTCCAGCCTCAATTATTATAAGTGTAACCGACCACTGCTGGTAATAATTTTTGTGTAGAATTAAAATAAAATAAATAATAAAAAAAAAAAAAAAAAAAAAAAACCAGAGTCCATTCTACCAAATAGTCAAACTTCCTGCAATTTGGGTTTCATCCAAATTCACTGAAAGAAAAGTAACAGAGAGAAGGTGAAAATTGATGATGAAGAAAAAGAACACATGTTGAGAAAACAGTAGCAGATGAACATGAACCAAGATATAGTGATCAGAAGTTGAAGTGGAACAGTTTAAAAACCAGACATGTAAAACAATGGCATCAAGAAGTAGCTAACATGAAATACTAAAATACAACAAGAATAAAAGAGAAGAAGAAGCAGCAGCAGAGAGAGAGAGAGAGAGAATATATATATATATAAAAAAAAAGAACAAGAGAAGAAAAAGATCAGAAGCATTGCAAACCTCAAGAGCAACACCATGGATGGAGTGATGAAGATGTCTGGCCTGGAAGATGGATGCATTGAGGCAGCCATGGATGAATTGAGGGGCCTCTTCCATGTCTTTCCTTCTTTTTTCTTAATTTCCCACTAAACAGCTTTGTGGCATTTATATACTTGAGTCATATACATTCTTCTCTGCTGAGTCATAAATGCAGATCTAGTTATTTCCCACACCTTATACATAGTTCCAAATTCCAATCATTTCCCACACCATATAAGTAGTTCCAAATTCCAATCATTTCCCACACCACATTCATAGTTCCAAATTCCAATCTATTCGAAAGCTATACAGATAAAATAGCTTATCATATAATATTATACAAGTCGCTGAAAAAAGGTAGCATGGGGGCTAGGTCTGAAAAAGGTCAAATGCTGCTGCCATTAGAATTCAATATACGAGTGCTATGTGCTATATACACGGTTCATCTGTAGAGAACATGCACTTGCTCCTTTTAAAATTTGGGTTTGATGGTTCTTCTCTCCAGCAGGTCCTCAATAAACTCCACAAAATGAAAACATAGGCAGCCCTTTTTAAAGGGGGATTTGATCCCATGAGAACAGACAACTTTTTTGTGGGGCCCACTGGGGGTTCCATTTAGGGATGGGACCGATGGGAATTGAAAGATCTATATAGGACTGCCCCGAATATCAAATTTGGCCCTAATTCCATACTCCTAATTCCTTCAACCATGGCCGACAAGCCCAGTCCATTTATATGGGAATAAAGTTGATCCGACGATCGAATTCATTCGCATTGATGCCAAACTCTCGGGCAGGTGATTATCAAGGGGATATCTATCCATTTCAAGGTTTGGATTGGGTGATAGGTGAGCCCCACCCATAATTCTCGGTGATTATTTCCCTTTAAAGGTGGGAGGAGAAGGAAATCAGGGAATCAAAACAAAAGCAACTTATAGGGCTTGGGTCCTGGCCTCCTAAGCCGGGTTAAAAAAAAGAAAAAAAACCATCAAAGCAACTTTAATCAACAACTTTTACATGTATAGCCTTTGTTTAAGAACTGATGGGAGTGGTTATTACTAATGTCATCGATCAAATAATTCATGCATCCACTTTCTTTTGTTAATTCCGATTCATGATTTCATCCACAACAGATGCTTGTCTCTTGGGCTGTAGAAGAGAAACTCACATGTCATCAGTTTTGGTTAGAAGTGGTTGGGACAGGAATAATGTGAAATGGAAAGGCATTTTCACATGGGATAAGGTGGAATGGCAGTGTGTGGCTCACCTGTGTGCCTGCCAGGTCACTGGGGTGGGTGAAGTTTCACTTCTTTCGATCACCTTGGGACATTTTAGGTGGGCCCCCACAAACTCAATGGTAAAAGGAAAGTCAAATTTCCAATCCACCAAATCCACTAACTACTGTTGAGATGATTGGATGGGGCTCAAACTTTGTCCATTTCCCATCTATGTGATTTTTGTGTTCGGAATTATTAGAAATGCATTGGCAACCAAGGATGCTTCACATACCCTGCAATATTCTTGCGCAATCAATTGGCATAAATGAAAGATGAAGAGCCATTTTTAGTTGATCGAATTGAAGAGAGCATTAAAGGGATGGGATGAAAATCCTGACTATATTTCTTTTTTTTTTTAAAAGCTCGGGGGCTGGGACGCGAGTCCCTCAAGCCCTCTCGTGAGGGAGTAGATCTTGTGTGTGCCCACGTTTAGACCCAAAAACATGTAAGAACTCACATCTCTTACCACTAGGATAGGAGGAAGCTCTTAATCATGACTCTTTGTAGAAATCCTTTCTCTCTCTCCATGTCAATCTCTCCTTACTGGATATGATTTTTCTTCTTTTTCCCTTAATGATTGGATGTCATAAGCTCTCTTGCCAAGAGACATAGAAAATCTTAAAGAGGATTTGCTAAACTAAGGTGGCATTCAAGAATGGTTGCATTCAAGAACCTAGAAATATTTTAAGCTTGGACGACATTAAAAAAATGTCAAATCGCAAACAGCAACATTGAGTCAAAAGAGTCCACAGTATTTAATTTTGACAAACATAAAGAGAAAAGGTATAAACGGTGCTTGTTTCTTAAACTCTCTCTAGAATGTGAGAATTTCTTTTTTTTTATTATTTTCTTTATCTACAATGATTTTGTATATCTAAAATAAAACTAAATGCCAAGTTCACAAGAATTGAACCTACTCAACTGTCTTTGGTCAAGTTCACAAAGTAGGCTGCTGCACCACAATGTTCACTATAAATCCACCTTATATAACTTCAAAGGTGGATTTGCATTGACGTCTCTATCTTAATCAATAAATTGGTAGAATTCAAGTTGAGCACACACATTATTGTGCACTCACTATTCAACTCATTCAATTTCATTTTCCCATTTTTAAATTATCTTTTTTTATACACTTATTATCATCCTTTTGGTATGATAGTTTATATGAGTGGCATTTGGAGTCACAAACTTTTTTATAGCATCTGAATCGAAGATACTTATCAATCATCTATGACTCCCTTAACTTATAAATAAGACATGCTCTACGGGCGATTTACATTCACTCAACTCATTTTTTTTAAAGTGTGAGGTCTCCCACCCTAGCAGGCCTCACCCATATTTTATTTTAGCAAATTGACCTAAATCAAGCTATGGGTGCCTGAGTACATATCGAAACCTACAGGAATTCTTTAACAATTTTTATTTCAAAGTTTTTACTTCCACTTGTCACTTTTTATTTATGTATCATATTATATACATATACTAAGAAAATAGTATATCGTATAATACATATGTAATAAGAAAGAGATTCATATGATTTCTTTAAATTATTTAACCAATTTTGCTAATTCCTATTATATAGATCCAAGTTAAAGCATATTAAATGCCTTTGAATAGGGGGGACTTAGCCTCTTTGTTTTTCAAACATGTAGACTAAAATTTGAACATAGATACAAATGTGGCTTGAATCTAATTTGTTAATAGATTTTTGTTTTTAAATCAATGGAACCTATGGAAAGGATTACTTAGATGTGAAAAGTCATTTAATTATATATTTATTCATTTTTATGTGGTTTTTTTTTTCCGATTTATAGTGATACTATTTCGAGCTTTTATCTTATACTTTTTTAACATCCTTTATAACTAGAATGAGTTCATTTTTAAAATGAATTATAAAATTATTTACTTTTTTAAATTGCACTCATAAGAATTCTTATCAGAAATGGATGGCATAAGAAAAAAGGTACGATTAAAATCTTTTTTCTTGAATGGGACATATATTGAAAGTATCCACACTCTTATTTTGTTTTGCCTTTTGGGCATAGTAAATGTAAGGTTTGGGATTCCTCCCCGGCTTTTCTTTATGTCGAGGAAAACTCACACTATTGTAATCATAGATTTAAATTGTCAGAAACACATTTTCCGCACTTAAATCAGACTACTCTCTTAACCCTTCTCTCTGCACCACTAGCGACATCATCACTCCTCCCAGTGTCCCACTCTATCATTTGTTCATCCATGTTAGGGTTTTCTTTTTCTTTCTTTTCAATTTTTGTTCTGCTTCTTCTTTTTGTTTCTATGAAAGATCTGAAATTTAGACAAAAATATGCACATGATTTTACTCTCAATTTATGCAGAAAAATATGCTTCTAATAACAAGAAAGAAAAAATTGTGTATGGAAAGAAAAAAAAAGTGTGTATGGATTGGTGAGTACTGGCAGAGCTAGGACTTTCCTCTAGGGGTAAAAATGGTGACATAACGTTAGAAATTATTTGTGAGAACACGTCCCACATCGCCTATGAGGCTGCCCCGAGTCTTGGCTATATGTGGGATGCTGGCCTTACTTGGTTGACGTGTTTTGGGCGTTGGCGAGCTGAAATGTCCAAGAACAAACCCGTGAGGCCCATGGGCCAAAACGGACAATATCAGCCCAGTAGAAATGGGCCGGATCCTTACAGAATGGTATCAGAGCCAAGGGCGGCTCTCCTATAAGTGGGTGGGAATGTGAGAACACGTCCCACATCGCCTATGAGGCTGCCCCGAGTTCTGGCTATATGTGGGATGCTGACCTTACTTGGTTGACGAGATTTGGGCGCTGGCGAGCCGGAATTTCCAAGAACAAACCCGTGAGGCCCATGGGCCAAAGCGGACAATATCAGCCCGGTAGAAATGGGCCGGATCCTTACATTATTTCCCCACATTTCTTTTTCTATCAACAAGACCCCCAAAAAAAAAGGGAATTTATTATTTCTTACATAAAGCCTAAGAAGTGCTAAAACACATAAATTTTCTCAACATATATACACAAACGCCAAAATACATAAACCTTCTCTACAATTATAAACACAAGCCCATCCCATTTTAACTTGTTTAAAACACACAATTAGGACCTATAGGTAAGGGTGGACCTAGGTATATGGGTCTAGCTAGGGCCTGAAGCCCGCAACCATACCTGAAAATGTTAAAAGTTTCTACTAGCCCCCTTACAAACTATGGTAATTAATGTAATGTGTTTTTTTTTTTTTTTTTTTTTTTTTTTTTACACATTTGTTCATTCTCCTAATATTTCTTTTATATAAAGCCCCGCCCCCCAAGTTGAATTTCCTGGGTCGGCCCTTGCCAATGTTCCATTAAAAGACTATCCTCTTGTAAATTCTTTTTTTTTATATATACTTTGTTAATAAAAAAAATCTTAAGACCATTTCTCTTGACTTTCAAGTAGTTTTCTTAATGAACTTTTTCCCTTTTAAATAACCTTGATAATATAAAACCACACATTGTTCCACAAAAACATGATTGCGGCTAGGATTTTAAAGTCTACACCCATTTTCATAATAAAAAAAATTGGAAGCAATCCCTTTCATCATCTTATACGTGATTGGCAACCATCCATTTAAAGGGTTAGGATTTCCCAATCTCACAAATGTAGCTTGTAAGTACACTTTCTTCTCAATTCTACATGGGTATTTTATAAATGGATTTTTAAGTTCAAAACCATCTACACTTTCTATCAGGCAAAGGGATATGTGGATTTGTGGGTATTTTATAGTTCAGTTTTCTACACATTAAATGAAGAATGTAGGGTAATGATGACAGATTAAAAAATGTTCCTACGACATTTTCCATGAGTACAATAATGATGTAGTCTTTGTTTCCTATTTTTAGTTTTATTATTGATACAAACATCTAAAAACATTAAAGAAATGAGAACCAACGTAGAAGGAAAAACTATGAAGAGGGAAATGAGTAGTTGAGTACCTTGATGAGGAATGAGAACCGTTGCTAATACTGGTTAACTTGTAGAGAGTGAAAGACAATATGGATTACTAAACTCTTGTTGGAAGAAGAAAGAACATTGGAGAGTGAGTTGAGTCAAGAACTTGTGTTTGGGAGTTGCAGAAGATGATTTTTTTTAAGCGTTGGAGGAGATGAGAAAACAAATCAAAACGCCACTTTTTAAGGGATATGAATCAGTTCTTGATGCTTTGATTTCTTTGAAAAGCTAAAAACACCTAATTACTCTCCATATTTCTTTCTTTTTATAAGATATGAAAGGTGAGGAGGAGCAATTGATAGTATGATGAGAATATTGTACCTATGAAGGGATTTCAGAATTCATTATCCATAACCGAACTGATCGAAGAGTTGAAGAGGGGCTATTGGTAAAGTAAAGCCCTACACCCCACAATGCCTAAGTAATTCCTTTGGCAAGACTTCATATATATATATATATATATATATATATGTTTGGGCCTTCCACCTATAAGTTTAAACTTTTGAGTTCATAGATAACTTATTGAATGTTATCATAGGTCGTGGGTTCAAATCCTAGTAGGAACGACTTGATGCGGAAAAAATATTGAAAAGTATTCATGCAGCCTCTACTAATGCCACTTCAATGGGTTGTAGTGATTTTCTTCGGCATGATATGTATGAGCTCCATAATAAAGTGGAAGAAGATGAAACAGAAGATGTTTTTCTAGCAATGGAAGTTGACTATATCATAGGTTGGGGTGATTTTGTCAAAAAAAAAAAACATATGCATGGTTTTTCTTCATAAAATCATTTAATAAAGACTTAAATTTATTTTATTTTTTTTAAATCCATATATAGACAAAACTATCCTATTTAAAAAAGAAGCATTTTTGTCCATTTTGACTTATCCACTCAAATAAAGTCGATCACACTATATTGTCCCTCTCCATAATGTAGCGAGGGATAGATGTGTATGAGTATTTCTCATATGTATATATATATATATATATAATTAAATTTCATAAAAAAATAAATACCTTTAAGGTGGTTGTATGCTTAAAGATGTAAATGAATGAGTCCTTTTTATCACTGTTCATGAATAGATTATTCAGGTGGTTGTATGGGTTGTTTGTTATGGACACCGTTACACAAAACTGTTTTGATGAAATAGTAGTATGTGTGGACCATGTATATTATATGGTTCTTGGATTAAGACAGCTAAATGCTTGTGGACATGTAATGGGTGCAGTGGAGACTGAGATATAGCAGTACATATATGCATGTAAATAGAAAGGGAGCTTGCTTGTTGCTTGGTTGGTATTTTTTTCTCATTTGTTTTCTTAGATTTGCATCACCCTTGAATCGGTCAGCAACTTTGTAACAGATGTCGACGCATGGGTTATAAAGTAAATCCTATGTATTTGCCTTATGATTATTTTCACAGAAGGTGCTCATGAGTCATGACCAATCAAATCAATGTCAATAAGAGGAAGAAACCCAAGAGACTTCAACATAGCTAAGAGGCTGCAAGCCATACCAGTTTTGTCTGGGTACGCCCGCCCCTGCCAGTTATCATTAATACATCCTGATGCGCCAACATGTTTTACTTTTAACTCAAATTTTATTCTAATTGAGTTTATGGACACTAGCAGATCAGATGCTCTATAAATGTTTTAAATTAATCAGAGTTTAGGGTGTGATTAGTAGAGGAAATCGAAATTTAACATTTTAATAATTGTGGTGGGATAGTGATTTTGAATGGTTTGATTTACTTAGTTTAAAAAAAATTATTTGAGGATACCATTTAAAAAAAAATTAGTAGATGAGATGCTAATTTTGAGTGGTTTGAGTTATAGAGTTGCACAACCCAAAACACCATCAGTAGGTGCTTAGAGAGTTCTTCAAATATAGAAATTGAAACTGATATTGGTACCAACAGGAGGTGCTTAGAGAATTCTTCAAATATAGCAATTGAAACTGATATTGGTAGGTAGGCAATCCACAAACGTCTCTTAATGAGTTTTAGTGATAAATCCATATTTCTATTTGGGGGATTCGGCGAGAGGTCCCTGAACATTTCACTTTATTGCCTTAGGTCCACAATCTTTTTTTATAGTATGAAAGGTCCTTTTTCCAAATTTGAAAACCTAAAGTGTCTAATTTACCATTTCTTCAAATCATATCCCATGATTAGTGGGATAAGCCATTAATAATGATCAACAACCATTAAATTAGTCACGATTAATAAAATTCCACAAATGAGATTTTCAAATAAAGTTAAAAAAACAGGAAACAAATTTCAAATAAATTTCTAAAAATAAAATAAATTTCAAACAAGCAAATAAATTTCAAAAGATCCAAATAAATTTCAAAAGACAAAAATAAATAAAAAAAAATGTAAATAAATTTCAAAAGACGAAAATAAATTTCAAAAGATGTAAATAAAATTAAAAAAAGCAAAATTAAACTCTAAAAAAACAAAAACTAATTTCAAAAAATACAAATAAATTTGAAATAATGCAAATAAATTTCAAAAAATGCTATAATATCAAAAGAACATAGAGAAATTTAAAAAGACGCAAATAAATTTCAAAAAATCTAAAATTTTTCAAAAGATGAAAATCAATTTAAAAAGACGCAAAAAAATTTCAAAAGATGAAAATCAATTTTAAAAGATCCAAATAAATTTCAAAAAAGTGTAAATAAATTTAGAAAAACTCAAGTACAATTGCCACAAACTCGGATAAGTCTGTCCAAATTCAGATAAATTTGTCCCATAACTCAGATAAATTAGTGAAAACTCAGATAGATTTGTTTAGAACGTAAAGAAATTTATTTCAGAACTCAGATAAATTTGCAAAAAACTCAGATAAATTTGTTAGAAACTCAGATAAATTTGTTAAAAACTCAGATAAATTTGTTGAGAACTAATATATATTTGCCAAAAACACAGATAAATTTCTCAAAAACCCAGCACGAGATCCGCTACACTCGAGGCCTGAGCCCAATCTCCTTGCATTTAGTGCATTGTAGTTAGCTATTTGCTTTCTTTTACAAAGAAAAACACGTGAGCAGGGCCTAGATAAATTGAGTCTATTGCAAACTCATTTCCTAGTCACAGCTACCTTAACTCTGACTCTAACGATCATTACAGAAAAAAACTGAAGAAAAGTTAGAGCAGATTTGATAGAATTCCAAACAAGTGCTTAAAAAATGCAAAAAAAAAAGTCCACATAATTTGCAAAGTGCCAATCAAAGTTTGTTGTGTCAGAGAATCAACAAAGATGAAAAGGAATAACAAGCGCAGCAAACGGGATGTCGTGTGAGACGAAAGCCACATGTTGATGCAGTGGGATGGAACACCCATAACTCAGATAAATTAGCCAAAACTCAGATAGATTTGTCTAGAACGTAAAGAAATTTATTTCAGAACTCAGATAAATTTTCAAAAAAACTCAGATAAATTTGTTAGAAACTCAGATAAATTTGTTAAAAACTCAGATAAATTTGTCGGGAACTCATATATATTTTCCAAAAACACAGATAAATTTCTCAAAAACTCAGATAGATTTGCTTTTGGGCTTTGAAACCAGGTTAAACTTGACCCGACCTCACCAAAGCTGGAACCGACCCATCAGGGTCTTCTTCCTCCTCTGTTTCTCTACAACAGGAACCGGAATCGTTCCTCTTCCGGTCTTCTTCTCCTTCGACGGTAACAGCGCAACATCGCTTGTTCTCCTGCGACGGGGGCGACATGCAGCGGCGGCAGCGAAGACCCTTGAGGTGGGGCCCGGCGAAACCCAGCACGAGATCCGTTACAGTCGAGGCCTGAGCCCAGTCTCCTTGCATTTAGTGCATTACAGTTAGCTATTTGCTTTCTTTTACAAAGAAAAACACGTGAGCAGGGCCTAGATAAATTGAGTCTATTGCAAACTCATTTCCTAGTCACAGCTATCTTAACTCTTGACTCTAACGATCATTACAGAAAAAAACTGAAGAAAAGTTAGAGCAGATTTGATAGAATTCCAAACAAGTGCTTAAAAAATGCAAAAAAAAAAGCCCACATAATTTGCAAAGTACCGATCAAAGTTTGTTGTGTCAGAGAACCAACAAAGATGAAAAGGAATAACAAGCGCGGCGAACGGGGCATGTCGTGTGAGACGAAAGCCACATGTTGATGCAATGGGATGGAACACGTGGTTGCATTTGGGGAGGAGTCGGAGGGTTTCGTCGTCTTCGAACTCGCATAAGCAGACGACAGTGGGATGGAACACGTGGTTGCATTTGGGGAGGAGTCGGAGGGTTTCGTCGTCTTCGAACTCGCACAAGCAGACGGCGCATTCTAGCATGCTCTTGCCGAGATTGAGTCCCTGGACGACGAAGTCTTCGAGGACGGGGAAGGTCTCGATGACGGTGGGATCGAGGCATTTGGGCCTGCGTGATCGGTCGCAGAGATCAGATCTGTGATTTTGAAATTTACCTAGAAATGAGGAGGGGAAACGGAAAATTTGTAATTTTGAAATTTCAAAATTTTATGCCTAAAATGGTTGAAAGGGTAAATCAGTCATGAGAATTGTATCCAGGGACCTCTGGCTGCAAACAGTCTAGCTGCTTGGACCAGAGCCCTTAAAAAGAATTTGCCTGGACTAGAGGCTGGAAACATTCAAATCTAGGGACCTTTGGCTAATTATCTCTTTCTATTTTGTTCTAATAAATATCCACATGCACACACACACCCTTCACAGGTCCCTCTTCATCAACAATACAGTTGGAAACTCATTATTTATGTGGAAGGAGTGTTATGTTTCTATTGGGTTGGCAAGATTATTTCTAATTAACTATCAATCAACTTTATGATTTTTAGATGGGGCACCTAACAGTGTTCCTCACAGCCTCTTATACACGCAGTGTTCCTCACAGCCTCTTATACAGGAAAACAGTATCTTTTATTAGCATTCAAGAAATTTCTGTTTGGAGAAATCATAAATTCTTTAACTTTGAAATTTCATAGTTCTTCTTGGTATTTGCAAAATCTTTAACTGCTGGTAAAACTTTTGTAATGGGGTTTGTGCAAGTTCTTATTGTATTTTTCTTAGAGGTCCAAGCTCTCTTATTTATCTTAATCTGGATAAATGCTCCTACATTGAAAGTACTATAAGTTTTTTTTGGTAAATGAAAGTACTATAAGTTAGATGCAAGGAAGTTGTTATCAAAAGAATTATTATTATTATGTTATATGGGTAATTTAAATTCACACATTGATGTCCCCAACCACCTATCTAGGGAACAAGGAGTGTTGGATTTCATCAACTTTTGAAAATATTGCATTTTATTGCAATCAAACTAGACTAAGATTTTCAAATTAATGGAAAAGGATATTTGAAGATGGAGAAAATAAGAAGGCATGTAATCAATTCGAGAATGAGGGGTAACTAGGGATTGATTCCCCCATATACGAGTTCTTACATGTGCGGCGAGTCCCTCTTCCCATATGTGCAGGTACCCTACGGGAATTATCAAGACTATATCATCTATAAATTACTTTGTAATAGCCCCCAAGCTATAGCAATAGCTCTCATCTAAGTAAGGGACATGAATATCTGATTGGGAGTGCGAAGTCAAGTTGTAGCTATAAATAAAAAATAAAAAAAAATGATCAAATTTGCAGTTGGACTTGGCCCACTGCTGCTAGTGGTGGAAATGTGGTGGTGGCACCTATGACCTAAATCATCCTAAACACAAAACATGAGGGACCTACCAAAATGATGAAACCATGTCCAACGCAATGGGGCCCAACTCAAATGATTGAGTTCACTGTGGACCCATTGCTCCTAGTGGTGATGTGGTGGGCCACCTACATGATCCGAAACTCAAAACGCAATAGGACCCACCAAAACAGTGAAACAATATCCACACAAGGTGGGGCCCATCCAAAACTTGAATCACTGTCCGGCCCACATGATACATCAAGCACAACAACAGCGCAATCATAAAGGAATTATGGAAGGTGATGATTAATTGTGTCCGTGGCCCACATGATACATCACACACAACAACAGCGCAATTATAAAGGGATGATGGTAGGTGGTGATGATTAATTTTGTCCGTGGCCCCCATTTCTTCATTAGTTTTGTTAATTTTTTTTGGGGTCCTCACGCAAAATAATAAAAGAAATTGTTAAAGTAGTCTTTGTTTTTTTTGCTAATTGTACTCGCATACCCACGCACACAACACTATAAAGCAGTCGCCCTCGTCGAGGAACAGCCTAAAACATACCATAGTGGATGCCGTGGTTTTTTTCCCCTTTAAAGAATTACGCCTTTTCATGAGAAAACAGGGGAAAGGAGAATTTTCTCCCGCGGATGTTCCTTTATGTGCACATTTTACATCGTTATGGCAGGTGTCGTGAAACTCAAGTGGTTCATTTTATTTTATTTTTTGTCACTTTTTTTATGACATAACTCCTCTTTAACATCTCAAATCGGGATTGAAAATGATGCTTTACCCTAATGGTAAAGTGCGGGAGTTCTCATCTGGCTGTCCAGCGTTTGAATCATAAACATATCACTTTCATTCGAGGGCCCCTTACCTCACCGGAGGTCTCCTTCCCTCGCCCAAGAGCACACTCACTTCTAGTTCAATGGGTCCCCTTGGCTGGTGTACGAAAAAAAAATATCTCAAACCGAACATCTAATTGGACATCTTAATAGAAGAAAATCTTGCTAAAAAAATAACGCTCAGAAACAAGGGCTTTCCAATACCTTTGAACAAAAAAAAAAAAAAAAAAAAGAATGAAAATTTCTTTTAGCAATTATCTATTTTTAGAACTTCATCCTTTTCATTCTAATATGCATCTACCCCTGAACGTAGGGATCATCTCCAATGGGGAAAAAAAGATTTTCATCCTTTCCATTTTCATATGTATCTTATTCTTGCATAAGGATTAAGGAATCTCTATTTTGAGAGGTTGGTGCACCGTGCACCTGTTTCTTCCTTATTTTCAGCACAATTCTTTGCCCAACAACTCCTTTTTCGGAATTTCTTGAACTATGTTTCCGTGCTAGGCTTTTGGATTCTGTCTTTATTTAGGGCAGTCCATATTTAAAAGCGGACATTAAAAATCTATTTTTTTCCCCTTTCTGCTGAGTTAGGGAAGAGTGTAAACCACCCTGCTAGAGATCAATCCTTGGCAGGGACTATGAGAGTGGGACTGTGATTCTCAAGTGTTAAAAATCTACATATGCGTAATTTTGCAAGGAAAATTTTACCTTCATATCTCAAATGTAATGAATTTAATGGTGGGTTGGTTTTATTACCTTCATATCTCAAATGTAATGAATTTAACGGTGGGTTGGTTTTATTCCAAAATTTAGTCTCACTTATTAAAAATCTTAGACAATTAAAAACATTTTCTACACAAATTTCACTATAATTAGAGTTAGGTCAACAAAGTAACTTATAAAACATTTAAAACTTTTTATATGGCAGCCGTGCTGGATTTTTGGATTCTGTACTTATTTAGGGCGATTTCATATTTAAAAGCGAGCGTTAAAATCTTTTTTTTTTCTTTTTGCTAAGTTAGTCCAGTGGCTAGGAGAGTGTAAACCACCCTGCCAGGGATTGAGAGTGAGAGTTACTATCCACAACAACTCCCTGTGATTCCCATGCGTTAAAAATCTTCATATGCATGATCTTGCAATGGGAAATCTTACCTTCATATCTCAAACGTGATGAATTTAATGATGGGTTGGTTTTATTCTAAAATTTAATCTCACTTATTAAAAACCTTAAATAATTAAAAATATTATCTACACAAATTTTACTATAATAAGAGTTGAGTCACCTAGGTAACTTATAAAACATTTTTTACAGACAATATTACAATCCCGCGGGATTTTTTGTTTCCGCCTTTACTCACAAGTGCGGTCCTGCATGAAGAAATTTTATACTTTTATCTCAAATGTGATAAATTTAACAATTGGCCGGTTCTATAGTGGAAATTGGGCAGGCCCAGCCTGAGATTTTGACAGGTGATCCAAATTAGGATTCTGAATTATCTCCTCCAAGAAACCCAAAAGCAAGGGGTCATTATTATATTGTTTGCCTGGTTTCTTCTCCCCACCAATGCACACCTACATTGACAGGGATATATATGCCAAAGGGCACAA
Organism: Cinnamomum chago; assembly: GCA_038049695.1. Classification (NCBI taxonomy): domain Eukaryota; kingdom Viridiplantae; phylum Streptophyta; class Magnoliopsida; order Laurales; family Lauraceae; genus Cinnamomum; species Cinnamomum chago. The sequence continues at coordinate 7,070,384 of CP142452.1, read as the reverse complement.
GGCCATTTAAGTAATTTCACCCACAAGCTCCTATAAAGACAACCTCAAAAAAACAGTGCCATTTCACCATCCAATTCCAATCCCACAAGGTCTCTGAGTACAAACTACAAACAACACCTACTGCAACATTGGAGAAACTCCAACCATTGATTCCTCCTACCCTTTTTTTCAAACACAACAACTCTCTCTCTCTCTACCAAACCCACAACCCAACTTAACCCAACCCAAAACACACACAGAAGAGAAGAGAAGAGAAGACCCAACAAAACTGCCCACAACAAGATAGGAGAGAGAAAGATAGAAAGTCCCAACTGAACTGGTGTATGTAATGGCCCAGCTGTACCTAAAAATTTCATGTGGGAAAGAAATACAAAAAAGAAGGGAAGAAAGAAGGAAAGAGAGGAAAGGGTTGTCTTCAAATATCATCCAAACAGCAGAATCCAAAACAGATTTTCCCATAATGCCCCTCTGCAACCCCTCAAAAGTCTCACCCCTTCATCAATCAAAATCTCCAATTTCTATATCCGATTTACTTGGTCTTTTTTTTTTTTTTTTTTGTTTTTTTTGTTTTTTTGGTGTTTTGGTTGGTCAGAGTTTCAGAGAGAAAACAGGAGAAGGAAACCTCCCTCTTCTATTCCCACCTTTATTTCTATCTTTATCTTTCCTTCCTCTCTGTCTGTCTGTCTCTCTCTCTCTCTCTCTCTCTCTCCCTCTTCATCTTTCCTTTCTTTTCTGCTGGGTTTTCTGTCTTGGGATTACAGCTATATTCCCATCTGGGTTTTCTGTATTCTGCAAGGTTCCTTGAATTTTGCTGGTTCTTGTGGGAGGTGAGATGATGAACAACATGAAAAAGATGAAAGGGGTTTCCTTGGGTTCTTCTGTTTACGGGGTTGCTGATCAGGAAGAGGTGAGGATGAGGTTCAAGCATCAGAGTCTCTTGCAAGATTTTGCAGAGTTGGAAAAGGTGAGATCTGGGGTTTTACTTCTTTTCCTTGTTGATGTGATTTATTTTTGTCTAAACAATTTCTAGGGTTCTATTCTGGGTTGCATCTCATTCTGATTTATATGAGGTTTTCTTTCTTTCTCTTTTTTTTGGGTTCTTGTTCAATCGAGGATTTGGGGTTCATTCATTCGTTTGTTTAATTTGTGGGGGATTGTTTTGGGTTCCTTTTATTCCTGGGTTGCTCTTGTTTTCATCATTGATGAATGTTTTGTTTTGTTCTTTCTTTCCCTTTTTCATTTCCATGAGTTGATATGCTTTTCTTGATTTTCTAGATCTACGGTTTCATAGGTTTTTTTATCCAATAACTTTTGGGTTTTGATTCCAATGATAATTTCTGTTAATCCAACACCAGTCTTTACTTTGTTCCATTGATTTTCCTTTCTATCTTTTAGGGTTTTCTAGTTTAGTTTCTGTTGAGGGGGAAACAACCCCATTTCTTCCCAAATTTTGCATACTATGGGTGGATGGGCTCTAGCTTTTGGATGGTACAAGTTAGGGTTCTTTGAAATCTTCAGTAGGGTTTTTTCATATGAAGATGCTTGTTAGGTTTCTTTGAAAGTTTTAGTTGGGTTTTTCATATGAAGCTGTTTTTTTAGATCCAACTCATTCAATATCAATGTTTTTGCAGGAAACAGAGCTTATGAAGAAAAGATTGCAGAAAGCCAATAGGAAAAAGGTCACCCTCTTGGCTGAAGTGAGGTATATTTCCTTAATACTTGTATATTTGTATATCCATCTTCTTGCTTTCTGAAAATTATATGTTTTCATTACATTTTCTATGAATTGCAGATTCCTGCGGCGCAGATACGATTTTTTAATAAAGAACCCACCTCAAGAAACCTCTTTAGAACCCCTTATTCCCTTTCAGAATCATGTGGTTCAAAGAGAAGTTGCTGCAAAAGAAAGGATTTACACTGAAAAGGATTTTATAGTTAGCAGGCCTTATAAACATTTGGACTTGAACGCTTCTCTTCCGGTACTTGCTTTGTTCTATAATTCTTTTATTGATTGTGAAGTCTTTGAATTTCACTAGTATCTTATGAGTTTCTTTAATGTTCAGGGGGGAGAAGAAGAGGCAGGAATGCTTAAGCTGGATCGGGAACCTTTGAGAGTGGACAAGAAATTGAAGAGATGCTCAACAACTAAAGAAGTAGCGCAGGCGAGCAATCTCAATTTCTCTATTTCCAGAGATGTTGGAAATGGATCAGACCGTTCCGCAAAGAGGAGGGTTTCATGGCAGGATCCAGTGGCTTTGAGGGTTTAAATCTCTGACTTAGAAAATTCAGTTGTCATTGCCTTTTTGCCACCTTATAACCTTTGATATATGTTGTTTTTGTATGTAAAGGAAACAGATGTTAATATTGCTAGCATACATAGATTTGAGAAAGAGCTATACTCAATTTAACTGTACTAGACAGATTTTAGTTAATTGCAATCAAGGGGTTTTTCAGTTGCTGGAGTGCTATCTTGCTTTGTTTTTGTGGTCTTTTATGTTTGCAATTCCTTTTTTTTTTTAATGGCTGCTTCTGCACAAGAACATCATATAGCAGTTCACTCTGTGAGGTGACATGATATTGGAGAATGGAAGAATGAGAACACCCATTAGCCAGATGATGATTGTTGGCCTCTAAAATGGATTGTTAGGGCTTGTTTAATTTCTCTACTCTTTTTTTAATAGATCCATCTAAAATAGAGCCATTAAAAAAAGAGCTATAAAAAAAAAGGAGGCTAGAATAAAATAAAATAAAACACATTTGGTAATGCACAAATCTATTTTAAATACCTCGCGTCTATATTTTAAGACCCAAAAGATTTATTTCTCATCTGCCCACTTTTAAAGCATTTGGATTTTAGAGGATTTGCCTCTAAATGTCTAAAAGCCAAATGCTCTAATTGTTCAAACCTCTGTCCGATTTAGATATTTAAAAAAATAGAGGCATGAAATAGATATGCTAAACATGGGCTTTGTGCCTTACCTGATGAGTAGAATAGAGATGCTAAACATGGAGACCCAGCTTGCTGGCCTGTTGGGCATTCCTAGAATAGGTCCCAATTACAGTTCTACAATCTTTAGTCCTGGCCTAGCTCAGGGAAAGGTTGCTGCTTATCTTGTGACCTTCCATGAAGCATGAAGCATCCTCTGCTATGCAGAATACCTGATTCATGTTGTTTATTTATTTAGTATCTCACACCTACAAGGCTACAACTATACGAAATTCTGTTGCGAATTTGAATCCACCTTCCCTATTGTTTTAAAAAGATTCCAGCTCCAGCATTTGATTCTGAGAATGCAGGAGAAAAAACAAAAAAGAAAATGTTCCTGTCATTGAGAGAATCATCAGGTGAAGTTTGAGTTTCTGGATTCTTTTTTTTTTTTTTTTTGGGGGTGGGAATTGTGCTTCTGAATTCAAATTGAGTGATAAGCTATTAAGACGTTATGGAATCCAAGGCATCTATATTTTAGCCAATTAGCTAGCGGAACTTGAGTTATGTCTTTATAGCTGACACTTCCAATTGACATATGGCACTTACAGTACCTTTCCGTGCAGGGGAACCAGCCATCAAGTAGCAACCAAGGCAGCGAGTTTCATCAAGATCATGGCTGACTTTGTGCTTCTCTATGTTTCCTTTGCTTTTAATAGAGATTCTGTAACTTTTACTTAGCAATACAAATCACACCTGAGCAAAAAAAGTTCAGTTCAGTCTTTTGACATGCATGGAATTTGGCCTTGCTCAAGGAGCTAGGATTGAGATCTCTGATGATTAATGTCATTGCTTGCTTGAAGAAGGCTCTTTCCTTTGGTAACTCCATCTCCCGTATATTTTATTGTAGTTGAACAAAATTGGTTAGAGGTCAGAGGTGAGGAGTTTGGGATGATCAATGACTGGGTTTTGGCATGAGGCAATGACAACAACAATGATAAACAGTTGGATTAAAACAACTCCATAGCGACCAAGTATTACTCTAAGCTGGTCTCAGATAGTTGGGAAAGTTTTGTTTTAAGATGATGTGAATTGAGTTGTCAACTGGAGTATGGGGATGATCAACTCCATCCAAAGCAGGTGATACAAAGCTTCACCCCCTATTTAGGACCGTGGAGAATGGTTGCACGGTCTGTTATTGAGATTTGTTAAGGGGGCTGCAGGGTCCACTCTAATGCATATGAGAAGGGATCCTCATGGAATGTGGAATAATTGGAGCTCATCCGATCATCCTAACCCTTGATTTGATGGTCTCAAACTTAGTCTACTTTTAACTTTTGATTAATTGTCATAAAATAGCATTGGAATACACCTTTTTGCCTTTAATGGATCGATATTAATTCCCATTGCATATTGTAAGATTGTTGAAAAATACAATCAGCATTTACAGGTAATGTTCCTGGGTTTCACCTCTTAAAACTTCATTACAAGAAACACCTATGTTCTTGCATATCTACTCTGTACATTTCTGATCTGGTCATAAAATTACAAAGAGAGTTTTATTCACATGTCAAATGGGTCAGAGCCATTGACATTCAAATGTAGGGGTTAATGTGAGACGAATAGTCTCTAATACCTGCGCCTTCCCATCCCATCCATTCCTCCCACAGGTCCCAACTTGAATCATGCATACCCCTCATGGCCACTGAGTTCATCATAAGAGTACAGATTGGCCGAGTTTGATTTGCTCAAATTGCTCATCAAAACCTGAATTATTAAAACAAAATATTATACATGAGAGCTAACTACAAATCCAGAAAGCTTTTGTGAAAACTTGGAACCTACAAGTAGATTACCATGTCATTAGCTATATCATCCTCCTTAAAATGTGGAAGCCACCTGAAATGGACTTTTCCTACCCAATGTGATTGGAACCATTCATGTGGCAGGCCCACAATATGGGCTCCAGTATCCCAGTAACAGCATGATATATATTGGGCTCCCTGTAAACTGTTTTTGATGTGACTCTTTACCTACTCTAATGAAAGTTCATAACTGATCCATCATCTATCCTTTTAACCATTGGCATATTCATGTAAGCCTTGTCAGTTGGTACGGTTTGATCAACACATCTCAAGAGTAGGTCTACCAACTAGCTGTTGCACTGGTTGGATTGATAAAGAGAGCTTCCCTTCAAAGCAGAGTGTTGGGCAAGAACAAATGGTATATAAAACCACTTAGGGCATGTTTAATTGCCAGAATTTCATATTGGGGATTTGCGCGAAAAACTCCAAATTTCCCTATAAAAATCGCCCACCAGCAGCTTCCTTAATTGGAAAAATTGGAATAGGAGAAAACCATGAATTTGAGGGTTCCAATATATTAACCTTTGAAATTCTTTTAATTCCACAATTCAGAATCATTTGGAATCAGCATTTGAAGAATTCTCTCAGCATAAATTCTCCAAATTCATGCAAACAAAAAGGGTCTCAAATGCTTGACCTAAAAAGAGGCCAACAAACCTTCGCTCTACATGAACTGAAGTGAATTAGATCATGATAAGGATTGCATCTCCCAACACTTTTTTGTGCATGAACTATGCAAGGTGGGGGGGCATCATCATGCATAAACATAGTGGAGGTCCCACTATATACAATCGCAGGCAGACTTGAAAACAACTACTAAAAGTTCTTATATCCAAACGTGGTTTTTTTATCAACCAAACAACCCTTTTAATTGGGTGACCAAACAACCCTTTTCTTTATTGGGTGGGGAAAACTGTTCACAGCTCAATTTTTTACAGTATACAGGGCTCTACTTATTTTCTCTGCATGGTTTCTCCAGGCAGGTTTCTCCACTTGTTTTCTCTGTATCCAAACAAAATATCCCTAACCTGTCAAATAGAATGAATTACTACAGCTAGAGAATACAAACCCACCCCATTTTATTTTATTTTAGTGAAAAGCTGGAGAACCATTTCAATCTCCCACTTGTAAAAATAGGATCATGCTGAATAGAATTTCTTCTTTAAAAAAATTGGGGCATTTAGTAACTACTTACATCATAAGCTTCATTAATTCTATGAAATTGAACTCCACAATTGCTTCCTTTGCATACATCTGGATGATACTGAACAAAAACAGAGAAACCAACCAAACCAATCATCCATCCAAAGCCCTCCCAAAATACCCATCAAGACCTCAGTTAAAAAAAAAAAAAAAAAATTCAAAATCAACAAAAACAAACCACAAAACTTCAAAAAGAGAGAGACCCACCTTCAAAGCAAGTTGTCTAAATGCCTTCTTCACCTCTTTCTCAGATGCACCCGGTTCAATTCGAAGTGTTCTGTACTGTTCAGTCAAACTAGCTGAAGAACAACATACCCATTTGACATTTCTTCTGTTTGGACTCAAACAAGAGGTCTGGATCCAAGATCCACTTGCCATCCCCATAGAAACAGCCATCAACAACCCACAGTTTGAAAAGCAAACAGACCCAGAAGACAAATTTAGATGAAAACAATCTAAGAGATTAGAAAGAAAGGTTGTAACTGATCACATTACAAGGTAAAGTGAGCTTGTGGAAGGGGTATATATAAAATAGAAAGAAAGAAGAGTGAGCAATGGAGAGTGGAAAAAGGAGAAAGGTGATGGCAATAGCTTTGGAATATCCCGACCGTAGGAGATGAACATGGTTGGAGATGGGGTGATCCTATCCGTATATCTTTTATCATTGTAAGTGAAGGAGTTTGTCTATGTGGAAGCTGACGAAAGCATGGTTCTTACATAGTGATGGTTGGTAGGAAGATAGACACATGTAAGATGCAGATCTATGAATTTGATGGATAAATTTGCTTCATTAAACTTGCAAACTTTTGTGTAATGGGATTAGCAAATTTATCCTCTCTTTGTATTTTTTTTTTTTTATTCTTTTTTTTTCTAATTACATGTAGTTCACGTTTGTGTATATTTGTGGAAAATGACTTCTGCAAACTTTTCTTTTTCTCTTTTGGGGAAAAAAAATTCCCCTACCACCTCAAGGAAAAGTCTTACCAATGATTCGTGAAAAAATTAGTTCATTTTTGCTTTCCCACAAGCATATGTTTTTACTATAATGTAGAAAGCATTATCACAATTCTCACTTTTTTCACAGAACAGCGAAGGCACAAATGTGCCCATCATGTTCGCGGGGCTCACAATTCTCGTAAGATGGAGGGAAGATTTTTTATTTACCATCCACCGAAGCAATTACTTTGCTACCCTTTGGGTTGGGTCTAATCCCTTGATATTGAATTTATTTGTTCCTTACATCAAATTGGACTGCGGTGTATGTGAAATTGAATTACTGGGATTTCTAAGGACACTGTATTTCTTTAAGTGGTTAAAAAGGAAAAGTCAAAGGTAAATTTTTAAAATTGTATAAATGTTTTCCTATGAGCAGTCCAACACCATGAGTCCCACTGGGGCCAATCTTTGATCAATGCAAGCCTTTTCACACTTTTATCATATGATATGAGGACCAACTTTTACGCTCATTGATTAAACCTTTAATCATCGTTGGATTGAATCATAAAGAAATCTATGGTTTAAAAACTACTAAACTTTAAGAATGATAAATTAGGAGGTAGGATGATTTGATATGGCTGATTCTTTCCTTGAGTTATCCATAAGGAAACCTTTTAAGTTTTATCTACCCGACCCTTATTGATAAGCAAGCATCCAATAGACCCCACAAGCTGGACCTCTTTTGAGCAACATGCAGTCTTGTTTAGGAGAAATTTCATTCCAAAATTTAACCGTCAAACAACCTCTAATTTTCTTTCATGGAAATTTGAATAAATGAAAGATAGAAAATGAATTCTCCACCATCTTCCTAGTAATTCAAATTGTAGAAAGGTCAAGGTTCCATCTAAATAGTTGTCGTATGTTCTTCACCCCCACCTCTTTCATAATCCTTAGGCAGAGCTTATTTGACTTTGAACTCATGTCTATTCAGTTACTATGTATTCTATGCAAACAAACCGGACCTTGAGGTATATACTTGGCAAGGTTTGAGCCATTCTCAATCAGTTTGAAGGTGTCTGCAAACCTTTGTAGCAGCCTAGATAAGGAGGAAAAGCCCTAGTCATGTTGATAGATTTATAATTTCTACCTGCCAAATTAAGTTCAGTAGGTATCCATGTTGTGAATATCATCGAGATTTTGATTTTATCACAATCTCATTGTTGTAGTCTTTTAATATTATTTTGGGATTTTACCGAAAAAAGTCTCATAAGACTCGCTGTAGAGCAAAATGGCTTTGGAATATATAAAATGACCGTACTAGTCCCAGTAGCCCTTTTCAATTCTTTTTTTTTTTTTTCGCCGAGCGGCGATATCCCTGCTCACCTGCATATACGAGTGGGGATATCCCTGCTCTTTTTTTCTTCTTCTTCACAATCAAGCAGCGATATCCCCACTCACTCGTTCATTCTTCTTCTTCTTCATCCTCCTCCTTTCTCCAACTCCTTCCACCTCTGCCAAGTAATCAATTACTCCTTATATATGTATATTCAACTTTGATGGCATAGGTGAGAGCCTGCTTCCACTACAGTTTTATAGGTGAAAGTGAAGACGAAGCATACCAAGGCAGTGACTGGCATTGTCTGCAAGCAAAAACTCTAATGGACTAGGGTGGGTGGACTGCTTCTCATGCACTGAAGGGATATAGATATGTTCGCACTTAGTAGGAGATCTCAAGGTAAGCACCCTAACAAGTGTGTCCGGTGACCTTCATTTTTTCATTGCTTAGCCGCATCTTTTACTAGTGTTGTGGCCATTGATTCTTGGGTATCCAAAGATCTTGATTGGAGGAAAAAGAAACCTGAACAATAAGTTACATTGTGGCATACTGGGAAGGATTTTTGCTTGGATCTCCAAGGTTCCTGAATGGAGCTAAAAGAAACCTGAAGTTACAGAGTGACAATTAGGAAGGATTTCTGGTTCTCCATTGTTTGGGACGAATTTTTGGGTTTGCATTGTTCTCGCCTTTGAAATAAATGATCAGGGATGGGCAGTGCCTGGCTTCCTATGAAAGTTGGATACAAGGGGTATTTGATTAGTTGGTAGAGTTGGAAGGAGTTGGAGGAAGGGGGAGGAGGAAGAGGAAGAAGAAGAATAAATAAGTGAGCGGGGATATCACCGCTTAATTGTGAAAAAGAAGAAAAAACGAGCGGAGATATCCCCGCTCGTGTATGCAGGTAAGCGGGGATATCGCTGCTCTGCGAAACAACAAAAAAAATGAATAAAAAAGGGCCACTGGGACTAGTACGGTCATTTTATATCTTTGAAAGTCATTTTGCTCTACTGCGAGTCTTACGGGACTTTTTCGGTAAAATGGCAAAAAGTGGGAATTGGTCTCAAGAAAAGATACATAAAACCATATTATTTATGCAATATTTTTTTATTATTGTTAGTATAAATTTATATATCTATACAATTTAGTGGGTTTTTCCAATATTATAATAAATCAAAAATTCTGAAATAATTTCATTATTATCTCCTGTTGATACTACTATCAACATTTGCAACACTAATTGGGAACTTGGGACTGGCCCACTTGCAAGTTGCAACATGTTTGCTTAATGCAAGGATGGACAATTAGGGGTTACTCAATTAGCAACCCAGTATCTCACCCAATTCCCTAGGGTTTGATCCATTAGTATGCTGTCATTTTCCACTTGTGTAGGTTCTCTTCCCACGTGTGCGGGCTCCCTTTCTGTTTGTTGGGAGGATTTATCTGGTCTCAATTTGTCCATGTTTAAATTGGGTTGAAAAATGTGGTCGAATGCTTCTTTTTTTTATAATAAAAATGACAACAAATGCCACCTAATCAACTCTAATTTCTATGTTTACCAAATAAGTATTTTCAAACACATCTTTATTGAATTAGAACATCTATTTCAAACAGTTGCATCTAAACCCCCAGATGATATTTCCCAAGCAGACCCTTTTTTTTCATTATTTTGCTTGCAGGAATAAATAAATAAAAAAAAGTTATGCCTGAAGTGTATTCTTCCTCTTATATAAGATTGCAAAAGGAAGAAAAAGAATCTCTACCTCTTGAGTTTAAATCTGGTTTCCCTATTATTATTAAAGTCCAGCCCGAAACATCAAACATTCAACATATGATTTTGGGTTAAAAAAGGCATGATGGTAATCCCACCCCTTCCATTTCCAATTCTTCATTTCTGCCTCCACTCCAAGCACCTCATACAATTCAAGTAGGAAATTGCTTTCCACAAGCCATTTGGAGGTGGCAGGCCATAGTACCTTAGATCTTCACTTTAAAAAAAAGGGAAAATATGGAAGTTAGATTGAAAGTTATGCTCTTTAAAAAGTTGAGTATCAAGCTGTACAGAATCATCGAGTGTCCCTTGGGGTCAGGGCCAAAGGCTCCTAGATTTGGCTAAGCGGGAGATACCCTGAATTAAAAAAATAAAAAATAAAAATGATGAGTATCAGGCCCTTCAGTTTTGATTCTTTTATCTTGAATCTCCATGAAGTTTTTTCTCACCTTATCTACATCACAAGGAGCCTCATGCTTAGCTAAAGGTCAAGCCTGAAGTAAAAGATTGTAATTAAAATCTACTTGAAGTTGTAGATGCACAAATAACATGTAAAACAAATTTTTCACTGGGAGCGATTCTCTCCACCCAGTTGCAGAATCAGGAAATATTTTCTCCAAACAGGGGGTTCAGATGGTTTTGTGAATTGCCACCTCTAAAATTTGTGTCATCAAAAAGTGTTACTTATGCCCCATGATGCCATATGTTTGGAAATCATAGTTTAAAAGGGCAATGAATGAACAATGCAAAACACACTGAACAACGCAAACCCCCCCCCCCCCCCCCCCCCCCCCCACAGAGTTTCCAAATAAAAAGGGATTTCAAAGCACCAACCCCACCAGTACCACCCCGCAACTGAACGAGAAGAGCACACAAACCCTTGAAGAGCACCCCCATCCTATTGGACAGACAAATATGTCAAGACATGTATTCCTTCTCTACAACCAGTCCTATACACACACATATAATCCTTCTCCTGCTCTGAATGGGGTTAACTGAGCTGGACAATCATAAGATGCATGATTTAATTCTGTTTAAAAGACCCCCCAAAGTAGTTAATTGAAAATGCAGAACTTTAAAGGGTGCGTTTGTGCAAATGCATTGTCCCTGGAAAAGAAATGGCGCCAATTTTTCTTGCACTTACTTTCTTCGCCGGTAAGAGTCCGATTCAACCCCTCAAATGTAATAGTTTTCTCTTTTCTTTCGTGGCTCATGCACAAACATACAAACTCTCTCATGAGTTCCACTCCTATCATCAAAATGCAAAAGCAGCGAGAGAAATGGGGAACTCAACCCATTCCCAAGTCTTAAAAGCTAATCTCCCTTCCACCCACTTTCTCAAATCATTTTAAGGAAACAACCAATTCAACCTTCATGTTTATTTCCTCTCCCACTCTCTATATGATCTACTCAACCATAAAAAATTCATTTGTCTCTCTCCATCTCTCCATCTCACAACCCAATGTGTACTCTCTATCTCCATTTCTCATCCTTCGTCTCTCGTCTCTGTTTCATTCAACTACCAAAGTCACCATCTTTCCATCTCTGGACTCGATTCTTTCTATTTTAATTCACCCCAAACGAACAAATATCCAAATGAACCTTCCTCTTGTCTTCTCTCCTTCTCTTTCTCTTTCTCAGCCCAACCCAAAGGAAACATCAAAAGAAAGTACCCATCAATCTTATCTATTTCTCCCTCCTTACTCTTTACTCAACTTAAATGAACCTTCATCTCTCTCTCTCTCTCTCTCTCTCTCTCTCTCTCTCTCTTCCATCCCCACACTGAAAGTCTCTATTTTCAAGCTAACCCACCATCCTCACTGATTTCTATGGCACCATCAAGAAACTATAGTCCGAGATAACTAGGAAAAAAAAAACCAACTTCATGTTACAGGCAGTTTCAAATGCTTGTTGATTTTCATGCTTATTTATTTTTCAATTGTAGAGATGAATGAGATAGATTTATTTACATTTACAAGATACTGCAACATGGTTGGAAGCTACTCATTGTCAATGAGCCATTTTCCAAAGCTTTCATCATCTCCAGTATAGCCTCTTGGAAGGATAAATATTGTTATAGCTGAGCACGATCAAGTGATAGTAACAGCTAGAAGTACTTATAAATCATTGCAAATGAAAATGTAGGTGGAATAGAGGTGGGTGGGTGGGCACTCCCACCGAACCAGAAGAAATAGTGCTAGGGACACTGAGGCTTGGAAGGAGACATTGAGATTGTGAGGTGGATTTTGATTGATTCAGCAGCCTTTTGGTAGTTACGGAGATAAATATGAGGGTAAGAGTCGGCTGTTTAGAGAAATTGAAAGAGAGGTTGAGTAGAAAAATGGGTTCTTGGCCAACAATGCACGTAACTCCTTCAAGAAGCACACAGACCTATAAATGGCAGGATGAAGGACAACACCACCACCGCCCCCCCCCCCCCCCCCCCCCCCCCCTTTCCTATGAGGAAACTAGTAAGCACTTGAAAACAAAGGCAAGGGTGCGGTTTAAACCTTTCGCAGGTCATAGACCTTCTTCGTTCTCTTTCTTTCCCATCGATGATTACAATTAGCTAGTATTACATGCACAACTGGAGTTATAGGCAACCCTGGAGCAGGACAGCCTTTGACCGTGCCTTTGTTCCCCTTTTAACTCCATATCACTATTTTATTCCACGGGGTCCAAACATAGGAAACACTAACCCCTCATCTTAATTTTCATAAACAATAAGCAAATGCATGAATGAGATAAGAATCAACATAAAAAAAGAAAAAGAATCAGCAGCAGATTAAAATAGTAATCATACTAAGCCTTTCCATCTTGAGCATAGGCCACATTCGCCTAAGGCCCGAGATCTTAAATTCATGTTACCCCCACTTTTTTTCTTTTTTTCTTTAAAAAAAAAAAAAACTTTTCTCAGAAACAATAAACACGTTCACCTGACCTCAGAAAAATATACAGCCCAAAATATTATCCGATCATCGCAGCTTTAAGTTATAACAATTGTAAAAAAGTCACTCGCCTCAAGGGGATGGAAGAAAAAAAAAAAAAAAGAGGAACACTTGGTGCTAGAGGAAAAAAATAAACAACAGATCATCCATTTTACCTGTTACAGAATCTAAAAGATAAAGAAACACCACCTACTTACTGGCAGCGAGAAAGGTATAATCTAACCATCAAGAGAGAAGAGCTTCACATGCTTTGATATCTGCTCCCTGCAAATCCAATATTTGCTCTCCTGTCGCGCTCAAACTGATGGTGCTCAATGCAGCATCAAATACTGCCTTCTGGTACATGGAGTCTTCAATCTTCTTCAAAACCTCCTTCACTACTTTGAATTCCAGACCCCCGGCCAAGACAAGCTCCCCAACCACCGTGCCAAAATTGTTTGGTGCTTTCGGATTGTCAATGCCAATGTCATCCAACCGAGACCCATACAGCAAGCATCCAGTCCCAATGTCTCTCACCGTCAGAGCCTTCTTCACAAACAAGAACTTCAAAAGCTTCCCGACTAGTTCTACACAAGGAGGGCTCTTCTCTAGCGCGAGATCAATAGCTTCCTTGACAAACTCGGGATAATATTCGGGGCTTTTCAGCTCCTCTACACACTGCAATGCTTCATCAAGAATTCGAACACTGAAGTATTCCTCCAGAAGAGAGAGAGTCTTCCTGCGCAGAACAGCAGGGTCTGCTCTAGAGGGTGGCAGCTTCTCTGAAACCGGAGGCATGGAAGACACAGTTGGACCAACTGGCTTCACAGGTCCAAGGTTTTGAGGGAGCGGTTCCATTCCTGAAACTAAACTGGGACGAGCTGTTGGGACACCACTTCCCTGCAGCAGTGCACTAGTCTTGCCAGCCATTAGGCCACCAGTACCTTGAGGAAGCAGCATAGAGTTGAGGGGACCTGGCTTGCTGACCACGGGAGCCGGAACACGACTAGTCCCTTCACCCTTAGGCATAGACCTGGCACGAGGAACCTCCCAATTATCATTATCTATCCCAGGCATGCCAGGCATCTTCCGGATTCCAGGCATTCCAGGCATCATTCCACCTGCACCAGGTCGATTGATGGGAAAGCCCCCTGGGCCAATGCCCCCTCCTAAAGCACCTGCAATGGCTCCCCGATTGTTTCTGATGGAATTGGCTGCTCCAGGCCGTAACCCAAGATTCTTCTCTGCTTCAGAGTGGATTTCATCGATGGTCTTGGCTTTTATCTGCAAAGAATGTGATCCACAAACAATTGTAAATTGAAGCCCAAAAACCTGTAAGATTGAAGTTGCAAGAAACAATAGCAGGCTCTTGCCAAAGCAAGTTCCTCAAAACAGCAGATTTATTTTGTGCATCAGTTTCAGCATTTATGGGGTGTGAAAATACAAATCCAAATAACAAATGGTTACTATATTTTGGCTGAATGGAAAACGGTAAATTCCACCAAGTTTGCAGTAGTACAGAATCAGTAATCCTCAGCTTTTGCCGACCTTAACACTGTTATACATTCAAATATGAATATTTGAACTGCAACAACCCAAATGACAGCCTCCCACACTAATGTGCATCTGAATTTTTGTAGTGCAGCAGAACAAATGACCATCCATTTCACAAAAATCTTCAACTGATTTTTTTTTTTTTTTGGCTGAATAGTAGTAAAGCCACTCACCAAGGATCGATCCTTGGTGGGTCGGATGGGAGTGGGAGCCTTTACCACTAGGTCATCCCTAAGTTCCTCAAAAAATTTCAACTGATTGTTGGGCTCAATCCAGACAGAATTGTACACAATGGGACCTGGATGGCTGCTCAAGCCACTTACATCATTTACATATCTAACCATAGGTTCTTCACCTTTTGCAGGAAATGCCATGCCAGTATGGCACCATAGCTAGCCGATTACTCCAGAAATGTGCCCTTATGAATTCAGGTTGCTGGTCCAACATTTAAGATACTAGTTTTTCTTTTCCTTTTCTTTTTCCTTCATAATGGTAACATGATTATTTTTAAATGCTCAACTCATACAATCAGAATACCACCAGACAGTATTCAAGCTTACCTCCTCACGTCTCGGGATCCAGTTGTTGGCACGCAAATCAAGAACATTGCGGACCATAAACTTCAACCGTGGTGCTAACTGTGGATTTTTTGTCAGCTCTTTCAGCCTGCTGAAGTAGAGATCATTGATGCGCCGAGACTTTGTGCTCTCATCCAGCTGCTTCCCGACAGTGATAAAGAATTGGCAGATAGCCTCAACATTTTCTTCATCTGGACATGCCTTACCATCATGGCCCAGCAGTGCCTGTTGATATCAAATGATCAGACATTTTTTCTTTTTTTATTTCTTCTTTTTTGAAAAAAAAAAATATGAATTGATCAGATGCTTCCTTAAAGAAAAACTCCTATTGAGCAAAATGAGGATCATATAGAAATGTGACTCTGTGAGTTGCTGACCAGAGCCCCCAACCCAACCCAACCCACTGATAATAAAGGTTGAGCTGACCTTTTCTTAATTATTGACCAGGATTGGTTTTGATTTTATGATCGAGGTTGTGCTTGATTTTAGTTTTAGATTGACGGTGTTAGTATTTTCCAACTTAATTAAATCATAAAATCACAAACTTGGAGAGTTCTTAATTTCTTAACCTTTTTTCTAATCTTTCTTTTTTCTTGTCCTTTTTTATAAACAAGTTCCTGCTACCTCGTGGCAGAAACAATGAACACCTTTCAACTATGCTACAGACTCTCTCTCCTGTTAACAATAACTATTGGGAACACCTTGATCTGTGCATTTCCTATATCAATATGTACGTTTTGTGTAGTCAGACTGTTCAAGAGTAGGACCCATGGCCTTAGGTAAATGCCTCCCATACACTACAAAGTTCCCATGATTTGTACCCAGCACCCTATAATTCTAAGCACTTTAATAAGTCTGTTAACAAAGTTCAATAACAAACCTGAACAATGTGATGGGCCAGTTTCTCTGGCACCATCTTCTGCTTTAACAATTCACCAATAAGACGAATGTTCCCCAGAGTGCGGAGCTTCACCATTCGTTCTTTATCCCTTCGTTCCATTTCTTGCTCCAGAGAAGTCATCTGTCTAATTTCGGCCCTCAAGTTGTCCGCACCTTCAAAAGCCTCTTGACAATTATTCAAGAGGATTCGCTTAAAGGTAATTTCTTTTCCGCCAGGTTCATCAGCAGGAAATGGTGGAAGCTTTTCATTGAGATCAGAGCACAGAAGAGCGTACATGGGGCAAAATGTAGGTTCCAATACTGCCTTATCAAAAATCAGAGTAATAACATCCTGCATAGCGAGTGCAATTAAAAGAGTAAGAAAAAATAAAAAAAATATAACTGTCGGAGCGTCCCAGTGAACAAAAAAGTAGGTCATCTGCAAGTGTGGAGACCTTTAAGATATCTGGGGTGGTGATTCCAGCATCAATCAACTGTCCCTTGAGAAGATCAAATTTCTCTGGAGTCAACTTGTTTAAAATACTGCAAGAAAAAAAAAGACACGAAAAAACAGGTGTAACCTTAGTAGATCATTAGAATTTAGACTGAACCAAGTTATCAAATAGTAAACATTATGAACACTTTGTCTCTTCTGTCGGAAAAGAAAATTAAAGCTCATTTTAATGAAAAATTATGTCAACTTGCTATGTAACAAAATAAGGCATAAAGAAAAAGGCTAAAGTACAAAAATCTAGTCCCTGTGCGTAGCAAAAAAATATACAAGTACAAATATCTAAACATCGTTACCCTTTCACTGTTTTCAAAACACGATCCTTTTCGGAGAGGTTGCCTCTCTGGACTGACCATGGCACTTCAGCTTTGATGAGAGCTGGAGCAGGTCCTCCCTGATTCAAGGAAGCATGTCAACAGTTAAAAGACTAAGCATATGGAAAGAGGTTATGTAAACTGGAAATGCTCGAACAAATTACTCATAGAGCAATCAAAAGTGCAGGTCAAATAAATATCTAGTGATAGTACATAACTCAGGAAGATAATATTGGTGTACAAAAAAATTAAAAAAATGCACACTAGTGGATCAAGGGGTTCAAGAACAGATGCAGTCACTTTTGCAATAGTTTGAACTTCCAGGACTGAACCAATTTAAGGTCATAAATATCCATGGTGATACTGCTGGAAAGACTTAGAAAAGATTGTTTTGGCAAAGATAAAAAAGCTGGGCACTGTAAAACGGTGAATTATGAAGTATGGAGACTGCATTTTTTAAGGAACTACAAGAAATTTTTATTAATGGAAATCTAACAAGTAACAAACAACTAGCAGTCTTCCTCCTTCCTGTTTCCGTTCCAGTACATTAATGTGTGTCGAGTGTTGCTACTAGTCTATGCTTTTTCAACTCCACCTGATTATACAACTCTTTTACTTTTTTCTGGATGATGAACACTAGAATCAGTTGTACCTTCTATAGATAATAGGGTATGTACCATGATAATTGTTCCTACAAAATCCTTGGGGTTGAACACTTTGATACAGAGACAACAAAGGAATTTGGTAGTAACCATAATCCATGAAAAAAAATGCAAGACATTGATAAGTAAATCATCAGCTACGTCAAAAAGAGAAACCTCATCCCCCATGTCTCATCCAATGGTCACTGCTAACTCTTCTTATATATTAAACTGGCCAAGTGCTCTCTTTACATCACTAGCAATTACAACAAAAAATGAACCACCAATTACATGATCGATATCCATTATCTGTGTACAAAAATAAACAGTCTCAATGATGAACATATTACAATAAGAAAATCGGAGATGTTGACATAAAATATTTAAGTTCTCCACAAGAAACTTAATGCCAACCTGGTACAGAAGTACAAGAAACAAGGCATTCATCACACAAGAACTATCATAGAATACCACTGCTGGAATTGATAATGGGCAACACAAATGTATAATTAATATAGTACATTGGTTATTCATCACGCATAGCCCCATCAAAAGAGAGAACATGTGCTACAAATGTAAATAAAGTATAAGATGTGGGTTGGGTTCAGTCAGAATTTTCTGACAAAAATGTGATCCACATGATGACATTCCTAGTCAAGGCATATTAACTGTGGGCCTCTCCCTGTGAATAGTTTGGAGCCAACACACCTGACATTGGCACATATAAGGCAAACAAGTTTGTCCCTATGCAACTCTCTGTTGGCTCAAAATTACCCCATGCATCCGTTCTCACGATCTACAGAGTATGCCAGTCAGATCCTCATGCAATTAAACTTGAAGTAGCCTCACTTTAGTATGAACCTCATGCTAAAAAAATGACAAAAGAAAAGCAACCCAAGTGCATCAATATGCAGTCAAACTGGACACATGCACTAAAAGTGTGCATAATCAGATCAACTGATTATTTCAGCAAGATACATCATGAGTAATGATGTTCGCTTCGATATCATTTCTGATAATAGAAGTAAACCTTATTGAACAAACTTAGTAAACACAAGACCAAGTATGGAGTTTCCCTAATGGATCCCGAGTTCACAACAAGAGGGCCTGACCTACCAGCTCAAGTAGTGGGCCACAGCTTAAGTGATCCACATGCCCCTCACACATCAAACCTTCTAAAAGTCCTATTTTATTTCTTTTTTTCCTTTTATTTACTTCAAGTGTAAGAGTCCTAGGAGTAAAAAATCCACATTTTTCAGACTTTGATGGACTATCGGTTATCTATCAAATGAACCCAAGATCATGTAAATCTGATGCGATTTGAAAAGGTAATGATTCATTTACTGATATGACATTATAAGTTATGAATATGAGTCTTTTTAAAAGTTGTACGAGTTAAGAAAAAATGTCAAGATGGTCCATATACGAATATAACCTCGCTTATTTTTCAAGCAATCAATGGAAGTAACTTTTTTATGCATCCTCCCCTGTAAATTGAAAAACCACTCTCCCTTCTGCAAAGACTCCTTGAGAAACCCATTCAATGATAAACACAAAGGCTGAGAACTTGAAGAAGATTTCTTCAGAGCCTCCATTCTCCTTCAACCACTGCATCATTCTCATTAGTTAACAATTCCTTTCCAAAACAAAATTGACAGCTAAAAATAACTATCAAACTCCGAATAAAGCTGATCAGAATTTTGTACCCTTGTCCCAAGTATTCGCTCAAGCAAGCATAAGTGAAGTCTGCAACAAATTGCATCTTACTACACACTATGGATTCACAATAAACAGCACTAAACAGGGAAAAAAAGTTAGCAATGCCAATTGTCTGAACATGCAAAGCCGGACTATAGAAAGAGAACTCATATACTATTAAAACAGAAGTGCGAAAATTAGTAAATACAAAATTCACAGATTCATAGATTTCCAAAAAAGGGGATTTTACATAGAGAAAAAGTAGGGAAATAATATTAAGAAATATTTAGATAGTGAGGCTATGCATTCATTACCCCTTGTGTGGAGATTTGAACTTTAGACATTTGGGAGCCGGAGCCCAGTTGGTCCTGACGATTAAACTGGTTGCCTTCTTGTCTAGAGTTTGGCCCATGCGACTCTGATCGATTGGAGAACTCCTTCTGATCACGAATATTTTCCCAAGACCTTTCCTCTCCATAGGTAGGCAATGCTCCAGACCGTCCGCGCCAATCCCGATTGTCTGGCTCAGCATAACGATTTTGAGGTGGACCTTGAAGCTAAATTGGGGGAAAAGAAGAGAAACACGATAACTGTTACACAAACCACAACAAAGAAAGCCTAGCAATAGGAAGCCACATTATCAGAACCTCCCATATAACACACACATACCGATCCAATGCGCAATGGTGCACATGGACCTTGCTGTGGGAACCAACTGGGTATGGGGCTGGGGGGATTGAAAGATCTGGTTGGGGCCTACCTGTGTACAAAATATGGGGCCCAACTTATCATCCTAACCCCTTGTTCAATTGCCTACAAATTTTCACCACTTAAAAAAGTGTGCACAGTCGAACCGAAGGCCCAGACCATTCAATTTGATGTGCACAGGATAAGTTTCTCACACACAGACGCACATGCAAACACGCACAAAAAAAAAAAAAGTTGATAAATTCAAGACAAGCGAACACCCATACAATCTTCACAAACAAATATACTCATAAGGAAAAAGTAATTCTGAGCTTCACCCAAGAGAGGATCTCACATTGGCATCTCCACGACCCCAAGTTTGATCTTCACCCAAAAGTTCAGCCTCAATTTCTAGTTTAATCTTCAGGATATCTTCAGGAGCATCAACAACCTATGGAGGAAATGAGCCGTGATATAAGAAATAAGCAAGAATGAAAGAGTAGAGAATGACTACAAAGATCAAGACCAACTAATGCCGAATTGAACACAGAAGGCCTCAAAGTATCAAGAAGTGCATCATTGTGAAGTACTAAAAGTTTGCCGAGTTATCCAAAAAGAAGAAAACGCTCGTTTGAAATATGACTCGCAAAGAAGATAAAGATTTCAGTTCGGTTTCTCAAAATAAGTGGTAGAAAACGTGCAAGAGAAAAGCACAAAAAATAAGGTCAGACATTCTATTTGCACACCACGGCCAACCTCATTAAAAACCAATACTGAATGCATAAAAGTTGTCCTTTCCTTTTCCTTAGCAAGAATGTCCAGGGCAAAGGATGGACATGATCATTAAGGACAATGGGAAAATAAGGTAGAAGCTAGTAGCAAAGCATACCTGCCTAAGTTGCAAGAGCTGGTCTCGTGTATACCGGACATGCTCACGACCCTCAAACCGCAAGTCTCCAGCCTATAAAAGCAGAACCATTAGAATAGAGCTAATAACACATCCAAATACCAATAACTCCTTAGTAAAATATAATGCATGTTAACCCAAACTTTTTTATCTGAGCAAGTACCAACACAAACATCCCTGCCCCTTCAAATCCACCACATCCACATAGCCATATGATCTATTCACTTAAAAGATCAAAACCATGGATGTGTGAAATGAAAAAAAATCCACAAAACTAAGACATCCTCAAGATCAAGACAAGGGGGATTAAAAAAAAATGTTTCAAGATTTAAGACGTGTGCAGACAATAAGATTCTTAAACCAGTAGAATTCTTTAAAAGTAGCCAGGACGTGTATGCTTAGAATTAGTAGAAGAAATAGCTAGATAATGGGCAAACATGTACCAAAGAAAAAAGCCTACCTAACAAAAACTATACCTATAGTGAACCACTATGTAAGGTTACACACAAAGTTCAGTGAAAGATAAAAAAAAAAAAAAAAAAAAAAAAAGGAAGAACCACACATGCATAATAAAATCCAATATATGTACATCTATAGTGCACGAATAATAAAAATACAATCTTTCAGAAAAATTTCCCAATTTCATATGATTGAAACGCCTTACTAAGTAGATCATACTGTAATCAAGGAAAAAAAAACACAACTTTACTATAAAAACTTAAAAGATACATTCCAGATCACGATCTGGGGAAATTTCAATCAAAACACAGATGTTCTCACCTGCCTAATCCAATCCAAATCAGGACTACTAACAACACCGTCAATAAAGATAGAACACTATCACCAAAACATCAAAATCACTTGCGATTTCAGATGCATCCAAACGTTCTCCCAATACACAATCAATTCAAAATCCAGAAAAACAACTGAACAACCCAAGAAAATTCATCAACAAAAACAAAGACAACAATAACAGAGCCTGCAATCTTACAATCCAATACCTAATCAGAAAAGATCAGTTCCGCGATCAGAAACCCTAGCTCATGATGACAAGAAATCCGAATCCATGCAAATCCAAACCCCTAGATCTGTACGGACGTCTAGGGTTTTAAGACGATTGATTACCTTGGTGAAGGCAGCCGAGCCGCTGCCGTGAGGGCGCAGGAGAGGGAGATCGGAGATCAGAGAGGAGGATCCTCCGCCGCCGCCGGAGCTGCCGAAGGCGGATTCGAAGCGAGGAGCGAGAAGCCGACTGCCTCGATTGCCTCCACCACCAGGCCGCAAGCTCAGTACCGTCTGATCTGCCTGCATAACTCGATCGCCGTTCCTGTCGTGAGATCCTGGCCGTCCGATTTCGGATGTTTTTGGAAAGAGGAAGAAAATAGAGGGGTCCTATGCAAATAGAGAAAGATTGAAGAGAGAGAGAGAAAGAGAGTGAGAGATATTTATATAGACAGAGAGAGGGATTTGGAAGAGGGGCCTTCTCTCTCTTTGGTTGTGAAGAGAGAAAAGGGAAGGGAAGAGGCGAAAGAGGAAAGATCCTCTTTTATGTCTTTGCTTGGTAGAAACTTCTATGTTAGTCTTCCACTCAACAAAACTCGGTTGGTGCTGGCCATACCTTGCATATGCTAACATGAATCTAGACCGTTGAAATATTGGGCCATGCTTTGGATGGAGTCCGATCATATCATGAGTAGTGATCCATGAGAGCCGATCACCTTGATGTGGGGCCCACGTGGGGTTATGGGGCTGGCTGGATTTGAAAGATTTAGACGTACTTTTACTTGTGCATGCAATTTAGGGCATGTCTATTAAATGTAACCGCTTGATCAATAGCCCACAAGTTTTAACGGTTTTCTTTTATACTAAAAAAATAGTATGGTTGATGTTAGGAACATTGGATTGGAATTTGATGAAAATAGTGGGGAGTGCAATTGTAGATTATTCGGGTTTTATTAATGGGCCCTACTGACAAATTTATAGCAATTATCTTAGGTCATGTTGGGCAACAAATTAAGAATATGCTCATTTAAGAATTCCTCAATGCCCTAGGAATCTGACCTTTTTTTACTAGAATTTGTATGGATAAGGATTTCGTTGTTGCTTCAAATAGTAACTGTGAGGAATTCAATTATGTTTTCTTTGATGCACCAAACCTAAAAGAAAATGGCACCGCAGATTTCTATTTCCATTGCTTTAAAGAGCCAAAGAAGTTGGGGGCTTAAAAAAACCTACTATAATAGGATTCCTCTCTTCACACAAACGAGTCGTAAGCCATGTTTGTTAG
Organism: Cinnamomum chago; assembly: GCA_038049695.1. Taxonomy (NCBI): domain Eukaryota; kingdom Viridiplantae; phylum Streptophyta; class Magnoliopsida; order Laurales; family Lauraceae; genus Cinnamomum; species Cinnamomum chago. The sequence goes on along the minus strand of CP142452.1, from coordinate 7,047,370 downwards.
CCATGTTTGATAAGGAGTGAGGAATACACAAACTAGAAGATTTTAACCCTCTCTAAAAAATGATAATCTCGAATGACTCAAATCCTTAATAATTTAAAATTGCAAAAAGTGGATTTTTCTTAACTTTATAAAGAAAACAAAAACCCTTTTTAGGAGAATTTAGTTGCAAAACATACCTTCCAAAATCCTAGAAAATCTGGACTGGGGTTTAGGAGGGTGGGTAATTTGCTTGGGTTGTCAGTGTATAAAAAGGTGGGGCCCATGCTAGAGATCCAGGCTGTCTAAGTGGTGGGCCTCATCTCAGTGGGCCATGGATGTGAATTCTAAGCAATCAACTTTAGAAACGATTTTAGAGGAATATATAAATCCAGTCCTTGATTTGGTAACTGAGGGGATAGGTAGGTGCCATCTATTTTCAAGTGAAAATCAACAGGGAAAGATTATTGTAGCATCTGAGCAAACTTTGCTTAAAATCTATTTTTGTCACCTGCATCCAAACGGCAACTCAATATTCCTAATCAACATCTGGTGGGGCCCACAATCAGTAGCGGGCCCCCTAAAAAAAGGATAAAGGCCATCATTAGGGCCGTAAGAGAAGCCTGCCCTGGCCCAATCCCCACTTAAAAATCTCCTTTCCTGATCTCTCTTTTCCTCTCTCAAAAGTCCATTTTAAAAAACCGAATCTACTGATGATTACCATTAATATGAGAATACCCATAAATTTATAGGTTGGGTATTTTTTTATATATAAAATTTTTTCACAAATTGCTCATAATAGAATGTTAGTTGATGTAATTAGATATTTTGTAATTACAATACTTTCTTTTTTGCCGAAGTTAATGTTAAGAAAGAACAACGAAATAATAATTGACCTTACAGTCGTAATTCCCCCTCAAACGTAAATCCTAGGTCCGCCACTGTCCACACTAAATTGGCAAAAGTCTTCATTGTCTTCACTAGTCTATTTACCCTTGATTGCTGGTGGGACCTTTGTCTGATGTTTCTTCCCTCTTCAAATGTAATACACCTATTTGTGTGGACCCATCAGGATGGATCAAACTCAAGCATAGCGGGGTAAGTGCGGTATGATGTGGATTTGGGGTTGATCAAAATCACTATGATCATATCATCAAACTCTTGTATCTAGGGTTTTTACAGTTATGTGAGTGTAATTTTTTGTCATGATTCAAACCAACGGTGGATGATCTGATAATTAAGATTTTTTCTTGTTGAGCTTTTACCATCCATTTTTAACCCAATTATAAATAGGTAGGTCGTCCACAATCGTTCTACAAGATGAACGATCAGGATCACTCAATACATGAACAAACCCATATCAAATCCTAAAATCATTCATCTATCATATAGTAGAACTACTACTGCTAGATATTGGACCCCCCCATTGACATTTACCCCCAATAAGGTCACAGATTACACTGGATTGGAACATGGAATCACAGCATGGGCATGTTTGGTAGGATTCATTATTTATTTGAGGACTTCTTTACAAAAATTTATATAGGATTTTATATTAATATCGGTGCATATAGTTAAGGAAATTTTGTATTTAAGTATTAATCATCAAATATGAGGAGTTCTATAACAATGAGAGGAGCTTGGACTATTTTATTTTATTTTTTAAAGAGAGAATTTCTACATATCCAAATCTTCAAGAATTTAGCGTGCCTTTAATGCCGAACGTGGCATTTACTCTTCCCTAGATCATGCTTTCCTACCATTCCAGAGAGGACTTCCAAGCTAAACAATGTTACTGCATCCAAACACGCTAAGGGTGTTTTTCCGTAAAAAAAAAAGCGCCGCACAAAGGGCCCTGTAATTATTAGGCATGAATTTTCTAAAATTCTCAGATAAAAAACGACAAGAATCCCTGTGTGATATAAACATTTGGTAACTTTATTTTATTACTGAAGTGAGGTGAATGATCAAATTAAGAGGAAAAAAATGATGCATCAGATGACTGATCATATCAAGTACGGGCCATGGAGATGTGGGCCCACTTGTACAACCTGAGTGTCAATATTTCTCCTTTTTAAAGTAGTTTTGCAATTTGGACGGTTCTAATTAAATTAGTGCACTACAGAGGTATATCCACATGTAAGGCCTCCTTGTGTGGCAGACTAACATGAAATGTCTTTTGTATGTACTTTCCTTTTGTTACTGTACACATGAGGCACAAGAGGGTGCTTACGTCACCGACCTGGATTTCACCCAACAAGTCATAGATCCTCTTTTATTTGATTTAACAAAAGTGTCCTTGACATTTCCAGAAATTACCTAAGAAGGCTCAGTCCCATTTGTCCTTTTCCCGAAAACGAGTCTTCTTGTAGATTGAATTTCCGAAAAAGGCCAAAAAGATAAAAAGAGGAATCATGAGTGTCTGATTTAGTGGATAGCAGCAGTGATTTTTTTCCCACAAAATTATAGAGTTGTGTTTGAAATATTGTTAAGAAAATCTCACACCATCGGGATAATCCGAGCGGTTCAAAATTAATTTCATTCCCTCCATCAATACATACTCAAATTTCAGCTCCATAGAAGGGGATCCCACCATCTAATTGAAACATAATTAACATCACACAAACAATAATGTCCATCAGCACCAAGTCACATTTTCATGTAGGTAGACGAGTGGCATATCACCGATCAGAAAAGAACAAAATGCGGTGGCAGGGCTTCTATCGTCTATATTGAAATCCGAGAATCATTTTAGTTTTCACAAATTTTAAAAAGATTTTTCCGTGAAATTCTTAAAATAATAATCTAATGTAAATTAGAAAAGGAGAGATAGACATAAAGTTTGGAATAAGTTTTAGAAAAAAATAAACAATATATATTTACATTATCTTGTCAAAATAATACAAGAAGTTGTCATTTGTTTATTTCTTTTTAAATTTGGATTTAGGTCATTGGTTGGGCTTAGTTTGCCTATATATATATATATATCCAGAAAAGTGGTTTTGCCCAATAGATTCCAAGTATACATTATTAATAACCCTATATTTGTCTCAATTGGTTAGATCAAACCATACTCAAAATCCAATAGACTACCAAAAAGTTGAATATTAGAATAGGAAGCTAGGATGGGTGGTGGGGTGCAAGGTGAAGAATTGTTCAAGGCCAACTCACCCGACCACATAAGCTATGGTGAATTGTGGGGAGGACAGGTCTTGTCCAATGCCAATGCCACTTGACATGTATAAATTGTCAAATGCTCCACTCAAGCTCAAGCCATGAGGACCGACTCAACCCTACTTAGTCCTACTCTAAACCTGAAAATATCCCTATAAGCTTTCAAAACTTTATAGCTACATTTAAAATACCCAAAATAATAGAACTCACTACAATGAAATCAAATCTCTCAAAATAATTATTTTCTCGTTGGTTTTATAAGTATAAATCAAATTTCTTTTTTTAACCAATCCACTTAAATCTCAAGAGATAACTCAATTGGCGTAGGACCATAGTTTGCACCCGGTGGTTATGTGTTTGAAACTGCACTACCGCCCTAGGGCTATAGGAAGTTTACTCGACTTTCCTTTAGGCTCAGAAGGATTAGTCCAACCAAAAGAGTTGGGAACCCTCTGATAGCAAAAAAAAAAAAAACGGTGGTTAAGAGGATAGCAATGAAAGTTATTCACCAACCCATGATAAGGTGAACTATGAAGACGTAAACGATATGATAATGCAAAGTTAAAAGATTTTGGATCTTCAAGTGTCTTTATCATGCCATTTGTTTGTGAGGTCTTTGCAGTGGGGCACATCTATTAGAAATCTGAACCACCCAAAATGAATATCTTTCCTTCAAAAAATGAATATCATCCTTTAAATTTAATATCCTTAAATTTCACTTCAATAGAACTTTGTCCCACCACAAGATTTGAGTATATAATTAATCCTATACTTGCCTCCTTATTGAAATTCAACCACTCAAAATGAACACCCTCACATTCTGTGGGTTGTCCTTAAACTTTACTCCAATTGAATTAGCCCCATGGTAGGACTGAACATAGATAATTAATCATATATGCTTAAATTAAACTAAGACCAATTCTTAGTAAAGTAAAATTTGTGGACAGAATATTGAAGAGAAGAGCGTTCATTTTGAAAAGCTCGGATTCTCAGAAAGTGGGCCCCACTGTATAGTTTCACTCCCCTGTCTAAAGTTTGAGTCACTGATATGGTCTTAGATTGCACCCCAACCCCACCCACCACTCCCACTGCTCAGCACATTACATTTATCCTAATGTGCACCTTTCCCATTACACCAGACTTTATACCTAACTTTAACCTAGGGATGGCCATTGGAATAAGATTATCCAAAATAGTTGAAGTCTCTTTTTCAAATCCAAACCTGGATCCATGCCCATAAGAATCCAAAAAATCTCAGATTCTAATTTTAATCTTCAAGTAACTACTAATTCTTGAAACAACCCATTAATACCTGACATTTATTTTCCATGAAACAACCACTAATACTCATATCGGCCTAAATCTGACTCAAGTAGTTTACAATTGATTCTTATGGAATAAGGATGGCAACGGGCGGAAAATTTATCTCATCCAAACCCAACCCGCTCCGTGACGGGTTGCTGGTATGGGATACCAAACCCGCTAGATATGATGGATTAGGATCAGGTCCAATTTAAAGCTTAAAATTTTAAATTATATGCATGAGAATGAGTGAGGTAGAGATCAAACATACCGCATTCTTTTCGCACATTATTATTCCCAACACCAACAAAACTCAAATCGGATCCTAAACAAGAAAACCACTACTAAAGTTGCCACTAGTAAGAGCGGATCCGGGTTAGGAGCAGGTCGGAGTCAGGGTGGGTCCTTGTTTAAACCTAATTCATTGTCATCCCTGTTATGGAATGTTGTTGGGGCAACCTATTGGACCACAATGGATTCTTATGGAATATTGTTCTGCTTGCAAATGGAAAATTATGTGACATCATCAGAATTGTTGTTTATAAAAACTTCTACTCAAAAGTAGCACAAGGAGATTCGATGTGTGTTATATAGATATTAAAGTCATGAGTTTCTTCTCTAATTGATTGCGATGACAACAAATTAGGTTACATGAATGACCCACTCTGCCCTGTGCCCTGCCCCTTTCATGGGTGGTTCCAGACAGCTGTGGATTTGTAAGTGTTCACATGGCTGTTTGGGCTTTGACTACTCTAATGTGTCTTATTTTGCCCCATTCATTACTCATTTACTTTTTCTGTTTTTTTCTAAGCAAAAAGCTTAGGTAGATTGCAAGTTCAAGTCCCGAGCGACCCGATTGGGAGTTGGTGGAGTGGCATAAAGTGTGTGTTTGATGACCATCCCCCTTACTTGAATTAAACTTAAAAATTTAGTCGTAATATTGTGACTAAATATAGCAGATTTTGCTGACTAGCTGAAAAATGTCTTCCAATGACAGTCAAAGTGACCAACCTAGATCTTTAGAAGTGATCATTATTAGCATATATGTAATTAATTTATTGTTATAAGGATGCTTTTCATTTTATCTTGATATAGTCAAAAATGGATTTGACATACTAATTCGCTTTAAACCTTGTTCCCCCAATTTCAGGACTGAGAATCTACTATATGACTCTGGTCCACAATTTTTTTTCTTTTTTTCACTTTTCTGCCCTAGGATCCGAATGTAAAAAAGTTTAAGAATCCATGATATCATGGGATCTAGGCCTAGATAAGAAGACGGTCTAGATTTTTTAATGGACGGGCTTTTCAACTTTTTATATTTGGATCCTATGATATCGTGGGATCTAGGGCAAAAAAGTAAAGAAAAAAATGTGGACCAGATGTCAAAACGACTTTGGTGTCATTAGTTCAATTTCAACCATGAAATTGGGGATGCATGGTTTAAAGGGTATTATTAACATGTCAAATCCCCTAATCAAAATGGTGAATGGATTTGGGTTTAACCTAGTATCCACATATCATCACTGACCCACAATGGGTATCAATCTCTCTCAATCTACCAGGGGCCAAAGGCATATTAGACAGTCCCTGCTACAGCCCAGGGCTTGCTCTTTTTTCTTTTTTTTTTTTATCAAGAGGAAACAAACAACAGAAAATGAATAGCCATAGGTGAATATTGAAAAGTGACCATCAAATAATCTCTCATTCAATGGAAATATAATAGAGAGGATAAGGAAAATGAATCCTCAAAAATCTCCATTGAAATTCAATACCTAGGAAAGTCAAGGCATCTCTAACTTATATCCTTCGCACTTTGTCCTTCACCCTTCACCTCTTCAATAATTTGTGAAGCTTATTTCACCATGAATACATACATATTTGTTTCCTATGTATTCTATTCTAGCAAACATGCCCGGAGAGTTTACTTCTGTTAATATAGAATGAAGTTATTGCAAGATATCTTCTTCTTGGTCCCTAACTCCGGCAAACTACCTATCAACCCGGGGATCGATCGCTGGGCACCTGGGTGAGATGAGATGCCCTTTCCATTCAAGCATCTCATGTTTCCTTGTTGTAAATATCTTTAAAGAAAGCCCTTCTTTAGCGAAATTTCACATGATGAAGTCTAATATGACACTACTTTGTCACCCTGCTTAGCTTGCAGGATGATGTTAAGAGCATATTTTATTTTTTTGTCAAACTGTTGTGCAATTTTATCAATACACTATCATCAATGGGGTATCGGATTCCTTCAATCCAAATTATATGTAAAATTCAAAATTGATAGGTGTGCTTATTCACAATTGCCAAAAGCTAACCAATGGTCCTTGGCAGCTATACGGTTATTGCTCATAAACTGTTTTTTCGCATGGCAAGTTTCTGGATCATCAAGCTAAGGATCTGGATCTCTTGCAGCTACCTTATGTTGACTTAGATGAAATACACTATTGTAAAATGGTCCACTTTGGTGCATATGAATTTATACCAATTTCACAGTGGCCCAAAACAGAGCTACTCCTGCAACATGCTCCTACCCTGCATAATGCAGTAGCCAGATAACATACTAATCTGAAAACCAAAGCCAATGCTAGTAGTTTCTGTGTGTGAAGTAGTCTCTCTCTGTTAGACTGCCTTAAGCCACAAGAAAAAAAAAAGACCTTGAAAATAAATGTTTTCACTGCAATTGTTAACCCATATAAGATGTTGTCCCATGTTTTCTATACACACACACACCCATGTTTGATGGCACAAAGCCAAGATCATCCATACCCATGCCATTATTTCTGTAAGTCTTGCATGTAAAATTTGAATTCTGTAATCAGCCCAACAGTCTCAAGCCATAAATTCCGGATCAAACAGAAAGGGCAAGACCTTACATGTACAAGGGCATGGCCTAACTCCATATATTTAAGATTGAGAAGTCCTATGTACTGACTAACTTTCATCGGCACAACCCGTCCCATGTACAACTTAGATTGAATGAGCCTAATACATTTAACTGTAAATAATGATCAAAAGATAATCCAAACTAAATAAATATCTGGAAATCTTGCATGGACAACAACAAATAGAAAAAAGAAAAAAGAAGTGCTATTTGGTGATCTATTCCTAAGATCAATGAATCAATCAGTCACTCAACTATATGTATGACCCAAGCCTAACACTCAAACAATAGCAGCTGACCCACTGATGAATCCTCATTTCACAGAGACAACCAAGACAACCAGGAAACCAAGAATTGCAAAGGCCATCACAAAAAGTTCAACCACATTTCATTAAAACCATTTTAACACTCTTCGACAGCATCCATTTCCACATTCTATTCAATACAAACATCGAGAATTACATTCATACAAAATTCAAGCAACGTATCAATGGTTAATCCTAAAATCATTCTATCTCAAAATACACTGAACATTTCAACACTACATTCCATCTATCTACAAAGCTATACATTTTAACATAAAACTTCAGACTTGTTTCAACATGTAAACTACACCTAAAAGACAACACATAACCATCATTAGACGATAAAATTTACATATTAATCTCATTTTGTAAATCAGATGCTTTTAATAATCTCATTTTGTAAATCAGATGCTTTTATCATTTCTTCAATCGCTGCACATAAAAAGTTCATTCTGCCTATCCAATGCCTTCTCCATGTCTTCGATCAATGTTTGCCAAATTCTGGAGGAGTTCCTTCAAATTGTCCGCTTCATCATCAAGAAGAATCTGCCACAACCTTCTTCATCCTACCTATAAATATACAACAACAAAAAAAAAATAAAAATCATTTCTTCTTATTGGGATTGGACTTTGCAAGAGAGGTCACTAAAATCGTTTCTCCGTACCCACATGAGCATTTTGGAGCCCATTCACCAGTATTAGAATTAGACAATGACTTCCTGTTGAACAAAGTCATTGACATCATCCTAACACAAAGGAAAATTTTCCTATTCAGTCCCGTTTATACTAGTAAGAAGAGTAATCACACAAAAATTCAGCATTGTGAGAAGAATCAAAATGATGACACCCCCATCCTTCGTATTCATTTCAATGTTTAGGGGTAAGGTAAAAATCCATATCAAATATGATGGCTCTGCAATCCCAAGACACTGCAAGATCGTAGATAAATGAATCATTAAGAATTCCCATGCTTTGTAACAAGTGTTTGAACACATATGTTTCACGAACCTACAGTCACAGCAACATCTGAATTTAAAGAATTGTTAAGATGTCCATACTCTCTCATTCTGTCTTTGTAGACCAACGATCCTACACGTAAGTTTCTTATCTCCTGTTTCTCTTCAGCTTGTAACTTGAGTAGAAAGATACATTGCAGTCGATAGGATTCTTGAAGACTAGTTCAGCCCAACATTCCAGTGATCCATATATAAGTAATTCTAATTCAATAAGAGAGGTTACACATTACGCCATGTTGGACTAAACGCAAGCTAACAATCATATTATAGAATGCAAATTCTACATATTTACCAAGAAACGAAAATCTCAGAAGCTGAAACTGGAGCGGGAACAAAAGAACACAGAAATCATCAGAATACCTCTAAAGAGTAGAAATGAGCAACAGGTCTTTGTCCATTGGTTTAAGTACCAACTATAAGCAACTCCAACCATCCAAACTCAAGTGGGAAAAAGTGGGGAACAGTAGAAAGCAAAGCAATCTGTGATTTTAAACTATGACCAGACCATCAAACGACAGGCCCATTAAAAAACAGAGCAGTCACTTTAATCAACCTCTTCAACTTAGGCCCAGCGCCTGCACATATACTCCTCAGCATATCTCCACCACCCATCACTGGCACACCAACATCAACCCCACCACCCTGGTACATCCTCCCAAAAATCGGATGACAAGTCTCCTCCAGCTCCTTTAACTTATCCTCAAACTCGTCCACCTCCTCCAGCTGATTCAGGTCCAAACACTAGATCACAGAGCCGGAGGAATGCCGGAGAGGTAGAATTTTCCAAGAAGATTGTTATCCTTTGTCCTCACCCACTCCCCTTCAGACTCCTGGATCTAAACTCCCGGCTAGTGATTGCCTTATAGAAATAAGTCACGCAGATCCATTCATTCTTGGTACCATAGCTAGCCGATTACTTATGACATGTGGCCTTATGAATTCAGGTTGCTGGTCCAACATGTACGATACTACCTTTTTTTTTTTCTATTCTTCCTCCCCTTTTTTTTTTTTTTTTTGTTTAATAATGGCAACATGACTTATTTAAAATGCTGGACTCATACAATCAGAATACAACCAGACAAGACTCAAGCTTACCTCATGTCTCGGGATCCAGTTGCTGGTGCGCAAATTAAGAACATCACAGACCATAAACTTCAATCGTGGTGCTAACTGTGGATTCTTTGCCAGCTCTCTCAGCCGGCTGAAGTAGAGATCATTTATGCGCTGGGACTCTGGGCTCTCATCCAGCTGCTTCCCAACAGTATTAAAGAATTGGCAGATGGCCTCAACATTTTCATCTGAACATGTCTTACCATCATGGCCCAGTAGTTCCTGTCGATATTAATTGATCAGACTTGTTTTCATTTTCTCCTTTTTTTTTTTTAATAAATTGATCAGATGCTTCCTACCACAAAAAAAAAAACTCATATTGAACAAAATCTGGATCAAATAGGACTGTGAGTTTCTGAGGAGGAGAAAAAACCACAAATAATAAGGGTTGAGCTAACCTTTTCTAAATTCTTGATGACAATTGGTTTTGATTTTATGACCGAGGCTGTGCTTGATTTGAGTTTCAGATTGACGGTGTTAGTATTTGCTAACTTAAATTAAATCATAAAGTCATAAACTAGTAGAGTCCTTAAATGACTAATGACTTGACCCCTTTTTTAATCTTTTTTCATTTTTTTCTTTTCTTTTCTTGTTTTGTTGCCTTATTGTAGGCCAGCTCTTGATGCAGCCTTGTGGCTGCAACAATGAGAACCTTTCAATTGTGTTACAGACTCCAGTTAACTATAGCTATTGGGCACACCATGATCTGCACATTTCTTACATGTATGATTTGTGTAGTTGTTTAAGAGTAGGAACCACAGCCATGGGCAAATGGCTCTCCCTACAATACAAAGTTCCCATGATTTATACCCAGCATCCTATTAGTGTAAGCTTTTTAATAAGTCAGTAAAAGTTCACTACAAACCAGAACAATGCGATGGGCAAGTCTCTCTGGCACAATCTTCTGCTTCAACAGTTCAGCAATAAGACGGATGTTCCCTAGAGTGCGGAGCTTCACGTTTTTTTCTTTATCTCTTCGTTCCATTTCTTGCCCTGGAGAAGTCATCTGTCTAATTTCCTCCCTCAAGTTGTCAGCACTTTCAAAAGCCTTTTGACAGTTATTCAAGAGGATCCGCTTAAACGTAATTTCTTTTCCACCAGGCTCATCGGCAGGAAATGGTGGAAGCTTTACACTGAGATGAGAGCACAGAAGAGCGTAGATGGGGCAAAATGTAGGTTCCAATACTGCCCTATTAAAGATTAGAGAAGTAACATCCTGTGTAGCAAGTGCAATTACTAGATTCAGTTGGGAAACAAAAACTATTCAAAGGAGTGCTTTAGTGAATAAAAAAGTATGTCATCTGCATGTATGCAGACCTTTAAGATATCCTGGGTGGTGATTTTGGAATCGAACAACTGTTCCTTGAGAAGATCGAATTTCTCTGGAGTCAGCTTATTTAAAATACTGAAAATTAAATAAAAATAAAAAAGAGAAGAAATAACAGATGTCAAATTATGACTGAACCAAATTAGGAAAGAGTAAATACACATCTCTGATCTCCCCTCTCAAAAAAGAAGATAAAAGCTCAAATCTATGGAAAATGATGTCAACTTCCTTTTCTGATTCAAGAACTATGTGACAAATTAAGGCAATGTTGGAAACTCTTGACTTGGACTCGACTTGTCTAACATAAAAAATTTGGCTTAGATAGAGTCAATGCTATGACTTGAGAGTCATTTTTTTTTAATTTTTTTGAAAATATTTAAAAGTGAATCAAATACTTATGAATTTTTATAATTTTATTTACATTCATTAATGATAATCAACTCAAATTAATATATTTATGCATGCAAGAAAAGTACTACAATAAGGAAAAGACAATAAAAGAAAAATATTTGTATATCACATAATATTTTTGCTCAAATATCAAATGTAAAAGATCAAATATAATTTTTAAATTACATTTGAGTTCATCATTTTTAAATTGCTGACTACAAAACTTGTGCCTAATTATACTAAAAATCTATTAGTTGTATAAAAATAGATCTACCTATCAAATGGTTCAGAATTCAAAGAACTTACTAAAATGAGGTGACTCGGCCGAATTTCCCCTATATTTGACTTGGTCTTTCGTCAAAACGAGATAACTCAAGAGAGTCAAGAGTAAACTCAGGGAGTTTTTCAAACTTCAAAAAAGGCATAGAGATGAAGGCTAAAGTACTGTAGCTCAGCTTTTTAAAGACAAGGGTGCTTGACTTTTAGTCCTCCATTTACCAAAAAAAAAAAAAAATATATATATATATATATGGTGAGGGATGGATGCAAATGAATATTTCCCATATATATATAAATTTAAAAAAATAAAAAGTACCAAAATCTAAACATCATTATTCATTACCCATTCACTGTTTTCAAAACACGTTCCTTTTCGGAGAGGTTGCCTCTTTGGGGTGGCCATGGCACTTCAGCTTTGATGAGAGCTGGAGCAGGTTGTCCCTGATGCAAGGAAGCATGTCAACAGTTAAAACTATGCATATGGAAAGAGCTTATGTAACTGGAAATGCTCAGCCGAATTACTAATAGGGCAATCAAAATAACAGGTCAAATTAACATCTAGCACATTGTCCGTTTCATCATCAAGAAGAATCTGCCAAAACCTTCTTCATCCTACTAAAATTATACAACAACAAAAAAATAATTTCTTCTTATTGGGATTGGACTTTCAAAAAGAGGTCACTAAAATCATTTCTCCGTACCCACATGAGCATTTTGAAGCCTATTCACCAGTATTAGAATTAGACAATGACTTCCTGTTGAATAAAGTTATTGACAACATTCTAACTTACGGAAAATTTTCCTATCCAGTCCATTTATACTTGTAAGAAGAGTAATCATTCAAAAATTCAGCATTGTGAGTAGAATCAAAATGATGACACCCCTATCCTTTGTATTCATCTCAATGTTTAGGGGAAAGATAAAAATCCATATTGAGTATGATGGCTCTGCATTCCCAAGACGCCGCAAGATCATAGATAAACGCATCATTAAGAATTCCAATTCTTTGTAACAAGTGTTTGAGCACATATGTTTCACGAACCTACAGTCACAGAAACATCTGAATTTAAAGCATTGTTGAGATGTCCATGCTCTCATTCCATCTTTGTAGACCATTGATCCTACATGTAAGTTTCCTATCTCCTGTTTCTCTTCAGATTGTAACTTGAGTAGACAGACACATCACAGTTGATAGGATTCTTGAAGACTACTTCACCCCAACATTCCAGTGATCCATATAAAAGTAATTCTACTTCAATAAGAGAGGTTACAAATTGCACCATGTTGGACTAAACGCAAGCTAAAAATCATATTATAAAATACAAATTCTACATAATTACCAAGAAAAGGAAATATCAGAACCTGAAACTAAAGTGGGAACAAAAGAACAAATAGTGGCAATGACTAACAAGTTATTGTCCATTGGTTTAGGAACCTTTAATTAGGGTTCAGGTATGGGGATTGGGGATTAGGGATTGAGTTTACGAATTAGGAATTCGGGGTTGGTTTTAGGGAGTAGTATAAAGCAAAGCAATCTGTGATTTTAAACTATGATCCAGATCATCAAACAACAGACCCATGCAAAAGCAGAGTAGTCACTTTAATCAACCTCTTCAATCTTAGGCCCAATACCTGCACCTATCCCACCACTCCTTGGCATATCTCCACTGCCCATGTCTGGCCCACTAGCATCAACCCACCACCCTGATACATCCTCCCAGTAATTGGATTGCAAGTCTCCTCCAGCTTCTTTAACTTAAACCCTAAATTCCTCCACCTCCACCAGCTGATTCCAGTCCAACCACTTGATTGCAGCGCCAGAGGAATCCCATAGAGCTTGAATTTCCCAAGAAGATTGTTATCCTTCGTCCTCACCCGCTCCCCTTCATACACCTGGATCTAAACTCCAGGCTGGTTATCGGAATCATTCAAAAATACCTGTTCATTCTTGGTACCATAACTAGCTGATTATTTTGGACATGTGACTTTATGAATTCAAGTTGCTGGTCCAACATGTAAGGTACTACTCATTTTTCTTTTTCTTCCTTTTCTTCTATAATGGTAACATGACTCATTTAAAATGCTCTACTCTATAACCAAAATACAACCAGACAAGACTCAAAGCTTACCTCCTCATGACTTGGGATCCAGTTGTTGGTGCGCAAATCAAGAACATCACAGACCATAAACTTCAACCGCAGTGCTAAGTGTGGATACTTTGTCAGCTCTCTCAGCCGGTTGAAGTAGACATCATTGATGCACCGGGACTTTGGGCTCTCATCCAGATTCTTCCCAACAGTACTAAAGAATTGGCAGATAGCCTCAACATTTTCTTCATCTGGACATGTTTTAACATCATGGCCTAGCAGTTCCTGTTGACATCAATTGATCAGACATTTTTTTTTCCTTTTTTTTGGTTTCAAAAAAATGAATTGATAAGATTTTTCCTAAAACAAAACCTCATATTGAGAAATATGAGGATTATGTAGGAGAGTGGGTTGCTGACTTGACCCACCATTACCAACCCAACCCAACCCAACACATTGATAATTACAGTTTGAGCTGAACTTTTTTAAATTCTTGACCGGGATTGGTTTTGATTTGAGTTTCAGATTGAGAGCCTCAGTATATGTGAACTTGATTTAAATCCTTAAGTCACAAACTTGTTTAAGGTAAGCTCCTGCAACAATGAGCACAGCAGTGCTAGAGACTCTTGTGAACTGTAGAAGGCCTTGATCTGTACGTTTCTTATATGCATGTTTTGTGTAGTGAGACTGTTCAAAAGTAGGCCACATTGCCATGGGCAAATGCCTTCCCCTGCTCTAGAAAGTTCCCATGATTCATACCCACCATCCTATTCTTTAAGCTTTTTAATAAGTCAGTAACAAAGTTCAGTAGAAACCTGAATGATGTGATGGGTGATTTTCTCAGGCAACATCCTCTGCTTTATTAGTTCACCAATAAAGCGGATGTTCCCAACAGTGAAGAGCTTCACCATTCGTTCTTTATCTCTTTGTTCTATTTCTTGCTCCGGAGAGGTCATCTGTTTAATTTTGGTCCTCAAGTTATCAGCACTTTCAAAAGCTTCTTGACAATTATTCAAGAGAATCCGTTTAAACGTAATTTCTTTTCTGCCAGGTTCATCAGCAGGAAATGGTGGAAGCTTTTCATTGAGATCAGAGCACAGAAGAGCATATATGGGGCAAAATGTAGGTTCCAATACTGCCCTATTGAAGATTAGAGAAGCAACACCCTGCGTAGCAGGTGCAATTACAAGATTCAGTCTGGAAAAAAGAAAAAAAACACTCATAGAAGTGCCACAGTGAATAAAAAAGCAGGTCATCTACAAGTACGCAGACCTTTAAGATATCTGTGGTGGTGATTCCGGAATTGATCAATTGTCTCTTCAGAAGATCAAAGTTCTTTAGAGTCAACTTGTTTAAAATGCTGCAAAAAAATGAAAATAAAAAAGGAGAAGAAATAATGGATGTCACCTTAGTAGATTATTAGAATTGAGACTGAAGCAAGTTATCAAAGAGTAAATACAGGGCACACTTGGTAACAGATGAGAAATCTGTGAGGAATTCACAAATGTGAGGATGCCTTGCTACTGAAGATTCGAGCATTCCTCAATGAGGATTTGTAGAGTTAAGGACTTCACATTGATGTCAGTTCATGTCGGTGAGTATTGCAATGAAAAGTTAATATTGATGCGTAAATTCGCAAAATAAGGATTTCCAAATCCTATGGGGAGGTGAGGATCGGGGAGGACGGACTTGAAAAACCGACCCAAATGCTCGAGGATTAACAATTGCCAACTGTGGATTTTCCAAATCGTTGGAGAAAACCAGTGAGGAATCCCTGATGATTCGATTGCCAAACACGAACTTCATCTCTCATATCAAAAAAGAAGATTAAAGCTCATCTCTATGGAAAATTATGTAAACTTGCTTTTCTGGTCTTCAAGAATTATGTGACAAAATAAGGCAAGGTTGGAAAACTCGTGACTTGGACTTGACTCATTCAACACAATTTTTTTGACTCAAATAGAGTCAATGCTATGACACGAAACGAAAGATTCATCTTTATAAAAAAATATAATTTTGAAAATAGATCAAATACTTATAATTTCTTATACTTTTATTTACAAGCATTCATGATAATCAATTCAAATTAATATATTTATGTATGCAAGAAAAATACTAGACTAAGGAAGACAAAACAAAAAATATTGCATATCACATAATTTGTTTGCCCAATTATCAAATGCAAAAGATCAAATATAAGTTTAAAATTACATTTCAGTTCATCATTTTTAAATTGCTGACTCCAAACCTTGTGCCTAATTAGTTTGAAAATATTAATTTTATACAAAATAGATCTTCCTATCAAATGGTTCATTATGCAAATAACTTACTAAAATGAGGTGACGTGGACAAGACTCCCTCATATTTGACTCAATCCTTTGTCAAAATGAGATGACTCGATAGAGTCAAGAGTCAACTCGGGGAGTTTTCGTACCTCCAAAAAAAGTCATAAACATGAAGGCTAAGGTACTGTAGGCGCTAAGCTGGTTAAAGACATGGGAGCATGCGTGAATGTGTGACTTTGAGTCCTTCATGTACCCAAAATTAAAACCTAAAATAATAAAAAGTACCAAAATCTTGACATCATTATTCATTACCCATTCACTGTTCTCAAAACACATTCCTTTTTGGAGAGGTTGCCTCTCCGGGCTGACCATGGCACTTCAGCTTTGACGAGAGCTGGAACAAGTTGTCCCTGATGAGAGGCAGCATGTCAAAAGTTAAAACCATGCATATGGAAAGAACTTAAGTAACTGGAAATGCTTAGCTGAATTACTTATAGGGCAATCACAATAACAGGTCCAATAAATATGTACTGATAGCTCATAAATCAGAAAGGCAGATACTTGTATACCAACGGGAAAAGAAATGCATATCAAGGGTTCAAAAACAGATGCAGTCACTTTTGCAATGGTTTAAATTCCCAGCACTGAATCAATTTAAGGTCGTAAATATCCATGCTGAGAGTACTGGAAAGACTTCGAAATGATTGATTTGGAACAGATCAAAAAGCTGGGCGGCTGTAAAATGGAAGGAACTACAATAATATTTATCAATGGAAATCTAAACTGTTATACCTTTTCTCCTTCTTATTTCCCTTCCTGCACACTAATATATGTGTTGAGTGTCACTACTAGTTACAACCTTTTTTCAACTCCATGCTTCATCCAATGGTCACTGCTAGTTCTCCTTATATAACCTGGTTATCACTTCAGGTTAATCCTAAAATCATTCTATCTCAAAATACGCTGCACATTTCAACTCTACATTCCATCTATGTACAAAGTTCTACATTTTAACATAAAACTTCAAACTTGTTACCATCATTAGACAATATATTCTACATAAAATCTCATTTTTTAAATCAGACGCTTTTTTGATTTCTTCAATCGCTGCACATAAAAAGTTCATTCTGCCTATCCAATGCCTTCTCCATGTCTCCGATCAATGTTTGCCAAATTCTGGAGGTTTTCCTTCCTATTGTCGATTTCATCATTGAGAAAGAATCTGCCACAACCTTCTTAATCCTACTAAAATTATACAACAAAAGAGAAATCATTAAAGTCATTTCTTCTGGTTGGGAATGGACTTTGCAAGAGAGGTCCCTAAAAGCATTTCTCTGTACCCACATGGGCATTTTGGAGCCCATTCACCAGTATTAGAATTAGATCATGACTTCCTGATGACCAAAGTGAAAACAATCAAAATGACAACACTCCATCCATTGCATTTATTCCAATGTTTAGGGCTAGGATAAAAATCCATATCGACTATGATGGTTCTGCAGTCCCAAGACACCGCAAGATCATAGATGAATGCATTATTAAGAATTCCCATGCTTTTTAACAAGTACTTAAGCACAATTTTTTCAAAAACACAGAGTCACAGCAACATCTGAATATTAAAGCATCATTGAAATGTCCATGCTCTCGTTCTGTCTTTGTAGACCAACAATATTAAAGCATCTCCTGTTTCTCTTCAGCTTGTAACTTGAGTAGAAAGATACGTCGCAGTTGATAGGATTCTTGAAGACTACTTCAACCCAACATTCCAGTGATCCAAATAAAAATAATTCTACTTCAAAAAGAGAGTTTACAAATGGCACCATGTCGGACCAAATGCAAGCTGACAATCATATTGTAGAATACAAATTCTACATATTTACCAATAAAAGAAAATATCAGAAGCTGAAACTAGAGCGGGAACAAAAGAACACATAGATCATCAGAATACCTGCAAATAGTGGCAATGACAAACAAGTCATTGTCCATTGGTTTAAGAACCAGAATTTTGATTTATTCATATATGAACACACTATAGATCTCTACATCTCTTCACTGACAACATTACACTATAAGCAACTCCAACCTGTGCCCACTTGAGCAGGAAAAAAGAAGAAAAAAGTAGAATGCAAAGAAAGCTGCGATTTTAAACCATGATCTAGACCACCAAACAACAGGCCCATGGAAAAACAGAGCAGTCACTTTAATCAATCTCTTCAATCTCATGCCCAGCGCCTGCACATACCCAATCACTCCTCGGCGTATCTTCACTGCCCATCGCTGTTTCACCTACATTAACCCCACATACATCCTACCAAAAGTAAAATTACAAGTCTCCTCCAGATCCTTGAACTCATTCTGAAACTCCTTCACCTCCTCCAGCTGATGCCGGTCCAACCACTCGATCACAGCACCGGATGAATGCTGGAGAGCTTGAATTTTCCAAGAAGATTGTTATCCTTTCCTTCTTCCGCACCCACTCCCCTTCACACACCTGAATCTAAACTCTGGGCTGGTTATTGGAATAAGTCGAGAAGATCTGTTCATTCTTGGTACCATAGCTAGCTGATTACATTGGACATGTGACCTTATAAATTCAGGTTGCTGGTCCAACGTGCAAGATACTACTCATTTTTCGACTCTTCCACTTTTTTTCTTTAGACAATGGTCAACTCCTACAATCAAAAAACAACCAGACAGGATTCAAGCTTACCTCCTCACGTCTCCGGATCCAGTTGTTGGCACGCAAATCAAGAACATTGCAGACCATAAACATCAACCGTGGTGCTAGCTGTGGATTCTTTGTCAGCTCTTTCAGCTGGCTGAAGTAGAGATCATTTATGCGCCGAGACTTTGGGCTCTCATCCAGCTGCTTCCCGACAGTATTAAAGAATAGGCAGATAGCATCAACATTTTCTTCATCTGGACATGCCTTACCATCATGGCCCAGAAGTTCCTGTCGATATCAATTGATCAGACATTTTTTCATTTATCTTTTTCCTCCTTTTTTCAATGAATTGATCAGTTGTTTCCTAAAAAAAAAAAAAAACTCATATTGAGCAAAAAGTCACATAGGACATGACTTTACTAAATTCTTGATGAGGAATAGTTCTCATTTTATGACTGAGGTTATGCTTGATTTGAGTTGCAGGTTGACAGTGTTAGCATTTGTAAACTTAATTTAAATCATAAAGCCATAAACTAGGAGAGTCCTCAATGTCATGAACCTGTTTTTAATCATTCTTTTTTTTTTTTTTTATTGAGGTAAGCTCCTATTAACTATAACTATTGGGTACACCTTGATCTGTGCACTTCTTAAATGTACATTTTGTGTAGTTACTGTTCAAGAGTAGGACCCATGGCATGGACAAATGCCTCTCCCTACACTACAAGTTCCCATGATTTGTGCCCAACACCCTATTATTCTAAGCTATGATGCATGGATACTTCAAAATGGGCAACGTATCGTGTCGTATAGTATCCAATACTTCACTTTTTATAGGTAAAACCCATGTCCTTGCCATGTTTGTGGCGTGCCCTTGCCATGTCCATGCCATATCTGGGCATCATAAATTCTAAGCATTTTATTAAGTCAGTAACAAACTTCACTACAAACCTGAACAATGCGATGGGCCAGTTTCTCTGGCACCATCTTCTGCTTTAACAGTTCACCAATAAGACGAATGTTCCCCAGAGTGCGGAGCTTCACCATTCGTTCTTTATCTCTTCGTTCCACTTCTTGCTCTGGAGAAGTCATCTGTCTAATTTCGGCCCTCAAGTTGTCGGCACCTTCAAAAGCCTCTTGACAATTATTCAAGAGGATTCGCTTAAATGTAATTTTTTTTCCACCAGGTTCATCAGCAGGAAATGATGGAAGCTTTTCATTGAGATCAGAGCACAGAAGAGCATATATGGGGCAAAATGTAGGTTCCAATACTGCCCTATCATAAATCAGAGTAATAACATCCTGCATAGCAAGTGCAATTACAAGATTGAGTGAGGAAAAAATAAATAAATATGCATAGGAGTGCCTCAATGAATAAAAAAGTAGGTCATCAGAAAGTAAGCAGACCTTTAAGATATCCGGGGTGGTGATTATGGAATCAAACAACTGTCCCTTGAGAAGATCGAATTTCTCTGGAGTAAGCTTGTTTAAAATACTGAAAATTAAAGAAAAATAAAAATAAATAAAAAAGAGAAGAAATAACAAAGATGTCACCTTAGTAGATTATTAGAATTTAGAGAAACCAACATATCAAAGAGTAAATACAGGGTAACAGGTGAAAAAAAGTGAGAAATTCATAGAGGTGAGGATTCCTCACTACTGAACATTTGAGGATTCCTCACTGAGGATTTGTAAAGTTGAGGACTTCACATTGATATCATTTCATGTGAGTGCCTAAAGCAAACGAGATGGCTCGGTAGAATCCAGAGTCAACTCATGGAGCTTTCCTACCTCAAACCTTAAAAAAAGGCATAAATATGAAGGCTAAGGTATTGTTGCTCAGCTGATTAAAGACATGGGTGCGCACGTGAATGTGTGAGGTTCGAGTCCATACAAAGAATAAAAGTAACAAAATCAAAACATCATTATTCATTACCCATTCACTGTTTTCAAAACACGTTCCCTTTTGGAGAGGTTGCCTCTTCGGGCGGACCATGGCACTTCAGCTTTGATGAGAACTGGAGCAGGTCGTCCCTGATGCAAGGAAGCATGTCAACAGTAAAAACTATATATGAATATGGAAAAAGCTTATGTAAGAGGAAATACTCAGCCCAATTGCTCATAGGACAATCAAAATAACAGTTCATATAAAAAATTTTACTCTGTAAAACCCAAGTAAAGTTGGTTACTTCTCATCTCACTTCAACTTACTTTCTACCTCCTGAAACCAAAAGCAATTTTACTTCACCAGGAAGGGTATTGATCCTTTACTTAGTCATTACCATTCCCACTGACATTTACTTTACTTTCCGAAGAAATTATTCAGACCGGCTTCACGATTAGCAGGAGAATTATTTGTCAAAACAGATTATTATCGTTCTAATCCACCCTAGAACAAGACCAGTAAGATCACCTCTAATAAAAAAATATTCAGACAGAAGAACAACACCACAAACTACATAGCATAGTAGGACAGAAACCAACCATCAGTTTTTGCAGAAAAAACATCAGAATCACTCGTCATTTGATGCATTCAAACGCTCATCTAATATACTATAAATTTAAATCTACAAACAACTCAACCACCCCCGAATTCATTATCAACAACAACAAAGAAAAACAAATAGTATTCTTGCCTGCATGACTCGATTACTGTTCCTCACGTGAGATCCTTGCCGTCCAATTTAGTCTGTTTTTTTATAGAGAGAGAGAGAGAGAGAAGTGGAAGAGGAACCTTCTCTCTGTTGGATGAATGCAAAGAGAGTAAAGAGAAGAGAGGAAAGCAGAAAGAAAAGTCTCCGTTCTTTATTCTGTTCGATCTAACTTCCATGTTAAGTCTTTCATAGAACGAAACTTCGTGACCGGCAACTATCAACGTATATTTTACGCAAAGCCGGACCCTGATGCAGCTATTACTCTAGTGACTAGTCTAAACCGTGCGACACATTTTGTTTTTTCAAAGCCGTTGTAGGGCCCACATTTTTTATTTATTTATTTATTTTGATAACGTAGGGTTTCAGCCATTTGGGCCAGAATAATCCATAAGGGCCCAGGAGAGAAACCCGGGTAAAATTTCCCTGTAGCTCCAGTATGATAGAGCAGTTTCGAACCCACAACCTCCGAGTGCAAACCGTAGTCATAGGCCAATTGAGCTATCTCTCGGGGTTTTGTTGTAGGGCCCACATTGAGTGCATAAAGATTGCTCAAGATAAATACTATCCCCGTGTGTCCAACCTTACGATTGAACACCATAATAAAATTTGATTAATGTCATGCCGGCAATCATGTCACATCAGTGCCATACAAGTTTCCATACGATAATTAATTATATAGTGGGATCGACTCCATTTGAACTCGAAAAACTATTATAGATTTTGTTCCGGTGACAATTGTTCTCACGGAGTCGAACTTTCTATGGAGCACAACTATGGGTCTCCTGGATGGGACAGAGGTGATAGAAAGATCTCATACCCTTAATTCATTCATTCGTGGCCAATAAATTTAAACACTTCAAGTTAAAAAAAATCTAACGGTCTAGTCCATTTGGATGGATGCCAAACCTCGGAATCAATGACTATCAAGGTGGGGTCCATTTTGTGCACGATTTAAATGTGTTGCTAAGTAGGCCCCACCAATAGTTCTCACGTAAACATAGTTAGAACTAGTTCTCATTTGAGAGGGGTTGTTATCCAGCTTGAACAGTCTGGATATTCCCTAGTTGGCCCTTAGATGGAGTTCCAAAAAAAAAAGTATTACACAATTAAAATGTGTAATAGCTCGGGACTCTTTTTATACAATTTTTTATTTCTAAGTTCGCCCACTACAGGAGTGATACCACCGGCCTAAAGACCTAAGGATGAGCATAATATGTGTGATTCCAAAGTGCCAATATATTTATAATGACTTTAAACTGGCATGTTTGTTCTGTGGGTTTTGACTGTATTGGCTGCGATGGTGTTAAAAAATATATACATATTGAAAATTTTTCAAAAAAGCCCCATGTTTTTGGCTTATTTTTAAAAAGAACACGATAATTCAAAATTTTCAAATTATGGTAGAACCTTTTCAACTTTCTTGCAAATAAGGATGACCGACCAGAATTGGTGTTTTCAGCCACATATATTTTACAAAAAGTCTACTTGGACAAACTTTTTGGCCAGAATTTTGGCCAACCCATATGGTTTCCATTGAATATCACTATGATATTCAATGGAAACCATATGGGTTGGCCAAAATTCTGGCCAAAAAGTTTGTCCATGTAGCATTACTGTATATTTTACAGAATGATGAGAATGCCTAGGGCTTTCCAAACAACCGCGGACTTTAATCACTTCCAAATTTCATTGTAATTCCAACCTAAACCTCAAACCACTGAATGACACAAACCATGAACAAATTGCAGGTTTGTTGAACAAAAGGAAACTAACCAATGCATTAAAAAAAAACCCATAAAAACTGTCATGAAACTAGACCCAAAACCTGAAATTCATGAAAAATATCCCAAATCTCCAAAGCCCAAGAAAATAAAAAGGATAAACAAGGCAAAAGCTTGACACCATGATCGAGTGTGCACGATATTCGTCCAACATTGGGGAGGGCCTTTTTTTTTTGAAAATTTCCCAAAAATACTTTTCAATTTAGTGTTTGCACAGTTTTATCCCGGAGGTTGAGGGTTCGAAATTGTAATACCACATTAGGGCCATAAGGGATTTACCCGGCTCCCCATGAGCACATAGGAATTAGTCTTGCCTAAAGGACTGAAGCACCCTCTGTTATAAATATAAAAAAAAAAAAACTTTGTTTGCACAACTTGGTTTACTTAGGATGACTTGGGTTTACTTAAGATGACTTCTAGAGAATACAAGGCACATTCAGGTTGGGCCCACTAATTAGCTGAAGGATCGCCCTAATTGAGAATTTTTATCTCCAGTTGTCTCATTGACTTTAGTCCCCAAATGGAAACAATTTAGAGGAGACTCATATCATGATCACTCAATAATCCACCATTCACCACCATGTCATGTCCATAGAATTGAAGACCTGCTAGGGGAAGGCCCATGCTGGAGGAATAATAGGTCAGCTCGCGGGTCTGGGTATACTTGGCCCAGGACTCGGATGACTACACAACGAGTGAGGTTGGAAGAAAATTGTTTGGCCACACCAATATTGGCCGTCCCTTCATAAGTCCCATGACAAGGGCAAGTGGTGTAGTCTTTAGCAAAGAGGAAAGTCCTGATGAAGAGTTGCATGGATTGACACAAGATCTTCATGCAGGTGTGCAATAGAGTTAATGAGGATGTCAGTGTCCCTCTTTGCTTGCGGGATCAAATAAAATAAAATTAACAGTCAAATCAAAAGAAAGAAAAAGCAGATGGATCGAGTTAGAGAGTGAAAGCACTGAAAGAAAAAAAAATTAATATTCTCCTTTTTGTCATTTAATGCTTTTTAAGAATACAATTTTTGTCATTTAATGCTTTTTAAGACTAGCTTTTTTACATTTTGTGCTTTTACTTAGAACCCATTTATATTTCATTTTCTTTTGATTTAACCACTTAATTTTTTCTTTTATTTTGATTTAACTGTTGAGAAGTACCTTATTTCTAGGATTACTATTTGGTATGTTAGAATAAATCTTTTAATATTAGGGTTGTTATTGCTTAGTTGACAATTTCTTTGTTTCATGTACCACGTAGCATTAGTTGAGCAATAGTGGGCTATTTTTACTCTTTCCGTTAGAGTTTTGTAAGGCTATAAAATGACAGACATAGTTGCTTTCAAGAAACAAGTCATTCATTCAATTTGTCTTGAGTTTTTTTTTATCACTGGCAATCATCTTGATCATCTATTCATAACAAATTGGTATTAGAGCTCCCACTGGGCCTAAGAAAAAAAAAAGAGAGAGCCGCAGTCTTTCGAGTGACTTGCAAACACAGGAGAGTAAGAGAGAGATGACAAACGAAGGCAATGACAATTTCATCCAACCATCCATACCACGCTTTGATGGTCACTATGACCATTGGAGCATGCTGATGGAGAATTTCTTGAGATCTAAGGAATTTTGGAGCTTGGTTGAGACAGGTTATGTGGAGCTAGAGGCAGGAGCAGCCATGACTGACGCACAACGAAAGAGACTCAAGGAATTGAAGCTTAAGGACCTGAAAGTGAAGAATTACTTGTTTCAGGCAATTGACAGGACTATTCTAGAGACCATCCTGGAGAAAAACAGCTTGAAACAAATTTGGGATTCGATGAAGAAGAAATACGAGGGGAATGCAAGAGTGAAACGTTCGATTCTTCAAGCGCTAAGGAAGGAGTTTGAGACCCTCGAGATGAAAACAAGTGAGAACATCACTGAGTACTTTGCTAGAGTTATGTCTGTTGCCAATAAAATGAGGATTTATGAGGAGCAGATGCGAGATGTAACCATTGTGGAGAAAATCCTTAGATCTTTGACCGGCAGATTCAATTACACAGTCTGTTCAATCGAAGAATCCAAGGACAGTGGTGAACTTGGTGAGGTCCATGCTTTCAGACAAGAAGATTCCCAAAACCTTATGGCCTGAGGCAATGAATTGGACTATGTATGTGTTGAATAGGTGTCCCACTCTTACAGTTAAAGATATGACTCCAGAAGAAGCATGGAGTGGAGTGAAGCCCTCAGTTGAACACTTTAGAGTGTTTGGATGTGTGGCACATGTCCTTGTGCCTGATGCAAGAAGAACCAAACTGGAAAACAAGAGCTTCTGTTGTGTGCTGCTAGGTGTGAGTGAAGAATCCAAAGGTTACAGGTTGTATGATCTTGTTGCAAAGAGAGTTGTGATTAGCATAGAGGTAATTTTTGAAGAAGAGAAACAATGGGACTGGGATATGAGTTATAGGGAGCAGTTACTAATGGATTTGGAATGGGGAGAAGAAGAAAGTGGCATTGATGAAGATGAAGCAGAAGAAAATGGCAGTGAAGGTATGAGACAAGTGGGAATGATAGTGAAGGCTCAGGAAATGCTTCCTCAAATACAACAAGTGAAGAAGATGTCAATCCGAATGAGAGAATGATAGTGAAGGCTCAGGAAATGCTTCCTCAAATACAACAAGTGAAGAAGATGTCAATCCGAATGAGAGAAGAGAGATACATGCTCCTATTTGGATGAGAGACTATGTCTCTGGAGAAGGATTATCAGAGGAAGAAAATGAGTTGCATATGGCACTGGTAGCTCATGCTGATCCATTAAGCTATGAAGAGGCAGTGAAGAGTTCCAAGTGGAAGCAAGTTATGGATGCTGAAATAAGGTCAATTGAGAAGAATGAGACATGGAGTTTGACTGAATTACTAGCTGGAGCTAAGCAGATTGGAGTGAAATGGATATATAAGACCAAGCTTAATGAGTTTGGTGAGGTAGATAGGTTCAAGGCCCGGTTAGTTGCAAAGGGTTATGCTCAACAACATGGTGTGGACTACACAGAGGTATTTGCCCCAGTTGCAAGGATGGACACTGTATGCATGATCATTGCTCTAGCTGCACAGAGAAGTTGGCCTAGCTATCAACTCGATGTTAAATATGCTTTTCTCCATGGAGAATTAAGTGAGGATGTGTTTGTGGAGCAACCAAGAGGCTATGAGTAGAAGGGAGGTGAGCACAAGGTTTACAAGTTGCATAAGGCCTTGTATGGACTAAAACAAGCTCGTAGAGCTTGATTTAGTCTAATTGAGGCTCACTTTACTCATGAAGGGTTTCAGAGGTGCATCAGTGAGCAAACCTTGTTTGTCAAGCAAAGCAGTGGAGGTAAAATTTTAATTGTTAGCGTTTATGTTGATGACTTGATTTTTACTGGTGATGATGAGAAAATGATGTTAGAGTTTAAGGAGTCAATGATGAAGGTATTTGATATGACTGATCTGGGAAAGATGAGGTTTTTCTTAGGTATAGAAGTGTTCCAGAAGGATGATGAAATTTATGTCTGTCAAAGAAAATATGCATAGGAGGTTCTGAGACGTTTTGGAATGGGAGAAAGTAATGCAGTGATGAATCCCATTGTTCCTGGTTTCAAAATTGGGAAAAATGGAGAAGGTGTTAGAATTGATGAGACCTACTATAAGCAAATAGTAGGCAGTCTTATGTATATCACTACTACAAGGCCATATATGATGTTTGTTGTGAGCTTTATAAGCAGGTTTATGGCCAGACCAACAGAACTTCATTTGTAGGCTGCAAAGAGAGCACTGAGATACTTGAAGGGCACTGTTGATTATGGAATATTTTACAAGAAAGGTGGGAACAAGGAGTTGATTGCTTTCACTGACAGTGATTATGCAGGAGACTTAGAGGATAGAAAGAGCACGTCTGTCTATGTTTTTATGCTAAGTGGAGGAGCAGTTTCTTGGTCTTCAAAGAAACAGCCTATAGTCACTCTTTCAACAACTGAAGCTGAGTTTGTGGCAGCTGCAGCCTGTGCTTGCCAAGCAGTGTGGATGAGAAGGATTCTGGAGACATTGAGTCGTGCACAAGATGGTAGCACTACTGTGATGTGTGATAACAACTCAACCATCAAGCTCTCAAAAAACCCTGTTATGCATGGACGCAGTAAGCACATTGATGTGCGGTTTCAGTTTCTACGTGACTTAACTCGAGATGGAGTTGTTGAGCTTGTGCATTGTGGTTCTCAAGATTAAGTGGCAGATTTGATGACTAAACCACTTAAGTTGGAGGCATTTCTGAAGCTTCGAGATCAGTTGGGAGTGTGTATGATGCTTGGAGAAAACTAATTACTTATACAACAATTAATTTAAGGGAGGGAATGTTGAGAAGTACCTTATTTCTAAGATTACTGTTTGGTATGTTAGAATAAATCTCTTAATATTAGGGTTGTTATTGCTTAGTTGACAATTTCTTTGTTTCATGTACCACGTAGCATTAGTTGAGCTATAGTGGGCTGTTTTTACTCTTTCAGTTAGAGTTTTGTAAGGCTATAAAATGCCAACACAGTTGCTTTCAATAAACAAGTCATTCATTCAATTTGTCTTGATTTTTTGATCACTTGCAATCATCTTGATCATCTATTCATAACATTAACCACTTAATTTTATTTCACTTTACCCTTCATGGAAACAGAGATGGTGAGAAGTTACTATAAGAAGCAATGTTAGAAGAGACTCCCAAATAGCTAGGGCTTGTTTGTTTCATGAAATTGATTAAGTTTTTAAAGAAAAAGGCAATGGGAGAAGATGAAGAAGGAATACCCAGTTGGTAATTCAATGCCAAGAAAATAAGGCTCCCATCTATATCTCTACTTTATAGTTTATATCCTTTAGCCTTCCTCTTATATCCTTCACCATTCACCTAAAATTGGGTCTAGATTAGCACAATTTTATGTGTTAATCTCATTATCAATCATGTTCTCAATCTGATAGTGAAATCCACTCTTATTGAAGTGAAATCTAAGGACTAAGGACATGGAAAGGTCTGGATTATTATTAAATAGGTCTCACGGTGGAGTTTCAAACATTTGTTACACAGGAAGCATGTAATAACTACGACAGGAGATCCGGACTCTAAATAAAACAAGAGATCTTGTGGTAGATATCTTACACAAAAGCCCTTTGGCGAAGTTTACATGAAGTCCGATATGACAGTACTTTGCTGCACCCTGCTTATCTTGTAGTATGACGTTCTAAGGGCATATTTACTTGTCAACTACTGCACAGGATTATCAATGCATGATCAACGATAAGGCATCTGGTTCTTTCAATCAAATTATATGCAAAATTCGAAGTTCATGATAGGTGTGTTCATTCACAGTTGTTAAAAAAGAGAGGATGGCTGTTCATAAATATGTTTTACGGCTCCCAAGTCCCAACTATCTTTCACATGGCGACTATGGATTACCAAGATGAGAATCTCCCTCTCTTAAAAGCTATCTTATGTTGACGTAGATGTAGTACACCATTGCAAAATTGTCTGCTTGGATGAGTATGAATTTGTACTAATTCCAAGCAGATGAGTTTATACTGATTCCATGGTTGCTCTAAACAGAGTTCCTCCTACGTGATCTGAGAATCCAAGCCACCTCTGGTAGTTTCTATCTGTTAAGACTGCATTAAAGCCACCGAAGACAAACTCAAAAGACATGTCTCTACTGCAGCTATTAACCCATACATATATAAGATGTTGTGCCATTTCTATAATCTTGCAAAGTAATTAGGTGTTAATGGCCTGAGCTTACTAGACACACCTTGTAAGGTGGTGGACTGCCTCCATATTTATAAGCTCTCTATGAATCCTATTTATGCATTTATGGTGATGTGTTCAACCCATGAAACAGTGACCAACTTTCATCAACGCAACCCACAGTACCACATGCAACTCGGATTGAAGGGATCTAATATAACTTAACTACAAGCAATGATAAACAGAGAACACAAACAGAAATATAATTCTTAAAATCCACTCTGCAGGCATCAAAAAATAAAAAAAATAAGTGAATTTATTCCACCCCTCATGAATCAAAATTAAAAATCAGTTAAGCCACTGCTATATGACCCAAGTCAAACCCTCAGATTATAGTAGAGCTATCCCAGAGAGATGCATCACTAGTAGAAAAATTGGAAGGATCATAAATAATACTCAAGTAGGAAACCATAAACTTGCTTTCAAAAACCAAATTTCTCTTTTATTCATATATCAAACATAGTACAGAGCTCTTATATTTCTTCACTGACCACACTACACTATAAACAACTCCAACCATACCCACTTCAGCAAAGGAGGAAAAACAAAGAAAGAAAGAAAGAAAGAAAATAAATAGCAAAATAAGCTGTGATTTTTCAAACACCATCAACAGAGCCAGGCAAAACAGAGGATCCCCACATCTCATTCCTCTCTTCTTAATCAACCTCTTCAATCTTAGGATCAGCACCTGCACCTGACCCACCAGTACTCCTAGGCATATCTCCACCCATCCCTGGCCCACCTGCATCAGCCCCACCACCCTGATACATCCTTGCAATAATTGGATTGCAAGTCTCCTCCAGCTCCTTAAGCTTATGCTCAAGCTCCTCCACCTCCGCCAGCTGGTTCCTATCCAACCATTCAATCACTTCCTCCACCACATCCTCAATCTTCTTCTTATCCTCCGGCCCCAACTTGCCTCCAATCTTCTCGTCCTTCACAGTGTTCCTCATATTGTAAGCGTAGTTCTCCAGCGCGTTCTTCGCCTCCACCTTCTTCTTAACCTCTTCGTCCTCTGCCTTGAACTTCTCCGCGTTCTTCACCATCTTCTCAATCTCGTCCCTGCTCAGCCGCCCCTTGTCGTTAGTGATCGTAATCCTGTTCTTCACTCCGGCGGTCTTGTCCTCGGCGGAGACATTCAGAATCCCGTTCGCGTCGATGTTGAAGGTGACGTTGATCTGGGGTACCCCTCTCGGCGCCGGAGGGATGCCGGAGAGCTCGAATTTTCCGAGCAAGTTGTTATCTTTGGTCCTCGCCCTCTCCCCTTCATACACCTGGATCAAAACTCCGGGCTGGTTATCGGAATAAGTCGAGAAAACCTGCTCTTTCTTGGTCGGGATCGTCGTGTTCCGGGGAATTAGGGTGGTCATGACACCGCCGGCGGTCTCAAGGCCGAGGCTGAGAGGAGTGACGTCGAGGAGGAGGAGGTCCTGCACCTTCTCGTCCCCTTCGCCGGTGAGAATCGCCGCCTGCACTGCGGCGCCATAAGCGACGGCCTCGTCAGGGTTTATGCTCTTGCAGAGCTCCTTCCCATTGAAGAAATCCTGCAAAAGCTGCTGAACTTTGGGAATTCTCGTCGACCCACCAACCAAAACCACCTCATGCACATGGCTTTTATCAATCTTCGCATCTCGAAGGCACTTCTCCACCGGTTCCATACACCTCAAGAACAAATCCATGCATAGTTCTTCAAATCTTGCTCTAGTAATAGTGGCATAAAAATCAGTACCTTCATAGAGAGAATCGATTTCAATTGTAGTTTGGGTAGTGGAGGAGAGCGCTCTCTTCGCCCTCTCGCAAGCGGTCCTCAGCCTCCGCAGCGCCCTTGAGTTGCCACTGATATCTTTCTTGTGCTTACGCTTGAACTCTTGAACAAAGTGGTTCACAAGGCGGTTGTCGAAGTCCTCGCCACCCAGATGGGTGTCTCCGGCGGTGGCTTTCACCTCGAAGATCCCCTCTTCGATGGTGAGAAGAGAGACATCGAAGGTGCCACCACCCAAATCGAAGATGAGCACATTCTTCTCGCCTGTCCTTGAAGCCTTCTTGTCTAGACCATAGGCTATCGCCGCCGCCGTCGGCTCGTTGATGATACGCATGACGTTAAGTCCGGCAATTACACCAGCGTCTTTCGTCGCCTGCCGCTGAGAGTCATTGAAGTAGGCAGGGACTGTGACCACTGCATTCTTGATTGGCATACCCAGAAATGCTTTAGCAATCTCCCTCATTTTGGCTAGGACCATGGAGGAGATTTCTTCAGGAGAGAATTTTTTTAATTCACCTTTGTAGCGGACGACGATCATGGGTTTGTCGCCGGGGCCGGGGATGACCTTGAACGGCCATAGCTTCATGTCAGCCTGGACAGAGGGGTCGGTGTGGCGGCGGCCGATGAGGCGCTTGGCGTCGAAGACGGTGTTTTCAGGGTTGAGGGCGACTTGGTTTTTAGCGGCGTCTCCGACGAGGCGCTCGGTGTCGGTGAAGGCGACGTAGGAGGGGGTGGTGCGGTTGCCTTGGTCATTGGGGATGATCTCCACTCGGTCATGGAGCCATACTCCAACGCAGCTGTAGGTCGTGCCAAGGTCGATTCCTATGGCCTTTTCAGTTTTTGCAGCCATTGATGATAGATAGAAAGAAAACTACTAGTGATGATAGGTTGAAAAAAAGTTGTATAGAAGGAGAGATTCTTGGTTTTGGGGGTTGGTTTGGGAGAAGAGAGCTTTTGATTGTTGTTGTGATTGTGTTCTTTGTGAATGTTTTTTTTGTTGTGGACACTGAGTGATGTTGGGGTTTGGAGGGTGAAGGAGGGTTTTATAGAAGGGGTTTAAGAGAATGTGGAGATGGTTCGAGAGAGAGGGGAGAAGGAAGGAAGAGGTTATTCGGTGGAGGGAGAGAGGTTGGGAGAGGGGGCTAGACAGTTCTGGAGAGTGAGAGAAGTGGAAAGAAAAAGGGACCTGAATTATGTGTTATTAACGAAGATGACATCCTTATTTTACCCAAATTCCCCTTTTAAGTATGGATCTCCCATTTACTAACTTAGATATAGAATTTGGGCTAATTTGAGTAGTGTCTTGCTTTGGATTAAGAGATAGAAAGCCCGAAACGCAGAATAGCCTGTTTTGATTAAGTAGTACTTATAGTTTAACTAGTGGTTGTTTAGCTTATATCAAGTCTAAACAAATGATGGAAAGCCTAATCTGACAAAATTACTCTGATTAACTAAATCAGCATACTCTTTATATTTTTGAGGTGGGTCGGGCTTATTCCAAGTACTCACCGTGCATGTTGTGCTTGAGCCACATATAGGCCTTAGTTCTTGAAGTTGGGCTAAGTTAAAATATGCTTAGTGGTGCTTGATCCGGCCCATGAACACTCCTGTTGACTATCTAAAGCGATCTGAATCCTCATCAACACTAAATATATACAACTCACTCAGGAATCAATGCTAGAATTATAGGATATTTTAGAATTTTCAAATTTCAACTTTCAAAATAGTTAGATCCTCCGTCATTATCAATTGAGCTAGAGAATAGATTGCTTTTTTAAGGAATTTTTAGACATCCTCTAATCTTTTTTTTAATAATATTTTATTCATTAATCATTTGATTAGACGTCCTCTAATCGAAGAGGCTCGGTATTTGGAAGTCCGAAGATACGTGAAGTTGCATGCGCCGTGAGGGTCTTGGCCACAGCCCACGACGAGTAAATGACGTGGCCATAGATTTCTGTTTCCTCCCTCCGCAGCTGCCGCGACGTCGGTCGGTCTTCATTTTTTTTTTTCCCTTTTCTTTTATTGCTTTATGATGTGTGTATTTTAAGTCATTAACCCAACAAAACTATTTTCACTGGTGCCCCCGCTAAATCCATCCAAAAATACACCGGATAAATCTAGAGCGGGTTTTAAATATAAAATATGGCAAAAGAATCTTAGTAAATAATGAAAAAGGAATATAACTTCTTGTAAATATAACTCTTGGTCCACAACTTTAATGCTTTAGGGCGTGTTTGGATGTGTGGTGA
Source organism: Cinnamomum chago (assembly GCA_038049695.1). NCBI lineage: Eukaryota > Viridiplantae > Streptophyta > Magnoliopsida > Laurales > Lauraceae > Cinnamomum > Cinnamomum chago. The sequence goes on along the minus strand of CP142452.1, from coordinate 7,014,333 downwards.
AGTGAGGTGAGGTGAGGTAAAGCCTCCGTTATCTAGACAAGAAAAGATAATGAGTCATATCAAAAATACAAAATTTCAAAATTTCCTATATCTTTTTAAAAAAAAGTAAAAAAAACAAAAACTCCTTTCTCCACTAAAAGACAAAAAAGCTCCACGTTTTTATACAAAAAGTAAAAAAGATTCCATACCAAACAACTAAAAATAAAACACCATCATCACACCTTATATTTTATTATCTCTTGATTTGATGCTTCACCTCACTATACTTCAATTTACTATACATCCAAACAGACCCTTAAATTAAAAAAGGAAAGAGTGACCGTCAATCCAACTCCTAGGATTCATCACATATTAGGTTGGGCTGGGTGAATTGGGGTGCCCGGGTAGCGGTTGTTGGATGTTCCATTCGGATTGATGATAAATTGGACCAACCCGAAGAACATTAGAAAATCTGCGTGTTAATGTAATCATTCTGTATTTGGATCCTTAAGTGGAACATATGGGGTTCTAGTACCATATCCAAATGCTCTAGAGCCTATATGCCTGAGATTCAGATCTAAATATTTTATGGATCCAAAAATAGATTATATATCTATTTTATTCAAGTCCTAAGTAGGGTTTTTTTTCATAAGTTGAGTTTAGGCAAAAATAGCCCACCTTATAAATGTCAATTGGACCTAGATTTCTCATAATTTTGTTGGGTAAATGGATCCCTAAACTACATGCATTACTTTTATGGGTCAAGGTGAGCTTTGGGTTTGTAAATTAGTCACTAAACTACATACATTACTTTCTTAGGGAGGGATGAGCTTTGGTCATCCTATCACTATTTCCATACTCGGTCCATATACTACACATGCCAAAAAAAATAAAATAAAAAATCAAGCCATGCTTTACCCCATCTATAATTAAGGGCTAACTTAGCCCAACATATTAGACACAAGGATGCAAACATGCCTCAATAGGGCCCAATTATGACTAGCAGCAGATCGATGCGGGTGATTGGAGTGGGAGGAGGAGCATTTGAGGGCTTGGATGGCTAGGATTGCTTAGGAGCTGAGGATGCGGCTGCAGAAAAGTGGGTAACTATTGTTTCTGGGGTAGTAGGAGATTGGAGAGTGATGAAAGTAGGGTTTTGAACATGGGGAGAGAGAAGAGGAGAAGAGGGAAGAGTGAGAAGGTGGAGAAGATTGAGATAGGAGATGGGTTTTGAAATATAGAGCCCCATAACCAAAATGAAAAATGGGCAGGCCCAAACCAATTTTTGGGACTGAATAAAATTCTTGAGTCACACGTATTCTTCAAGTCACACGTGGGTGAGCTGATGTTCTCCTCAATATGAGCTGAGGAGAGCGCCCCCCCCCCCCCCCCCCCCCCCTACGCTAGTTTGTTTCTCATATGAAAAATGCTTACAAACTTTTTTTAAAAATAGGTGCCAAATTTTCATAATTTTTTTTTTTTAATATGATCTGTATTCAAATTTTTTACACTCATCAATGATTTATAACTATTGGGCAATTTTCTTCTATGGATTTCTAGCCTATAATAGTATACATGATACCACTAATATTAATATTAACTTTTTAGTTGTTTTATATACCCCCAAGGTTTTTATGATTTGTAAATAAGCCCCTTTGGCTTTAATATTTATAAATGGACATTTTATTTTTCATTTTAATACCTGTTATGTCCCCTCCTTTTTTATTTTTTTGGGTTTGGCTAGGCATTATCTTAAAAAAAATTAATCTAAATTTCTTTCTATACGTACTTTTGGACCCGGACTTAGCGTGGGCCTACTTTGATGGCTTAGATGTTTGTTGATTTTGGATGATAAGTAGACACACGGGGAATTGTTTAGGAAAAAATAAAATTTATTCTAAATTTCCTTATTTTTCTATCTAAATTTAATGGAGTCGCTATTTTGGTGGTTTAGTAGACACATGAGGCATGCATCCCTATAATGACGTAGTGGACCTTGATTAATTTTCTCACTGTCATGATGGGGAAAAGCCTTAGACGATTAGGACTAGACTATACTAGTAAGTTGTTTAAATGGGATCCGAATCCCCTGTTTGGACCAATCAAGGAGTGCCACATGGGGGAGAGGATTTTTTTTTTATTTTTTATGAAGAGAAAGGTAGTTCTTCATTTCTTCTAAAAAATAATACAGAATAGGAGCTCTAGAAACCCAAATTTGGTCTTAGAGGCTCTAAATGGGGCATACTCCATTATTACACAGATAAACGAATGTTAAAATCAGCAAATAAAAAATGTAAAATACACTGTTAACAGCCCGAGCAACAAGCAATATTGGCTAAAAGGCTACATGATTAAGTGATGTGTGATCATAAACTGCCCACACGCATCCTACTAATGGATGGACTTGATTTATTGTCCCTTATCAAAACTCACCAATTCATGTTTTTTCATGAATGCCGCCACATGTATTCACACAAGAATGCTTAATGTGTCACAAGACACTATTGTTTTCGTCTTTTGTTTTTTGGTAAGAGGAGAATTTCATTAGAAGGAAGAAACTAACAATACCATCCAATCCAAGGAAACAAACAAACAAGCAACGTACTACCAAAACAATCTTTGTTGGTGCCATATCTCCAACCTATCCAAATGTTTGCAACGCCTACCAAATATATAAAAATTAAAAATTTGCATAGCCTCTCCCACTCCAAAAAAACAAAAAAAAAATCAGAATCATCAAAAGACATACACAAGAGTGAACAATCCAACCATTAAACATGTATTGGAAGAGAAGATCTGTGGTAAGATTCTGGACGAAGAACTGTAGGGCGGCCAGTACAATCCCGGCCCACCAAAACTCACCAGCTGTTCGACTTACGCCTCGTCCGCCACGGCTTCCACCTCCACCACCGCCTCCACTCGCCGCAAGTGAAGTACCCCAAGACTCTGTCATTGGGTTTGCATCTTCCATGTCTGGTGAAACAAGCTGTGAACTCAATTTGGCATTGATGGGATCAAAACCAAGTTTACGTGCTCCTGTTGCTTCATGGACTTGGGAAGAGAGGACAAGGATGGTCACTATCAAACATGGCATCCACATATTGATCCGAGGGATCTACTTTGGTTATGTGAAAACTATTGTGAAAGTGTTGTTGAAGAAAGCTTTGCATTCACTTCTCCATGAATAAACACATGAAGAACTTTTCAACTCCTTTCACACACGTATGAGGATTAGGGTTGAAAACGGGTCACTTCCGGTATTCGGAACCGGAACCGTTAAGGAAAAGGTGGAACTAGATCCGGACTCAGAACCGTTTCGGAACCGATTTTTTTTTGCTCCAGAGCCGAAACCAGAACCATATATAGGACAGGTCTGGATCCAAGTCTGGTTTTAGGTAAAGAATGATATTAAAAAACATGATTTTGAGCGGGGATTTTCGAAAATTGAGGTAATATATCGAGTCTCGAGTTTACGAGTCCGAACCAAGGTGGAACCGGACATGGGCCCATTTACTTATCACGGCCTAAATAATGACCCAGACCCGGTTTTTAACGGGTCGGAGCCTTCGGGTAATCGAAGAATCAAATACCCATTTACATCGCTAATAAGGATCCTCTCAACGATGGAATTAGGCCGGACCTATTTAAACCACGTACTAATATAGTCTAGTCCGAATCGTCAAAGGCTTTTACCCAATTAGACTCGACCCATTTAGGAGGCATTTAAAGGGAAACGGATCCCCTGATTGGACCAAACAGGGAAATCCAGTTTAGACCAATCAGGGGGTGCCACATGGGGAGAGATGTTACATCCCATCTCCTCCATGAATATAAAAAAAAAAAACCCTCTCCCCCATATCTCAAATGTTGAGATTGGAATGTTATAGCGTCTTTGATTATTGAGTGGTATATGCAGATTTTTTTTTTGCTTGTTTTAAGGCCTATTTTAGATGGGATAAAGCTTTGGTGATGATAATGCCTCTTTGAAAGGAAGAGATCAAAGGGCTAGAATTTTTTAAGTGGGAGGGTTTTTTTAGTGTTGGCCATGCATTGCAGGTCATTACAGTTCTCCTTACGACTTATTTGCATTGAAGTGGTTGTGTAGCGGCTTCTATATATGGAAGTTATATGGAAGTTATAAGAACCTAATCAGGCTAATCTCCTACAGCAACTAGGGCTGCACAAAAAATCCGGTATCACCGCAAAACCGAACCAAACCGACCGAACCGAACGGTTCGGATTGGTTTTTAGTAGACCGGTTTGGTTAACGGTTTGGAAATCATAAAAACCGCTTACAATGGTCGGTTATTGGTTTGAGCCCACGGTTAACCGCTTAAACCGAACCGACCGTATGTAGTAACTTAAGTATTGTTTTTTTACTATTTTAGTCTTAGGATTTCGTTTTTTACTACTTTCAACGTTACATTCCACAACTCCATTCTCACATGAACTCAACCGTCAACACTGCCTCAGTGCATCTCTTTTAATCTCTCAAAAGCTTTTTGATACTTCATTGCAGATGGAGGGGTTACTGCATGTACATGGTGTTTTCCTTCCATCATAATTCCTACCTCGTTTCAATGAGGTTTTTATCAGAAGGCTCTTGAGAATGTTAGAAAAGCCAGTAGAGCCTAGCCTTTTGATGGTTGGTTTTGGTCTTACCTAACCAATGTGTTAAGAAACCTTTATTTCTGAAAAATACAGTGGATTCTGATACAGATTTCGTTTGTGTGACTTTTTTTTACATGAACTATTATTCTATTGTAATTCCAAATGGTATCATGTGGAATGAATGTTTCATTGCAAGTTTTTTTTTTTTTTTTTTTGCGCGCGCTTGCGTTTAGTCCAAACTCTCTTTTTGGAGTAAAATTATTTTTTATATGCGTTTAGTCCAGTCTAGAATGTTGGATTTTTATATTTGCACTAAACATTATAATAAATGCAAAGGACGAGGTATCATCATTTTGGAATTTTCAATGTCTGATTTTCAAAAAAATAAAATGAAAAACAATGGTTAAACCGACCGAACCGAACCGAACCGTTTGGTTTGGTTTAAGCACTCTCCATCGGTCGGATTGGATTGGTTAATTAAAAAACCGACAGGTTCGGTTTGGTTGTTGGTTTTAGTGTTAAACCGATCCGAACCGCCCATGTGCAGCCCTAACAGCAACAGCAGTGTCACATAAGGGCGGTGTGAGATTTTCAATTCCCTTTGTTCACAAAGGAGGATCTCAAATATTTCCATAAAAGAGATTGGGAGCAAATCTAATCCCTACCTAATCTCACAAAGATGGGGATCATCGGAAATCCAGTCTCCTCACTTTGGATAGACTAAACAGGCCAGTCTCACTTTGGGTCCATAGTGGGCTCGGGTCAAAAAAGCTTTTTGTTGGTAAAGTGTCTGGATCCAACATTTGCTCTTTCCATTAGAAGCACATCAAAACAAAAGCAAATACTGTGGGACCCAATTTCTGATCCTCAAAGGGAACTGGGTTTGGGTTAGAATTCACACCTAAAAGAGGCCTCAATGCTTAATTATCAAGTTATAATCTTCCACTGTTCCACATATACCCAGCTGTGTTAGAGTTCAGACCCAGAAATTTCCCAGAAATTTATGGATGTCGATCCATATGTTTGGAACCAATAGCCTAGATCCAGATCCAGTTCCAATCCAAATTTCTATTGGATCCAAAATTAAAGTAAGATCCATATCAGTTTCTTTCTGGAGCAGATCCATGTAATAATGCTGTCAATCAGGCAGGGCTCAACTTTTAGTAATTCTGAGTGCATACAGATTTAGAACAGTCAGATGGGATGGGCCTACACTAAAGCCCATTCAAGGGTAGCTCCTGTAATCTATAATTGGTGCCCATAGGTGTGGGCTAACCTAGCCAATTTAGGCATAGAATCTCTTGTTCAGTTGGAAGAATGTATCTGAAGGCAATTGCTTTTCTGTTTTATCAACTATCAACCATTCCATATGATAGATGATGATGTGAAAATTCTTTTCTAAGCCTTATATCCATCCATCTATTGATAGGTTTAAGACCTGAAATGACTTTGATTGATGATCCATGCGGCTTAATTAGTGGGTCGCTTTAGAAGGAATAGTTTCGACAAAAAATGATAATCATCGATCGATCCAGATTTAATTACGATGATCACACCTAAGAAAAATCACTCGATGGGGCCAGGTTTAAGATAAATTGAGGCCTATGGGAATGGTCTGGACCAAAATTTATGACCCGAGTACAATGGGTTATGTTTGAGAAAATCATAGGCCTCCCTTGAGCCTGGTTTGCTAACACATTCTGCTGCATGGATTGACATTAGATTGTCCCAAGGTTTATTTTGGTGACCCAAAGAGCTAACTTCCTATTTCTTGTCGAGCCTCATTCTCTCTACCAGTCATGTTGATGTGGACCGTTGGGTGATTTGGGATGGTTGTTAATAGGTCAGGTCGGATATTGAACACTTTAGTTGAGAGTTTCTGAAAAGAATTTAGGGCATTTGAAATTCTCCACACACAAATTCTTAAAACCCTTGCTATTTTATAGACTTCAAGGGTATGTTACTGGGATAAGAGTATTCCATGCATGTTTACTTGTAAATTGAATTTAAGTGAAGGAACACTTTAAGAGACAAGCAAAGAAAATGGGTCTTATTAAAAAGTATAAAATTTCAAAATCCACCTTCTTATTTTGTCATTTTGTGGCATGTGAATGAATTTTTTTGACTTTTTTTAGATAAAAAGAAGATGGTATTTTGTCTTTTAGTGAAATCTAGATAATGACTTTTTGACTTAAAAAAATAAAAGCCAAATTTGTACTTTATGATAATACCCCTCTTCTTTTCTTATCTTTTAAAGTGATAAATCACTTTAATTTACCTTACAAGTGAAGTACCTAACCAGGCTAAGTTAGTTGTCCTTGATAGTGGGGATTTTGATGTCCTCTTTACTGTTGAAGAAAAAAAATGTTAAATCCTCTCATGTAATTAGTCGCACACTTTTTTTTTTTTTTTTTTGTGGATAACCCAGGGTATTTGTGGGCCCAATGCCCAAGGGACACTCGATTCTGGACAGCTGAGAACTAATCCCTGGGGGCACAAACAAACCCTCTTATCCACATGCACCAGATAAAACCATGGGAGGTAGCCAACGGAGGTAGGTGTCGAACACAAGACCTCTTCACTTCTTGTAGCGCAGAGTCCTTGGCCAATTGTGCTACCACTCGTTGGTTAAGTTGCGCAAATACACCCTTTGCATATTGAAATGTAATTTTATCAAAAGAAATTGTCAGGTTGGTTGCATCAGGTTGACCACTGTGCATATGGAAATGTAATTTTATCAAAAGAAATTGTCAGGTTGGTTGCATCAGGTTGACTACTGTGTGTAACATGTAAAATGCCTGGATAATTTTCTTGGTCGAAAATGTCAACCCAATCCCACCATTTCTAAGATAAAAAGCACAAACCTAGACCCTAAATTGCAAGGTATGGTTCAACTCGGGTTAGCATGTCTAAGTAAGTCAAAGTGAGTATGACGACCTCACCCAACCCGAAATCCAGTTCTTTTGATAGTAATGGCTGAAATGTCAAAACTGAAACCAACCAATAATGAAAAGGATAAGCACAAAACCTTAATTACTTTGTGGATGTTGGTTGAGTTGGCTGGTCGGCTTTGCCATGGCCACCTCAAGAAAAGAGTGAAAGACCAAATGTGGAGTTCAACAATGGGTCATCTTTTGTGCGAGTGCATGTGGAAGCGTAAAATTTGCGATTGAACAATCATGTTACGTGGTTCGGGGATGTACCCATATCCATAGCAAGGGAGCAATGATTTACATCTTGACTCTTTTCAATGTTTAGAGTTACACATTACATTGTATACATAATTTCTTCTTCTTTAGTTAGTCTCTAAGAAAGCCTCGTACAATGACCAAAATACCCTTAACAATGAACCCGGTCATTGGCTAACCCAATGGACCACTCCAGTAAACCCGGTATACAAGACATAATCCCAACACCATCTAATATACCGTTAAATGAAAGTTTATTAGACACCCCTTATCCTTTAAAAAAAAAATGAAGATACTTCTTGATTGATGATTTTCTTACCTTCAACCTTTCACTCTTTGGGCCTATTTCTTTATTAGAATTTTTGACAAAAATTTGGAATGTCTCGATTTTTTTTGGACATGATGTGATTGGCTCGTCCCCTTGCATTTGAAATGTCATGTTTCTTTTACAAGAATTCCAAATTATAATCACTTAAAAGTCTCAAATGACCTTTTGGAATTTCTAGAATTTCAATTTCTTTGCATTTTGCTTGAACTTCAAATGCTCCACCAAGAGGAGGAATTTGTAATTCCACTTCAGGGGCATCTTTTGGAGAATTTGAAATTCTCCGAATATGAATTCTTGGAATTATCGTAAAGAAACAAGCACTTCATCCCCTTGTCAAAGCTTCTCAGACATGCTTCTTAGCTAGCTTCTTTACAAGAATTCATATAGTTCTCGTATGGAGAAATCCAAATTCTCCAACAACTATACCCTTGAGGTGGGATTCCTAAATTTTCCTATTGGGTGGAGCATTTGAAATTTCAATAAAATACAAAGAGATTAAAATTCCCGAAATTCCAAAAGGTTATTTGAGACTTTTTAGGTGATTGAGAATTAGAAATTTGGTAAAAGAAATATAGCACTTCAAATGTAAGCGGACAGACCATCATTTAGATATGAAATGTGGATCCGGCTCAGGCCCTGCACGATGTTAACCGGGCCTTGGCCAGGCCTACGCCTAGAATGGACTGGGCTAGGCCTGGGGTGCTTGGGAATGGTCAAGCCCAGGCACGGCCCTTCCTAATCCCACGCACCCCAAAACTATAAAAATGGAAAATAACCTTTTTCCCTGCCTTCTTTCCACCATCGAACACTGGGCAGCTCTCTCTCTCTCTCTCTCTCTCTCTCTCATTTAATACCTTTTGCAAATAGTAGAAAGCATGATAGCATGATACCTTTTGCAAATAGTAGAAAGCATGCAATGAAAGGAGAAGCTAAAAATCGATCAAATATGATAAGAAACGTATAAAGTGAAAGAATCCCTTCTTGGGTTATTCTTAAAATTGCAAATGACTCATTTTTTTCCTGAAAAATGAATCTGATAGAAATAGGAACACAGAAAGTGAGAGAATCCATTCTTGGGTTTTGCTTGAAATTGCAAATGACACAATTTTTTGCCCTCACAAATACATTAAGAATTAGAAGCACACAAATAATAGCTTAAGGTGACAAAAAGGCTATCATGTCGGTTTTTGACAGAAATAAAGTGCAAAAGCTGGCAAAAACAAACTT